>CP136057.1:532280166-533678499 GCA_032464435.1 Aegilops umbellulata
AAGGATAATGCTCGATAGGTTAACTAAATCTAGAGGAGGAAGAATGGAGATCCGTTTTGAGGCAGGTTTAAAAAGGCCACGTGATGCTACAGAGTCAGCCAAGTTAGTATCAGAGGCAGCGGTTGCTGTTAGGTGTCATGTACGTATCCTCCCAACATGGATTCAGTACAGGAATGACAAAGACGAAACCCAGTTCAACATCTTCCTTGACCATTTATCTGTAAGTATGGTTATGTATGGAAACTAGTAATATTGTCTTACTCTGTCCAATACTTTCTAGGTTGCTGATAATGAGACTCCCATAATTTTCAACAGATGAGGTTCAAGTTGGATAGCCAAGATGATGCAACCAGACAAGCTTGCACCCATGTTTTCAAGTCTGCTCTGCGACAGTATTGGTATAACTTGAGGAAAACTCACTTTGAAGGCAAGGCTAACAGTGAACTTGCCCAAACATCTCCAGTGGAAAATATATCTGATGAAGACTGGAGAGGCCTCGTTAAACACTGGTCCGATCTGAAGTATCAGGTACATTATATATGTCATCCGATCACATGTTGAAGTTCTATTTACGCATGTGCCACACAAATCTATCTTCTTGTAGGTGAACTGTTCAAAGAACAAGGCCAACCGTATGAAAGTGAAATTCCAACAGACGACAGGATCTCGTAGCTATATTGCACACTGCGAGGCTCTTGTAATTAGCTGCTGTTTCACTCTTTTCGTTGTACCATATTATCAGATCTATATTGACTTGTTCCAAATGCAGAGGAAAGCCCGCAAGGACCAAAAAGTACCTGAACCAAATGTTGTGGAAATCTTCAAGGACTGTCACACCAGCAAGAAGAAGGGCATGACTACACCAGTCAAAGCCGTTGTTGTAAGTCCTTAATCCTCATGCCTTTTAACTACTACTTACTCTGACTTGTGCCTTGAACTGCATGGTTTGCAGCCCATGTCTATTACTCTTTTCAATTTTATACACAATTGTCTTAGTGTATCATTGCACCTTACAAGGTTTAAAAGAGAGGAGTAATGTTCCTTTGATCTTGACCCGTAATCTAGTTCCGTGCTGGACTTGCCCACACAACATTACAATTGCCTGTTTGTCTATTCTCAGTTGTTTTGTGATATGAATGACATCATACTATGCTTACCGTATTATAAACTTCGTCTCTTTATCCTTAGCCCTCAATACAATGTGAAGAAATAGACAATACATTAGCGATGGTACATGTTCATATGTTTGGAACCTGGTTTTATTATGTACTTTGCAATAAAATACAACTAATATTTTACATGGGTTCACCAGAATAAGTTCTGTATATAGACCAAAGCTATTTTGCTTGGTTTTGCTGCCTCCTTAATATCTTCTGTTCTGGTACTACTAATGTAAAACCTCAACTTTTCAGCGAGCTATGGAAAAAATGGTGGAACCGCCACCTTCTGAAGGTGGCGAGGAAACTATAACCGCAATGTCAGCTCTTGCTGCAGTGGGTCAGTACCTGTCCACTAACAGTGCCAAAAGCACGTTCCTGCGTAATACTAGGTTGGTTGTTAAGGCAATATCATCCAAACTGCCTCATGATTAAGATATGCAAGCTCAAAGCAATGTTGTATCTGCACTCCAGACACAAGTCCATTCCCTAACAGAGACCCTTTGTGAAACAAGGAGAAACATTGCTCAATGTCATCAAGATATGCATGGTTTTGAAAACAGACTATCAGACATTTGCTATGTTGTTAATGAGCCTAGGGGAAATGAAGGCGAGGTTTATGGTGCTCCATCGGACAATACAGCATGAAAACGTAATAGTCAGGTCAAATGAACTGAGCTTCTGAACTTCTGGTGGTGCATTTATCTGCTAGACTGTTAAGTTTTATGCCAACCTTCCTTTTGTTATATAGTTGTAATTTGTTTTGGTGCGATACAAAATTTATTCTTAACATGCAGCCACCGCCTGAAGAAAACAGCAAGCCATTTTTGTATAGTGTAGGGTGTTCCCTATATTTGCACTGGTGGCGATCTTTGATGCCGAGTGGATGTAATCTGTGCAATCGCCTTAATAGCCTAGCGTTAGTTTCGGCCTTATTTATTTCCTAGTCTTCTTTTTCCCTGGTTTGCTAGTGGTCGCAACTACCATGGGCCATATACGGGTCGTAGGATCCATGGGTCTCCTACGGGCCGTCGATAAATGGGCCTGTAATCGGTGGGCTTCGGGCCGTCGGATAAATGAGTCTACATGGGCCATAATCGGGCGTAATTGGTATTGGCCCAGCACGGTAACAGGCCGTTAACAGGCCGTAGGACAGCAAAGGCTTAATTCTATCACAGGCATAACGGGTCGTTAATGGGCCAGAATATAGGACGGGCTGGAAACGGCGCAACGGGTTAATAGGCCAGAAACGGGCCGACTCTTGCCATGGGCCGAATTTGGCCCATCAGGGTAATAGGCCAGTAACGGGCCGACTCTTGCTATGGGCCGAATTTGGCCCATTAGTGGAATAGGCCAGTAACGGGCCGACTCTTGCCATGGGCCGAATTTGGCCCATTAGGGGAACAGGCCAGTAACGGGCCGGAAGTAATCGAGGGCCGAAAAGGAGCCCAAGAACGTATGGACCGTCAATAGGCCGAAAGCTAACACGGGCTGGAAATGGCCCATGTAAATCACGGGTCGCTAATGGGTATAAAGAAAATTACTGTTCATTATGGGCTAGAGTCACCGTGGGCCTGTAATGGGCCGAAAGATACGAAGGCCTCATATGGGCCGAAAGGCGTCGTGGGCCATACATGGGCCGAAAGTGAAATGGGTTGGTATTATATTCGACGACCCACATGACGTTGTTGGGCCGATTTCCTTTAGGGCCTAACGGGCCATGAGTTAACGGGTCGTAAAATGGGCTATTTGCAAAGAGACCGTTAACAGGCTTTTCATGGGCCAGTCTGTTAACTTTTGACCAAGTCAAACGGGCGGCTTTGTAAGCTAAATGGGCCACTGTTGGGCCGTGCCACGTGTCTACATATCATAGGCGCCTATCTGACCCACTGACGAGCTGACACGTGTTTCGTCCGGCCAATAAGAATTTTACATGTGGAAATTTTCCATTGGTCGGGGCTGTTAACGGGTTATCGGATCCAAAACCCGACCCGATAGCTTAACGGCGTTCCGTTACGATGGATGCCACGTGTCGGTCACCCTTGACGAAAGCACTTCTGTGACGCGTGATTTATCGTCATGGAAGTGGACACTTCCGTGATGATAATTTTGGTAATGTCATGGAACACTTCTACGACAGCACAGATATGCCTATCTTGATTCTGTCATAAATTTGTCATGGATGTACATGCATGACAAAAAAAGCGACCTACTGTGACAAACACGTGTCATCATGGAAGTGTATTTTTTTATAGTGGGAGGGGCATCGATGCCAAATGCATCACAAGTGAATTTGGCACATGTTTTGGCCTACATAGCCCACTTTTGTACTCCCTCCATCTTAAATTTGTCTAAATACGGATGTATCTAGTTACATTTTAGTGTTAGATACATCCGTATCTAAACAAATGTAAGAAAAGAATTTTGGGACGGAGGGAATACTACCTCGTATTTAATATAAAATTTTGACCATAGATTTACCTAAGAAAATGCCAATGCATGTCACTAAAAATTACACCATTTGAAATTATGTTCAAATACGAATCCAACAATATAGTTCTTAGTGACATGCATTAACATTTTGTCAGTTAAATCTATGGTCAAATTTTGATACTACAAAATTGGAAGAGTAAACCAGGACGGAGGTAGTACTTTCTCTTAGGGTAACCATAGAGTTACTGGAGTAGTCTAAGTTACTTTCCACTATGACTAGCCTAGGCTACTATAGTAGTACAGCATAAAAATGATGCAGGTGATCACGTGAGAAAAAAATACTATTAACATTTCTTTCGGTGCAGTGCGTAGATGCAGTTTTGAACACTACACTTGTCATCATAATTTGGGAAAATTACGAAAAAAAGTGAGCTACGTTGTGATTACCGTTTACTTATAGGAATGAAGTTTCACCTCGATGAGTAGCTTCTCCCTGCACGGAAAGCATGTAAGGAATCCAACAACTTGATCCAGATTGGGGCCGATAGATTTTAGTGCTAAGATCTTCACTGTGCGCATGGACTGGGTCAAGCTTGTGGGAATCATTTTCTGGAAGACGGTCGTAAATACATCAAGAAGAAATTTAAAACTGTGAATTTCAAGAAGACGGAGAAGAAGATGAGTGTTGTACCTAAACGATTACGGATCCAATAAAGAGTTCGGAGAATTTGGCAGACGAGTACACCAACGCTGTCAATTTCGGCGCGTCAATGACCCTGATTTTTGTTGGACCTTCTAGATCCGATACAAGCAATCTCTCAAGGAAAGGCGCATTCTCAATGACCATAACGTGGAACGGCTGGAGTGATCTCTTCCCGATTGATGTCTTGTTGCGGGGCTAGCAAGACACATAAATCCATCGGAGATTCGTCGAGGCGATGTGGAGGCTAATGAACCCGTGGATCTGCTCAAGACGAAGGTACTCGAGCGCAGTACAGCTGCGGAGTAGGTGCTCCATAGCCTTCTTCGAGATGACAACGTCGAAGAGGTCGAGCTGCTTGAGTTGAGGGAGAAGAAGGGTAGGCGCGACATTAATCTGGGGAAGATAGAAGGAGCTGAAGCTGGCGCGGCGCAGCGTTGGCATGAGGCAGAGCGCGGACGGCGGCAGAGAGCGACATCGTCCAGCTTCAAAGCTGAGCTCCTCGAGCTGATCTAGGGCGGGGGATAAGAACCACTCGTCGAACTTGGGTTGGACCTTGCAGTTGGTACTGAACATGCGGATGTCAAGGCGTCTGGCTGGCCCAGGGTGCGATGAGAGGATCTTAGAGACTGCGGCCATGCGTTTGCAATCCCCATCGCAGAGGCAGCTGTCGACGGTGAGGTTGAGGGGGTCGCAGGGCCAGAGGGGGCGCCACCACCGGGAGAGCAGGGCGGTCCGCACGGCAGATTTGGTGGGGAGGAGGCCGATGATGATGAGTAGCATGTCATCGGGGAGGTTGCTGATGAAGTCCAGGCTCGCCGGATGCGATTTTGGCTCGAGCCGCCTCCGCTTGTTGGCTGCCTCGCCGCCATCTCAACCGGCGGCGACGCCGGTGTACATGTGTGCTGGTGTGTGTTGTGTGCTGGGTGTGCGCGAGTGCGTCCTTCTGTGCATGCCGCCGCACAGTGGTGAATTGTGCGCGAGTGCGTCCTTCGCGCGCAAGAAGTTTGTCCTTAATGCACCCTCAATTTACTAGCGTGCGGGGTGCTACCCCGAGTGGTTTCAACTTTGTTTACTTCACCGCGTGTCAGATGGGTCTCTAGTTTACTTATTTTCACCCACTGCCACATGGGCCAGCACACGAAGATACAGAACACGAGCTGACAAGGCAGCATGTGGATTGGTTGACCGGTCAACTAAACAATATACGGAGCTATACGCTGACACAGTGAGCGTATAATCCGTCGGTATAGAGTTCGAGTGAGAGGGGAGGCCCGTGAGAGACAGCAGAGAGAGAGAAAGAGCTACTCCCTTCGTTCGATAATGTAGTTCCAACATTTTTTTAAGTCAAACTTTTGAAACTTTGACCAAGTTTATAAAGAAATTACTTATATCTACAATACCAAAGATAAATGATAGTATGAAGTAAGTACATGTTGTGATGAATCTAATGATCATTCCAGATGTAAATGTTTTTCTCCACATATACCTGGTCAAACTTTTATGAGGTTTGACTTTTCAAAACATCCATATGCTTATGGACGTGACAGAGTCCCTAACTAGAGAGAGAGAGAGAGAGAGAGAGAGAGAGAGAGAGTGTGAAAAAGTGTGTGTGCGTGTGTGAAAGAGACATGGACAACACACGATAAAAGTAGAGAAAAAGCGTGCGTGTCTTATGCAAACATATCACACATGCATCTTCGACAACGGAGGCAAGGTGAGGAGATAGTGTGTGGTTGTTTGGAACCAAGAGAGCAAGACCCCTAGCACGTGGCCAAGAGGGGTCTGACAAACAAGGGAGAGAGGTCGAGAGAGACGTACGGAGAAAATGCAGACATGGGGAGGAGAGAGTGTATTTTTGTCATAGAGAGATCCCCTGGAGATCGTGATGGGACTACATGGGTGGGAGATCGAGTGACAAGGTGTGTGCGCGATAGAAGATGCCCCGAGAGATATCGAGATAGAGGTATGGATGGAAGGAGACAATATGTGTGTTCCTAATGGCTAGTAAGAGATAATCATACTTAGGAGGGGGGGTGCTTGCGCCTATGATGGAGTGAGGGATTATGGTACTTAGGGGGGTGCGTGTCACATGGAGAGAGAACAAGGGCGGAGAGTGTTGGATGGGTCTATATGTATAGCGCGAGCAAGACATGTGTATGTGTGAACCAGGGAGATATAAGGCCAGTTTGGCTTGCGTCCTGAGCATGTTTTGCCTGGCCTGGGGTTGTGGCTGGATTTCATGCATGCTTGTTTGGTTGCTACCCTGTGAAAAAGAAAGCCCGCCTGGGCTGGGTTCCCTTGCACTTTAATTAGCCTGGCTGAACTCCAGACACTGCAAGTAGTCTGGCCCAGGCGACCGATTTCGAACGCCTGGCCGTGCCTGGTCGTGTGGCCACGAGGCTAACAGCAACATGGATGGATATTAGCATTAAATAATTGATGCATGGATTGATTGATGGGACGTTGATGCTTTGCCTGGCCCAGGCATGAACCAAACGCTTCAGCACCACACAAGCCTGGCCAGGCAAAAATATTTTACTTCTCACATCCACACCAGGCAGTACCGGCCATCAAGGCATGTGTTGGGGAACGTAGCAGAAATTCAAAATTTTCCTACGTGTCACCAAGATCCATCTATGGAGAAACTAGCAACGAGGAGAAGAAGAGTGCATCTATATACCCTTGTAGATCGCTAAGCGGAAGCATTCAAGTGAACAGGGTAGATGGAGTCGTACTCGCCGTGATCCAAATCACCGATGACCAAGTGTCGAACGGACGGCACCTCCGCGTTCAACACACGTACAGCCCGGTGACGTCTCCCATGCCTTGATCCAGCAAGGAGAGAGGGAGAGGTTGAGGAAGACTCCGTCCAGCAGCAGCACAACGGCGTGGTGGTGGTGGAGGAGCGTGGCAATCCTGCAGGGCTTCGCCAAGCACCGCGGGAGAGGAGAAGGACTTGGGAGAGGGGGAGGGCTGCGCCAGCACATTGGTGTGGTTGCCCTCCCACCCCCCACATATATATAGGGGCAAGGGAGAGGGGGGCCGGCCCCCTCAGATCCAATCTGAGGAAGGGGCGGCGGCCCAGGGGGGGTTCCTTGCCCCCCAAGGCAAGGGGGCGCCCCCCTTTAGGGTTCCCCCCAAACACTAGGCGCCTTGGGCCCTTGTGGGGGGGCGCACCAGCCCACCTGGGGCTGGTCCCCTCCCACATGTGGCCCATGCAGACCTCCGGGGCCGGTGGTCCCACTTGGTGGACCCCCGGGACCCTCCTGGTGGTCCCGGTACGTTACCGATAAAACCCAAAACTCTTTCGGTGACCAAAACAGGACTTCCCATATATAAATCTTTACCTCCGGACCATTCCGGAACTCCTCGTGACGTCCGGGATCTCATCCGGGACTCCGAACAACATTCGGTAACCACATACAAACTTCCTTTATAACCCTAGCGTCATCGAACCTTAAGTGTGTAGACCCTACGGGTTCGGGAAGCATGCAGACATGACCGAGATGTACTCCGGTCAATAACCAACAGCGGGATCTGGATACCCATGTTGGCTCCCACATGTTCCACGATGATTTCATCAGATGAACCACGATGTCGAGGATTCGATCAATCCCGTATACAATTCCCTTTGTCTAGCGGTATAGTACTTGCCCGAGATTCGATCGTCGGTATCTCGATACCTTGTTCAATCTTGTTACCGGCAAGTCTCTTTACTCGTTCCGTAACACATCATCCCGTGATCAACTCCTTGATCACATTGTGCACATTATGATGATGTCCTACCGAGTGGGCCCAGAGATACCTCTCCGTCACACGGAGTGACAAATCCCAGACTCGATTCGTGCCAACCCAACAGACACTTTCGGAGATACCCGTAGTGCACCTTTATAGCCACCCAGTTACGTTGTGACGTTTGGCACACCCAAAGTATTCCTACGGTATCCGGGAGTTGCACAATCTCATGGTCTAAGGAAATGATACTTGACATTAGAAAAGCTTTAGCATACGAACTACACGATCTTGTGCTAGGCTTAGGATTGGGTCTTGTCCATCACATTATTCTTCTAATGATGTGATCCCGTTATCAATGACATCCAATGTCCATGGTCAGGAAACCGTAACCATCTATTGATTAACGAGCTAGTCAACTAGAGGCTTACTAGGGACATGGTGTTGCCTATGTATCCACACATGTATCTGAGTTTCCTATCAATACAATTCTAGCATGGATAATAAACGATTATCATGAACAAGGAAATATAATAATAACCTATTTATTATTGCCTCTAGGGCATATTTCCAACAGTCTCCCACTTGCACTAGAGTCAATAATCTAGTTCACATCGCCATGTGATTAACACTCACAGAGTTCTGGGTTTGATCATGTTATTCTTGTGAGAGATGTTATAGTCAACGGGTCTGAACCTTTCAGATCCGTGTGTGCTTTACAAATATCTATGTCATCTCCTAGATGCAGTTACCACGCTCTATTTGGAGCTATTCCAAATAACTGTTCTACTATACGAATCCAATTTTACTACTCAGAATAATCTGGATTAGTGTCAAAGTTTGCATCGGCGTAACCCTTTACAACGAACTCTTTTTCCACCTCCATATCGAGAAAATTCCTTAGTCCACTAGTTACTAAGGATGACCTTGACCGTTGTCCTGTGATCCATTTCTAGATCACACTTGTACCCCTTGACTGACTCATGGTTTGGCACACTTCAGGTGCGGTACACAACATAGCATACTTTAGAGCCTACGACTAAAGCATAGGGGACGACCTTCGTCCTTTCTCTCTATTCTGCTGTGGTCATGTCTTGAGTCTTGCTCAATACTCACACCTTGTAACACAGCCAAGAACTCCTTCTTTGCTGATCTATTTTGAACTCCTTCAAAATCTTGTCATGGTATGTGTTCGTTTGAAAGTACTATTAAGCGACTTTGATCTATCCTTATAGATCTTGATGCTCAATGTTCAAGTAGCTTAATCCAGGTTTTCCATTGAAAAACACTTTTCAAATAGCCCTATATGCTTTCCAGAAATTCTACATCATTTCTGATCAACAATATGTCAACAACATATACTCATCAGAAATTCTATAGTGCTCCCACTCACTTCTTTGGAAATACAAGTTTCTCATAAACTTTGTATAAACCCAAAATATTTGATCATCTCATCAAAGTGTACATTCCAACTCCGAGATGCTTACTCCAGTCCTTAGAAGGATTGCTGGGGCTTTGCATACTTGTTAGCATCTTTCAGGATCGACAAAATCTTCTGGTTGTATCACATACAACCTTTCCTCAAGAACAAGGAAACAATATTTTGACATCCTATCTGCAATATTTCATAAATAATGCAGTACCTGCTAATTCCAACAGACTCTTAGCATTGCTACGAGTGAGAAAGTCTCATCGTAGTCAACTCTTTGAACTTATCGGGAAACATCTTAACGACAAGTCGAGCTTTCTTAATGGTGACATTTACCATCATTGTCCGTCTTCCTTTTAAAATCCATCTGTACTCAACAGCCTTACGACCATCGAGCCGTTCTGCCAAAGTCTACACTTTGTTTTCATACATGGATCCTCTCTCGGATTTTATGGCCTCGAGCCATTCATCGGAATCCGGGCCCACCATCGCTTCTCCATAGCTCGTAGGTTCATTTTTGTCTAGCAACATGACTTCCAAGACAGGATTACGTACCACTCTGAAGTAGTACGCATCCTTGTCATCCTACAAGGTTTGGGAGTGACTTGATCCGAAGTCTCATGATCACTATCATAAGCTTCCACTTCAATTGGTGTAGGTGCCATAGGAACAACTCCTGTGCCCTGCTACACAGTAGTTGAAGTGACGGTTCAATAACCTCATCAAGTCTCCACCATCCTCCCACTCAATTCTTTCGAGAGAAACTTTTCCTCGAGAAAGGACCCGATATGAGAAACAATCCCTATTGCTTTCGGATCTGAGACACGAGGTATACCCAACTGTTTTATGAAGATGCATTTATCCGCTTTGGGTTCGAGCTTATCAGCCTGAAACCTTTTCACATAAGCGTCGCAGCCCCAAACTTATAAGAAACGACAACTCAGGTTTCTCCAAACCATAGTTCAAACGGTTTCGTCTCAACGGAATTACGTGGTGCCCTATTAAAGTGAGTGCGGTTGTCTCTAATGCCTAACCCATGAATGATAGTGGTAATTTGATAAGAGACATCATGGTACGCACCATATCCAATAGGGTGCAACCATGATGTTCGGACACACCATCACACTATGGTGTTCCAGGCGGTATTATTTGTGAAACAATTTCCACAGTGCCAAATTTGTAACTCAGATACTCATTTCTATGATCATATCATAGACATTTTATCCTCTTATCACGAAGATCTTCAACTTCATTCTGAAATTACTTGAACCATTCAATAATTCAGACTTGTGTTTCATCAAGTAAATATACTCAGTATCTACTCAAATCATCTGTGAAGTAAGAGCATAACGATATCCACTGCGTGCCTCAGCACTCATTGGACTGCACACATCAAAATGTGTTACTTCCAACAAGTTTCTATCTTGTTCCATCTTACTGAAAACGAGGCTTTTCAGTCATCTTGCCCATGTGGTAAGATTTGCATATCTCAAGTGATTCAAAATCAAGTGAGTCCAAACGGTCCATCTGCATGGAGTTTCTTCATGCGTATATACCAACAGACATGGTTCACATTACTCAATCCTTTTCAAAAAATGAGTGAGTCCAAAGATCCATCAACATGGAGCTTCTTCATGCGTTTTATACCAATATGACTTATATGGCAGTGCCACAAGTAGGTGGTACTATCATTACTATCTTATATCTTTTGGCATGAACATGTGTATCACTATGATCGAGATTCAATAAACCACTCATTTTAGGTGCAAGACCATTGAAGGTATTATTCAAATAAACAGAGTAACTATTATTCTCTTTAAATGAACAACCGTATGGCGATAGACATAATCCAATCATGTCTATGCTCAACGCAAACACCAAATAACAATTATTTAGGTTTAACACCAATCTCGATGGTAGAGGGAGCGAGCGATGCTTGATCATATCAACCTTGGAAACACTTCCAACACATATCGTCAGCTCACCTTTAGCTAGTCTCCTTTTATTCTGCAGCTTTTATTTCGAGTTACTAACACTTAGCAACCGAACCGGTATCTAATACCCTGATGCTACTAGGAGTACTAGTAAAGTACACATTCACATAATGTATATCCAATATACTTCTATCGACAGCCTTCTCATCTACCAAGTATCTAGGGTAATTCTGCTCCAGTGGTTGTTCCCCTTATTACATAAGCACTCAGTCTCCGGTTTGGGTTCAACCTTGGGTTTCTCCACTAGAGCAGCAGCTGATTTGCCCTTTCATGAAGTATCCCTTCTTGCCCTTGCCCTTCTTGAAACTAGTGGTTTCACTGACCATCAACAATTGATGCTCCTTCTTGATTTCTACTTTCGCGGTGTCGAACATCACGAATATTCCAAGGATCATCATATCCATCCCTGATATAGTTTATCACGAAGCTCTAGCAGCTTGGTGGCAATGACTTTGGAAAAACATCACTATCTTACCTGGAAGATCAACTCCCACTCGATTCAAGTGATTGTTGTACTCAGACAATCTGAGCACAAGCTCGACGATTGAGCTTTTCTCCCTTAGTCTGCAGGTTAAGAAAATCGTCGGAGGTCTTATACCTCTTGACGTGGGCACGAGCCTGAAATCACAATTTCAGCCCTCGAAACATCTAATATGTTCCGCGACATTTCAACAATGTCTTCGGTGCCTCAATTCTAAACCATTTATCATTACCGAACTATTATGTAGTCATCAAAACGTGTATGTCAGATATTCGCAACATCCACAGACCACGTTCGGGGTCCAGCACACCGAGCGATGCATTAAGGACATAAGCCTTCTATTGTCCGCATAATTGCTACTGTTAACTTTCAACAATATTTTCTCTAGGAACATATCTAAAACAGTAGAACTAAAGCGCAAGCTACGACATAATTTGCAAAGATCTTTTGACTATGTTCAGGATAATTAAGTTCATCTTATGAACTCCCACTCAGATAGACATCCCTCTAGTCATCTAAGTGATTACATGATCCGAGTCAACTAGGCCGTGTCCGATCATCACGTGAGACGGACTAGTCATCATCGGTGAACATCTCATGTTGATCGTATCTACCATACGACTCATGCTCGACCTTTCGGTCTCTTGTGTTCCGAGGCCATGTCTGTACATGCTAGGCTCGTCAAGTCAACCTAAGTGTTTCGCGTGTGTAAATCTGGCTTACACCCGTTGTATGCGAACGTAAGAATCTATCACACCCGATCATCACGTGGTGCTTCGAAACGACGAACTTTCGCAACGGTGCACAGTTAGGGGGAACACTTTCTTGAAATTTTAATGAGGGATCATCTTATTTACTACCGTCGTTCTAAGCAAATAAGATGCAAAAACATGATAAACATCACATGCAATCAAATAGTGACATGATATGGCCATCATCACTTTGCTCCTTTTGATCTCCATCTTCAGGGCTCCATGATCATCGTCGTCACCGGCATGACACCATGATCTCCATCATCATGATATCCATCATCGTGTCTTCATGAATTTGTCACGTCAACTATTACTTCTACTACTGTGGCTAACGCTTTAGCAATAAAGTAAAGTAATTACATGACGTTTATGTTGACACGCAGGTCATAAATAAATTAAAGACAACTCCTATGGCTCCTGTCGGTTGTCATACTCATCGACATGCAAGTCGTGATTCCTATTACAAGAACATGATCAATCTCATACATCACATATATCATTCATCACATCCTTTTGGCCATATCACATCACATGGCATACCCTGCAAAAACAAGTTAGATGTCCTCTAATTGTTGTTTGCATGTTTTACGTGGCTGCTATGGGTTTCTAGCAAGAACGTTTCTTACCTACGCAAAACCACAACGTGATATGTCAATTGCTATTTTACCCTTCATAAGGACCCTTTTCATCGAATCCGATCCGACTAAAGTGGGAGAGACTGGCACCCGCTAGCCACCTTATGCAACTAGTGCATGTCAGTCGGTGGAACCTGTCTCACGTAAGTGTACGTGTAAGGTCGGTCCGGGCCGCTTCATCCCACAATGCCGCCGAATCAAGATTGACTAGTAATGGTAAGCATATTGAACAAAATCAACGCCCACAACTACTTTGTGTTCTACTCGTGCATGGAATCTACGCAATAGACCTAACTCATGATGCCACTGTTGGGGAACGTAGCAGAAATTCAAAATTTTCCTACGTGTCACCAAGATCCATCTATGGAGAAACTAGCAACGAGGAGAAGAAGAGTGCATCTACATACCCTTTTAGATCGCTAAGCGGAAGCGTTCAAGTGAACGGGGTTGATGGAGTCGTACTCGCCGTGATCCAAATCACCGATGACCAAGTGCCGAACGGACGGCACCTCCGCGTTCAACACACGTACAGCCCGGTGACGTCTCCCATGCCTTGATCCAGCAAGGAGAGAGGGAGAGGTTGAGGAAGACTCCGTCCAGCAGCAGCACAACGGCGTGGTGATGGTGGAGGAGCGTGGCAATCCTGCAGGGCTTCGCCAAGCACCGCGGGACAGGAGAAGGACTTGGGAGAGGGGGAGGGCTGCGCCAGCACATTGGTGTGGTTGCCCTCCCACCCCCAACATATATATAGGGGCAAGGGAGAGGGGGGCCGGCCCCCTCAGATCCAATCTGAGGAGGGGGCGGCGGCCCAGGGGGGTTCCTTGCCCCCCAAGGCAAGGGGGCGCCCCCCTTTAGGGTTCCCCCCAAACCCTAGGCGCCTTGGGCCCTTGTGGGGGGCGCACCAGCCCACCTGGGGCTGGTCCCCTCCCACATGTGGCCCATGCAGCCCTCCGGGGCCGGTGGTCCCACTTGGTGGACCCCCGGGACCCTCCTGGTGGTCCCGGTACGTTACCGATAAAACCCAAAACTCTTTCGGTGACCAAAATAGGACTTCCCATATATAAATCTTTACCTCCGGACCATTCCGGAACTCCTCGTGACGTCCGGGATCTCATCCGGGACTCAGAACAACATTCGGTAACCACATACGAACTTCCTTTATAACCCTAGCGTCATCGAACCTTAAGTGTGTAGACCCTACGGGTTCGGGAAGCATGCAGACATGACCGAGATGTACTCCGGTCAATAACCAACAGCGGGATCTGGATACCCATGTTGGCTCCCACATGTTCCACGATGATTTCATCAGATGAACCACGATGTCGAGGATTCGATCAATCCCGTATACAATTCCCTTTGTCTAGCGGTATAGTACTTGCCCGAGATTCGATCGTCGGTATCTCGATACCTTGTTCAATCTTGTTACCGGCAAGTCTCTTTACTCGTTCCGTAACACATCATCCCGTGATCAACTCCTTGATCACATTGTGGACATTATGATGATGTCCTACCGAGTGGGCCCAGAGATACCTCTCCGTCACACGGAGTGACAAATCCCAGTCTCGATTCGTGCCAACCCAACAGACACTTTCGGAGATACCCGTAGTGCACCTTTATAGCCACCCAGTTACGTTGTGACGTTTGGCACACCCAAAGTATTCCTACGGTATCCGGGAGTTGCACAATCTCATGGTCTAAGGAAATGATACTTGACATTAGAAAAGCTTTAGCATACGAACTACACGATCTTGTGTAGGCTTAGGATTGGGTCTTGTCCATCACATCATTCTTCTAATGATGTGATCCCGTTATCAATGACATCCAATGTCCATGGTCAGGAAACCGTAACCAACTATTGATTAACGAGCTAGTCAACTAGAGGCTTACTAGGGACATGGTGTTGCCTATGTATCCACACATGTATCTGAGTTTCCTATCAATACAATTCTAGCATGGATAATAAACGATTATCATGAACAAGGAAATATAATAATAACCTATTTATTATTGCCTCTAGGGCATATTTCCAACAGCATGACGGTCAGGTCACGAACCAAACTGACCAATAAAGTTTGAGAGAGATTGAGGAGCCCCGATAAGGCTGAGTGGTGCGCCAGATAGCTGAGAGGGGGAAAAGAGATATTCCATCCGCTCGATAATGCAGTGCATGTAAAAATTTTAGAAGTCAAACTTTGGAAACTTTGATCAGGTTTACGCAAATGTTATTTATATCTACAATACCAAAGATACATCATACAAAACTACATCTCATGGTGAATCTAATGGTATATGTTTGTCGTACTAGATGTAATTCTTTTTCTCTACGTACATGGTCAAACTTTGTGATGTTTGACTTTTCAATAAATCTATATGCTATGGACCGAGGAGAGTGCCTCAGTCAAGACAGATCAAGTGCATGTGAAGGAGAATGAGTAAGTGTGCAAAAAGAGTATGTGTGTGAAAGAGAAAGTGACAACAAACGATAAATTAGAGAGAGAGTGTGTGTGTTTTCGTTTCTTATGCGAACATATCGCGCATGCATCTTCGAGATGGAAAAGCGAGGTGAGGAGATACACGAAGATAGCTAGTGTGTGATTGTTTGCAATGGAGAGAGACACCCCTGTAGCACATGTCCAATAGAGGTCTGGCCAACAAGGAACAAAGGTCGAGAAGGACACATGGATGGCATGGACGCATGGGGAGGGAGAGAGGGTGTGCTTGTGATAGGGAGATCCCATCGAGATCGTGAGGGGACTATATGGGTGGGAGATCGAGGGAGTGCGTGTGCGATAGAAAGATGCCCCGAGAGAAACCGATATAGACCATGCACATGTTTGTGATGGAGACTAAGATTAGCTAGTCATATACATATAGGGGGGACTGCGTGTGCCTACAATTGAGTGAGAGACCATCATACTTGGCTAGCTGGGCATGAGATTGTGTGTGTGCGCATGTGAGATGGAGAGAGAACGAGGGGGAGAGATAGAGTTTTAGATGGGCCTATCGAGTGCGAGTGAGATATGCATGTGTATGTGTAACCCAGGTGGATGGAGAGTTTGAGAGAGGGGGGAAGAGCTCCGAGACGACATAGTGGTGCGTGAGAGAGTTACGGGCAAAGAGCCAAGGAATTTGTGTGCGTACGATGAGTGCACCCAAGATATCTAGCTTGGACTAGCTAGAGTATCATACATAGTGTGCGAGAGAGACCTATAGATGGTGTATATATGCATGCGAACTAGAAAGACCCCCCCACACACACACACACACACAAAGAGAGAGAGAGAGAGAGAGAGAGAGAGAGAGAGAGAGAGAGATGGAGAGAAAGGGAGATGGACCAACAAGGTTTTTGTGTCGGACGCGTGCGATAGAATTGAAGATTGTCGGAGAGAGAGAGAGAGAGAGAGAGAGAGAACATGAGTCCGGGAGAGGGGGAGGTCACGTTTTATGCATCAAAGACTGATATAAACCATGTTTTGATATAAACTTGCATTCAGATATTTAAATTGGAGAACATGTTGTCTGCAATCCACACATGAACAGATATATGCGTATATCAAACAAGTTCATTAATTTGACTTTCAACATGTTCATGGGGTACTGTAATACTGTACAACATGCTACTCGATTGAGGTGTTCAATTTTGGATTTAGTTTACTATTTTGACCTACTGAACGAGCTATTTCATTGAATTGAGATATTTCATTTTGGGTTTGATTCGCGTTTTTGAGTGGGTCAACTATTTGTCGTATAGTAAATCGCTAGCAACGAGCATGTAAAAACACATTACTCCCGAGCATCATCTCTCCATCTAAAAAAGAAGTGGCAAGCTAATATTTCAAATTTTGATTCGAATCGACTTGGTGAGGTTGACGTGGATGCTCGTTCTCCCAAAATTTGAACGAACCGTTAAACATCCTCTCTGCTCGGTGGAATTCGCCCGAGCAAATAAATGGGAGACGCGGAATTACCATCCTATGTGGGACACGCATCAATTAGCCCGTTGTACATTGAGGGTAGGTTCGTAACTTCATCCAAGCGCGCCTTCTCCTCGGCCGAAATGACATGTGCCGAATAATTCATAAACCATGGTCGGCAAAACACGCTCTCCTCGCCCGAAATAGCTCACGCCCACTATTTCAAAATACGCTCTCCTCGGCCGAAATCGCTCGCGCCCACTATAGTTCAAAACACGCCCTCCTCGCCCGAAATCACTCCCGCCCACTATTTGGGAAGAAGCAAAGTTACTCTACTATCCCAGACCCTCAGTACACAGACCCAAGCCGAGAAGCCTATAGCCAAGGGTAGAATTGTAACTTCCCCTCACATTTTAGACAAATGCGTCCGTAAGACATGGTTCCACTCCCCTCCCAATTCCCCCCCCCCCCCATTCATACCTCGTGGGTGCCAAATCACCTTCTCCCCGGGAAGCTCCCTTCTCCCGAGACGCGAAACCTCAGCCCCACCTCCATGGCACCCCCCATCGCACCAATTTCACAGCCGCCCTCCTCCCTAATGCCGGAGACGATGTCCATTTGCTGTCGTGCACTGGGCCGTGTGCCTCTTACTCCGTGCTGCTAGTGCTGCCTCGACGACGGCCGCGTGAACCGTACCGAAGCCGATTCACTCCCACCGTAGTTCACGGCACCGGAGCGGCTCCAACTTCGGATCCGTCCAGAGTCCTGGCGCTACTTCCACGTAGCCGTCGACCGTCGCGACATTGCTCTTTCCCTGCCGCCGGTCGCCACCGCAACCGCGCCGGCCTCACCGACTCGGCAGCTTGACCTGCCTACTTCACCATGCCGCCAGATAGGTCACACCCTCATCTCAAATCACTTTATTTAGGGGTCAGTTGTCTGAATTTTTATTCTGGGCCAATCGATTCCCAATGGGAAGCAGCACCCCTCGAGGCGGCGGAGCTCCTATGATGCCGGTTGGCTGGTGTCTAACTTAAGGGTGCGGGGCCGCAAGTTCGCCGCGGAAGCAGAGCTTAGATGGCTATCTTTTAGAGTTGCGTGGGTTGAAGGTACTGTCGCCGCCGGATCTGGATGACGGGGAGTCTTTGTGGATTGGCCCGGGGGCGGCGCAACCACGGCAGTGCGGTGGGGCGGGGAGCGGGGTTTTGGCCGGGGCCATGGACGGCGGAGGCAGGCTGCTCTGCCGTTGGTTGCTGGCTCTTCGGGGAAGATTACGAACAGTGTCAGCCGGGAGGCACAAGACGGCCAACCATCCGGCGTAGATCGAACAGTACCAAAATAAAATAAAATCGTGTGACCCCAATTTAGTCTTTAGTTAATAGACGTGTGAACACTCTCGTACCTTGTTGTTGATCTCTTAGTGTATTTCTTCATATCAAAGAGATATGCCGTTCTTAACATTATGCGTTATCTGCATCTTCAAACACACCGTCTTCCGACTCACCGCAGCTGCTCCAACAAGGGAAGCATACACCAGAAGGGAGCTATAGTCCCCACTCAATAGTTCCCTGCATCGAATGTGCATGCCCGACATGGACAGCCACAACAACTGCAGGGCCATCGACAAGTCAGCACATGATGCTCACTCCTATGGATGGCAGCCAGATAGGTTGTACCCTCATCTTACTTGTGTGCAACATTTATGGCTTTGTTATTCATGTAAGCATGGAAAATAGATCATCACATTTCACTGTATATTCATGCTGATCTCTTACGGGTCTTGTTCAGGAGTTAACGTTGTTCCATAGTTCAGCTAAGATACTTGTTCTTTAGGTAACGATGTTCCATAGTTATCATCCATCAGACAATGCTATCCCACAGGCTGGTGATTATAGTATTATACCACTTCTAGTATTACATATGTTGCTCTTTAATACTTTTGTGTGCCATCTAGTTAATCTCGAGTACAAACGATACATATTTTGTAGCTTTCATCTGTGTTCTCCCTTTAGTTTATGAGACCTGTTGCTGCTAGTTAACCCCAGGCCTACTATTTTATGTCGTCTCCTACAGGCACTCATTACATAAATCTAACTACTAGTTGTCTTCCATGCATGTCAGATATAATTGCACACACTGATATATCCACAAGAACCTCACGGAGCAATGTAAAGGCCAATAAACTTGATGTCAATGATACCCAATATGATGGAACATGTAAAGGCAGTTCTTCAATAGACTTGCAGAAAGATGATGAATCCTGTTCACCCCACAAGGTCCTTCTCTAACTTGGTCTGTGATATGGGTACAACATGCATATAATGTCCTGGAGTGTATCTACTCTATTGCAATGCCATGTGCTTAGCATGCTGATCATGCATGTAAATATGTCATGCCTTCCTGTTTTTCAGTACCTATTCCATTCATGATAACATGTTTTCAAATTCAAGTACTGTCATTCTACTCTATCGCAATGACATCTGCTTAATTTGGACATCATGCTTCTGAATATGTTATGCATTGTTATTCATCACTATGTACTTCATCTGTCTACCATACCATGTTTTTTTACATTGAAGTGTTGTTCTAGTGCTCTGTTGCAATGCCATCTTATTTTCCCAATCATACACGTGTATGTTGCCTTAGTTATTTCTGTATGTATTCCGCTAGCATACAGTTTTACATTCAACTAGTGTTTTTTTGTTGTGTTGTCCTGTCGTATCCCTAGCTCTTACACCATACTCCCTCCGTCCGGATTACATGTTGCCGAAATGGATAAAAAAGGATATATCTAGAACTGAAATACGCCTAGACCCATCCATTTTTTCCGGATGGAGTGAATACATGTCAATATGTCATGCCTTTCTATTCTTCAGTACCTATTCCATCTCTCTGTTGTCACATGTTTTATAATTAAAGCACCATTCTTCTATACAAGGCATGCAAGGGCAAGATGACTATGTTAGAATCTGAAGGGTTACAAAGAAGGCCTTTGTAAAAGATCCAAACGCCAGGAGATAATAAACCAACTCCAGTGTTTATAGATACTGCTCCAGCACAGAGAAACCCAACTCCTACTGATAATAAGCATATTCCAGTGGCCAAAGAACTAGTCCGCTCCAGTCCAGCAAAAATATGTCAACTCAATTCTAAGAAGCGTGTGTGTATCCTTGCATCATGAAATTTTATAGCATGCTGATCATATTTTCTACATGTTTCTTACCCATCTCTCTTTTAGAAAATAAGCTTAACAGATAGAAGAATTTCTGCAATGGTATCATTTATGAGGAAAGATTCTTGCAGGAATTCTCTATGCTCCAATGTAGATGTAAGTACCTGTTGTATATCACTATATTTTTACATCAACATGTATTTTGTTAATCAGCGTGAATCCAACCTTTATCAGATCTAAATTTAGTTGTAGCAAAATGTATGATTAAAGGCCACAATGTTGATTTTTTCAAGAAAAACTGCCTGGTAGTTTTGCGTCCTGAGCTGCATGAGTGTACTATCTCATATCAGTGGGTTTGAATACTTTGGTTCTGCAGGGGGTTTTTCAATGTTTTTTTACTGTGTTGTCCTGTCATATCCCTAGCTCTTACATCATACTCCCTCCGTCCGGATTAAATGTCGCAGAAATGGATAAAATTAGATGTATCTAGAACTGAAATACGCCTAGACCCATCCATTTATTTTCGGATGGAGGGAATACATGTCAATATGTCATGCCTTTCTATTCTTGGTACCTATTCCATCTCTGTTGTAGCATGTTTTATAACTGAATCACCATTCTTCTATATAAGGCATGCAAGGGGAAGACGGCTATGTTAGAATCTGAAGGATTACAAACTAGGTCTTTGCAAAAGATCCAAACGCCAGGAGATAATAAACCAACTCCATTTTTCATAGATACTGCTCCAGCACAGAGAAACCCAACTCCCACTGATAATAGGCAGATTCCAGTGGCCAAAGAACTAGTCCGCTCCAGTCCAGCAAAAGAATGTCAACTCCATTCTAAGAAGCGTGTGCGTATCCTCGCATCATGAAATTTTATAGCATTCTGATCATATTTTCTACATGTTTCTTACCCATCTCTCTTTTAGAAAATAAGGTTAAACGATGCAAGACTTCCTCCATTGGGATCGTATTCGAGGAAAATATCTTGCGGGAATTCTCCGTGCTCCAGTGTTGATGTAAGTACATGTTGTATATCTCTATATTTTTACATCAGCATGTATTTTGTTAATCATCGTGAATCTAACATTTATCTGATCTAAAATTAATTGTAGCAAAATGTTAAAGGCGCCAATGTTGATTTTTGTAAGGAAAACTGCCTGGTAGTTTTGCATACTGAGCTGCATGAATATACTATCTCATATCACGCACATTACTGAATTGTAGTGCTTCTCTGGTTGCCCATTCATTCATTATGTCAATGTTGCTTTCGTATTACCTTACCTGGCTGATGATAGCTATGCCATATTGTGTTAATTTGGTGTAGGCTAGTTGCCCAAACATTCGTTGTGTCAATGTTGCTTTCCTATTATCTGACTTGGCCAATGATAGCAATGCTAGTGTGTTAATTTTGTGCAGGCTGCTGAAGATAAGAAGACAAACTCTGAAAACAGCAAGGCAACCCCATTGTTTCTTTCCAGTAAATCTAGGCCAGGTAATATGGCAATAACTCATGATTAATCTGTTTGGTTCCCGTCCTAATTTATGTTATGATGCAGTGGTCGAGACACTCTCCACTATCAATAATACAAGCCTGCCAAAATCGCCATCTGAATCTGTTCAGTATCCTCTGTCTCGAATGCAACGGAATAAATGTATGTTTGTGAACCAATTAATGGCTGAAGCAATGATGGAAATGGTGGATGAATCAGAAGTGCAGAGTCGTGCGACACAACAACTGATCAATGTTTTCAGAGACAGTGTAGCAAAGCAGCAAGAACTTGCCCACATGCTTATGGGCGTCATCTGTGCTGAGGTTGCAGATTGTGACGTTGTAGATGGTTAGGTTCTGCTCATTTATTTGCATTGGCATCAATCTTTAATTGCCCAGTGGGTGTAATTTCCTGTAATATATGCTGGATGTGCAACGTTATTCCTTGTATGCCCTACCTTTTCTTGATCGATTTTAGTCCTGTGCATAATTGCTCGTCGTAATGGGCTCAAATTATCTAATTTGGCCTAAAGACATGAACGAACTTTAGTGGGCCCATTAAGTTAATGGGTCGTTACTAGGCCGAAAGTTAATGGTCGTCCCTCTTACCTCCCGGGTCGTTAACAGGCCGACATCGAAGCGGGCAACAGGTGGCCCCAATTTATTTCACGGGCCGTTAACAGGCCGTTACTAAGTTTGGGCTACATATGGCCCAACTATACTGTAGGCCTTTAGCATGCCGAAAGAAACAGCGGGCTTGTACTGGACCATGAAGAGCATGGGCCGCTAAGAGGCCGAAAGTCAGGTCGTATTGTAAACGGCCCAACTGTGTTGTGGGCATTTAGCAGGCCGAAAGAGAAACCGGGCTGGTATTGGACCATGAAGGGCATGGGCCGTTAAAAGGCCAAAACTAAGGTCCGACTACAAATGGTCCAACTCATTTATGGTCCGTTAACAGGCTGAAAGGCACACAGGGCCGAGAATTGGCCCAACACTTACATGGGTCGCTAAAAGGCCAAAACTCAGGTCCGACTACAAATGGCCCAATTGATTTATGGGCCGTCAACAGGCTGAAAGTGACACCGGGCCAGAAATTGGCCCAACACTTAAATGGACCGCTAAAAGGCCGAAACTCAGGTCCGACTACAAATGGCCCATCAGATTTATGGGTCGTCAACAGGCTGAAAGACACACCAGGCCGGAAATTAGCCCAACATTTAAATGGGTCGCTAAAAGGCCGAAAGATGTACATCCTGAAAATTGGCCCATCCATTAAATGGGTCGTTAACAGGCCAAAATCTCATCGGGCCGATATTGAGCCCAAATATATAGCGGGCTGTTAACGGGCTCGAACTGACGATGGGCTGCAATAGTGTCAAATCTTTAACGGGTTGTTGATGGGCCGAATTGGCACATCTTGTATGGGTCGTGGGCTTAAATGGACTTGACACAAGTAGGCCTTATATGGGCCGGCCTGCTAATTTTTACTAGGCCGACCTTTTTCATCGGAATGGGCCACTGTTGGGCCATGCCACGTGTCGACCTATCATAGGCGCCTCATGTCCAATGAGTGGATGTCATCTGTCCCAACGGTGAGGCAACACGTGTTTCCTGCGGCCAATGATGATTTTACACATGGAAAATCCCCATTGGTCCGGGCTGTTATGGTGGAGAGACCACACTTTTATAAGTTGTTTAAATACTCTAAAATGAATAAAACATGGCGAGAACAATTATTTAAATGCTTTTAAAATAATAAACAATTACAAACTAATTTATTTAGGTGCCAAGTTAATTATGGTGGTGGCATATTTGTTCATACTAATTTAGGTACAACTAGTGTATTTTATAAAACTAATGTATTTAAAATATAAGATTAAAACAGAAAAGAACATAGAATAAACAAAATATAAAAGGAAAGATAAAACAGAAATAAAAAGAAAAACCCTAGGTTAACTGGGCCTCGGCCCAGTCAGTGGCCTGCCAGGCCGGCCCACTCCCTCCCCTGGCCTATAACCCCCTAGGGCACCAAACCCTAAACCCCACCGGTCGCCCCACTTCCCCCACTCCCACGATCCACCTCCCCACTCCTCCCCCCCCCCCCCCCCGCGCTGGATCTGGATCTGGGCAAACCCCCGATCCCATCGCCCGTCGCCGCGACGACGTCGCCGCGACGACCTCGCCGCCCCGCGCCAGGACGCCGTCGCCCGGAGCCCGCGCCATCTCGCCGGCCTGCCTCCTCTACCTCGCCGGCCTACCTTCTCTTCCTCGCCGGCACCCTCCCCCACCGGCCTGCAACCGCTCCGCCGACGCCGTCCCCGTCACCCCCCTCGACCACCGCTGCCCAGACCCTACGTCTCCGGTGAGGCCACGGCCTCTGCGCCCCTCCTCTCTCTCCCTCACCGACGCCGTGGCCGCTGACGCCGCCTTGCCTCTGCTACTCGTGCCGTGGTGCCGCGCACGCCTACGCGACCGCAGCCGCGCCCGCCCTTGCCGTTTTCGCCATCGCCGCATCGGCCATGGCCTCGCCCGCAGCCCCCGCATGCGCTCGTCGCCGTGCGCAGCCACCGCGCCCGCCCGTGCTCATCGCGGCCCCGCATCACCACAATCGCATCGCGCGCACGCCGCGGCTCGCCGTCGCACCTCACCTGTGCGCCTCACGCGCATGCGCTCGCCGCGCTCCCCGCCCGCTTGCTCCTTCTGCAGTGCGCCACCGCCCCTTGCTTCCCCCTCGACGCGCTCGTCGCGCCCGCGCCCGGAGTTCTGCTCCCCTGCGCCTGCTCCACTTCCTCTGCGCCCTGGCCGCACCCATCTGCGCCCAGCCGCCCGTGCCTACTCCCGCCGCCACTCCCCCTGCTGCATGGCTCCGCCGCCCTACTCCGGCCGGCCGTGCCTCACCGGCGCCAAACGCCGAGCCCCACCCCGCGCTGGCCTTGCCTAGTGCCCAGTCGGGCTCACGCCCGCTCCCGCACCACCCTGTGCCCGCTAAGGCCTCCGTGCCTTTGACATGTGGGGCCGCCCCCAGAACATTTAATAAAAAAAGAATAATTAGAAAATTAATCAGAAAAATATTAATTAATTAACTTAATTAGATCTGTTAAATTAAACTGATTAACTCTGACTAGATAACCTAATGATTAATTAACTAGTTAATTATGTTTAGTTAAACTGTGACTATGACAAGTGGGACCCACACGTAAGTTTGACTAAGTCAACAAGACTGTTGACTGCTGACTGTGCTGTTGACCCAGTCAATGGCCCCATCTGTCAGGTTGACCAGTCAACCCTGTTGACTGCTGACGTCAGCATGACATCATGCTGATGTCATAAATCCATTTTCGAATTAAATTAAATAATTAATTAAATTCCATAAATTAATAAAATCTTTAGAGAATCATATCTTTTAATCCGTAACTCGGATTAAATTATTTTCAACATGTAAGTTGCTCAGAACGACGAGACGAATCCGGATATGCAGCCCATTCATCCGCCACACATCCCTAACCGATCGAACTCGCAACTTTCCCCCTCCGGTTCAGTTGTCCGAAAACGCGAAACACCGGAAATACTTTCCCGGATGTTTTTCCCCCTTCGCCAATATCGCCTAGTACTGCGTTAGGTCACCCCTGGCACTGCGTATTGCCATGTTATGCTTTGTGTTGCTTTGATTGCTCCATTATTTATTGTGTTCCCCCGTTACTTCTTTCCGGTAGACCCCGAGACTGCCGGTGAACCCCAGTTCGACTACGGTGTTGACGACCCTTACTTCTTGCCAGAGCAACCAGGCAAGCCCCTCCCTTGATCACCAAATATCGCCTATTCTTCTCTATACTGCTTGCATAGAGTAGTGTAGTATGTTACTGCTTTTAGTTAATCCTATACTGCTGCATAGCCTGTCCTTGCTACTACTATTGTTACCTTTACCTGCTATCCTACTGCTTAGTATAGGATGCTAGTGTTCCATCAGTGGCCCTACACTCTTGTCCGTCTGCCATGCTATACTACTGGGCCGTGATCACTTCGGGAAGTGATCGCGGGCATATACTATATACTTTACACTATTACATTACCTGTGATACTGTTCGGAGATGGGGGCTGAAGGGGCAGGTGGTTCCACCCAGGTAGTGGTGGGCCTGGGTTCCCGACGGCCCCCAACTGCTACTTTGTGGTGGAGCAACAGGGCAGGTTTGAGACCACCTAGGAGAGAGGTGGGCCTGGCCCTGTTCGGCGTTCGCGGATACTTAACATGCTTAACGAGATCTTGGTATTTGATCTGAGTCTGGCTACTGGCCTATACGCACTAACCAACTACGCGGGGACAGTTATGGGCACTCGACGTCGTGGTATCAGCCGAAGCCTTCGTGACGTCAGCGACTGAGTGGCGCGCGCCGCATTGGATCGTAAGCTCGCGCTTGTATTAAGGGGGCTAGATCTGCTTCCGGCCGCGTTCGCAACGTGTAGGTGTGCTATGGGCGATGGGCCCAGACCCCTGTGCACTTAGGATTAGACCGGCGTGCTAACCGCTCTGTTGTGCCTAGGTGGGGCTGCGACGTGTTGATCTTCCGAGGCCGGGCATGACCCAGGAAAGTGTGTCCGGCAAAATGGGATCAAGCGTGTTGGGTTATGTGGTGCACCCCTGCAGGAAAGTTAATCTATTCGAATAGCCGTGTCCCTCGGTAAAAGGACGACCCGGAGTTGTACCTTGACCTTATGACAACTAGAACCGGATACTTAATAAAACACACCCTTCCAAGTGCCAGATACAACCCGGTGGTCGCTCTCTAACAGGGCATCGAGGAGGGGACCGCCGGGTAGGATTATGCTATGCGATGCTACTTGGAGGACTTCAGTCTACTCTCTTCTATATGCTGCAAGACGGAGGCTGCCGGAAGCGTAGTCTTCGATAGGATTTGATATCCCCCTCTTATTCTGGCCTTCTGCAGTTCAGTCCACTGTTATGGCCCTTTACACATATATCCATGCATATGTAGTGTAGCTCCTTGCTTGCGAGTACATTGGATGAGTACTCACGGTTGCCTTGTTTCCCCTTTTCCCCATCTCTCTACCCGATTGCTGCTACCAGATGATGAAGCCCAGGATCCAGACGCCACCATCGACGACGACTCCTTCTACACTGGAGGTGCCTACTACTACGTGCAGCCCACTGATGACGACCAGGAGTAGTTAGGAGGATCCTAGGCAGGAGGCCTGCGCCTCGTTCGATCTGTATCCCCGTTTGTGCTAGCCTTCTTAAGGCAACTTGTTTAACTTATGTCTGTACCCAGATATTGTTGCTTCCGCTGACTCGTCTATGATCGAGCACTTGTATTCGAGCCCTCGAGGCCCCTGGCTTGTATTATGATGCTTGTATGACTTATTTTATTTGTAGAGTTGTGTTGTGATATCTTCCCGTGAGTCCCTGATCTTGATCGTACATATTTGCGTGCATGATTAGTGTACGATTAAATACTGTGAATTGTACAACTATCACAATGCCATTGCTTTGCATTAGTGATAGACGTGTGCTTACTGTATAGATTGTAGATGAACAAATGATGGATTGGAAGACATTTGACTTGCCTCAGTTTGTAGGCGCAAAGTAAAGAAACCCGGTTTCATCAATCAATCAAATCAAATAGATTAAATAAAGCATATAATAACAATAGGCTTTCAGCATTCATGCATCAGATATACTACTACCTTGCTTCCACCCAATCTTACAACTATCACAATGCTACTGCTTTGCATTGCGCAAACCTTGGTTATTTCTTCCGGTTAACACTTCAAAGTTTGAGACTGTACAAATGTATCCAGAAATAAGAGAAGGAGGGATGCCCAAGCCTCCTCAGAGCGGCCGTCGGATCGAATTTTTGATGCGTTCTGGACCGTTGGATATCGCTCCCGATCGACCTCGTCCGTCGGATGAAAAAAAATTACTGCTGAAATGAATAGTTACCGTCGTTCGTGCCACCGCCTGTAAAATTGGGTGGCCGCCGAGGGCATTTTCGTAATTTCGCCTAGGGATGTATAAAAGGCAACGACCCGCGTGGAGATGACCTAGCCACTCCCCGGCCCGCACTCGCGCCCCCTCCCTCATCTTCGCCGCCCCGCCCGCATCGCCGCCACCCCGCCCGCCCAGCGCCGCCCCCGCCCCGCCCCGCGCCGCCGCCGCCCCGCTCCGCCCCGCACCATCCCGCCCCGCCCCGCACCGTCCCTCCCCGCCCCGCGCCGCCATCTCCTTCGCCTACCAGGCCGCCGCCGCCCCGCCGTCTCCTCGACCCAGCCGACCACCCCGGCGCGGCCACCGTCGACGGCGAGGAGGAGGAGCACGGCGGGAAGGAGGAGGACAGCCTACTAGGCCGCCGCCGCCCCACCGTCTCCTCGACCCAGCCGACCGCCCACCCCAGGAGCGCGAGAAGGACGAGCCCGGCGTCGAGATCGCGCGCATCGAGCCCGAGATCCACGAGAAGCAGACGGGGAGGCCATTGCCAGGTGCGCCTCTCTCCCTCCCTCTCCTCTCCCCCTCTCTCAGATGCAATCCAACGACCTCTGCATTTCCTTTCGCACTACAGCTGGTCCGAGATCTGAGCGCACCCGTCGCCGCCGCCGTTCTTGTCCACTTGGCTACAGCCATCCCCAAGAAGAGGGGATGTCACGGCAGCGGGATCCTCGCCTGTAGCCACTCCCTCACCTCCCCGTTCTGCTGGCAAGGGTGTGGTATCCCATGGGAGGATGCTTCTCGCTCGAGGAGCAACCACTCCAGAGCAGGAGCAGGACAGGTTCGTTCGTGCTCTGTCTACTCATGTGCTTGCTATACTTGCTGGAGTAGGTATATGGTTCCTGCGTGTGTGGTTTGATGTCTGGGTTTTTCCCAATTCCAGTCCAGAAGCATGGATTATCTTACTTGGTTTTGGGTGCGGCTGCTGGTAGGCAAACCATTTTGTAAGGGCCTCTTTTCTGTGCACCATGATTTTAGTCGTCAGGTAATCTGTTTTAGATACTAGATTTGTAAATATGAAATGTACTAAAATTTGAAAGTATACATCTGTTGTTGAAAGGGACAAGTTTAGGGTTTAGCAGAGTTAGCGGTGGTCCTACATGATATTGGTACATTAACAATGCCCTACCTGATATCACTGATTTCCTTCAAGGTTACTTCATCTTGTTTCGGTTGATAGATTTCCTACACAATCTTCTATGCCATGCATGATAGAGTTCATTACAATCCGTGCTTTGTGGTTTCTTGAAATGGTTTTTTAGATCAAGATTTATACATGCTCCTACTCTTCATAAAGAGGTAACGATTTGGTTCTCATTTATACTTTCTGCTGGACTTAAGCTAGGTTGAAAGGACTAAAGGCAGAGAGGTGTTAATTTATTACATATGGTTGCCTTTTTGTATTTTGTCAGTCTCCACTCCTAACAAGACACATCAAACTATAGTAAAGTTAAATATATTGTTAAATAAGCATTCTCTGAATTTATATTCTTACAAACATGTGTCAGACAAAAAAGCAGAAGTAACTTAGTTAGTTACATGAAGCATATTGGGTTATGAAAAAGATGGTTAAGTAGATGCGAAGGCCATGCTCAACTGCTTATTCTTCGTGCTTGGTCCGCCTGAATTCTATAGCTACTTCCTCCAGTCCGAATTAATTGACGCAGCCTCTATACAATTATAGAGGTTGTGTCAATTAATTCGGATTGGAGGGAGTACTGAAATATATACAATGCCATGATTAGTTTATGAGGCCCTGTTTTGCTAAGCTATCTTAATTGTGTACACATACTGTTGATCAAATTTCCATATCCTGAGTTGCTAATTATTTTTGGGATAAATAAAGGGACTGATCTTTCGTACTTGTCTTCACGCACGTTTTCATTTGCCTGATTTAATAACCTTGTTTGATATATAGTTCATGATTTGGTACCAGCTATCAATTGTACCTTGTTGCCTACCACCCAGTTTATTAAGATGCTATTAGTGGCTCTTTTTTATGTTCTCCTTTCAGAGCTGTACCAAGGCCTACCACTTCTTTGGCCGCCAATGTAATTTCTATCCAGCGCCTATCTCTCTTACCAGCTTCCAAGGGAGTTCGGGGTGACGAGGGTGATGGCACTGGCTCCGACATAACAGAGTCATGTCGCCTAAGGTAACACACTTGATCTTGTTGAATACTATCCGGTCAGTGGTATACATTGTGTGGGTGCGCGCGTACCCTGGTATATACTAGAGATTGGTCTGTTTTTCTTGATTATTGGTTTTACTGCTTTTTTTTACTTTCCTTCATATCTGCCATACCTGGCAGATTAACTATGTCATGCTACCGTCCTGCATTAAGAATGGTGAGTGCATAATTATTGTTGCTTCTACGATACAGGGGTTTTCATGTTAGCTGAGTTATCAACTGTTGCCATCATATATTTAGTGAAGACTGCCGGTGAATGCTAATTTATTACAACTTCTCAGTCATGGATGATGCCATCGAGCCCTGTTCATACTGAAAATAGTTTTTTTCTTGCTTCAGATGCCGGTTTACCTTAGCAACTTAGCCCAATAAGGCTAATTAAATCAACAACGGGAAAAGCTCGAAGTTGTCTTCGTCGCAACCATTGATCACAGGTTCGTACTAGCAAAAGTTGCAGGTAGGACCTGCTTTATGCATTGCTCATGTTGTGTCCTTTACCCTTGTGAGTTTTGCACAAAAGCTTCTTCAGTCCTAAACTAAGGGTCAGTGTTTGCTCTACCAATGCTGCATGGAACACTGTTCTAAACATAATATAACTAAGTTGCCTGATGAATAAAGTTTTTAAAAGTTATGAGCGGAAAATCCAAGTGGAAAATTTTGGCCATCGAAAGTAGAATTTGATTCATTCCATGATCAGGGTCAAGGTGCTTTTCCCCCAAGGTAGTCACTGTGGTTTTATTTCTGGCTTATGCATATGCTCTTATATTAGTTTTCAGTGTCATCACAAACAAGGGATATATCAGAGTAGTGTCATGTAGTAATAAAAAATGGAGAGGAAGTTAAGGACTTGGTAATTACTCCTACATAGTAATCATGGCTAGAGGACTGCAAGAGGAAGTACATTTGCCTTAGCCTTGAAGGTTATGAAGGTTATGTGGCCCTGTCATATTATGCAAAATCTACCTGTATTACTATTCAAAACATCATGAACCTTATTATGCCAATTGGTGCTCAGCAGGAGAGGCACAACCTCCACCACACCCAAGAGATTTTCAGTGCCTCTGTTAGTAGCGCTACTTTCCTTGATTTTTAGTGCCACCAAATTAAATGCCATTATTTCCAATGTGTGTGTGTGTGCGCGCGCGCGTGTCCGTGACAAGTTATGCTCTAAACAAATATATGAGACACAAATGCACATGTGTATTCATGTTATATTGTTGCAACAGGTGCAATTATATTTTGATCCAAATTTCTGAACAAGCAAAGGTACGAATACTAATGCCAGTGCAGTTTTGCTCTTCCTAGGATGGCCCGGATGGCCTGAGGGGAGCAGCCTTTGATACGCCGTGCAAGGCGCCCAGGAGCTGCCTTCCAGATAAATCCCGTTGCCACCGACCGGAACGAGCTCGCTTCGGCCTCCTCCTCCTCAACTAACGGCCTCCTCTGATCTTGCAGCTACTGCCTCATCGCCAACCTACAACAACAAGGTGAGCCTCCTGCCTTTATATGTTGTCGTGATTAAGAAGGTTGGAGTAGCTTTTTTAATGGATGGAATCACCTGCCTGTTCCATTCACCAACCCCAATGACCAGTGTTTAGCCCCAACGCCTGTTCGATTGAATCCCTTGCTACAGCCACTAGGTCCTAGCCTCATTTCATTGGTTAATTTTATGCATAATTGTGATATGACATTGAGGTGTATGCATATCTATCACAGTATATCATACTTTTGATTGTAGTATAGGTAATCTGGACACCATGTTAGAAAGGCAAATGTTCGATTTTGCAACTAATGTATTCGTTGCATGAATGGTTAATGGTTCCATACCAAGTATTATAGTCTGATATTCGGGAATAAATAATTAGTGAAAACCATATTTGTCGGTGTACTAGAGTAGGGGTACCCTAGTATCCCGAACTTGTGCACGGGCAGTCGCAGCGTCCCGCGGCAAGGCTTGCCGGGTGACCGCCAAGGTCCTCCGTGGATCCTTTGAAGCCATTCAAGAACAAAGTATTTAAGCCAAGGGCACAAGACCCCGGCAAGAGGAGCTTGCCGGGAAGGCCAACCAAGGCATCTCAAGGAACTTGCCGCGACACGCCACGCGTCCCGGCAGGACCCGGCGAGCGACAAGCTTCAGGATGCGACAAGACAACTACCGCGGCAAGGCGCTTGCCGCAGCAAGAAACCACTCTGTACCTGCGCTCCAGCACACCCACCTATGTGTCGCTCTGGGACCCTTCCTAGCGTACGTGGCGGGAGGCTGTGCAGCCAGGGGTACACTGTGGCATGCGGCGCTGACAAGATCGTCATCGTGGTGAGCGGTGGCGCCCCTGACGGTCCCTTTTCTGCACCGTCTGGGCGACGTAGATAGGCATTTAATGCCTTTGTCCCCTGCCGTCAGGGTTAGGTATGATACACTATGTAGGTAGCTGTACCTACCGCAGCAACTTTCCATTTTTGCCCTTGCCTACGTTGCCACCTGTTGGAGACCCCTTGAACATATAAAAGGAGGCCCATGCACAACGTAGGAGAGGAGATCGCTCCGGAAGGGATCGCTCCAGAGGAGATCGCTCCAGAGGATATCGCTCCAGAGGACGAACAGAAGAACGCTCGGTCTCGTTAGCTGCTTGAGTGTACTGTAGCACTCGGCGCTCCCGAGCAAGAACTCAATACAAACCACAAAGCAGCAGTAGGAGTGTTATCTCTCCGGAGAGCTCCGAAGCTGGGTAAAAACCCCTCGTGTGCCTCGCCTCGATCCGCTCTAAGCGCGACCTCCGCCCCCCGCCGAACCGAGAAGGGGCTCCGTCCCCAAAGGTGCTCGAGGAGCCAGATTCCCCCGGCATCTTTGGCGCGCCAGGTAGGGGGCGTCGAGGTTGTGTGAACCCGATCCGGCGTTCGCGCGAGCTAGATCTTTATTGACTTCATCGACATGCCGCCGAAGAAGAAGGCTTCGGAGGCGGCCGCTCCGTCCGCGTCGAACCCACCGCCGCCGGAGCAAACGGCTGGTGGGGAAGACGCCGGCAGAAGAACGGGCATCGACGAGGTAGCCCACGGTGCCGCCAGGTCTAAGGACAAGGCTGCGCTGCCCGTCGGCGGCATAGCAGGCTCCCATGACGACCGGGCGTCCGTGGATGCTCCGCGCCCATCTTAGGAAGCACGGGACCGGCAGCGTCGTGGTACTCACGGTACCATACGTTCGCTGGACCCAAATCGAGCTGGCGGATCTCGAGATGCTCAAGGCCAGCATGCACGCCAACGTGCTGGCGCAAGCGAGGCACGGTCGCCTGGACGGAATACTGCTCCTTCTAACGTCGTTGGAAGTCCGAGCATATCCCGCTCCTCGCACCGTTCGCCACCGCTACCCGCCACTCCAGCAGAAGCCTTGGCACGAGCTCAACTGCTCCTAGACTTCCCTTCAACGCCAGACAAGATCGACGACTGGAGGGCCACCATTCAGAGCCTCATCGGCTTCGCCAACGGCGACACTCTGCGGCAGCCAACCACATCGCAGCCGCGACAAGCCAGCCAGGTGCGAGCCGGTGGAGACAAGACCAGTGGGGACGCGACCACCGTGCACTCCGCGCCCCGAAGGCCAAGATCGCCGACTCGCCGGGTCCACCGCGACAGCGACTCCACCGCTTCATCAGATCCGCGAACTCGTCGCGATCAGCGCCACGTTCTTCACGAACGGCAGCAAGAAGACACTCGTACCCGCATCGAGCGCCGAAGAGAAACGCGGCATCAATCAGACCGGCGCGCTGGGCCCACTGTCGACATGCATGCGCCAGGGGAACCAGGCGACCTGCCGTATGCGGTAGGTTGCCCTGCGTTTACTCGTGAGCTGCGGCAAGTCCAGTGGCCCAACACGAAGAATTTCAAGCCAGACGTACCAGAGAAGTACGACGACAGGTTGCATCCGTCGGAGTTCCTCAGCATCTACACCATCGCGGTGCAGGCTGCCGGGGGGCGAGACGACAAGATCCTTGCCAACTACTTCCCACTGGTGCTCAAGCCCAACGTCAGATCCTGGCTCATGCACTTGCGGGAAAACTCCATATCTTCTTGGGCAGACCTGTGCCATCAGTTTGTCGGCGCCTTTACAGGCGGCCACAAACCTCATGGCCAGGAGAGTGACCTTCACTTGCTTGCCCGGAAAGAAGGAGAGCCCTTGCGCAAGTACATCCAGAGATTCAGCCAAGTGCAACGCAACATCCCAGATGTCCACCCTGCCGCGGTCATTAGCGGGTTCCATCAAAACGTGCGTAACCGCAGGATGCGGGAGGAGATGGCGATGTGCAAGATCAGAGATGTCAGCGAGCTATATGCTCTGGCCGACAGGTGTGCACGTGCTGAGGAAGGGAGGAAACTCCCCGGAGAGAATACGGGAACGGGAGGATTTGACAGCGAGGATGCCGCCCCGGCAAATAAAAACCGGTGGCGGAACAACAGGAAGAGGAAAGGCAAAGATGTGCTAGTTGTTGAGCAGTCCAGCAGCGACGGTGGCGCCAAGAAAGCCAAGGATGGCAGCTCCGGCAAGGAGGTTGCCGCATGCGCCAATTGCCAGGCTATGGCGGCCGCCGACAAGCAGGACGACACCAACAAACAGTACTGCAAGATCCACCGCACCAAGGGCCATGACCTCCAGAGCTACAAGAAGGTCGAGCAGCTTGTCGAGCTGCAAAAGGCCGAGTACGAGCGACGCGACAAGGAGAAAGCCCAAGCAGGTGCTGGAGGATCCGGTACGAAGCGCACCGGCCGAGGAGGACGCCGCGGCAAGGCCAATCAGCGGCAAGGAGACAGGTCTCCCCGCGGTCGCGACAAGGATGAAGACGACGACGACGAAGACATGGATGATGACGAGACCAGCGAGCAGGAGTTTCAGAAAGCCACAGAGGTCTTGTGCGTTAACGGCGGTGCTTCTCTGCATACTTCGCATCGCCAACTCAAACAGTGGGTGCGGGAAGTCAATGCGGCAGAACCACCCATCGAGTCACGCAAGCTTCTGAAATGGTCCAGCACGCCTATCATCTTTGATATTGAGGACCACCCTGATCGCACAATTGCGGTCGGGTGCTTGCCGATGTTGGTTTCGCCAACTATCCGCAACCTCAAGGTCACTAAGATGCTAGTTGACGGCGGGGCCGGCTTGAACCTGATCTCCTCTGCTGTGCTCCAAAAACTCCAAGTCCCTGACAGCGAGCTCGAAGAGACCGGCACATTCCAAGGAATCAACCCGGGAAGGAGCAAGCCTAAGGGGAAGATCACGCTGCCGGTGACATTTGGCAGCGAGCTGAACTTCAGGAATGAGAGGATCACTTTTGACGTTGCTGATTTTTCATTGCCTTACAATGGAATTCTCGGTCGTCCAGCGCTCGCCAAGTTCATGGCGGCCTCTCACTACGCGTACAACATGCTGAAGATGCCAGGCCCGATAAGTGTCATCTCTGTACATGGCGACAAGAAAGATGATCTTATCTGTGCCGACAAGATCTACCGGGAAGCAGCAGCCGCAGCGGATCGCGAGACACTGGCCGCTGAAGCTCCCGGGGGGAAGAAGAAGACCAAGTCCGGCAAGAGTTCTGATGCCCACTCCGGCAAGCGCACCTCTTCGGAGTGCTGCGCTATCGTCGAGGACGCACCATCGAGCTCCACCGGCAAGTGTAAGAAGACGATGGCAGCTCCGCCAGCGACCAAGAAGGTGTCCGCCAAGGAGGACGGCACTGGTGGTACCTTCACCATCAGTGCCACTCTCGACCCTAAATAGGAAAGCGCGCTCGTTGCTTTCCTGCGGGCGAATGTCGATGTGTTTGCGTGGCAACCGTCTGACATCCCCGGCGTTCCCAGGAAAGTAATTGAGCACCACCTTGCCGTCTGTCCTCATGCGCGGCCCGTCAAGCAAAAAGTCAGGAAACAAGCAGTGGAGCGCCAAGAATTCATCGCAGAAGAGATCAAGAAGTTGGAAGCAGCAGGCCTTGTCAGAGGAGTGCTCCATCCTACGTGGTTGGCCAATCCTGTAGTCGTGCGCAAGGCAAACAGGAAGTGGAGGCTTTGCATCGACTTCGCCGATGTTAACAAAGCTTGTCCCAAAGATCCATTTCCCTTGCCGCGCATTGACCAGATTGTTGACTCCACGGCCGGATGTGATTTGCTTTCATTTCTTGACGCATACTCAGGATACCATCAGATCTTCATGGCAGAAGAGGATGAGGAGAAAACCGCGTTCATCACTCCATGTGGCACGTACTGTTTCATACGAATGCCTTTCGGTTTGAAGAACGCTGGTTCAACATTTGCAAGGGTAGTCCATACTGCTTTTGAACCGCAGATACACAGAAACGTGGAAGCCTACATGGATGACATAGTGGTCAAGAGTAGGGACAAAGCAACTCTGATTCAAGATCTAGAAGAGACTTTTGCAAATCTGCGCAAGATCAGCCTCAAGCTCAACCCCGAGAAGTGCGTGTTTGGAGTTCCTTCCGGCAAGCTTCTCGGGTTCTTCGTGTCTCAGAGGGGAATTGAAGCTAATCCCGACAAGATCAAGGCCATTGAGCAGATCGAAGCACCGAAGCGCGTCAAGGATGTGCGGAAACTCGCCGGCTGCGTAGCGGCTCTCAGCAGGTTTATCTCTAAGTCCGCTGAGCGCTCCCTGCCGTTTTTCAAAATCTTGAAAAAGGCAGGTCCAATGAAATGGACTCCGGAAGCGGAGGCTGCGCTGCAGGACTTGAAGAGATACCTGTCCTCCACTCCAATACTTGTCGCACCTAAACCACAAGAGAAGTTGCTACTATATCTGGCGGCAACCAATCAAGTGGTTAGTGCTGCGTTAGTAGCGGAGAGAGAGGCAGATGATGAGCCAGCGACCGCGGCAAGCACATCCAGCGACAAGCAGGGGGCTTCTCCGACAAGCTCTGGTCCCGACAAGGAAGGATCTGCGCAGATGTGCGAAGGGATACAACAGAAGAAAATGGTGCAGCGCCCAGTTTACTTTGTCAGTTCCCTTCTGCAGGGGGCTAGGTCAAGGTACTCTGGTGTGCAGAAATTGCTTTTCGGCCTCCTCATGGCCTCGAGAAAGTTGCGCCATTACTTCCAAGCACATGAGATCACAGTTGTCACTCGCTTTCCGTTGAAGAGGATACTGCAGAATCCAGAAGCAACAGGCAGGATTGTTGAGTGGGCACTGGAACTGTCAAGCTTTGGCCTCAAGTTTGAGAGCACTTCAACTATCCAGAGCAGAGCATTGGCAGAATTCATAGCAGAGTGGAAGCCAACACCAGACGAAGAAATTCCAGAGACGAGCATCCCTGTCAAGGAAGCAAACAAAGAGTGGCTGATGTACTTTGATGGTGCTTTCTCGCTGCAAGGCGCCGGTGCTGGCGTGCTCCTTGTCGCACCCACCGGAGAGCACCTCAAGTACGTGGTCCAGATGCACTTTCCCAAGGAGCAAGCAACAAACAATACTGCAGAGTATGAAGGATTGCTCGCCGGTCTCAGGATCGCGGCAGACCTTGGGATCAAGCAGCTCATTGTCAGGAGTGACTCGCAGCATGTCGTCCGCCAAGTGAACAAGAATTATCAGAGTCCATTGATGGAAGCTTACGTTGATGAAGTGAGGAAGCTAGAAGAGCGCTTTGTCGGCCTACAGATGGAACACGTTCCAAGAGCTCAGAACGACATTGCTGACGGCCTGTCAAAGTGCGCAGCACTTAAGTTACCTGTGGAACCAGGGACCTTTGTGCTCAAGCTGACTCAACCATCCGTGACACCATCAACTGGACAGAGCAAGAAGAGGAAGTTGATTTCTGGTAACTATCTTCCGGCAGAGCTTCCCGAAGCCGCCGCCAAGAAGGTCCCCAAGATCAACGCTGAGAGTGCTGAGGAGCAGTCTGCTCCGACAAGCCCCAGGGCTTGTTTCGTTGTAGCAGACGCTCCCGAAAAGTTTTGCTTCGGCAAGCTTGCCGGGGATCATCAAGCTCCGGCTGAGCCGCAGGTTCTCGCCGTGGAGGCGGATGTTCCCACAGCAGCAGATATGCCTTTAGTCCTTGTTGTCGAGCCACAGGCTCCAGCATGGGCACAGCAGATCGTCCGTTTCCTCCGGTCAGAAGAACTTCCCGAAGAGCCAGAAGAAGCGGAAAGAGTAGCCCGGCAGTCAAGTATGTACCAGTTCGTCGACAACGCACTGTACAGAAGAAGACTCAACGGTGTGAAATTGAAGTGTATTCCCCGGGAAGATGGACAGAAGCTGTTGGCAGAGATACATGGAGGCATTTGTGGTCACCACATTGGCGCAAGAGCGCTTGCCGACAAAGCTTTCCGGCAAGGCTTCTTTTGGCCGACAGCCCTCCAGGATGCAACTGCACAAGTAACCAAGTGTGAAGCGTGCCAGTTCCATTCCAAGCAGATACACCAGCCAGCTCAAGCTCTCCAGACGATCCCTTTATCCTGGCCATTTTCGGTCTGGGGGCTCGACATCCTCGGCCCCTTCCCCCGAGCAGTCGGGGGCTTTGAGTACTTGTACGTCGCTATCGACAAGTTCACAAAGTGGCCGGAAGTGGAACCAGTGAGGAAGGTGACAGCACAGTCAGCAGTCAAGTTCTTCAGGTCGATTGTTTGCCGCTTCAAGATCCCTAACAGGATCATAACCGACAACGGTACGCAATTTACGAGCCGCACCTTCATGCAGTACGTCCAAGATCTTGGCGCCAAGGTCTGCTTCGCTTTTGTCGCTCACCCCAGGAGCAACGGTCAAGCGGAAAGGGCAAATGCTGAAGTGCTGCGTGGGCTCAAGACCAGGACTTTCGACAGGCTGCACAAGTGCGGAAGAAACTGGATTGAGGAGTTGCCGGTGGTTCGTTGGTCGATCAGGACGACGCCAAATCGAGCCACTGGCCAGACACCTTTCGCTCTAGTCTATGGAGCAGAGGTAGTTATCCCCACGGAACTCGTATATGGGTCACCTCGAGTGCTCACTTATGATGAGCTTGAGCAAGAGCAGCTGCGACAAGATGACGCGCTGCTCCTTGAGGAAGACTGTCTTCAGGCTGCTGTACGAGCTGCTCAATGCCAGCAAGCTTTGCGCCGCTACCATAGCCGCAAAGTTAAAGCCAGAAGTCTCGAGGAAGGCGACCTTGTTCTTCGGCGCGTTCATTCCGCCAAGAATTCCAACAAGTTGACGCCGAAGTGGGAAGGCCCTTACCGGGTGAAACGAGTCACTAGGCCTGGCGCTGTCCGCCTTGAGACCGAAGATGGCTTTCCGGTGAGCAACTCCTGGAACATCAAGCATCTCCGTAAGTTTTACCCGTAAGGCGCGGTTGTCGGACCCTGTCCGGCAACCACCATTTTGTACAAGTCTTGCCGCTGTTGCATGTAGTCCTTTGTACAAAGCCAGGCGCAGACCCTGTGCATAAATAAAGCTCACGTGCTCCGCACACCTTGTCAATTTCATGCTTTTCTGCATGAATTATCTGACACTTTGTGCAGCGAACACACCCGGTAAGCAATAACGAGCCATAAGGCTCCATATCATTATTTTCTCTACTTTCTTCCTTTTGTCTTTCAAGGAAATGAAGGATCCTTCGCCCACAAGTTTGCCGGGGGGAAGGGGAAGATAATGGTATGGACCAGGCGTCGTTCAAGAAAAGTTTCGCCTTGCCGGGAAGCAAACAACAGAAAAGCTAAGTGCCAAAGTTTGAGCAATCAGATTTTTCAATTTTAAGTTATTTTCCTTGAACGACCATGCTTTGTATGGAAAACCTGTGCGCGAAGGAACTGGCTCGTGGCTAGTTGCGCCCTTACTTTGTTTCGAGTTCGCTCAACAGTTTAAGTGTGCTGCGACTAGAGTCGCACCCTTACTTTGTTTCGAGCCCGCTCAACAACTTAAGTGAGCTGTGACTAGTTACGACAAGGTTTCTTGTCGGCAACGGCACTGCCAGCAGGTTGCTGACGTCCCGCACTCAGTGCTCGCGGCAAAAGTGCCTACGCCGGCAAGTTCCCTAAGAGCGTAGGGCAAAAACATACAAAGGAGGGAATCCAGTAAAGGAAATAACATTGCAATAGCTACCCAAAATAAAGTCATATATTACAAGATAGCTTGTCGCGACTCTAATAGACTGTTTTTCATAACACGACCAACGACGACAAGAAAAGAAGAAAATAGGCGACCTAGTCCGCGCGGTCGCCCTCAACCCTCTTGATCCCGCTCACCTTGTCCACAATGGGTGTGACGAGGGTCTCGAGCTCCTCCAGATCAGCTTCCGGCGGCAGGGACCTGAGGATGTTAGTGAGGCGGAGGCCCGGGTTGCGGAAGGCCACCTTCATCAGCACCTTTTTGAGAGCTCCCGCGCAGATCTCGCGCGACTCGTCGGCCAGCTGCTTTGGGATCCTCTCCCGGAGTTGCTGGAGGGCCGTCGCCATGCCTTTGAAGAACAAGGTGAGCTTGGCGCTAGATGGGAGGCTCTCGTCAGAGGAATACCCGAGATCCTCCACCCCCAACAGCGCCAACTCCTTGTCGATGTCTGCGGCAGCATTCACAAGGCCCTCCGTCCACCGCTCCACAGTTCCCCTGAACTCGTTCTGGGTGGCGGCGATGTTCTCCAGCAGCGCCTTGTCGGCCTTGATCTCCTTCTTCAAGGCCGCCTCCTGCTCCCTGGCGCCGTCCAGCGTCTTGGTCAAAGCAGCCAACTTCAGCCCAAGATCAACGTTGGAGTCCTTGGCGGCGTCAAGCTCCTTGACCTTCTCGGCGAGACGACCCTGTAGTTCGCCAAAGGTGTAGGCGTCCTTCTCGCGCTCATGCTTGAGCGCGGCAAGCGCTTCACCGCTCACCTTGAGATCAGTCTCCAGCTGCGCCACTTTCGCCTCCAGCTCCTTCTTGGCGGCCTCGGCAGCTGCGACAGCGTCCTTTGCTTCCTTGAGGGCTCCGCTGAGTGCTTGCTCGCGCGCAGCGAGCTCCTCTTCGTGGCTGTCCAGGCTGGCCTTCAGCTGCACCAACTCACCGTCCCGTGCAGATAACTCCTCGGCGGCAAGCCGCTGTTGCTCTGCAACCTCTGCCTTCTCGAGGATGAAAGCCTTCTGCGCCTCATCGAGCTGCACCCGCTCCGCCGCCAGCGACTGGAGAGCTGCCTGGTTGAGGCCTCGGAGCTCCTCCGCGCGCTTCTCCACGTCCACCCCCGCCTTCGTGACAAGCGCTTCGCGGGACTCCAGTTTGGCCTGGCGGGCACGGTAGAGCGACACCAGCTTCCGCAGCAGTCGCTCCTATTCGGGCTCATCGCTGCTGCTGCTTGGTGCGTCGACCAGCGTCAGCCTAGCGGAGGCAAGCACCTCCACGTCGAAGCTTTCTCCTTCGACTGGCGCCCTGGACGTTGACGCCCAGGGGAGGTTGATGAAGATGCCAGCGCCAGCCTTCAAGTAGACGCCTGGCTGGGGTTCTTCGGAGCCTGACGCTGCGGCAGCGGCGGGAGGATCGGCGGTCGGTGTAGCGCCTGTTGCTCCTGCGGCCCCAGGGTCATCAGTACGATCACCGGACCCCTCGTCAGCTGCTGCGGCGGCAGCCTTGGCGGCCTCTTCGCCGGCGGGATCATCAGCGCCGGCCGTTTCTTCGGTGGCAGCGGCGTCATCAATAACAACCTCGGTCTCCATCGGCTCCACAGTGGATGGATCTGACATCCAGAAAAGGAAGAAAATTCAAGCAAATATCCAAAAAAGAAGAGCCCAAGGGAAGTTTAGAAGCAAGGAGTACCTGTACCAGGCTCGGTAGTTGGGATCTCCGCTGCCGGGGGGTCGCTGGTACTGTCCCTTGCCGGAGACTTCTCCCTTGCCGGGGAGCTCTCCCTCGTCGGAGACTTCTCCCTTGCCGGGGAGCTCTCCCTTGTCGGAGGATTCTCCCTTGCCGGAGAACTCTCCCTTGGCGGCGTAGTCGAAGCAGGTGGCACGTCAGGGGTGGCCTCCGGGCGCTCCTGATGGGGCTGCTCTGCTCCTACACAAGCCAACGGTCAGATATCAGCAAGCAAAGAGTATCCATGCGCGCCTAACAGCTGGAAGTAAACCATATACTTACGCTGGGGGCTGCGCTGGGGGCTGCTCTGAAGAACAGCCGTCGGGTCCGGCAAGTTTGTCTCGGGCGCACCCCCTGCTGCCACGGTGGGATCATCCTCGATGACAATCACCGGGACCTTGGCTCTCTTTGCCATTCTCTGGGCCAGCGTCCTAAAAAGGAATAAGTTCAGAGTAAAGCAAATGAGATACAAGACAAGACAGCAAGTATTGAAGACATGCAAGTACAACAAGAATCTTACTCTTCTTCTTCCTCGTCGGAGCTGAGCGCGGAGAAGTCAAAGCCTGGCCCACCTCCGGCGCGAGGAGGCGGAGGAGTAGGATCCCTTGGCCGCTTGGCGGGAGCTGGAGCGGCAGGCCGAGAGGACCCCGCCCTAGTTGCCGCTGCAGCATGAGGTGTTTCCGCGGCAACAGAACTTGTCGCGGTGGAGCGTGTCGTGCGGCGCGGCGGGGGTTGACTCGCCCGCCGCTCCGCTACGTCCCCGGCCTTGCGAAGACGCCTTCTTGGTGGAGCCGGGGGCTCTGTTTGTGGAGTCAGGGGCTCTGCTTGCGGCAAGCTGTCCGAAGACGAAGAGGAAGAGGAGCCGATTTCCAACGAGCCGATCGTATCCTCGGCGGGCCCGCTCGGCCCGACGTCGTGCTCGACGGACCTCTTCTTGCCGGCAAGCTCCTCTCAGTCGGCAAGGCTTGCCGCCTCTGCTGCCTCTGCCTCCTCCACGGTGAACCCAAACTCGCCCGCAGCGGCAGCTGCCGCCGCCTCTTCCATCCTGGTGGCGATGCGCTTGAGCTCATCGTCGGTGGTGTCCCGGGTGAGGCCCTTTTTCTCGTCGGCGTATACCGGCACTTCTATCAAGTTGTCGAAGAACGCCCGCACGACATCATCCGTAGGCTCTATCCAGGCTGGATCAATTCCATGCGAGTCGCACAGCGGCATTATTGCACGGATGCGGTCGAGCGCGGAGTTGTTGCACAGCGGGACGACGCCCCTCGGCAACCTGAACACTTCGGGATGCTGTGGGTCGTGCTTGAACAGCTCCTGGAGCATCGCGTTGAGCTCCAGGACAGTGAAGTTGAAGTTGAGGCCCGGCCGCAACCTCATGATATTCGCCGCATTTTGGAACTCCCAGGCGGGTCTCCTCCTCTCCTGCAGGGGGGCGATGCGGCGGCGGAGGAAATCTGCGCCAACCGCTCCTACAGTAAGCCCGGCAAGCCTGAGGCGTTGGATCCGGGTGACGGCAATCCTTAGTCTGTCGTCTTCCGGGGCCAGGCTACTCCAATCACTGCCGCGCACTACTGGGGTTTCGCGCAGAGCAGTAAACGGCTGCGGGTTCTCCTCAACAATCAGACACCAGTCCGCCCTCCACCCCTCCCACTTGCTGCGGAACTCTCCCTCCAGATAAGCATCCTTCTTGCCAGCTTTCGATATCCAGGCGATTCCGCCGGATAAAGGCTCTCCTTTCTCAACCCGAGGCGAAAAGAAATGGCGGAAAAGAGCTACGTTTGGATGGATCCCGACAAAGTTTTCGCAGAGATGTGCGAAAACTGCCATGGTCAGGACGGCATTGGGGGTGAAATCAAGAAGGTGGAGCCCGTAGGTGTTCATGACATCGCAAAAGAATTCGGAAAAGGGCGGGCAGAGACCGCAGTAGAAGAACAAGGCGAAGAAGGGATACCCAGTGGGATACTTATCCCAAGCAGTGGCTGGGAGTACCTTCGTGCGCGGATGCGCTCGCGTCCCCGTCGACCAGAAGAGGTAGAAGTCCTCCTTCAGCTCTGCCGCCTCAAGCCTCGGAGGGAAGATTGCCCGCTCCTTTCGCAGCGCCGCGAGCCGCTGCGCCTCGGCCGACTTCGCCTTCTCGGCTTTCGGAGCCATGGCGGGAATGGAGAGGGAGGATGACGGTGTTGGTGGTGCTGGTGGCGATGGGGGCGGGGCGCTGCTCTCCTTCGGTTTTAGGAAGAAGGGGAGTGGCGGAGATTCTCGAGGAAGGAATAGCAACGGGCAGATGGGCGAACTGCCCCTGTTCCCCCTGCTTATAAGGAGGGAGGGGGCGGACATTTCGCCTTTCCAAATAAAGGAACCACCCACGACGCCGCAATCGACGCGTGCCGTTCGGGGAGGGCGCGATGGATGCGGAGCAAGTTGCGACGTGACCCAGGCCGCGCGTGCCCGTGCCCTGTTTTGGGCCTGGCCCAACAGCGCTCGGCACCATGTATGGCCCAGGCCCGGGGGCTCCTGTCGGTGTACTAGAGTAGGGGTACCCTAGTATCCCGAACTTGTGCACGGGCAGTCGCAGCGTCCCGCGACAAGGCTTGCCGGGTGACCGCCAAGGTCCTCCGTGGATCCTTTGAAGCCATTCAAGAACAAAGTATTTAAGCCAAGGGCACAAGACCCCGGCAAGAGGAGCTTGCCGGGAAGGCCAACCAAGGCATCTCAAGGAACTTGCCGCGACACGCCACGCGTCCCGGCAGGACCCGGCGAGCGACAAGCTTCAGGATGCGACAAGACAACTACCGCGGCAAGGCGCTTGCCGCGGCAAGCAACCACTCTGTACCTGCGCTCCAGCACACCCACCTACGTGTCGCTCTGGGACCCTTCCTAGCGTACGTGGCGGGAGGCTATGCAGCCAGGGGTACACTGTGGCATGCGGCGCTGACAAGATCGCCATCGTGGCGAGCGGTGGCGCCCCTAACGGTCCCTTTTCTGCACCGTCTGGGCGACGTAGATAGGCATTTAATGCCTTTGTCCCCTGCCGTCAGGGTTAGGTATGATACACTATGTAGGTAGCTGTACCTACCGCAGCAACTTTCCATTTTTGCCCTTGCCTATGTTGCCACCTGTTGGAGACCCCTTGAACATATAAAAGGAGGCCCATGCACAACGTAGGAGAGGAGATCGCTCCGGAAGGGATCGCTCCGGAGGAGATCGCTCCAGAGGATATCGCTCCAGAGGACGAACAGAAGAACGCTCGGTCCCGTTAGCTGCTTGAGTGTACTGTAGCACTCAGCGCTCCCGAGCAAGAACTCAATACAAACCACAAAGCAGCAGTAGGAGTGTCATCTCTACGGAGAGCTCCGTAGCTGGGTAAAAACCCCTCGTGTGCCTCGCCTCGATCCGCTCTTCGCGCGACCTCCGCCCCCCGCCGAACCGAGAAGGGGCTCCGTCCCCATAGGTGCTCGAGGAGCCAGATTCCCCCGGCAATATTATTACTTTACCTCGGTCTGATATGCAAGAATAAACAAGTAGTGATCATTTATGCCAGGTTCATGTTACCTGCCAACTCACAAAGTCACTTCTATGTTATGTATCTCACAGACTATTTATGCCAGGTTCATACTATTGAATAGTGACAAGAATGATTCTGAGAAATCAGGTGTCCAGAGGACTCTGATCCAGGGGCCTCGACCTCACACCATCAATGCAATAGGTAATTACCGCAACATGTAAGTAGGTCACATATCTTAGTTTTCTGTTATTTCTGATTATTTGTCTTGGAAGATCCTTTTTTCTTTTACAGGCAGTTGTATTGTTTTGCATTCAATATAACTAAAATGAAGGGTATATTAGAGACACCATGTTCCTATTTCTTTACAGAAAAAAAGTAAAGCATGCATATAAAACTTTGATCAATGACTCACTGAAAATTGTGCTTCCTTTTTCACCTGGTATATTGGTCTTTGTCATTTTGTTAGAAATATAGCTAGCTAGATAATAAAGGATGAAATTTTCTCTGATATATATACTTTTAAAACACATATGTTCGTAGCTGACTTGGTGCTTTACTTTCATTTGACTTTTATAACAATTTAATGATTTGATTCTTTCGTGGAACAAACGAAATACAAGACGGCTGAAGCCTGTAGAACATCGCATTCGGTTTACTATGTGGTTATTTCATTAAGATTATTGCATCTCTTTTTGTTCCAATAATGTCATTTTTGCCAATTCTACTTCTTGTTTCCAGATGTAATTAATTTTAATAGCGCTTCAGTTCTACTCCCTCCGTTCCATATTAGTTGTCGCTGAAACGGATGTATCTAGACGTATTTCAGTGCTAGATACATCCGTTTGAGCGACAACTAATATGGAACGGAGGGAGTACAATCGACAGTTTCACATCATGCAAGGGCTAGGCTCAACCACTTGCCTGTTCTGTCAAAGGTAAAGATGAAAGGACTTCTTATTTTCTATTGCTGCATGGGAAGTTCACTGGAACTTATGATTCTAAGTGGGTGTGAAATAACATCCTTTATCTTGACACAATGACATACGGAGAAACTATACTTCCCATAGTGAAGTTGGTATTTTAATTCACACAAGTTTCTGCGTACTGCTGATTAAACCCATACTTGTCATATGAATAAAGTGAACATCCAAAGGAAATTGATTTCTTTTCTTGCGCTGATAATCATTCAGTTATTATTTTGCAGTACATATCCCATTCATTTTACCCCCTTTGTATATTTTGTAGGGCGCTGATGTCTTAAAGCAGTAGTATTGGTTTTTTATGACCAAGTAGAAGGTTTTGTATGTCATGGGCTTGGCCGTGACGCCTTGGACCAGGCCGCAACGTCGAATATGTCGTCCATGGCCTCTTACGCCACCACTGCCATTTTTGCCTCGCATTGCATCAACCCCCTCCTTCACCAGCCACCGATCAAACCCGTGATGCTAGCTTCCTTGGATTCTTCCGGTTCAAGTTCCTCACCGAATCATCCACCACATGGTGCGGTTTCTTTGGTGCCTTTTAAAATCATGCACAAATTTCTGCCCCTCCCTCTATTCTATTAGATCCACTGATTGGTGCTAGCTAGAAACCGGTGTTTTTTAAATATTCGTTGTTGTATTATTTGATGGAAGATGGGTTGTCTGACAGCTAATGTAAGTTGTTGGACTACGAATGGATAACAAACCAACATGGACTATGTATTCTGGTTTGTTCACTCGTTTCAGTTCATACATAGCCCATACTGAAATATCTATTTGTGAATATAGGGAATACATATATATCTTTGCCCATCTTAGAACTGGTTTGTGTAAGCAATACATTTTTATACCACTGCCACTGCGATTTGATTAAAACATGCACTGCTTCCTCTTTGAATTACTCCTACAACTACAAGCATGTGGATGTGCCTTTGCATTTTGTTAACTTCATTTGCATTTTGTTAACTTCATTTGCATTTTGAAGGAGATGACTGCTATCACGGTCAGGCCAAGGGCTATGTTTAGTGCGATTCTTAGCAAGATTTGTTTGTCTGATGCAAAGGACGCACGTTATAGGAACTACAACCGATGTGTGGGTGCAACTGTGGTTTTCTGGCCGTCCATGTTGCACTTTTCCGCAATGGCAGCACCCAGGAAGATCCAAGACAGTCCAACTAGGGATATTTTAACAGGTAAATGAGCAAAATAATTATCGTTAGCCAGATAGTTATTTTGTGTTTCATCTTATAATGAAATTTCATTGTCTAAGGCAAATTCATTTCCCTTCCAGTTATGTATGTGCTCAGTCTAATTAAGCGTTTTAAGTAGTTTTCTCTTTCAATCAGTTATTATCTGTACATTTCTATAATATTTTGTTGTATATGTCATATGTGATTTATCTTTGTTCTTATATGACTGACTTGCAAAAGAAATCATAGGTAAACAAAAAACAAGATATCAAAGATGGGCTAATTAAAGTGAAAGTGGGTATTTTTGCTCGATATTCTTGAACCAATTTGCTAATCATTTTTTCATTGTGGTTCTATTTTGCAGTTTGAAATAAGGAATTGGAACTGCAGCATCCTGAAATACTTGACAAACTGCACGAAGAAGCATCAAGGACTTGCTCCCCATGAAACAACTCCACAATATCATTGTCACATGCTGTTTTATTTGCTATGAGCATAGGATCCTTGCGATTGACCCAGACGAAGTGACTTTAGCAAAGCTTGCCCTTTACCCTACTAAAGAGTTACTGTCTTTTTGTAACAGGAGTTGTTCATTTTTATTGCTCAGCATACCACTTTTGAGACGATAAGTGATAATGATAGTGGTTGATAAGTTGTATCGAGTCTCGCCTTACCTGTCCACCCTAAAACTTGTTATTAGCCAATGTGTAAGTGTATATATTGCAATGTAAAGCTCGTTGTGGTGTAAGTATATACATGCAATGGCAGACTCATTGTGGCTGTTATAGTCGTTATTAATAGTGTTTTACCCATCTGTATTATTGTTTTGGTGGGCTGGATATGATAGGGTCAAGTTGGGTGCAGCAAGCCGCACTTCCTGTTGAGTGGTTGCGCTATTGATTTCGAACTTCCTGTCAAGTGGTCTTATGAACGCATTGAAATTGATTTTGCCTTATAGTCTCATGCCGATATTGAGCACCACTATGTCTCGCTCCTATAACAGTTGAATGTTTCTTCTTCATCGTTATCATGCATATGCTAAACGTGGATTACTACTGACTTATCTTATATGAATGCATATGCTAAATCTGGATTATTACTGACTTAGCATCACCTGCTTATCCAAAACGTTGGACGGGCACCCTTGCGCAAGGCGCGATCCCGATCTAGTCTATCTATAAAGCTTGGACAGGGATGGAGCAGCGGAAGGGGATGGCGTGCTGTAGCTGTACTACCTGACAGAGACATTCCAGAGTTCTACGCCCACTACGGTGATAAATAAATAAATACAAGGGCCTGACAGCGAAAGACCACAATAAGCACTCACTTCTCCACCTCCAGTCAACCCAGCACAATACTTGTTGATTAGCTGATTCGGTCTCCGCAACGGAGCCCCTCCATCTCCATGGACGCAGCACAAGAGACGAGGTTACTGCTCCAAGAGGATGGGGATCAGGTAAAATTTACTTATTTTCTCTTCTTTTCTGAAATTCCATTGCACAGACTACTACAGTTCATCCTAGGTAGTTGTAGACTTGTAGCCTGTACTAGAATTTAACTTTTCTTCTATGTATGTATCTGTCTGGTCGTCCTCTTCTTTTTCCTTTCTTGAGAGACAAGAGTGAGCTGATAAATCCTTCGTCCTCTTGGCCTCTTGGGTCCAGACTGAAACTGGAGACAGCAAGATGGGGATTGGATGCTATCTCCTGACATCTGCTTCAGTTATGTTGAAAATTTGACTGACGCACAACTCTTTCTCAAATGCATAGTAGTAATATTTTAATCCTTAGTTGGAGTTAATGTTTCTCGCGGGAATTTCGTACGAAATCGCTATATAATCCCTTCTATTTGTCCATGTTAAAAAAAATCTAGGGATGCAGCTGGTAGTTGGTACACTTTTTCAGTATGCCCTTAGGTGGTTAAGATTGAGTCTCAGTGCTGCTATTTTGTAGCAGGATGCAAGTCTTTACACAGGTGATGGGTCAGTTGACATCAAAGGCCGTCCTGCAACAAGGCGCGACACAGGCAATTGGCGAGCATGCGTCTTCATCCTAGGTAATATATAACAACACGAGAAGGACAATCTCTGTGGATTTCTTTTATGCAAAAGGGCAATCTTTTCGGGTGAGCTACTGGCTTGGTTCATGGGCTGCATATGACCTACAAAGCTACATGGGCCGGCGGCCTTAACCAAACAAACACCCTCTCTGTCAGACTCAGACACCACCAACCAACAGCCTTGTCTCATTGTCTCAAAAAAAACAGCTTTGTCTAAAAAAAACAGCTGTGTTTACTCAAAAAAAAATGTAGTAGCTCTAAGCACTCGAGGAGTCAGTCAGGCAGGACTCGGCGGTCAAACCCAGTCCAAATACAATACCGGCCCCTTCCTCCCTCTACCCAGTTTCCTGATTTGCTCCTGCGGATTCGATCTCCGCGACGGCAACCCGCCGTCTCCATGGACGCGGCAGAGGAGAGGAGATTGCGGGTCCAAGGGGACGGGGATCACGAGCCGCTCCTCCTTCCTTCCCTGGTATAAATTTTATTACTGTTTTTTTTCCTCTTCTTCTCTGAATTTTCGTCACAGACAGACCACAGCTTCATCCTAGTCAGTTCTAGCCTGCTGGTCGCCCTCTTGGCCTCTTCTTTTCTCTTGAATGAGTAGAGCAAGTTGCCAAATCCTCCACCCTCCTGGGTTCAAACTGAAACCGGAGACAGGCAGCGATGCCGAAAGCTTTGCCTGACTGACGAGCGGCACTGCCCAGCAGTGATACTACTATTTGCACATGTTGGGGAAATTATGGGATGCAACCTGATACCATTCCCCGGTATGTCCTTGGGCGGTCTGTTCTGAGTGCTGCCATTTCTTGATTAGCAGGATGCAAGTCTTTACACAGGTGATGGATCCGTCGACATCAAAGGCCGTCCTGCGACAAGGCGCGCCACGGGCAACTGGCGAGCCTGCTTCTTCATCCTAGGTACATAATTAGGTCACACATATAGGAGCCTCTGTACACGGTTCGCGCTGTTTCATCCGATTCGGCTGGCACTGGCCATGGCTGTATTCTTGCAAAAGTTTTGCAGAAAAATCAAGTTGAGTGCCAAATTATGCTTCTCTGTGCCAAATCGAGTGCCATATCGCACTAAATTTTGCTCAACAGCTCCTTGCAATCTCATGACAGATCATTACTGTAGTAGTGAGCTATTTTGCTTAGTTAGCACATCCCTCAATCCATTTTTATTTAATGATTAAATATTTGACCTATTGGGTACTGCTTGTCAGTAATAGTAGTATGCCAGTTTATATCTTGCAGCTTCAAGAAACCTTTATTTAGAGCTAAATGGCACCAAACAATTTTAACTAGCCTAAAAACTATTGATCATATGGTGTAAAACATTTTTGAGACTTTTGTGCATAATGTTTGGCAATTTCCAATGATGCTAGTCTGGTGACAGGAACTGAGTGTTGTGAGCGTCTGGCCTACTATGGAATTGCAACAAACCTAGTTACTTATCTGAAAATAAAGCTTCATCAAGGCAATCTTGAAGCTGCAAGAAATGTTATCACTTGGCAAGGGACATGCTATCTGACTACCCTCGTTGGAGCCATCCTAGCAGATTCTTATTGGGGAAAGTACTGGACTATTGCTGTTTTCTCGTCAATTTATTTCATTGTAAGTATAAGATAAAGCAACCCAAACTTTTCTCTTCTTCCTTAGTTCCATAATGCTCCATCCTGGTATATAAATCCATGTACTTGAATGTTTGAATACAAAAGATTTTTTTACTTTTGAACAGCTATAACGAGCATGTGGGTTTTGTTATATTCAGGTTTATTCTAATGAACCATCTATCCGTCCATCTCAATATCTTCAATCATCCATTTTAATCATGTGTCGCCCTTTTTGCTGAAGGGTCTGGCTGGTTTGACGATTTCAGCATCACTTCCAGCACTTCAACCACCTTCATGTGTAGGATCTGTCTGTCCAGAACCAAGCCTACTTCAGAATGGCACATTTTTCCTGGGTCTCTATATGATTGCCCTGGGAACTGGAGGCATTAAACCTTGTGTGTCATCCTTTGGAGCGGATCAATTTGATGACAGTGATCCGACAGAGAGAGTAAAGCAGGGTTCCTTCTTCAATTGGTTCTATTTCTGCATAAATGTCGGTGCACTCTTATCAGGCACTGTTATTGTTTGGATACAAGATAACTCAGGTTGGGGAATAGGATTTGCCATTCCTACTGTATTTATGGCATTGGCTATTGCAAGTTTCTTTTCAGCCTCAAATATGTACAGGTTTCAGAAACCCGGTGGGAGTCCAATTACAAGAGTGTGCCAGGTTGTTGTCGCAGCATTCCGTAAGTGGCATATCGAGTTGCCACTCGATGCTTCTCTTCTGTATGAAGTTGATGGTCAAGAGTCAGCAATAGAGGGAAGCCGGAAGCTGGAGCACACAAGTGAACTTGAGTAATAGTCCTTATCCTGCATCTTTGCTTTACTTTTAGTGTCATCTGTTGATGTATTTATGAAACAACACAGGTTACTTACACTACCAATGTAGACACTGAAGTGTGACACAACCTTTAGTAAGGTTTTGAATTTGAGGTTTGCAGAAGATGAATACCTAAATGCAACAAAAGGAATATGCGTAGGGGGCATGTATGCCGAAATGTTTGGCCCTAGCTTATGGTGGGTACTGGATACATAGTACAATAGGAGTACAATCAGCACTACTGGTGTGTTCCTAAAAAAGCACTATTGGTGTGCTCAGTCTGGTATAGTTTCAGGATAACGATGGACTTTTGTTTTTCAATGTGATACTCGTCTTTCTCCCAGTGTAGCACTCCTGTAGGTAGCTTTTGTGTTAACTACTTTGTTGTATGACTATTAAAACTTTTCATCTGTTTCCCTTTTGTATAGATTCCTTGACAAGGCTGCCATCATCTCATCTACTGATGCCAAGAGTGACCTTTTTGCAAACCCATGGAGGCTATGCACAGTCACCCAGGTGGAAGAACTGAAGATCCTAGTAAGAATGTTCCCAGTTTGGGCAACTACTATCATATTCAGCGCGGTATTTGCTCAGAGCTCCGTATTCGTGGAGCAGGGAATGGTTCTTGACAAACGGGTTGGATCTTTCGATATTCCTCCGGCATCCCTATTTACTTTCAACGGAATCAGTGTCATGATCTGGATTGCAATTTATGACCGCGTCCTCATACCCACAGCTAGAAAGTTCACTGGAAGGGAAAAGGGTTTCTCTGAGCTACAGCGAATGGGCATTGGATTAGTCCTTTCCATTGTGACAATGGTATCTGCAGCTCTTGTTGAGTTAAAGCGCTTAGAGATTGCCAGGACTGAAGGCCTTATCCATGAGAATGTTGCTGTTCCAATGAGCATTCTTTGGCAAATACCACAGTATTGCTTTGCTGGTGCTGCCGAGGTTTTCACCGCTATAGGTCAAGTCGAGTTCTTCTACGGTCAGGCCCCAGATGCCATGAGGAGCTTATGTGCTGCATTGGCACTTGTTACGGTCACGGTGGGAAGCTATTTAAGCTCAATCATATTGACCTTGGTGTCATACCTTACAACTCAAGGAGGAGATGCAGGATGGATCCCAGATAGTTTGAATGAAGGCCATCTTGACCGGTTCTTTTGGTTGATGGCAGGGATCAGCTTTGTAAATTTGCTGGTTTACATTGGTTGCGCAATGAGATACAAATATAAGAATGTGTGATGGTTATGGTTACTGTAAAAATCAGCTTTCTGTACTTTCAGATTCCATATTCATGGAGGCAATGCATTGTATAGACTAAACTGAGAGCTACCCTCCTCGGCAAGTTTTCAAGAAAAGACTTACAGTTGGGTTTCTCTTGCAATTCTTCTAGTGTGTTTTTTATACTTTGGTGGTTCGGTTTTGTATGAAATGAGTACCATGAGAGTTATACCTGTATCAAAGCATCATGTTATTCACTGATGTACTGATAACTGTGGGTAGCATGCTCGTGTAAGAGGGAAACATTGCATATGGGAAATTTAGAGCATCCACAATTCTGAAATTAAATCCAACTTTATGAAGTATAAGTTCCTTCTGATTTGCCAAACAAAGACAGGGTTTTTGTTGGTTGATCATTTCTAGCAAACCAGTTGTACAAAATGCTCATCTTTACAAGATATGTTAATACAAGAAAGCAAACATGTACGCACATAACTTAACCTTTGAACAGAGCAGAAAAATTGTCCAAGGTATCGGAGCTACAAAATTTGGAGGCCATTTTCCTAATAGCAGCTTGATAAGGAGTCTTGGAGCCTGGATTGCAATAACCTCATGTGACACCAGCTGCTAAATCAATAGATAATGCACATCGACTTTAGCCATGAAAAAATGGATAATAGTTGCCTATATATCAGAAGTCAAACCTATCCACATATGCAGCATAGATTACCAATAGTCTCTGCAAGAACAAACCCCGTTCTTGAAGTGATGAAATATATTCGAGTCCCTTACGATGATCTCTCTCTGAGCAATCTGCGAAATGAGCTTAATAGCAGTGTGACAGTCCCCACAGATCCGCAGATTCTTGAAAATCTTGATAGGGGAACCCTCAGGAGTAGCAATGATCCCAAATGCAACAGCAAGTCGTTCACTGTGGTAGCCAATGTCATGCTCCTTTTGCTCATCTTCGACATCATGCAGAACAAATCCGGTGTCCGCTACATACCCTTCTTCCCTCATTTTCCCATACAGCTTCTTCAGAAGCGCATATATTTCTTCAGTTCGAGGATGCGACTTATCACCGACCAGAAATACATGCACCCTTCTTCCAACTTCAATCCAACTTGAGGCCGGCAATTTCGTTATGCCCTTTGTCTCCATGATCTTTCTTACACCCTCAACTTCATCAAACAGACCAACCGATGCATAAATATTAGCGAGAGTAACATACGTCGCTGGATTTTCAGGTTCTATTTCGAACAACGTTTCCGCTGCCCGCCTAGCTAAGCGGACATTCTTGTGAATCCGGCAGCCACCAAGCAAGGATGCCCACAGGAACTTGTTAGGCTTGACAACCATCTTGTTGAGCATCTCCTCTGCCCGTTCAAACTGGCCCGATCGGCTGAGGAGATCGATCACACAAGCATAATGATCAGCGGTGTGCGCAATACCATACTTATCCTTTATCAAATGGAAGACCTCCAGACCTTTGTCGACCAGACCAGCATGAGCACACGCAGAGAGAACACCAACAAACGTGACATGATCAGGCCTAATTCCTGACCTTAAGAACATGTCGAAGTAGCGCAACGCCTCCTCTGGCTGACCATTCTGTGCATAGCCAGAGATCATCGCCGTCCAGGACACCAGGTCTACCTTTGGCATCCCCTCAAATACACGCACCACACTGGCCATGTCCCCGCACTTGGAGTACATGTGCAGGAGCGCGCTCTCTGCAAAGCACGAGTCTCCGATGCTGCTCTTTGACATTCGACCATGCACCTGTCTCCCGAGGCTCTCGACGGCGAGCTCTGAGCAAGCACGAAGAACCCCCGCATAAGTGAACTCGTTCGGTCGAACACCTCCGGCCCTCAGCATCTGGAGGAACAGCCTGAATCCCTCCCCGGTGTGCCCGGCGTCGAAGTACCTCTCCACCATCGCTGTCCAAGAGACGACGTCCCGGACCGGCATCCCGTCGAACACCCTCCTGGCGTCGTCCAACCGGCCGCACTTGGCGTACATGTCCACGAGCGCGCTCCACATGACGGTATCGCCGGCGCCGATCCCTCTCCTGGCCACGTGGCAGTGCAGCTCCCTGCCCGCGCGGGCGCACCGGGCGGCGGTGGCGGCGGCGAGCGCGCTGGACGCGGTGAACTGGTTGTCGGCGCCGGCGCTCCCGGGCTTCCCCTGCATCCGGCGGTAGAGCGCGAGCGCGTCGAGGGGCCGGCCGTGGCGGGAGTAGGCGGAGACGATGGCGGACCAGGAGAAGTGGTCCCTGTGGGGCATTCGGTCGAACAGCGCGCGCGCGGAGGCGAGGTGGCGCGGCGAGCGGGAGAGCGCGGCGATGAGGGTGTTGTAGGAGCAGCGGTCGGGGCTCGGGATGGTGGACAGGAGGGCGAGGGCGTCGGGGAGGGAGGCCGGGTGGGAGGAGAGGAGGTGGAGGAGGCGGTTGGAGAGCAGCGTGGAGGGCGGGAGCGAGGCGGCGGCCGCGGCCAGCGCGCGCGCGGCCGGGGCGTGGGCGGCGTCGGCGCGGAGCAGCGGGAGGAGGCGGTCGATGGCGTCGTGGAGCTGGGACGCAGTGGTGACCGAGAAGGTCGGGGGCTTGGTCCTCATGGGTGAGCAGTGGCAATGGCGTCGTCATGCATGCTGGGCGGTGGCGGCAGCGAGACTGCACCTGCAGTTGCGTCTAGCTCTCCGTAGAGGACGGCAGTGAGGATCGCAGCCCGAGCCGACCCCTTCGAACTGTCCAAAACTTGTTTCAAATAAGATACTCCCTCGGTTTGCAAATGTACGATGTCTCGTCTGATTTTCAACGGTTTTTGGTACAGATTTTTGACTAGTAGGTACGTAGTATGATTTTTCACTTATGGTATGCCTACGAATAAAATTAGTAACACTGTCATTCTTCTGTACTGTTGGCAAGTTGAACTTGATGCTTTGCTTCGTACAATTGCATCATTCAAGCAGAACACATGAATGGTGTGCACTGTGCAACACATTATCGCCAATAACTCAACAACACATAGTTTGTAAACAACAATCAAATGCAACATTTATCTCTGTTCACAAAAAAAAAAGACAAGAACAACCTATACAAAAGGAGAGAGCAGGATTATCTATCTGATGTTTTTTTTTTTTTTTTGCATTAAGCTGGAACACTGATGAAACGAACAACAGACCTACTGACAGAGAGTGTACATGCAGACATGGCTGCTGGTGCCTAAGCTCCGTAGTCAACACTCGGACACTTTGGGCGCAGCTCATATAGCTGGATCTTCCAGTGCGGCGGTGGACAAGTTATTGATTCGGGGATATGCTGCCTTTTCGTTCAGCTGGTTTTGAGTCCAAATCAACATCTTCAACAGACTGGGGAGCTTTGGATCTGTTATATGCAACAAACATAAGGAACAAGGACCTTCGATGAAAGCAAGTTTGAAAGAGCCCAGACACAAAATGCGAAACTTTCATTCCGTTAACCTTGAAATTCATGTTTTTTTTCAATGGCACATTCTCAAAATGATTATCAAGCAGCAGCCCTATGCAATAATTTGACTCATGCTTATCAGTATTTCTTATTTATATCACCAGTCACATATGATCAGCTTAAGCGTTACCAGTATTAGCTTTGAGAATGTGCTTATATTTATATTATGCAGTTATGTGACATTCTGGCAAGATTCAGTATTAGCTTTGCTTTGAGGTACAAAATGAGAATAAATGCATCATGTTTCTATCCATTGTTCTAGATAGGGTATACACTTGTTAGTTTCAGATTTTTTTACCAAAAGGCAACATATTCTAAAATACTCCCTCCGTTCCTAAATAATTGTCTTTCTAGAGATTTCAACAAGTGACTACATACGGAGCAAAATGAGTGAATCTACGCTCTAAAACATGTCTACATGCATCCGTATGTTGTAGTTCATTTGTGATGGCTAGAAAGACAATTATTTGGGAACGGAGGGAGTAAGATATTTGGTATCAGTTGTTCATATGTCACATGGATGCAGGTACACCTCAGTCTCACTAAATTATGAAATAGACAAACGGATAAATATTAGGCATCACAAGTACACAACATTCACATCCTCGTGCTACTGACCTTTCTCATGACTTTGGCTTGTGAGAATGGCAGCATTAACTTCACTTGCCGTCTTTAAGCGTTGAGAAACGTCCAACAGTTCACCATATGGGCAATTTTTTACATCTTCAAAAACCAACAGTGCTACAGTTTTCTCTATTTCCTCCAGAAAGGCTTGCTGCAACATTTCAATACGAAAAATAATGTCACAACATGGTCTTAATATCAGTGGTATTGCCAAGAAATATCAGTGTGTAGTGATTAATATAGATTGGTTTGAACTCTTGAGTCCTAACTAAAGTAATAGAGACACTACAACTCACATTTTCTTCGCCTCTTGGTGCAAGTTCTTCTTGAGCAAACTCCAAAGCTTCATTTATCTTCCCCGCACGAATCAACTCTATTAGTTTTTGCTGCTGGAGATGGAAGTATAATTCGGGATTTGTATCCAGAATCTGCATATCAAAATTGAAACAAGGACAAGAAGTCAAAATCTAATTAAGGCAAGCTTTATAGAGTAATCACTTCAAGATATATACATGGGTGCGGCACACCCAATTGTGAAAAATGCACAATAAAAACCCTACACCGGTTTTATATTACCACACAGAACTTCCCTCGGAAGTATACACAAGATAGCATCCTATTGGATAAAAAAAAGCAGAACAGGAGTGGTTTTCTTGCTACCAACCAAAGATTTAGTTTCTGGTACACACATATCTAAGTTGCATGCAGAAGAAGAGCTAACTTCTAATTAAAAAAAACAAACATGGTTCAAAGAGAAACCTCATAACTCACACATTATTGGGTTAACACTCTGCTCCACTGTGCTACAGGGTATTTATGAAAAGATGAGAAATCGGTTGCCACCTCATCAATCACCAGCATTGGGTTAAACAATGGCGAACCCAAAGTTTACAACTAATCAATGCCATGCCATATGCTAGTCTGATTGCAATTGTTCTGCTTAAAGTACCAGGTTCTAAGTTCCAACCATGAAACTGGCATACAGTTTTAGGGTTATATGAGAAGATTGTGCAATCCGTTCAGTTGGAAGCTCCCTTCTCTTCTTTGTACAATTAGTTGCATCCAAAAATCCAAACAAAGACTAGTAACCTGAAGAGCAATAAGTTTCTAGTTCAAAATATTAGTTAACTCAAATTGCCTGGCATATTTTCGCATTGTCAGCTACCACAAGGTCCTCATATACACAGCAAAATATCAGGACAGCAGGACCATCGTCCTCATCCATCCGAACTTTCCTGATAATCCAATTTCCAAATCCAAACTAAAATTGCGAGGCGACGGAACCGAACCGTGGGGTTGAGATCGTTGATCTTCTCGATTGCCTCCTGGACATTCCCTGACTGAACCGCCTTTTTCACCTCCATCCGATCCGTGATGGTGGCCAGGTCGATGTCCGCTGCAAACAAAACCGCAGAAACGCCGATTCAGTGTCCATATACCTCGAGCATCACGAGAGATGATGATTCTGGACTCGTGGGGCGGCGAGGCGAGCAGTACGCTGGGTGCCGGACTCGACGCGGAACTTGTCGGCGGCGTCGACGAAGCCCTCGGTGACGAGGAAGTTCATCACGAGGCGGTTCATGTCCTCCTTGCGGATCTTGACGTCGCGGAGCTTGCGCTCCCACTCGTCGCGCGTCACCACCTTCTTCGAGGTCGCCATGGAGGCGGGGGAGTCGATGGAGTCCAGGTCGCGCAGGACGATGCGGGAGAGGAACATCAGATGCGGGGCTGAGGGCGGGAACGGGGTGCTGTCCGCGCCGGTCACGCCTTCGCCATCCGCCAGCGGCCTCGACGGGGGGTGGCTCGGGGGCTAGGGTTTCGCGGCGGGGAGGCTGGTGGATTGGAAGACTTGGAGAGCAGTAGAGTGTGGTCGAGGTCGAGGTCGGGGCCGGTGGAACGAGGGGAGCTGTGGGGAGAGTAGTTCTTGTTTTCTTAAGCAACCTCTAGCGAATTTCCTAAATTCCCCACAGTTTAAATATCCGTCAATATAAAGGGGAAGGGGGAATGTACCTCTTATTCCAATTATTTAGGTGTATAAGCTTTTGGCATTAAAATTAGCGTCACACTAAATCGCCAAGCCAGCCCACCCGAGCATTGTCGTAGCGCCACGAAACTCATGGCCCCTTCTTCCCCTGCCTACTAAGGGCATCTTCATTGGCAACCCGCAAATTTTCTCCAGCATTCGTCCACGAACAAGGGACCAGTTCGCGAACACAGATGCGGGAGACCGTCATCCAACCGTAGCCGCATACATCCGGCCTCCCTTATTTATTTAAGTCCGCACGATCAATTAGCCGCATACATAGAGTGCGGACGTTCAAATAGCCACATGCAGCACTAGTTTAATTTTTTTTAAAAAAATAGATATTACATCCCAACATTGTTGTCCCCTTTAATCGCTCACTGGTACTCAATCAGATCTTCCTTCAACTGCTCGTGAGTTGGCCGATGTCCAATTTGTTGATGCATTTGAATAAACTCTTTAAATGTGTCCGGATTTTGGTCTGAAAGTTGGATAGGATCATCCATGTTCTTAAATTCTAGAGCTGCAGCAACATCGTCACCCTCATCCTCGACGATCATGTTGTGCATGATCACACAACATGTCATCACCTTCCACAAGGTCTCTGGAACCCATTGTTTAGCAGGTCCACGAACAACTGCAAAATGGGCCTGCAGAACTCCAAATGCCCTCTCGACATCCTTTCTAGCTGCTTCTTGTCTTTGGACAAAGTGAGCCTTTTCCTGGCCAACTGGGTTAGAGATAGTGCTGACAAAGGTAGCCCACGGAGGATAGATACCGTCAGCCAGATAGTAACACATATTGTACTCATGTCCATTGAAAGATATAGTGGCAAGGAGGAGCTTTTCCTCCAGTCAGCCTCGCAAACAACGATGATTGTTGCAGCACATTGATGTTATTGTGATACCCGGGCATGCCAAAAAAACCGTGCCAAATCCAAAGATCACGTAATGCAACTGCTTCAAGAATGATTGTGGGCTTCTTAACATGACCCTGATATTACCCTTGTAAAGCCTTCGACGGTTCTTCCATTTCCAATGCATGTCCTCAAGAGATCCAAGCAAACATGGCCACCCTCTTGCTTTTGAGATTGCCAAGAGCCTCTCGATGTCCGCCACATGTGGTTCTCTCAAGTACTGAGGTCCGAACATCTCAACCACGACAGTTCGAAACGTGACCATGGCATGTCCGCATGTGCTCTCAGACAACTGTAGGTGCTCGTCCCATGAATCAGTGGTCGTGCCATATGCAAGCATCCGTAGTGCGATCGTGCACTTCTGGTAACCAGAGAAGCCAATCGTTCCCACGACGTCCTTCTTCAAGACGAAGTAGTCATCATAGGACCAGACGTCATGGTACAAACGATCAAAGACAGTCTTGCGCATCCTAAAACGCCGGCGAAAATGGTCGGCGAAGAGTGCATCTGGGGCAAAGTAGTCGGCCATCAGTGTCAAGTGGTTGCATGCCCTATTGCGATTGAGCACTCGATGAGCCTTGATCGAGCCCTTGAAATTGAGAACATGATCCTCCGCACGCTCCGCGTCTTCAAGGACAGCCAACATCATCGTCGTCTCATCCGAGTACTCCTCATTGGACGACTCAACATAGTGCTCGTATATGTACTACAAATCAAAATCCATTGCTAGAAAGAAGAAGGGAAACTATTTTTAGCTCCGACAATTCATCGAACAGTTGCCGGGCATGATGAGTATAGCACTAGCGGATGCTACCTGGCGGGGCGGTCATGGGACAGGGGTTGAACGACGACGAAGGAGAAGCGGGGTGGAGCCTGGCTAGAACGCTAGAGGTGGCAGAGACGTAGAGTTCTGACAGCGGTGTGGCGTGGCGGTCGGGGTAGTGGAGCAACGGTGTAAGTGCATCAAGTGCCCCCTTAGTGGTTTTGGAGTATTAAAGACAAATAGGTTGAGGGACTAATGTGTTTGTGAGTGTACACAGGAGTTGTAGTCCCTGAAGATTTGGTTTAACCTACGGAAGACGACCCCTAAAAATGTATTTCTTCAAGTGAAGAAATTGGTATGACCTTTGAAGAATTGATGCGAGACTTTGAAGCTTGAAGACTTTGTTTTTATAGTTTCTTCCTTCTTATTTTGAGTCATAAGAAAAACCGTACTGTTAAAGTGGGTCTAGGTGAAACATATTTTACATTTTCGAAGTGATGCTCAAACCTATACATACACAAGCCGCTTCGAGTGAAGCCTTTGGAAATCTCTGGAACAGCTGACTACTTTGCTAGCGACAATGACGAAATTCATCTGGTCGCTGACGAATTTGGTCATGCTGAGGAGTTAGGATTTCTCCAGTGCGATCTGCCTATCGTGAGGAAATTGAGTGCCACAACGAAATTGAGAGTTCAATTTTCCAACCCTTGCTGCATCACGTGCCAACTGTCGAGTGGATCCTTATCCTGACAACGGTCATGTCTAGAAGGGGCATTTATGACAATTCATGTCGAGTTGCCCCCTGGCTATAAATAGCCACCCACTACAACCACTTGTTGGTTGACTGCTCTAGAGAGAACTTGACACTTGTCATTTGAGATCAACCCTTTCTCTGATGACTTTGTGATAAACCTAGGTGAGGAAATCCCAACCAAAGCCAAAGTGATTGACCATCACTGAAGAGATTGATCTGTGTGATTTGACGCACGTTACCTTTAAAGACTGTCATTCTTCTAGACAGTCAGGCATCATGTTCTGAGCACCCAAAAGTAACTGTGGTGTGCCGGTGAACAAGTCTGTGAAGGTTTTGGAAGCCTACCTTGAAGACTTACCATGGGTGATTAGGCGAGGTCTAAGTGACCTTGGGTCAAGAGGAATACGTTGAGGACTAAGTGTCCTCTGAGTTCATCTCAGCTGCCTCAACCAGACGTACAGTTGATACAGAAACTGGAACTGGACTACCAAATAGTTGTGTCTTCACCGAGCCTACCTGGTTTCAAATTCCTCACCCTTTACTTTACGTATTTCCGCTGCTGAAGAATTTGTGATCTACCTTCTAAAGAATTTGAACTAAAGACTTTCATCATGTTGTTTTTCATTTCTTCAGTTCATCTTCCTCATGCTTGTATATATGTGTCTATAATTACATGTTCTTCACCTGTATGTATCTTGTATGCATGCTTTCTATATCTGTGATGACTTAGTTCCCTAGCATTTCTATTTCTTCACTCTGATCTTCGTCAAATTCCTTAGAGTCTGGCGAATTTCTAAAAATATCTCATTCACCCCCGCCCTCTAGGAGTAAACCTGCACTTTCAGACGGCGAAGGCAAGAGAGAAAAAAGGAAGGAGAGAAAATTGGGAGGATTGATTCGCAGGGTCTGGAAAGGATTTTGGGTGGGTTCTACCTCTTGAGCACTGCGTTGGTTTTCCCTTGAAGAGGAAAGGGTGATGCAGTAAAGCAGCGTAAGTATTCCCCTCAGTTTTTGAGAACCAAGGTATCAATCCAGTAGGAGGCCACACACGAGTCCCTCGCACCTACACAAACAAATAAATCCTCGCAACCAACGCGATAAGGGGTTGTCAATCCCTACACGGTCACTTACGAGAGTGAGATCTGATAGATATGATAAGATAATATTTTTGGTATTTTTATGATAAAGATGCAAAGTAAAATAGAAAGCAATAAAAACAACTAAGTGTTGGAAGATTAATATGATGGAAAATAGATTCGGGGGCCATAGGTTTCACTAGTGGCTTCTCTCAAGAGCATAAGTATTAAGGTGGGTGAACAAATTACTGTTGAGCAATTGATAGAATTGAGCATAGTTATAAAAATATCTAGGTATGATCATGTATATAGGCATCACGACCGAGACAAGTAGACTAACTCCTGCATCTACTACTATTACTCCACACATCGACCGCTATCCAGCATGCATCTAGAGTATTAAGTTCATAAGAACAGAGTAACGCTTTAAGCAAGATGACATGATGTAGAGGGATGAACTCATGCAATATGATATAAACCCCATCTTGTTATCCTCGATGGCAACAATACAATACGTGCCTTGCTGCCCCTACTGTCACTGGGAAAGGACACTGCAAGATTGAACCCAAAGCTAAGCACTTCTCCCATTGCAAGAAAGATCAATCTAGTAGGCCAAACTAAACTGATAATTCAAAGAGACTTGCAAAGATAACCAATCATACATAAAAGAATTCAGAGAAGATTCAAATATTGTTCATAGATAAACTTGATCATAAACCCACAATTCATCGGTCTCAACAAACAAACCGCAAAAGAAGGTTACATCGAATAGATCTCCATGAGAGAAGGGGAGAACATTGTATCGAGATCCAAAAAGAGAGAAGAAGCCATCTAGCTAATAACTATGGACCCGAAGGTCTGAGGTAAACTACTCACACATCATCGGAGAGGCTATGGTGTTGATGTAGAAGCCTTCCGTGATCGATGCCCCCTCCGGTGGAACTCCGGAAAAGGCCCCAAGATGGGATCTCACGGGTACAGAAGGTTGCGGCGGTGGAATTAGGTTTTTGGCTCCGTATCTGGTAGTTTGGGGGTATGTAGGTATATATAGGAGGAAGGAGTACGTCGGTGGAGCAACGTGGGGCCCATAAGGGTGGAGGACGCGCCTGGGGGGGGGGGGGTAGGCGCGCCCCCTACCTCGTTCCCTCCTGGTTGATGTCTTGACGTAGGGTCCAAGTCCTCTGGATCACGTTCCTTCCGAAAATCACGTTCCCGAAGGTTTCATTCCGTTTGGACTTTGTTTGATATTCTTTTTCAGCGAAACTCTGAAATAGGCAAAAAAACAGCAATTCTGGGCTGGGCCTCCGGTTAATAGGTTAGTCCCAAATATAATATAAAAGGGTATAATAAAGCCCAATAATGTCCAAAATAGAATATAATATAGCAGGGAACAATAAAAATATTATAGATACGTTGGAGATGTATCAGTGGGCGGGGGTGTCGGAGTCCTAAATGTCTGGTGTCTGGACTCCGGAAAGCTCCCCCACGTTTGTCTCTGGTTTGCGCGAGAAAACGCGTCCGGACCGCCCCGCGGACCAATACAAGCCCGCGTTGGATGGCTTCTGCAGTCCGGACAATGTGAAAATGCAACTATCCCTAGGTGGTTTTGGTAATTCCTAACAACATATAGCTCATTGAGCTAATGCTATTTCAAGATTAATATTTCAGGAAAGCTCAATGATTGGCATGGCATGGATGAGAAAAGTGGACCCCTCAAAATGCTAAGGACAATAGGATTGGCTCAAGCTCAAAGCTCAAGACTCTACATTTTCTATTTTAGTGATCCAAGATCACATTGAGTCTATAGGAAAAGCCAATACTATCAATATCCCACCATGGCCATCGCCCACGAAGGACTTGCCTCAGTAGCGGTAGATCTTCACGAAGTAGGCGATCTCCTTGCCCTTACAAACTCCTTGGTTCAACTCCACAATTTTGTCGGAGGCTCCCAAGTGACACCTAGCCAATCTAGGAGACACCACTCTCCAAGAAGTAACAAATGGTGTGTTGATGATGAACTCCTTGCTCTTGTGCTTCAAATGATAGTCTCCCCAACACTCAACTCTCTCTCATAGAATTTGGATTTGGTAGAAAGAAGATTTGAGTGGAAAGCAACTTGGGGAAGGCTAGAGATCAAGATTCATATGGTAGGAATGGAATATCTTGGCCTCAACACAAGGGTAGGTGGTTCTCTCTCAGAACATATGAGTTGGAAGTGTAGATGTGTTCTGATGGCTCTCTCCACGAATGAAGAGGAGGTGGAGGGGTATATATAGCCTCCACACAAAATCCAACCGTTACACACAGTTTACCAATCTCGGTGGGACCGAATCATCAAACTCGGTCGGACCGAAATAGTAAACCTAGTGACCGTTAGAGATTTTCGGTGGGACTGACATGCAACTCGGTAGGACCGATATGGTTAGGGTTAGGGCATAACGTAATATCGGTGAGACCTATTACACAAACTCGGTGAGACCGATTTGGTAATAGGCTAACCAGAGAGTTGGTCAGGTAAACTCGGTGGGACCGATTTGCTCTTTCGGTGAGACCGAAAAGTTACAAAAGGGAAACAGAGAGTTTACATTGCAATCTCGGTGGGACCGATTCGCTCTTTCGGTGAGACCGAAACGTTACGAAAAGGAAACAGAGAAATTGCAATCCCATCTCGGTAAGACCGGGATCCCTATTGGTAGAACCGATTTGCTAGGGTTTGGCAGTGGCTTATGACATGTGAAACTCGGTGGCGCCGGATAGAAAGAATCCGTAGGACCGAGTTTGACTTTGGGTTTAGGTCATTAGTGGATATGGGAAATTAGCTGAGGATTTTGGAGCATATCATTAAGCACATGAAGCAAAAGGCTCATTAAGCAACACCTCATCCCTCCTTGATAGTATTGGCTTTTCCTATGGACTCAATGTGATCTTGGATCACTAAAATGTAAAATGAAGAGTCTTGAGCTTTTGAGCTTGAGCCAATCCTTTGTCCTTAGCATTTTGAGGGTTCCACTTTCACCATCCGTGCCATGCCAATCATTGAGCTTTCCTAAAACAATTGTCTTGAAATAGCATTAGCTCAATGAGCTATATGTTGTTATGAATTACCAAAACCACCTAGGGATAGTTGCACTTTCAATCTCCCCCTTTTTGGTAATTGATGACAACATATAGATCAAAGATTCGACAAATGATAATAATAATGAATTATATCGTCGCTTTGAGAAGTATGTGATAAGTAAGAGCTCCCCCTAAATTTGTGCATGTTTAAAATTTGCTTTGGACTGCAAATGCACAAAGATTTAGAATTATGGGTTACTCTTCCATGTCACATACATCTTGGTGGAGCGCTCAAAATGATAATAATGAAATACATGCACTCATCACCAAGGAAAAGTGAATGATCACATGAGATAGATAAGATATATCAAGCATGCATAAGTGTAGATTATGATCAAACACATGATCATCAATGTCTCACAAGCATATCAAAGTATCTCAACCAAAGCAAGCAATGTTTGAAAAAACCACCAAATAAAGCAAGAGAGAAAAACAACACTCTCTCTCTCTCGAAGCCTATGATCTATACATTTTTCTCCCCCTTTGGCAACAAGTTACCAAAAAGTTCCTAGAAAATGCATAGTGCTAAATCAACACTCAGGCTTGATCTTCTGGTGGTGGTGGAGTCTGGATCACTCCAAGGACGAAGGCTTCTGTAGACGTGGTTGGAGTTGGAGCTGAAGTAGATGCTGGAGCTGGTTGGGCTGGTGCTGTGGCTGGAGCTGAGGCGGTGGCTCTTGTGTCAGGAACTGGCACTGCAGACGACCTCGGACCTCGTGGCACTCTGGCAAATGCATCAGTGGTAGTTTTCCCTTTCCTCTCCTGCATATCATCTTGAAGTTGCTCCACTGCAGACTGAATCTCTGTCACTTTGACATCCAAGTCATAGAACTTTTGTTCTACGATCCTCTCTAAGCTCTCCTGATTCTGATTAAGGGTGGCCAGTCCTTTCTCTATCCTCAGGGTGGATGCAATCAAGTAACTGAGCTGCTCTTGCTTGGTTTTCAAGAAATATTCAGATGCCTCCTCTTGAGTTGGCATCCTTGCAGCTTTCTCCTTCCTTGCCTTCTCCTTCTGTGCTTGTGCATGGGCTGAAGATGGTTCATCCTTGTTCATCACAACTTCATTATCTTCAAAATCTGGATGAATAGGCAAATGTTCCTTGTCCAAGAGATATATGCCTTGTTGGAGAACGTAGCAGAAATTTAAAATTTTCCTACGTGTCACCAAGATCTATCTATGGAGAAACTAACAACGAAGGGAAAGAGAGTGCATCTACATGCCCTTGTAGATCGCTAAGCGGAAGCGTTCAAGTGAACGGGGTTGATGGAGTCGTACTCGTCGTGATCCAAATCACCGATGACCAAGTGCCGAATGGACGACACCTCCGCGTTCAACACACGTACAACTCGGTGACGTCTCCCATGCCTTGATCCAGCAAGGGGAGAGGGAGAGGTTGAGGAAGACTCCATCCAGCAGCAGCACAACGGCATGGTGATGATGGAGGAGCGTGGTACTCCAGCAGGGCTTCGCCAAGCACGTGACGGAGGAGGAGAGGTGTTGGGGAGGGGAGGGGCTGCGCCTTGAGTTGTGTTCTGCAGCCCTCCCCTCACCCCTCTATTTATAGGGGAAGGGGCAAGGAGGGCCGGCCCCTCTAGATGGGATCTAGAGGGGGGGGGCAGGGAGGGGGGACTTGCCCCCCAAGCAAGGGGGGCGCCCCCTTTAGGGTTTCCCCCAACCCTAGGCGCATGGGCCCTTGGGGGGGAAGGCGCACCAGCCCACTTTGGGCTGGTTCCCTTCCTTATACAGCCCATAAGGCCCTCCGGGACCGGTGGTCCCACTTGGTGGACCCCCGGGACCCTCCTGGTGGTCCCGGTATGTTACCGATAAAACCCGAAACCCTTTCGGTGACCAAAACAGGACTTCCCATATATAAATCTTTACCTCCAGACCATTCCGGAACTCCTCGTGATGTCCGGGATCTCATCCGGGACTCCGAACAACATTCGGTAACCACATACGAACTTCCTTAATAACCCTAGCGTCATCGAACCTTAAGTGTGTAGACCCTACGGGTTCGGGAGACATGCAGACATGACCGAGACGTTCTCCGGTCAATAACCAACAGCGGGATCTGGATACCCATGTTGGCTCCCACATGTTCCACGATGATCTCATCGGATGAACCACGATGTCAAGGACTTAATCAATCCCGTATACAATTCCCTTTGTCTCACGGTATTGTACTTGCCCGAGATTCGATCGTCGGTATACCGATACCTTGTTCAATCTCGTTACCGGCAAGTCTCTTTACTCGTTCCGCAACACATCATCCCGTGATCAACTCCTTGATCACATTGTGCACATTATGATGATGTCCTACCAAGTGGGCCCAGAGATACCTCTCCGTCACACGGAGTGACAAATCCCAGTCTCGATTCGTGCCAACCCAACAGACACTTTCGGAGATACCTGTAGTGTACCTTTATAGCCACCCAGTTACGTTGTGACGTTTGGCACACCCAAAGCACTCCTACGGTATCCGGGAGTTGCACAATCTCATGGTCTAAGGAAACGATACTTGACATTAGAAAAGCTTTAGCATACGAACTACATGATCTGGTGCTAGGCTTAGGATTGGGTCTTGTCCATCACATCATTCATCTAATGATGTGATCCCGTTATCAATGACATCCAATGTCCATGGTCAGGAAACCGTAACCATCTATTGATTAACGAGCTAGTCAACTAGAGGCTTACTAGGGACATGGTGTTGTCTATGTATCCACACATGTATTTGAGTTTCCTATCAATACAATTCTAGCATGGATAATAAACGATTATCATGAACAAGGAAATATAATAATAACCTATTTATTATTGCCTCTAGGGCATATTTCCAACAGTCTCCCACTTGCACTAGAGTCAATAATCCAGTTCACATCGATATGTGATTAACACTCAAAGTCACATCCCTATGTGACTAACGCCCAAGAGTTCTGGGTTTGATCATGTTATGCTTGTGAGAGAGGTTATAGTCAACGGTTCTGAAACATTCAGATCTGTATGTACTTCGCAAATTTCTAAGTCATCTTGTAGATGCAACTACTACGCTACCTTTGGAGTTATCCCAAATAACTGTTCTACTATACGAATCCAGTTTACTACTCAAAATAATCTGGATTAGTGTCAAAGTTTGCATCGGCGTAACCCTTTACGACGAACTCTTTTTCCACCTCCATAATCGAGAAAATTCCTTAGTCCACTAGTTACTAAGGATAACCTTGACCGTTGTCCTGTGATCCATTTCTAGATCACACTTGTACCCCTTGACTGACTCATGGTTTGACACACTTCAGGTGCGGTACATAACATTGCATACTTTAGAGCCTACGACTAAGCATAGGGGACGACCTTCGTCCTTTCTCTCTATTCTGCCGTGGTCAGGTCTTGAGTCTTACTCAATACTCACATGTGTAATACAGCCAAGAACTCCTTCTTTGCTGATCTATTTTGAACTCCTTCAAAATCTTGTCACGGTATGTATTCATTTGAAAGTACTTATTAAGTGATTTTGATCTATCCTTATAGATCTTGATTCTCAATGTTCAAGTAGCTTAATCCAGGTTTTCCATTAAAAAACACTTTTCAAATAACCCTATATGCTTTCCAGAAATTCTACATCATTTCTGATAAACAATATGTCAACAACATATACTCATCAGAAATTCTATAGTGCTCCCACTCACTTCTTTGGAAATACAAGTTTCTCATAAACTTTGTATAAACCTAAAATCTTTGATCAACTCATCAAAGTGTACATTCCAACTCCGAGATGCTTACTCCAGTCCTTAGAAGGATTGCTGGAGCTTTGCATACTTCTTAGCATCTGTCAGGATTGGCAAAAATCTTCTGGTTGTATCACATACAACCTTTCCTCAAGAAAATCAAGGAAACAATATTTTGACATCCTATCTGCAAGATTTCATAGATAATGCAGTACCTGCTAATACAATTCCAACAGACTCTTAGCATCGCTACGAGTGAGAAAGTCTCATCGTAGTCAACTCCTTGAACTTGTCGGAAAACATCTTAACGACAAGTCGAGCTTTCTCAATGGTGACATTTACCATCATTGTCCGTCTTCCTTTTAAAATCCATCTGTACTCAATAGCCTCACGACCATCAAGCCGTTCTGCCAAAGTCTACACTTTGTTTTCATACATGGATCCTCTCTCGGATTTTATGGCCTCAAGCCATTCATCGGAATCCGGGCCCACCATCGCTTCTCCATAGCTTGTAGGTTCATTGTTGTCTAGCAACATGACGTCCAAGACAGGATTACGTACCACTCTGAAGTAGTACGCATCCTTGTCATCCTACGAGGTTTGGGAGTGACTTGATCCGAAGTCTCATGATCACTATCATAAGCTTCCACTTCAATTGGTGTAGGTGCCATAGGAACAACTCCTGTGCCCTGCTACACACTAGTTGAAGTGACGGTTCAATAACCTCATCAAGTCTCCACCATCCTCCCACTCAGTTCTTTCGAGAGAAACTTTTCCTCGAGAAAGGACCCAATTTGAAAAACAATCCCTATTGCTTTCGGATCTGAGGAGGTATACCCGACTGTTTTGGGTGTCCTATGAAGATGCAGTTATCCGCTTTGGGTTCGAGCTTATCAGCCTGAAACTTTTTCATATAAGCATCGCAGCCCCAAACTTTTAAGAAATGACAGCTTAGGTTTCTCTAAACCATAGTTCATATGGTGTCATCTCATCGGAATTACGTGGTGCCCTATTTAAAGTGAGTGCGGTTGTCTCTAATGCCTAACCCATGAACGATAGTGGTAATTCGATAAGAGACATCATGGTATGCATCATATCCAATAGGGTGCAGTTATGATGTTTGGACACACCATCAACTATGGTGTTCCAGGCGGCACTAGTCATGAAACAATTTCCACAATGTCTCAATTGTGTACCAAACTCGCAACTTAGATATTCATCTCTATGATCATATCATAGATATTTTATCCTCTTGTCACGACGATCTTCAACTTCATTCTGAAATTACTTGAACCATTCAATAATTCAGACTTGTGTTTCATCAAGTAAATATGCTCTGTATCTACTCAAATCATCTGTGAAGTAAGAGCATAACGATATTCACTGCGTGCCTCAGCACTCATTGGACTGCACACATCAAAATGTGTTACTTCCAACAAGCTGCTTTCTTATTCCATTTTACTGAAACCGAAGCTTTCAGTCATCTTGCCCATGTGGTGTGATTTGCATGTCTCAAGTGATTCAAAATCAAGTGAGTCCAAACGGTCCATCTGCATGGAGTTTCTTCATGCGTATATACCAATAGACATGGTTCACATGTCTCAATCCTTTTCAAAAGTGAGTGAGTCCAAAGATCCATCAACATGGAGCTTCTTCATGCGTTTTATACCAATATGACTTACATGGCAGTGCCACAAGTAGGTGGTACTATCATTACTATCTTATATCTTTTGGCATGAACATGTGTATCACTATGATCGAGATTCAATAAACCATTTATTTTAGGTGCAAGACCATTGAAGGTATTATTCAAATAAATAGAGTAACCATTATTCTCCTTAAATGAATAACCGTATTGCGATAGACATAATCCAATCATGTCTATGCTCAACGCAAACACCAAATAACAATTATTTAGGTTTAACACCAATCTCGATGGTAGAGGGAGCGTGCGATGCTTGATCACATCAACCTTGGAAACACTTCCAACACATCTCGTCAGCTCACCTTTAGCTAGTCTCCGTTTATTCCGTAGCTTTTATTTCGAGTTACTAACACTTAGCAACCGAACCGGTATCTAATACCCTGATGCTACTAGGAGTACTAGTAAAGTACACATTCACATAATGTATATCCAATATACTTCTATCGACAGCCTTCTCATCTACCAAGTATCTAGGGTAATTCTGCTCCAGTGGCTGTTCCCCTTATTACAGAAGCACTCAGTCTCGGGTTTGGGTTCAACCTTGGGTTTCTCCACTAGAGCAGCAGCTGATTTGCCGTTTCATGAAGTATCCCTTCTTGTCCTTGCCCTTCTTGAAACTAGTGGTTTCACTAACCATCAAGAATTGATGCTTCTTCTTGATTTCTACTTTCGCGGTGTCAAACATCGCGAATATTTCAAGGATCATCATATCTATCCCTGATATGTTATAGTGCATCATGAAGCTCTAGCAGCTTGGTGGCAATGACTTTGGAGAAACATCACTATCTTATCTGGAAGATCAACTCCCACTCGATTCAAGTGATTGTTGTACTCAGACAATCTGAGCACAAGCTCAACGATTTAGCTTTTCTCCCTTAGTTTGCAGGCTAAGAAAATCGTCGGAGGTCTTATACCTCTTGACGTGGGCACGAACCTGAAATCCCAATTTCAGCCCTCGAAACATCTCATATGTTCCGCGACATTTCAAAAATGTCTTTGGTGCCTCAATTCTAAACCATTTATCATTACCGAACTATCATGTAGTCATCAAAACGTGTATGTCAGATGTTCGCAACATCCACAGACCACGTTCGAGGTCCAGCACACCGAGCGATGCATTAAGGACATATAAGCCTTGTACTGTCCGCATAATTGCTACTGTCAACTTTCAACTATATTTTCTCTAGGAACGTATCTAACTCAGTAGAACTAAAGTGCGAGCTTACGACATAATTTGCAAAGATCTTTTGACTATGTTCAGGATAATTAAGTTCATCTTATGAACTCCCACTCAGATAGACATCCCTCTAGTCATCCAAGTGATTACATGATCCGAGTCAACTAGGCCGTGTCCGATCATCACGTGAGACGGACTAGTCATCATCGGTGAACATCTTCATGTTGATCGTATCTACCATACGACTCATGCTCGACCTTTCGGTCTCTTGTGTTCCGAGGCCATGTCTGTACATGCTAGGCTCGTCAAATCAACCTAAGTGTTTCGCGTGTGTAAATCTGGCTTACACCCGTTGTATGTGAACGTAAGAATCTATCACACCCGATCATCACGTGGTGCTTCAAAACGACGAACTTTCGCAACGGTGCACAGTTAAGGGGAACACTTTCTTGAAATTTTAATGAGGGATTCTCTTATTTACTACCGTCGTTCTAAGCAAATAAGATGTATAAACATGATAAACATCACATGTAATCAAATAGTGACATGATATGGCCATCATCACTTTGCTCCTTTTTGATCTCCATCTTCGGGGCTCCATGATCATCGTCGTCACCGGCATGACACCATGATCTCCATCATCATGATCTCCATCATCGTGTCTTCATGAAGTTGTCACGTCAACTATTACTTCTACTACTATGGCTAACGCTTTAGCAATAAAGTAAAGTAATTACATGACGTTTATGTTGACACGCAGGTCATAAATAAATTAAAGACAACTCCTATGGCTCCTGCCGGTTGTCATACTCATCGACATGCAAGTCGTGATTCCTATTACAAGAACATGATCAATCTCATACATCACATATATCATTCATCACATCCTTTTGGCCATATCACATCACATGGCATACCCTGCAAAAACAAGTTAGACGTCCTCTAATTGTTGTTTGCATGTTTTACGTGGCTGCTATGGGTTTCTAGCAAGAACGTTTCTTACCTACGCAAAACCACAATGTGATATGTCAATTGCTATTTACCCTTCATAAGGACCCTTTTCATCGAATCCGATCCGACTAAAGTGGGAGAGACTGGCACCCGCTAGCCACCTTATGCAACTAGTGCATGTCAGTCGGTGGAACCTGTCTCACGTAAGTGTACGTGTAAGGTCGGTCCGGGCCGCTTCATCCCACAATGCCGCCGAATCAAGATTGACTAGTAACGGTAAGCATATTGAACAAAATCAACGCCCACAACTACTTTGTGTTCTACTCGTGCAAAGAATCTACGCAATAGACCTAGCTCTGATACCACTGTTGGAGAACGTAGCAGAAATTTAAAATTTTCCTACGTGTCACCAAGATCTATCTATGGAGAAACCATCAACGAAGGGAAAGAGAGTGCATCTACATGCCCTTGTAGATCGCTAAGCGGAAGCGTTCAAGTGAACGGGGTTGATGGAGTCGTACTCGTCGTGATCCAAATCACCGATGACCAAGTGCCGAACGGACGGCACCTCCGCGTTCAACACACGTACAGCTCGGTGACTTCTCCCATGCCTTGATCCAGCAAGGGGAGAGGGAGAGGTTGAGGAAGACTCCATCCAGCAGCAGCACAACGGCGTGGTGATGATGGAGGAGCGTGGTACTCCAGCAGGGCTTCGCCAAGCACGTGACGGAGGAGGAGAGGTGTTGGGGAGGGGAGGGGCTGCGCCTTGAGTTGTGTTCTGCAGCCCTCCCCTCACCCCTCTATTTATAGGGGAAGGGGCAAGGGGGGCCGGCCCCTCTAGATGGGATCTAGAGGGGGGGGGGGCGGCCAGGGAGGGGGGACTTGCCCCCCAAGCAAGGGGGGCGCCCCCTTTAGGGTTTCCCCCAACCCTAGGCGCATGGGCCCTTGGGGGGGAAGGCGCACCAGCCCACTTTGGGCTGGTTCCCTTCCTTATACAGCCCATAAGGCCCTCTGGGGCCGGTGGTCCCACTTGGTGGACCCCCGGGACTCTCCTGGTGGTCCCGGTACGTTACCGATAAAACCCGAAACCCTTTCGGTGACCAAAACAGGACTTCCCATATATAAATCTTTACCTCCGGACCATTCCGGAACTCCTCGTGATGTCCGGGATCTCATCCGGGACTCCGAACAACATTCGGTAACCACATACGAACTTCCTTAATAACCCTAGCGTCATCGAACCTTAAGTGTGTAGACCCTACGGGTTCGGGAGACATGCAGACATGACCGAGACGTTCTCCGGTCAATAACCAACAACGGGATCTGGATACCCATGTTGGCTCCCACATGTTCCACAATGATCTCATCGGATGAACCACGATGTCAAGGACTTAATCAATCCCGTATACAATTCCCTTTGTCTCACGGTATTGTACTTGCCCAAGATTCGATCGTCGGTATACCGATACCTTGTTCAATCTCGTTACCGGCAAGTCTCTTTACTCGTTCCGCAACACATCATCCCGTGATCAACTTCTTGATCACATTGTGCACATTATGATGATGTCCTACCGAGTGGGCCCAGAGATACCTCTCCGTCATACGGAGTGACAAATCCCAGTCTCGATTCGTGCCAACCCAACAGACACTTTCGGAGATACCTGTAGTGTACCTTTATAGCCACCCAGTTACGTTGTGATGTTTGGCACACCCAAAGCACTCCTACGGTATCCGGGAGTTGCACAATCTCATGGTCTAAGGAAACGATACTTGACATTAGAAAAGCTTTAGCATACGAACTACATGATTTGGTGCTAGGCTTAGGATTGGGTCTTGTCCATCACATCATTCATCTAATGATGTGATCCCGTTATCAATGACATCCAATGTCCATGGTCAGGAAACCGTAACCATCTATTGATTAACGAGCTAGTCAACTAGAGGCTTACTAGGGACATGGTGTTGTCTATGTATCCACACATGTATCTGAGTTTCCTATCAATACAATTCTAGCATGGATAATAAACGATTATCATGAACAAGGAAATATAATAATAACCTATTTATTATTGCCTATAGGGCATATTTCCAACATGCCTGTGCCCATCTTGGAGTTAATCAGCTCCTGGATCTGAGGGGCATATCCACAGCTCCTCTTCTGGTCTGCTGCAGTCCTCTTGATTGTTTCGACCATGAGGCTCATGACTTTGAACTTTTGTGGCACATCAAATATATGAAGCAGGTTGATTGCATGGCCTCTGATCATCTTGTGATCACCTAACTTGGGCAACAAGGTGTGCCTCAGTATCCAATTAATGGTAAGAAATCCTGAGAGAAGATAATGTACTGATCCAAAGTTGAAAGTGTCAAGTGCCTTGTTTGGGATCTCTTTGTACATATTTGACATAGAGTTGTGGTCCATCTTCTTCTTGGCATAAATGTCCAGGTCATCCTCATGCTCCTCTGGGGCATTGATAAGCTGTGCCCACTCAGCAACTGTTGATTGGTACCTCGTACCTTCAAACATCCATACAATTCTGCCATCTGGATAAAAATGTGTTGTGGAGTAAAACTGCATGATCTGCTCTTCATTCCACTTTGTGAGCTTCTGCCCAACAAAGTCAGCTACTCCACAAGCCTTGAAGCTATCTTGCACTCCAGGGTAGTGCTCTTCATTGTCCTTGATGTAGTTCCAGTCGACCCATCTCATATCACACACAATGGGCTTCTTATCAAGCAACACTGTCTCATAGAAGTCCTGTTGTTCCTTAGTGTGGAACCTGTAGTCAATAGCAGTCCTCCTCCTGGTAGCATATGGATCCTCTGCTCTCCACTTTCTCAGTCCTGAGTCTCTTCTGATCTTCATATCCTCAGCCACAGGATGAGCATCATTGTGGTCTGGGATCTTGGGCTTCAATTTTCTAAGAACTTGGCCTTCCTCTTCTTCTGCAATGTTAGGCACTGGGGCCTTGTTCTTCTCAGCTGCCGGGATGCTCCTTGTATTTCTCTTTGGAGCTGTCTTGGCCTTTGATGCTGCCTTGGGCTTAGATGCAGTAGCCCCTGATTTGATAGCATCACCCATTAGCTTGGGTGCCTTAGGTGCTGGTGCAGCAACCTCTTCTTCTTCTTCATCAGAATCTTTCCTCATAGAAGGCTTGCCAATAATTCTGCCAGTTGTAGTTCTAGCTCTCTTCTTTTTCTTGTCCTGGCCAATTTCTTCCTCTTCAGATTCCATAGTGAATTTTATAGTCTCCTCAGGAACAGCCTTCCTAGGCTTGGAGGTAGGAACTCTCTTGGCAGGTGCCTTTTTGTGCATTCCTGGCTTGATGGCTACAGCTGAGCCATACTCCTTCTTAAGCACAACTCTCTTGGAAGTGGCTTCCTCTTCTGCCACATAGTCCTCATCCTCTGATTCTGAGGTTCTCTTCTTCCTATGTCTGGTGGCAGCTTTTGGCAGATTGCTGGGAGTGCTCCTGCTGCCTTCATCTGAAGAACTAGAGGGACTAGTGCCCTCACTCATCTACACTGGCTGTTCTGACAAGTTTTGGCTATCACTCTGGTCTGACATGATGAACAATCTGACTGCTGACCCTATGAATAGTTTATAGATGAGGTAGAGTGGATGAGCATCACAAAATGCAGAGATTTTTTGTAACGCCCCGGATGTAACTTGCCATATTTGTATTCCAACTCTTGCCATTTCGGCATTGTGTTATGGTATTTCCTCCGTGGTTGGGTTTCCCTTCGTTTTGCATTTTGGTCATATCATGCATTTCATATCATGTCATCATGTGCATCGCATTTGCATACGTGTTCGTCTCATAAATCCGAGCATTTTTCCCGTTGTCCGTTTTCCAATCCGGCGCTCCCATGTTCCCCGGCGTCCCCTTTTACATTTCTTTGTGAGCGGGTATTAAACTCTCTCGGATTGGACCGAGATTTGCCAAGCGGCCTCGGTATAGCACCGGTAGACCGCCTGTCAAGTTTCGGGTCAATCGGAGGTCGTTTGGTACTCCAACGGTTAACCGGGTAACCGTAAAGGCCTCGTGTGTGTTGCAGACCAACACCCCTTCAAACAGCCCAACAACCCATCTAAGACACTCCCATGTCCTCCGCCGTTCGATCACGATCGCGTGGCCGAAAACCGCTCTCCATTTGGAGCCTCCTACCTCCTTCTACCTATAAAAAGGCCTCCCCCTCCTCCAAATCCGGGTCAAAACACCCCTAACCCTAGATCCCCGTCGCCCACGCGCCGCCGGACGTGTCCGGGCGCGCCGGACGAAACCCGCCGTCGCCCCGGGTCAATCCCGGCCTGCCACATGGCCTCCCCGCGCCGCCCCCGCCGCCGGCCCGCCAGGCCCGTCGCGGGCCCCCGAAGCCCATCTTGCCGCGCCCTCGCCCGCGCCTCGCCTCCCTCGACGCGCCGCCGCCCGCGCCTCGCCTCCCTCGACACGCCGCCGCCCGCGCCGCGACTCCGCGCCGGCGACCGCCGCCCGAGCTCGCCGCCACCGAGTCGCCGCCGTCCGCCGAGCGCCGCCCGGCGCGTCCCGAGCGCCTCCCTCGCCCGCGCCCTGCCCGCGGTTCCCGCGCGCTCCCCGCGCCGGATCCGGCGACCCCGGGCCGGATCCCCCTCGCGCCGCCTCCCCGAGCCCACTCCGGCGCCAGATCCGGCCGCCTCGGCTTCCGTGCCGCCGACGGTTGACTTTTTCCCTCGGTCCCTAAATCTTCTAAGTCCCCAAGTTTTTGCATTATCATCACCTGTTCATCATGCCATAACTTTGCATCCGTAGCTCCGTCTCGTGCATATAATATGTCAAATTGTTCGTCTCGAAGAGTACATCATTTCATCTCATTGCATCATTTTCATTTGAGGTCATTTGAGGAGGAGGTCGTGTGATTACCTGGGATGATTTACGCCGTGACTTCAAAGCGCACCACATTCCAGAAAGTGTTGTTGAGCTTAAGCGTGAGGAAGTCCGCAATCTCAAGCAAGGCACCATGTCTGTCTATCAATACAACACTCAGTTCCAGAAGCTCTCTCGTTTTGCAAGGCAAGACATCCCATATGAGAAGAGTATGATCTACCAATTCAGGCGTGGTCTCAGAGAAGATCTGCAACTTGCTCTCGTGCTTTTCGAGCCATTAAAGTATGATGAATTCTACAACATGGCGCTGAAACAAGAAGCTGCTCAGCTCAAGTGTGAGGCTTCTAAGAAGAGAGTCAGAGACGCAGTTCAGTCTTCTTCTTCCTCACTTGTGGCAGCTAAGCAACAGAAGTTCTGGTTGCCTCCTCCTCCTCCGTTCCGTCAGCCTTATCAGCAGAAGAACTCAAGTGGTCGTGGATTCTCCCACCCACCCAACCCTGGCTATCAGAACAAGTCTCAGAACCAAGCTCCAAGGCCAAGTGCTCCTTACCATCGTCCGCTCTCAGAGGTGACTTGTAACAAATGTCAGCAGAAGGGTCACTATGCGAACAAGTGCTTCAACCAAAGGCGCCTTCCGCCTCCTCCTCCTGTGAAATCTTCCAGCAATGCAGTGGTCAAGCATGATCCTAAGCATGCCAAGGTGAACATGATGAATGCAGCTCAAGCGGAGGATTCTTCTGAAGTGATCATGGGTAATCTTCCTGTTAATGATATTCCTGCAAAAGTCTTATTTGATACTGGTGCATCGCTTTCTTTCATTTCGAGACCTTTTGTTGCCAAGCATGAGTTTGTGACGGAAAAGATTCCTATTCCGTTGAAGATTGTGTCCCCGGGCAAGCAAATGACATCTAATGTTTGTGTCCTGGATGTTTCTATCAAGATGGGCGACTACAGATTCTTGTCTAAACCAATTGTTCTTGGTGACTCTGATATTGATCTTATTCTCGGGATGGACTGGCTCTATAAGCACAAGGCTCAGCTTGATTGTGCTGCCAGGGAAATTCAATTGACACACTCTTCTGACGATGTGATCATCTATGCCTCTTGTGATGATACCATTCGGTTGTTTTCTCTCAATGAGAATGGTGAATTGGATGCTATCTCTCGGATTCCAGTCGTTTGTGAGTACCAAGATGTTTTTCCAGAAGAGCTTCCGGGTATGCCTCCCCGCGCCGGCCAGTTGAATTCGTTATTGATCTTGAGCCTGGCACGGAACCCGTTTGCAAGCGTCCTTACAAGCTTGGACCAGATGAGTTGAAGGAATTAAATAAACAACTCGATGAACAAGAGCGTCTGGGTCTGATCAGACCGAGTTCTTCTCCTTGGGGTTGTGGTGTTCTCTTTGTCAAGAAGAAGGATGGCACGGACCGACTTTGCGTCGGTTACCGTCCATTGAACAAGAAGACTATCAAGAACAAGTACCCACTTCCCAACATCAATGAGCTATTCGAGCAACTCAAAGGTGCTAAGGTGTTCTCCAAGCTTGACCTTCGTATGGGGTATCATCAGATTCGCATTCGTGAAGAAGATATTCCCAAGACAGCATTCAGAACAAGCTTTGGTTCTTATGAATATACTGTCATGTCTTTCGGCCTTGTCAATGCTCCTCCAGCATTCACTCGCTTGATGAATTTCATCTTCAACCCCTACATCAACGAATTTGTCTTGGTCTATCTCGATGATATTTTGGTCTTCTCCAAGAATAAGGAGGATCATGCCAAACATTTGTGATTGGTGCTCGACAAACTCAGAGAGTATCAATTATATGCGAAGTTCTCCAAATGTGAATTCTGGCTTGATGAAGTTATTTATCTTGGCCATATCATCTCTGCCAAGGGCATTGCTATTAATCCAGAGAGGGTGTCTGCAGTTTTGAATTGGGAACCCCCTCAGAATGTCAAGCAGCTTCGCAGTTTTCTTGGACTTGCAAGCTATTGCCGAAGATTCGTTGAGAATTTCTCAAAGATTGCAAAGCCTCTTTCCAACCTCCTTCAGAAGCATGTGAGATATGTCTGGTCTCCTGAGTGTGATGTTGCTTTCAACACTCTCAAAGAGAAACTCGTCACTGCTCCAGTTCTGACTCCTCCAGACGAATCCAAGCCTTATGAAGTATTCTGTGATGCTTCTCTCCAGGGCCTCGGTGCCGTGTTAATGCAAGAGAAGAAGGTTGTTGCCTATACCTCTCGTCAGTTGAGGCCCAACGAAAGGAACTACCCCACTCACGATCTTGAGTTGGCGGCAGTTGTCCACGCTCTAATAACATGGAGACATCTCCTGTTGGGAAGGAAAGTGGACATTTTCACTGATCACTAGAGTCTCAAGTACATCTTCACTCAGCCCCACCTCAACCTCAGGCAAACTCGATGGGTCAAAATGATTCAAGAGTATAATCCGAGTATTGAGTATACTCCAGGCAAGGCTAATGTGATTGCAGACGCTTTGAGCAGGAAGGCTTACTGCAACAGCTTAATCCTCAAGCCCTTTCAACAGGATCTCTGTGAAGCTTTCCGCAAGTTGAATCTCCAGGTTGTTCCTCAAGGTTTTCTTGCCAACCTCATCGTCTCTCCTACTTTGGAAGATCAAATTCGTGAGGCACAATTGTTGGATACCATGGTGAAGAAGGTGAAACGTGGTATTGACAAGGGCATTTCCAAATACAAGTGCTATCGAGTTGATGACAGAGATACTCTTTTCTTCGAGGACCGGATCGTGGTTCCAAAGGGTGATCTTCGTAAAGTCATTATGAACGAAGCGCACAACTCTCTTCTGTCAATTCATCCTGGAAGTACAAAGATGTACCATGACCTCAAGCAGTCGTATTGGTGGACTCGATTGAAGTGAGAGGTTGCTCAATTCGTGAATGAGTGTGATGTCTGCAGAAGGGTGAAAGCAGAACACCAACGACCAGCTGGTCTTCTCCAACCTCTTGCTATTCCAGAATGGAAGTTCGATCATATTGAAATGGACTTCGTGACTGGGTTTCCTAAGTCCAAGCGTGGAAATGATGCTATCTTCGTCGTCATCGACAAGCTCACCAAAGTGGCTCATTTTCTTTCCTATCAAAGAGTCTATCACAGCAGCGCAGCTGGCAGAGCTCTACACCTCCAGAATTGTCTCCTTGCACGGCATTCCACAATTGATCTCTTCAGACCGTGGCAGCATCTTTACCTCCAAGTTTTGGGATTCTTTTCAAAAGGCCATGGGCTCCAATATTCGCTTCAGCACAGCTTTCCACCCTCAGACTAGTGGACAAGTCGAGCATGTCAACCAAATTCTTGAAGATATGCTCAGAGCTTGTGTTATCTCTTTCGGCATGAAGTGGGAGGATTGCCTTCCTTATGCTGAATTTTCTTACAACAACAGCTTTCAAGCCAGCTCGGGCAAAGCCCCATTCGAGATTCTCTATGGCAGAAAGTGCTGTACTCCTCTCAACTGGTCTGAAACCGGTGAACGCCAATTGCTCGGCAATGATTTGATCTCAGAGGCTGAGGCTATGTGCAAGGTGATTCGTGAGAACCTCAAAGCCTCGCAATCGCGCCACAAGAGCTATTACGATAGCAAACATCGTGATTTGGCATTCGAGATCGGAGACCATGTCTACCTCCGCGTCTCTCCAATGAAAGGAACTCATCGCTTCGGTATCAAGGGGAAACTTGCCCCTAGATACGTCGGTCCTTTCAAGATCATCGGCAAACAAGGCGATCTCGCCTATCAACTTGAGCTTCCCTCCAACTTTGCAAATGTGCACGATGTCTTCCACGTGTCACAGCTTCGCAAGTGCTTCAAGACGCCTGAGCGCACCATCAACTTCAAAGAGATTGATCTTCAAGAAGATTTGTCCTATCATGAGCATCCCGTTGCTATTCTTGAAACAACTGAGCGCAAGACTCGCAACAAGTCAATCAAATTCCTCAAAGTGAAATGGTCACATCACTCAGACCGAGAAGCCACCTGGGAGCGTGAGGACCACCTACGTTCCGAGTATCCGGAGTTCTTTCAGTCCTAGATCTCGGGACGAGATCCTCTCGTAGTGGTGGAGTGTTGTAACGCCCCGGATGTAACTTGCCATATTTGTATTCCAACTCTTGCCATTTTCGGCATTGTGTTATGGTATTTCCTCCGTGGTTGGGTTTCCCTTCGTTTTGCATTTTGGTCATATCATGCATTTCATATCATGTCATCATGTGCATCGCATTTGCATACGTGTTCGTCTCATAAATCCGAGCATTTTTCCCGTTGTCCGTTTTCCAATCCGGCGCTCCCATGTTCCCCGGCGTCCCCTTTTACATTTCTTTGTGAGCGGGTATTAAACTCTCTCGGATTGGACCGAGATTTGCCAAGCGGCCTCGGTATAGCACCGGTAGACCGCCTGTCAAGTTTCGGGTCAATCGGAGATCGTTTGGTACTCCAACGGTTAACCGGGTAACTGTAAAGGCCTCGTGTGTGTTGCAGCCCAACACCCCTTCAAACAGCCCAACAACCCATCTAAGACACTCCCATGTCCTCCGCCGTTCGATCACGATCGCGTGGCCGAAAACCGCTCTCCATTTGGAGCCTCCTACCTCCTTCTACCTATAAAAAGGCCTCCCCCTCCTCCAAATCCGGGTCAAAACACCCCTAACCCTAGATCCCCGTCGCCCACGCGCCGCCGGACGTGTCCGGGCGCGCCGGACGAAACCCGCCGCCGCCCCGGGCCAATCCCAGCCTGCCACGTGGCGTCCCCGCGCCGCCCCCGCCGCCGGCCCGCCAGGCCCGCCGCGGGCCCCCGAAGCCCATCTCGCCGCGCCCTCGCCCGCGCCTCGCCTCCCTCGACACGCCGCCGCCCGCGCCGCGACTCTGCGCCGGCGACCGCCGCCCGAGCTCGCCGCCACCAAGTCGCCGCCGTCCGCCGAGCGCCGCCCGACGCGTCTCGAGCGCCTCCCTCGCCCGCGCCCTGCCCGCGCTCCCCGCGCGCTCCCCGCGCCGGATCCGGCGACCCCGGGCCGGATCCCCCCTCGCGCCGCCTCCCCGAGCCCACTCCGGCGCCAGATCCGGCCGCCTCAGCTTCCGTGCCGCCGACGGTTGACTTTTTCCCTCGGTCCCGAAATCTTCCAAGTCCCCAAGTTTTTGCATTATCATCACCTGTTCATCATGCCGTAACTTTGCATCCGTAGCTCCGTCTCGTGCGTATAATATGTGAAATTGTTCGTCTTGAAGAGTACACCATTTCATCTCATTGCATCATTTTCATTTGAGGTCATCTTGATGCCCGAAATGCTGTTAGAAGAGGGCTATGTGATGTTAGTTGCTGGATCTTATCTGAACATGCACTTTTGTCATTTTTGCCATGATTGATGTGTACCTCCGATGAAATTGAGTCCTACATGAGTTTTGTAATATGCCATGTTACCTTTCCAGATAATTATTCCATGTATTTTTGTGAACTTTGTGGTGACTAGCACAAGCATGAAAACTAGGGTACTTAATGTTGCTGATTTCAGAGACTTGGTAATTTCACTAAGTCCCTGCCTGCTGTTATTTTTATGCCATGTGTTCATGTTGTTCCCGAGAGATCTATGCATATTTTGAGCATGATCAGTAAGAGTGTTTTGAGAATATGGGCTTGCTATATCCATCCATGCCTTTGTTTGTATTTATGGAGTGCCATAGCTTGAGTCAATCGAGCTCTACTTTTGCTATAAAATGTTGCTGGCAGATTGTTTACATGTTATTCGATTTTGCCAAGCTTGGTGTAGTTGATCCTTGCATGCTATGATGTTGTTCTTGACATGCCTAGCTTCTATGCCATGTCTTCTTGATGTATGTATGCTTAGTTTATCATGCAATGCTCTGTAGTGAATGCATCGAGCTCGTAAACATGCCTACTTGTTATCTGTTCTGACATGTCTAGTTTTCTGCTAAGTCTGAAACCTGTAATGAAACTTGCTTAATTGACATGGGTGTAATCATGATTTATGATCCTTTTTGGCTTATGGTCAGTAAGGGACTTTTGTCAAGTGCTTTGAGTAGATTCATTCCATGCCTTATTTTGCTATGTCCTGGTCCTGTAGCATGTTGTTTCGTTGCTCTAAACATGTCATCCTGATGTTAGTTTCTGCTATGTTGTTATTTTCACCAAGTCTGTGAACCTGTTATCTTTTGCACTTTTGACATGCTTGTTTGAACCTGTTATGATGTGATTTAGCCGTAGCTCAGTGTTCATCTTTTGTCAAGCATATTGTGTAGATTACTGTCATATGCTTTGTTGATATGTTTGGGTGCAGTAGTATATTTTCTTGTTGCTTGCTAAGTAGCATCATGCGGTTAATGACAGATTATCGTCATTCTTGTATTGCTTGTCATTTGCAAACCGTGCATCCGATTCCGATGATCTTTATATCGATTTCAACCGAAATCACCTCATCTATCCATTGGCATACTTGGTTTGCCAAGAGTATGCCTTGTTCATGCTTGTCCTTCCGGAGCATGCATATGCATTGCATATCACATCTCGCATATCATGCCATGTGTTGCATCATGTTGCTTGCGCAGTGCATCGTGATTGATATTTGTCCTCTTTGCTTGTGTTCTTGTTGTGGGTAGAGTCGGTAGACGAGTACGTGAACGAGGAACCTGTTGAGAACGCTTTCGAGGACCAAGCTTTCGACAACTCTGAGAACCTTGCAGGCAAGATGACCATACCCTCGAAATCACTTCTATCTTTGCTTGCTAGATGCTCGCTCTTTTGCTATGCCTATGCTGCGATACCTACCACTTGCTATATCATGCCTCCTATATTGCCATGTCAGCCCCTAACCATCCATGTCCTAGCAAACCGTTGTTTGGCTATGTTACCGCTTTGCTCAGCCCCTCTTATAGCGTTGCTAGTTGCAGGTGAAGATGAAGTTTGTTCCTTGTTGGAACATGGACTTGTTGTTCCTTGTTGGAACATGTTTACTTGTTGGGATATCACAATACCTCTTATTTAATTAATGCATCTATATACTTGGTAAAGGGTGGAAGGCTCGGCCTTTTGCCTGGTGTTTTGTTCCACTCTTGCCACCCTAGTTTCTGTCATACCGGTGTTATGTTCCTGGATTTTGCGTTCCTTACATGGTTGGGTGATTTATGGGACCCCCTTGACAGTTCGCTTTGAATAAGACTTTTCCGGCAAGGCCCAACATTGGTTTTACCATTTGCCACCTAAGCCTTTTTCCCTTGGGTTCTGCAGACTCAAGGGTCATCTTTATTTTAACCCCCCCGGGCCAGTTCTCCTTCGATTGCTGGTCCAAACTAGTGCCACTTGCGGTGCCGCCCTGAGGCAACTTGGGGTATCTTCGGTTGCCGTACGTAGTGTTCATCCGGATGTGCCCTGAGACCGAGATATGTGCAGCTCCTATCAGGATTTGTCGGCACAATCGGGCGGCTTTGCTGGACTTGTTTTATTGCTGTCGAAATGTCTTGTAGTCCGGGATTCCGAGATTGATCGAGTCTTCCCGGTAGAAGGAATATCCTTCGTTGACCGTGAGAGCTTATAATGGGCTAAGTTGGGACACCCCTGCAGGGTATTATCTTTTGAAAGCCGTGCCCGCGGTTATGAGGCAGATGGGAATTTGTTGATGTCCGGTTGTAGAAAACCCGAAGTTGACCTTAACTAAAACACATCAACCGCGTGTGTAACCGTGATGGTCTCTTCTCGCGGGGTCCGGGAAGTGAACACGGTGTTGGAGTTATGCATGACGTAGGTTGTTTCAGGATCACTTCTTGATCACTTCTAGTTTCACGACCGTGCTTTGCCTTCTCTTCTCGCTCTCTTTTGCGTTGTAGCCACCATATATGCTAGTCGCTTGCTACAGCTCCACCCCACTATCCTTTCATACCTATTAGCTTAAATAGTCTTGATCTCGCGGGTGTGAGATTGCTGAGTCCCCGTGACTCACAGATTCTACCACAACAGTTGCAGGTACCAACGATGCCAGTGCAGATGACGCGTCCGAGCTCACTTGGGAGTTCGACGAGGAACGTGGCCGTTACTATGTTTCTTTTCCAGATGATCAGTAGTGGAGCCCAGTTGGGGTGATCCGGGGATCTATGTAGCATTTGGGGTAGTCTTCTTTCATTTTGGTATCGTAGTCGGACCTTGAGTGTAATCTGTATGATGGATGTTTATTTATGTATTGTGTGAAGTGGCGACTGTAAGCCAACTATGTAACTCTTTCCCTTTATGTATTACATGGGTTGTGTGAAGTTTACCTCACTTGCGACATTGCTTTCAATGCGGTTATGCCTCTAAGTCGTGCCTCGACACGTGGGAGATATAGCCGCATCGAGGGCGTTACATTTTTGCAAAAGAATGATTCAAAAACTAAGTTTTAGTTTCCCACAAAAATCATTTCGGATCTACCGATTTTTAAACTCGGTGATACCGAAGCAGTTTTTGGAACCAAAACTGGTGAACTCGGTCAGACCGAGTCACAGTTCGGTGGCACCGAGACTGCTAGGGTTTCACAAAGTTCTAAAATCGGTCACACCGATTAGCAATACTCAGTCACACCGAGTCTCACTTGTGCAATGGCATAAGCCAAATCGGTGGGACCGAGTTTTTCAACTCGGTGGGTCCAAGCTGGTTTCGGCGGAAACCTAACCCTAAAATTTAAGAATCAAATCTATTCTATGGATTCATTTACTGGGTAGAAGTTTATCAAACGTGGCTAGAATCAATATGATCACAATGTGCTAGGAATCGGATTGGGGAATAGCACAAAGATCGAGTCCATACCCTAGTTCGGCGGAGACTCGCTACGGCGGCAACGGCGGGGTTGATTCCCGTTGACGGCGACGGAGACCAGCGACTGGAGGCGCCTGGCGGCGAGGAGACGATTCGGAGACCACGTAGGCAGAGCGAGCTATCGCGCGAGCGAAAGGGTTCGGAGAAATTTCCAAATTTTTGCCCGTGTCTATATATAGCCCGACCCTGTCGGTGTAACCGAGTGGAACAACTCGGTGGCACCGAGATGCAAAACTGTATACAGTCACTGCAACTCGGTGTGACCGAATGGTTCAAATCGGTTGCAGCGAGATCGAAAACATATATCAACTTAATGATCTCGGTAAGACCGAAAGTGGGGTATCGGTCAGACCGAGAATCACAAAGAGGTTTTGGAAGTTTAAGTCTATGATGAATCGGGGACTCCGAGTGCTCTTCACACAGAGTGGTTCGAATCTGACTTGATCAATTTTGTGATGTAGCATGAATAGAGTTTGAGACGAGAAAAGCATAGATAGCTAGAGAAGGTTCTTAGGCATTCTTGTCCATCCACTTGGCAAAAGAAAAATAAAGCCAAACAATCAAAACAACAAGTGGATGTCCTCGAATGAATAAAATATGCAACCAACATGCTCACACAATAAAATGGCAATTGAAATATGTGACAAAGCATGCACAACAAATTCTAGCATCTATCAAGCAATTGGCGATGACTAGGTCATCTATATATGAGTATATTGACTTAGGAGTCAAGTGAGAACACTTGATCATAGGTCATACTCATCGTTTAAGCTCAAGTGGGGTTACCACTTTTACATAAAGCATTGTTGTGTTCACATCATTAGAGTTGCCTTAACTCAAGTCTTAGAGTAAAGCTCCCCCTAGATGTGATATCCCCCCTAAGAGGGATGAACTAACCTTGGGTTTTGTCGATGACGACTTCATGTAGATGTTGAAGATGTGGATGCTCAATGTTGATGTAGATCACTTGGAGCTATCCTTTTGAGTGAATTGCACTTTCAATACCTACATGGGTTAGTCCCACAAGGAACAAGCAAGGATATCCATAGACATAGAGTGATGCACACACAAGATGATGTCTATGAAAGCTTTTAGGTTACCTTGTCCCTTGACTTACCAACAAGAGGGTTTGTGACTCCTTGAACTAGTGCAAGTTGTGGAAGTTGATTGCACTTGTTCTTGCCAAAATGATAAGAGTGAAGTATGTTGGCGGAGTCACCCTCAAGAACTCTCTAGTTCTTCTTCTTTTGGATCCACACCATCTTGATGGGAATCCTTGGAGTTGTAGTCGTACTTGATGAAGTGGAACTTGAAGTAGTCTTGGGAATGCACTTGACTAAGGTCTTAGGAGCTTCTTCAAATGCATCAATTTCCTCTTGAAGCTTGTCCTTGCCCTTTTGCTTGTAGTCTTGTGGTGGAAGATCATCTTGAGTTTGTGTCCCCTTGAAGGAAGTAGGATCATACTTCTCTTGTTGTGGAACAAACTTTGTCTTGGGGTATTGATCTTCTTCCCACTCAACTCCATTGGCATTGAACCTTCGTTCAAAGCCAACACCTTGATTCTTCCGGTGCCTTCCTTGCTTGCGTACAATTTCCTCGAATTGCTTACTACCGGCAAGGCTTTTGTACACTCCTTTCTCTATGATTCCCTTCAATAAGCTATTTTCTTGCTCAAGTGTAACTTGGCTAAGAGAATCATTAGTGGAATCAAGAGAACTACTAGAAGCAACAATATTGGATTCAACATGATCATTGTTACTACTAGAGGAAGAGTCTTTCTTGTTCTTGTTACTAGACTTGACTTGAGGCATGTAAGTGGATAAGAGTAAACGCTTGGCAATGTAAGAAGAACTTTTCTTGCGGAGATCATCATTGATTGCCTTTAAAAACTCATGCTCTTGCTCAAGATTGAGCTTTTCAAAGCGTAACTTCTCATGAGCTCTTAAAAGTTCTCGATGATCTTCGAAGATAGTTTCATGAGCTAACTTAAGAGTGTTTAGTTGTTTAGTTAGGGCCTCAATTTTCTCCTTATCATTGTCATTCGTTTTATCTTGATTTGCATGATTAATTGACGTTTCATCATAGTATTCATCACTAGAGTTGTCAACAAGTAAATCATCATCACCTAACAAGTCATCTTCATCACTATTAAAATCAACATACTCAGGGTGAGTTACCTTAGGACCTTTGGCCATGAAGCATCTTCCAATTCCTTCATTTGGTGAGTCAAATATGTCGTAGGAGTTGGTTGACACAAGTGCTAGACCGGCAACACCTTCATCTTGAGTATATTCGGAATCGGAGTGATAACTTCTCTCAGAGTGGTTGTCGGAGTCGGAGCCGGATACCCATTCACCAAGATGAGCTTGATGTCTTCGTTTCGTGTAGATCCTTGATGATTTTTCCTTTCTTTCCGAATCCTTGCTTCTCTGTGAGTATCTTCGTTCATAACGATCATCTCTACTCCTTCTCTCGCTTGATGGTGATTCTTCTCTTTTGCTTCTTCTTTTTGGAGAATCCTCTCTTTTTTTGTAGGGATCCATACACTCATTGGAATAGTGTCCGCGTCTTCCACAATTGTAGCAGTTTCGCTGTCGACTAGAAGATATTTTGTCATTGTAGGACCTTCACTTGGAGCTTCTATCTTTGCTTCTACTCTTGTAGAACTTGTTGAAGTTCTTCACCATTAAGCTCAATTCTTCATTGAAGTTTTGTTTCTCACTTGATGATGTGGGGGCTTCACATGAGGCTTTGTAGGCACCACTTGATTTATTGTGAAGTTCCTCTTTATCCATGAGTGACATCTCATGAGCAACAATTCTTCCAATGACCTCTGTTGGCTTGAGATCTTTATAATTGGGCATCATTTGGATCAATGTGCACACGGTATCATATTTTCCATCCAAGGCTCTTAGGATCTTCTTGATGATGAATCTATCGGTCATCTCTTCACTCCCTAAGCCGGCAATCTCGTTTGTGATGAGAGCAAGCCTAGAGTACATTTCAGCGACACCTTCACCATCCTTCATTTTGAACTTGTCAAGTTGACTTTGAAGCACATCCAATTTGGATTCCTTGACGGAGTCGGTACCTTCGTGCATATCAATCAAAGTATCCCAAATTTCCTTTGCATTCTCAAGACGGCTGATTTTGTTGAATTCTTCGGGGCACAATCCGTTGAAGAGAATATCACAAGCTTGAGCGTTGTATTGTAACATCTTCAACTCATCCGTGGTAGCTTCACGGTTTGGTTCTTTCCCATCAAAGAAGTCACCTTGCAAACCAACACACACAATAGCCCAAACGGCGGGGTTATGTCCAAGAATATGCATTTTCATTTTATGCTTCCAACTAGCAAAATTAGTACCATCAAAGTAAGGACCTCTACGGTGATAATTTCCCTCGCTAGACGCCATACTCTCCTAGGTTGTGAAACCAAGGCTATGACCACCAAAAGCTATGGAAATCAAAGCAAATGGAGACCAAACCTCTGATACCACTTGTAGGATCGGAAGTATGTCTAGAGGGGGGGTGATTAGACTACTTGACCAAATAAAAGCTGTGCCTTTTCCCAATTTTAGTTCTTGGCAGATTTTAGCAAATTTTAGGACAAGTCAAGCACTCATCACACAATTCAAGCAAGCATGCAAAGAGTATATGAGCAGCGGAAAGTAAAGCATGCAACTTGCAAGAATGTAAAGGGAAGGGTTTGGAGAATTCAAACGCTATTGGAGACACGGATGTTTTTCCCGTGGTTCGGATAGGTGGTGCTATCCTACATCCACGTTGATGGAGACTTCAACCCACGAAGGGTAACGGTTGCGTGAGTCCACGGAGGGCTCCACCCACGAAAGGTCCACGAAGAAGCAACCTTGTCTATCCCACCATGGCCATCGCCCACGAAGGACTTGCCTCACTAGAGGTAGATCTTCACGAAGTAGGCGATCTCCTTGCCCTTACAAACTCCTTGGTTCAACTCCACAATCTTGTCGGAGGCTCCCAAGTGACACCTAGCCAATCTAGGACACACCACTCTCCAAGAAGTAACAAATGGTGTGTTGATGATGAACTCCTTGCTCTTGTGCTTCAAATGATAGTCTCCCCAACACTCAACTCTCTCTCATAGGATTTGGATTTGGTAGAAAGAAGATTTGAGTGGAAAGCAACTTGGGGAAGGCTAGAGATCAAGATTCATATGGTAGGAATGGAATATCTTGGCCTCAACACAAGGGTAGGTGGTTCTCTCTCAGAACATATGAGTTGGAAGTGTAGATGTGTTCTGATGGCTCTCTCCACGAATGAAGAGGAGGTGGAGGGGTATATATAGCCTCCACACAAAATCCAACCGTTACACACAATTTACCAATCTCGGTGGGACCGAATCATCAAACTCGGTCGGACTAAAATAGTAAACCTAGTGACTGTTAGAGATTTTCGGTGGGACTGACATGCAACTCGGTAGGACCGATATGGTTAGGGTTAGGGCATAACGTAATCTCGGTGAGACCGATTACACAAACTCGGTGAGACCGATTTGGTAATAGGCTAACCAGAGAGTTGGTCAGGTAAACTCGGTGGGACCGATTTGCTCTTTCGGTGAGACCGAAAAGTTACAAAAGGGAAACAGAGAGTTTACATTGCAATCTCGGTGGGACCGATTCGCTCGTTCAGTGAGACCAAAACGTTACGAAAAGGAAACAGAGAAATTGCAATCCCATCTCGGTAAGACCGGGATCCCTATCGGTAGAACCGATTTGCTAGGGTTTGGCAGTGGCTTATGACATGTGAAACTCGGTGGCGCCGGATAGAAAGAATCGGTAGGACCGAGTTTGACTTTGGGTTTAGGTCATTAGTGGATATGGGAAAGTAGCTGAGGATTTTGGAGCATATCATTAAGCACATGAAGCAAAAGGCTCATTAAGCAACACCTCATCCCTCCTTGATAGTATTGGCTTTTCCTATGGACTCAATGTGATCTTGGATCACTAAAATGTAAAATGAAGAGTCTTGAGCTTTTGAGCTTGAGCCAATCCTTTGTCCTTAGCATTTTGAGGGTTCCACTTTCACCATCCATGCCATGCCAATCATTGAGCTTTCCTGAAATAATTGCCTTGAAATAGCATTAGCTCAATGAGCTATATGTTGTTATGAATTACCAAAACCACCTAGGGATAGTTGCACTTTCATATATATACCTACGTACCCCCAAACGATCAGATACAGAGCCAAAAATATAATTCCACCACCGCAACCTTCTGTACCCACGAGATCCCATCTTGGGGCCTGTTCCGGAGCTCCGCCGGAGAGGGCCATCATCACGGAGGGCTTCTACATCATCCTAGCCCCTCCGATGAAGTGTGAGTAGTTCACCTCAGACCTACGGGTCCATAGTTATTAGCTAGATGGCTTCTTCTCTCTTTTTGGATCTCAATACAATGTTCTCCCTCTCTCGTGGAGATCTATTCGATGTAATCTTCTTTTTGTGGTGTGTTTGTTGAGAACGATGAATTGTGGGTTTATGATCAAGTATATCTATGAAAAATATTTGAATCTTCTCTGAATTCTTTTATGTATGATTGGTTATCTTTTCAAGTCTCTTTGAATTATCAGTTTGGTTTGGCCTACTAGATTGGTTTTTCTTGCCATGGGAGAAGTGCTTAGCTTTGGGTTCAATCTTGCGGCGTCCTTTCCCAGTGACAGAAGGGGCAGCAAGGCACGTATTGTATTGTTGCCATCGAGGATAACAATATGGGGTTTTTATCATATTGCATGAAACTATCCCTCTACATCATGTCATCTTGCTTAAGGCGTTACTCTGATTTTAACTTAATACTCTAGATGCATGCTGGATAGCAGTCGATGAGTGGAGTAATAGTAGTAGATGCAGGCAGGAGTCGGTCTACTTGTCTCGGACGTGATGCCTATATACATGATCATACCTAGATATTCTCATAACTATGCTCAATTTTGTCAATTGCTCAACAGTAATTTGTTCACCCACCGTAGAATACTTATGCTCTTGAGAGAAGCCACTAGTGAAACCTATGGCCCCCGGGCCTATTCTCATCATATCAATCTCCATCACTTTAATCTTGCTTTGCTTTTTACTTTGCCTTTTACTTTTCACTTTGCATCTCTATACCAAAAATACCAAAAATATTCTCTATCAGATCTCACTCTCGTAAGTGACCGTGAAGGGATTGACAACCCCTAATCGCGTTGGTTGCATTGAGCTATTGTTTTGTGCAGGTACGAGGGACTTGCGTGTAGCCTCCTACTGGATTGATACCTTGGTTCTCAAAAACTAAGGGAAATACTTACCCTACTTTGCTGCATCATCCTCTCCTCTTCGGGGAAATCCAACGCAGTGCTCAAGAGTTAGCAAAGATCTATCGCTAGTGAGGCGAGTCCTTCGTGGGCGACGGCCATGGTGGGATAGACAAGGTTGCTTCTTCGTGGACCCTTCGTGGGTGGAGCCCTCCGTGGACTCGCGCAACCGTTACCCTTCGTGGGTTGAAGTATCCATTAACGTGGATGTACGATAGCACCACCTATCGGAACGATGACAAAAACATATGTGTCTCCTATTGCGTTTGAATCCTCCAAACCCTTCCCTTTACATTCTTGCAAGTTGCATGCTTTACTTTCCGCTGCTCATATACTCTTTGCATGCTTGCTTGAATTGTATTAAGATTGCTTCACTTGTCCAAAGTTGCTAAAATCTGCCAAGAACTAAAATAGGGACAAAAACATATGTGTCTCCTATTGCGTTTGAATCCTTCAAACCCTTCCCTTTACATTCTTGCAAGTTGCATGCTTTACTTTCCGCTGCTCATATACTCTTTGCATGCTTGCTTGAATTGTATTAAGATTGCTTGACTTGTCCAAAGTTGCTAAAATCTGCCAAGAACTAAAATTGGGAAAAGGATAGATTTTTATTTGGTCAAGTAGTCTAATCACCCCCCTCTAGACATACTTTCGATCCTACAAGTGGTATCAGAGCTTTGGTCTCCATTTTCTTTGATTTCCATAGCTTTTGGTAGTCACAGCCTTGGTTTCACAACCTAGGAGAGTATGGCGTCTAGCGAGGGAAATTACCACCGTGGAGGTCCTTACTTTGATGGTACCAATTTTGCTAGTTGGAAGCATAAGATGAAAATGCATATTGTTGGACATAACCCCGCCGTATGGGCTATTGTGTGTATTGGCTTGCAAGGTGAATTCTTTGATGGGAGAGAACCGAACCGTGAAGCTACCGCGGAAGAGTTGAAAATGCTGCAATACAATGCTCAAGCTTGTGATATCCTCTTCAACGGATTGTGCCCCGAAGAATTCAACAAAATCAGCCGTCTTGAGAATGCAAAGGAAATTTGGGATACTTTGATTGATATGCATGAAGGTAACGACTCCGTCAAGGAATCCAAGTTGGATGTGATTCAAAGTCAGCTTGACAAGTTCAAAATGAAGGATGGCGAAGGTGTCGCTGAAATGTACTCTAGGCTTGCTCTTATGACAAATGAGATCGCTCGCTTAGGAAGTGAAGAGATGACCGACAAATTCATCATCAAGAAGATCCTAAGAGCTTTGGACGGAAAATATGATACCGTATGCACATTGATCTAAATGATGCCCAATTACAAAGATCTCAAGCCAACGGAAGTCATTGGAAGAATTGTTGCTCATGAGATGTCACTCAAGGATAAGGAGGAGCTTGCTACCTCTTGAGCACTGCGTTGGATTTCTTTGAAGAGGAAAGGATGATGCATCAAAGTAGCGTAAGTATTTCCCTCGGTTTTTTAGAACCAAGGTATCAATCCAGTAGGAGGCTACGCGCGAGTCCCTCGTACCTACACAAAACAAATAGCTCCTCGCAACCAACGCGATAAGGGGTTGTCAATCCCTTCACGGTCACTTACAAGAGTGAGATCTGATAGAGATGATAGGATAATATTCTAGGTATTTTTGTGATAAAGATGCAAAGTAAAATAAAAACCAAAGTAAAAAATCAAAGGCAATAATAAAGTGATGGAAGATTGATATGATGAAGATAGACCCGGGGGCCATAGGTTTCACTAGTGGCTTCTCTCAAGAGCATAAGTATTTTACGGTGGGCGAATGAATTACTGTTGAGCAATTGACAGAATTGAGCATATATGAGAATATCTAGGTATGATCATGTATATAGGCATCACGTCCGAGACAAGTAGACCGACTCCTGCCTACATCTACTACTATTACTCCACTCATCGACCGCTATCCAGCATGCATCTGGAGTATTAAGTTCAAGAAAAGAGAGTAACGCCTTAAGCAAGATGACATGATGTAGAGGGATAAATTCATGCAATATGATAAAAAGCCCATCTTGTTATCCTCGATGGCAACAATACAATACGTGCCTTGCTGCCCCTACTGTCATTGGGAAAGGACACCGTAAGATTGAACCCAAAGCTAAGCACTTCTCCCATTGCAAGAAAAACCAATCTAGTAGGCCAAACCAAACTGATAATTCGAAGAGACTTGCAAAGATAACCAATCATACATAAAAGAATTCAGAGAAGATTCAAATATTGTTCATAGATAATCTTGATCATAAACCCACAATTCATCGGTCTCAACAAACACACCGCAAAAAGAAGATTACATCGAATAGATCTCCACGAGAGAGGGGGAGAACATTGTATTGAGATCCAAAAAGAGAGAAGAAGCCATCTAGCTACTAATATGGACCCGAAGGTCTAAGGTAAACTACTCACACTTCATCGGAGAGGCTATGGTGATGATGTAGAAGCCCTCCGTGATGGATGCCCCCTCCGGTGGAGCTCCGGAACAGGCCCCAAGATGGGATCTCATGAGTACAGAAGGTTGCGGCAGTGGAATTAGGTTTTTGGCTCCGTATCTAATCGTTTGAGGGTACGTAGGTATATATAGGAGGAAGAAGTACGTCGGTGGAGCAACATGGGGCCCACGAGGGTGGAGGGCACGCCCTGGGGGGTGGGCGCGACCCCCTACCTCGTGCCCACCTCCTTTCTTTCTTGACTTATGGTCCAAGTCTCCTCGATCATATTCGGTGAGAAAATCACGTTCCCGGAGGTTTTACTCCGTTTGGACTTTGTTTGATATTCTGTTTCTTCGAAACTCTGAAATAGGCAAAAAACATCAATTCTGGGCTGGGCCTCCGGTTAATAGGTTAGTCCCAAAAATAATATATAAGTGGATAATAAAGCCCAATATTGTCCAAAACAGTAGATAATATAGCATGGAGCAATAAAAAATTATAGATACGTTGGAGACGTATCAGGCATCCCCAAGCATAATTCCTGCTCGTCCTCGAGTAGGTAAATGATAAAAACATAATTTTTGATGCGGAGTGCTACTTGGCATAATTTCAATGTAATTCTTCTTAATTGTGGTATGAATATTCAGATCCAAAAGATTCAAGACAAAAGTGTAATATTGGCATAAAAATAATAATACTTCAAGCATACTAACAAAGCAATCATGTCTTCTCAAAATAACATGGCCAAAGAAAGTTATCTCTACAAAATCATATAGTCTGGCTATGCTCTATCTTCACCATACAAAGTATTTAAATCATGCACAACCCCGATGACAAGCCAAGCAATTGTTTCATACTTTTGACATTCTCAAAACTTTTTCGATCTTCACGCAATACATGAGCTTGAGCCATGGATATAGCACTATATGTCGAATAGAATGGTGGTTGTGGAGAAGACAAAAAGGGAGAAGATAGTCTCACATCAACTAGGCGTATCAACGGACTATGGAGATGCCCATCAATAGATATCAATGTGAGTGAGTAGGGATTGCCATGCAACGGATGCACTAGAGCTATAAGTATGTGAAAGCTCAAAAAAAACTAAGTGGGTGTGCATCCAACTCGCTTGCTCACGAAGACCTAGGGCATTTTGAGGAAGCCCATCATTGGAATATACAAGCCAAGTTCTATAATGAAAAATTCTCACTAGTATATGAAAGTGACAAAATGAGAGGCTCTCTATCATGAAGATCGTGGTGCTACTTTGAAGCACAAGTGTGGTAAAAGGATAGTAACATTGTCCCTTCTCTCTTTTTCTTTATTTTTTTATTTGGGCCTTTTCTCTTTTTTTATGGCCTCTTTTTTTTTAGTACGGAGTCTCATCCCGACTTGTGGGGGAATCATAGTCTCCATCATCCTTTTCCTCACTTGGGAGAATGCTCTAAAAATGATGATCATCACACTTTTATTTTCTTACAACTCAACAATTACAAATCGATACTTAGAACAAAATATGACTCTGTATGAATGCCTCCGACAGTGTACCGGGATATGCAATGAATCAAGAGTGACATGTATGGAAGAATTATTAACGGTGGCTTTGCCACAAATACGATGTCAACTACATGATCATACTAAGCAATATGGCAATGGTGGAGCGTGTCATAATAAACCAAACGGTGGAAAGTTGCATGGAAATATATCTCGGAATGGATATGGAAATGCCATGATAGGTAGGTATGGTGGCTGTTTTGAGGAAGGTATATGGTGGGTGTATGATACCGGCGAAAAGTGCGCGGTATTAGAGAGGCTAGCAATGGTGGAAGGAAGAAAAGTGCGTATAATCCATGGACTCAACATTAGTCATGAAGAACTCATATACTTATTGCAAAAATCTATAAGTTATCAAAGCAAAGTATTACGGGCATGCTCCTAAGGGGATAGATTGGTAGGAAAAGACCATCGCTCATCCCCGACCGCCACTCATAAGGAAGACAATCAATAAATAAATCATGCTCCGACTTCATCACATAACGGTTCACCATATGTGCATGCTACGAGAACCACAAACTTTAACACAAGTATTTCTCAAATTCACAATGACTCAACTAGCATGACTCTAATATCACCATCTTCATATCTCAAAACAATTATCGAGCATCAAACTTTTCTTAGTATTCAACGCACTCAAAAGAAAGTTTTACAAATCTTGAATACCAAGCATATTAAGATTTTTAAGAAAATTACCATGCTATTTAAGACTCTCAAAATAATCTAAGTGAAGCATGAGAGATCAATAGTTTCTATAAAAAAAATCCCCCACCATGCTCTAAAAGATATAAGTGAAGCACTAGAGCAAAACTATATAGCTCAAAAGATATAAGTGAAGCACAAAGAGTATTCTAACAAATTGCAAATCATGTATGGCCTCTCAAAAGGTGTGTAAAGCAAGGATGATTGTGGTAAACTAAAAAGCAAAGACTCAAATCATACAAGATGATCCAAGCAAAATACATATCATGTGGTGAATAAAAATATAGCTCCAAGTAAAGTTACCGATGGAAGTAGACGAAAGAGGGGATGCCTTCCGGGGCATCCCCAAGCTTTGACTTTTTGGTGTCCTCAAATTATCTTGGGGGTGCCATGGGCATCCCCAAGCTTAGGCTCTTGCCACTCCTTGTTCCATAATCCATCAAAAGATTTCACCCAAAACTTGAAAACTTCACAACACAAAACTCAACAGAAATCTCGTGAGCTCCGTTAGCGAAAGAAAACAAAAGACCACTTCAAGGTAATGTAATGAACTCATTCTTTATTTATATTGGTGTTAAACCTACTATATTCCAACTTATCTATGGTTTATAAACTATTTTACTAGCCATAGATTCATCAAAATAAGCAAACGACACACGAAAAAACAGAATCTGTCAAAAACAGAACAGTCTGTAGTAATTTGCAACTAACGCAAACTTCTGAAACTCCAAAAATTCAGCAAACATAGGAAGACCTAGGTAATTTGTTTATTGGTCAGCAGCAATTTGAATCACTATTTTATCACTTTCGGGTGATTTTTAACAATTGTTTTCGTGAACAGAATGTTTCTGGAAATTACAGCAAGATCAAATAACTATCATCCAAGAAGATCATATAGGTTTAACTTGGCACAAACACTAATTAAAACATAAAAACACATCTAACCAGAGGCTAGATCAAAGATTTATTACTAAACAGAAGCAAAAGCAGAAAAACTAAAAATAAAATTGGGTTGCCTCTCAACAAGCGCTATCGTTAACGCCCCTAGCTAGGCATAAAAGCAAGGATAGATCTAGGTATTGCCACCTTTGGTAGGCAATCCATAAGTGGATCTCATGATAGATTCATATGGTAATTTTATTATCTTCCTAGGGAAGTGTTCCATGCCTTTCTTTAATGGAAATTGGAATCTAATATTCTCTTCCTTCATATCAATAATTGCACCAATTGTTCTAAGGAAAGGTCTATCAAGATTAATAGGACAAGAAGGATTACAATCTATATCAAGAACGATAAAATCTATGGGCACATAATTCCTATTGAGGTAATATCACCAGGAGTCATAGAACTTGCATTCGATGTTTAGTTTGGTGCTAAAACTTTAAAAATACGGATTTATGATCACATAACTTGACAAAACGTGCAAATACGGTGCTTTCTCTCGTATCTGGCCATATGACCTGCCGATGTGGCGTGCCAGCGCGGCATAGGCCCGTTTGTAAGTGGCTGAAGTGTTCTTTTTAGATAAATCACATGCATTTTATCTATTCACGTACAAAATTCCTCAAATAATGGAAAAAGCTGGGCAGCGTCGTTCAGAGTCACCATCTAGTGCAAACTGGCTAGCATGGATAGTCACCAGACCACTGATTTTCACGTCTAACATGCACAGCTAAAATTTATATTTCCTTTGAAGACCGTACTTATTAATGTTGAAATCTCTAAAACGAAAAAACTGGAGCCACGCGGTTTGAACCTTTTTCCTACTGGTCGCTCTCCGCATGTGTACTAGTAAGACAATTTTGGCGGAAAAAAAAACATATCCACAAATATCCAGATGTCTGTGTGCTTGTATATTTTCATAGAAAAAGGTCAGTTTTGCTACCCTGTGATTTTTCCAGAAATGTAACACTGAAATGTATTTTTTGTTTGAACAGTATATTTTTTGTGAAATGTTTTTTTTGTTTGAACATTATTTGACCCTCCATATGCTTGCGCAATTTCATCACAAGGATGGCTTGGTGGAAAATGTTTTTTAAGAAAATGGGTGCTTGAATAATAAAGCATTTGTTTTTTTACTTTCTAGGAATGTTTACAAGTATATAGTAGATTGCTCGATCAGTTTTTGCCCATTTTTTGGCTAACTATTTTTTTGACTTTCATTCTATATTTTTTTCAGTACCAAATTTAGAAAGAAGCTGAGTACAGCAGAAGTTCATTAAGCGCAGCCTAATCCTCAATTGTAGCTTGTCAACTTTTTTAGCTTCTTGGCTCACCTAAGTCACATTGGCGTAATTTTTTTTTGCAGGATACATAGGCTTAGAGTTAACCACCGCAAAAGTTATAGGATGTTAAACTGGAGCCACCCAAGCCTCTTTCAGATAGTGCCTTTAAACTTACTGTACCTAGGAGTATTATCTTTCGATAAATATAGTTTTAGATAGGCATTACATAAGAACTGACAACATAAATATATATCCCTTTAAAACATAAGGTGTATTCCTGGTATGGTGGTTAGCCAACATACACGCGAGTTTTGATCAGGAGCTCACTGGTACAACCCAAACTTCCCTATTTCTTCTAGCTTTCAAAATTTTAATTTGTATGGTCCGTCTTGATCGTAAATAAATAAAGTATAAGTGGTTCTAATTAAACGTCCAGCGTGATTGTGCTAGTGGCTGTCTATCCGAGTCACTAAGAAGTAGATCCTCGGTTCGCCTCCTTAGATTTCTTTTCACTTTATTTAAGGGACTTTATACGTAAATAAATAAAATGCGATGGAGTAATCTATAAAAAAATCCTCTTCAAAACACTGACAAATGGTTCTATGTCACGCTGGTGAGCCACATGTGCATGCTATGCAGTCCGATACGAGAGAAAGCACTGTATTTGCACGCCTTGTCAAGTTGTGTGACCACAAACTTGTATTTTCAAAATTTTAGCACCAAACTAAACATCAAGCACAAGTTCTAGGACTCCCGATGATATTACCTCATTCCTATTTGCATCAATAAGAACATCATAAATTTTTCCCATAGGTTTCTTAATAGTGGAATCCGCAAGGTGCAAGTTTGGAGAGCAATCATCAAAATCACGGAAATCTAGCAAATCGCACAAAGTTTTGGGAATAGTGGAAACACTAGCATCCAAATCACATAAAGCATAGAACTCATGATCTTTAATCTTAATTTTAATAGTTGGTTCCCACTAATCCTAAAGTTTTCTAGGGATAGAAACTTCCAACTCAAACTTTTCTTCATAAGATTGCATCAAAGCATCCATGATATGTTTGGTAAAGGCTTTATTTTGACTATAAGCATGAGGAGAATTTAGCACGGATTGCAACAAGGAAATACAATCAATCAAAGAGCAACTTTCATAATTAAATTCCTTGAAATCCAAAATAATGGGTTTAGCAACATCTAGGGTTTAATATCTTCAATCCCACTTTTATCAATTTCATTATCAAGATCTAAAAACTCCGAATTTTTGGAACGCCTACTAGGTAAAGGTGGATCATACGCATTCCCATTGTTATCAAGATTCATATTGCAAAACAAAGATTTAATAGGGGACACATCAATAACTTTTAGATCTTCATCTTTATTTTCATGGAAATTGGAAGAACACGCTTTAATAAAGGCATCTTTCATAGCACGCATCCTAGCGGTTCTTTCCTTGCACTCATCAATGGAAATTCTCATGGATTTGAGAGACTCATTGATATCATGCTTAGGAGGGATAGATCTAAGCTTTAAAGAATCAACATCAAGAGAAATTCTATCAACGTTCCTAGCCAATTCATCAACTTTAAGCAATTTCTCTTCAAGCAAAGCATTGAAATTCTTTTGAGAATTCATAAACTCTTTAACACTAGTCTCAAATTCAGAGGGCATCTTATTAAAATTTCCATAAGAGTTGTTGTAGGAATTTCCATAATTATTACAAGGATTACTAGGATAAGGCCTAGGATTAAAGTTCCCTCTATACGCGTTGTTACCAAAATTATTCCTACCAACAAAATTCACATCCATAGATTCATTATTATTCTCAATCAAAGTAGACAAAGGCATATCATTAGGATCAGAAGAAACACTCTTAGTAGCAAATAATTTCATAAGTTCATCCATCTTTCCACTCAAAACATTAATTTCTTCTATCGCATGCACTTTTTTATTAGTAGATCTTTCAGTGTGCCATTGAAAATAGTTAACCATAATATTATCTAGGAGTTTAGTAGCTTGTCCTAAAGTGATTTACATAAAAGTGCCTCCCACGGCCGAATCCAAAAGATTTCTAGAAGCAAAATTCAATCCGGCATAAATTTTTTTGTATAATCATCCACAAATTCAAACCATGAGTAGGGCAATTTGTAAGTGCATCTAGTGCCCCTTAGTGATTTTGGTGTATTGAAGACTTATAGGTTAAGTATCTAATGCGTTTATGAGTGTACACAGATCTATAAGTCTATGAGGAGTTTGATATTTACAGAGAAAGTCGACCCCTAAAAATGAAGTTCTTCGACTGAAGACTTTGATATACTGAAGACTTTCTGAAGACTTTGAAAGTGAAGAAATTGGTGTGACCTTGAAGACTTGGTATTCATTCGAGGAACATGAAGCGTGAAGACTTTTGTTTTCGTAGTTTCATTTTCTCTTTCTTGAGTCATAGGAAACACCGTACTGTTAAAGGGGGTCAAGGAAATACTAAGGAGAAAATTTCCATGTGATGCTCAACTCAAATCCTACACCTACCAATCCCTTCGAGTGAAGCCATTGGAAATCTCATACAGTTCAGTCAATTTCTTCAGTGACAGAGACGCAGTTCTTCTGGTCACTGAGGACTTTGCTCTGACTGAGGAGTTAGGAATTCGCCAGTGCGAATTACCTACATAGTGAGGAACATGAGAGCCCTGAAGAATTTGTACCTCAAATTTCCGACCGTTGCTGTGTTGCGCGCCAGCTGTCCGAAAATATCTTGTCCACCTAACGGTCATATCATTGAAGGGCATTTATGTCTTATCATGTCGGGCTGCTCCCTAGGCTATAAATAGCCGCCCCCTACAACCACTAGCTGGTTGGCTGCTCTGCGAGAACTTGACACTTGTCATTTGAGAGCAACCCATCCTCCGAGGACTTTGAGCGAAAATCATCAAGTGAGGGAAATCCAAACCCCAAACCCAAAACACCTACAAACCCAAAGTGATTGAGCATCACTGAAGAGATTGATCCTGCGTGGATCCGACGCTTGTTACCTTTGAAGACTGTGCTTCTTCCAGACGGTTAGGCGTCAAGGTCTAGAGCATCCAAGAGGAATTGTGGATCGCTGAGTGACCAAGTCTGTGAAGGTTTGGAAGTCACCTGAAGACTTACCACGAGTGATTGGGTGAGGACTGTGTGTTCTTAGCTCAAGGAGAATACGGTGAGGACTGTGTGTCCGGGACTGGGTGTCCTCGAGTTTAAATACTCAGCCGCTCCAACCGGATGTACAACTGAGACAGCAGTTGGAACTGGTCTACCAAATCATTGTCTTCACCAAGCTTACTGGTTCTATTTCCTCAACTCTTTCATTTCCTCAGTAGTGTGCTGTTTGTTTTTCATATCTGTGTTTGAAGACTTTGACTGAAGACTTTCTCAATTTCCTCAGTTCAATTTCTTTAGTCTGTTTGTCTTCAACTTGTGTTATCCTGTGTTTACGCTTTCTGTACTCTGTGTGTGTCTTCATTTCATCATGACGACCATGCTAGGATTCTGTTATGTTTTCATCTGAGTACTTATTCCGCTGCTAGTAGTTCTTCGCTAAGGAATTTCCTCATGAGCAAATTCCTCAGTGAAGAATTTCATAAAAATCGCCTATTCACCCCCCCTCTAGTCGATATAACGCACTTTCAATTGGTATCAGAGCAAGGTACTCCCTTGTTATGTGTGATTTTGGTTTAACCGCCTGGAGTTTTAGTTATGTTGACCGCAGATATGAAGAAAGTGCCGTGCCCCATCTTTGACGGTCACGAGTATGCCAAATGGAAGGCTATGATGAAGAAGCGTCTCATGGTGATGGACAACGAGCTATGGACCGTCACTGAGATTGGTCTGACCGATCTGTGCAAGATGGCTGAAGCTGATGACATTCGCAAGTACACTCAACTCAACCTCACAGCGAAGGCCGTCATCTGCTCCAGTCTGTCTCGAAACCAGTTCAGAAACATCATGCATCTCGATCAGGCGAAGCTTGTCTGGGACCGTCTCTCTGATGTCTATGAAGGCCATCGAACCCGTCATGATCCTTGGTTTGAGGATTTCAAGGAATCGCTCAAGTCAATGACATTTGAACTAGAATCATCATCCTCCTCATCATGTCTCATGGCAGATGGTGAACAGGTAACTGAATGCTACCTATCTGAGTCTAGTGATGAAGAATCTGGTGATGAATTTGGACCCAGTTATGTCAAACTTGCTTCCCTTGCCGCTAAACAACAAAGAGCTTTGCAAAAGGCTAATGATATGCTTAGTAAGAGCAATGATATGTTGGGTGAAGAAATGGATCAATCACAAGCTTTGGCTGAAAGTCTTCAGAGACTTCATTCTAAGTATGACTCTCTTCAAGATCAGCATAACTCTCTCTTGTCTGATTTTGAGAAGATAAGAGTGAGTTATGAAGATCTTTAGAAGGATCGCGATTCATTACTTGCTCAACAAATCAGCGCTGATCAGGAAGAATTTATTCCTCCATGTTTAAAATGCATTGAACAAAAATCTGCTAATTCCTCACCTGAATGTTCAAATGCTTCAAATGTTACGAATTCTTCACCTGCCTCTGCTATCACTAATTCCTCATCTGAGGACATTGCTAGTATTACTGACGATGCAGGACTGAAGGAATTGTACATAACAGGCATGTACAAAAGCCTCAAAGGGCATCAGACTCTTTGTGATGTGCTTAAAAAGCAGATCCTCAACAGGAACCCTAGGAAAGAGGGTATTGCCTTTGAGAGGAAACTCAATGCTGATGGTACATATTGGAAGCCTGAGCAGTACCCCAAAACCTCATGGGTTGCTGCAAAGGGACCTCCAGTTGATCCATCTAATTTATCTGGCTATACATGTGAATCTTCTCATTCTTCTGATGAGTCTTTTGACTCCAACTATAAACTGTTCAAAAATCAGAATGGTGAAGTATTTGCTAGATATGTTGGCACTAACTGCAGGAACGGTTCTACTGTGAAGAAAATCTGGGTTCCCAAAAGGCGCCTTGAAAGTCTTCAGGTGAATGTCCTCATGACACCACCTGTGAGGAAAAGTAACCTCAGATCAAATTCTTCATATGGACCAAATTCTTCATATGAGCATTATTCTTCATATGGATCCAAGTCCTCATACGGACCAAATTCCTCATGGGGATCAAATTCCTCACATGGATCAAAGTCCTCATATGAACATCATCGTGCTAACAACTCTGTTTCGCAGGGAAGAGCCAAGGGCTATGAATATGAGCATTATTCTTCAAATTATTATGTTCATAAGTCCTCAAAGAATTTCTCTGCTTATGCATATGCTTACCCTAACCCCTCTTAGGTGAAACGAAATGGTTTGGCTGCTTTGCCACCATTCTCATATGGAGCTCGCAGAGTGATGAACTCTTTGCCACCCCTTCAGATGTGGGTGGTGAAGAAAAGGAACTAATCCCTTCTGCAGGGTCAGGTCTCCAGACGTGAAATAACGTCTGAAGAATTTGCTGGGGACCTGACAAAAAGTGCCTGAAAGGACGCAGGCTAACCATGATGAAATGAACTTTCATTTCACACGTCCTCCCTCTGTTTTATCTATCTACTACTTGATGAAATTGATCTGATAAATTGTGATATCATATTCTTCACTGTTGAAGTATATGAGGTTGTAAGTTGCACTAATTCATCTGCAGGATGATCAACCCAAAGCCACTGAATGGGTACTTGATAGTGGATGTACAAATCACATGACTGGTGACAAGAATCTGTTAATGGATGCTCCCTTATCAGCGTCACACATGAAGCATATCATCTTCGCTAATAAAAGCAAAAGTCAGGTATTGGGTCTTGGTAAGGTTGCTATCACAAAGGATCAACACATGGACAAAGTCATGCTTGTTGAGTCCTTAGGATATAATCTTATGTCTGTCTCAATGCTTTGTGATCTTGATATGGTTGTTGTCTTTGGCAAGTATCGTTGTGTTGTGATTATGGAAGCTGACAATTCCAAAGTCTTCGAAGGCTTTAGGAGAGGAGACTTGTATATTGTTGATTTCTCTGCAGATTCACAACCAGCTGTGTGCCTACTTACAAAAGCTTCAGACGGATGGCTATGGCATCGACGACTTGGTCATGCAGGCATGAGGAATTTGAACACGCTTGCGAAGAAGAAGCATGTCATTGGCATTGAGAATGTCAAATTCCTCAAGGATCACTTGTGCGGTGCCTGTGAAGCTGGAAAGATGACAAAGGCCAAGCATCCAACAAAGACTATCATGACCACTACTCATCCATTTGAATTGCTTCACATGGATCTCTTCGGTCCTAACCATTATTCCTCTGTTTCGAATGAAGCATCTCAATATGGCTTTGTTATTGTTGATGATTACTCTCGTTACACATGGGTACACCTTGTCTCTTACAAAACTGAAGTGCAGGAAGTCTTCAAACGATTTTCCTCGAGGGCTTCAACCAACTTTGGTGTGAAGATTAAGCACACCAGAAGTGACAACGGCACTGAGTTCAAGAATTCGGGTCTCGATGACTACCTTGATGAACTTGGTATTACTCATGAGTTATATGCTCCTTATACTCCTCAACAGAATGGCTTCGTGGAGCGCAAGAACAGGACTCTTGCTGAGATGGCTCGCACTATGCTCGATGAGTACAAAACCCCTCGTCGTTTCTGGGTTGATGCAATTGATACTGCGTGCCATATCATCAACAGAGTATATCTTCACAAATTCTTCAAGAAGACTGCATATGAACTCCTCACTGACAAGAAACCTAATGTAAGTTATTTCAAAGTCTTCGGTGCTAAATGCTGGATTAGAGATCCTCATCACAACTCTAAATTTGCACCGAAAGCACATGAAGGTTTTATGCTTGGTTACGGAAAGGACTCGCACACCTACAGAGTCTTCAACAATGTTCTTCACAAGATTGTTGAAACTGTAGATGTGCGGTTCGATGAAACTAATGGCTCGCTAAGAGAGCACCTACCTTCTGTGTTAGATGAACCTGCACCTAAGGATTCAATCAAGCACAAGGCTACTGAAGATGTCATTCCTACTGAAGAATCTGCTGAAGAATTCATTCCAGAACGTGAAGAACGTCGAGCTGATGCACCTGAAGAAAATGCTGAGGAAATTGATGGTGAAGAAAATGCTGATCAAATTCCTCAACGACAACCAGCTCACCCTCGCGTTGCAAAAGAAGTGCAAGTGGAGAAGATCATCGATGACATTAGAGCACCAGGTCCTCTCACACGCTCAAAAGCTTCACATCTATCTAACTTTTGTGGGCACTTTGCTTTTGTCTCTATCACAGAGCCCACTAAGGTAGATGAAGCATTTCTGGAGCCTGAGTGGATTCAGGCCATGCAAGAAGAATTACATCAATTCAAGCTCAACAACATATGGGAACTAGTCGATCGTCCCGATCCTCGCAAGCATAACATCATTGGCACAAAGTGGATCTACCGCAACAAGCAAGATGAAAATGGTGTTGTGGTGAGGAATAAGGCACGACTAGTAGCTCAAGGCTACACATAGGTTGAAGGAATTGATTTTGATGAAACTTTTGCACCTGTTGCTAGACTTGAGGCTATTCGCATATTGCTTGCTTATGCTAACCATCATGATATCATATTACACCAAATGGATGTGAAAAGTGCATTCCTCAATGGTAAGCTTGAGGAAGAAGTATATGTTGCTCAACCACCAGGTTTTGAAGATCCAAAGCATCCTGACAAAGTCTTCAGACTTAACAAGGCCCTCTATGGCCTCAAGCAGGCCCCACGGGCGTGGTATGATACACTGAAGAAATTCTTCATGAAGAAAGGCTTCACACCCGGTTCACTCGATCCTACTCTCTTTACTAAATCTTATGATGGTGAACTGTTTGTGTGCCAAATATATGTTGATGATATTATCTTTGGATGTACTGACCAACGTTATAGTGATGAATTTGCCTATATGATGAGAGAAGAATATCAAATGTCTATGATGGGAGAGTTGAAATTCTTCTTAGGTCTTCAAATTCGTCAACAGCGCAATGGCATATTCATATCTCAGGAGAAATACCTCAAGGATGTCCTGAAGAAATTCGGCATGCAAGATTGCAAAGGCATCAAAATTCCTATGCCCACAAATGGTCAACTATGCACTGATGAAAATGGTACTGACTTCGACCATAAGGTATACCGCTCCATGATTGGTTCTTTATTGTACTTATGTGCATCTAGGCCAGATATAATGCTTAGTGTTTGCATGTGTGCACGATTTCAAGCTGCACCGAAGGAATCACACCATAAGGCTGTGAAGCATATTCTTCGATATCTAGCTCACACACCAACACTAGGATTATGGTATCCCAAGGGCTCCGATTTTGATCTCATTGGATATTCAGATTCTGACTATGCTGGTGACCGTGTGGATCGCAAGTCAACTTCCGGTACTTGTCATTTCCTCGGACGATCCTTGGTCTGTTGGTCCTCGAAGAAATAGAACTGCGTATCACTATCTACTGCTGAAGCTGAGTACATTGCTGCTGGTTCTTGCTGTGCTCAACTACTATGGATGAAGCAAACGCTCAAGGACTATGGCATCAACGTGAAGAATGTGCCTCTCCTCTGTGACAATGAGAGTGCCATCAAGATTGCTCACAACCCAGTTCAGCACTCGAAGGCAAAGCACATTCAAATTCGTCATCATTTTCTTCGTGATCATGTGTTGAAGGGAGACATTTCTATTGAGCATGTGAAGACTGAAGAACAGCTAGCCGATATCTTCACTAAGCCCTTGGATGAGAAGAGATTTTGCAAGTTGCGGTGTGAGCTAAATATCTTAGAATCTTCAAATGTACTTTGAAAAGGCACTCATCCTAACACTTATGCAAAATTGATGACTTAGATGTGCAACACATGAAGAAACGTTTTTCTTCAATCAATGAAGAATAACACTCTAAGTGTGAAGAAATTAATGAAGAATTTGATTCTCAGAACCCTACGACAATTGTACGCGGTGTCTGAAATCATCATTCTTACACGGTGGGTCACGCCACCACAAAAGTTGAAAATCTTCAATTTGAGTTTTTCCTCAACTTTTGAAATTCTTCAGTTTTTTTTAAATTCTTCAAACTTTACAAAGTCTTCACTTGTGCCGTCGTTTTTCTTCATTGGCTATATATATATATATATATATATATATATATATATATATATATATATATATATATATATGGTTTTATGTCCTCTACAGCATTCACTTATAGCTATTTCTTCAAGTTGGAACTTTTCTGCTAAGTGAATGTGATCGGACCCTTCCCCTCTATGCTACACTCAATCCAATCTATTCACAAATTCTTCATGAGCGTTCTATTTGAAACTCGTTCAAATTCTTCACTATGTCCTTGTCAGCTGAAGAAATTGCGAACGGAAAGCTAAAACTAATCTTATCCAAACTTTCGGATTTGCCGCTCAAACCATTCGGCATCCCACGATGGATTATTTTATCCACCCATGATCTTACACGATCTCAACCACACAGTACGTGGGTGACACATGTCGTAAGAAGGAGAACGACCAGGGGCACGTTCGTCCCAAATCTTCGGACAAACAGTTTTTCACTGCGGCTATAAATACCCCCCTTCGCCATCCTCACTTCTTTTACCCCGCTTGATCTCACTCCCTCGCTCGAGCTCTCCAAACCCTAGCGCCGTCGCTACTCCATCGTCGCCGGTGAGGAAAAGCTTCACTGCCTCGACCTCATCGCCGCCGTACTAGCGCCGACCGCAGAAATCTTCACCTCCGCCGCTGCCGTAGACGTCTTCCTCCGCCAAGTTAGGGCGTGGAAGATCTGCATCAACGAACTTCACTGTTCCAACTCCCAGTTCGTCGTGTTCTTCGTTCAGGGTAATTAAAAGCTAATTTTACTGCCCTCATTGATTCGAAATTTTTCTACAAAATCTTCAAAGGTGTTTTATTCTTCAAATCCTCACACACAAAACACCTCACATGCTATCTGTTCTTGATTCATTTCCCTAAGCATATATAAAGCGCTTAGTGAAATTCCTCAGGACGAATCTGGTCAAATTCCTCAACCTTGTTCTTTATGCAAAAACCTCTGAGAACGCATATGACCTCTTCAAATTCCTCGCAACTATACTCTGTTCACAGGTACACATGTCTGCTGCTGAATCATTAGGTTCTCATCAACTTAACTCATTTGTAGCGTTCCTCGAAGAAAAGTTGCATACTTCTTCAGAGAGTTCAATTGTTCAAATTCCTCATCTGAAGAAAATGGCTGAAGGTAAAAGGCCACAAAAAGGAGGAAAGAAGCCTGAGGTGATGACAGCTTTTGAAATACCTGAGGATATCTATGATGAGTACTGCACGCCTGATGAAGCTAAGTTTGGCAAAGAAGATAAAAATCAGCGCAAGGTGCGAATCCAGAGGATTGAAAGGAGATGGGAACGTGAATGGAGGGAGTACAGATATGTTACTACAAAATACATGAAGAAATTCGCTGTAAACACTCCATGCCAAAGACCTCCATTGGCACCTGGCCAAGTGGCTGGTCCCACCAGCATCAAGCGTGGTGAGGAATTTCCTAAAGAATGGGCCAAGCGCCAAGCTAAACTGGCAAGGCAAGCCAGAGAAGCAGTGAGGAAATTCAATGAAGACTCTGCTGCTGCTGCTGCTACTGCCACTGAGGCCTCGGTCAAGCCGAAGAAAGCAATGCTAAAGAAGCCCGCTCGCAAGCCAAGTGCTTCATCTTCAATGCCCTCACGGCCAAGTTCCTCAGCTGCGCCCTCACGACCAGAATCTTCAAAATCTTCAAAGCAAATTCCTCATGCTGCTCCTGCTCCACCAAAGTCCTCAACACCTGTGCATCTGGCCTCATGCCAAAGGACGACTGGCATCTCTATTGCCTCTGGTGTCTCAGCTAGTTCTTCAGCTGCACCAAATTCCTCAGCAAGACCCTCACTGCTGAAGAAAAAGGCTACTGCTGGACGCGTCACTCGCACAAGTCCTCAGAAGAAGCAGGTAGTCTTCACTGTGCCATCTGATGATGATGAAGCTGATGAGGAAGAACTTACTGAAATCATCAGGGACCGACAAGAACGGGCTGCTAAAGCCAAAGGCACACCTATGCCCCTGCTATTGGATCCAAAGGCGATCCTAGATTATATTGATCTCTGGCATAAGGATCCTCACACACCTGGTCAAAGTCACATGCTGACTCACTTCATCCAAGAGGAGAAGTGGAAATATGATAAGGCCAGAGAGACCAAGAAATCACGGTACCGTAAGGAGAAGCTACTGAAGAAAAATGTTCTCTCAATGAAGCATGAGGAACTTGTCAAGATGCAGGCTGAGATCAAAGCCCTCAGCGACAAATTTGACTCCTACTATGCTGATTGGAAAGGAGCCAAGGTCAGATTTGTGAGGCTGACTGATACCTTCACCAAGGGTGCAACCTCAAAGCCACAAATTCCTCAAGCTGAAGCATCTGTTCAGCAAACTGAAGAACATGCCAGCACCGCTGATGAAGTTCAGGCTGCTGAAGAAAATGCTAGTTCCAAGGCTGATGACTCTGCTCCAGCCGTTGATGAAATTGCCAGGGCATCCAATAGTGGTGCGCCTGAAGAAATTGAAGAAACCAGGGCAACTGCATCAGTTGCGCCTGAGGAAAATCTACCAGATTCCTCAGCTCCACCTGCGCCTACGCCAACTCCAATTCTTCCATCTGCATTAGATGTGAAGAAAACAAAGGCTGCAGAACGGGCTGCTGTGAAGAAAAGGAAGGCATCCAATGCTTCAGAATCTTCAGCTCCCAAGAAGATGAAGCCAATGACAAGCTCGTTTGCAAATCCCATTGATGCCGTTCCTATCTCCTCCATGCCATCAAAGGACCTTGTTCCGTTTGATGAAGATTATGAGATCCCTAGTGGATCAGATGAAGAAACTCAATCTGCTGCTTCGTCAGAGCAGATTGATGAAGAAATTGAAGCGGATGCAATCCCTTCAACCCCAATGGTCTCATCACCAATGCCTCAGTTTGATGCAGAAGAGGCTGGTGTTGAAGAACTTGATGAAGATGTGGATATTGGAAGCACCACTCCAGTGATGAATGACGACTTTTGGGAAAGTCAGCATCCCAATTCCCCACTCTTCACTCCCCTGCAGCAAATTCCTCACTCTCCTTCACCAACAGTACAATTGGGCTCTGAAGAAACTCATCCCACTGCATCTGTGAATGAAGAAATTCCAGCCACTAGCGCTGAAGAAACTGCTGCTGAAATAGCCAAGGTGACTGCACCTGAGGAAAATCCTGAAATTCCTCAGCCTGAAGAACCTGAGATCGTGATTCCTGAGGTCATGATGCAACTCACTGACACTCCTCTGCCAAGGCCAAAGGATCCATTCTCACGAAAACAGAAATTCAAGGCTGAAGACTTCTATGGCGAGCACGTGTTCTTCACTGAATACAATCCATATGACTCTGCTCGCATAAGGAAGAGGCGTTTCTGGACTGCCAGCCAAGCAAATTTCTATTCCTCAGTGCTTTACAACAAAGACAAAGTCTTCGATCATGCTCATATTCCTCACGTGGATATGGAGTCTTTGCCGTGCTTCACGCCAGTGCTCAGTGTTCTTCACGACGCTGGGCTGCTCAACTTCTGCACAGATATATGCGACTGGAATGAAGAGCTTATTCTTCAATTCTATGCAACATTGCACATCACCGGCAACTCTGAAGATATCAATTCATGGGTTTTGGACTGGATGACTAACAACACCCACCATAAGGCCCCTGCATCTGAATTGCTTCGGGTCCTTCCTCTGAGTCCACCCACTGAAGATGCTCGCTGTGTGTACAACGAACCTGAGCTTTCAAGTCATTATATGCAAGTGCTGATGAAGCCTTTGAAGCCAGGGCAGGCTCCTAGAACCAATTTCCTCGTCAAGGAATTGTTGTATGTGCCAAGGACTGTCTATCGCATTCTGACGAAGACAATGAGTCCCATCAAAGGCCACGACTCGTCTGATGAAGAAGTCGTTGGCATCATGAAGAATCTGCTTTTCAACATCATCCATGGCGTTCCCGTCAACTTCCATGATTTCTTCATGAGGACTCTGGCCAACATTGCTATGTCACCATTTTAGCTGAAGCCTTATGCACCTTGGATAATGAAATTCATCAGGATAAGGTCTTCACTCAACTACAAAGCTGAAACGCTCAACCACTACAGCTACTTGCCTCCCACTGAAGTCCTCAAACGAACGTTTTCCTCAGCTGAAGAAAAAGGCAAGGCCACTGCTGTGATAGATGAAGGCATTCGTCCATTGGATGGCCAATTTCGCAAAGCTGCATCTTACTCCACCAATGACGACTCTGCCACACATGACTCTGCTGCTAACACTGCCAAGCCAAATCCTCAAGCCACAGCACCCAGGGTGATGACTGATCATGAGTTACTCCTCAGTCTTCATCAAAAGGTTGATCGCAACCACAAATGGGTCAAGCGTCAGTTTGGTTCAATTCTTCACAACATGACTTCCAGACACAATGCAGTGAAGAAAAACCACTACTACCTTCATGAAACCCTCAACCACACCTGGGCTGTTCTATCTCAAGTGTACAGTGCTGAAGACTTGGAGAAAATGGGTCTCAAAGAAGATTTTGACTGGTTTGCACCTCCTCCGAAGAAATACAAGAAGGTCAAGGTTCCTTCTTTGGTGGCCAGCTCATATTCTTCATCACGTGCGACTGATGAAAATGAAGACTTGGACGACACTGCAGCAGGCCCTACTTCAACGACCGACCCCAACAACGCTGGCGCTCCTTCATCAACTTGAAAATCTTCAGGGGCGTTAGTCCTCAGTTTCGATCCTTTTGGTCATTTGATGACAAAGGGGGAGAAATCTGAGTTAGTCTTCAAGCGGGTCTATAATAAGGGTTTATTCGTTTTTTTGAAGTTACAACTCTCGTTCTTCCAAAACTTTTATTGGATCGAGTTGTAATCTTAAGTCCGATGGTGCGCTGATACTTTTGTTGCACTTTGCTTTGATACTTTGATGCGCTATTCTGCATGCTTATTCCTTGTTAATATTATTGCACGCATGTTGAATTACATCAGGCACCATATTTCATCATGCATTTCAAATTCTTCATATTATACATCAAATGCGTGTATGAATTATAAGATATAGGGGGAGATCTCCATGATTCAACTCTTCAAATGTGCATTGCTATAGAAGCAAATTCCTCACTATGCACATCTTCAAGGGGAGTTCTTCTATATCTTGCAATCAAATTCCTCAATATCAGTATTTACACTTCATATATTTATCCCCGTTGAAAACTTAACCTATGTTGTCATCAATCACCAAAAAGGGGGAGATTGTAAGTGCATCTAGTGCCCCTTAGTGATTTTGGTGTATTGAAGACTTATAGGTTAAGTATCTAATGCGTTTATGAGTGTAGACAGATCTATAAGTCTATGAGGAGTTTGATATTTACAGAGAAAGTCGACCCCTAAAAATGAAGTTCTTCGACTGAAGACTTTGATATACTGAAGACTTTGAAAGTGAAGAAATTGGTGTGACCTTGAAGACTTGGTATTCATTCGAGGAACATGAAGCGTGAAGACTTTTGTTTTCGTAGTTTCATTTTCTCTTTCTTGAGTCATAGGAAACACCGTACTGTTAAAGGGGGTCGAGGGAATACTAAGGAGAAAATTTCCATGTGATGCTCAACTCAAATCCTACACCTACCAATCCCTTCGAGTGAGGCCATTGGAAATCTCATACAGTTCAGTCAATTTCTTCAGTGACAGAGACGCAGTTCTTCTGGTCACTGAGGACTTTGCTCTGACTGAGGAGTTAGGAATTCGCCAGTGTGAATTACCTACACAGTGAGGAACATGAGAGCCCTGAGGAATTTGTACCTCAAATTTCCGACCGTTGCTGTGTTGTGCGCCAGCTCTCCGAAAATATCTTGTCCACCTAACGGTCATATCATTGAAGGGCATTTATGTCTTATCATGTCGGGCTGCTCCCTAGGCTATAAATAGCCGCCCCCTACAACCACTAGCTGGTTGGCTGCTCCGCGAGAACTTGACACTTGTCATTTGAGAGCAACCCATCCTCCGAGGACTTTGAGCGAAAATCATTAAGTGAGGAAATTCCAAACCCCAAACCCAAAACACCTACAAACCCAAAGTGATTGAGCATCACTGAAGAGATTGATCCTGCGTGGATCCGACGCTTGTTACCTTTGAAGACTGTGCTTCTTCCAGACGGTTAGGCGTCAAGGTCTAGAGCATCCAAGAGGAATTGTGGATCGCCGAGTGACCAAGTCTGTGAAGGTTTGGAAGTCACCTGAAGACTTACCGCGAGTGATTGGGCGAGGACTGTGTGTTCTTAGCTCAAGGAGAATACGGTGAGGACTGTGTGTCCGGGACTGGGTGTCCTCGAGTTTAAATACTCAGCCGCTCCAACCAGATGTACAACTGAGACAGCAGTTGGAACTGGTCTACCAAATCATTGTCTTCACCAAGCTTACTGGTTCTATTTCCTCAACTCTTTCATTTCCTCAGTAGTGTGCTGTTTGTTTTTCATATCTGTGTTTGAAGACTTTGACTGAAGACTTTCTCAATTTCCTCAGTTCAATTTCTTTAGTCTGTTTGTCTTCAACTTGTGTTATCCTGTGTTTACGCTTTCTGTACTCTGTGTGTGTCTTCATTTCATCATGAAGACCATGCTAGTATTCTGTTATGTTTTCATTTGAGTACTTATTCCACTGCTAGTAGTTCTTCGCTAAGGAATTTCCTCACGAGCAAATTCCTCAGTGAAGAATTTCATAAAAATCTCCTATTCACCCCCCTCTAATCGATATAACGCACTTTCACAATTACGTATTATTAATTTCATTCTCTCCCAAGCTTGTGCAACATGTTCATGATCAAGTTGCTTACAATTCATAATATTGTTTCTAAGAGAGATGATCTTAGCGGGAGGAAAATACTTAGAGATAAAAGCATCTTTGCACTTGTTCTAAGAATCAATACTATTTTTAGGCAAAGACGAAAACCAAGCTTTAGCACGACCTCTAAGCGAAAAAGGAAATAGCTTCAGTTTAACAATATCATTATCAACATCCTTTTTCTTTTGCATATCATAGAAATCCACGAAGCTATTTATATGAGTAGCGACATCTTCACTAGGAAGGCCGGCGAATTGATCTTTCGTAACAAGATTCAACAAAGCAGTATTGATTTCAAAAGATTCAGTGTTGGTAAGAGGAGCAATCGGAGTGCTAAGGAAATCATTATTGTTGGTATTTGTAAAGTCACACAATTTGGTATTATCTTGAGCCATCGTGACAAACAAGCAATCCAACACACGAGCAAACAAAAAGCAAGCGAGAAAGAGGCAAACGGAAAAGGAGAGGGCGAATAAATCAACAAGGGTGAAGTGGGGGGAGGAAAACAAGAGGCAAATGGCAAATAATGTAATGCGGGAGATAAGGGATTGTGATGGGTACTTGGTATGTTGACTTTTACGTAGACTCCCCGGCAACGGCGCCAGAAATTCTTCTTGCTACCTCTTGAGCACTACGTTGGATTTCCTTGAAGTGGAAAGGATGATGCAGCAAAGTAGCGTAAGTATTTCCCTTAGTTTTTGAGAACCAAGGTATCAATCCAGTAGGAGGCTACGCGCGAGTCCCTCGTACCTACACAAAACAAATAGCTCCTCGCAACCAATGTGATAATGGGTTGTCAATCCCTTCACGATCACTTACGAGAGTGAGATATGATAGAGATGATAGGATAATATTCTTGGTATTTTTGTGATAAAGATGCAAAGTAAAATAAAAAGCAAAGTAAAAAAGCAAAGGCAATAATAAAGTGATGGAAGATTGATATGATGAAGATAGACCCGGGGGCCATAGATTTCACTAGTGGCTTCTCTCAAGAGCATAAGTATTTTACGGTGGGTGAACGAATTACTGTTGAGCAATTGACAGAATTGAGCATAATTATGAGAATATCTAGGTATGATCATGTATATAGGCATCACGTCCGAGACAAGTAGACCGACTCATGCATGCATCTACTACTATTACTCCACTCATCGACCGCTATCCAGCATGCATCTAGAGTATTATGTTCAAGAAAACAGAGTAACGCCTTAAGCAAGATGACATGATGTAGAGGGATAAATTCATGCAATATGATAAAAACCCCATCTTGTTATCCTCGATGGCAACAATACAATACGTGCCTTGCTGCCCCTACTGTCACTGGGAAAGGACACCGCAAGATTGAACCCAAAGCTAAGCACTTCTCCCATTGCAAGAAAAACCAATCTAGTACGCCAAACCAAACTGATAATTCGAAGAGACTTGCAAAGATAACCAATCATACATAAAATAATTCAGAGAAGATTCATATATTGTTCATAGATATTCTTGATCATAAACCCACAATTCATCGGTCTCAACAAACACACCGCAAAAAGAAGATTACATCAAATAGATCTCCACGAGAGAGGGGAAGAACATTGTATTGAGATCCAAAAAGAGAGAAGAAGCCATCTAGCTACTAACTATGGACCCGAAGGTCTAAGGTAAACTACTCACACTTCATCGGAGAGGCTATGGTGATGATGTAGAAGCCCTCTGTGATGGATGCCCCCTCCGGCGGAGCTCCGGAACAGGCCCCAAGATGGGTTCTCGTGGGTACAGAAGGTTGCGGCGGTGGAATTAGGTTTTTGACTCCGTATCTGATCGTTTGGGGTACGTAGGTATATATAGGAGGAAGAAGTACGTCGGTGGAGCAACATGGGGCCCACGAGGGTGGAGGGCGCGCCCCCCTACCTCGTGCCCACCTCCTTTCTTTCTTGACGTAGGGTCCAAGTCTCCTGGATCATATTCGGTGAGAAAATCACGTTCCTGAAGGTTTCATTCCGTTTGGACTCCGTTTGATATTCCGTTCCTTCGAAACTCTGAAATAGGCAAAAAAACAGCAATTCTGGGCTGGGCCTCCGGTTAATAGGTTAGTCCAAAAAATAATATAAAAATGGATAATAAAGCCCAATATTGTCCAAAACAGTAGATAATATAGCATGGAGCAATCAAAAATTATAGATGATAGAGCCTATGGCTGAAGCATAGGGAATATCTTTCATTTTCTCTCTATCTTCTGTAGTGGTCGGGCATTGAGTCTTACTCAACTTCACACCTTGTAACATAGGCAAGAACCCTTTCTTTGCTTGATCCATTTTGAACCTTTTCAAAACTTTGTCAAGGTATGTGCTTTGTGAAAGTCCAATTAAGCGTTTTGATCTATCTCTATAGATCTTAATGCCCAATATGTAAGCAGCTTCACCAAGGTCTTTCATTGAAAAACTCTTATTCAAGTATCCCTTTATGCTATCCAGAAATTCTATATCATTTCCAATCAGTAATATGTCATCCACATATATTATCAGAAATGCTACAGAGCTCCAACTCACTTTCTTGTAAATACAGGCTTCTCCAAAAGTCTATATAAAACCAAATGCTTTGATCACACTATCAAAGCGTTTATTCCAACTCCGAGAGGCTTGCACCAGTCCATAAATGGATCGCTGGAGCTTGCACACTTTGTTAGCTCCCTTTGGATCGACAAAACCTTCCGGTTGCATCATATACAACTCTTCTTCCAGAAATCCATTCAGGAATGCAGTTTTGACATCCATCTGCCAAATTTCATAATCATAAAATGTGGCAATCACTAACATGATTCAGACAGACTTAAGCATCGCTACAGGTGAGAAGGTCTCATCGTAGTCAATCCCTTGAACTTGTCGAAAACCTTTCGCAACAAGTCGAGCTTTGTAGACAGTAACATTACCGTCAGCGTCAGTCTTCTTCTTGAAGATCCATTTATTCTCAATTGCTTGCCGATCATCGGGCAAGTCAACTATAGTCCATACTTTGTTCTCATACATGGATCCTGTCGGTGTCAAAACCAAATGAACCACTTTGTTTTACCCGGCGCGGTACCAAACCCGGTACGGGAGATCACTTTGTGGGGCTACTGAGGGATTCCTGGATTAGGGGGTGTTCGGATAGCCGGACTACATCTCCCGCCGGACTCCAGGACTATGAAGATACAAGATTGAAGACTCCGTCTCGTGTCCGGAAGGTTCTTTCCTTGGCGTAGAAGGCAAGCTAGGCGTGCGGATATTCAAGATCTCCTGCCAATGTAACCGACTCTGTGTAACCCTAACCCTATCCGGTGTCTATATAAACTGGGGGGTTGTAGTCCGTAGGACAGAATCATCGTCATACACAATCAAACCATAGGCTAGCTTCTAGGGTTTAGCCTCCTCGATCTCGTGGTAGATCTACTCTTGTACTACCCATATCATCAATATTAATCTAGCAGGAGTAGGGTTTTACCTCCACCGAGAGGGCCCAAACCTGGGTAAAACAAAGTGTCCCCTGTCTCCTGTTACCATCCAACCTTGATGCACAGTTCGGGACCCCCTACCCGAGATCCGCCGGTTTTGACACCGACACTGGTGCTTTCATTGAGAGTTCCTCTGTGTCGTCACCTTTAGGTTCGATGGCTCCTTTGATCATCAACGGCGATAAGGTCCAGGGTGAGACTTTTCTCCCCGGACAGATCTTCGTCTTCGGCGGCTTCGCTCTGCGAGCCAACTCGCTTGGCTATCTAGAGCAGATCGAAAGCTACGCCCCTGGCCATCAAGTCAGGTTTGGAAGCTTAAACTACACGGCGGATATCCGCGGAGACTTGATCTTCGACGGATTCGAGCCACAGCCAAGCGTGCCGCATTGTCGAGAAGGGCATGATATAGCTCTGCTCCCGAACAGTGTCCTGGAGGCCGCACACGCTCCGGCCCCGATCCTTGATTCGGAGCCCGCTGCGTTCGTCGAGGAAGAACGGTTGGACGTCACCTCAGGGGCTGCGACGTTAAAAGCAATCGAGCCGAACGCCAGTCCCGTACTCCGCGTTGCCCACGACTCCAAGGAGCCGGATTATTCTCCGAACTCCGGGCTTCCCAAGCCCCTCCCGATCGAATCTGATTGGGCGCCTATAATGGAGTTCACCGCCGCGGACATCTTTCAGTGCTCACCTTTCGGTGACATCCTGAATTCTCTCAAGTCTCTCTCTTTATCAGGAGAGCCCAGACCGGATTATGGTCTGCGGGGTTGGGATACAGACGATGAAGAAATTCAAAACCCACCCACCACCCACTTAATAGCCACTGTCGACGATCTAACCGACATGCTCGACTTCGGCTCCGAAGACTTCGACGGTATGGACGACGAAGGAGGAGACGAACAACAACCAGCACCTGAAGGGCGCTGGACGGCCACCTCGTCATATGACATATACATGGTGGACGCTCCGAAAGACGGAGATGGCGATGGAACAGCGGTGGATGGCACCTCGAGAAAGCCTCCCAAACGCCGGCGTCAGCGGCACCGCTCTAAATCCCGCCAAAGCAAGAACGGTGATTCCGGCACGGGGGATAATTCTACCCCGGAGACCGCCGAAGAACACCAACCACAACAAGACTCAGCACGGGAAGATGGAGAAGCCGGCCTTCATAAGGAAGCGGCAGAACAAGAGGTTGAGGATGATAACTACATGCCTCCCTCCGAAGACGAGGCAAGCCTCGACGACGATGAATTCGTCATACCATCAGACCCTGCCGAACAAGCGCGTTTTCAACGCAGGCTTATTGCCACGGCAAACAGCCTATAGAAAAAGCAGCAACAGCTTAGGGCTGATCAAGATTTGCTAGCTGACAGATGGACAGACGTCCTTGCGGCCGAAGAGTACGAACTCGGGCGCCACTCCAAAAATTACCCTAAGCGCAGGCCGCTCCCCCAATCAGAGGAGGAAGCAAATGACATGGCAGACCGGCCACCTCGCGGCCGCGACAGAGAGGCCCGTCGAAATTTTAAGCCAAACATGCCCCGGGCTAGGGCACAAGGAAACGAGCCAGACCTGCGAGATGTACTGGAGGACAAGGCAAGGCGGACAAGATCGATCTATGGATCACGCGGACGCCCAACACGCGACGATTTTCAGTCCGGACACAATAACTCCGGCCGGGCCGAACTCAACAAGCACAACTCTTCCGAGCTGCGTCGTGACGTAGCCCAGTACAGGGGCGCCGCACACCCGTTATGTTTCACGGACGAAGTAATGGATCATCAAATACCAGAGGGTTTCAAACCCATCAACATCGAGTCATACGATGGCACGACAGATCCAGCAGTTTGGATCGAGGATTATCTCCTTCACATCCATATGGCACGCGGCGACGACCTGCACGCCATCAAATATCTCGCACTCAAGCTTAAGGGACCAGCTCGGCATTGGCTTAACAGCTTGCTAGCAAATTCAACTGGTTCTTGGGAAGACCTGGAAGCCACATTTCTTGACAACTTCCAGGGCACTTATGTGCGACCACCGGACGCTGATGACATAAGCCACATAATTCAGCAGCCAGGCGAATCGGCCAGGCAATTCTGGACACGGTTCCTAACAAAGAAAAATCAGATAGTCGACTGTCCGGACGCAGAGGCCCTAGCGGCCTTCAAGCACAATATCCGCGACGAATGGCTTGCCCGGCACCTAGGACAGGAAAAGCCGAAAACCATGGCAGACCTCACGACACTCATGACCCGCTTTTGCGCGGGCGAAGACAGCTGGCTAGCTCGTAGCAACAACTTATCAAAGAAGACCGGTAATCCGGATACCAAGGACAAAAATGGCAGGTCACGCCAAAACAATCAAAAGCGCCGCGTTTGCAGCGACAGCAATGAGGATACGACAGTAAATGCCGGATTCAGAGGCTATAAATCCGGTCAGCGGAAGCAGCCATCTAAAAAGAATAACCAGGGCCCGTCCAGTTTGGATCGAATACTCGACCGCTCGTGCCAGATTCATGGCACCCCCGAAACGCCAGCCAATCACACCAACAGAGATTGCTGGGTGTTCAAGCAGGCAGGCAAGTTAAGAGCCGAACATAAAAACAAGGGGCTGGATAGCAATGACGAGCAGGAGCCCAGGCCGCCGAACAACAAAGGACAGAAGGGGTTTCCCCCGCAAGTGTGGATGGTGAACATGATATACGCAACCCATATTCCTAAGAAGGAAAGGAAGCGTGCGCTACGGGACGTGTACGCGATGGAGCCAGTCGTCCCAAAGTTCAATCCTTGGTCTTCTTGCCCGATCACTTTCGATCGAAGAGACCACCCCACTAGTATCTGTCACGGCGGCTTTGCCGCACTGGTCCTCGATCCAATCGTCGACGGATTTCACCTTACAAGAGTCCTCATGGACGGCGGTAGTAGCCTGAACCTGCTTTACCAGGATACAGTGCGGAAAATGGGCATAGATCCATCAAGGATCAAGCCCACAAGGACGACCTTTAAAGGCGTCATCCCAGGTGTAGAGGCCAATTGCACAGGCTCGATAACACTTGATGTGGTCTTCGGATCTCCGGATAATTTCCGAAGCAAAGAGTTAATCTTCGATATAGTTCCGTTCCGCAGTGGTTATCACGCCCTGCTCGGACGAACTGCATTTGCTAAATTCAATGCGGTTCCGCACTACGCATATCTCAAACTCAAGATGCCAGGCCCTCGAGGAGTAATTACGGTCAGCGGAAACACCGAACGCTCCATCACAACGGAGCAGCACACGGCGGCCCTCGCAGCGGAAGTACAAAGTAGCCTCTCAAGGCAACTCTCTAGTCCGGGCGCTAAAACGCCGGACAATGCAAAGCGCGCCAGGAGTAACCTGCAACAAGACCACTTGGCATGTTCGGAGCATGCGTAGCAATACGGCCCCGACCCCAGCCATCGCAGCATCGCGAAGCTAGTACCTCGAGTACACAGTTATGCCCTTAAAATTCCATGGGCATAGGGGAAGGAGGCATTTTAACGGCATGACTACAATACGTCCTTAAACGTACTAGGGGCTGCCGGATTTTTTCTTTTCCTTTTTTTTTACTTTCAGGACTCCACATTCCGGATGACCTGTTCAGCCTTGCTGCCGCACAGACGATACAAGGCCAAGGAGAGCAGACAAAGCTACGCCGCACTACGGAACTCTCAGGTGGTCTCTATTTCGAGCGATATATCTGTTTCCAAATTTCCGCGGCCTGCGCCTGGCCAGGACATGTTAAATAGTCCAGTTTTTTTGCTTATCGCACTACTTGTATCGTCCGGCTTCGAATAGCCTCTTTATAAACAATGCATAGCTTTGTGTCTATTTTCTGCATCACCTTCTTTGAATATAAATGTTTATCCCATAACATGATCACACCCGTACACCATGGTACGACAAACCACGCCAGGGGCTTCATTACCCTTTTATCTGGACGTGAGAAGTCCGTACACTTCCACAAGTGCGGCACCCCGAACTTATAGCACTATATGCATCGGCTCTGAGTCATGATTTTGGTCATATGTTGGGTTTGCCCGGCTCCTATGTTTTGGTGCCTTACGTTCCGCTCTATCGGCTAAGGTAGCACTAGGAGAACCGCTGCGATTGTGCCCCAGGTCATGTGGGTGAGCACCTCAGTGGAGAAAGCTAAAACAGACTGTCATGATAGGGCGTGAGACCGGTCGCTGTTCGAGAGGTTTTTCGAGTCCTTAAAGGCTTATGCCGCTTCGAGCGGAGAGCTGGTTAAATCCAGCTAAAGGCGTGGATAGCGCCCCGAATTCGGCCTTCCGAACTAGGGGCTTCGCCGAAATTTAAAATTATAAAGTTCTATGGCTAAGTGAGAGTGTTCAAGCATTATAGTCCGATTGCCTGGTTCGTTGTGCTGAGGGCCTCCCTCGAAGGACCCAACTATGGGAACAAGAGCCCTCAGGTTTATTCCGAACACCCCAGCACTAGTTGCATGGGGGGAGAAAGCTGACGACTCGCCATCTCTCAATTACTGATAAACGGCCGCACAGAAAACAATATTTTAAATTCAAAGCATTGCTTAAAGCGCATATGAACAAGTTTTCAGCGCACAAGATACAAACGAACGAGTTCATGGAAATATTACATCTTTAGCACATTCATCCGCAATAAGGCGGGCTCCGGCAAGAACTTCTTCATAGTGGTTCTCGGGCTTGCGATGTTCCTTCCCTGGCGGCGGCCCGTCCCTCACCAGCTTCTCGCCGTTCAGCTTACCCCAGTGTACCCTCACACGGGCGAGGGCCCTCCGGGCGCCCTCAATGCAGGCAGATCGCTTGATGACCTCAAGCCGTGGACAGGCCTCCACCAGCCGCCGCACTAGCCCAAAGTAGCTCCCAGGCAGGGCCTCTCCAGGCCACAGCCGAACTAGAAGGCCCTTCATAGCCTGTTCGGCCGCCTTGTGGAGCTCGAACAGCTGCTTCAGCTGATCACTCAAGGGCACAGGGTGTCCGGCCTCAGAATACTGAGACCAGAACACACTCTCCGTCGAGCTGCCCTGTTCAGCTCGGCAGAAAGCGGCAGCTTCGGATGCGCTGCGGGGAAGATCGACAAATGCCCCTGGAGAACTCCAGATTCGGGTAAGAAACAGGTATTTTATTTTTATATTCCTAGTTTGCATTAAGAATGCCTTACCCGCTGCTATCTTTTTTACATCCTCCAACTCTTGGAGGGACTTCTGGGCTTCGGCCTTGGCAATTTTGGTGGCCTCAACGGCAGAGGTGAGTTCGATGGCTTGCGTTTTCGCGTCAAGCTCCAAACCCTTATGTTTTTCCATGAGGTCTTGCAGCTTCTGCTGCACCTCACCGCATTGGACCACAAGCTTTTCTCGTTCGATGCGCTCCTCGGCCGTCTTCTTTTCGGCCTCGGTAAGCGCCTGCCTCAGGGTGGCCACCTCTGTCGCGGCCCCTACATTAGGCACTGTATACCTGTTATTTTCTGTAATCAAGCCTCTCCATAGGCAAATTTTTATTATTAACGGTCTTTTTTACCTTCCTTCTCCTCGAGCTGCCCTCGGGCAAAACCGAGCTCTCGCTCGGACCGCTCAAGGTCCTTCTTAAGGACATCCACCTGCGCAGTTAATGCGGCGGTGGACAGCAGTGAAGCCTGCATACGCATATTTGACTTTTTTGTTAGACTCCTGCGATAATTATTAGATCCTCTATCCGGCTTTTCTTTCCGAACACCGAACAGAGCATCAGGGGCTACTGTCTATGCAGCAACGAATTTAGCATATTAATTACTTACCTGAAAGCCTGTTAGAAGGCTAGCGCAAGCTTCGTTCAATCCGCTTTTGGCGGACTGAACCTTCTGGACCACCGTACTCATAACAGTACGGTGCTCCTCATTGATGGTGGCGCCTTCAAGCGCCTCCAGCAAGTTGTCCGGCGCCTCTGGTTGGGCAGAGGTCACCGGCTCAGACGGCTTGCTCCTCTTGAAAGGAGTTCGCCTACCGCGGGCCGGGACTGTCGAGTCCGGCGCGGTGTCCGGCACGAAGCCGGACTTGGTGCCCTGGGGGGACTTGTCCCCTCCACTCCTGGAGTCCGGGAGGTTGCCTTGCGGCTCCTCCAGGACCACCTCCTCCTGCCCAGGAGTTCGGTGGGACGCCACTTCGGCGTCATCTACCTGGCGGGGGGAGACAGCGGGCGGAACAGAGTTCACGTCCGATGAATCCAGGGAACCACTCGACGAATCGTTGAGTTCGGCCCGGGGTGGCCTGCACGATTGCATTCAACATAAGGGAAAGCTGTGCAAATGAAAGGATATCATGAGTTACTCTGGTATCCGAATACTTATGACGTCGCCGGACGCTTGGCCCTTTCCGGCCGCTCCTCCTCGTCCTCGTAGGGGTCGGGGGAGTAGTCCGGCGTGGGGGTCTTCCTCTTTTTGGACCCCGTAGCCGCCCCTGCTGGGGCGGCCTTCCTCTTCTTTCCTTCCCCCGTTGGAGGGGGAGGGATTCCTTGTTCCTCCTCCTCGTTTTCACGAGAGGAGGGCGTCGCAGACTCGCCGGATGACGAGCTCGACACCACCACATTACGGGCACTCTTTCGAGTCCCGGTGGTCCTCTTCTTCTTGACCTTCTTCTCCGGCACCACATAGGGCGCCGGAGTCAGCAGCTTCTCTAGGAGAGCTGGGGCTGGGTCTTCGGGCAGGGGAGCCGGACAGTTGATTGGTCCGGCTATCTTCAGCCACGCCTGTCAAAGGCAAAGGGAGTTTTTAGATCCCACATAGAGTTAATCTATGTAGAAAAACTTAATGAACCTGTGAAAGGTATAAGTAGCCTACCTCGCTAGCGTTGCGCTGCAAGCTGTATCCGCGCTCCTCGGAAGCGGATGTGGGGCACTCGGCGCCTTTGGTTAGCACCTTCCAGACGTCTTCATACGTCGTGTCGAAGAGCCTATTGAGGGTTTGGTGCCGCGCCGGGTCGAATTCCCACAGAGTGAACTCCCGTTCTTGGCACGGGAGAATCCGGCGAACAAGCATAACCTGGATTACATTCACGAGCCTGATTGGCTTGTTCACCAGGGACCGGAGGCATGTCTGCAGGCCGGTCACTTCTTCTTCGTTGCCCCATGATAGGCCCGTCTCTTTCCAGGACATAAGCCGCGTGGGGGGTCCGGATCGGAACTCGGGGGCTGCGATCCATTCCGGATCGCGTGGCTCGGTGATATAAAACCACCCAGCCTGCCACCCCTTTAAGGTCTCCACAAAAGAGCCCTCGAACCAGAGGACGTTGTCCATCTTGCCGGCCATAGCACCTCCGCACTCCGGCTGGGTGCTGGACACCACCTTGGGCTTGACGTTGAAAGTCTTGAGCCAAAGGCCGAAGTGGGGGCGGATGCAGAGAAAAGCCTCGCACACGACGATAAACGCCGAGATGTTGAGGATAAAGTTCGGGGCCAGATCGTGGAAGTCCAGCCCGTAGTAGAACATGAGACCCCGGACGAATGGGTGAAGTGGAAAACCCAGTCCGCGGAGGAAGTGGGGAAGAAAGACTACCCTCTCATGGGGCTTTGGGGTAGGAATAAGCTGCCCTTCCACAGAAAGCTGATGTGGGATGTCCTTGGACAGGTATCCGGCTTTCCTTAACTTTTTTACTTGGTCCTCCGTGACGGAGGAGGCCATCCACTTGCCACCTGCTCCGGACATTGTTGGAGTAGGTCGAGATGGGAAGTGCGGGCTTGGGCGCTGGAGCTCGAGAGCGCAAAGGATGGATAGGCAGAGGAGGAAGAAGGCGTAAGTAAAAAGGTGGATCCTTATCCCCTTATATGGGCGGATGCGGTTATGCGTCCCCACTTGCCTAATAAAACTCACTTGCCTCTCAAACGTCGTGGTAAATGGCGTGGTTGGGTTACCCACATCCGTATTAATGAGAATCCCGTTGAAGGGGGCGCACGATCTCTGCTTCGATAAGGCGTGCCAAGGAAACCGCCCCGTTAAACGTGTAGAGGTGGAACAGTAAAAATATTCCGTACAGAAGGCTTGACCGCAGTGTTGTGATGCACCGCGGGATACGTCAGCAGATTTGATTTGTGTTAATATTATTCTCTATATGGCAATACGTGGAAAACTTGTTTTGCAGAGCCGGACACTTTTTTGGTGTTATTCATCTTCTTGAAGAACTTGGAGGAGGAACCCGCCTTGCAATGCCGAAGACAATTTGCGCGCCGGACTCGTCGTCATTGAAGCCAGGTTCAGGGGCTACTGATGGAGTCCTGGATTAGGGGGTGTTCGGATAGCCGGACTACATCTCCCGCCGGACTCCAGGACTATGAAGATACAAGATTGAAGACTCCGTCCCGTGTCCGGAAGGTTCTTTCCTTGGCGTATATGGCAAGCTAGGCGTGCGGATATTCAAGATCTCCTGCCAATGTAACCGACTCTGTGTAACCCTAACCCTATCCGGTGTCTATATAAACCGGGGGGTTGTAGTCTGTAGGACAGAATCATCTTCATACACAATCAAACCATAGGCTAGCTTCTAGGGTTTAGCCTCCTCGATCTCGTGGTAGATCTACTCTTGTACTACCCATATCATCAATATTAATCTAGCAGGAGTAGGATTTTACCTCCACCGAGAGGGCCCGAACCTGGGTAAAACAAAGTGTCCCCTGTCTCCTGTTACCATCCAACCTTGACGCACAGTTCGGGACCCCCTACCCGAGATCCGCCGGTTTTGACACCGACAGATCCCATCTCAGATTTCATGGCCTCAAGCCATTTTGCGGAATCTGGGCTCACCATCGCTTCTTCATAGTTCGTAGGTTCACCATGATCTAGTAGCATGATTTCTAGAACAGGATTACCGTACCACTCTGGTGCGGATCTTACTCTGGTTAATCTACAAGGTTCAGTAGCAACTTGATCTGAAGTTTCATGATCATCATCATTAACTTCCTCACTAATTGGTGTAGGTGTCGCAGAAACCGATTTCTGTGATGAACTACTCTCCAATAGAGGAGCAGGTATAGTTACCTCATCAAGTTCTACTTTCCTCCCACTCACTTCTTTCGAGAGAAACTCCTTCTCTAGAAAAACTCCGAATTCAGCAACAAAAGTCTTGCCTTCGGATCTGCAATAGAAGGTGTACCCAACAATATCCTTTGGGTATCCTATGAAGACACATTTCTCCGATTTGGGTTCCAGCTTATCAGGTTGAAGCTTTTTCGCATAAGCATCGCAGCCCCAAACTTTCAGAAACGACAACTTTGGTTTCTTGCCAAACCACAGTTCATAAGGCGTCGTCTCAACGGATTTTGATGGTGCCATATTTAACATGAATGCGGCCGTCTCTAAAGCATAACCCCAAAATGATAGCGGTAAATCAGTAAGAGACATCATAGATCGCACCATATCTAGTAAAGTACGATTACGACGTTCGGACACACCATCACATTGTGGTGTTCCGGGTGGCGTGAGTTGCGAAACTATTCCGCATTATTTCAAATGTAGACCAAACTCGTAACTCAAATATTCTCCTCCACGATCCGATCATAGAAACTTTATTTTCTCGTTACGATGATTTTCAACTTCACTCTGAAATTCTTTGAACTTTTCAAATGTTTCAGACTTAAGTTTCATTAAATAGATATACCCATATCTGATTAAATCATCTGTGAAGGTGAGAAAATAACGATATCCGCCACGAGCCTCAACATCCATCGGACCACATACATCTGTATGTATGATTTTCAACAAATATGTTGCTCTCTCCATAGTTCTGGAGAACGGCGTTTTAGTCATCTTGCCCATGAGGCACGGTTCGCAAGTACCAAGTGATTCATAATCAAGTGGTTCCAAAAGTCCATCAGTATGAAGCTTCTTCATGCGTTTTACACCGATATGACCTAAACGGCAGTGCCACAAATAAGTTGCACTATCATTATCAACTCTGCATCTTTTGGTTTCAACATTATGAATATGTGCATCACTACTATCGAGATTCATCAAAAATAGACCACTCTTCATGGGTGCATGACCATAAAAGATATTACTCATATAAATAGAACAACCATTATTCTCTGATTTAAATGAATAACCGTCTCACATCAAACAAGATCCAGATATAATGTTCATGCTCAACTCTAGCACCAAATAACAATTATTTAGGTCTAATACTAATCCCGAAGGTAGATGTAGAGGTAGCGGGCCGACCGCGATCACATCGACTTTGGAACCATTTCCCACGCGCATCGTCACCTCGTCCTTGGCTAGTGTTCGCTTAATCTGTAGTCCCTATTTTGAGTTGCAAATATTAGCAACAGAACCAGTATCAAATACCCAGGTGCTACTGCGAGCTCTAGTAAGGTACACATCAATAACATGTATATCACATATACCTTTGTTCACCTTGCCATCCTTCTTATCCGCCAAATACTTGGGGCAGTTCCGCTTCCAGTGACCAGTCTGCTTGCAGTAGAAGCACTCAGTTTCAGGCTTAGGTCCAGACTTGGGTTTCTTCTCCTGAGCAGCAAATTGCTTGCTATTCTTCTTGAAGTTCCCCTTCTTCTTTCCTTTTCCCTTTTTCTTGAAACTAGTGGTCTTGTTGACCATCAACACTTGATGCTCCTTCTTGATTTCTACCTCCGCTGCCCATTGCAAAGAGCTCGGGAATCGTCTTATCCATCCCTTGCATGTTATAGTTCATCACGAAGCTCTTGTAGCTTGGCGGTAGCGACTGGAGAATTCTGTCAATGACGCTATCATCCGGAAGATTAACTCCCAGTTGAATCAAGTAATTATTATACCCAGACATCTTGAGTATATGCTCACCGATAGAACTATTCTCCTCCATCTTGCAGCTATAGAACTTATTGGAGACTTCATATCTCTCAATCTGGGCATTTGCTTGAAATATTAACTTCAACTCCTGGAACATCTCATATGCTCCATGATGTTCAAAACGTCGTTGAAGTCCCGGTTCTAAGCCGTAAAGCATGGCACATTGAACTATTGAGTAGTCATCAGCTTTGCTCTGCCAGACGTTCTTAACATCGTCAGTTGCATCAGCAGCAGGCCTGGCACCCAGCAGTGCTTCCAGGACGTAATTCTTCTGTGCAGCAATGAGGATAATCCTCAAGTTACGGACCCAGTCTGTGTAATTGCTACCATCATCTTTCAACTTTGCTTTCTCAAGGAACACATTAAAATTCAACGGAACAACAGCACGGGCCATCTATCTACAATCAACATAGACAAGCAAGATACTATCAGGTACTAAGTTCATGATAAATTTAAGTTCAATTAATCATATTACTTAAGAACTCCAACTTAGAAAGACATCCCTCTAATCCTCTAAGTGATCACGTGATCCAAATCAACTAAACCATAACCGATCATCACGTAAAAAGGAGTAGCTTTCAATGGTGAACATCACTATGTTGATCATATCTACTATATGATTCACGCTCGACCTTTCGGTCTCCGTGTTCCAAGGCCATATCTGTTATATGCTAGGCTCGTCAAGTTTAACCTGAGTATTTTGTGTGTGCAAAACTGGCTTGCACCCGTTGTAGATGGACGTAGAGCTTATCACACCCGATCATCACATGGTGTCTGGGCACGACGAACTTTGGCAACGGTGCATACTTAGGGAGAACACTTTTATCTTGAAATTTAGTGAGAGATCATCTTAGAATGCTACCGTCAAACAAAGCAAGATAAGATGCATAAAAGATAAACATCACATGCAATCAATATAAGTGATATAATACGGCCATCATCATCTTGTGCTTGTGATCTCCATCTCCGAAGCACCATCATGATCACCATCGTCACCGGCGCGACACATTGATCTCCATCGTAGCATCGTTGTCGTCTCTCCAATCTTATGCTTCTACGACTATCGCTACCGCTTAGTGATAAAGTAAAGCATTACAGGGCGATTGCATTGCATACAATAAAGCGACAACCATACGGCTCATGCCAGTTGCCGATAACTCGGTTACAAAACATGATCACACTAGTGCAGAACCGGGCAATAGCACCGGTTCGTAAGGCCCTTTAGTGCCGGTTCCATAACCGGCACTAAAGTGTGGGCACTAAAGCCCCCCCCCCCTTTAGTACCGGTTCAGCACGAACCGGTGCTAAAGGGCAACCACGTGGCACGAGCCAGCTCCGGGGGCCGGGAGCCCTTTAGTACCGGTTGGTAACACCAACCGGTACTAAAATGTTTGGGGTTATTTTTGTTTTATGATTTATTTTTCATTTAATTTTGTGTTTTCCATTTTAATTCTTTTTCGTTTGCTGGTATTTTACGATACTACACATTGGACACGTTATGCATATACATGGTAGCTAGTAGAACCAATCATATATATAGATCATCAATGCCTCACAAACCACCATATTAATTCACACATACACACATGTATAGCTATATACAATTTCTTGTACATATGCATGTTGCCTTCGGAGCCAGTTGCATTAGCCTAATTGGTGCCTTCGGAGCACGATGAAAAATTGGAAGTGGTTCATGACCTGGTCGATGGGGGCGGTAGCGGGTAATAGTATTCTCCCTTCGGATTTATGACCTGGTCGAGCAAAAATCCCGCTATTTCCTCTTGAAGTGCTTGTACGCGCTCCGTATCTAGGAGCTTGTCCCGCACCTCTGTGAACTGTTAAGAAGGAGATCAATATGCATGTGTATTAGTTGTGTGACTAGATATCGATAATGGTGCACAAATTGTGAATAGTGTTCTGACAAGCGTACCCATTCCTGTCTTTGAGATCTGCTCCTTTCGGACGCCATCATGCGAATGTTCTCGCAAACGCAGTATGCACACAGATCAGTCCCCTGTGCCTGCTTTATGGCCTTTACGAGAATGGAATTTAATTTGATCAGATAATAATTAATCAAGCATGATAATATTAAAAAGATGGCAGCTAGCTAGCACTACTTAATTACTTACCTTGGGTCGAAGCCATCTCAGCTGTCGTTTCCATTCGCCTTCTGTTTTGCTGATGAACCTTGCCCAAGCCCTGCCCGCCGACAAAGAAAATGAATAAAGGGGTTATTAAATAGTTCATATCATGAAATTACGAACTAAATAGGCCGAGATATATAGTTAATAATGATTGAAATTACCTGTTGACTATCCCAAACAAGATGTTATAGTCACTATTTTCTTTGAGTAGTGAGTCCAGTATTTCAACTGTTCCTTCGTCAACTTTAATGATACACAAGATCCAGTGAAATCTGCATGCACACACGTTTGCGTGTCTTAATTAAGCGGGCATATGTAAGCAAAAACATGTAGCTAGCTAGCTAGTAGGCAAAAACAGAGAATTTGTAGTACAAGAAAGTGTGACTCACTGGAAGTTGTAAGGAAGCAGTATATCTTCATTGTATTTGAGGCGCTTCAAGAACTCGAACATGCTGTCCTCTACCTGCTTTTCATAATGCTTGCTTATTTTCCATGTGTATTCATTAACGGTGTTTGGGTCAATGAACCCAATGCCATAGCGTCCACCTTTTGTCATTTCATACATCTTCATCCTGCATAATACCACAGAAAAGAATATAGTGAGGATAATTACAGGTAATGATTGATCAAAAGGATCAATACAGCTAGCTTGAGACTTAAATTACAGAAAGAAATCACTTACAGACAATAGCAACTGACGATAGATTTGTCGTGTGCGTCTTGATTGTATAACTGAAACAATTCAGAATACTCAACGGTCATAGGTTTCTCATGGTAGTAATGATCCTTGTTGACTTGCACCATGAGGGACTGTCGATCGGATCTCTTGGTAATGTCCATGTACCATTGATGCAATTCATACATTCTCGTTGGGAGCTTCTTGACATCTTCTGGCTTGACCAAAGGTTGGCCCCGAACAAATTTCCATTTTAATTCCTCCTCTGTAAGCACAGGCATGTCCTCGATCTCGAGGAGTTGTCCAACAGTGATCTTGAGTTCTTCAGCCTGCGTTATATGCTGTTGGGTTATTACCACATCGCCCACCTGGGGAACGTAAACTATTTGCCCACAATAATATTGTCCGCGCGTACTGTCACGTGTTGTTGGCGGTACAACAAGCGGGGGGATTGGTTGCGCCCACTGTTCTCCCAGCTGGGCAACGGTTCTCCCGCATTTTTTGACAGCTGCTTGTTGTTTGCTCGAGCTCGAGCTCGCCTCCTTCTGTAGACGTTGTCGATGTAACTTCTTGATGTGGCGCTCATAGTCTGTGTCAACAGGCTTAGGAGGTGGTGGTTCAGCCATACGAATGAAGTGGTCAATAACTTCCACATGCACTTTCTTCCTTGGCGGCGGTGGCGGTTTCGGTCCAAAATGGGCGTCGACTTCTGCCTGCACTATGGCATTGGTTTGCTCCTTGGTCCTGTCGTAAGCCCTCTCAGGAAGAGGAGTAGTGAGGTCTGGACCATATTTATATCACTTGCCTCCGCCTGTACTTCCTGTACTATGACCTCGACTGGTACCGCTACGCACCATAGCTGCGGGGTGTCTCTTCATGGATTGCTGAGGCGGCGGAGACGGCTGACGGGGCTGAGTTGGACGAGGAGGAGTGGCCTGAAGCTGTGTCGGACTTGGAGGAGGAGTGGCCTAACACTTTGCCGGACTTGGAGGAGGAGTGGACGTATGACGTTGTGTCGGACATGGAGGAGGAGTGGCCTGACACTTTGCTGGACTTGGAGGAGGAGGAGTGGCCTCACGCGTTGGTGGACTTGGAGGAGCAGGAGTCTGCTGACTCGGTGGCGGACTTCGACGAGGAGTCGGGTGACGCGGTGTCGGTGGCCTTCGAAAGATGATGCAATCTTTTCTCCATAGAATGATACGATGTTTGGCATCTTCGAGTGTGTGCTCCTCGTCACCTCCAGGAATGTCAAGCTCTAGCCCCGAATATTGGTCCACCACCTCATCAACCACGACATGAGTATAGCCTGTTGGAATCGGGTTGCAATGGAAGGTTGCATCGGGGGAATTTGTATAAGCAACGCCGTCCGCCACCTTCATGGATATGTTCTTCATTTTGAAGTGTAGCTCGTAGTTAGTGTTCTCCATGATGTCATCCATGGGGTATCTATCCAGCATTGCATCAAACGGGGCGGAACCCACGCTGCTTCTCGGCATGGATGGGGCGGTGGTATCCAATGCTGGATCATCCGCTAGCTGTTGCAGCTGCTGAGACCCCCTTTGCTGGCTAAGTGAGTCGATCTGCTCCTGCTGCCGCTGGAATTTGTCTGCCAAGTCCGCGTACGTGGATTCTAGGCCTTGAAGGCGTTCATAGTCCAGCTTCCTCTTCTCCTCCTTCATCTTCCTTTGCTTCTCCTCCGCAATCTTCCTTCTCGCACGGGTTCTGTAGTCGGCGTTCCAGTCCGAAAACCCCTCATACCACGGAATAGCGCCCTTGCCTCGTGTTCTTCCTGGGTGTTCAGGATTTCCCAGGGCACGTGTAAGCTCGTCGTTCTCTCTGTTCGGCTGGAACACCCCCGTTCGAGCCTCTTCTATTGCAACAAGTATGTTATCGTCGGCTCCGTTCAGACATGCCTTCATCAAAACTTTGCCTGTCTTCGGGTCCAACTCCCCCCCATGCGCATAGAACCAACTCCTGCACCTGGGGGGCCAGCTCTTAGTAACCGGAGTGACACCTGCATCCTCCATCTCTTTCTCAGACTTATCCCACTTAGGCATTGCCACCGCGTAGCCACCTGGCCCCAGCTTATGGAACTTATCCTTTTTTTCGGCATTCTTCTTGTTTATTCTCGACCGTTCCTTAGCTAATTCTGAATCCTTGAATTTCACGAAATCGTCACAATGAGCACTTTGATTCTCTAGTATCCCCTCGAATACTGGAGTCTTCCTTCCTCCCTTGACGTACTTCTCCCATTCACATCTCTTGTGGTTCTTGAATGCAACCGCCATCTTCCTAAAAGCACCGTCCTTGACTTTCTGCACATCTGCTTCTGTGAAATGATCTGGTAGGGTGCAATGTTCCATGAGAGTATCCCAAAGCAGTTTTTTATTCTCGTCGACAAAAGTAACATTTGGACGTGGCTTTGCTGGCTTTCTCCATTCTTGAAGGGAGATCGGGAGTTGGTCCTTCACAAGAACTCCGTACTGACGAACGAACTTGTCCGCCTTCTTAGGCGCTAATGGTTCGCCACTAGGTTTGAATGCCTCGATATTGTACTTTACGCCCTCCTTCAACTTTTTGTTCGGGCCTCGTTTTGTCCTTTTGCCTGAAGATTTGCTCGATCCGGATGGCTGAAAGAAGAAAGATCGATTCGTTAATATATCTTCAACTCATTTAAAACATGTGATGATCACCAGATTCCTGCTTATATAAATATATATATCTCGCCGGTGTTTGTTGTTTCAGGATCAACATGTTCTTCGTCATCGTCATAATCGTAGTTCATGACTTCATCAATTCGGTCGTCGCGATCGAATATCATATCACCCTCTCCGGTGTTGTTTAGAAATTCGGAGTCGTCATAATCTTCTTCATTCTGATCATCATCTGGCCCGCGTATCATATCAAACATGGTCTGTTCTCTGTCTCTGTCGGTATTGTCCGCCATAGCTTTTATTTAACTATGCCAAAAGAAATATAAAAAAATTTAGTATAATCTCAAATAATAGATATAATCTCGAATACATCGTCTCGAATAATAGATATAATCTCGAATACATCGTCTCAAATAACAGAAATAATCTCGAATACATCGTCTCGAATAATATATAATCTCGAATACATCGTCTCGAATATATAATCTCGAGTACATCACTGGCTAGGTAGCTAATAAAGATCGAATACTACAGAAGAATCTAGGACACTCGCGGTTCCTGCGGCGCGGGCGGTGGACACCCAAAGAGAAGGAACCCTCACAGGATCATAGCTGAAGTGAGATCCCTGAAGAAACTGCCAAGTATTGGAGAACCTGCCGCCCTCTAACGCAACCATGTAGCGATGGATGTGCTCGTCCTCCTCCCTCACACGACGACGTACCACCTCCGGCGGGGCCGGCTCCCTCCGCACCGAAACTGGCCCACGCGAACGCCACCAAACGAGATCAGGGTCGACGACGGGACCCGGGGCCGGGTTCCTCAGCGGCGCGCCCCTCCAGGCAGCACCTCCCAGTGCCAGCCCGGCGTAGCCCAGTCCCGGACATGGGTCAGCTGGACGTCATCGCGGACGTGTCGACGGCGAGGATGCGGGCCGGGCATCGTCGACAACAAATACTAGCTATATGCCCGCAAAAAGTAACATTTTTTTAATGATTGGATTTTGATAACTAAAATTTCTAACATTTCTATAACATTTCTAACAATGCTATATATAACTAACATTTCTATAACATTTCTAATATTTCTATAACTAAAAAAAAAGAAAAATTTCTAACTTTTTTATAACTATTTCTATAACTAAAAAACAGAGAAATTTCTAACAATTCTAACTTTTTTATAAGTATTTCTATAACTAAAAAACAGAAAATTTCCTAACAATTCTAACTTTTTTATAACTATTTCTATAACTAAAAAACAGAAAAATTTCTAACAATTCTAACATTTCTAACAATTCTAACATTTCTAACTATTCTAACAATTCTAACATTTCTAACTATTTCTAAAAAACAGAAAAATGTCTAACAATTTCTGAAAAACAGAAAAATCTATAACTAAAAATGTATGTGTGCGTGTGTGCGCGCTCACCGGCCGGCGAGGCGAGAGGCGACAGGGGGCGGCGACGGGGGGCGCGCGGCGACGGGGACGGCGACGGGCGCGGCGACGACGGGGCGGCGACGACGGGGACGGGGACGTACGGGCCGGGGCGGCGACGACGACGGGGACGATGACGACGCGGGACGGGCCGGGACGGGGCGGCGGTGACGACGGGGACAAGACGACGGGGCGGCGACGACGGGGACAGGGCGGCGACGGGGGCGGCGACGAGGGATATGGAGACGGCAGGGGCGGCGGGCGACGGTGTGCAGAGGAGAAGAAGCAGAGGTAGAGATGAAAACTAACGAAATTTTGAAGTGTTGTATATATAGAAGGCACCTTTAGTACCGGTTGGAGCCACCAACCGGTACTAAAGGCCTGTTTTGGCCAGGCCAAGCGGCGGGAAGCGACCCCCTTTAGTACCGGTTGGTGGCTCCAACCGGTACTAAAGGACCCCCCCCCCTTTAGTACCGGTTGGTGCCACGAACCGGTACTAAAGGGGGTGCGCTGCCAGGCGAGGGGCGCAAAGTTTAGTCCCACCTCGCCTAGCGAAGGGCAGCCGCACTGGTTTATAAACCCAGCCGCGGCTGCTCCTTCGAGCTCCTCTCAAATGCAGGCCTTCTGGGCCTACCTGTGTTGTGCTGCCCCGTGGGCCTACTGGGCCTTTGCGGGCCTGCATCCTGGCCCAACAACTGGTTGGATTTCTAGTCGTATGCAGGCCGCTCTAGCCTAGTAGGCGGGCTTTTTTATATATTTTTTTGCTTTATTTATTTTTGAGTTGTTTTTTTGTGTATTTAGAGTTTCTTTGTGAATATTTTTGCTTTAGGTACAAAAAAGCTTTAGGTACAAAAAATTACAAACTTTCTGTTAGTGCCCGTAGTTTTCAAATTTGAATAGTTTAAATTTTGAATTATTTGAAATTAGTGTGAATCACTAGTTTGTGAATAACTTAACTTTAAAAATTAGTAAAGGCATGAAAGAATTTGTTCGCACATAAAATTTCTTCGCGTTTCAAATGCCAAAACACATAATTAACTACCCTAACTATTACAGAGATTCCCTTCTGGGTGTGAAACACAGAAGAAAGTGATGATAGCTAGTGAAGCCGATCACATCCCAGATCTTTGGGTGTGAAACTTTTTCTTCGCGTGTGTCCCTTTGCACCGTAACCATGGAAAATCTTCATCATTTAACGGGATGCTCGGGTCAATATTCACTGTGAATGGAGCAATTTCATCAAACTTTTCATAATCTTCTGACTTGTCTGTCTTGTCATCCACTCCCACGATGTTTCTCTTCCCAGAAAGAACTATGTGCCGCTTTGGCTCATCGTACGATGCATTCGCTTCCTTATCTTTTCTTTTTCTTGGCTTGGTAGACATGTCCTTCACATAGAAAACCTGTGCCACATCATTGGCTAGGACGAATGGTTCGTCTGCATACGCAAGATTGTTGAGATCCACTGTTGTCATTCCGTACTGCGGGTCTTCCGTTACCCCGCCTCGTGTCATATTGACCCATTTGCACCGAAACAAAGGGACCTTAAACCACGTCGATAGTCAAGTTCCCATAGTCCTGTATATAACCATAATATGTTTCCTTTCCCGTCTTGGTTTCTGCATCAAAGCGGACACCACTGTTTTGGTTGGTGCTCTTCTTATCTTGGGCGATCGTGTAAAATGTATTACCATTTATCTCGTACCCTTTGAAAGTCGTTATATTCGAAGATGGTAACTGGGACAGCAAGTACATGTCATCTTCAATAGAGGTGTCGTGCATGGTACGTGCTTGCAACCAGCTGGCGAAACTCCTGGTTTGTTCACGTGCAATCCAATCATCAGACCGCTCCGGGTGTTTGGAGCGTAGCAAATTCTTGTGTTCATCCATATACGGAGCCACCAAAGCGGGATTCTGTAGAACTGTGTAGTGTGCTTCAGTGAGAGAATGTCCGTCCATACATATTATTTGTTTCCCTCCTAGCATGCCTTTTCCATCCAGTCTGCCCTTATGCCGCGATTCAGGAACACCAATCGGCTTAAGGTCAGGAATAAAGTCAATACAAAACTCAATGACCTCCTCATTTTGACGGCCCTTGGAGATGCTTCCTTCTGGCCTAGCACGGTTATGAACATATTTCTTTAAGACTCCCATGAACCTCTCAAAGGGGAACATATTGTGTAGAAATACATGACCCAAAACGTTAATCTCTTCGCATAGGTGAACTAGGACGTGCGTCATGATGTTGAAGAAGGATGGTGGGAACACCAACTCGAAACTGACAAGACATTGCACCAAATCATTCTGTAACCTTGGTATGATTTCTGGATCGATTACCTTCTGAGAGATTGCATTGAGAAATGCACATAGCTTCACAATGGCTAATCGAACATTTTCCGGTAGAAGCCCCCTCAATGCAACCGGAAGCAGTTGCATCATAATCACGTGGCAGTCATGAGACTTTAGGTTCTGGAACTTTTTCTCTGCCATGTTTATTATTCCCTTTATATTCGACGAGAAGCCAGACGGTACCTTAATACTGAGCAGGCATTCAAAGAAGATTTCCTTCTCTTCTTTGGTAAGAGCGTAGCTTGCATGACCCTGATGTATGTCGTCTTTTCCGTGCATACGTTGCTGGTCTTCCCGTGCCTCAGGTGTATCTTTTGTCTTCCCATACACACCCAAGAAGCCAAGCAGGGTCACACAAAGATTCTTCGTCACGTGCATCACATCGATTGCGGAGCGGACCTCTAGGTGTTTCCAATAGGGCAGGTCCCAAAATATAGATTTCTTCTTCCACATGGGTGCGCGTCCGTCAGCGTCATTCGGAACAGGTTGTCCACCAGGACCCTTTCCAAAGACCACCTTCAAATTCTTGACCATATCATGTACATCAGCACCAGTACGGTGGCCAGGCTTCGTCCGGTGATCCGCCTCACCTTTGAAATGCTTGCCTTTCTTTCTTACGGGATGCCTGCTCGGAAGAAATCGACGATGTCCCAGGTACACATTCTTCTTACAATTCGCCAAATATATACTGTCGGTATCGTCCAAACAGTGCGTGCATGCGCGGTATCCCTTGTTTGTCTGTCCTGAAAGGTTACTGAGAGCAGGCCAATCATTGATGGTCACGAACAGCAACGCCTTTAGGTCAAATTCTTCCCCCATGTGCTCATCCCACGCACGTACACCTGTCCCATTCCACAGTTGTAAGAGTTCTTCAACTAATGGCCTTAGGTACACATCAATGTCGTTGCCGGGTTGCTTAGGGCCTTGGATGAGCACTGGCATCATAATGAACTTCCGCTTCATGCACAACCAAGGAGGAAGGTTATACAAACATAGAGTCACAGGCCAGGTGCTATGGTTTCTTCTCTGCTCCCCAAAAGGATTAATGCCATCTGCACTTAGACCAAACCATACGCTCCTTGCGTCATCTGCAAACTCCTTCCCGTACTTTCTTTCGATTTTTCTCCACTGCGACCCGTCAGTGGGTACTCTCAACTTTCCATCTTTCTTACGGTCTTCTCTGTGCCATCGCGTCGCCTTGGCATGCTCTTTGTTTTGGAACAAATGTTTCAACCGTGGTATTATAGGAGCATACCACATCACCTTGGCAGGAATCTTCTTCCTGGGGAGCTCGCCCTCGACATCACCAGGGTCATTGTGGCTGATCTTATAGCGCAATGCACCACATACCGGGCAAGCGCTCAAATCCTCGTACTCACCGCGGTAGAGGATGAAATCATTAGGGCATGCATGTATCTTCTGCACCTCTAACCCTAGAGGGCAGACAGCCTTCTTTGCTTTGTACGTACTCTCGGGTAATTCGTTGTCCTTTGGAAGCATATCCTTTATCATTACCAGCAACTTTCCAAATCCCTTGTCAGATACACCATTCTCTGCCTTCCATTGCAGCAATTCCAGTGTGGTGCCCAGCTTTTTCTTGTCACCTACGCAATTCGGGTACAACAATTTTTTGTGATCCTCTAACATGCGCTGTAACTTCTTCTTATCAAAATCACTTGCGCAGTTTCTCTTTGCATCGGCAATGGCCCGACCTAGATCATCAACGGGCTCATCTGATGTCTCTTCTTCAGCTTCTTCCCGCATTGCCGGCTCAGCTTCTTCCCGCATTACCGGCTCAGCTTCTTCCCCCATTGTTGTATCATCGTATTCAGGGAACCCATGGCCAGGATAGCTGTCGTCGTCCTCTTCTTCTTCATTGTCTTCCATCATAGTGGGGCATGAAACCGGACTCAAATAGGTGGACGTGAATGGTTCTTGACTTAGAGTAATTGTGACCATTCTTACAGCCAGCACATGGACAAGGCATAAAACCATCCGCCCGCTTGTTTGCCTCAGCCGCAATCAGAAAAGTATGCACGCCCTCAACGAACTGGGGAGAGCATCGGTCATCGTACATCCATTGCCGGCTCATCTTCATTACACAACACCGAATAGACCAAATTAATACAAGTTCATACATAAAGTTCATACAACACTTAAATGCAACAAACAAATAACTCTCTAGCTAAAGCATTTAAATGCAACGACAAATGCGATCAAGATCACAACTAAGGTAACAATGGATCCAACAACATAATGATACCAAGCCTCACTATCGATGGCATATTTTCTAATCTTTCTAATCTTCAAGCGCATTTTCTCCATCTTGATCTTGTGATCATTGACGACATCGGCAACATGCAACTCCAATTCCATCTTCTCCCCCTCAATTCTTTTCAATTTTTCTTTCAAGTACTCGTTTTCTCTTTCAACTAAATTTAACCTCTCGACAATAGGGTCGGTTGGAATTTCCGGTTCACATACCTCCTAGAAAAAATTTCTATGTCAACTTGATGGGCATAATTTGTCATAAACACGAAATGCAACTAGTTTTAAAAGAGAATATATATACCACATCCGAATCATAACAAGGACGAGGGCCGACGGGGACGGATATCAAAACTATGGACCATATGTATAACAAACAACGTACGGGTAAGATAATTATACGAGTAACTATATATCCAAATCACGCAAACATCAATTTTTATATAAAATTTCATGAACAAAGAGGCTCACCACAAGGTGGTGCCGGCGACGGGACGGTGCGGGCGATCGACGGTGGTTACGACGGAGATTTAGAAGGCACTAAGTAAACCACACCTACATATGCAAACCAAGTGTTATTTTTGACCTCAAATTGCATATAAATCAAATACTAGCACATATATATATTTCCTCCCAAATTACTAAACTCACAAATTAATCACTATATAAAGCATTGCAAGAGTAAATCTAGCAATGAGAGATGAAAGGACAAAGTTGCTAACCTTTGTGATCATTTCAATGGATGGGGGCCTTCAAATCTTGACAAAATTTGGGCAAAATGTGTGATGAGCTCGAGAGGAAGAGGGGAAGAACAGAGAGGAGAGGGGAAAGGGGAAGAACAGAGCGAGCTCGGGTGGACGAAGGGTTTATGTAGGACGACCTTTAGTACCAGTTCGTGCCAAGAACCGGTACTAAAGGGGCTGGAGGGGCCCCAATCTGACATCCTGCCACCACTCTCATTAGTACCGGTTCGTGGCACGAACCGGTACTAAAGGTTCGCCACGAACCGGTACTAATGAAAGCGGCCCGGCTAGCCGTTGGAACCGGCACTAATGTATACATTAGTGCCGGCTCAAATACAAACCGGCACTAATGTGCTTCACGTTTGACCCTTTTTCTACTAGTGTCATCTCATACAATAAAATATAGCATCATGTCTTGACCATATCACATCACAACATGCCCTGCAAAAACAAGTTAGACGTCCTCTACTTTGTTGTTGCAAGTTTTACGTGGCTGCTACGGGCTAAGCAAGAACCGTTCTTACCTACGCATCAAAACCACAACGATAGTTTTCAAGTTGGTGCTGTTTTAACCTTCGCAAGGACCGGGTGTAGCCACACCCGGTTCAACTAAAGTTGGAGAAACTGACACCCGCCAGCCACCTGTGTGCAAAGCACGGCGGTAGAACAAGTCTCGCGTAAGCGTATGCGTAATGTCGGTCTAGGTCGCTTCATCTAACAATACCACCGAACCAAAGTATGACATGCTGGTAAGCAGTATGACTTATATCGCCCACAACTCACTTGTGTTCTACTCATGCATATAACATCAACGCATAAAACCTGGCTCGGATGCCACTGTTGGGGAACGTAGTAATTTCAAAAAAATTCCTACGCACACGCAAGATCATGGTGATGCATAGCAACGAGAGGGGAGAGTGTTGTCCACGTACCCTCGTAGACCGAAAGCGGAAGCGTTAGCACAACGCGGTTGATGTAGTCGTACGTCTTCACGATCCGACCGATCAAGTACCGAACGCACGGCACCTCCGAGTTCAGCACACGTTCAGCCAGATGACGTCCCTCAAACTCCGATCCAGCCAAGTGTCGAGGGAGAGTTTCATCAGCACGACGGCGTGGTGACGATGTTGATGTTCTATCGACGCAGGGCTTCGTCTAAGCACCGCTACAGTATTATTGAGGTGGACTATGGTGGAGGGGGCAACGCACACGGCTAAGAGATCAAACGATCAATTGTTGTGTCTCTAGGGTGCCCCCTGCCCCCGTATATAAAGGAGAAAGGGGGGAGAGGTGCGGCCAGGCTTGGGGCGCACCAGGAGGAGTCCTACTCCTACCGGCAGTAGGACTCCCCCCTTTCCTAGTTGGAATAGGACTTGGGAGGGAAGGACAGAGGGGGAAGGAAAGGGGGGCGCCGCCCCCCCCCTCTTTGTCCAATTCGGACTTGGGGGGAGGGGCGCGCGTCTGCCCCTTGGCCCTCCTCTCCTCTTCTTCCACTTGGGCCCATAAGGCCCAATAGCCTCCGGGGGGTTCCGGTAACCCCTCCGGTACTCCGGTAAAATCACTATTTCACACGGAACACCTCCGATATCCAAACATAGGCTTCCAATATATCAATCTTCATGTCTCGACCATTTTGAGACTCCTCGTCATGTCCGTGATCACATCCGGGACTTCGAACAACATTCGGTACATCAAAACATATAAACTCATAATATAATTGTCATCGTAACGTTAAGCGTGTGGACCCTACGGGTTCGAGAACTATGTAGACATGATCGAGACACGTCTGCAATCAATAACCAACAGCGGAACCTGGATGCTCATATTGGCTCCTACATATTCTACGAAGATCTTTATCGATCAGACCGCATAACAACATACGTTGTTCCCTTTGTCATTGGTATGTTACTTGCCCGAGATTCGATCGTCGGTATCTCAATACCTAGTTCAATCTCGTTACCAGCAAGTCTCTTTACTTGTTCTGTAATGCATCATCTCGCAACTATCTCATTAGTTGCAATGCTTGCAAGGCTTAAGTGATGTGCATTACCGAGAGGGCCCAGAGATACCTCTCCGACAATCGGAGTGACAAATCCTAATCTCGAAATATGCCAACCCAACAAGTACCTTCGGAAACACCTGTAGAGCACCTTTATAATCACCCAGTTACGTTGTGACGTTTGGTAGCACACAAAGTGTTCCTCCTGTAAACGGGAGTTGCATAATCTCATAGTCATAGGAACATGTATAAGTCATGAAGAAAGCAATAGCAATACACTAAACGATCGTGTGCTAAGCTAACGGAATGGGTCATGTCAATCACATCATTCTCCTAATGATGTGATCTCGTTAATCAAATGACAACTCATGTCTATGGTTAGGAAACATAACCATCTTCGATTAACGAGCTAGTCAAGTAGAGGCATACTAGTGACACTCTGTTTGTCTATGTATTCACACATGTATTATGTTTCCAGTTAATACAATTCTAGCATGAATAAAAAACATTTATCATGATATAAGGAAATAAATAATAACTTTATTATTGCCTCTAGGGCATATTTCCTTCAATAAGATCAGGGGCTGCTCCATCTAAGCCCAAAGAAGCTCCCAAGGCAGCTGCTCCAAAACCCAAAACTGCACCCAAGAGGAGTACAAGGAATATTCCAGCTGCAGAGAAGAACAAGTCCCCCGTGCCTGAAGCTGCTTGATACGTCTCCAACGTATCTATAATTTTTTATTACTCCATGCTGTATTATCTACTGTTTTGGACCATATTGGGCTTTATTTTCCACTTTTATATTACTTTTGGGACTAACCTATTAATCGGAGGCCCAGCCCAGAATTGCTGTTTTTTTGCCTATTTCAGAGTTTCGAAGAAACGGAATATCAAACGAAGTCCAAATGGAATGAAACCTTTGGGAACGTGATTTTCTCATCAAACATGATCCAGGACTTGGACCCTACGTCAAGAAAGCCAGGAGGTGGGCACGAGGTAGGGGGCGCGCCCTACACCCCAGGCGCGCCCCCACCCTCGTGGGGCCTGATACGTCTCCAATGTATCTATAATTTTTGTGTGCTCCATGATATATTATCTACTGTTTTGGACCATATTGGGCTTTATTTTCCACTTTTATATTACTTTTGGAACTAACCTATTAACCGGAGGCCCAGCCCAGAATTACTGTTTTTTTGCCTATTACAGAGTTTCCAAGAAACGGAATATCAGACGGAGTCCAAACGGAATGAAACCTTCGGGAACGTGATTTTCTCACCGAACATGATCCAGGAGACTTGGACCCTACGTCAAGAAAGTCAGGAGGTGGGCACGAGGTAGGGGGAGCGCCATACCCCCCCCCCAGGCGTGCCCCCACCCTCGTGGGGCCCATGGAGCTCCACCGATGTACTTCTTCCTCCTATATATACCTACGTACCCCCAAACGATCAGATACGGAGCCAAAAACCTAATTCCACCGCCGCAACCTTCTGTACCCACGAGATCCCATCTTGGGGCCTGTTCCGGAGCTCCGCCGGAGTGGGCATCCACCACGGAGGGCTTCTACATCATCATAGCCCCTCTGATAAAGTGTGAGTAGTTTACCTCAGACCTTCGGGTCCATAGTTAGTAGCTAGATGGCTTCTTCTCTCTTTTTGGATCTCAATACAATGTTCTCCCCCTCTCTTGTGGAGATCTATTCTATGTAATCTTCTTTTTTGCGGTGTGTTTGTTGAGACCGATGAATTGTGGGTTTATGATCAAGATTATCTATGAACAATATTTGAATCTTCTCTGAATTCTTTTATGTATGATCGGTTATCTTTGCAAGTCTCTTCGAATTATCAGTTTGGTTTGGCCTACTAGATTGGTTTTTCTTGCAATGGGAGAAGTGCTTAGCTTTGGATTCAATCTTGCGGTGTCCTTTCCCAGTGACTATAGGGGTAGCAAGGCACGTATTGTATTGTTGCCATCGAGGATAACAAGATGGGGGTTTTATCATATTGCATGAATTTATCCCTCTACATCATGTCATCTTGCTTAAGGCGTTACTCTGTTTTCTTGAACTTCATACTCTAGATGCATGCTGGATAGCGGTCGATGAGTGGAGTAATAGTAGTAGATGCATGCAGGAGTCGGTCTACTTGTCTCGGAGGTGATGCCTATATACATGATCATACCTAGATACTCTCATAACTATGCTCAATTCTGTCAATTGCTCAATAGTAATTCGTTCACCCACCGTAAAATACTTATGCTCTTGAGAGAAGCCACTAGTGAAATATATGGCCCCTAGGTCTATCTTCATCATATTAATCTTCCATCACTTTATTATTGCTTTGCTTTTTTACTTTGCCTTTTATTTTACTTTGCATCTTTATAACAAAAATACCAAAGTATTATATATCATCTCTATCAGATCTCACTCTCGTAAGTGACCGTGAAGGGACTGACAACCCCTACTCGCGTTGGTTGCGAGGAGTTATTTTCTTTGTGTAGGTACGAGGGACTCGCGCGTAGCCTCCTACTGGATTGATACCTTGGTTCTCAAAAACTGAGGGAAATACTTATGCTACTTTGCTGCATCATCCTTTCCTCTTCAGGGAAATCCAACGCAGTGCTCAAGAGGAAGCAAGAAGAATTTCTGGCGCCGTTGCCGGGGAGTCTACACAAAAGTCAACATACCAAGTACCCATCACAATCCCTTATCTCTCGCATTACATTATTTGCCATTTGCCTCTCGTTTTCCTCTCCCCCACTTCACCCTTGCCGTTTTATTCGCCCTCTCTTTTCCGTTTGCCTTTTTCTGGCTTGCTTTTTGTTTGCTCGTGTGCTGGATTGCTTGCTTGTCACGATGGCTCAAGATAATACCAAATTGTGTGACTTTACCAATACCAACAATAATGATTTCCTTAGCACTCCGATTTCTCCTCTTACCAACACCGAATCTTGTGAAATCAATACTGCTTTGTTGAATCTTGTTATGAAAGATGAATTTGCCAGCCTTCCTAGTGAAGATGCCGCTACTCATCTAAATAGCTTCATGGATTTGTGTGATATGCAAAAGAAGAAAGATGTTGATAATGATATTGTTAAATTGAAGCTATTTCCTTTTTCGCTTAGAGATCGTGCTAAAGCTTGGTTTTTGTCTTTGCCTAAAAATAGTACTGATTCTTGGAACAAGTGCAAATATGCTTTTATCTCTAAGTATTTTCCCCCTGCTAAGATCATCTCTCTTAGAAACGATATTATGAAAAGCAACTTGATCATGAACATGTTGCACAAGCTTGGGAGAGAATGAAATTAATGATACGTAATTGCCCTACTCATGGTTTGAACTTGTGGATGATTATACAAAAATTTTATGCCGGATTGAATTTTGCTTCTAGAAATCTTTTCAATTCGGCCGTGGGAGGCACTTTTATGGAAATCACTTTAGGAGATGCTACTAAACTCCTAGATAATATTATGTTAATTATTCTCAATGGCACGCTGAAAGATCTACTAATAAAAAAGTGCATGCGATAGAAGAAATTAATGTTTTGAGTGGAAAGATGGATGAACTTATGAAATTATTTGCTACTAAGAGTGTTTCTTGTGATCCTAATGATACGCTTTTGTATACTTTGATTGAGAATAATAATGAATCTATGGATGTGAATTTTGTTGGTAGGAATAATTTTGGTAACAACGCGTATAGAGGGAACTTTAATCCTATGCCTTATCCTAGTAATCCTTCTAATAATTATGGAAATTCCTACAACAACTCTTATGGAAATTTTAATAAGATGCCCTATGAATTTGAGACTAGTGTTAAAGAGTTTATGAATTCTCAAAAGAATTTCAATGCTTTGCTTGAAGAGAAATTGCTTAAAGTTGATGAATTGGCTAGGAACGTTGATAGAATTTCTCTTGATGTTGATTCTTTAAAGCTTAGATCTATCCCTCCAAAGCATGATATCAATGAGTCTCTCAAAGCCATGAGAATTTCCATTGATGAGTGCAAGGAAAGAACCGCTAGGATGCGTGCTACGAAAGATGCCTTTATTAAAGCGTGTTCTTCCAATTTACATGAAAATAAAGATGAAGATCTAAAAGTTATTGATGTGTCCCCTATTAAATCTTTGTTTTGCAATATGAATCTTGATAACAATGGGAATGAGTATGATCCACCTTTACCTAGAAGGCATTCCAAAAAATCGGAGTTTTTAGATCTTGATAATGAAATTGATAAAAGTGGGATTGAAGAGATTAAACCCTAGATGTTTCTAAACCCACTATTTTGGATTTCAAGGAATTTAATTATGAAAGTTTCTCTTTGATTGATTGTATTTCCTTGTTGCAATCGGTGCTAAATTCTCCTCATGCTTAATTATAGTCAAAAGAAAGCGTTTACTAAACATATCGTTGATGCCTTGATGCAATCTTATGAAGAAAAACTTGAGTTGGAAGTTTCTATCCGTAGAATACTTTATGATGAGTGGGAACCTACTATTAAAATTAAAATTAAGGATCATGAATTTTATGCTTTATGTGATTTGGGTGCTAGTGTTTCCACTATTCCCAAAACTTTGTGCGATTTGCTAGATTTTCGTGATTTTGATGATTGCTCTCTAAAAGTGCATCTTGCGGATTCCACTATTAAGAAACCTATGGGAAGAATTAATGATGTTATTATTGTTGCAAATAGGAATTATGTGCCCGTAGATTTTATCGTTCTTGATATAGATTGCAATCCTTCTTGTCCTATTATTCTTGGTAGACCTTTCCTTAGAACGATTGGTGCAATTATTGATATGAAGGAAGGGAATATTAGATTCCAATTTCCATTAAAGAAAGGCATGGAACACTTCCCTAGGAATAAAATAAAATTACCATATGAATCTATCATGATAGCCACTTATGGATTGCCTACCAAAGATGACAATACCTAGATCTATCCTTGCTTTTATGCCTAGCTAGGGGCGTTAAACGATAGCACTTGTTGGGAGGCAACCCAATTTTATTTTTAGTTTTTTTTTCTTTTGCTTCTGTCTAGGATTAAATCTTTGATATAGCCTCTGGTTAGATGTGTTTTTATGTTTTAATTAGTGTTTGTGCCAAGTTAAACCTATAGGATCTTCTTGGATGATAGTTATTTGATCTTGCTGTAATTTTCAGAAACTTTCTGTTAACGAAAACAATTGTTACAAATCACCAGAACGTGATAAAATAGTGATTCTAATTGCTGCTGATCAATAAACAAATTGCCTAGGTCTTCCTATTTTGGATGATTGTTTGCAGTTCCAGAAGTTTGCGTTACTTACATATTACTACAGACTGTTCTGTTTTTGACAGATTCTGTTTTTCGTGTGTTGTTTGCTTATTTTGATGAATCTATGGCTAGTAAAATAGTTTATAAACCATAGAGAAGTTGGAATAAAGTAGGTTTAACACCAATATAAATAAATAATGAGTTCATTACAGTACCTTGAAGTGGTCTTTTGTTTTCTTTCGCTAACGGAGCTCACGTGATTTCTGTTGAGTTTTGTGTTGTGAAGTTTTCAAGTTTTGGGTGAAATCTTTTGATGGATTATGGAACAAGGAGTGGCAAGAGCCTAAGATTGGGGATGCCCATGGCACCCCCAATATAATCTAAGGACACTAAAAAGTCAAAGCTTGGGGATGCCCCGGAAGGCATCCCCTCTTTCGTCTAATTCCATCGTTAACTTTACTTGGAGCTATATTTTTATTCATCACATGATATGTGTTTTGCTTGGAGCGTCTTGTATGATTTGAGTCTTTGATTTTTAGTTTACCACAATCATCCTTGCTGTACACACCTTGTGAGGGAGCCATACATGATTTGGAGTTTGATAGAATACTCTATGTGCTTCACTTATATCTTTTGAGCTATATAGTTTTTGCTCTAGTGCTTCACTTATATCTTTTAGAGCACGGTGGTGGATTTGTTTTATAGAACTATTGATCTCTCATGCTTCACTTAACTTATTTTGAGAGTCTTAAATAGCATAGTAATTTGCTTAAAAATTTAATATGCTTGGTATTCAAGATTTGTAAAACTTTCTTTTGAGTGCGTTGAATACTAAGAAAAGTTTGATGCTTGATAATTGTTTTGAGATATGAAGATGGTGATATTAGAGTCATGCTAGTTGATTAGTTGTGAATTTGAGAAATAATTGTGTTAAAGTTTGTGATTCCCGTAGCATGCACGTATGGTGAACCGTTATGTGATGAAGTCGGAGCATGATTTATTTATTGATTGTCTTCCTTATGAGTGGCGGTCGGGGACGAGCGATGGTCTTTTCCTACCAATCTATCCCCATAGGAGCATGCGCGTAATACTTTGCTTTGATAACTTGTAGATTTTTGCAATAAGTACATGAGTTCTTCATGACTAATGTTGAGTCCATGGATTATACGCACTTTTCTTCCTTCCACCATTGCTAGCCTCTCTAATACCGCACACCTTTCGCCGGTATCATACACTCACCATATACCTTCCTCAAAACAGCCACCATAGCTACCTATAATGGCATTTCCATAGCCATTCCGAGATATATTGCCATGCAACTTTCCAACATTCCGATTATTATGACACACTCCATCATTGTCATATTGCTAGCATGATCATGTAGTTGACATCGTATTTGTGTCAAAGACACCGTTCATAATTCTTTCATACATGTCACTCTTGATTCATTGCATATCCCGGTACACCGCCGGAGGCATTCATATGGAGTCATATTTTGTTCTAAGCATCGAGTTGTAATTGTTGAGTTGTAAGAAAATAAAAGTGTGATGATCATCATTTTTAGAGCATTGTCCCAAGTGAGGAAAAGGATGATGGAGACTATGATTCCCCCACAAGTCGGGATGAGACTCCAAACGAAAAAAAGAAGGGAAAATAGGCCATAAAAAAAGAGAAAAGGACCAAATAAAAAAATGAGAGAAAAAGAGAGAAGGGATAATGTTACTATCCTTTTACCACACTTGTGCTTCAAAGTAGCACCATGATCTTCATGATAGAGAGTCTCTCATTTTGTCACTTTCATATACTAGTGCGAATTTTTCATTATAGAACTTGGCTTGTATATTCCAATGACGGGCTTCCTCAAAATGCCCTAGGTCTTCGTGAGCAAGCGAGTTGGATGCACACCCACTTAGTTTCTTTTGTTGGGCTTTCATATACTTATAGCTCTAGTGCATCCGTTGCATGGCAATCCCTACTCACTCATATTGATATCTATTGATGGGCATCTCCATAGCCCGTTGATACGCCTAGTTGATGTGAGACTATCTTCCCCTCTTTTTGTCTACAACCACCATTCTATTCCACATATAGTGCTATATCCATGGCTCACGCTCATGTATTGCGTGAAGATTGAAAAAGTTTTGAGAATGTCAAAAGTATGAAACAATTGCTTGGCTTGTCATGGGGGTCGTGCATGATTTAAATAATTTGTGTGGTGAAGATAGAGCATAGCCAGACTATATAATTTTGTAGGGATAACTTTCTTTGGCCATGTTATTTTGAGAAGACATGATTGCTTCATTAGTATGCTTCAAGTATTATTATTTTTATGTCAATATGAAATTTTGTCTTGAATCTTTCGGATCGGAATATTGATACCACAATTAAGAAGAATTACATTAAAATTATGCCAAGTAGCACTCCGCATCAAAAATTCTTTTTTTATCATTTACCTACTCGAGGACGAGCAGGAATTATGCTTGGGGATGCCTGATATGTCTCCAACGTATCTATAATTTTTGATTGCTCCATGCAATATTATCTACTATTTTGGACCGTATTGGGCTTTATTTTCCACTTTTATATTACTTTTGGGACTAACCTATTAACCGGAGGCCCAGCCTAGAATTGCTGTTTTTTTTTTGCCTATTTCAGAGTTTCGAAGAAACGAAATATCAAACGGAGTCCAAACGGAATGAAACCTTCGGGAACGTGATTTTCTCACCGAACATGATCCAGGAGACTTGGACCCTACGTCAAGAAAGCCAGGAGGCGGGCACGAGGTAGGGTGGCGCGCCCTACCCCCCAGGCGCGCCCCTCCCCTCGTGGGGCCCACGGAGCTCCACCGACGTACTTCTTCCTCCTATATATACCTACGTACCCCCAAACGATCAGATACGGAGCCAAAAAACCTAATTCCACCGCCGCAACCTTCTGTACCCACGAGATCCCATCTTGGGGCCTGTTCCGGAGCTCCGTCGGAGAGGGCATCAACCACAGAGGGCTTCTACGTCATCATAGCCCCTCCGATGAAGTGTGAGTAGTTTACCTCAGACCTTCGGGTCCATAGTTAGTAGCTAGATGGCTTCTTCTCTCTTTTTGTATCTCAATACAATGTTCCCCCCTCTCTTGTGGAGATCTATTCTATGTATTCTTCTTTTTTGCGGTGTGTTTGTTGAGACCGATGAATTGTTGGTTTATGATCAAGATTATCTATGAACAATATTTGAATCTTCTCTGAATTCTTTTATGTATGATTGGTTATCTTTGCAAGTCTCTTCGAATTATTAGTTTGATTTGGCCTACTAGATTGGTTTTTCTTGCAATGGGAGAAGTGCTTAGCATTGGGTTCAATCTTGCGGTGTCCTTTCCTAGTGACAGTAGGGGCATCAAGGCACGTATTGTATTGTTGCCATCGAGGATAACAAGATGGGTTTTTTATCATATTGCATGAATTTATCCCTCTACATCATGTCATCTTGCTTAAGGCGTTACTCTGTTTTCTTGAACTTAATACTCTAGATGCATGCTGGATAGCAGTCGATGAGTGGAGTAATAGTAGTAGATGCACGCAGGAGTCGGTCTACTTGTCTCGGACGTGATGCCTATATACATGATCATACCTAGATACTCTCATAACTATGCTCAATTCTATCAATTGCTCAACAGTAATTCGTTCACCCACCATAGAATACATATGCTCTTGAGAGAAGCCACTAGTGAAATCTATGGCCCCCGGGTCTATCTTCATCATATTAATCTTCCATCACTTTATTATTGCTTTGCTTTTTACTTAGCCTTTTATTTTACTTTGCATCTTTATAACAAAAATACCAAAAATATTATCTATCATCTCTATCAGATCTCACTCTCGTAAGTGACTGTGAAGGGATTGACAACCCCTATTCGCATTGGTTGCGAGGAGTCATTTGCTTTGTGTAGGTATGAGGGACTCGCGCGTAGCCTCCTACTGGATTGATACCTTGGTTCTCAAAAACTGAGGAAAATACTTACGCTACTTTGCTGCATCATCCTTTCCTCTTCGGGGAAATCCAACGCAGTGCTCAAGAGGTAGCAAGAAGAATTCCTGGCGCTGTTGCCGGGAAGTCTACGCAAAAGTCAACATACCAAGTACCCATCACAATCCCTTATCTCTCGCATTATATTATTTACCATTTGCCTCTCGTCTTCCTCTCCCCCACTTCACCCTTGCCGTTTTATTCGCCCTCTTTTCCGTTCGCCTTCTTCTTCTTTTTGCCCCTTTCGCTTGCTTATCGTTATGTCTAAATTTGGGGAAATTATTGCCGATATGGACAATAATAATATCATGGAAAATTCTGATGCTCCTGCTGAAGAACCCCCTACCTTGCATACAAATTTTTTTCGAGTTGGTAGTGATAATATTATTGGAAAAGGAGTTATTCAAGATTTCTTTACTTGTGTCGGTGCTTTGCCTTCTATGGGTGGCTCTATTCTTCATAGAACTAGTTGTCTTGCGGACGCTATTGCCATGCTTATAGTTGAACTTGAAATGCAATTTATGCACATGCATCCTTGCATACAAAGAATTTTCTTAGAATTTTCTAATATTGAGCATTCTTCTGTTAAGCGTGTCGCCACTATCTTTTTGGCTCATGAGTTTAGATTTATAATAAAAGACGCCAAAGAAATCTTTGCGCATTATAGGGTAGATGCTAGTCATTCTCCCATCGAAGCTATCCTTTTTAATCAAGAAGACATGATGCGTTTACAATCTTTAGATCATATTGCTTATAATGAAAATCTTAGGAAAAAGGTTCCTGCCGATGTTCTAGTTGATAAATTTTCCGAGCTTAATGATGATTTTGATATTCAAAATAATGGACTAGGTTTTCCTCTTGAACGAAGTCTTGTAGCTTTTTGCCAAAATAATGTTCTTAATGATGAATTGGTTGTGCGATACAGAGGGCCTAGGGAGGAACCCATACCTCCCGAGATTGATCTTGGGGACTTTTGTCCCATTAAATTTAGCCCTTTTGATTATTTTTGCTTGCCTCAAAGAAAACTTTCTGCTGAACGTAGAGAATATGAGAGAAGTTCTCATGATTTTCCATACCACTATTATGGCAATACCTAGATCTATCCCTGTTTTTATGCCTAGCTAGGGGCGTTAAACGATAGCGCTTGTTGGGAGGCAACCCAATTTTATTTTTGTTGTTTTTTGCTTTTGCTTCCGTCTAGGATTAAATCTTTGATCTAGCCTCTGGTTAGATGTGTTTTTATGTTTTAATTAGTGTTTGTGCCAAGCTAAACCTATAGGATCTTCTTGGATGATAGTTATTTGATCTTGCTGTAATTTCCAGAAACTTTCTGTTCACGAAAACAATTGTTAAAAATCACCAGAACGTGATAAAATAGTGATTCCAATTGCTGCTGATCAATAAATAAATTTCCTAGGCCTTACTAATTTGGCTGATGTTTTGGAGTTCCATAAGTTTGCGTTAGTTACAGACTACTACAGACTGTTCTGTTTTTGACAGATTCTGTTTTTCGTGTGTTGTTTGCTTATTTTGATGAATATATGGCTAGTAAAATAGTTTATTAACCATAGAGAAGTTGGAATACAGTAGTTTTAACACCAATATAAGTAAATAATGAGTTCATTACAGTACCTTGAAGTGGTCTTTTGTTTTCTTTCGCTAACGGAGCTCACGAGATTTCTGTTGAGTTTTGTGTTGTGAAGTTTTCAAGTTTTGGGTGAAATCTTTTGATGGATTATGGAACAAGGAGTGGCAAGAGCCTAAGCTTGGGGATGCCCATGAAACCCCCAAGATAATCTAAGGACACCAAAAACTCAAAGCTTGGGGATGCCCCGGAAGGCATCCCCTCTTTCGTCTACTTCCATGGGTAACTTTACTTGGAGCTATATTTTTATTCACCACATGATATGTGTTTTGCTTGGAGTGTCTTGTATGATTTGAGTCTTTGATTTTTAGTTTACCACAATCATCCTTCCTATACACACCTTGTGAGAGAGCCATGCATGATTTGGAATTTGATAGAATACTCTATGTGTTTCACTTATATCTTTTGAGCTATATAGTTTTTGCTCTAGTGCTTCACTTATATCTTTTAGAGCACGGTGGTGGATTTGTTTTATAGAAACTATTGATCTCTCATGCTTCACTTAGATTATTTTGAGAGTCTTAAATAGCATGGTAATTTGCTTAAAAATATTAATATGCTTGGTATTCAAGATTTGTAAAACTTTCTTTTGAGTGCGTTAAATACTAAGAAAAGTTTGATGCTTGATAATTGTTTTGATATATGAAGATGGTGATATTAGAGTCATGGTAGTTGAGTAGTTGTGAATTTGAGAAATACTTGTGTTAAAGTTTGTGATTCCCGTAGCATGCACGTATGGTGCCGTTATGTGATGAAGTCGGAGCATGATTTATTTATTGATTGTCTTCCTTATGAGTGGCGGTCGGGGACGAGCGATGGTCTTTTGCTACCAATCTATCCCCCTAGGAGCATGGACGTAATCCTTTGCTTTGATAACTTGTAGATTTTTGCAATAAATATATGAGTTCTTCATGACAAATGTTGAGTCCATGGATTATACGCACTTTTCTTCCTTCCACCATTGCTAGCCTCTCTAATACCGCGCACCTTTCGCTGGTACATTACACCCACCATATACCTTCCTCAAAACAGCCAACATACCTACCTATTATGGCATTTCCATAGCCATTCCGAGATATATTGCCATGCAACTTTCCACCGTTCCGTTTATTATCACACGCTCCATCATTGTCATATTGCTAGCATGATCATGTAGTTGACATCGTATTTGTGGCAAAGCCATCGTTCATAATTCTTTCATACATGTCACTCTTGATTCATTGCATATCCCGGTACACCGCCGGAGGCATTCATATAGAGTCATATTTTTTTCTAAGCATCGAGTTGTAATTGTTGAGTTGTAAGAAAATAAAAGTGTGATGATCATCATTTTTAGAGCATTGTCCCAAGTGAGGAAAAGGATGATGGAGACTATGATTCCCCCACAAGTCGGGATGAGACTTCGGACGAAAAAAAATAAGGGAAAAGAGGCCATAAAAAAAGAGAAAAGGCCCAAATAAAAAAATGATAGAGAAAGAGAGAAGGTACAATGTTACTATCCTTTTACCACACTTTTGCTTCAAAGTAGCACCATGATCTTCATGATAGAGAGTCTCTCATTTTGTCACTTTCATATACTAGTTGGAATTTTTCATTATAGAACTTGGCTTGTATATTCCAATGACGGGCTTCCTCAAAATGCCCTAGGTCTTCGTGAGCAAGCGAGTTGGATGCACACCCACTTAGTTTCTTTTGTTGAGCTTTCATATACTTATAGCTCTAGTGCATCCGTTGCATGGCAATCCCTACTCACTCACATTGATATCTATTGATGGGCATCTCCATAGCCCATTGATTCGCCTAGTTGATGTGAGACTATCTTCCTCTCTTTTTGTCTTCTCCACAACCACCATTCTATTCCACATATAGTGCTATATCCATGGCTCACGCTCATGTATTGCGTGAAGATTGAAAAGGTTTTGAGAATGTCAAAAGTATGAAACAATAGCTTGGCTTGTCATCGGGGTTGTGCATGATTTAAATACTTTGTGTGGTGAAGATAGAGCATAGCCAGACTATATGATTTTGTAGGGATAAATTTTTTGGCCATGTTATTTTGAGAAGACATGATTGCTTCGTTAGTATGCTTGAAGTATTATTATTTTTATGTCAATATGAACTTTCGTCTTGAATCTTTCGGATCTGAATATTCATACCACAGTTAAGAAGATTTACATTGAAATTATGCCAAGTAGCACTCGCATCAAAAATTCTTTTTTATCTTTTACCTACTCGAGGACGAGCAGGAATTAAGCTTGGGGATGCCTGACACGTCTCCAACGTATCTATAATTTTTATTGCTCCATGCTATATTATCTACTGTTTGGGACCATATTGGGCTTTATTTTCCACTTTTACATTATTTTTGGGACTAACCTATTAACCGGAGGCCCAGCCCAGAATTGCTGTTTTTTTGCCTATTTCAGAGTTTCGAAGAAACGAAATATCAAACGGAGTCCAAACGGAATGAAACCTTCGGGAACGTGATTTTCTCATCGAACATGATCCAGGAGACTTGGACCCTACATCAAGAAAGCCAGGAGGAGGCACGAGGTAGGGGGGCGCACCCTACCCCCCAGGCGCGCCCCCACCCTCGTGGGGCCCACGGAGCTCCACCGACATACTTCTTCCTCCTATATATACCTATGTACCCCCAAACGATCAGATACGGAGCCAAAAACCTAATTCCACCGCCGCAACCTTCTGTACCCACGAGATCCCATCTTGGGGCCTGATCCGGAGCTCCGCCGGAGAGGGCATCCACCACGGAGGGCTTCTACATCATCATAGCCCCTCCGATGAAGTGTGAGTAGTTTACCTCAGACCTTCGGGTCCATAGTTAGTAGCTAGATGGCTTCTTCTCTCTTTTTGGATCTCAATACAATGTTCTCCCCCTCTCTAGTGGAGATCTATTCTATGTAATCTTCGTTTTTCCGGTGTGTTTGTTGAGACCGATGAATTGTGGGTTTATGATCAAGATTATCTATGAACAATATTTGAATATTCTCTGAATTCTTTTATGTATGATTGGTTATCTTTGCAAGTCCCTTCGAATTATCAGTCTGGTTTGGCCTACTAGATTGGTTTTTCTTGCAATGGGAGAAGTGCTTAGCTTTGGGTTCAATCTTGCGGTGTCCTTTCCCAGTGACAGTAGGGGCAGCAAGGCACGTATTGTATTGTTGCCATCGAGGATAACAAGATGGTTTTTTTATCATATTGCATGAATTTATCCCTCTACATCTTGTCATCTTGCTTAAGGCGTTACTCTGTTTTCTTCAACTTAATACTCTAGATGCATGCTGGATAGCGGTCGATGAGTGGAGTAATAGTAGTAGATGCAGGCAGGAGTCGGTCTACTTGTCTCGGACGTGATGCCTATATACATGAACATACCTAGATACTCTCATAACTATGCTCAATTATGTCAATTGCTCAACAGTAATTCGCTCACCCACCGTATATACTTATGCTCTTGAGAGAAGCCACTAGTGAAATCTATGGCCCCTGGGTCTATCTTCATCATATTAATCTTCCATCACTTTATTATTGCTTTGCTTTTTTACTTTGCCTTTTATTTTACTTTGCATCTTTATAAAAAAATACCAAAAATATTATCTATCATCTCTATCCGATCTCACTCTCGTAAGTGACCGTGAAGGGATTGACAACCCCTATTTGCGGTGGTTGCGAGGAGTTATTTGCTTTGTGTAGGTACGAGGGACTTGCGCGTAGCCTCCTACTGGATTGATACCTTGGTTCTCAAAAACTGAGGGAAATACTTATGCTACTTTGCTGCATCATCATTTCCTCTTCGGGGAAATCCAACGCAGTGCTCAAGAGGTAGCACTGCTTTAGAAGAAGATGATGATTAGTCACATGTCTTGAGGAAGTTGAAACCCAAAATTCCAGATCACAATGATGCTCATCCAGTAGCTGAGGACATGAAGCTCAGGAAGGATGCAGGACTCAGACTTTGGAGATTGACTGATCCCTGTGCAGTCAGGAGAAGAACTGTTGTGGACTACAGGTTCCATACAAAGGAACAACAGGACTTCTATGAGACAATGTTGCTTGACAAGAAGCCTATAGTCTATGATATGAGATGGGTGGACTGGAAGTACATCAAGGAAAATGAAGAACACTATCCTAGAGTCTATGATAGTTTCAAGTCTTGTGGAGTAGAGGACTTTGTTGGGCAGAAGCTCGCAAAGTGGAATGATGAGCTTATTATGCAGTTCTACTCCACAACTCATTTCTACCTAGATGGAAGGATTGTCTGGATGTCTGAAGGTACTAGGTACCAGTCAACAGTTGAAGAATGGGCAAAATTGAGCAATGCTCCTGAGGAGAATGAAGATGACTTGGATGTCTATGCCAATAAGAAGAAGGATCACAACTCAATGGCTAGCATGTACAAGGAGATTCCTGATGCAGATCTTGAGACTCACCAATTTGGTTCTGTGAAACACTTGCTGTCAGGCCTGCCTACAATCAACTGGATACTTAGGCACACTCTAATGCCAAAATCAGGAGATCACAGAATGATCAGAGGACATTCCATCAACTTGCTGCACATATTTGATGTCCCACAAAAGTTCAAGGTTATGAGCCTGATTGTGGAAACAATCAAGAGGACTGAAGCTGATCAGAAGAGAAGTTGTGGGTATGCCCCACAGATCCAAGAACTAATCAACTCCAAGATGGGCACTGGCACATATCTTTTGGATAAGGAGCACCTACCCATCTACCCAGACTTTGAGGACAACACTGTGGTGATGGATGAAAATGAACCAACTTCTGTGCAAGCACAAGCAAAGAGGGAGAAGGCAAGGACTGAAAAGGCTGCAAAGATGCCAACCATTGATGAGGCATCTCAGTATCTTATGAAGAGCAAGCAAGATCAGCTTGGCTACTTGATTGCCTCCACTCTGAGGATTGAGAAGGGATTGGCCACCCTGACTAAAAACCAGGAGAGCTTGGAGAGGATCATGGAGCAGAAGTTCTATGATTTAGATGTTAAGGTCACTGAGATACAATCAGTTGTTGAGCAACTTCAGGATGAAGTGCAGGAGAAGAAGGGCAACTCTACCACTGATGCTTTTGCTAGAGTGCCCAGAGGACAGAGATCTGCTGCTATGCCAGTTACAGACACCAGAGCAACTTCATTTGCACCAGCTACATGTTCAGTGCCACCAGCTCCAGCACCCACTCCACCTGCTCCATCTACATCAACTGATGCCTTCGTCCTTGGAGTCTTATCTACACCACCACCTAAAGACCAAGCCTGAGAGTCGATCTAGCTCTATGCATTTTTATGAACTTTTTGGTAACTTGTTGCCAAAGGGGGAGAAAATGTATAGATCATAGGCTTCGAGAGAGAGTGTTGCTTTTTGTTCTCTCTTGTTTTTGGTGGTTGAACTTTGTTATTTGCTTGTTTGAGATACTTTATGCTTTTGTGTGATACTTGGATGATCATGTGTTTGATCATATGCTACCTTAATGCTTGTTGGATGACATTATCCTTTTATATCCCCATATGATCATTCACTTTGCTTGGTGATGAGTGCATATATTTAATTATTATCATTTCGAGCGCTCCACCAAGATGTATGTGACATGGAAGAGTAACCCATGATCCTAACTCATTGTGCATTTGCAGTCCAAAGCAAATCTTAAACTATGCACAAATTTAGGGGGAGCTCTTGCTTTTCACATACTTCTCAAAGCGAGAATGTTTTTCACTCTTATTATCATTTGTCGAAGCTTTGATCTATATGTTGTCATCAATTACCAAAAAGGGGGAGATTGAAAGTGCAACTATCCCTAGGTGGCTTTGGTAATTCCTAACAACATATAGCTCATTGAGCTAATGCTATTTCAAGATTAATATTTCAAGAAAGCTCAATGATTGGCATGGCATGGATGAGAAAAATGGACCCCTCAAAATGCTAAGGACAATAGGATTGGCTCAAGCTCAAAGCTCAAGACTCTACATTTTCTATTTTAGTGAACCAAGATCACATTGAGTCTATAGGAAAAGCCAATACTATCAAGGAGGGATGAGGTCTTGCTTAATGAGGCTCTTGCTCAAAATGCTTAGTGATATGCTCCAAAGCCCTCAACTACTTTCTCACATCCACATATACCTAAACCAAAAGTCAAACTCGGCCCCACCGATTCTTTCTATCCGGCGCCACCGACTTCAGATGTCATAGCCACTGCCACAAACCCTAGGCAAATCGGTCTCACCGATAGGGATCTCGGTCTCACCGAGATGGGATTGTAATCTCTCCGTTTCCCTTTGTAACGTTTCGGTCTCACCGAGATGAGCGATGGGTCCCACCGAGATTGCAATGTAAACTCTCTATTTCCCCCTCGTAACATTTCGGTCTCACTGAGATGAGTGAATCGGTCCCACCGAGTTTACCTGACCAACTCTCTGGTTAGCTTGTTACCAAAATCGGTCTTACCGAGTTTGTGTAATCGGTCTCACCGAGATTACGTTATGCCCTAACCCTAACCATATTGGTCCTACCGAGTTGCATGTCGGTCCCACCGAAAATCCTAACAGTCACTAGATTTGCTGAATCGGTTCGACCGAGTTTACCAATTCGGTCCCACCGAGATTGGCAAGTTGTGTGTAACGGTTAGATTTTGTGTGGAGGCTATATATACCCCTCCACCTCCTCTTCATTCATGGAGAGAGCCATCAGAACAAACCTACACTTCCAACTTGCATTTTCTGAGAGAGAACCACCTACACTTGTGTTGAGGCCAAGATATTCCATTCCTACCATATGAATCTTGATCTCTAGCCTTCCCCAAGTTGCTTTCCACTCAAATCTTCTTTCCACCAAATCCATATCCTGTGAGAGAGAGTTGAGTGTTGGGGAGACTATCATTTGAAGCACAAGAGCAAGGAGTTCATCATCAACACACCATTTGTTACTTCTTGGAGAGTAGTGTCTCCTAGATTGGCTAGGTGTCACTTGGGATCCTCCGACAAGATTGTGGAGTTGAACCAAGGAGTTTGTAAGGGCAAGGAGATCGCCTACTTCGTGAAGATCTACCGCTAGTGAGGCAAGTCCTTCGTGGGCGACGGCCATGGTGGGATAGACAAGGTTGCTTCTTCGTGGACCCTTCGTGGGTGGAGCCCTCCGTGGACTCGCGTAACCGTTACCCTTCGTGGGTTGAAGTCTCCATCAACGTGGATGTATGATAGCACCACCTATCGGAACCACAACAAAAACATCTGTGTCTCCTATTGCGTTTGAATCCTCCAAACCCTTCCCTTTACATTCTTGCAAGTTGCATGCTTTACTTTCCGTTGCTCATATACTCTTTGCATGCTTGCTTGAATTGTATTAAGATTGCTTGACTTGTCCAAAGTTGCTAAAATCTGCCAAGAACTAAAATTGGGAAAATGATAGATTTTTATTTGGTCAAGTAGTCTAATCACCCCCCTCTAGACATACTTTTGATCCTACACAATGCGGTCTAGACTGATGCAGGCGGTTTGCGGGTCCACCTTGGAGATGCCCTAACCCCCACCCCCTCCCCGAGGCCTACCCTTACCGACTTGGATGATGACGAGCTCGACACCCTCATGATGTTTAGTGAATATGGTATGAGTTTGTGCATATTTTGTCGTTTATATCACGTGGTTTGGTTTGATGTAGATGATAATGTATTCACAATTTGTGTAGACGAGGTTGATGGCAGATGAGTTTTTTGAGGATTCTTCGTCCTTGAACAGTTTTGTTGATGAATTGTTCAAAGACAAAGAGGAGGGGCATTGCATTGATGCTAGCTCAGAGGGGCATACAAGGAAATAAGAAGAGGAGGAGTCCAAGGTTCCAATGAGGATGTGTGTCACTTCACCAAAATAGAAGACCCAACCAATGTCATGAAAGCTAAAGAAATGTATGTCATGCATGGGAAGAATGAAGTTCCAGAGATATGGTTCACTGCTTTCCAGAAGGTACTGATGGTAATACGAGTGGCACATATGGTATCCCTTCTAGTTTAACGGATGAGTACATTCGTGATGAGGACATACCTACTACAATTACACCAACAACCCCGACACCAACTAAAGTTCCAAAGATACAAGGACCAATGACTAGAGCTCGCACCTAATAACTTAATGATCTTGTACTTTCGTTTTTAGGATGAGAACATGTTGCTCCCTAAATTTGATAGTAGGGACAAGGGGAACACACTGGAGTATGATCAAGCATGGAGATAACTGCAGGCGTATAAGGAGCAAAGATGGAGTTGTGACGATTTCAAGACTTTGAAGTCACTATGATGACACATGAGGAACATGGGAAAAATATACAAGTTGTCGCTTTATAATTTTGTCCATGGTCATCTATAGATGCTGCACCACCTCGATTTTGGGTCAGGCCCATGTATTTTTGGAATAAAAAAGAGAGGAAACCGACTTGAGGTTGCATTCAACCCTCCCTCCTTGGGCTAGCTGCCCCATCCCCTTTACCCCTCCTTAAATACCCTCCCCCCATTAGGTCATTGTATAAACACGGGGGTCGGCGAGACCTCCTATATTATGCGTCACTGGAACCCCATTGTGTTAAATCAAGTAATTCGCATCACATCCGCAATTCAGATTGCATATCTCAGTTTCTGGCTTGTTCTTTGGTTGCATTTAGGGATTGATCTCCGTGATCAGGTTCATTGTGTTTCCAACACCGTCAATAACCATACATGTTAGTTTAGTGGTTACTAAGGCGCAACATCTAGTGTTTGGTGTATTCGAGTCGTCAAAGTCTCCAACAAAGATAAAAAATCATCTCATTGGAAAATCGAGCCACCTTCTACCTATCACTTCGCATCGGAGAAGACACAACCCTGAAGTGTGTTAGTAAGTTTGCAGAGACCGTGATCAAAGTCTTTGGAGCTTAGTATCCGAGGGCACACAACAAGGTTTAGCAATGAGTGGGCAAGAGGGTTGCCAAAGATGCTTGGAAGCATTGACTGCATGGGATGCAAGAATTGCCTTGCAGTATGGCATCACCAATACAATGACATTTTAGTGATGATTGCCTATGAGAATCTGTGGATTTTTTTTGCATTGCTACAATGACATGTCTAGTCCTCACAATAGCATCCATGCTTTGTAGAGATCTTCTCTTTGGCCAGACAAACATCCTAAAATGTCCGAGTTGTTGTGAACTTGTGATTGTAACTTACACAAGTGTCTCTTCGATTTTGCTATTTAAATCAATTTGTAAGAGTATGAGATTTTGTTATACTAGCTAGAAACATATGCGTTACTACAGGACAATAAAAGATCTCTAGAGGAAATTGGTCAAAAATTTCATTTTTGATCTAACAACGATTGTTGTCACAAAAACATATAAAACCCCACCACAAATCTGTCGTCAGATTATTAAGATGGCAAATAAAAAAATTATGGCAAATTGTGTGTCGCGAGCATGTTTTTAATGGCAATCAAACATTAATTTGCCATAAAAACATTCAATTTGCCATGCTTAAAAATGCCCGCGACACATAATTTGCCATAAAAAAATCGGTTTGCCATGCTTAAAAATCTTGACGTCAGTTTTTTAGCATTTCCGAACATATATCTTCGTTGTTTTATTAGAACTAAACATATCCTCGTTGGCTTCATCTATTTCAGCACACATGTTCACGAATTAGATAATAAAATTCCAACCACATGGCATATGTGATACGCTATCACAAAAAGAATCTTAAAAACAAGAAAAATAAAATTTCTTCGTTAAAATAAACCCTTAACCTCACACGAAGGAGAATGTACCACTGTTTCGACTCTCAACGGACATCGTGTAAGGCGAATCAACCTGTGGTTGAGATGGTTAGGTGGACAGTGGTTTCCCAACCCACCAGGGTTCAAATCCTGGTGCTCGCGTTATTCTTGGATTAATTTTAGTATTTCCGGCGATGCGCTTTCAGTGGGAGGAGACATTCCTGTCGACGACGAGGCGCCTACGGTGACTTCGTAAATCTCAAGATGATATGCCAGCTCAGTCTCTCGGAGGTGCTCATAGGGATAGGGTGTGCGTGTGTGCGTTCATAGGAATGAGTGTATGCGCGTGTATATAAGCGCTTGTGTCTGTACTGATGCTAAAGAAAAACGGACATCGTGTAAGCTAGATCTCCTTGCTTGTACTTCAGCATCGGCCATCAAAATCCTCAAAAAATAAAAAATAAACGGCCATCAACAGATTTCAGCTGCAAGATCTTCATATATATACCTTAACATCGGCCATCGATTTGATCTTTCTAACAAATGGACCCTCACAACCATTTATATCATTACGTATTGCAAAAGAATATTCATTTCTTAAGTGAAAGCACCATTCTCATGAAGTACAAAGTTTTTGTGAGGGAAAAAAGCATAGTAAAAAAGTTCAAATCCACTGACGAAATATATTTTTATTGATGAACTGATCCATCAGAGTAAACATGAAGACCAAAAAAATAATCAAGAGTTAAAAACACTAGCAGCACAGACCAGCTACGGCATGTGATCAACTCATCAAATCTAACTCACATTACAGACAAAAACGTCCGGTCTGCTACCGTCGTGGACGGTGGAGGTGGGGCCCTCCCGTATGCCGACGGTGCTGTTGACTTAGTCCCGGCTCCTCTTCTTCGTTGTGCAGACCATCTTCGCGGTGCCGTGGTGAGACAGCGTGGGAAGCTTAGTGTCCGTGTTGGCACAAGGTGGTGGTCGGTCTAGTGGCGAGCTCCGGAGTGCCTGAGGTAGAGGCTGGGATCGGGAGAAATCTCTGTTGGCTTGACCGACACCGACGCGGTGGCGCTTGAGGGTGCCGCCGGACCTTCCTGAAGGGCGTCGGGGCTGCCCCTCCTCTCTCCTCGCCGTGTACCGGGGGAAACCCTTGACAACAACGTCGTCATCGTCGCGCCCCTTCTTGGAGGTGTTGTTGGGTACCGACACTTCGGAGTCTCGGAGCTTGGTGGGCGATCTCCGCTGGACGCAACGGTCACGAGGCTTCGTCGTTTTTGTCGAGTCGATCCGCCGCTTTCGGCATTTGTTTCTTTTTTTTTCTCTTTCATTTCTTCTGGGCGTGTTTGTGCTGCTTCCGCCCCAACCCCTATTGTTGGTTGTATCGGATGGTTGCTTGCAATACAAAGCGGGGGAAACCCTTTTTCTTAAAGTTACAGACAAAAATCCCCTAAAAGGAATAAAATTCAACTGTGCTTTTCCTTCACAGCCATGAGATCAAAATCCTAAGCTTGACATCGTCCAGTCACTGTGCTGGCAGAGTTGGCCTCTAGCTTCCCTCATGCCAAATCCGTATTTTGACTCAACGACTCTAAAACAAGTGCAATATACTAAAAGTCTCCATCAACATTTCCCAAAATGTGTTCAGATTTGAGTCCAAGGAGTTACAGTTTAAGATAACAACTGGATATTCCAGTGCATGAATAATAGTCATGGTAAGTAACACTGCCACAATTTCACTCCACTGTAACTAGTAACTACGGAGTACATCAATGGTGTGAAGATGCATGGCATTATGGAAGCAACAAGTTAAGTTCAACAGTTAGGGCATCACTTCCAAATGCATAGCGACCTTTCTCCAGATCCAGCACTAAGCTACTGATCATTGAACACAATATAATACTCCCTCTGTATCAAAATATAAGACGTTTTTTGATACTCCCTTTGTATCAAAATATAAAACGTTTTTTAATACTCCCTTTGTATCAAAAAAGTCTTATATTTTGATACATAGGGAGTACTATGTTCTTAGTCATAATTAATGTTCTTTTGCAAACTGCAGTCAACATGCCTGAAATCTTTTCATACAAGACAACTTTCATGCATGACAGTGTTCAGTTTTTCAATAATGCCTACGATGCCAACAAAGCATGAATGAATCTGGTGCAAACATCAGCAAGATAACTCGGCATACCAAAAGAATCAAAACTACAGAAGATGAATCACCAACATGTGGTCAAGAAGGAGGGTATATGCCTTTCTCTGCATATAAACTAACAGTAGACAAAAGTTAGGAGCAGCTTATAAGACAATCACCTCAACAACGGGACAAAAACAACATAGTAACATCAGCTCCAGATCACAATCTACAACTGCACGACTGAAAAAAATTCTTCAGAGCATAATTGTGATACCCTAAATTCCGGCAACGAAGACAGTACATAGCAATAATGATAATATAATAGTACTATGTTCTCAGCTGTAAGTAAATACTACCATAACTAATGTTCTTTTGGATATTGCAGTCAACATGCCTAAAATCTTTGCATATTAGAAACAAGTTCGATAAAAGCCATCTTGGCCTGCAGGCATACCATCCAATATGATGCACAAGCCTTTCGAAATCATGTCCAGAACACATGCAATTCGTTCACAATTCATGCAATGCAAATTTTGCAATTTCCAACATACAGTGTACTGAAACATAATAGAGGATAACTGCACAGACTAAAAGGAACACCTGTTGTCGTATTAAAAGAGAAAGAAAGAATCAACATCGTCCATGCACTCTGCTGGAAGAGTTGGCCTCTAGCTTCCCTCATGCCAAATCCGTATTTCGACTAAATGGCTCTAAAACAAGCGCAATATACTAAAAGTCACCATCATCATTTCCCAAAAATGTGTTCAGATTTGAGTCCAAGGAGTTATAGTTTAAAGATAACAACTCCATATTCCAGTGCATGGATATTAGTCATGGTAAGTAACACTGCCACAGTTTCACTCTACTGTAACTAGTAACTACATCAATGGTGTGAAGATGCACGGCATTATGTAAGCAACAATTTAAGTTCAACAGTTGGGCATCACTTCCAAATGTATAGGCATATAGCGACCTTTCTCCAAATCCAGCACTAAGCTACTGATCATTCAACATAATATAATACTATGTTCTCAGCTGTAAGTAAATACTACCATAACTAATGTTCTTTTACCTATTGCAGTCAACATGCCTAAAATCTTTTCATACAAGACAATTTTCAGGCATGACAGTGTTCAGTTTTCAACAATGCCTACGATGCCGACAAAGCATGAATGAATCTGGTGCAAACATCAGCAAGATAACTCGCAAGACAAAAATTCAAAAATATAGAAGATGAATCACCACCATGTAATCAAAAAGGTGCATATATGCTTTTCCGAATGTAACACTAACAGTAGACACAATTAGGAGCAGCTTATAGAACAATCACCTCAACAATGGGACAAAAACAACATAGTAGCACCAGCTCCAGATCACAATCTACAACTGCAACCACTGAAAAAAGAATTCAGAGCATAATGATGATACTCTAAATTCCGGCAACAAAAACAGTACATAGCAATGGTATATCCGTATCAGCAACAAGTTTGATAAAGCAATCATGACCTGCAGGTATATCATCCGATATGATGCCCAAGCCATTCGGAATCATGTTTAGAACACATGCAATTCGTTCAAAATCCATGTTATGGAAAACATGCAATACCCAACATACATTGTACCGAGACATAACACGAGATAATTGCACAGACTACAAGAAACCCCTGCTGTCATATTAAAAGAGAAAGAAGGAATCAATATCTGTGAACCTCTGTCACCGCTGCGCGAATCATGAATGGGACAAACTGTTCAAATAGGTCAAACTGATCAGAAGAAGCTAATCAGTTTGAGTTTCATCAGCAGAGATTGCAGTATCCGAGCCATCAGCGAACTCGACCTCGGAGAACCATTCATAGGCACCATCATTCCGCTGCGTCTGAAGGAACTCATGGAGGACAAGGCTTTCTTTGAGCATATGTGGAGTAACTGTGGTGCCCCCAGCAGAGCAGTCAACAGGCCCCTGCGATTTTACCCGTTTTATCACAATGCAACACCTTGTCAGAGACTTCCTCGGACACCAGCATATCCCCTCTTGATACAGGACAATCGGACAAAGTGGCAACGGTATAGGTTGATAAGCAAGCTTGAAGGACAGCTTAACCCAGTACTTCCAGACCCAGCGCATCTCCTTGTAGTCATCCATGAACCAAACCGCCAAGTTCTTTGCGAATTGGGGCGAGCAGAACATGGCAAGCTTGCCCTCCATCTCAAACAGCTGCGTGTGGTCGCCATTGGTCAGGCTCGCCTCCGCGGGAGGAGAGATCCGCCTGAATGACTCAGCAGCTTGGTCGAACACCAGTATGGCGCCCCCTTGGCTCAGTTGCGGCGACCAGTGCAGGCTGCCATGGAGAAGGACGGGCGGCGATGTGCGAGAGCTCTCCAGCCCTCCCATCAGCCCAGCGCCCACTTGAGCCGACGACGTGCGAAGGTCGATGCTCCTGGCCTGCGGGGATCCCACCGTGAGGACGTAGTAGGTGTGAGACATCTGGAGGCCCAGGCCCCCAGCCTCGTGGTACAGCACCCGGTACTCCCCGGAAGCGGCGTGCTGGTAGAACCCCACGACATGTCGGCCATCCCGAAGCAGCAGCGGCAGGCGAGCACCTTGGCGCGTGGCAGGGTTGCAGACGAAGAAGGACCTGTGGAAGCTGAGGAGGAGCAGGCCGTCGCACGAGCCGTGGACCATGAGTGCGCCGCGGCCGTCGTCGGCGAAGGGGCGGGGCGGGGGCACCCTCTGGATGACCCGCAGGACCGCCCGGCGCTTGTTGGTGGCGAGGTCGACGGCCTGGAGGCAGCCGCCGACGTCGTAGGTGAAGACGAGGGGCTGCCGTGGCTGCTGGGAGTGGTGCCTGCTGATGAAGGCGGGGTCGGTGGCGAGGTCGCGCCAGGCCTTGCAGGCGGCGCGGGAGCGGAGGAGGTGCTTGGGCGGCATGCGGGCGAGGATCTCCGGGATCATGTCCTCGGGGAGGCCGTCGGAGGAGCCTCGCTCGGTCTCCGCCGTCGCCATAGGACGGGAGGGGGCGAGATCGTCGGAGGGGTTCGCGAACCTTCTGACGGTGCCTGCGAAAATTCCCCAGATCCGGATGAGCAAGCAAGAGATGGTTGGAACCCCAGCACGTGAAGACGCAAACGAGATGGCGGGTGCGAGCGGACGCACCTGTTCTTCGATTTCCGTTGGTCTCTCTCGCCGCGGAGCCGACCCGCTCAAGAACTCGAGAACACCATTCCCTTTCGGCCGTTGGAAGAAGAAAGGGGGGATGGAGAGGCTGCGGTGCGCGAATCGCCGAATTGGGGAGTCTAGAGGGTTCCTGCTCTTCTGGGCGTTTTCATCTGGGCCTGGCCATGACCACTTTGCAAATTGGATCGACAGCAGATTCCACCCAATGAGAGTAGCCTAAAAAAAAAACCAATGAGAGTATCCATTGGGTACTCTAAAAAACCCCAATGAGAGTATATGTGTCTCAAAAAGAAAAACCAATAAAGAGCAGACGTGGTAATGTTTTCCCTCTCGCTAGGGTTTCGTTTTCTTCTCTCGAGGCGACCTTCCGCCGTCGTCGAGCAGTATCTTTTGCTTCCCTACCGCCTTATCCTGGTAGCCAGGAGCGCCGGAGGCGTCTGCCCTCTGGCTGCGGCGGAGTTTTAGGGTTCCCTTGTAAACACCCGATCTGCTTCCTCTTTTCGGGTTAGAGATCTATATGGCGTCTGATGGAGCTTCGGGCTCTGGAGGAGTCAGCGAGGTGGAACGGATGATGGAAGAACTAGGGCTGAAGGAGGAAGATCTGGACGATGTGGTTTTTGATGAGGATGAGGCGTCGTCAGTGGAGGCAGGTTGGATCGCGCTTGCTAGGGTTAATACCAACAAGAGCTATAGCCAGACATGGTTTTTCAGAAATATGAGATCGGCATGGGACATAGCGCAGGAGGCAAAATTTAAGCCTCTTGAGGATAATGTCTATACTGTCCAATTCTCTTGCTTGGGAGATTGGGAGAGGGTAATGCATGACGGCCCATGGAACTTTCGAGGGGATGCGGTGTTGCTTGCGCCGTACAATGGAATCACAAAACCTTCCACGGTCAAGCTTGAGACGATAGATATATGGATTCAAATCCATGATGTCCCTGTTCTATATGCCCATCTAGTGCCACAGCTTGCAGCCAAGGTAGGAGAAGTTTTGTTCACTGAAACAATGTCCCATGACTTCACTGGAAATTTCTATCGTGTTTGGGTTCGGATCAATGTTTTCAAGCCCTTAAAGAATGAAGTGTCCATGGTCAGGGGTGGGGAAAGGCAGATATATAAAGTGAAGTATGAGAGGTTGCCGGATTGGTGCGCGGTTTGTGGTATGCTTGGACACTTGTTTAAGGAGCATGGGAACGGTGTGCATCCGCCGTCTGCTTTGGTCTTTAAGAATCTCAGGGTTGAATGGTTCATGCGCTCTGGACGTGGCCCCGGTGAGGGCAGTGGCCGTCGAGGAGGAAGAAGGGGTGGTCATTCTAGAGGCCGCTCGGGTGGTCGTACTAATGGAGGACGTGCAGGCAGCCGTTATGGAGAAAATAGTGTAGATGGAACCCAAGGCTTAGACAAGGGGGGAAAAGCACATGAGATGGAGTTGTCTGCAGAAGGTAAAGATGTTCATATGGAAGATCCTAGCAGGAAGAGAATGGATAGGCAGGAGAGGGACAAGTCTCTGTTACCCCCCAGTACAGAGGCGACCACGGTTACTAATGAGCTTCAGTTGGCCATTGTGCCACCAGGTACCACGGTCACAAGCCCCCCTCCATAGAGAGATCCAAAGAGAACTAGGGTAAATGGTGAAGGGGCTGATGGAACGAACAGTACTATGAAGAACTTGGCGGGCTCCTTCGAGGAGCGCCGCCGGCCCCAATGAGTGCCATATGCTGGAACTGCCGTGGAGCAGGCAAACCTGCGACAGTTCGAGAACTTCGCCATATCGCGAGGAAGTTTGCCCCTACCGTGCTTTGCATTGTTGAAACACAAATAAAAGGAGCACGTGTAGAAGCTCTAGCAAGTTATTTGGGGTATGACAATGCTTATGCAATTGATAGCCAAGGCAGGAGTGGCGGGATTGGCATTTTCTAGAACAATACATTGAAGGTTGAGATCTTGGGAGATTCGGTATATCACATTGACGTAAAGATTGTGGAGAATGATGGGGACCCGTGGAGGTTCACTTGTTTTTATGGTGAGGCCCAAACCCACTTGAGACACCAGACATGGGATCTAATGAAAGGTTTGGCCACACATAGCTCTCTCCCTTAGCTTTGCATGGGGGATTTCAACGAAGTTTTGCGTCCAGATAAGCATGAGGGAGTTGCGAACCGTAGCAATGCTCAGATCCAGGGATTCAGAGATGCAGCGGATGTTTGCATGCTGATGGATTTAGGCTACCAGGGCGGATTTTGGACTTTTGAAAAAAGGTCACCGGGGGTTCTTACACCCAGGTGCGTTTGGACCGAGCGCTCGCAACGGCGGAGTGGGTAACCAGGTTCCCGATGGCAAATGTGTCACATCTAACATCTGCTTCTTCTGACCATGGGCCAATTTTGCTAAAGTATGAGGAGCAAGTGCCCCGGCCAAAGCCTAGCTTTCGGTATGAGATTATGTGGGAATCTCATGAATCGTGGCAGGAAACCATCACTTCTGGATGGAGCGAGACCCATGGAGGGGCTGGAGTTGAATCACTTCGCAATAAGCTTGGTGCTCTAGCCAAGAACCTGGCGGTGTGGAATAATGACTCCTTTGGGAGTGTTAGAAAAGAAATTAAAAAAGCTAAGGCGGAACTGGAGAAGTTACGTAATGTACCCACTTAGACCTCTCCGAACCATATTGAGATGAAACTAAATGAAAGGCTTGTTGAATTATATCACAGGGAGGAGGTTATGTGGAGACAAAGATCAAGGATTTCTTGGTTGACAGCGGGGGACAGGAATACAATTTTTTTCACATGAGGGCAAACATGAGGCGGAAAAAGAACATGATTAAAGCACTTTATAATGCCATGGAGGTTCGTCTAGAAGACCCGGGGGAGTTGAAGCAGATGGTAACAAATTTCTATAGGGACTTGTATTCATCAGAGGGAGTGAAAGGGATCAATGAGGTCCTTCAGCATGTGCCACAAAAAGTCACCCATGAGATGAACACTTCCCTATGTGCTCCTTACACTGCTGACGAGGTTAAGAGTGCGCTGTTTTAGATGTTCCCAACGAAGGTGCTGAGTCCGGACGGGTTCCCTGCACACTTCTACCAGCGCCATTGGGATATATGCGGAGAAGAAGTTACACAAGCAGTCCTCCGAATAGTTAAAGGTGAAGAAAGTGCAGATTGTATAAATGATACTATTTTGGTTTTAATACCTAAGGTACAGAACCCCTCTCTCCTTAGCCATTTCAGGTCGATTAGTCTGTGCAATGTACTTTATAAGATTGCTTCCAAGGTGGTAGCCAATAGATTAAAGGTCATTCTCCTGGAGATCATATCTGATGAACAGTCGGCCTTTGTACCGGGGAGACTAATCACAGACAACATAATATGTGCTTATGAGTGTTTGCACTTCATGAAGAGGAATAAATCAAAATCTAACAGCTTTTATGCACTCAAACTGGACATGTGATACGTCTCCGTCGTATCTACTTTTCCAAACACTTTTGCCCTTGTTTTGAACTCTAACTTGCATGATTGAATGGAACTAACCCAGACTGACGCTGTTTTCAGCAGAATTGCCATGATGTTGTTTTATGTGCAGAAAACAAAAGTTCTCAGAATGACCTGAAACTCCACGGAATATCTTACAATAAATATTAAAAAATCCTCGCCAAAGATGAAGACCAGGGGGCCCACACCCTGTCCACGAGGGGGGGGCGCCCCCCTAGGGCGCGCCCCCCTACCTCGTGGGCCCCCTGGAGACTTTCCGACACCAACTCCAACTCTATATATTTGCTTTCGGGGAGAAAAAATAGAGGAGAAGAAATCATCGCGTTTTACGATACGGAGCCGACGCCAAGCCCTAAAACCGCTCGGGAGGGCTGATCTGGAGTCCGTTCGGGGCTCCAGAGAGAGGGATTCGTCGCCGTCGTCGTCATCAACCATCCTCCATCACCAATTTCATGATGCTCACCGCCATGCGTGAGTAATTCCATCGTAGGTTGCTGGACGGTGATGGGTTGGATGAGATTTATCATGTAATCGAGTTAGTTTTGTTAGGGTTTGATCCCTAGTATCCATTATGTTATGAGATTGATGTTGCTATGACTTTGCTATGCTTAATGCTTGTCACTAGGGCCCGAGTGCCATGATTTCAGATCTGAACCTATTATGTTTTCATGAATATATGTGAGTTCTTGATCCTATCTTGTAAGTGTATAGTCACCTACTATGTGTTATGATCCGGCAACCCCGAAGTGACAATAATCGGGACCACTCCCGGTGATGACCATAGTTTGAGGAGTTCATGTATTCACTATGTGATAATGCTTTGTTCCGGTTCTCTATTAAAAGGAGGCCTTAATATCCCTTAGTTTACAATAGGACCCCGCTGCCACGGGAGGGTAGGACAAAAGATGTCATGCAAGTTCTTTTCCGTAAGCACGTATGACTATATTCGGAATACATGCCTACATTACATTGATGAATTGGAGCTAGTTCTGTGTCACCCTATGTTATGACTGTTACATGATGAACCGCATCCGGCATAATTATCCATCACTGATCCGATGCCTACGATCTTTCCATATACTGGTGTACGCTTATTTACTTTTCCGTTGCTACTGTTACAATCACTACAAAATACCAAAAATATTACTTTTGCTTCCTTTACTTTTGTTGCCATTACCACCACTATCATATTACTTTGCTACTAAACACTTTGCTGCAGATATTAAGTTTCCAGGTGTGGTTGAATTGACAACTCAGCTGCTAATACTTGAGAATATTCTTTGGCTCCCCTTTTGTCGAATCAATAAATTTGGGTTGAATACTCTACCCTCGAAAACTGTTGCCATCCCCTATACTTGTGGGTTATCAAGACCTTTTTCTGGCGTTGTTGCCGGGGAGCATAGCTCTATTCTTTGAGTCACTTGGGATTTATGTCTGCTGGACACTATGAAGAACTTGAAAGACGAGAAAACAAAAATTTATCCCTCAACCACGAGGGGAGGTAAGGAACTGCCATCTAGCTCTGCACTTGATTCACCTTCTGTTATGAGTAAGCTTGCGACACCTAAACCTGCTTCTGCTATTCATTCCGATATGTCGCATGTTATTGATGATGCCACTTCTGCTATGCATGATACTTATGATGAAACTACTTCTATGCCTGATACTACTGTGCCCCTTAGTGAATTTCTTGATGAACAAATTTCTAGGGCTAGAGAGAAAGAAATTATTGAATCTGATTATATTGATGAAAGTGATGATGAAGATAGGCCTATTATTCTTGAGGGTTATGTTTTTTATATGGAATCTTCTGCCACTATTCTAGCTTGCAGAGATCGTCATGAATTTAAAAGGCTATTAGTTAAATGGAACAAAGAATATCTTAAAGATAAAATGAGGCCTGGCCCTGCTTTTGCTACTTCACCTATCTGTGTTCCTGATAAGGATTATGAATTCTCTGTTGATCCTGATATAATTACTTTGGTTGAATCTGATCCTTTCCATGGTTATGAATCTGAAACTGTTGTGGCACATCTTACTAAATTAAATGATATAGCCACCCTGTTTACTAATGATGAGAGATCTCGCTACTTTATATACTTAAAATATTTCCGTTCTCATTAAAGGGTGATGCTAGAATATGGTTTAATTCTCTTGATCCTGGTTGTGTGCGTAGTCCCCAGGATATGATTTATTACTTCTCTGCTAAATATTTCCCTGCTCATAAGAAACAAGCCGCTTTAAAGGAAATATACAACTTTGTGCAAATTGAAGAAGAGAGTCTCCCACAAGCTTGGGGGAGGCTTCTCAAGTTACTTAATGCTTTGCCTGATCATCCTCTTAAGAAAAATGAAATACTCGATATCTTTTATAATGGACTAACCGATGCTTCCTTTTATAATGGACTAACCGATGCTTCCACAGATTACCTGGATAGTTGTGCTGGTTCTCTTTTCAGGGAAATAACACCGGATGAAGCTGAAATTTTATTGAATAATATGTTGACAAATGAAAATAATTGGGCACCTCCTGAGCCAGCTCCCGCTCCAATTAATGATCCTATTCCTAAACTAACTCCGAAGAAGAGAGGTGTTCTATTTCTCAGTTCCGAGGATATGCAAGAGGCAAAGAAATCCATGAAAGAAAAAGGTGTTAAAGCTGAAGATGTTAAGAATTTACCTTCTATTGAAGAATTACATGGTCTTAATTTACCGCCTGTTGAAGAAGCTTATTATCTTGATCCATTACCGATTGAAGAACCTCCTGATCCCGATAACCCGACACAGGTAGTAAAGGTAAATTCTCTCTATAGATATGATAGAGCTGAAATCCCTCCTACTAAAATGGCTAGTCAGTGCTTGGATGAGTTTGATAACTTTATGTTTAAGCAAGAAGACTTTAATGCTTATTTTGGTAGACAATTAAAACAAAATGCTTATATGATTAAACACTTGGGTGATTATATGGCTAATATTAGAGGTGAACTTAAACTTGTTAGCAAACATACTTCTATGGTTACCACTCAAGTAGAACAAGTACTTAAGGCTAAAACAGAATTGCTCGATGAAATGAATAGTAAGAAAAATGATTATGTTGTTAGAGTGGCTACTAGAACTGGTAGAATGACTCAGGAACCTTTGTATCCTGAAGGCCACCCTAAGAGAATTGAGCAAGATTCTTAGAGAAATAATATTAATGCACCCAGTTCCTCTAAAAGGAAGAAAAATAAAAATTATAGGATTGTGCAAACTTCTAGTGAACCTATTGCTGAACCACCTGATAATCCAAATGATATATCTATGTCTGATGCTGAAACACAATCTGGTAATGAACATGAACCTAGTGAAAATGTTAATGATGATGTTCATGATGATGCTCAACCTAGTAATGATAATGATGTAGAAAATGAACCTGCAGTTGATCTTGATAACCCACAATCAAAGAATCAATGTTATGATAAGAGAGACTTTGTTGCTAGGAAACATGGTAAAGAAAGGGAACCTTGGGTTCAGAAACCTGTGCCTTTTCCTCCCAAACCATCCAAGAAAAAGGATGATGAGGATTTTGAGCGCTTTGATGAAATGATTAGACCTATATTTTTTTGCGTATGCGATTAACTAATATGCTCAAAATGAATCCTTATGCTAAGTACATGAAAGATAGTGTTACTAATAAAAGAAAGATACCGGAAGCTGAAATTTCCACCATGCTTGCTAATTATACTTTTAAGGGTGGAATACCAAAGAAACTTGGAGATCCAGGAGTACCTACTATACCATGCTCCATTAAAAGAAATTATGTTAAAACTGCTTTATGTGATCTTGGAGTCGGTGTTAGTGTTATGCCTCTCTCTTTATATCGTAGACTTGACTTGAATAAGTTGACACCTACTGAAATATCTTTGCAAATGGCTGATAAATCAACCGCTATACCTGTCGGTATTTGTGAGGATGTGCCTGTTGTGGTTGCAAACGTTACTATTTTAACGGATTTTGTTATTCTTGATATTCCCGAGGATGATAGTATGTATATTATTCTTGGAAGACCTTTTCTTAATACTGCAGGGGCTGTTATTGATTGCAACAAAGGCAATGCCACTTTTCATGTTAATGGTAATGAGCATACGGTACACTTTCCAAGGAAACAACCTCAAGTTCATAGTATCAACTCTATTGGAAAAATTCCATCGATTATATTTGGAGGTTTTGAATTCCCTCTTCCTACCGTCAAGAAGAAATATGATATTCTTATTATTGGGGATGTGCATATCCCCGTTGAGGTAACATAGTGTTATTCGAAATTTCTCCGGTTCCATGTTAATCGGAATGAGTTTGTTAACAAGACTTGATCAACCTTGTTAGTGGATTCCTTTTGATGAGCATGAGATGGATGAAACTAGAAGCGCAACCTTCTGTACCCTCTTTATACTTTCTGTTATTTAGTAGAAATAAAGTAAAAATAGTATTTTTCTGTCTGTTTCCTGACTTATCCGTGCAATATAAAGATATCCCGAAAATAAAAGTCCTCATAATGCCATGCCAATTTAATATGATTTTTTCGGGAATATTTGAGGATTTATGGTGCAAAAATCACCGCGGGGGGAGCTGCCACCTGGCCACGAGGGTGGAGGGCGCGCCCCTTGCCTCGTGGGCCCACGGTGGCCCTCCTCCACTTATTCCTACACCCATCCTCTTCTTCTTCCTCACACAAACACGAATACCTGGTTCAAGCACGAGTTCTAGCTCACCTTGTTGTAATTTTCGATCTCCTTGCTCAAAGCACCTCTCGCAAAACTGCTTGCGGAGATTGATCCTTGGTATGTGACTCCTCCATTGGTCCAATTAGTTTTTGTTCTAATGCTTTATTCATTGCAAATTTGTGCTGCATAGGTGACCATGTTTTTGAGCTTGCATGTCAAATTTATATGGTTCCAAGTAGTTCTAATGCTGGATGTAGGCTCTAGGCACTTGTAGGAGTTGTTGCTATCAATTTTGTTGAGCTTAGTTCACTTTTGTTTGAAGTTACTAAAATTTTCAGAAATTTTTCAGAGAAAAGCAATATGTTTAGGAAGATGTTCCAAGGTGGTTCTTCTAAGAAGCAAGGACCCAGGCTTGCTATGCGTGATGCTGACGAGGAACCACCAAGAGACACTCTAGTGCGGCCTTGCGAATGGCCGTCGGAAAATTTTATGGATCGTGCAGAAATTAAAGAAGAATTTAACGCATATTTGCGTAATGCCGGTCTTGAGGACTTTGAGGCAGACAAATGCCCCCAGTATCATTATCTCACAAGCTCATTTGTGAGGAGGTTTGAGTATTCATCTTCGCGTAATTCTCCTTCAGTCATGTTTGATCTTTATGACAAATCTTATACCATGGACTTAGAGGATTTCATTCTTGCTTGCAAACTTCCACAATGGGGTAGTGTTAGGGATCCCCCTAAATCTGAATTTAGAAACTTTTCGCTAGTATAACTGTAGGGGAATCTAGAGATATAACGCAAGCTACCATAGGGAGCATTCACTTTCCTGCTATACATTATTTTGCTCTCTTCATAGGTAGATGCATAAGTGCTAAGGGTGAAGCATGTCACATGTGTGTCCCTGACCTTAGCATTCTCAGGAGTGCTGTGTTAGGAGACCAATCTTATCATATGGGAGCCATTGTAGCTCGTAGGTTGCATCATAATAGATATAATGGAGATTTCTTTGGAGGAATTTATGCAACCCGCTTAGCTAAATTTCTTGAGATAGACGTTCGTGAAGGAGACATGGAGTTGCCTCCTGCTTATTTAGATTTTGATTCTATGGTTGTTGGGGAACGTAGTAATTTCAAAAAAAATCTACGCACATGCAAGATCATGGTGATGCATAGCAACGAGAGGGGAGAGTGTTATCTACGTACCCTCGTAGACCAAAAGCGGAAGCGTTAGCACAACATGGTTGATGTAGTCATACGTCTTCACGATCCGACCGATCAAGTACCGAACGCACGGCACCTCCGAGTTCAGCACACGTTCAGCCCGATGACGTCCCTCGAACTCTGATCTAGCCGAGTGTTAAGGGAGAGTTTCGTCAGCATGATGGCGTGGTGACGATGTTGATGTTCTACCGACGCAGGGCTTTGCCTAAGCACCGCTACAGTATCATCGAGGTGGACTATGGTGGAGGGGGGCACCACATACGGCTAAAAGATCAAACGATCAATTGTTGTGTCTCTAGGGTGCCCCTGCCCCCGTATATAAAGGAGCAAGGGAGGGTGCGGCCAGCCATAGGAGGAGGCGTGCCGGTGGAGTCCTACTCCCACCGGGAGTAGGACTCCCCTCCTTTTTCCTAGTTGGATTAGGACTTGGGGGGAAGGAGGAGAGAGGGGGAAGGAAAGGGGGGCGCCGCACCCCTCGTTGTCCAATTCGGACTTGGGGGGGAGGGGCGCGCGGCTGCCCCTTGGCCCACCTCTCCTCTTCCTCCACATGGGCCCATAAGGCCCAATAGCCTCCGGGGGGTTCCGGTAACCCCTCCGGTACTCCGATAAAATCACTATTTCACTCGGAACACTTCCGATATCCAAACATAGGCTTCCAATATATCAATCTTCATGTCTCGACCATTTCAAGACTCCTCGTCATGTCCATGATCACATCCGGGACTCCGAACAACCTTCGGTACATCAAAACATATAAACTCATAATATAACTGTCATCGTAACGTTAAGCGTGCGGACCCTACGGGTTCGAGAACTATGTAGACATGACCGAGACACGTCTTCGGTCAATAACCAATAGCGGAACCTGGATGCTCATATTAGCTCCTACATATTCTACGAAGATCTTTATCGGTCAGACCGCATAACAACATGCGTTGTTCCCTTTGTCATCGCTATGTTACTTGCCCGAGATTCGATCATCGGTATCTCAATACCTAGTTCAATCTCGTTACCGGCAAGTCTCTTTACTCGTTCTGTAATACATCATCCCGCAACTATCTCATTAGTTGCAATGCTTGCAAGGCTTAAGTGATGTGCAATACCGAGAGGGCCCAGAGATACCTCTCCGACAATCGGAGTGACAAATCCTAATCTCGAAATACGCCAACCCAACAAGTACCTTCAGAGACACCTGTAGAGCACCTTTATAATCACCCAGTTACGTTGTGACGTTTGGTAGCACACAAAGTGTTCCTCCGGTAAACGGGAGTTGCATAATCTCATAGTCATAGGAACATGTATAAGTCATGAAGAAAGCAATAGCAATACACTAAACGATCGTGTGCTAAGCTAATGGAATGGGTCATGTCAATCACATCATTCTCCTAATGATGTGATCCCGTTAATCAAATGACAACTCATGTCTATGGTTAGGAAACATAACCATCTTCGATTAACGAGCTAGTCAAGTAGAGGCATACTAGTGACACTCTGTTTGTCTATGTATTCACACATGTATTATGTTTCCGGTTAATACAATTCTAGCATGAATAATAAACATTTATCATGATATAAGGAAATAAATAATAACTTTATTATTGCCTCTAGGGCATATTTCCTTCGATGGTTTCTCGCCATTTTGTTGAGAGGACTGAGTCACCTCTCCAGTATCGATTAATCTTTAACAAACGGCATGTTGTCCGTATTACTCTCCCTGCTCCTGCCTTCTTTGATTACCAGGCAAACGGAAGATATACTATTACAAGAGAGGAGGCAGATGAGTATGAGAGGAGAGCGGAGGTAGACCGACTCCACGCTGCAGCTCAGGAGGCGATAGCCGTTGCATCACAGTACAACCCCAGCTATTCTTCATCGCAGTACGACCCCAGCTACACCTACGGGTATCCGCCAGGCTATCCCTGGCAATGAACCAACTTAGGCCAAAAGCCTAAGCTTGGGGGAGTACGTATTTCTCACCGACATTACATCTATGTTCACACACACTCATTGCTAGATGTCGGTGTTCATACTCTTTCACTGTAATATCCATGCTAGTCTATTTTCTTTTTCCTGCTTTCTTCTTGTGTGTTTGATAAACCTTAAGAAAAAACAAAAAAAATTAGTAGTAGTTTACTTTTCTGTTGTAGTAGTAATAATTAAAAAGAAAACCCAAAAATATTTCCCGTTCTTCTTTTGTTTGTTGGGAGCTTTCCCGTGTAAATAGTTTTATTTCTTTTCTTTCCTTTGGGGGTTGATAGGACAAGACCATAATTAAATTGTCAAAGTGGCTCTTATATGCATCATTGTTAATTTAACCAAGAGCCATATTGCCTTGTCTTCTCTTGTTTATTGAATGCTCACAGATTCCAGCTTAGTCCAATGCACGTACACTCTTATTATTATTCACATCGTTCGGTCGTGCAAGTGAAAGGAAATTATGATGATATATGATGGACTGACTGAGATGGGAAAAGCTGGTATGAACTCGACCTCTTCTGTTTTTGTAAATATGATGATTTCATCGTTCTTGATTCAGCTTATTATGAATAAACATGTTTGCAATGACAATTAGAGATCATAGTTGCTTGATTAGCTATTGAGATGGTTATGATGTGGTATAGTGGGGTGGTATCTTCCTTTGAATGATTTAAGTGACTTGACTTGGCACATGTTCACGCATGTAGTTGAAACAAATCAACATAGCCTTCATGATATTTATGTTCATGGTGGATTATATCCACTCATGCTTGCATCCAATGTTTATTAATTTTAATGCATGTACATGGCTGTTGTCGCTCTCTAGTTGTTCGCTTCCTAGTATTTTGCTAGCCTTCACCTGTACTAAGCGGTAATACTGCTTGTGCATCCAATCCCTTAAACCCCAAAGTTATTCCATATGAGTCCACTATACCTTCCTATATGCGGTATCTACCTGCCGTTCCAAGTAAATTTGTATGTGCCAAACTTTAAACCTTCAAATAAACATTCTGTTTTGTATGCTCGAATAGCTCATGTATCAACCAAGGATGCCCTTATCTTCCATGTTAGGCGGGTTATTCTCAAGAGGAGTGGACTCCGCTCCTCACTCACGAGAAAATGGCTGGTCACCGGGATGCCCAGTCCCATGCTTTATGCAAACTAAATCAAAATTAATTGCAAACAAAACTCCCCCTGGGACCTGATGTATGTTGGAGGCACTCGTTGTTTCGAGCAAGCCATGGATTGATGCTTGTTGGTGGAGGGGGAGTATAAAATTTACCATTCTGTTTGGGAACCTCCTATAATGTGTGTAGCATGGAAGATATCGCCATCTCTTAGTTGCTATGTTGACAATTAAAGTATACCGCTCAAAATATTATTTATTCTCTATTTCAAAACCAAGCTCTGGCACCTCTACAAATCCCTGCTTCCCTCTGCGAAGGGCCTATCCATTTACTTTTATGTTGAGTCATCACCCTCTTATTAAAAAGCACTAGCTGGAGAGCACAACTGTCATTTGCATTCATCACTATTAATCTATATTGGGTGTGACTATGATTGGATCTCGTTTACCATGAATTACAATGTCTAGTCAGTCCTTGATCTTTAAAGGTGCTCTGCATTTATGTTTTGCGGTCTCAGAAAGGGCTAGCGAGATACCATCCTGTTATATCATATTATGATTGTTTTGAGAAAGTGTTGTCATCCGAGATTTATTATTATGGCTCGCTAGTTGATTATGCTCTTGATATGAGTAATTATGAGACCTAAGAATTATTGCAAATGTGGTTAGTTATGATATTTGCTGAAAACTTGAATGCTGACTTGACATATTTACAACAACAAGAGCAAACAGAGTTTGTAAAAGTTTTTCTTTATTTCTTTCAGTTTGTCAACTGAATTGCTTGAGGACAAGCAATGGTTTAAGCTTGGGGGAGTTGATACGTCTCCGTCGTATCTACTTTTCCAAACACTTTTGCCCTTGTTTTGGACTCTAACTTGCATGATTTGAATGGAACTAACCCGGACTGGCGATGTTTTCAGCAGAATTGCCATGATATTGTTTTATGTGCAGAAAACAAAAGTTCTCAGAATGACCTGAAACTCCACGGAATATCTTACAATAAATAATAAAAAAATCCTCGCCAAAGATGAACCCACACCCTGTCCACGAGGGTGGGGGACCCCCCCCTAGGGCGCGCCCCTACCTCATGGGCCCCCTAGAGACTTTCCAACGCCAACTCCAACTCTATATATTTGCTTTCGGGGAGAAAAAAATAGAGGAGAAGAAATCATCGCGTTTTACGATACGGAGCCGCCGCCAAGCCCTAAAACCTCTCGGGGGGGCTGATCTGGAGTTCGTTCAGGGCTCCGGACAGGGGGATTCGTCGCCGTCGTCATCATCAACCATCCTCCATCACCAATTTCATGATGCTCACCGCCGTGCGTGAGTAATCTCATCGTAGGCTTGCTGGACGGTGATGGGTTGGATGAGATTTATCATGTAATCGAGTTAGTTTTGTTAGGGTTTGATCCCTAGTATCCATTATGCTCTGAGATTGATGTTGCTGTGACTTTGCTATGCTTAATGCTTGTCACTAGGGCCCGAGTGCCATGATTTCAGATCTGAACCTATTATGTTTTCATGAATATATGTGAGTTCTTGATCCTACCTTGCAAGTTATAGTCACCTACTATGTGTTATGATCCGGCAACCCCTAAGTGACAATAATCGGGACCACTCCCGGTGATGACCATAGTTTGAGGAGTTCATGTATTCACTATGTGCTAATGCTTTGTTCCGGTTCTCTATTAAAAGGAGGCCTTAATATCCCTTAGTTTCCAATAGGACCCCGCTGCCACGGGAGGATAGGACAAAAGATGTCATGCAAGTTCTTTTCCGTAAGCACGTATGACTATATTCAGAATACATGCCTACATTACATTGATGAATTGGAGCTAGTTCTGTGTCACCCTATGTGATGACTGTTACATGATGAACCGCATCTGGCATAATTATCCATCACTGATCCGATGCCTACGATCTTTCCATATACTGGTTTACGCTTATTTACTTTTCCGTTGCTACTGTTACAATCACTATAAAATACCAAAAATATTACTTTTGCTTCCTTTACTTTTGTTGCCGTTACCACCACTATCATATTACTTTGCTACTAAACACTTTGCTGCAGATATTAAGTTTCCAGGTGTGGTTGAATTGACAACTCAGCTGCTGATACTTGAGAATATTCTTTGGCTCCCCTTGTGTCGAATCAATAAATTTGGGTTGAATACCCTACCCTCGAAAACTGTTGCGATCCCCTATACTTGTGGGTTATCAAGAACATGGTGAAGGCCTATGACAGATTGGAGTGGGGGTATCTCAGGGCCATCATGGAGAAACTTGGTTTTGCATCTCAATGGATTGAAACGGTAATGGACATGGTCACTTATGTGTCTTTTTCAGTTTTGTTCAATGGTGAGAAGTTGGAGAAGTTTAAGCCAACAAGAGGTATCCAACAGGGAGATCCTATTTCCCCTTATCTTTTCTTGATTGCAGCAGAGGGCCTTTCGTGCCTCTTAAAACACACCTTCCGTCATCGGTGCTTAATGGCATTAAGGTGGCTCCCACTGCTCCGGCAGTAAACCATCGCTTGTTTGCGGATGATAGCCTGTTGCTTTTCAAGAATAGTGCTCATGGGGCGAATGAGGTTTCAAACCTACTGGAGACTTATTGCTCAGCCTCGGGTCAGCGGATTAACCATGAAAAATCATCTATCTTCTTCAGCAAGGGATGTCCTGCGAATCTTAGAACGGAGGTGAAAAATATTCTTGAAGTGCAAAATGAATCCCTCAGCGACAAGTATCTGGGAATGCCTACGGAGGTTGGGCAATCAAAGAATGGTACTTTTAAATATTTACGTGACAGAGTATGGGAGAAAGTAAAAGACTGGATGGAGAAGCTGCTTTTGGCTGCAGGAAAGGAAGTTCTTATCAAATCAGCGGTCCAAGCTATCCCGGTGTTTTCGGTGTCTTGTTTCAGATTACCAAGGGGATTATGTGAAAGTGTAACTTCAATGATACGACAGTTTTGGTGGGGAAGCAAGAGAGGGAAGCGCAAACCCTGCTGGGTAGCATGGGACCTGATGACTAGACCAAAGAACTTGGGGGGGGGGGGGCTCGGTTTCAGAGATATTGAGATCTTTAATCCTGCCCTACTTTCACGACAAGTGTGGAGAATTATGAATGATCCATCATCTTTGAGTGCTAGAATCCTGAAAGCGACATATTTCCCTAACTGCTCCATCTTGGAGGCAGAACTAGGGCCACACCCCTCTCAGGTCTGGCGTGCCATCTTGGATGGAAAGGATATTATCAAGCTGGGTGCTATTCGGAGGATTGGCGATGGAGCAACCACGAGAATTTTGCACCACAATTGGATCCCAAGGAACGGAGTGATGAAACCTCTGACATCCCTAGTCGCTGATCCCCCACAGCTGGTCTCTGATCTTATTGATTACACCACGGCTTCATGGCGGGAGGAGTTAATCCGACAGGTTTTTATTCCTATTGATGTAGAGGCCATTTTACAGATCCCTCTCTGCTCGAGGAAGCTTGACGACTTTTGGGCTTGACACGAATATGTAAAAGGTCTCTTTTATGTCCGTTCAGCGCACAGGATGATAGTCAACACAAAGATCAGTCGAAATGCGTGGCTGGAAGAGAGAATGGATTCGTCAAACTCTGAAGCTGAATCGAGGGGATGGCGATCACTCTGGAAGAATATGGTGCCACCCATCTGGCCCAGCATTCACTGCCCACGGGAGACGTTCTTCAACATCGCAAGATGTCAACGTCGTGCTTGTGTCCCTTGTGCGGGGCACCTAACAATTGGTGACACGCACTGCTGGAGTGCAGTTCCTCCCGGTGTGTTTGGGCGCTATCCAATGAGGAATTGCTCGAGCATATGATAATGACCACGTAGACGGATGCAAAGCTATGGTTGTTCGCCATGAGCGACTCTCTTCCAGCAGATCAATTTATCCTAATGACTGTGACCCTATGGGCCACTTGGAGTGCATGACGGAAGGCCATACACGAGGATGTTTATCAAGCACCTTTTGGAACGGATAGGTTCATCAAGTCCTATCTGCAGGAGCTTGAGATGATCAGAGTAAAGAAGGCTATCCAGCCAAGGAGTACCATAGTCAGATCACGAGCGTGGATTAGCCCACCACATGAGCACATGAAAATCAACGTGGACGCAGCGGTCTCAAGGGATGGACGCTTCGGAGCTGTTGGAGCGTTATGCAGAGATGAAGCAGGCGATTATCTAGGGGCATCGGCACTAGTTATCAACAATATCCATGACCCTCAGATCCTGGAGACAATAGCTATCAGAGAGGCTCAAGCTCCTGCTGAGGATCTTTATATCAACAAAATGTCCATTGCGTCAGATTGCAAGGTGACAATTGATGCGATCAGGGACAGGAGCTCTGCGGTGTTTGGAGCTATAGTTAAGGAAATTTTAGCTAGAGCAAATAATTTTTCTTCTTGCACTTTTAGTCATGAGTATAGGACCTCGAATGTTGAGGCCCATAATCTCGCAAAGTATGCTTTATCCCTAGGTTTTGGCCGCCATGTTTGGTTTGGCGAGACCGGGGAACTTGTGTTCGTACCTACCAACATTGTGATGCAGTAATAAAGCTTTCTGAGGTTCTAAAAAAACCCAGTGAGAATGTTCCCCTAAAAAACAATGATAATGTACGTGGAGTAGTTGTTGCACCCTCAGCACCTCCGATTAATCGCGAACCAACCTGTGGTTGGATGGTTAGAGGGACAGTGGTATCCCTAATCCACCAGGGTTCAAGACGTTCCCATGTATGTATGAGCGTTTGCGTCTGTACTGATGTTCAGAAAAAAAAGCATCTCCGGTTAATCATATTTTTTTGAGGATGATAGCTTACTTATGTTCAAAGCAGATGAAGAAGCTTCTACAATCATTAAGGACACAGTGCAGAAGTATTGTGATGCTTATGGCCAAAAAATTAACCTGTCAAAGTCCTCTATTTTTTTGGTAAGGGCTGCCCAGAGTCATGAAGGAATTATATCAAAGTTGTTCTTGTTGTCCCCAATGAATCCTTGAATAAACGATACCTTGGCTTAACGTCAAATATGAGGAAGAGTAAATAACGAATATTTGGATAGGCTTTGGTCAAAAGTTCAGTGTTGGATTGAAAGATGTATCACCTCTTTTCGGAAGGAGCGTCTATTGCACCGGCAATCTCGACTTAGGGTCTGTTCGGAGACTCTCCCGCTCCCCAAGTCCGCTCCAGGAGTTGGTGAAGCTGTAGCTAAAAATGGTGGAGTGGGGAAAAGGCAACTCCACAGATTCTCAGATTTTAGAGAGCTGGAGGACTGCCGAACAGCTCCTTATTGTATGTCATGTTGCTTGCTACCTCGCGGGCTATGCAATCAGCTAAATACCATAGTTTGGAAGAAAAAAAATGAGGTTGTAAAGATGGAAAGAGAAAGACGACGTGGGTGTCTTGGGATGATATGGGCCATGCGTAAGTACACGGGGGGTTTGGGGTTATGAGATACGGAGATTTTCAACCTTGTCATGTTGGAAAAGCAAGGATGGAGGATTATTCAGGAGCCGAGTTCGCTGAGTGCGCGGATTCTCAAAGCAAAGTACTTCCCACCTTCTAACTTGCTAGAATCGAAGCTTGGATCCCAACCATCTCAAGTGTGGTGAGTTGTTCATGCAGGCCTAGAAGTTTTGAAACAGGGACTTGTCCGGCGAACTGGAGATGGGGAATCAATGCACGATTGGAAATTTGGAATCACAATAAGGAATTAGGACAACTCCCCTATTCTTGTCACGAAATAGATCGACAATACATCTAGACAGTGCAACCGGACTGCTATTTATCAGCATATATGAATACCGTTGATGTTGACGACTTGACGTTGTTATGAATATTCCGCTCAGTACCATGACGTCTAGCGATTGGTTGGCATGGCACTATGAGCGATCAGGCATCTTTTTGGTTAGGTCAGCCTACAACTTTTGGTTGATACGAAATGGAGGAGGGATGACGGTTGGAGCATTGTGGAAGCATGTCAGACACAATAACGGTTCAGAAACAATAGCAAAATTTATGAAATGAAGGTCAAAAACTTTGCATGGAGGCTAGCAAAAAACACTATTTTGACTGGTGAAAACTTAATGCAACATCACATATCAGAATTGAATACTTGCTTTCATATGTGTTACTACAGGACAATAAAAGATCTCTAGAGGGATTTATAAAAAAACATTTTCAATCGTGTTGTCACAACTAAAGATATATCCTTGATATTTTATTAGAACGAAAACATCCGTGTTGGCTAGACTATTCCAGCACACATGTTCATGAATTATATAAGAAATTCCAACCACATGTGTCGGCGGGAAATCTGCCTCCACCAACACCTATGGGGACCGAGCCCCTTTCTTGGTTCGACGGGGGGCGGAGGTCGCACGAAGAGCGGATCGAGGCGGTGCACACGAGGGGTTTACCCAGCTTCGGGCCGCACAGATGCGTAAAACCTTACTGCTGCTTTGTGGTTTGGTATTGTGTTCTTGCTCGAGAGCGTGTGGTGCTACAGTACACGCGAGCTGCTGGCGAGACCGAGCGTGAATGGCCTCCTCTCTCCCCCTGTTGCGCATGGGGCCTCCTTTTATATGTGCAAGGGGTTACCCACAGGTGGCAACGTAGGCGGGGGTAAAACTGGAAATGCTGTGTTGGGTACAGTTGTTTGCACAGTGCTATCATACCTAACTCTGACGGCAGGGGACAAGGGCATTAAATGCCCGTCCGCGTCGCCCAGACGGTGCAGGAAAGGGGCCGTCTGGAGCGCCATGGTTTGCCACGATGGCTACTCTGTCAGCGTTGCTTTGCCACCGCATGCCCCTGGCTGCCCAGCCTCTCGCCATGTACGTCTGGAATGGCTCCAGAGCGACGCGTGGGTGGATGAGCTGGAGCGCAGGCGCGGGGTGGTGACTTGCCGCGGCAAGCGCCTTGCCGCGGTTGGTGTCTTGTCGCGCCCGGGAGCTTGTCGCTCACCGGTCCTTGCCGAGACGCGGGGCGCGTCGCAGCGAGTATCTTGTCGTGCCTCGGTCGGCCTTCCCAGCAAGCTCCTCTTGCCAGGGCCTTGTGCTTCGAGCGGTCGTCCCGGCAAGCTCCTCTTGCCGGGGCCTTGCTCTCTTCGGGTGGCCTTCCCGGCAGGCTCCTCCTGCCGGGGCCTTGGCTCAAAATACTTTGTTCTTGGATGGCCCAAAAAGGGACCACGGAGAGTTTTGGCGATCGCCTGGCAAGCCTTGCCGCGGGGTGCTACGACTGCCCGTGCACAAGTTCGGGGTACTAAGGTACCCCTACTTTAGTACACCGACAGGAGCCCCCGGGCCTGGGCCATACACGGTGCCGAGCGCTGTTGGGCCAGGCCCAAAGCAGTGCACGGGCACGCGTGGCCTGGGTCACGCTGCATCTGCTTCTGCATCCACCACGTCCTCCCCGAACGGCACGCTTCGAATGCGGCATCGTGGGGAGAGGCGTGCGTGACGTGGGCGGCGTGCGCGGGGCTGAGCCCCGCAGGCATGCGTCACGTCGTAATAAAGGGGGACGGTTCGCGCTATCCCCATAAGTGGAGGAAGGCGTGGAGGCGCGGCTCGTTTGCGGGACGGGGGCGAGGCACGGTTTCCGAGGTGCCCGCTCCCCACGATCACGGGGCGAGGGGAGGTCGCCTCATCCGTCGCCTTGGTCCTGCACGCCAGCCACGCGGCTTCCATGCGCCTAGGGTCGCGGACGGTGGAGGCAGGAAAACGGGCCGAGGCAGCGGGCCGGTCCCAGTCGCCTGCTCTTCCTGCGTCTTGATTGGCTGAGCGGGGCGGTCGAGCCCCCACCCTTCTCCTTTATAAAGAGCAAGAGGGGGGGCGACGAAAACCCACACTCCTCCATCTTCGCTTCTCTTCAGCTTCTGATCCCCTCTCTCCATTCGCCATGGAGAAAGGGAATCCTGGTCCTTCATCGGTGGCAGCGAGGGTCGCCGCTAGGCAACGCGCCCCTCCCCCCTTGCACCCGCGGTGGCGGAGCCAACCGTAAGGGGAAGGGGGAGGGGGCGAGGTCGTGGACGAGGCCGTGGACGAGGTCGTGGACGAGGCGGACGGGGCGACGCGCCGGCCTCGCCTCCGCCAGCGGCCCCTCTTCTCACGGCAGTCCACATCGGGGACGACCCCTGCGAGTTCTTCGTCAGGCTGCGCCTGGCGCCTCGCCGCCGCCTTCGCCTCCCGGCTCCCTTCGCTAGCGTGATGGAGATGGATCAACCCGAGACGCTAAGGCTGCGCATGAAGGGCTGCGGGATCAGCGGCACGCGGGTCCACGTCGAGTCCCCAGCCCCTGGCGTGGTGTATCTTGGCCGAGGGTGGAAGACATTTGCCCGTATCCACAGCTTGATGGAGGGGTTCACCCTCCATTTTAAGTTGATGGAGGGCGATCTCCTCTCCGTCAAGGCCTTCGGGGACTTCGGGACCCGGGCCCGGTGCTGCGTGGATAGCTCCTCCGACAGCGAAGGCTCCTCCTCGAGCGAGAGTGACGAGGAGGGGAGCGACAGCGACGACGAGGGCAGCGGTCTTCGGGATGACGGGTCCGACTAGGCGTCGGCCGCGGCTCCGCGTGGCACCGGCGACCCCATCATCCGCGTCGCCGGCTCCTTGAGCTTCCCGGGGTCGTCTCCTTGGCGGCTGGCATGGTGAGGCTGCGGAAGAGGAAGAGGGCTGGCGGCAAGGCCGTCAACTCGGAGTACGAGGGCACGGCGCCCTCGACAGCGTGCTGACGCCCTGCCGCCTCGTCGAGCCCTCTTCCGGCGCCGCCATCACCGTCCAGCTTTCAGCCGGCCCCCGGGGCGTTCTGTTGGTGTCTTCTGCCACCCGTAGCTCGCCTAGGCGCCCCTTTTGCCCTTTTCGCCTCCTTGTCCTACCTCCTGAGGAGAGAGACAAGAAAGGGATTACGGGCATCTTATCTTTTTTCAATCTGTAAGCCCTCGGGCCTTAGCTGTGTTTAAAACTTGTAATCCCATCTTTCATGTTTTTCATTCTCTCTGAACTGTACCTGAGCGGAATGTTTTTAATGAAAAGGGGATGTTTGCCGGGCCATTTGTCCCGTGGGTAAAACCCACGCCAAGGAGCGAATCCTTTATATCGTTAAGATAGACACTTCTTTGCCCGGCAACAGGCCCTGCCGTCTTCCCGCGCCACTCGACCTTCCTCACGCCTTTGGCGGAGGCAGGGATGAGGCGGGTTCGGGCTCCTCATTCCGTTCCTTTGCCGCCGCGGCTACTACCGAAACTAGCCCCAGGAACGCGCTCCGGGGTCCAGAGTTAAGGGAGCACGGCAGCTTTTTAGGAAGGAACAAGGTTTTCGCATTCCTCAGTCCATAAGAGAATGCATGACAAGTGATGAAAGACTTATCTGGGATTGCAGCCCCCGGCAACTTTGGCTTGCTGCGGGTGAGTCTTCGTACTTGCAGCCCCCGGCAACACTGGTTTGCCGGGGACCAGATGCTGGTCCGCCCTTCTCCTCTTCTTCGTCCTTAAGCGGTCTGGCCAGGATATGCAAAACCCTGCGAACCAAAGGAAACGAAAGAACAGGAAAAAGGACGCAGACTCAACCTCTAAGCTAGGGGTTAGCAGCTGTTAGGCACTATCAACCCTAACCAAGGATGAGACTCGACTCAGCATGCATGCTAAAACTTAGGGCGCCAGCGCTTCATTTACTGCTGCTCAGGGTCTGCGCCTGGCTTTGTACAAAGGATTACATGCAACTGCGGCAAGACTTGTACAAAAGGTTGGTTGCCGGGCGGGGCCCGACAACCGCGCCTTACGGGTAAAACTTACGAAGATGCTCAATATTCCAGGAGTTGCTCACCGGAGTGCCATCTTCGGTCTCGAGACGGACAGCGCCGGGCCTCGTGACTCGTCTCACCCGGTAAGGGCCTTCCCACTTCGGCGTCAACTTGTTATGATTCTTGGCGGATGGGGCGTGCCGAAGAACAAGGTCGCCTTCCTCGAAGCTTCTGGCTTTAACTTTGCGGCTATGGTAGCGACGCAAAGCTTGCTGGTAGTGAGAGGCTCGCACAGCAGCCTGAAGACGATCTTCCTCAAGGAGCAGCGCGTCATCTTCACGCAGCCGCTCTTGCTCAAGCTCATCATAAGCGAGCACTCGAGGTGACCCGTATACGAGTTCCGTGGGGGTAACTGCTTCTTCTCCATAGACTAGAGCAAATGGTGTCTGGCCAGTGGCTCGATTTGGCGTCGTTCTGATCAACCAAAGAGCCACCGGCAGCTCCTCGATCCAGTTTCTTCCGCACTTGTGCAGCCTGTCGAAAGTTCTGGTCTTGAGCCCGCGCAGCACCTCGGCATTGGCCCTTTCCGCTTGACCGTTGCTCCGGGGATGAGCAACAGAAGCGAAGCAGACCTTGGCGCCGAGATCTTGGACGTATTGCATGAAGGTGCGGCTCGTGAACTGCGTACCGTTGTCGGTGATGATCCTGTTGGGGATCCCGAAGCGGCAAACAATCGACTTGAAGAACTTGACTGCTGACTGTGCTGTCACCTTCCTCACTGGTTCCACTTCCGACCACTTTGTGAACTTGTCGATTGCGACGTACAAGTACTCAAAGCCCCCGATAGCTCGGGGGAAGGGGCCGAGGATGTCGAGCCCCCAGACCGAAAATGGCCAGGATAAAGGGATCGTCTGGAGAGCTTGAGCTAGCTGGTGTATCTGCTTGGAATGGAACTGGCACGTTTCACACTTGGTTACTTGTGCAGTTGCATCCTGGAGGGCTGTCGGCCAGAAGAAACCTTGCCAGAATGCTTTGCCGGCAAGTGCTCTGGCGCCAATGTGGTGACCACATATGCCTCCATGTATCTCTGCCAACAGCTTTTGTCCGTCTTCCCGGGAAATACACTTCAATTTCACACCGTTGTGCCCTCTTCTGTATAGTGTGTTGTCGACGAACTGGTACATACTCGAGCGCCGGGCTACTCTTTCCGCTTCTTCTTGCTCTTCGGGAAGTTCTCCGCTTTGGAGGAAATGGACAGTCTGCTGCACCCATGCTGGAGCCTGTGGCTCGACAACAAGGACTGAAGGCACATCTGCCGCTGCGGGAACGTCCGCTTCTACGGCGAGGATCTGGGGCTCAGCCGGGGCTTGACGTTCCCTGGCAAGCTTGCCGGAGCAAAACTTGTCGGGAGCGCCTGCTTCTACGGAACAAACCCTGGGGTTTTCCGGAGCAGACGGCTCCTCATCGCTCTTGGCGTCGATCTTAGGGACCTTCTTGGCGGCAGCTCCGGGGAGCTCTGCCGGAAGATAGTCGCCGGAGACCAACTTCCTATTCTTGCTCTGTTTGGTTGATGGCGTTACGGATGGCTGAGTCAGCTTGAGCACAAAGGTTCCTGGTTCCACAGGTAACTTGAATGCTGCGCACTTTGACAGGCCATCAGCGATGTCGTTCTCAGCTCTTGGAATGTGTTCCATTTGCAGGCCGTCAAAGCGCTCTTCTAGCTTCCTCACTTCATCAACGTACGCTTCCATCAACGGACTCTGGTAATCTTTGTTCACTTGGCGGACGACAAGCTGCGAGTCACCCCTGACAATGAGCTTCTTGATCCCAAGTTCTGCCGCGATCCTGAGACCGGCGAGCAGACCTTCATACTCTGCAGTATTGTTGGTTGCTTGTTCCTTGGGGAAGTGCATCTGGACCACGTACTTGAGGTGCTCTCCGGTGGGCGCGATAAGTAACGCGCCAGCACCGGCGCCTTGCAGCGAGAAAGCACCATCAAAGTACATCAGCCACTCTTTGCTTGCTTCTTTGGCGGGGATGCTCGTCTCTGGGACATCTTCGTCCGGTGTCGGTGTCCACTCTGCTATGAACTCCGCCAATGCTCTGCTTTGGATAGTCGAGGTGCTCTCGAACTGGAGACCGAAACTCGACAGTTCTAGTGCCCACTCGACAATCCTGCCTGTCGCTTCTGGATTCTGCAGTATCCTCTTCAGCGGAAAGCGGGTGACAACCGTAATCTCATGTGCTTGGAAGTAATGGCGCAGCTTTCTCGAGGCCATGAGAAGGCCGAAAAGCAATTTCTGCACACCAGAGTACCTTGACCTAGCCCCCTGCAGAAGGGAGCTGACAAAGTAAACTGGGCGCTGCACCATTTTCTTCTTCTGCACCTCCACTCGCTCCTGCGCAGATTCATCCTTGTCGGGGCCAGAGCTTGTCGGGGAAGCCCCCTGCTTGTCGCTGGACGTGCTTGCCGCGGTTGCTGGCTCATCATCTGCCTCCCTCTCCGCTACTAACGCAGCACTAACCACTTGATTGGTTGCCGCCAGGTACAGCAGCAACTTCTCTTGTGGTTTAGGCGCGACAAGTATTGGAGCGGAGGATAGGTATTTCTTCAAGTCTTGCAGCGCAGCCTCCGCTTCCGGAGTCCATCTCACTGGACCCGCCTTTTTCAAAACTTTGAAAAATGGCAGGGCGCGTTCTGCAGACTTGGAAATAAACCTGCCGAGAGCCGCGACGTAGCCGGCAAGCCTTCGTACATCCTTGACGCGTGTTGGTGCTTCAATCTGCTCGATGGCCTTGATTTTGTCTGGATTGGCTTCGATTCCTTGCTGAGACACGAAGAACCCGAGAAGCTTGCCGGAAGGGACTCCAAACACGCACTTCTCGGGGTTGAGGTTGAGGCTGATCCTGCGCAGGTTCGTGAAGGTCTCTTCTAAATCTTGAATCAGGGTCGCCCTGTCCCTGCTTTTGACCACTATGTCATCCATGTAGGCTTCCACATTTCTGTGGATCTGTGGCTCAAAAGCGGTATGGACAACCCTCGCAAACGTCGAACCAGCATTCTTCAAACCGAAAGGCATCCGTATGAAACAGTATGTGTCACATGGAGTGATGAACGCGGTCTTCTCCTCGTCTTCTTCAGCCATGAAGATCTGATGGTATCCTGAGTAGGCGTCAAGAAATGAAAGCAGGTCACATCCGGCCGTGGAGTCAACAATCTGGTCAAGGCGCGCCAAAGATGTCGGCGGGAAATCTGCCTCCACCAGCACCTATGGGGACCGAGCCCCTTTCTTGGTTCGGTGGGGGGCGGAGGTCGCACGAAGAGCGGATCGAGGCGGTGCACACGAGGGGTTTACCCAGCTTCGGGCCGCACAGATGCGTAAAACCCTACTGCTGCTTTGTGGTTTGGTATTGTGTTCTTGCTCGAGAGCGTGTGGTGCTATAGTACACGCAAGCTGCTGGCGAGACCGAGCGTGAATGGCCTCATCTCTCCCCCTGTTGCGCATGGGGCCTCCTTTTATATGTGCAAGGGGTTACCCACAGGTGGCAACGTAGGCGGGGGTAAAACTGGAAACGCTGTGTTGGGTACAGCTGTTTGCACAGTGCTGTCATACCTAACTCTGACGGCAGGGGACAAGGGCATTAAATGCCAGTCCGTGTCGCCCAGACGGTGCAGGAAAGGGGCCGTCTGGAGCGCCATCGTTTGCCACGATGGCTACTCTATCAGCGTTGCTTTGCCACCGCATGCCCCTGGCTGCCCAGCCTCTCGCCACGTACGCCTGGAATGGCCCCAGAGCGACGCGTGGGTGGATGAGCTGGAGCGCAGGCGCGGGGTGGTGACTTGTCGCGGCAAGCGCCTTGCCGTGGTTGGTGTCTTGTCGCGCCCGGGAGCTTGTCGCTCACCGGTCCTTGACGGGACGCGGGGTGCGTCGCAGCGAGTATCTTGTCGTGCCTCGGTCGGCCTTCCCAGCAAGCTCCTCTTGCCGGGGCCTTGTGCTTCGAGCGGTCGTCCCGGCAAGATCCTCTTGCCGGGGCCTTGCTCTCTTCGGGTGGCCTTCCCGGCAGGCTCCTCCTGTCGGGGCCTTGGCTCAAAATACTTTGTTCTTGGATGGCTCAAAAAGGGACCATGAGAGTTTTGGCGATCGCCTGACAAGCCTTGTCGCGGGGTGCTACGACTGCCCGTGCACAAGTTCGGGGTACTAAGGTACCCCTACTTTAGTACACCGACAACATGGCATATTTGGCAAAGGGAATGTAAAAAGGAAAATAAAATTCCTTGGTCAAAATAAACCCTTAACCTAACATGAAGGAGAATATACCACTGTTTGGACTTACGTCATCATGTAAGCAAGATCTCCTTACTTGTGCCTTAGCATATGCCATCAACAAATTTCAGCCGCTAATTCTTCGTACATGCACCTTAACATTGGCATCCATTTGATCCTTTTAATAGATGGATCCTCAGAACCATTTATCAATGTTAGATGTGTATAACCCTTTTCGCTTTATCCCCATTGTATAAGGGGTCTCTTGCATTTTACCATATACATGTACATGTATTGGCCTCTGGCCCTCCTGAGAATGCAGTTGCCATTCATCCAACATGGTATCAGATGTTAGGTTCCCCTCTCTTCTGCACGCTGCAACTCCGTGCTAGCTCCTAATTCGATCTGCCCACTGCCAGGTCCGGCTCTCCTCGTCGTGGATCCAGCCACCCCGGTCATCCTCGCTGCGGATCCGGCCTGCTCCGCCTCCTCCCGACCGTGTTTCGGCCTGCTCCATCTCCTGCCAGTCACGCCCCGGCCTGCTCCGCCTTCTGCTGGCTGCGCCCCGGCCGCCTTCGCCTCCTGCCTCGATCGCCGTCGCAACCTGGCTCGGCTCCGTCCACCGCTCCCGCTGCAGTTCTTGCTGTCGGCTGCCCCCGTCTGCCTCCTGCGCCCCGCTGTCCGGCTCGGCTCTGCGGCCGGGCAGGTGTTGCTCCTAGCCCGTTCGGCGGGCTGCTGATGCCCCAGCCGACTCCTTCCAGCTGAGGGGCTTCCTCCCCGCGCGCTCCTTTGCCCGCTCTCAAGCGATCCCCTGCTCGCTCGTGTGCGAGCGCTTGCTCGATCCCGATCCAGTTCGTGTCTGCTTGCGCTGACTCAAAAAAAAGACAGACAGACAGCGAGATATCTCAGTATGTCATCTTCAGGCTATGTGGCTGTTCCTCGCTGCTCGGTGATCTTTGATGGCACCAACTATGCTGAGTTTGTGGGCTTCATGCGTATCCATATGCGCGGTCTTCTGCTGTGGGGCGTGCTCTCTTGTGAGGTAGCTTGTCCGCCCTGCCCCGTTGCTCCGGTGGCTCCTGTTCTACCGGCCCCGCCAATGCTTGTTGCTGATGCTTCTCAGGCTGATCGTGATGCAGCCAAGGCCCTTGATGACGCTGCAGTTGATGCTTATGATCAGCAGGTATCTGCATATTCTGACGCTCTTTCTGTCTACCGGGATGATTTGTCTGCCTACACTCAGTGGTGCAATGATGATGCTTGAGCTGTTGCTGTTCTCACTGCGAGTGTCCTTCCTCAGTTTGCTTCAGAGTTCATGGGCCTCGATACTGTTGCAGTGATGTGGTCCTACCTCTGTCAGCGCTATCAGCCCTCTGGCGAAGCCCTATACCTCTCTGTGGTGCGTCAGGAGCATGCTCTCCAGCAGGGTGACTCGTCTGTTGATGAGTTCTACTCCTAGTGTTCTGCCATCTGGCATCAGCTTGACTCACTTAGGACAGTTGTTTGTGGAACTTGCCGTTGCTGTCAGACTACGCGGTCTGACTTGGAGTTTCAGCGGGTCCATGAGTTTTTATCTCGTCTCCGCTCTGAGTTTGAGCCCAAACGTGCTCACTTGCTTGCTCGTGGTCGTGTTCCTATCTCGGTGGTGCTTGCCGAGCTTCGTGCTGAGGAGACCCGCCTTCACTCTGCCGGTTTGCTGGTGGTCCCGTCTGTATTGGCTGCTCGGGCTCCAGTGTCGTCAGCTCGGCTCACTGCTCCACCGCTCCTACCCACGCCTTCAGGGGGGTGGGTCGCCCTACTTATGCTGAGAAGGGTCGGTCGCGACGTGACACCTTCTGTGGCTACTGCTCTCGTCCAGGTCATCCAGAGTCTGATTGCCGTGAGAAGAAGCGAGACCAGAGGCGCTCCTCTTCCAGTGGGACTCCTGGATCTTCCTCGACTCCATCACTCACCGACCAGGACATTGTGAGGCTCAAGCGTCTCTTGGCTTCCTCAGGCTCTTTGTCGACTGGTTCCGCTGCTGCTGTAACTGCATCCACTTCTCCATCATCGCAGGCATCTACTCAGCCAGGTACATCTTCGTGGGTTCTGGATTCTGGAGCCTTTCATATGTCTTCTGATTCTTCTCCTGTGTTGTCTTTCCTTCAACCTCTTGATTCGCCTGTTAATGTTCTTACTGCCGATGGCACACCTCTTCCTGGTACTAGTCGTGGTCTTCTTTCCACTCCATCTTTTTCTGTTCCTAGTGTTTCGCATGTTCCTCGCCTTACCATGAATCTTTTTTCCGCTGCCCAACTTACTGATTCTGGTTGTCGTGTCATTCTTGATACCGACTCTTGCTCCATTCAGGATCGTCGCACCAAGACTTTGGTTGGTGCTGGCCCCCGGCGCCGTGAGTCCGAGGGCCTTTGGGAGGTTGACTCGCTTTGTGTTCCTTCCGCTGCCACTACTTCTGCCAGCTCCCATGCTCTTGCTGCCTCTTCGTCTGCGTCCTTCCAGCAGTGGCATCATCGCCTTGGTTACATCTGTGGCTCTCGCTTGTCTTCTTTAGTTCGTCATGGCCTCTTAGGGTCTGTATCTGGATATGTCTCCTTACATTATAATGGTTGCAGACTTGGCAAACAGACTCAGTAACCTTACCCTGCTAGTGAGTCTGTATCTCCGCGTCCTTTTGACTTAGTTCATTCTGATGTCTGGGATCCTGCTCCCTTTGATTTGAAGGGTGGTCATCGCTACTATATTTTGTTTATTGATGATTTCTCTCGCTACACTTGGCTCTACTTCATAAAATCTCGTAGCGAGGTTCTCCCTATATACAAACGTTTTGCTGCCATGGTTCACACCCAGTTTGCCACGCCCATTCGTATTTTTCGTGCTGACTCCGCTGGAGAGTATATCTCTCAGCTGTTGCGTGGTTTTCTCGCGGAACAGGGTACTCTTGCCCAGTTCTCATGTCCTTGTGCTCATGCTCAGAATGATGTTGCCGAACGAAAACATCGTCATTTGCTTGAGACGGCTCGTGCACTGATGATTGCTGCTTCCCTTCCACCTCATTTTTGGGCTGAGGCTATTTCCACATCCACCTATCTTATCAACATTCAGCCATCGACTGCTCTGCAGGGTGGTATTCCTCTGGAGTGTCTCACTGGTCGCTCTCCTGACTACTCAACTCTTCGTATGTTTGGATGTGTGTGCTATGTTCTCCTTGCCCCCCGAGAACGCACCAAACTGACTGCTCAGTCAGTTGAGTGTGTTTTCCTTGGCTACAGTGATGAGCACAAGGGCTATTGATGTTGGGATCCAGTGGGCCGTCGCTTGCGCATCTCGCGTGATGTGACATTTGCTGAGTCTCGTTCTTACTACCCATGTTCTTCTTCCTCGAGTTTCTCTGTGGACGACCTTTCTTTCCTTCTTCTTCCCAATACACCCTGCTATGTGCCTCATGTGTCACCTCCTCCTCCGGCACCTATCATTTCTTCTCACTCACCACCGATCCCATCTTCTCCATCCTCCTCCTCCACCTCTCCACCATCATCTCCCATCCGTCGCCCTCTCTCACCGTTTCCTCTCCACTATACTCGTCGCTCTCATACTGAGGATGTCTCGTCTGACGAGCCTTCCACCTCTGGTTCACCTCTCACGCCTCCCCCGGTTGACAACCTCCGTGCTCGACCTCGCCCCCGCCTGATTGCTACTCCCCCGATCGGTATTGTCTCTCTGTTATTGCTGAGCCCACTTCCTATCGGACTGCCATGACTCAGCCTGAATGGCAGCTTGCGATGGCCGAAGAGCTTGCTACTCTTGAGCGCTCTGGCACATGGGATCTGGTTCCCCTTCCTTTTGGTGTCCGTCCCATCACCTGCAAGTGGGTCTACAAGATTAAGACTCGCTTCGATGGTTCTCTTGAGCGCTACAAAGCTCGTCTTGTGGCCCGTGATTTTCAACAGGAGCAGGGGCGCGATTATGATGAGACATTCGCTCCTGTGGCCCACATGACCACTGTCTGCACTCTTCTTGACGTGGCCTCTGTTCGTCAATGGTCTATCTCCCAACTTGATGTTCAGAACGCTTTTCTCAATGGCGAGTTGCGTGAGGAGGTTTATATGCAGCCACCCCCGGGGGTACTATGCTCCTGATGGTATGGTCTGTAGACTTTGCCGCTCCCTCTATGGTCTCAAACAGGCCCCTCGCGCCTGGTTTGAGCGCTTCGCCTCTGTGGTGACTGCCGTTGGGTTCTTGCCCAGTGATCATGATCCCGCGTTGTTTGTTCACACGACTTCTCGTGGTCGGACTCTTCTCCTTCTCTATGTTGATGACATGATCATCACTGGTGACGACTCTGAATACATTGCCTTTGTCAAGGCTCGCCTTCGCGACCAGTTTCTCATGACTGATCTTGGTCCCCTTCACTATTTTCTTGGGATTGAGATCTCCTCGACCTCTGATGGCTTCTACATCTCCCAAGAAAAATATATTCAGTGTCTTCTTGCTCGCGCTGCTCTTGGTGATGAGCGCACTGTTGTAACTCCCATGGAGCTCAACATTCAGCTTCGTGCCTCTGATGGTGACCCTCTCCCTAATCCCACTCGCTATCGTCACCTTGTTGGCAGTCTTGTCTATCTTGCTGTTACGCGTCCTGACATCTCCTATCATGTCCACATTCTGAGTCAGTTCCTTTTAGCCCCCACCTCTGTCCACTATAGTCATCTCCTCCGTGTTCTACGATATCTCCGTGGCACGATCTCTCAGCGCCTTTTCTTTCTCCGCTCCAGCTCTCTTGAGCTCCAGGCCTGCTCTGATGCTACCTGGGCTAGTGATCCCTCTGATCGACGCTCACTGTCTGCTTACTGTGTCTTTCTTGATGGCTCTCTTCTTGCCTGGAAGACCAAGAAACAGACTGCAGTTTCTCGCTCGAGTACAGAGGCTGAGTTGCGAGCCATGGCTATGCTGACGGCCGAGGTGATCTGGTTACGGTGGCTACTTGAGGATTTTTATGTGTCTTCTGCTACCTCGACTCCCTTATTGTCAGACAGTACTGGTGCTATCAGTATTGCGCGTGACCCGGTGAAGTATGAGCTCACCAAGCACATCGGTGTGGATGCCCACTTTGTGCGTGCTGCTGTGCAGGATCAGACTCTCGCTCTTCACTATGTGCCCTCTGAGTTACGGTTGGTGGATTTCTTCACGAAGGCACGAACTCGAGCGCAACATAGTTTTCTTCTCTCCAAACTCAGTGTTGTCGATCCACCATGAATTTGAGGGGGGGGGGGGTGTTAGATGTGTATAGCCCTTTTCAGTTTATCCCCATTGTATAAGGGGTCTCTTGCACTTTACCATACACATGTACATGTATTGGCCTCTGGCCCTCCTGAGAATGCCGTTGACATTCATCCAACAATCAATACATATTGTCAAAAGAATATTCATTTCTTAAGTGAAAGCACCATTCTCATGAAGTAAAAGGATTTTTGTGAGGGAAAAGCACAGTAAAAAGGTTCAAATCCACTGGACCAATATTTATTATTGATTAACTGATTCATGAGGGGGAACATGAAGGCAAAAAAATAATCAGGAGTTAAAAACACTAGCAGCACAGACGTGCGACCGCATGTGATCAAATCATCGAATCAAACTCACATTAAAGACATAAATCCCCTGAAAAGAATAGAAATTCAACCGTGCTTTCCTTCACAGACATGAGATCAGAATCGTCAGCTCAACATCGTCCAGTCACTGTGCTGGCAGAGTTGGCCTCTAGCTTCCCACATGCCAAATCCGTATTTCGACTCAACGACTCTAAATCATGCCAAATCCGTATCTCGACTCAATGACTCAAAATCATGCCAAATCCGTATTTCGACTCAACGACTCAAAATCATGCCAAATCCGTATTTCGACTCAACGATTCTAAAACAAGCACAATATACTAAAAGTCTCCATCATCATTTCCCAAACTATGTTCAGATTTGAGTCCAAGGAGTTTGGGAAATGAATACCAGTCATGGACTCATGGTATGTAACACTGCCACAGTTCCACTCCACTGTAACTAGTAACTAAATCAATGGTGCGAAGATGCATGGCATTATGTAAGCAACAGTTTAAGTTCAACAGTTGGGCATCACTTCCAAATGTATAGCGATCTTTCTCCAAATCCAGCACTAAGCTACTGATCATTGAACATAATATAATACTCCTATATTCTCAGCTGTAAGTAAATACTACCATAACTAATGTTCTTTTGTCTATTGCAGTCAGGGCAGCCCAGTGCATGTAGCTCCCGCTTGCGCAGGGTCCGGGGAAGGGTCCAACCACTTTCAACATGCCTAAAATCTTTTCATACAACACAATTTTCATGCATGACAGTGTTCAGTTTTGAACAATGCCTACGATGCCAAAAAGCCATGAATGAATCTGGTGCAAACATCAGCAAGATAACTCACCAGACAAAAATTCAGAAATATAGAAGATGAATCACCAACATGTAATCATGAAGATGCATATCTGCTTTTCTCTGAATGTAACTCCAACAGTAGACAAAATTAGGAGCAGCTTATAGAACAATCACCTCAATAATGGTACAAAAACAACATAGTAGCATCGTCTCCAGATCAAATTCTACAACTGCAACCACTAAAAAAATACTTTAGAGCATAATGATGATACCCTAAATTCCAGCAGTGAAAACAGTACATAGCAATGGTATCCGTATCGCAACCAAGTTCAATAACAACCATCATGAACTGCAGGCATAGTCCAATATGATGCCCAAACCATTCAAAATCATGTTCCGAACACATGCAATTCGTTCGCAATTCATGTAATGGAAATTTCCAACATACAATTTTTTCGACTCAACGACTCTAAAACACACAGAATATACTAAAAGTCTCCATCATCATTTCCCAAAATATGTTCAGATTTGAGTCCAAGGGGCTATAGTTTAAGACAACAACTCCATATTCCAGTTCATGAATAGTAGTCATGGTAAGTAACACTGCCACTCCGTTGGCTGTGGTGGTGGTTTGCTTTATTTATAAAGCGGGGCGAAAGCCTTTTTCGGTAAGTAACACTGCCACAGTTTCACTCCACTGTAAATAGTAACTACATCAATGTGTGAAGATGCATGCAACATAATACTACTATGTTCTCAGTTGTAAGTAAATAATACCATAACTAATCTTCTTTTGCATATTGCAGTCAACATGCGTGAAATCTTTTCATACAAGACAACTTTCATGCATGACAGTGTTCAGTTTTCAACAATACCTACGATGCCAACAAAGCACTAATGAATCTGGTGCAAACATCAGCAAGATAACCCACCAGGCATAAATTCAGAAATATAGAAGATGAATCACCAACATGTAATCAAGAAGGTGCATATATGCTTTTTTCTGAATGTAACACTAACGGTAGACAAAATTAGGGAGCAGCTTATAGAACAACCACCTCAACAATGGAAAAAACACAACATAGTAGCACCAGCTCCAGATCACAATCTACAACTGCAACCACTGAAAGAATACTTCAGAGCAATGATGATAATACCCTAAATTCTGGCATTGGGAACAGTACATAGCAATGGTATCCATATCAGAAACAAGTTCGATAACGGCCACCATGACCTGCAGGCATACCATCCAATATGATGCCCAAGCCTTTCGAAATCAAATTTAGAACACATGCAATTCATTCACAATTCATGTATTGGAAATTTTTCTATTTCCAACATACAGTGTACTGAAACATAACAGGGGATAACTGCACAGACTAAATGTGTAGCGACCTTTCTCCAAATCCAGCACTAAGCTACTGATCATTGAACATAATATAATACCCGACCTGTCTCACAATGTAAGACGTTTTTTGACACTAAGTAAATACTACCATAACTAGTGTTCCTTTGCATATTGCAGTCAACATGCCTAAAATCTTTTCATACAAGACAATTTTCATGCATGACAGTGTTCAGTTTTCAACAACTCCTACAATGTCAACAAAGCATGAATCAATCTGGTGCAAACATCAGCACGATAACTGGCCAGACAAAAAAATTGAAATATAGAAGATGAATAACCAAAATGCAATCAAGAAGCTGCATATCTGCTTTACTCTGAATGTAACATTAACAGTAGACAAAATTAGGAGCAGCAATAACCTCAACAGTGGGGCAAAAACAACATAATAGCATCAGCTCCAGATCACAACATACAACTGCAACCACTGAAAAAATACTTCAGAGCAAACAAAAACGGTACATAGCAATAGCATCCATAACAGAAACAAGTTCGATAAAAGCCATCATGGCCTGCAGGCATACCATCGAATATGATGCCCAAGCCATTCGAAATCATGTTCCGAACACATGCAATTCGTTCACAATTCATGTAATGGAAATTTCCAACATGCAGTGTACTTACTGAAACATGACAGGGGATAACTGCACAGACTAAAAGAAAGCCCTGCTGTCATATTTAAAAGAGAAAGAAGGAATCAATATCTATGAACTCCTGTCACCGTTGCGCGAATCATGAAAAGGCTAACCAGTTTGAGTTTCATCACCAGAGATTGCAGTATCCGAACCGGAACCATCAGGGAAACTCAAGCTCGGGGAACCATTGGCAGGTACCATCATTCTGCTGCTTCCGAAGGAACTCAGGGAGGATGAGGCTCTCTTTGAGCACATGTGGAGTAATTCTGAGGCCCCGAGCAAAACAGTTGACAGATCCCTGAAGTTTATCCATCTTATCATAATGCGACAGCTTGCCGGGGCTTCCAAACACCAGCATATCCGATTCCAGCACCAGCACATCACCCCCTTGATACAGGACAGCCGGATCATAAGCAGGTGCGAACGACAGCTCAACCGGGTGCTTGACCCAGTTCATCTGCTCGTAGTCCTCCATGAACCAGATGACCGACTTCTGTGCAGATTGGTGGCAGCAGAACATGGCAAGCCTGCCGTCCATCTCAAACAGCTGCGTGTGGTGGCGCTCGCCCAGCATCGCCTCCGCGGGAGGAGCGATCCAGCTGAATGACTCGGCATCGGTGTCGAACACCAGAATGTTGCCCTCTTGGCTCCGTTGCGGCCGCCAGTGCAGCCTGCCGCGGAAGAGGACGGGCGGCGATGTGCTGGAGCTCTCCAGCCCTCTGGCCAGCCCGGCGGCCACGGCGGCCGACGACGCGAGCAGCTCGATGTCCCTGATCGCCTGCTGGGATCCCAGCGAGAGGACGTAGTAGGAGTACTCCCCGTCGAGGCCCTCGACCAGGTGGTACAGCACCCGGTACTCCCCAGAAGCGGCGTGCTTGTAGAACCCCACGAATTCCGGGCCATCACGAAACAGCAGCCGCAGGCGAGCGCCCTGGCGCGTGGCGGGGTTGCAGACGAGGAAGGTCTCGCGGAAGCCGAGGAGGAGCAGGCCGTCGCAGGAGCCGTGGAGCGCGAGCGCGTCGGAGCCGATGGAGGGCACGCGGCCGGACACCGTGACCCGCATGACCGCCCGGCGCCTGTTGGTGCCGAGGTTGACGGCCTCGAGGCAGTGCTCGTCGTAGGCCAAGAGGAGGGGCTGCGCTGGCTGGCGGGAGTGGTGCTTGCTGATGAAGGCGGGGTCGGCGGCGAGGTCGCGCCAGGCCTTGCAGGCGGCGCGGAAGCGGAGGAGGTGCTTGGGCGGCACGCAGGCGAGGATCTCCGGGATCAGCTCCTCGGGGAGGTCGCCGAAGGAACGCCGTTCGGTCTCCTTCGCCGCCATGGGGAGGGAGGAGGCGAGGTCGGAAGGAGGGGTTCGAGAACCTTCGGAAATGCCTGCGAATTCCCCAGATCCGAATGAGCGGGCGAGAAATTGCTGGAATCGCAGCGCGTGAGGACGCGATGGACTCAGGAACGACCGGTGCGAGCTCACCTGTTCCTCGATTTCCCTTGATCTCCCTCGATCTCGCCGCAGACTCGAGCCGCTCAAGAACTCTGCGGTGCGGGAACACCAACCACCCTTTCGGCCGTTGGAACAAAAAAGGGGGGATGGAAACGCTGCGGTGCGGGAACCGGACATTCTAGAGCGTTCCTGGTCTTCTGGGCTTCCTTTTTATCTGGGCCTGGCCTAGGTGTAAAACTGGATCGAGCCAAACCTCCAAAAACAAAGAGTAGATTGGAACGAGAATTTCCTATATGACGCTCTCTGCGTCAAACTGTCGAGCGAACGCACGTACGAGCGACTCGAGCGAGCGATTTGGGCCGGCCCATCACGTAAATCTTTCACGTCCCGGTTTTGGGAACCTTCTGAGGGTTCCCAGCCGGCTTTTACTGTTTTTGGGAACCTTCTAGAAGGTTCCTGAACAGTTTTCTATTTTTACTTCTTTTTCTTTTCTGTTTCGTTTTTCTTTTCTTTTCTTGTTTATTGTTTATTGTTTCTTTTTTCTTTTTCGTTTTCCTTTTTAAAAAATGTTCTCTTTTTCAAAAAATGTTCATATTTTCAATAAATGTTCGATTTCCAAAAATTTGTTCGTGTTTTCAAATTTTGTTCTGGAGTTTCAGAAAATTGTTTGTGTTTTCAATTTTTGGTCGGTTGTTCCAAAAAATGTTTCCAATTTCAAGAAAAATTCACATATTCAAAAAAATGTTCACTTTTTAAAACATTGTTCGCGTTTGAAAATTTTGTTCGGGAGTTTAAAAAATGTTCAATTTTCAAATTTTGTTCGGAATTTCAAAAAATGTTCCTGTATTTAATCTTTTTTTCATAGATCCAAAAAATGTTTGTGCTTTTAAATTTTGTTCGGAGTTTCAAAAAATATTCCTATTTTCAATATGTTTTTCACAAATTTCAAAAAATGTTCAGGCGGTTCCAAACATGTTCCCGTTTTAAATAAATTGTTTGCAAATTTCAAAAAATGTGCATAGTTTCATTTTTGAGTTTCGAAATTGTTCAGTTTCAAATTTTTGTTCACAAATTTCAAAAAATGTTCGGGTGGTTCAAAACATGTTCCTGTTTTGAAAAATTGTTCGCAATTTTAAAAATGTGCACATTTTCGAAAAATATTTCACTTTTAGAATATTATTTTGTTCGCATTTCATTTTCAAATTAGAATTACAAAACATCTTCACTTTCCGAAAAAAAATTGCGGCATTTGAAAACTGCTCACATTTTTCGGAATGGTTTCAAAATGCTTTCCAAATATCAACGCTGCTGTCTGTTCTTATATATATCTGCACCTTTGTGTGCACTTCATGGTGTCTAGTGTAGGGGCTAATGACTCGCGGTTTTATTGTGTGGTGGTGGGATCGATTCCTGGTACTCGCTATTTAGTTTTAGCTTTTTTTTGTCGCGCGCGAAAGGAAGCTAAACAAAGAGCGGGTTGGTGGGCCGGCCCAGTCGTGCGTCAACCCTGTGCGAACGCCCAGACTAGTCGACGCAAAATGCATCGCATAGGACATCCCATTGGAACGAGCCTATGCTAACCAGTCGCTGCCCTAAATATCTAGTGATTTCTTGTTCTAAGAAAAAAGCTACTGCTTTCTTTTACTTTTTTTTGCGGGAAAACTGCTTTCTTTTACGGAAATGATAAATCCCGAACGTTCGGATTTTAAGCATGGCAACCCGAATATTTTTCATGACAACTTTAGTTCACGCGATGATGGTGGTGGTATTGTCCTTCTAGAGGGTCCACCTCGTACGTAAAACACGGAGGGGCGATTGGGGCGACCGCAAGGCGATCGTCGCGAGCGCTAGGGTTAGGGTTTTGCGTGCGGTGGTGGTTGGTTGTTGCCGGCGGCACGGGAGGGATCGACGGCGATCCTGATTGTGCGGGTCGGTGTGACGCTTTCTCCGGTGGGAAGACCATGGCGGAGAGGACGAAGGAAGGAGACGCGGCGCCGCGGAGCGTCGTGAAAACTGCAACGACGGAGGGGACGCCGAGGCCGAAAACGCAGGGAACGCCGACGGCAACACCAAGATCACCGCCACAGAAGGAGACATCCGCTGGATCGATGAGAACGCCACTGGGCGCTCACATCAGGAACAATTCTGTATCTCCTGTAGATGGAAAAGCGACGGCGATCTCGCCGGGACTGACGGCTAGGCCGGGCGGTCTGGTGCTAACGGAGAAGGAGTCCACGGTTTTTGTCTTCAAGGAGTCTGAACAGGAACATGTGCGTCCGCCGAAGTGGTCGGCGATTGGGAAAGCTTTTTCCCCCCGCCCGATGAATAAGCGAGCTCTGGAGACGTCAATGGCAAGGGCGTGGGGGCTGCATAGGGAAGCCCAGTTCAAGATCATCGGGAAAAATCTTTTCTCGGTGGCGTTCGGAAGTGAAGGAGATTGGAGACACGCCCTAAACAACGGCCCATGGCAATTTGACTTTAATGTTTTAATTCTCAAGGATTATGATGGTGTAACTAGACCGTCGGAAATGACCTTTGAAACAGTGGATATGTGGGTTAGGGTCGACGATCTGCCTCTGGATAAACGCTCGAAGGCTTTCGGGGAAGCTCTTGGAAATTGGCTGGGTAAGATCGTGCGTGTGGATGTGGAAAAGGATGGCTTTGCGAAGGGCTCCGAACTGCGTTTCAGAGCAAAAATCTCTGTCTTCGAGCCGCTAGTGAGGGGTTTCTATCTTAAGAAGGATGAAGATGACCTGGAGAAAACATGGTTCGATTTTAAGTACGAAAAGATCCCACACTTCTGTTTTGAATGTGGCAGGCTTGTTCATGGCGCAGGTGGTTGCACTCCGGCCGTGGAGCCGGATCAGCAGTGGGGTGAGTGGCTCAGGGCCTCGCCGGGGCGATCATCGGGACCAAAAGAGGGATTTCACCGCGCCCCTTCGGGAAGTGCCAATAGCTATGGTAGTGTGAGGTCGAGCGATGGCGAGAGGAGCGGGAGGAAGACCGGAACAGTCCGCGATCTTCCGACCAAACGTAACCTGCAAAGGGAGTTCACTACCCCGGCTGCATCCCACACTGGTGGGGGCGGTAATGGAGAAAATGTGGGGGTTTCAAGTCCAAAGAAACAGAGGCAGGGGGTGAATGAATCCCGGGAGAGGGATCTGCGTGATGCCTTGGAACAAAGAAGGGAGAGAGTGCTGCGTTCTGAATTGAGACAGCGACAGCAGGAGAAGCAGGCGGATATTAGAGATAATTACAAGAAGCAGGACACACGTAACAATGATGCTGCTGAGAGCTCGGACAGGTTCAGAGGGCGAGAACGCAGGCAGGGGTACTATGTGCGCAAACCCAGGGATGGGTACTATGTGGAACGGCGTCCTCCTCTTAGCCCAAGACATGATTTCAAAGGAGAAAGGAAGAGGTGGCCGAAACAGCAGTGGGTGGCTAAAGGAGACGTGGACAGGCAGGTTGGTAATGATATCTTCATTCGCGAGACGAGGCAAAAAACCACTTCTGTGTTTGATCGTATCTCTGAGCAACACGATGAAGCGGCGGCCCATGCCAGGCAGGGCCGCCGGACGCCATGAATATCCTGGCCTGGAACTGTCGAGGATTGGGGTTGGACTCGACAGTTGGCGAATTGCGAGACCTGATAAGGTCCTACAACCCAGCGGTGGTTTTTCTGTGTGAAACAAAGAAGAAGGCTAGGGCGATGGAGAGGCTTAAGTGGAGTTTGGGCTTCAGAAACGGTGTGGCGGTGGATTCTGTTGGTCAAAGTGGAGGTTTAGCTATTTGGTGGAGAGATCATGTCCGAGTCACAATCCGTCCGTGGTGCCAGTTTTTTCTTGATACAGAAGTGGTAGTGGAAGGACGGTCTTGTAGGATCACTGGATTCTACGGGGAACCAAGAACGGAGCTACGCAAAAAATCATGGGATGCCCTTCGATACCTGAGGGCTCAAGATAATTTGCCATGGATTTGCGTTGGAGACTATAATGAGGCGCTGTTTCAAACGGACCAACATGGGGGGAACCCGAGGAGTTTCTCACAGATGGAGGAGTTCCGGGATTGTCTAGCAGATTGTGGTCTTGCGGACTTGGGTTTTTCGGGGTACCCATACACCTGGGACAACAAACGGGATGGTGATGCGAACATACAAGTGCGCCTAGACAGGGCAACATGTAATGATGGTTTCTTGGAGATGTATCCAGCAACAAGCGTTGAACATATTCTCACTGAGGAGTCGGATCACCAAGCTTTGCTTGTTAGGGTGTTGGAGACGGCTCCACGTACTGACAAGCGAGGTGCATATCAATTCCGGTTCGAAGAGGCGTGGACAAGGCATGAGCAATACGACGAGATGCTAGCGGAAGTCTGGGAAGCGGCGGCCACGGGAGATCGGGGACTGGCAGCAACATGGAAGAGGTTGGGGCGGGTGAGTGGCTCGATCCAACGCTGGGCACGAGAAGTGTTCGGCTCTGTTCGTAAGCAGATAGCCAAGCTGAAGGCGCAGCTCCTTGACGCAAAAACCAGGGCGCTGGCCACGGGATGCGTCTCGGAGGTCCGGGAACTAGAGAAAGAGCTGAGGGAGATATATGCAAGGGAAGAGGTTATGTATAGGCAGCGATCGAGAGTTGATTGGCTACGAGCAGGTGATCAAAATAGGAAATATTTTTAGAACAGGGCCTCACATCGGAAGCGGAAAAATACCGTCAAGGCCCTAAGACGTGAAGATGGTACTAAGTGCATGGTAGACGAGGAAATGTGTGAGATGGCCGCGAGCTTTTATGAAAAACTCTTCACGTCCGAGGGGTCGAGAGATGCTAATGTCTTATTGGAGAACATTGATGGTGTGGTTACTGAAGATATGAACACGGCACTAGTTTCACCGATATCAGATGAGGAGATCGAAGCGGCTTTGTTCCAAATGGGTCCGACGAAAGCCCCAGGTCCGGATGGGTTACCGGCTCTTTTTTTTCAGCGACACTGGTCGTTGGTAAGGGAGGATGCTTGCAGGGCTGTGAGAGACTTTTTGAGCGGGGAATCTGCACCGGATACGTTCAATGCTACGGTGGTTGTCATGATCCCCAAGATAAACTCGCCGGAGCTGCTCTCCCAATTCAGACCCATTAGCCTATGCAATGTTCTATATAAGATTGCCACGAAAGTGTTGGCAAATAGGTTGAAGCGCATCCTCCCCATTCTAATATCCGAGGAGCAAAGTGCCTTTGTGCCGGGGCGTCTTATCACCGACAATGTGTTGGTTGCCTACGAGTGCGTGCATGCGATCAGAACAAGAAAGAGAAAGAAGGTATTATGTGCAGTGAAACTAGATATGATGAAAGCCTATGATAGAGTAGAGTGGATTTTCCTGGAGCAGATATTGGGACGTTTCGGTTTTGCACCAGCATGGATAGCTATGATCATGAGATGTGTTTCAACAGCGAGCTTCCGTGTCAAACTTAATGGAATTTTTTCAAGGTGTTTTTTCCCATCTAGGGGCTTGAGACAGGGTGATCCGCTGTCCCCATATTTATTCCTCTTCTGCGTTGAGGGTTTCTCGGCTCTGCTAAAGAGGGCACAGGGTGAAAACGGAATCAGCGGGGTGAAATTTGGGAGCACTGGCCCTCATATTGCACACCTTCTCTTCGCTGACGATAGCATTGTTTTCCTAGAGGGGTCCACAGGGAATATGGAGGCCCTAAAGGATATTCTGACGCAGTATGAGGTGGCGTCAGGGCAGCGTGTGAATTTACAAAAATCTTCTATCTTCTTCGGCAAAGGCTGCCAAGAGGACAAGAAGGTAGAGTTGAAAAATGCTCTGGGTGTCCAAACCGAAGCGCTGAGTGAGCGATATTTGGGTCTACCAACACTGGTTGGGAGATCCAAAGATGGCACATTCAAGTATGTTACGGAGAGCTCTAAAGGAAAGGTCTGTGGATGGAAGGGACAGGGCTTGTCTAAGGCTGCTAGAGAAGTGCTTGTCAAATCAGGTCTTCAAGCGGTACCTACTTTCACCATGAGCTGCTTTCGCCTTACTAAGAAAATGTGCGGGAACCTGACTTCGATTTCTTCAAAATTCTGGTGGGGCGCGGCTGATGGGGAAAAGAAAGTACACTGGATCTCATGGCAAAAAATGTGTGCAGCAAAAAGAGATGGGGGTCTGGGCTTTCGAGACTATGAAGCTTTCAATCAAGCCTTACTAGCGAAGCAGGCCTGGCGGATTCTGCAGAACCCATCGTCCCTGTGCGCTAGGGTACTCAAGGCCAGGTATTTCAATGAGGACACGATACTTACAGCAACTTGTTCTAGTTCGGCGTCTTACACTTTCCGGAGTATTCTGCATGGGAGAGATCTTCTCCGGGAGGGACTCATTTGGCGCATTGGGGATGGCTCACAGGTGCGGATACATCATGCAAACTGGATCCCACGCAGCAGCAGCATGAAGCCTTTGGGACAAGTGTATATGCCGGGTGTAACGAGGGTCGCCCACCTTCTGAATCAAGATGGTCGAAGCTGGAACATGGGCCGACTTCAGGCCATGTTCACTCAGGATGACATCCAGGATATTCAGCAGATAGCGGTGGGTGGACCAGGTCGTCAGGACTACCTTGCGTGGAACTTCACGAAGCATGGATGTTTTACGGTGAAATCTGCATATCATCTGAGAATGGCTATGATGAGGGCGAGGTCCGGACAGCCGGAGGCCTCTAGCTCAGTGACTAAACACCGGGGATTCATGGCGTTGTGGGAAACACAAGTGCCAGCCAAGGCCAAAATACATATGTGGCGACTTATCAAAAATGGCTTGGCGGTCGGAGCCGAACTACATCGGCGCCGGATTAAAGCTGGAGTTTTTTGTGCTGCTTGTGGAAGGGAAGAAACGCTTTATCACAGATTTTGGGCATGTCAGCATTCGGTACAATTCTGGCAGCTTCTACACTCGGAGATGGGAGTCTCGGTGGCGATCCCACCGTGTCAAGTTGGCTCCCAGAGTGCTCTAGCGAGCTGGCTTTTGAACTGGTTCTCCGCTGCGACAGGCGAGGAAAGAGAGGCAATGGTTCAGGGCACATATGGTCTGTGGCTCGCCCGGAACGAGGCGAGGGATGGGAAACGCATAGCTGCTCCACATGAAATTATAGCTACGGTGGTAGCTCACATGCATGAGTGGAAGGAGGTACATGCGGTAAAGAAGCAACCATCAGTCCCACAACACAAACAGAAATGGCAGGCACCGGATGAGGGATGGCTCAAAATCAATTCTGATGGATCAGTATCACGTAATGGAGATAAAGGAGGAGGAGGGGCTGTGCTAAGGGATAATGATGGAGCCTTTAGAGCTGGTATGTGCCATCTTTTCCCAAATATTGTAGACCCAGAAGCGGTGGAAATTCTGGCATGCAGGAGGGCGCTGGAGCTGGCTAGGGAGGTGAATGCGAGACGGATACACGTTGAGCTTGATAGTTTGAGCGTTGTACAGATGCTTAACCAGCAAATGAAGAGCTTGGGAGTAGCTGGACCATGGGTAGAGGAAGTGAAGGAGTTACTACGCTCTTTCGAAGGCTTCAAGGTTTCTTGGATTCCGCGTTCCGCCAATCTTGCCGCGCATAAATTTGCTAGAGTAGGGGTAGGAGACGAACTCTGTAAGGTTTGGTTTGGGGCTCCACCGGACTTCGTTCTTGATGTAATTTCGGATGAAATTCCGATCTTCGGGGTTTAAATAAAGCGGCATGATTTACTCAAAAAAAAAACTTTAGTTCACGCGAGGATGGCAAACATGGCAATTTTCTGGAAAAAAAACAAACTGGGACAAAGTTGTCATGTCTTAACAACTAAACTTGCCACCTCGCGTCAACTAAAGTTGGCATGAAAAAACGATTGGGATGACATGCTCAAAATCCGAACGTTCAGGATTTATCGAGGTCCTTCTTTTAATGTAGTTGAATATCTATTTATACTTATATATACTTAATTAAAAAAACTAAGAGCCTCTCCAGCAACTCCCAATAACCAACTCCCCTCATACCAAGATTTTATTGGGGAAATGGGAGCTGTTGAAGATGCTCTTAGTTTTAGCTTTTTTTTGTCGCGCGCGAAAGGAAGCTAAACAAAGAGCGGGTTGGTGGGCCGGCCCAGTCGTGCGTCAACCCTGTGCGAACGACGCAAAATGCATCGCATAGGACATCCCATTGGAACGAGCCTATGCTAACCAGTCGCTGCCCTAAATATCTAGTGATTTCTTGTTCTAAGAAAAAAGCTACTGCTTTCTTTTACTTTTTTTTGCGGGAAAACTGCTTTCTTTTACGGAAATGATAAATCCCGAACGTTCGGATTTTAAGCATGGCAACCCGAATATTTTTCATGACAACTTTAGTTCACGCGAGGATGGCAAACATGGCAATTTTCTGGAAAAAAAACAAACTGGGACAAAGTTGTCATGTCTTAACAACTAAACTTGCCACCTCGCGTCAACTAAAGTTGGCATGAAAAAACGATTGGGATGACATGCTCAAAATCCGAACGTTCAGGATTTATCGAGGTCCTTCTTTTAATGTAGTTGAATATCTATTTATACTTATATATACTTAATTAAAAAAACTAAGAGCCTCTCCAGCAACTCCCAATAACCAACTCCCCTCATACCAAGATTTTATTGGGGAAATGGGAGCTGTTGAAGATGCTCTAAGGTTCTTGATACGTCTTCAACGTATCTATAATTTTTTATTGTTCCATGCTATATTATATTTTGTTTTGGACATTAATGGGCTTTATTATACACTTTTATATTATTTTTGGGACTAACCTATTAACCGGAGGCCCGGCCCAGAATTGCTGTTTTTTTGCCTATTTCAGAGTTTCGCAGAAAAAGAAATATCAAACGGAGTCCAAACGGAAATACGGAATGAAACCTTCGGGAACGTGATTTTCGGAACGAACATGATCCAGAGGACTTGGACCCTACGTCAAGACATCAACCAGGAGGGCACGAGGTAGGGGGCGCGCCTACCCCCCTAGGCGCGCCCTCCACCCTCGTGGGCCCCACGTTGCTCCACCGACGTACTCCTTCCTCCTCTATATACCTACGTACCCCGAAACTACCAGATACGGAGCCAAAAACCTAATTCCACCGCCGCAACCTTCTATACCCGTGAGATCCCCTCTTGGGGCTTTTTCGGAGCTCCGCCGGAGAAGGCATCGATCACAGAGGGCTTCTACATCAACACCATAGCCTCTCCGATGATGTGTGAGTAGTTTACCTCAGACCTTCGGGTCCATAGTTATTAGCTAGATGGCTTCTTCTCTCTTTTTGGATCTCAATACAATGTTCTCCCCCTCTCTTGTGGAGATCTATTCGATGTAATCTTCTTTTGCGGTGTGTTTGTTGAGACCTATGAATTGTGGGTTTATGATCAAGTTTATCTATGAACAATATTTGAATCTTCTCTGAATTCTTTTATGTATGATTGGTTATCTTTGCAAGTCTCTTCGAATTATCAGTTTGGTTTGGCCTACTAGATTAATCTTTCTTGCAATGGGAGAAGTGCTTAGCTTTGGGTTCAATCTTGCGGTGTCCTTTCCCAGTGACAGTAGGGGCAGCAAGGCACGTATTGTATTGTTGCCATCGAGGATAACAAGATGGGGTTTATATCATATTGCATGAGTATATCCCTCTACATCATGTCGTCTTGCTTAAAGCGTTACTCTGTTCTTATGAACTTAATACTCTAGATGCATGCTGGATAGCGGTCGATGTGTGGAGTAATAGTAGTAGATGCAGGCAGGAGTCGGTCTACTTGTCTCGGACGTGATGCCTATATACATGATCATACCTAGATATTCTCATAACTATGCTCAATTTTGTCAATTGCTCAACAGTAATTTGTTCACCCACCGTAATACTTATGCTCTCCAGAGAAGCCACTAGTGAAACCTATGGCCCCCGGTCTATTTTCCATCATATTAATCTTCCAATACTTAGCTATTTTTATTGCCCTTTTTATTTTACTTTGCATCTTTATCATAAAAATACCAAAAATATTATCTTATCATATCTATCAGATCTCACTCTCATAAGTGACCGTGTAGGGATTGACAACCCCTTATCGCGTTGGTTGCGAGGATTTATTTGTTTGTGTAGGTGCGAGCGACTCGTGCGTGGTCTCGTACTAGATTGATACCTTGGTTCTCAAAAACCGAGGGAAATACTTACGCTGCTTTACTGCATCACCCTTTCCTCTTCAAGGGAAAACCAACTCAGTGCCCAAGAGGTAGCAAGATGGATTTCTGGCGCCGTTGCCGGGGAGTCTACGCAAAAGTCAACATACCAAGTACCATCACAAAACTTTATCTCCCGCATTACATTATTTGCCATTTGCCTCTCGTTTTCCTCTCCCCCACTTCACCCTTGCCGTTTTATTCGCCCTCTCTTTTCCGTTTGCCTTTTTCTCGCTCGCTTCTTGTTTGCTCATGTGTTGGATCGATTGCTTGTCACGATAGCTCAAGATAATACTAAATTATGTGACTTTACCAATAGCAACAACAATGATTTTCTTAGCACTCCGATTGCTCCTCTTACCGATACTGAATCTTGTGAAATCAATACTGCTTTATTGAATCTTGTCATGAAAGATCAATTCGCCGGCCTTCCTAGTGAAGATGTCGCTACCCATCTAAATAGCTTCGTTGATTTGTTGATATGCAAAAGAAGAAAGAAGTGGATAATGATATTGTTAAATTGAAATTATTTCCTTTTCGCTTATAGATCGTGCTAAAGCTTGGTTTTCATCCTTGCCTAAAAACAGTATTGATTCTTGGAATAAGTGCAAAGATGCTTTTATCTCTAAGTATTTTCCTCTCGCTAAGATCATCTCTCTTAGAAAATATAGTATGAATTTCAAGCAACTTGATCATGAACATGTTGCACCAGCTTGGGAGAGGATGAAATTAATGATACGTAATTGCCCTATGCATGGTTTGAATTTGTGAATGATTATACAAAAAATTTATGCCGGATTAAATTTTACTTCTAGAAATCTTTTAGATTCGGCCGCGGGAGTCACTTTTATGGAAATCACTTTAGGAGAAGCTACTAAACTCCTAGATAATATTATGGTTAATTATTCTCAATGGCACACGGAAAGATCTACTAGTAAAAAAATGCATGCGATAGAAGAAATAAATGTTTTGAGTGGAAAGTTGGATGAACTTATGAAATTATTTGCTACTAAGAGTGTTTCCTCTGATCCTAATGATATGCCTTTGTCTACTTTGATTGAGAATAATAATGAATCTATGGATGTGAATTTTGTTGGTAGGAATAATTTTGGTAACGACGCGTATAGAGGAAGCTTTAATCATATACCATATCCTAGTAATTCCTCTAATAATTATGGAAATTCCTACAACAATTCATATGGAAATTTTAATAAGATGCCTTCTGAATTTGAGAATGGTGTTAAAGAATTTATGAATTCGCAAAAGAATTTCAATGCCTTGCTTGAAGAAAAATTACCTAAGATTGATGAATTGGCTAGGAACGTTGATAGAATTTCTCTTGATGTGGATTCTTTGAAACTTAGATCTATTCCTCCTAAGCATGATATCAATGAGTCTCTCAAAGCCATGAGAATTTCCATTGATGAGTGCAAAGAAAGAACCACTAAGATGCGTGCTAAGAAAGATTGCTTTGTGAAAGTGTGTTCTTCTAGTTTCTATGAAAATAAACATGAATATCTAAAAGTTATTGATGTGTCCCCTATTAAATCTTTTTTTGCAATATGAATCTTGATAATGATGGGACTGAATATGATCCACCTTTACCTAGAAGGCGTTCCAAAAATTCGGAGTTTTTAGATCTTGATGCTAAAATTGATAAAAGTGGGATTGAAGAGATCAAAACTCTAGATATTAATGAACCCACTATTTTGGATTTCAAGGAATTTATTATGACAATTGCTCTTTGATAGACTGTATTTCCTTGTTGCAATCCGTGCTAAATTCTCCACATGCTTATAGTCAAAATAAGGCCTTTACCAAACATATCGTTGATGCTTTAATGCAATCTTATGAAGAAAAACTTGAGTTGGAAGTTTCTATCCTGTTGGGGATATGACTATTTGAGTAAGCCGGCCAGGAGGGGCCGGGTTACGCAAAGAAGACTCATCGTTAAGGAAGCTCAAGACCCAACGTGAGGATGGCGGTTCATCGAGTTTAAAGCCCACGGGCAGCTTAAGGCCCATAGTGACAAACCGCCATAATGGCATGACTTGTAACATAAGGTAGAGACAACTAGTCACCGAGCCAGACACTGTTTATGAGCCGGCCGGGACTCTGTAGGCCGCAGGGCGTCAACCCGTATATATAAGGGGACGACCCGCTGGCGGCTTAAGGGCAAGAAACAACCAATCGAGAACCGGGCATAGCGTATCTCGCTCCCTGGTCATCGAAACCTCAAGCAATACCAACCCAACTAGACGTAGGCCTTCCTTCACCGCAAGGGGCTGAACTAGTATAAACCTCGCGTGTATTTTGTCCCGATTAACCCCTTTAGCTTCCTAGTTGCGATGGCTCCATGATTAAGTCCTTGCAAGAGGACATCTGCCGTGACAATTCCACGACAGTTGGTGCCCACCATGGGGCCAGCGCACGGTGGATTTGAGTTTTTGAAGGGCAGCTTCGAAGGGCTCAAAGGATACACAGTCGACCGGATGACCAAGAGTCGTCGCGGCAAGATCTACATCAACGACGAAGGCTGGGGCCCCGACGCCGGCTCAATTGAGTACGGGTACCGGGTCCCCTTTGGCAGAATCCACGTCTTCATCGGATGGATTGGTGAGCCGGGCCCTGAGCCGGACAACTGCACCGACCTCGTCGAGACGGCTCAGTGTGCGAAACCCGCCCGAGCTCAACCCGTCGTGAAGCGTGCCTTCGTGGGTTGCATCCACGGAAGTGAACTCTCTGAAGGGTCTAAAGATGATGGTGAGACGGCCGTCCTCTCTGACGGTGATTCATCCGCCGGCTCAACAGATTCGCTGTATCAAGTTCAAGACGGTGTGCTTGGGGGCTGTTCCAATGGCAGCACTATTCCGGACCCCTCTTAGTCGCCAAACTGGGCAGGAGTCTTCATGGCTGGTACTCAACCCGGCCAAAACTCTACGGCCTCGGCAACGATAACGTCCGGGCTAGGAGCAGCCGGGACACGTGGTCCTGTGCGCCCACCGGCTCAGGTACTGATGGATCTTATGGATAAGCTTACGGCCCTGTTGACCGCTACAGTCATCCCTGCAAATCAAGATGATCATGAGGCAGAGGTGGCACGGGTTCATGAAGAGATCGCTCGGGCCAAGGAGGCCTTAGCAGCTGAGGATACTAGATTGGCCATGGAGCGGGCGGCTTTGGATGCACGGGCACATCAACTTCAGGCAGAGGCTTTCCAGCTCACAATGAGTTTAAACGCATCTAACGAGGTAATGAGGAGGAGACATCAGAAAACTCAGTCCCGTTTGCCTCCAAGTTATGATCCTCAGAATCTTTTTGCTACACCCGGGGCCGGCCCAAGTAACCCGCCAGGCGCAAATCAGTTTATGACGTCCGGAGCGGGGGGCCCGGTTCAGCCTCAGGTGACGGCGCCGCTTCATGGGAATATGCCACCGCCCCGTTATGTGCCAATACCGTCGGGTCACTTCTCCAACCCTATGTAAAACTTAATCGCAGCATCAGCATGTTTGGCGGCTCTCCCAGTGGACGGTGATGATCCAACAGCGGTGGAGACCCGGAGGATTAGAGAACTCGTCCACACGGCTTTGGCTCAGCAAGAGACTTATTCTTACAGCCGGGACAGGACCCATTCAACTCCTCCGCCCTAGTTAGCTCCACCTCGTCCAAACCGGAGCCCAAGTTACAGCAGACACATGGAGTCAGAGGCCTTGTCAAGCAACGCCCAGCGCCGAAACCAGCCTGGCGGGTATAACCCAGTGCAAGATCAGATACGTCAAGAGGACGAATGGGCAGCTCAGCTAGAGGCTCAGCTGGCCGCCCAACAAGACTTGCCGGCTTACCCGACGACTTCCGTTGAGGCGGGAGTAGCCACTAGAACTGGCGGTGTTCCTTGTCTAGTACCGGCTCTGCGTAATGTACGTCTGCCCAAGGACTTCAAGGGACCTCGAAAGGTGCCGAATTACACGGCCGACTTATAGCCCGGGGCATGGATTGAAAGTTACGAGATGGCCATGGAGCTGTTAGAAGTCAGTGACGCAGCAATGGCTAAGTATTTCACCATGATGTTGGATGGAACAGCCCGGTCTTGGTTAAAGGGCTTACCTCCCAATTCCATTAGTTCATGGGAAGAGCTAAAAGCCCGGTTCATCCAGAATTTCAAGGACACTTGCAAGCAATCTATGTCGATTGTGGACTTGACAAATTGTAAGCAAGGGGAGGGTGAATCCACAACACATTGGGTGCGCCGGGTCAAGGAGATTATGCATTCATCTGACAAGATGGATGCCGGCTTTACGGTTCTCATGTTGGAGAAGAATTGCCGCTTTGAGCCGCTGAGACAGAAGCTGGGGCGCCTCAAGCGTGATTGCAATGATATGGGCACGCTGATGGCGGCTTTAGTCAAGTATGCCGATTCTGATAGTACCAAGGACCCCGCGTCTGATAAGGAAAAGACAGGGAAGGGAAAGAAGAACGGCAATGAAAAGCGTCAGCAGCATAACCCGATGAATCAAGGAGGCAATAAGCGTAAGGCGGAGGGTAACCCGGAGTTCGTAGCCAACGCCAACGTGCAGGGTAACAACCAGAGACGTAAGGGAAAACCGCCCCCTCGATCTGGCGGGTCAGGTCCATCCCTTGAGCAGCTACTCAATGAGCCCTGCCCGAGACACGGCACCCGGGAACGACCCGCCACTCACTTGTGGAAAGATTGTGCGATTATGAAGGCTTTCAAGAACTCCAATATGTTTGACGGCAATCATGGTCCGGGTGGCGGCTCAGGAGCCAGTGGTTTTCATGGCCCGGGTGGCGGCTCAAATTCCCGCTTTCAGGGGAATCAAGGCGGCTATAATCAACAGCAGTCTGGTCAAGGAGGACAGCAGCAACAGCAACCGGGTTATCAGAGCCATCCGAAGCACTTGAATAGTGGGCAGTATCACGTGTTCACCACTAGCTTGTGCAAACGTGATCAGAAAATCCATAAGAGGGTTGTGAATTCTGTTGAGCCAGCAGTCCCTCGTTACTTGAGGTGGTCAGAACAGCCCATTATCTGGAGTAGGGAGGATCACCCTCCCCGGGTTGATAATTCGGGTCAACTAGCCTTGGTGGTGGCACCGCAGGTCGGTGGATATAAATTCACTAAGGTGCTCATGGACGGAGGCAGCAGCATCAACATCCTCTATTATGAGACCTTTCGACGCATGGGTTTAACTAACAAAAACTTAAGGACATCCAACACCGTTTTCCACGAAGTGGTGCCTGGTAAGTCGGCGTATCCCATCGGTAAGATTGAGCTGGAGGTGGCCTTTGGAGACGAGCATGATTCTAGGGCTGAGAAGTTAACCTTTGAGGTGGTCAAAATTAAGAGTCCATATCACGCTTTGTTCGGGCGGCCGGCTTATGCCAAGTTCATGGCGCGGCCGTGTTATGTTTATTTACAGCTCAAAATGCCGGGTTACAAGGGCACCATCACTGCGCATGGAAGTCGAAAGGTGGCCCTGGAGTGTGAAGAAGGCGACGCGGCTTATGCCGAATCTGTCTGCGCAGCGGAGGAACTCAAATTTTATCAGGATAACGTTGACCCGGCGGATATGACTTCCCTCAAGAAGACGACCACAGAGCATGACCCGGCGACGAAGTTTAAATCGGCTGCTGAGTCCAAGCTTGTTGATTTTACTCCAGGCGATTCAGCTAAGCAGTTCAGCATCAGTGCCAATTTGGATCCTAAATAGGAAAGCGCGCTCATCGAGTTCATCCGTGAGAACCGGGACATCTTTGCATGGAAATCTTCTGACATGCCGGGTGTACCGAGAGGACTCGCTGAGCACACTCTTAACATTGATCCAAAGTATAAGACGATCAGACAGTTTCTTCGGCGATTCAACGAAGAAAGACGGAAAGCTATAGGAGAGGAGGTCACACGGCTCTTAGCGGCCGGATTCATCGTTGAAGTTTTTCACCCGGAGTGGTTGGCTAACCCGATGCTTGTACTCAAGAAGAATGGCACCTGGCGGATGTGTGTGGATTACACGGACTTAAATAAGGCTTGTCCGGCTGATCCTTTCGCTCTCCCCCATATTGATCAAATCATTGATGCTATGGCGGTTGTGCGCGTTTGAGCTTTTTGGATGCTTACTCTGGTTATCATCAGATCAAGATGGCAGTTAAGGACCAGGAGAAGACCGCCTTCATCACTCCTTTTGGAGCTTTCTGTTATGTGTCTATGCCTTTTGGGCTCAAGAGTGCCCAGGCAACTTATCAGCTATGTGTACAGAACTGTCTCCACAATCAGATTGGGTGCAATGTTCATGCTTATGTGGATGACATAGTGGTGAAGTCCAGAGAGAAGGAAACCTTGGTACTGACTTAAAGGAAACCTTTGATAATCTCCGGGTTTATAAAATGATGCTTAACCCAGAGAAGTGTGTATTTGGTGTACCTGCAGGTAAGCTTTTGGGATTCCTGGTCTCGAACAGGGGCATTGAAGCTAATCCAGATAAGATCAAGGCAATTACCTCTTTGGCTAAGCCGGCGTGCATCAATGATGTTCAGCGACTGGCGGGTCGTGTTGCTGCTTTAAGCCGGTTCATAAGCCGATTAGGTGAGAAGGCCCTACCGCTGTATCAGATGATGAAGAAGGCAGACACCTTTATCTGGAGTGATGCTGCTAATGCTGCTTTTGAGGATTTGAAGAGACAGTTGTCTGAGCCGCCGGTCCTTGCAGCTCCCATTGACAAAGAGCCTTTACTGTTATATGTGGCTGCTAATTCACGAGCCGTCAGCGTTGCAATCGTGGTGGAGCGCAAGGAGGCTGGTAAGGAGCAACCGGTTCAACGGCCGGTTTATTATGTCAGTGACGTGCTCATCGAGTCGAAGCAAAGGTACCCTCATTTGGAGAAGCTTGTTTACGGGGTGTTCATGGCAAGCCGGAAGCTGAAGCAATACTTCCAAGGTCACCCTATCGCTGTGGTAAGTTCTGCCCCCTTGGGAGACATCATCCAGAACAGAGAGGCCACAGGACGAGTCGCCAAGTGGGCCATTGAGCTCGGGCCTCATGGTCTGAAGTACGTGCCACGCACGGCCATTAAGTCTCAAGCCTTGGTGGATTTTATCAATGACTGGACAGAGCTACAGGCACCTGAGGAGAAGCCTGATAACACATATTGGACTATTCATTTTGATGGGTCCAGGCAGTTGGAAGGCTCGGGGGCTGGAGTCATGTTAACTTCCCCTCGATGTGACAAATTATGTTATGTGCTCCGGCTTATGTTTCTTGTACTAACAATGTAGCTGAGTACGAGGCCTTACTCCATGGTCTCCGTATGGCCAAGGAGATGAACTTGAGCCGGGTAAGGTGCTTAGGAGACTCAGATCTTGTGGCTCAACAGGTGTCAGGCAAGTGGGACTCCAAATATCCCCTTATGGCAGCTTACCGTCGTGAAGTTGATGTTGTAGCTGGGCACTTCAAGGGTTATGTGGTGGAACACATTGATCGAAGAAAGAATGAGGCGGCTGATGCCTTAAGCCGGCTGGGATCTCAGCGTAAACCGGTACTGCCTAACACCTTTCTTGATGTTCTGCATAATACTTCTGTCAAGTTACCTAAAGAAGAAGATATAGCAGTGCCAGACCCGGAGGCACAGCTGGTAGCGGCTCTTCACATTATCCCGGATTGGACAGTGCCTTATTTGGCTTATATGACCCGGGGAGAGTTACCTGAATATGAGACCTTGGCAAGACAAATCGTCCGGCGGTCCAAATCCATGACAATCGTTAATGGCAAGTTACATCACTGCAGCGTCACTGGAGCGTTTCAACGTTGTGTGTCACCTACGGAGGGTCAGAAGACACTCCATGAGATTCATGAAGGCGTTTGTGGTCATCATGCCGGCTCAAAATCTCTTGTGGCCAAGGCTTTCCGTCATGGGTTTTATTGTCTGACGGCTCACGTTGATGCAGAAGATCTGGTCAGCAAATGTGACGGATGTCAGAAGTTCTCACGACGGGCCCATGTGCCAGCTCAAGAATTGCGGATGATTCCAATTACTTGGCCGTTCGCAGTCTGGGGGCTTGATATGATCGAGCCTTTCAAAAGGTCTAAGGATAAAAAAGACGCACCTCTTGGTGGCGGTTGACAAGTTTACAAAGTGGGTTGAGGCAGAGCCAGACAGCAAGTGTGATGCAGCCACGGCGGTCCAGTTCATAAAAAAGGTGATTTTTCGTTTTGGTTTTCCCCACAACATCATAACTGATAATGGCACTAACCTCTCCAAAGGAGCTATGGAAGAGTTCTGTCAACGAGAGCATATCCGGCTTGACGTTTCGGCTGTGGCTCATCCTCAATCCAATGGTCAAGCAGAAAGAGCTAATCAAGAAATCTTGAAGGGTATCAAGCCCCGGCTCTTGGTCCCCTTGCAGCGGACGCCGGGTTGTTGGGTGGAGGAGTTACCTTCTGTACTTTGGAGCATCAATACTACACCTAACAGATCTACGGGTTACACACCTTTCTTTATGGTATATGGAGCAGAGGCGGTCCTGCCAGGTGACATCCGTCATGACTCACCCCGTGTGGCGGCTTATGTTGAGGCGGACAGCGAAAAAGCTCGTCAATATGCACTTGACCTGTTGGACAAAGAGCGATACTTGGCAATAGCCCGCTCGGCGATTTATCAGCAAGACCTGCGCCGCTACCACAGCCGCCGGGTTAGGTCCAGAACCTTTCAAGAAGGCGACTTAGTGCTCCGACTCATCCAGCATCAATCTGACATGCACAAGTTATCCCCTCCTTGGGAGGGACCCTTTGTGGTCAGTAAGAATCTGAACAACGGGTCATACTACCTTATCAATGTTCAAGAGCACAAAGACTCACGTAAGTCGGAGGAGGAGACCCGTCGGCTGTGGAATATCACTCATCTTTGGCCTTACTATACTTGAGCCACCGGCTCTAATATGTATATATTTATACTATGTATATATTACATAAAGCAATAAAGCAGGACCTCTGTCCTTTTTTCCACCCCAAAAAAGGTTTATGTGTCTTCTTTGTTATGTGGTGGAGATAACCAAGAGGGAGCGGGTCACATCTGAATCCGGCTTTTCCTTTGGTCCGGCTTATGATCATATCTGAATCTAGACATGATCACCTGGGGGCTTCCTGTTCAAACATAGGTCGTATTCGAACCAAAGAGAACATAGTTGTCGATACCCACTTGATCGGCATACTGCCAAACCCACTTGGGGGCTTCTTGATCATATTTGAATCATAGCTTAACCCCTTTGGGTCTGACGTGGATCGTATTCGAATCAGCGCCATTAAACAACTCTTATGGTCACTTGGGGGCTTCCTGTTCAAACATAGGTCGTATTCGAACCAAAGAGAACATAGCTGTCGATACCCACTTGATCGGCATCGCCACAGCCACTGGGGGCTATATGATCGTATCCGAATCTTAGCTTAACCCCTTTGGAACGGTTCACTGATCGTATTCGAATCAGAAGCCTTTTAATTTTGTTTATTATTCATCATATTTTATGAGTGTCAACATTTGGTTATATTGAGATCCTCTTCAAAGTACAATAGAGTGGATCACAATCCTCCGGGTTAATATTGGTTGCCTCGGGTTACTAAGTACCAGGTGAATCTTTATATATCAATTTTCAGGAGTTAAATTTACCCTCAGGGTTGGGTTATATAAGCCGGAGAGATAACCGCAGGCATCATAGGTATGTCATTATGGTTATGTCTACTAAGTCTAATCGTAAGTTGTTTTTCCTAAGGTTGTTTGGTGTACACCCGGGGTTATCCAAACATTATATGACCCCCAATGCGGTAAGTCGCCAAGGGATTTCTGTTTTGTCTTATGTGCAGGGCAATACAGGTAAGTTTCTATAAAGGCATAACAGATTAATATAAAACTGCGAGTGCATAGTGATGGCGGCTTATACAAGTATCAAGCGCCATAAGCATGCGTGAAGGCATAACAAAAATTGAGTTTTTTCTACTCTATTACAAGACTCCTCGAGTCTGAATAGTGAGGCATTGTCTTGGCAAGAACATAAACATATGACACCCGACGTCTTCACTCTTCTGGTTGGCTTGACGATTCCGGGTTATCCTTCTCCGCCTCTCCGTCGGTTGCCCTGTCCTGGAAGGTTGATGAGGCCCAGTCAATGCCACTCAAGGCTTCAAACTCAGCTTCATCATCGATTAAACCAGTTGGGTTGACGTCAGGGGCGAAAGTGTGCTTACGAGTTGGAGGAATCATGCTGACTTCATGGTAATGAGGAGTTGGAATCCTCCGGTTCTCACTATCGTAACCCGGCTGATACTTGGTCAGATCAATGTCATTCCCAATAAGGGTAGCCACAAGGCGTATGTCTTTCACACAGGCGGTGAAGTCTGCCTCATTAAATAAGGTGCCATCTTCCTTTAGAGTCGGGTATCCAAGAGCAATGTCGGCCGACTCTAGTTCTGGAATCCATGCTTTAGCCCGGCTCAACGCGGCTATGGCCCCGGCTCTTGCGGATGCTCGCCTTAGCTCTTGAACCCGCTGAGGGAGCACAGCAAGCCGTTTCAGCACATCTTGAAGGAGATAAGGAACGTCATTAGATAAAGCCACAACGGCCAGAGCATGTTGTGACCCAGCGTAAAGTTGTTCCACCAGAGTATACACTGCCTTCAGCTTGATCAACATATTCTGCTTGAGGTTGGTGCTCCTGGGGCCTATATTGTTAAAAACATAAGATGAGCCGGAGGTAAAAATTAAGGTATTCATCAACGAAAGGTTTGCAGTATTTAAGTTTTTATATGTATCGTCACTTACCAAAGATGGTTGAGACCATTTGAGATATCTGGCGCTTTAAGCCGGACATCTCAGTGTTTACTTCTGCAAGTGAGGCTTCTGCTGTCTCGGCCTGGGTCACCAGTAAGGCCTTTTCATCAGCCCAGATTTTCTTATCCGCCTCAAAATTCTTCTTCAACTTCTCTTGTTCAGAGACGCTGAATTCAAACTTGGAGTTGGCTTTTTGAATTTCAAGCTCCTGGGCTGACAAGCGGCTCTTCAGGTCAGCAATCTCCGACTCAAATTGACTTATGGTGGCCTGCATTGATACCGAATAATAGTCAAGATCATGATAAATAATATTAAGTCCCAAGCACTTTGCAAACAAAGGTACTTGGCACTTGGGGGCTAATGTATACCGAAGCTTTCTAAAGCATAAGCCGGGCCTGGATATTAAGTCCCAAGCACTTTGCAAGCAAAGATACTTGATACTTGGGGGCTAATGTGTATCGCAAGTTAAAGGTATTGTGTTACAGCCGGGCAAGCAGCTCTAACAATTTTTCTAAGTCTACAGCATATTTACTCATAAGCAATGGACTTGGGGGCTGTTACAGTAAGTGTGCTTTGAAAATAAGGAAGCATAAGTCATACCTCAGATTTTTGCTGTATTTGCTTCACCATGTCAATTTCCAGGTCACGACTGCTCTGCACCTGGTTGATATAGCCCGAGACGATTTCTCCAATACTCAAATGAGTATAGTCGGTGATATCCATCTTGGCCTTACGGCGTTCTAGCAACTCCTCTTTAGCAGAACATTTGGCAAGGACTTTGGGCCGGGCCGGTTCAACGAACTGGGTCTTGAGTATTTCCACTTCTAAGTTAGTCGTCTTGGCCGGGCTAGGCTCTTCCGGGTTAATGGAACCATCGAGAACATCTTCAGCAGGCGGATCAGAAGTTGGTGCTGGAATATCTTGAGCCGGTTCAGGCGGCGGCTGATGTGTGGAAGAGCCTGGGTCAGCTGCGTCTGTCTGCTCTGGTTCAGTCATAATAGGATCTTGGGCCGACATGTCTTTCTTTGTTTTCTTCCTGGGTTTAACTTGCACGCTATGGACAAAACAGAAGAATGAGTACAGAAACATGAAGAAGGGAAAACATAAGGTAAATAAGTTGATATTACCCAGGGGCAGTTTTAAAAGCCGGCATGTTTGACTGCATGGACTCGCCGGATGAAGGAGAAGTATCCTGGTAATTGGAGTCAGATAGGTTGAGAGGTTGATGGATTAGACCCGCCAAAGGTGAAAAAGGGTATAAGTCGGAGATAACCTTAGTCCGACGTTTCCGGGTTATGTCAGGCAAGCCGGAGGAAAGCTCAGCTTCCTTGCTAGTCCGAGTCTGCCTCCGGTTTTCAAATTGCTGTTGCTTCAAAAGAAAGTCAGGATCTTGGTAAGCCAAAGGGTGTGAAAATCTTACTTTCCGGGTTACTCTTCGAATTTTCTGACGGTGCCGAAGCTCGGAGTCGGAGGAGATTATAGTTACCTCTTTCTCGACGGGTTGGCTGTTGCCCGTGTCTTCCTGAAAGAGGGATAATGTTAGTAAAATAATGATAAAGGAGTAAGGGAAGTTTAAAAATTACCTCTTCCTCATCAGAATCATCAAGTTATAACATCTCAGAAGCGCTTGGCTTCCTTTTCCTTGAAGTGGTAGGCTTGGCGGTTTTTCTTTCGGATCTCTTGGCCGCCCTGGCTTGCTTGGCCGCCTCATGATCATACTGGACTTTCCAGAAGTTGTCATTGGCCTGTAAAGGATTATAGAGGGTTATGAGTAAGAATAAAGTATAACATAGTAAAAAGTAATCACTGAGACTTACTGCAGGGGCCGGGTTCTTCTTGCAGAAGGGCAGTAAGCCGAAGGCGTTACTGGTTACTGTACCCTCCTTCAACAAAGACTGAGTGGTAGCCTCCACTACGTTATCGGGTAAGTTGTCAGGACTATGACGTTGAGGATCATCTTTCTCGCCTGAGTAGTTACACATTAAGCCGGGGCGGCGGCTTAACGGAATCATTCTCCAAGCAACCCAGACTCGGACCAGATCGATGCCATCTAAGTCGTTCCCCAAAAGAGCTTTGATTTTCTTGATAATGGGGGTGAGTGGAAGACGTTCAATAGCAGTCAACTTGTCCGGCAGCGGGTGAGTAGACTCAAGGCGCAATGCACGAAAGCCGGGCAGTGGATTTTTGCCAGCTGGAGAAGTATCTTGGCAGTAGAACCATGTCTGCTTCCAATCTTTGGGGTGACTTGGCAGTTCAGCGTAAGGGAACAGGCAGTCTCTCCGCCTCTGAATTGATATGCCACCAAGTTCCAGACTGGGCCCGTTGGCACGTTCATTCTGCCGGTTCAAATAGAAAAGTTCCCTGAACAAAGGCAGGCTAGGCTCTTCTCCAAGGTAAACTTCACAGAAGACTTGGAAGTTGCATATGTTTGACACGGAATTGGGTCCGATATCTTGAGGCCTTAGATCAAAGAAATTCAGAACATCCCTAAAGAATTTTGAACCGGGAGGAGCGAATCCCCGGCTCATGTGATCAGTAAAAATGATCACCTCCCCTTCCTTGGGTTGAGGTTTCTCCTCAGACAGGTTAGGGGCACGATAAGACATAACATCCTTCTTGGGCAGATGGCCAGACTTCACAAAATCAGACAGTTTGCTCTCTGTGACAATGGACGGGACCCAGTTGCAGGTCGCCGGAGGTTTGGGAGCTTTGGGTGCCATTGCGTAAATCGAAGCCTACAACAAGATAAAAGAATTTTTCCGGTTCAATTATAGCCCGGAGGAGAGCACTGTTGATTTATTCAAGATGGCGGCTTAAGAAGGGGCCTAATGACATATAGGTGACTATGCGATAATGTTTAAACCAATGCGGGTGTCAAAGGCAATTAAGATTTTCTTAAGTCGCCAGAAGCAAGCGGTGCTAACAGCCGGTATTATCTTAAACCGGTCACATGAACTATTATGGCCGAAACAGAGTCAACAGATGCAGTTTTTTGGCTAAGTGTGGAACAAATAGGTTTAACAAGTTGCAATCATTATTTTGGATCAAACGATGCTCTGGAAAGGAAAATATTTCTAGACCTAAAACAGTACAGAGAAGTTCATATACTCGCGGAGGACTTCCAAAACAAGGGAAATAAGATCTGTTCTCATACAGGATAAGCACAAACATTTTCCGCAGCAGTTCTATGTCGTTTTTATAATTAAGCCATGCATTGGAGGTGGGAATTAATGGAGGTTTGCATCGGGCAGTGATGAACGCCGACGAACTCAAAACAGTTTCAATGCAAATATGAGAAAGGGGAAAAAAGGAACTCACAGATGCGGAAGAGCCGCGGAGGGTCGCCGTCGTTTTCTGGTCAAAATCAGGGTGATGCAGCGGCCTGAGTCGGTGAAGACGAGGGATTCGACGGCGGCGGCGGCGGAGCTTGAGCAGCAAACAAGGAGGTGCGAGGGGGAAGACGACTGAAGGAAATGAAAAAGACCTAGGTCGCATCTATTTATAAGGAGGGGCCGACCAAGACGGCACAAGAAACGAGGAGACGGAATATCATTTTCCAACGACCCCGACGCCTCGATTTTCGGGATGTTCAGTTAAGGCAAAGATCCATTGAAGATATGATGAAATAAGATAAGGATTTAATTAAAAGATGATGTCACGGTGGGTTAACCCGGACCCAGAAGATGACATCACAACAGGTTATGACCTTTTCATGGACAGAAGATAGAAGGACTGATTCTTAAGGTATTTTAAGATTGACATGAACCGGTCCAAATCAATCTAGGGCCTAATGTTGGGGATATGACTATTTGAGTAAGCCGGCCAGGAGGGGCCGGGTTATGCAAAGAAGACTCATCGTTAAGGAAGCTCAAGACCCAACGTGAGGATGGCGGTTCATAGAGTTTAAAGCCCACGGGCAGCTTAAGGCCCATAGTGACTAACCGCCATAATGGCATGACTTGTAACATAAGGTAGAGATAACTAGTCACCGAGCCGGACACTGTTTATGAGCCGGCCGGGACTCTGTAGGCCGCAGGGCGTCAACCCGTATATATAAGGGGATGACCCGCTGGCGGCTTAAGGGCAAGAAACAACCAATCGAGAACCGGGCATAGTGTATCTCGCTCCCTGGTCATCGAAACCTCAAGCAATACCAACCCAACTAGACGTAGGCCTTCCTTCACCGTAAGGGGCTGAACTAGTATAAACCTCGTGTGTCTTTTGTCCCGATTAACCCCTTTAAGCTTCCTAGTTGCGATGGCTCCACGATTAAGTCCTTGCAAGAGGACATCTGCCGTGACAATTCCACGACATATCCTTATAAAACTTTATGATGAATGGGAACCTACTATTAAAATTAAAATTAAAGATCATGAATGCTATGCTTTGTGTGATTTGGGTGCTAGTGTTTCCACGATTCCAAAAACTTTATGCGATTTACTAGGTTCCCGTGAATTTGGTGATTGCTCTCTAAACTTGCACCTTGCGGATTCCACCATTAAGAAACCTATGGGAAAAATTAATGATGTCCTTATTGTTGCAAATAGGAATTATGTGCCCGTAGATTTTATTGTTCTTGATATAAATTGCAATCCTTCATGTCCTATTATTCTTGATAGACCTTTCCTTAGAACGATTGGTGCAATTATTGATATGAAAGAAGGGAATATTAGATTCCAATTTCCGTTAAGGAAAGGCATGGAACACTTCCCTAGAAATAAAATAAAATTACCTTATGAATCTATTATGAGAGCCACTTATGGATTGCCACCAAAGATGGCAATACCTAGATCTATCCTTGCTATTATGCCTAGCTAGGGGCGTTAAACGATAGCGCTTGTTGGGAGGCAACCCAATTTATTTTATTTAGTTTTTTTCTTTTTGCTTATGTTTAGGAATAAATCTTTGATGTAGCCTCTGGATAGATGTCTTTTTATGTTTTAATGAGTGTTCGTGCCAAGTTTAACCTATAGGATCTTCTTGGATGATAGTTATTTGATCTTGCTGTAAATTCCAGAAACTTTCTGTTCACTAACATAATTGTTAAAAATCACCAGAACGTGATAAAATATTGATTCCAATTTCTGCTGATCAATAAACAAATTTTATAGGTCTTCCTATTTTGGTAGATTTTTTGGAGTTCCGGAAGTTTGCGTTAGTTACAGATTACTACAGACTGTTCTGTTTTAACAGATTCTGTTTTTCATGTGTTGTTTGCTTATTTTGATAAATCTATGGCTAGTAAAATAGTTTATAAACCATAGAGAAGTTAGAATACAGTAGGTTTAACACTAATATAAATAAAAAATGAGTTCATTACAGTACCTTGAAGTGGTGTTTTGTTTTCTTTCGCTAACGGAGCTCACGAGATTTTCTACTGAGTTTTGTGTTGTGAAGTTTTCAAGTTTTGGGTGAAAGATTTGATGGATTATGGAACAAGGAGTGGCAAGAGCCTAAGCTTGGGGATGCCCATGGCACCCCAAGATAATCTAAGGACTCCAAAAAGCCAAAGCTTGGGGATGCCCCCATAAGGCATCCCCTCTTTCGCCTACTTCCATCGGTAACTTTACTTGGAGCTATATTTTTATTCACCACATGATATGTGTTTTGCTTGGAGCGTCTTGTATGACTTGAGTCTTTGCTTTTTAGTTTACCACAATCATCTTTGCTGTACACACATTTTGATAGAGTCACCCTTGAAACGGAATTATTAGAATACTCTTTGTGATTCACTTATATCTTTTGAGTTATATAGCTTTTGCTCTAGTACTTCACTTATATATTTTAGAGCACGGTGGTGGTTTTGTTTTATAGAAACTATTATTCTCTCATGCTTCACTTAGATTATTTTGAGAGTCTTAAACAGCATGGTAATTCGCTTAAATAATCCTAATATGCTAGGTATTCAAGACTAGTAAAAACTTTCTTATGAGTGTGTTGAATACTAAGAGAAGTTTGATGCTTGATGATTGTTTTGAGACATGGAGGTAGTGATATCAAAGTTGTGCTAGTTGAGTAATTGTGAATTTGAGAAAATACTTGTGTTGAAGTTTGCAAGTCCCGTAGCATGCACGTATGGTAAACGATATGTAACAAATTTGAAACATGAGGTGTTCTTTGATTGTCCTCCTTATGAGTGGCGGTCGGGGACGAGCGATGGTCTTTTCCTACCAATCTATCCCCCTAGGAGCATGCGCGTAGTGCTTGGTTTTTGATGACTTGTAGATTTTTGCAATAAGTATATGAGTTCTTTATGACTAATGTTGAGTCCATGGATTATACGCACTCTCACCCTTCCATCATTGCTAGCTTCTTCGGTACCGTGCATTGCCCTTTCTCATATTGAGAGTTGGTGCAATCTTTGCCGGTGCATCCAAACCCCGTGATATGATACGCTCTTTCACACATAAACCTCCTTATATCTTCCTCAAAACAGCCACCATACCTACCTATTATGGCATTTCCATAGCCATTCCGAGATATATTGCCATGCAACTTTCCACCATTCCGTTTATCATGACACGTTCATCATTGTCATATTTCATTGCATGATCATGTAGTTGTCACAGTATTTGTGGCAAAGCCACCGTTCATAATTCTTTCATACATGTCACTCTTGGTTTATAGCATATCCCGATACACCGCCGGAGGAATTCATATAGAGTCTACTTTGTTCTAGTATCGAGTTGTAATCATTGAGTTGTAAATAAATAGAAGTGTGATGATCATCATTTTCTAGAGCATTGTCCCAAGTGAGAATAAAAAAAAGGAGAAAGGCCAAAAAAAGAGAAGGCCCAAAAAAAGAGAAGAAAAAATGAGAGAAAAAGAGTGAAGGGACAATGTTACTATCCTTTTTACCACACTTGTGCTTCAAAGTAGCACCATAATCTTCATGATAGAGAATCTCTTGTTTTGTCACTTTCATATACTAGTGGGAACTTTTAATTGTAGAACTTGGCTTGTATATTCCAACAATGGGCTTCCTCAAATGCCCTAGGTCTTCGTGAGCAAGCAAGTTGGATGCACACCCACTTAGTTTCTTTTGTTGAGCTTTCATATATTTATAGCTCTAGTGCATCTGTTGCATGGCAATCCCTACTCCTTGCATTAACATCAATCGATGGGCATCTCCATAGCTCATTGATTAGCCTCGTTGATATGAGACTTTCTCCCTTTTGTCTTCTCCACATAACCCCCATCATTATATTCTATTCCACCCATAGTGCTATATCCATGGCTCACGCTCATGTATTGCGTGAAGGTTGAAAAAGTTTGAGATTACTAAAGTATGAAACAATTGCTTGGCTTGTCATCGGGGTTGTTCATGATGAGAGCATTCTTGTGTGACGAAAATGGAGCATGACTAAACTATATGATTTTGTAGGGATGAACTTTCTTTGGCCAAGTTATTTTGAGAGGACATAATTGCTTAGTTAGTATGCTTGAAGTATTATTATTTTTATGTCAATATTGAACTTTTATCTTGAATGTTTCGGATCTGAATATTCATACCACAATTAAGAAGAATTACATTGAAATTATGCCAAGTAGCATTCCACATCAAAAATTCTGTTTTTATCATTTACCTACTCGAGGACGAGCAGGAATTAAGCTTGGGGATGCTTGATACGTCTCCAACGTATCTATAATTTTTTATTGTTCCATGCTATATTATATTCTGTTTTGGACATTAATGGGCTTTATTATACACTTTTATATTATTTTTGGGACTAACCTATTAACCGAAGGCCCAACCCAGAATTGCTGTTTTTTGCCTATTTCAGAGTTTCGCAGAAAAAGAATATCAAATGGAGTCCAAACGGAATGAAACCTTCGGGAACGTGATTTTCGGAACGAACGTGATCCAGAGGACTTGGACCCTACGTCAAGACATCAACCAGGAGGGCACGAGGTAGGGGGCGCGCCTACCCCCCCCCCCCCAAGCGCCCTCCACCCTCGTGGGCCCCATGTTGCTCCACCGACGTACTCCTTCCTCCTATATATACCTACGTACCCCTAAACTACCAGATACGGAGCCAAAACCTAATTCCACCGCTGCAACCTTCTGTACCTGTGAGATCCCATCTTGGGGCCTGTTCCGGAGCTCCACCGGAGGGGGCATCGATCACGGAGGGCTTCTACATCAACACCATAGCCTCTCCGATGATGTGTGAGTAGTTTACCTCAGACCTTCGGGTCCATAGTTATTAGCTAGATGGCTTCTTCTCTCTTTTTGGATCTCAATACAATGTTCTCCCCCTCTCTTGTGGAGATCTATTCGATGTAATCTTCTTTCGCGGTGTGTTAGTTGAGACCGATGAATTGTGGGTTTATGATCAAGTTTATCTATGAACAATATTTGAATCTTCTCTCAATTCTTTTATGTATGATTGGTTATCTTTGCAAGTCTCTTCGAATTATCAGTTTGGTTTGGCCTACTAGATTGATATTTCTTGCAATGGGAGAAGTGCTTAGCTTTGGGTTCAATCTTGCGGTGTCCTTTCCCAGTGACAATAGGGGCAGCAAGGCACGTATTGTATTGTTGCCATCGAGGATAACAAGATGGGGTTTATATCATATTGCATGAGTTTATCCCTCTACATCATGTCATCTTGCTTAAAGCATTACTCTGTTTTATGAACTTAATACTCTAGATGCATGCTGGATAGCGGTCGATGTGTGGAGTAATAGTAGTAGATGCAGGCAGGAGTCGGTCTACTTGTCTCGGACGTGATGCCTATATACATGATCATACCTAGATGTTCTCATAACTATGCTCAATTCTGTCAATTTCTCAACAATAATTTGTTCACCCACCGTAATACTTATGCTCCCGAGAGAAGCCACTAGTGAAACCTATGGCCCCTGGGTCTATTTTCCATCATACTAATCTTCCAATACTTAGCTATTTTTATTGCCCTTTTTATTTTACTTTGCATCTTTATCATAAAAATACCAAAAATATTATCTTATCATATCTATCAGATCTCACTCTCGTAAGTGACCATGTAGGGATTGACAACCCCTTATCGCGTTGGTTGCGAGGATTTATTTGTTTGTGTAGGTGCGAGGGACTCGTGTGTGGTCTCCTACTAGATTGATACCTTGGTTCTCAAAAACTGAGGGAAATACTTACGCTGCTTTACTGCATCACCCTTTCCTCTTCAAGGGAAAACCAACGCAGTGCTCAAGAGGTAGCAGTTCTCTATTATATCAAGTTCCCCCGCCGCCTCTTCGTCGATCCTGCCATCTAGGCTCTCTCCCGGTGTTTTATTTGTTTCCATCTCACTAGTTAGGAAAGTTTTACATAACATTACTCCTATAAAGGATGTTGGACTACCCATCTCCTAGGGACCTCGCTTCACAAGAGCACCCTCCACATCATTCATTTCACGTGAGCTCTCGGTCATCCCATCTTCACGGACGCCCCTCTTCCTAAGTCACGCCACGATTAGCCACATGTCTGCGTGCAGAGGATCCCTCCAGGCCAGAGGCACCCACCTTCTCGAGTCATGGTCACATCCAACGGGAGCATCGTCACTTAGGCCATCACCGGCATGCTCGCGGCGTATAGCTCCTCTCCCATGGCCCTCGCCTTGCCCACGACCATCATATCGCCCCTCTCACCCACCATACAAACACCGCCCTAGACAACAGCACACTCATAGACAAGAGCTGCACTATATGATTGCATAGCAATCCAAGACTGGGCAATACGAAACAACAAAGATACAAACATCACCATCTAGATAGGCCGCAAAATAAAGCATGTTAGTAAGATCAACACATACGCAGACATCACCATGCAGATAGTCCGCACAATAAAGCATTATTAGTTAGCAGTAAGATCAACACATATGCAAGACACAATATATAGATACGAAAGGTTGAACCGGAACCACAAAAGATAAAACAAACAGAAGTTAACAGCGATTTGTTGAATATCAATGAGTACACATGAATATCATCATCAAATAGTACAACAACTCAGTAGCATATAGCAACATATACATCATGACTCGAATACGCAAAAACCAGTACAAGTAAAAAATAAACCATAAAAAAAAGAAAACCAAAGAAACTGTACATTGGTGCTATAAAGCACATGCCACTGTAACCAATGCAGCATGGAGCATTTGTTGTTGCGCCACAACATCAACGTCACCCACAACGATAGACCCATCGGCATGGGCAACAAGCGGTGTGGTCTGGACCAACGACGCAACCAGAACTACCGCAGAGCGAGCAATCTCTCGACAAGTAGACATACTCCTATAATTGTAATCAAACACAACAAACCCATACGCCCCCTACAAAAAACAAATTGCCTGGAAAGCAGCTTTTTCATAAATGGACAAGCCCACGTTGGCCTGGGACAAAAAAAACCTCCTGACTGTCAATGCATCACTCCCAGGAACATCAACCTCAGTCTCAACTCCACGGAGCAAATCACCATCTTCCATAACCTATCGCAGGTATCGCCTAAGCACTGCTACAGTATTATCGAGGTGGATTATGGTGGAGGGGGCACCGCACATGGCTAAAAGATCAACATATCAATTGTTGTGTCTCTAGGGTGCCCCCTGCCCCATATATAAAGGAGCAAGGGGGGAGAGGTGGCCGGCCAGGAGGGGCGCGCCAGGAGGAGTCCTACTCCCACCGGGAGTAGGACTCCCTCCCTTCTCCTTATTGGATTAGGAGAGGAGAGGGAAGGAGAGAGAGGGGGAAAGGAAAGGGGGGCGCCGCCCCCCTCCTTGTCCAATTCGGACTTGGGGGGAGGGGGCGCCGCCCCCCCTCCTTGTCCACTTCGGACTTGGGGGGAGGGGCGCGCGGCTGCCCCTTGGCCGCCTCTCCTCTTCCACCAATTGGGCCCATGAGGCCCAATAACCTCCGGGGGGGTTCCGGTAACCCCCGGTACTCTGGTATATATCCGATAACCCCCAGAACCATTCCGGTGTCCGAATATAGTCGTCCAATATATCAATCTTCATGTCTCGACCATTTCGAGACTCCCCGTCATGTCCGTGATCACATCCGGGACTCCGAACTGTTGGGGATCGTAGCAGAAATTTAAAATTTTCTACGCATCACCAAGATCAATCTATGGAGTCATCTAGCAACGAGGGAGAGGGGAGTGCATCTACATACCCTTGTAGATCGCGAGCGGAAGCGTTCAAGAGAACGGGGTTGATGGAGTCGTACTCGTCGTGATCCAAATCACCGATGACCGAGCACCGAACGGATGGCACCTCCGCGTTCAACACACGTACGGTTGGGAGAGACGTCTCCTCCTTCTTGATCCAGCAAGGGAAGGAGAGGTTGATGGAGATCCAACAGCACGACGGCGTGGTGGTGGAAGTAGCGGGATCCCGGCAGGGCTTCGCCAAGCGCAAGCGGGGAGGAAGAGGTGTCACGGGAGGGAGGGAGGCGCCAGGGGCTTGGGTGCGGCTGCCCTCCCTCCCCTACACTATATATAGGGGCCAGGGGCCGGCCCCCTTGTAGATCCCATCTAGGGAGAGCGGCGGCCTAGGGGGGACTTGCCCCCCAAGTTTGGTGGGGCGCCCCCACCCCCAGGGTTTCCAACCCTAGGCGCTAGGGGAGGCCCATGGGGGGGCGCACCAGCTCACCAGGGGCTGGTTCCCTTCCCACTTCAGCCCATGGGGCCCTCCAGGATAGGTGGCCCCACCCGGTGGACCCCCGGGACCCTTCTGGTGGTCCCGGTACAATACCGATGACCCCCAAAACTTTCCCAGTGTCCGAAACTCGACTTCCTATATACAAATATTTACCTCCGGACCATTCCGGAACTCCTTGTGACGTCCAGGATCTCATCCGGGACTCCGAACAACTTTTGGGTTATCCCATACTAATATCTCTACAACCCTAGCGTCATCGAACCTTAAGTGTGTAGACCCTACGGGTTCGGGAACCATGCAGACATGACCGAGACAAATCTCCGGCCAATAACCAACATCGGGATCTCGATACCCATGTTGGTTCCCACATTTTCCACGATTATCTCATCAGATGAACCACGATGTCGAGGATTCAGGCAATCCCGTATACAATTCCCTTTGTCAATCGGTACGTTACTTGCCCGAGATTCGATCGTCGGTATCCCAATACCTCGTTCAATCTCGTTATCGGCAAGTCACTTTACTCGTACCGTAATGCATGATCCCATGATCAACCAATTGGTCACATTGAGCTCATTATGATGATGCATTACCGAGTGGGCCCATAGATACCTCTCCGTCATACAGAGTGACAAATCCCAGTCTCGATTCGTGCCAACCCACCAGACACTTTCGGAGATACCTGTAGTGCACCTTTATAGTCACCCAGTTACGTTGTGACGTTTGGCACACCCAAAGTATTCCTACAGTATCCGAGAGTTGCACAATCTCATGGTCTAAGGAAATGATACTTGACATTAGAAAAGCTTTAGCAAACGAACTACACGATCTTGTGCTATGCTTAGCATTGGGTCTTGTCCATCACATCATTCTCCTAATGATGTGATCCCGTTATCAATGACATCCAATGTCCATAGTCAGGAAACCATGACCATCTGTTGATCAACGAGCTACTCAACTAGAGGCTCACTAGGGACATGTTGTGGTCTATGTATTCACACATGTATTACGATTTCCTGATAACACAATTATAGCATGAACGATAGACAATTATCATGAACGAGGAAATATAATAATAATCATTTTATTATTGCCTCTAGGGCATATTTCCAACACGAACTACCTTCGGTACATCAAAACATATAAACTCGTAATATAATTGTCATCGAAACTTCAAGCGTACGGACCCTACGGGTTCGAGAACTATGTAGACATGACCGAGACACATCTCCGGTAAATAACCAATAGCGGAACCTGGATGCTCATATTGGCTCCCACATATTCTACGAAGATCTTTATCAGTCAAACCGCATAACAACATACGTTGTTCCCTTTGTCATCGGTATGTTACTTGCCCGAGATTCGATCGTCGTTATTCTCAATACCTAGTTCAATCTCGTTACCGGCAAGTCTCTTTACTCGTTCCGTAATACATCATACCGCAACTAACTCATTAGTTGCAATGCTTGCAAGGCTTATAATGATGCGCATTACCGAGTGGGCCCAGAGACACCTCTCCGACAATCGGAGTGACAAATCCTAATCTCGAAATACGCCAACCCAACAAGTACCTTCAGAGACACCTGTAGAGCACCTTTATAATCACCCAGTTACGTTGTGACGTTTGGTAGCATACAAAGTGTTCCTCCAGTAAACGGGAGTTGTATAATCTCATAGTCATAGGAACATGTATAAGTCATGAAGAAAGCAATATCAACATACTAAACGATCGAGTGCTAAGCTAACGGAATGGGTCAAGTCAATCACATCATTCTCCTAATGATGTGACCTCATTAATCAAATGACAACTCTTTGTCTATGGCTAGGAAACATAACCATCTTTGATCAACGAGCTAGTCAAGTAGAGGCATACTAGTGACACTCTGTTTGTCTATGTATTCACACATGTATCATGTTTCTGGTTAATACAATTCTAGCATGAATAATAAACATTTATCATGATATAAGGAAATAAATAATAACCTTATTATTGCCTCTAGGGCATATTTCCTCGAGTCTCCCACTTGCACTAGAGTCAATAATCTAGATTACACAGTAATGATTCTAACACCCATGGAGCCTTGGTGCTGATCATGTTTTGCTCGTGGAAGAGGCTTAGTCAACAGGTGTGTGTAACATCCCAAAATTCTAAATTGTGGAATGTTATAATAAATAGATAGATATATTAGATTGATTGTTTGATTGTTGTGTGATATATTGTGTGAAAGTGAGTGAATTTTAAACTTTTTGAAAGTTAAATGAGAGGGAATAAAAGGACTTTCCCAAACTTTCATCTTTGCTTTCTACTCTCCGTGAATTCAAATACTTTTCATCACGAAACCCCGGAGAGAAGATGACATGACTTCTTCCATTTATTAAAATGAAAAGGGTGTTTGAAGATATTTGAATTCCATTTGGAAAAATATTTTCCAATTCAAAAACTTCATGCAACTCAATGATTTTCATGAGAGAAGATAAAATGACTTCTTAAAAACATGTGAAATATGAGTTGGGAGTTTCAAAGAATTAAATTCAAAGTTCTTTTGAATTTATTTTCAATTTAGAGTTATTTGAGTTTTATTCAAATTATTTTTCTCCAAAAATAAAATATATGAAAAATAGGGTAACATGATTCCCTACATCAGAAAATTGGAGAGAAATAAATTTGAATTAATTTTGGTATTTTTAGAATGATTTTTACTGGATTTTATTAGAGCAGTAGCACTCTTTGCTTTATTTAGATTGGTGTGGATTTTATTTGATGCTAGAAAAATGTCCATGTCGTAGAAAATCTTTTTCTAAAAATTTTGATATATAATATGCCTATATAAAAAATTTGATTTATTTTCATTATTCAGCTTTCCTTTCTGTTTCTATTAAAAAAACTGTATGTGTGGCCTATAATTATTTGTCGCCCACGTGCGCATCATAGTAACATTGAGCGCCCCATCTTAATTTTCCTATATGGGACAGGCCCACCTAGATTTTTTTTTCACTTTGACCGAATTTTGTTTAAAAAAAACTGCAACCGCAGCGTACGCCCGCGGCCGGCCGAAGGCCTTTAGGCCCATGCGAGCCGCCTCTTTTCTTCTGTGTTTATTTTCCTTTCATCTACGTTTAGTCCCACATTGCCTAGCCTTTGACCTCTAAGCCTCTTTTCCACCAATAAATATACACCCATAGATCCTTCAAAAATCATCCGATTCGGATTAAATCAATATTTTGGTTTAACTAGATTCCTTAAAAAATATTTTTTTTCTTCTCTGCGGCGCGACTTCTGAAAATTGTCTCTTCTCTCCAAAGTCGTCTTTTCTCTGCCTTATAAAGATATCTTTCTTTGTCTTTTTATACTTCCATAGTTTATTATTTTCTATACTAGTATGATAAAATAATTAGATTACCAATTAGTCTATGTAATTATACGTTAAACCTTAACCGTAGCTATTTTTCTTCCGTAAAATAGCTTGGCCCTGATTTTTCAAATAGCATAACTTTTTACTCGTTCATCCAAATTAGATGAAACCAACGCCCACTCCTTCGTTGCGATCTCCTCTATCCAGTAATCCAACTCAAACATGTTTTTTGAAAGTTTTAAATTTTGAATTCAAACAGATTTGTATTTGAACTTCGTTTGATCATAATTTGAGTTTTGTAAGTCCGTTTGAGTTGATTCTTTTTGCAAATCGAAGCACTTGACCTAAACTTTCTGATAAGGCCAAATTCACATAATTTTGGTACTGTTAGATATTGTTTTATGTTGCAAGAGTAATTTGCTTGGTTTTGATGTTTTTTGAATCGTCTTCTTCGATCTTTTGAGTGATTGCTTATGTGTGGTTACTGTTGATTGCTTACGATAGATTGACCGGAGTGTGACGAGTAGAACTATCAAGAGTTTTGAGTGCGCATCATCTTCATCAACATTGCAGGCAAGTTCACACTTTGTTCATATCCCTTTCATACCCAGTTTTATGCATTAGTTTCACCCCTCAAACATTGCATGATTAGGATGTCATTAACATGTGGGTATTGGGAAGTAGTTGATGAGGTAGGAACCTATTGCCCCATTATATCAAACCCTTGGGAGTTACTTCTACGCGTTGCTTATATTGCCATGCTATGCTTGTAGACGTGGATTGGGTTTTGAGAGTATCCATGACAGATGTGAGATTGTTAATTAATGGTTTATTTAAGGTGGCAACTTAAACACACATCTGGGTGGATTGAGGTACCTGGGTATTCCAGGATTGCCTGTCTAGGTACCTGGGTACTCTAGGATTGCCTGTTTTTTATGGACCGCCACCCAGGCTCAAAGGGATCATGAGATTATTCATACTAGAAACTTCCGTGTGCAGCCACAAGCCATTATGGGCTCTGGCATAGCTGATTAAGTCGTGCGAACTCTTACAGGGTAGACTAGCAGATGTAGGGGAAAGTAGGTGTACCGGTCTATCCAACGTAAGGTGCTAGCGCTTCTGAAAGACTATGTCTCGGTCATCCGTTTCTCAAACATCATGTAGTGCGAGAAATCAAACGGAGGCGATCGAGTCTTGTGGGGAAAAGTGCGCAAACCTCTGCAGAGTGTACAAACTAATCATGATTAGCCGTGTCCTCGGTTATGGACATCTTGAGTATCTAGTTCTTGGATTATCCTGTTGATCTCATCATGTTACTTTAATTAATTTTGTTGGGTTTTAATGATGATTATTTTAATTGGGATTGAGAATGCTGTCAACCATTCTCAATGTTTAACAACCACCATGATAGTTAATAAAATTTATTCCTTTGCAGTAGGGAAAAATTGGCTTTTCGCAAAACTGTAACCATAGAGCTTTTCCACCAGCCATATATGCATGTAGTGATAGCCATTGTTCATCATTTTCTCTATGGTGTGAATTTGCCAGTACATTCAATGTACTGACCCGTTTCGGGCTGCAACGTCTCATGTTGCAGGTTTCTTACGACGAGTAAGTGATACGTTAGGGTTACGATTTTTACACTCAACTTTGCCGTCGGTGTTGATGGGAATCCACAACCTTGTTGCTTCCGCTATATGGATTGAGGTAATAGTATTTACGTTACTTTATACATGTGATTTACCTCTGTTATAAATCTTTCGAGTACTGTGTGTGTCAGCATACCGATCCAGGGATGACACTTAAGCACAGAGACTTGATCCATTCGGGTCGAGTCGCTACAAGATGGTATCAGAGCACATGTTGACTGTAGGACGTGGCCCTAGAAAATGGCAAGCCCATAGGAAAGATTTTCTCTACAACTTTCTTTTCAAAAAGATCTTTTACCTCTCTTCTCTTCTGAGTTTATTCAAATATTCCCTTTTAGTGAGACCATATCCCTTTCCTCTTTTGACAACTCGAAGATTCAGCTGCTGAGACCACTCCAAGAAGTACAGATATCGGATAACTAAGACCATTCGGAGGGAAGAGAATTTTACCATACATTATGATAATGGAAACTACAACTATTGAAGACTCTGAAGACTAGTAGAATTGGAGACTCTGAAGAATTTCCTGATTTGTATACCCTAGGAAGGCCACCCTTATGGAACTTGGCAGACTATGGAAGTTGTCAATAACCGAGCAAGGTGTGTTGGAGAAAGACCGGAACATGGAGCATTAGAACTCAATTTTCTGTCAAGGAAAACCCCAAGGCAGGAGAATATCAACTATGGAGAGATAGCTCATGGAAATGACAAGAGCAGAAACACGGATATCCATGATGTTATCGCCCGCTTATGCTATTATCACCGTGCTGAGTTAAGCCTGCATATGCATGGAAGGATTGGATGGTAGAAGGCTGATGGAGCACCTATCAGCAAGATGAAGTTTTAACCTTAGCCGGTGTATCGCCAGTATCTGGAGTATTACATCAAGAAGTTAAGATGGACCTGCAGGAAGTTATATTTGATAAGGAAGAAATTCGTGAAGAATTCAGGAACCAGAAGCTGAAAGTAGGCAAGCTAGAGGAGCAAAACCTAGTGATACAGGAGATTCATCAGGAACTGAAAGACAGTAGGACCCTGGTTCATGCCAGGGATGTTGAAACCTAGAAGTTTGAAATGTCACTCGGGAATATTAAGGATGTCACGAGAGACTTCGCGTTAATAGAGTTGATTTGGCAAAAGAACTGGAGAAAGACAAGCATGATCAGAAGAAGCCGTTGGAGGCATGAACAAAACTGACAGAGTTTATGACTTTGAAGATTTATTGACCTTTAGAAGACCAAACCCCTGTTCTATACCTACATTAGATGCGACGTTTGTGAGCTGTCATTTGTTTGATGTTTTCCCGACGGCCACAATAAAAATCTGTCTTTTCAAAACCTTTTGTTTGTATTGTGTGTACCCCTCTCGATCTCTCTTCTCCCACCCCAAACCCATGGACCCAATAGATGATGAATGGAGATGAGCTTGTATTTTCGGGACCGATGAGTCAATTAGAGACAGACCGATGGATTCAGAACATGGAGGATCATATGGAGAACAACCCTATAGTCGAAAAGGATATGGCCCAGCATGCTCTTCAATGCTTTGACAAAGGTGCTGCTACTTGGTGGAGGATGTACCAAACCATCAATGGATGGCAAGGAGTAACCACTTGGAAAGAATTTAAGTTGACTTTGCTAAAGTCCCAGTTTGTGTCCCAGAAATTGAAGCCTTATGGAAAGGATATGAAGAAAACTTGTGCATGCAAGCTTTGTGGAGAAATAGGACACAACCATAAAGAACACAAGGATGAATGCCCTAATTGTGAAGGAAGTCACCCAGCTGAAGAATGCCCAACTAGGCAGATCACTTGTTTCTTGTGTGAAGGGACTACCCACTACCCTGCACAGTGTCACATTTACCCCATGGTACAAAGAACCATCCAGCAAAAAAAAGAAGCAATGAAAGGAGCCCTAATGGGAATTTTAAAAGAACCTGCGATGAAGGAAGAGGTGGAGGACACACCCAAAGAGGAACCAATTAAACCCTACACTAAGTCTTGCTATTCATGTGGAGAAGAAGGACACATCTCCTAGAATTGTATGAAGGGGGATCTAGTAGAATTCCCGACGGAGGAAGTAGAATATGACCCACAGGAAATAGAAGTTCTGATTGGAATGGAAAAGTCCAGAAAGAGAAATATATTGGATTCCAGGAAGGATCTGAGTCATATCACCTGTTATAGGTGCAAGGAGTCAGGGCACTACCTCAGCAATTGCCCAAAAAGGAAGCCAAGGACCCAAGGAGGCTATATAATCACAAGGAAACCTCGAAACTTGTCAGAAGTAATATGTTTCCGTTGTAATGAAGCAGGGCACTTTGCCAGAGATTGTCCGAAGGAGAAGGAGACTTGTGATAAATAGTTGAGTTTGTAACAGAAGAAATATAGTAGTAGTGAGAACATTTTCCTTTATATTAAGGTGTTGAGTTGAGACATGTAATGGAAAAACAGGAGATTGTAATAATTTGAGAATCAATAACGTTAGCAGTGTTGGTACTGATTTGGATTGTATGAGTTACTCTGTGAGGAAAGATGTTGACCATTTTCGAGGAATATGAGAAATAGGGTCTAAGGAATATTGAAGCATTTTAAGGGTGGTGGCACCCTGTAAGAACCGTTGACCCCTGGAAAAGATAAGGATACCCCACTGAGTGGATTTCGGACAAAATGAATACGAGTTTTGTCTCGATATGTTTGATACCCCAAGAGTGTGTGTGATGAAGTTGGAGATCGTTAGTTGTTTGGACCAAATGTGATCAAGGAGTCAGAAGAGAATGTTAAGTTGATTCGAGATAGACTGAAGGTAGCTCACTCCAGGCAGAAGAGTTATGCAGACTCAAAAACGCAAGGAGGTAGTCTATGAAATTGGAGACAGAGCATGTCTTCATGTGTTCCCTCTGCGAGGAGTTAAGCGATTTGGAATTAAGGAAAGTTAGCCCCGAGATTTGTAGGACCATACCAAGTTTTGGAGCGTATGGGAGAAGTGGCCAACAAATTGGAATCACCCGAAGAACTGTCAGACGTTCATGATGTGTTTCACGTTTCCCCGTCAAAGAAGTGCCATCGAGAGATGGCCAACATTCCCCTGTAAGGACGCTTGACCCTGGAAAGGATAATGATGTTCCACGAAATGGAGTATGGACTTCATAAGTACGAGTTTTATCTCGATATGTTGGATACCCCAAGAATATGAAGAGATGAAGTACTATTGGAAATAAAGGAGGTATGATGTTGGAAATATGGATCAATGGAAATTCCATGATGAGTCTGAGTAATCATGTCCTAGTTTGGTGCCAATAGAAGGAAGGAAGACAGTACAATTGGATGGATTTAAGAATACTAGGAAGTTGGAAGTCGGAATAATGATCAGTTGCCCGAGGATAAGTTCAAGGACTACAAGTGATGAGATGGGCCATAACCCACAGGCCCCAGGACCTGCCAAGAAGCAAGCACACTCTTAGTGAAAGAAAAAAAACCTAGAAGGAGTTACGATTTTATCGATAGACGATTTTATAGGAGTTTACGCAAACCTGAGAGTTGTGAAGGAACGATAGATTTTTGTTTGGCTTGCAGAATCAATGGATTTATCCGAACTTGGTTCGTTGACAAGAGAAATTCTGCAATGCTTGTGAGGATGACCGAGTGTTAGAATGCGAGATTCGCTAAACCATATACATGGTAATGATTTGGGTGCGGGATGGATTGATCACCATACCGACTTACTCTTATTATTCGCTTTGCTATATGGGATGGTAAATTTGAGTGACTTACCTATAGTAGAGAGACGACGATCAAAACCCTGTTTAAACCTTAGAAGGGTATAAGAATTTTTTCCCTTGTACAAGGCACCTGTTGCCAACCGTAGGGTGGTAGGTTTGTAACATCCCAAAATTCTAAATTTTGGAATTTTATAATAGATAGATAGATAGATTAGATTGATTGTTTGATTGTTGTGTGATATATTGTGTGAAAGTGAGTGAATTTTAAACTTTTTGAAAGTTAAATGAGAGGGAATAAAAGGACTTTCCCAAACTTTCATCTTTGCTTTCTAATCTCCGTGAATTCAAATACTTTTCATCACGAAACCCCGGAGAGAAGATGACATGACTTCTTCCATTTATTTAAGTGAAAAGGGCGTTTGAAGATATTTGAATTCCATTTGGAAAAATATTTTCCAATTCAAAAACTTCATGCAACTCAATGATTTTCATGAGAGAAGATAAAATGACTTCTTCAAAACATATGAAATATGAGTTGGGAGTTTCAAAAAATTAAATTCAAAGTTCTTTTGAATTTATATTCAATTTGGAGTTATTTGAGTTTTATTCAAATTATTTTTCTCCAAAAATAAAATATATGAAAAATAGGGTAACATGATTCCCTACATCAGAAAATTGGAGAGAAATAAATTTTAATTAATTTTGGTATTTCTAAAATGATTTTTACTGGATTTTATTAGAGCAGTAGCACTCTTTGCTTTATTTAGATTGGTGTGGATTTTATTTGATGCTAGAAAAATGTCCATGTTGTAGAAAATATTTTTTGAAATTTTTTGATATATAATATGCCTATATAAAGATTTTAATTTATTTTCGTTATTCAACTTTCCTTTCTGTTTCTATTAAAAAACTCTACGTGCGGCCCATAATTATTTGTCGCCCACGTGCGCATCTTAGTAACATTGAGCGCCCCATCTTTTTTTCCTATATGGGCCAGGCCCAGCTAGCTTTTTTTTCACTTTGACCGAATTTTGTTTAAAAAAACTGCAACCGCAGCGCGCGCGGGGCCGGCCGAAGGCCTTTAGGCCCATGCGAGCCGCCTCTTTTCTTCTCTGTTTCTTTTCGTTTCATCTACGTTTAGTCCCACATTGCCTATCATTTGACTTCTAATCCTCTTTTCCACCAATAAATATACACCCATAGAGCCTTCAAAAATCATCCGATTCGGATTAAATCAATATTTTGGTTTGAGTAGATTCCTTAAAAAAATATTTTTCTTCTCTGCGGCGCGACTTCTGGAAATTGTCTCTTCTCTCCAAAGTCGTCTTTTCTCTGCCTTATAAAGGTATATTTCTTTGTTTTTTTATACTTCCGTAGTTTATTATTTTCTATACTAGTACGATAAAATAATTAGATTACCAATTAGTCTACGTATTTATACGTTAGACCTTAGCCGTAGCTATTTTTCTTCCGTAAAATAGTTTGGCCCTGATTTTTCAAATAGTCATAACTTTTTACTCGTTCATCCAAATTAGATGAAACCAACGCCCACTCCTTCGTTACGATCTCCTCTATCCAGTAATCCAACTCAAACATGTTTTTGAAAGTTTTAAAATTTGAATTCAAACAGATTTGTATTTGAACTTCGTTTGACCATAATTTGAGTTTTGTAACTTCGTTTGAGTTGATTCCTTTTACAAATCAAAGCTCTTGACCTAAACTTTTTGATAAGGCCAAATTCACATAATTTTGGTACTGTTAGAAATTGTTTTATGTTGCAAGAGTAATTTGCTTGGTTTTGATGTTTTCTGAATCGTCTTCTTAGATCTTTTGAGTGATTGCTTATGTGTGGTTACTATTGATTGCTTACGATAGATTGACCGGAGTGTGACGAGTAGAACTATCAAGAGTTTTGAGTGCGCATCATCTTCATAAACATTGCAGGCAAGTTCACACTTTGATCATATCCCTTTCATACCCAGTTTTATTCATTAGTTTCACCCCTCAAACATTGCATGATTAGGATGTCATTAACATGTGGGTATTGGGAAGTAGTTGATGAGGTAGGAACCTATTGCCCTGTTATATCAAACCCTTGGGAGTTACTTCTACGCGTTGCTTATATTGCCATGCTATGCTCGTAGACGTGGATTGGGTTTTGAGAGTATCCATGACAGATGTGAGATTGTTAATTAATGGTTTATTTAAGGTGGCAACTTAAACACACATCTGGGTGGATTGAGGTGCCTGGGTATTCCAAGATTGCGGTACCTGGGTACTCCAGGATTGCCTATTTTTTTATGGACCGCCACCCAGGCTCAAAGGGATCATGAGATTATTCATACTAGAAACTTTCGTGTGCAGCCACAAGCCATTATGGGCTCTGGCATAGCTGATTAAGTCGTGCGAACTCTTACAGGGTAGACTAACAGATGTAGGGGAAAGTAGGTGTACCGGTCTATCCAACGTAAGGTGCTAGCGCTTCTGAAAGACTATGTCTCGGTCATCCGTTTCTCAAACATCATGTAGTGCGAGAAATCAAAAGGAGGCGATCGAGTCTTGTGGGGAAAAGTGCGCAAACCTCTGCAGAGTGTACAAACTAATCATGATTAGCCGTGTCCCCGGTTATGGACATCTTGAGTATCTAGTTCTTGGATTATCCTGTTGATCTCATCATGTTACTTTAATTAATTTTGTTGGGTTTTAATGATGATTATTTTAATTGGGATTGAGAATGCTGTCAACCATTCTCAATGTTTAACAACCACCATGATAGTTAATAAAATTTATTCCTTTGCAGTAGGGAAAAATTGGCTTTTCGCAAAACTATAACCATAGAGCTTTTCCACCAGCCATATATGCATGTAGTGATAGCCATTGTTCATCATTTTCTCTATGGTGTGAATTTGCCAGTACATTCAATGTACTGACCCGTTTCGGGCTGCAACGTCTCATGTTGCAGGTTTCTTACGACGAGTAAGTGATACGTTAGGGTTACGATTTCTACACTCAACTTTGCCGTCGGTGTTGATGGGAATCCACAACCTTGTTGCTTCCGCTATATGGATTGAGGTAATAGTATTTACGTTACTTTATACATGTGATTTACCTCTGTTATAAATCCTTCGAGTACTGTGTGTGTCAGCATACCGATCCAGGGATGACACTTAAGCACAGAGACTTGATCCATTCGCTTCGGGTCGCTATAGTTTGCAACATTCAGATCCGTATGTATCTTGCAAATTTCTATGTCTCCCACCTGGACTAAATCCTAGATGGAATTGAAGCGTCTCTTGATGTGCTTGGTTCTCTTGTGAAATCTGGATTCTTTCGCCAAGGCAATTGCACCAGTATTGTCACAAAAGATTTTCATTGGACCCGATGCACTAGGTATGACACCTAGATCGGATATGAACTCCTTCATCCAGACTCCTTCATTTGCTGCTTCCGAAGCAGCTATGTACTCCGCTTCACACGTAGATCCCGCCACGGCGCTTTGTTCAGAACTGCACCAACTGACAGCTCCACCCTTTAATGTAAACACATATCCGGTTTGCGATTTAGAATCGTCCGGATCAGTGTCACAGCTTGCATCAACGTAACCATTTACGATGAGCTCATTGTCACCTCCATAAACGAGAAACATATCCTTAGTCCTTTTCAGGTATTTCAGGATGTTCTTGACCGCTGTCCAGTGATCCACTCTTGGATTACTTTGGTACCTCCCTGCTAGACTTATAGCAAGGCACACATCAGGTCTGGTACACAGCATTGCATACATGATAGAGCCTATGGCTGAAGCATAGGGAACATCTTTCATCTTCTCTCTATCTTCTGAAGTGGTCGGGCATTGAGTCTTACTCAACTTCACACCTTGTAACACAGGCAAGAACCCTTTATTTGCTTGATCCATTTTGAACTTCTTCAAAACTTTGTCAAGGTATGTGCTTTGTGAAAGTCCAATTAATCATCTTGATCTATCTCTATAGATCTTGATGCCCAATATATAAGCAGCTTCACCGAGGTCTTTCATTGAAAAACTCTTATTCAAGTATCCCTTTATGCTATCCAGAAATTCTATATCAATTCCAATCAGCAATATGTCATCCATATATAATATCAGAAATGCTACAGAGCTCCCACTCGCTTTCTTGTAAATACAGGCTTCTCCAAAAGTCTGTATAAAACCAAATGCTTTGATCGCAGTATCAAAGCATTTATTCCAACTCCGAGAGGCTTGCACCAGTCCATAAATGGATCGCTGGAGCTTGCTCACTTTGTTAGCTCCCTCGATCGATAAAACCTTCTGGTTGCATCATATACAACTCTTCTTCCAGAAATCCATTCAGGAATGCAGTTTTTACATCCATTTGCCAAATTTCATAATCATAAAATGCGGCAATTGCTAACATGATTCGGACAGACTTAAGCATCACTACGGGTGAGAAGGTCTCATCATGGTCAATCCCTTGAACTTGTCGAAAACCTTTTGCAACAAGTCAAGCTTTATAGACAGTAACATTACCGTCAGCGTCAGTCTTCTTCTTGAAGATCCATTTATTCTCAATGGCTTGCCGATCATCGGGCAAGTCAACCAAAGTCCATACTTTGTTCTCATACATGGATCCCATCTCAGATTTCATGGCCTCAAGCCATTTCGCGGAATCTGGGCTCACCATCGCTTCTTCATAGTTCGTAGGTTCGTCATGGTCTAGTAACATAACTTCCAGAACAGGATTACCGTACCACTCTGGTGCAGATCTTACTCTGGTTGACCTATGAGGTTCAGTAACAACTTGATCTGAAGTTTCATGATCATCATCATTAACTTCCTCACTAATTGGTGTATGTGTCGCAGAAACCGGTTTCTGTGATGAACTACTTTCCAATAAGGGAGCAGGTACAGTTACCTCATCAAGTTCTACTTTCCTCCCACTCACTTCTTTCGAGAGAAACTCCTTCTCTAGAAAGATTCCGAATTTAGCAACAAAAGTCTTGCCTTCGGATCTGTGATAGAAGGTGTACCCAACTGTCTCTTTTGGGTATCCTATGAAGACACATTTTTCCTATTTGGGTTCGAGCTTATTGGGTTGAAGCTTTTTTCACATAAGCATCGCAGCCCCAAACTTTAAGAAATGACAACTTTGGTTTCTTGCCAAACCACCGTTCATAAGGCGTCGTCTCAACGGATTTCGATGGTGTCCTATTTAACGTGAATGCAGTCGTCTCTAAAGCATAACTCCAAAACGATAGCGGTAAATCTGTAAGAGACATCATAGATCGCACCATATCAAGTAAAGTACGATTGTGACGTTCGGACACACCATTACGTTGTGGTGTTCCGGGTGGCGTGAGTTGCGAAACTATTCCGCATTGTTTCAAATGAAGACCAAACTCGTAACTCAAATATTCTCCTCCATGATCAGATCGTAGAAACTTTATTTTCTTGTTACGATGATTTTCAACTTCACTCTAAAATTCTTTAAACTTTTCAAATGTTTCATACTTATGTTTCATTAAGTAGATATACCCATATCTGCTTAAATCATCTGTGAAGGTGAGAAAATAATGATATCCGCCACGAGCCTCAATATTCATCGGACCACATGCATCTGTATGTATGATTTCCAACAAATATGTTGCTCGTTCCATAGTACCGGAGAACGATGTTTTAGTCATCTTGCCCATGAGGCCCGGTTCGCAACTACCAAGTGATTCATAATCAAGTGGTTCCAAAAGTCCATCAGTATGGAGTTTCTTCATGTGCTTTATACCGATATGACCTAAACGGCAGTGCCACAAATAAGTTGCACTATCATTATCAACTCTGCATCTTTTGGCTTAAATATTATGAATATGTGTATCACTACTATCGAGATTCAACAAAAATAGACCACTCTTCAAGGGTGCATGACCATAAAAGATATTACTCATATAAATAGAACAACCATTATTCTCTGATTTAAATGAATAACCGTCTTGCATCAAACAAGATCCAGAAATAATGTTCATGCTCAACGCTGGCACCAAATGACAATTATTCAGGTTTAAAACTAATCCCGAAGGTAGATGTAGAGGTAGCGTGCCGACCGCGATCACATCGACTTTGGAACCATTTCTCACGCGCATCGTCACCTCGTCCTTAGCCAATCTTCGCTTAATCCGTAGTCCCTGTTTCGAGTTGCAAATATTAGCAACAGAACCAATATCAAATACCCAGGTGCTACTGCGAGCATTAGTAAGGTACACATCAATAACATGTATATCACATATACCTTTGTTCACCTTGCCATCCTTCTTATCTGCTAAATACTTGGGGCAGTTCCACTTCCAGTGTACAGTCTGCTTGCAGTAGAAGCACTCAGTCTCAGGCTTAGGTCCAGACTTGGGTTTCTTCTCCTGAGCAGCAAATTGCTTGTTGTTCTTCTTGAAGTTCCCTTCTTCTTACCTTTGCCCTTTTTCTTGAAACAGGTGGTCTTATTGACCATCAACATTTGATGCTCCTTCTTGATTTCTACCTCCGTAGCCTTTAGCATTGCGAAGAGCTCGGGAATCGTCATATCCACCCCTTGCATGTTATAGTTCATCACGAAGCTCTTGTAGCTTGGTGGCAGTGATTGAAGAATTCTGTCAATGACGCTATCATCCGGAAGATTAAGTCCCAGTTGAATCAAGTGATTGTCATACCCAGACATTTTGAGTATATGCTCACTGACAGAACTATTCTCCTCCATCTTGCAGCTGTAGAACTTATTGGAGACTTCATATCTCTCAATCCGGGCATTTGCTTGAAATATTAACTTCAACTCCTGGAACATCTCACATGCTCCATGATGTTCAAAATGTCATTGAAGACCCGGTTCTAAGCCGTAAAGCATGGCACACTGAACTATCGAGTAGTCATCAGCTTTGCTCTGCCAGACGTTCATAACATCTGGTGTTGCTCCTGCAGCAGGTCTAGCACCCAGCGGTGCTTCCAGGACGTAATTCTTCTGTGCAGCAATGAGGATAATCCTCAAGTTACGGACCCAGTCCGTGTAATTGCTACCATCATCTTTCAACTTTGCTTTCTCAAGGAACACATTAAAATTCAACGGAACAACGGCACGGGCCATCTATCTACAAACAACATAGACAAGCAAAATACTATCAGGTACTAAGTTCATGATAAATTTAAGTTCAATTAATCATATTATTAAAGAACTCCCACTTAGATAGACATCCCTCTAATCCTCTAAGTGATCACGTGATTCAAATCAACTAAACCATGTCCGATCATCACGTGAGATGGAGTAGTTTCAATGGTGAACATCACTATGTTGATCATATCTACTATATGATTCACGCTCGACCTTTTGGTCTCCGTGTTCCGAGGCCATATCTGTTATATGCTAGGCTCATCAAGTTTAACCTCAGTATTCTGCGTGTGCAACTGTTTTGCACCCGTTGTATTTGAACGTAGAGCCTATCACACCCGATCATCACGTGGTGTCTCAGCACGAAGAACTTCCGCAACGGTGCATACTCAGGGAGAACACTTATACTTTGATAATTTAGTGAGGGATCATCTTATAATGCTACCGTCAATCAAAGCAAGATAAGATGCATAAAAGATAAACATCACATGCAATCAATATAAGTGATATGATATGGCCATCATCATCTTGTGCTTGTGATCTCCATCTCCGAAGCACCGTCATGATCACCATCGCCACCGGCGCGTCACCTTGATCTCCATCGTAGCATCGTTGTCGTCTCGCCAATCTTATGCTTCTACGACTATCGCTACCGTTTAGTGATAAAGTAAAGCATTACAGGGCGATTGCATTTCATACAATAAAGCGACAACCATATGGCTTCTGCCAGTTGCCGACAACTCGGTTACAAAACATGATCATCTCATACAATAAAATTTAGCATCATGTCTTGACCATATCACATCACAACATGCCCTACAAAACCAAGTTAGACGTCCTCTACTTTGTTGTTGCAAATTTTATGTGGCTGCTACGGGCTTAGCAAGAACTGTTCTTACCTACGCATCAGAACCATAACGATAGTTTGTCAAGTTGGTGTTGTTTTAACCTTCTCAAGGACCGGGCGTAGCCACACTCGGTTCAACTAAAGTTGGAGAAACTGACACCCGCCAGCCACCTATGTGCAAAGCACGTCGGTAGAACCAGTCTCGCGTAAGCGTACGCGTAATGTCGGTCCGGGCCGCTTCATCCAACAATACCGCCGAACCAAAGTATGACATGCTGGTAAGCAGTATGACTTATATCGTCCACAACTCACTTGTGTTCTACTCGTGCATATGACATCTACGCATAAAACCAAGCTCGGATGCCACTGTTGTGGAATGTAGTAATTTCAAAAAAATTCCTACGCACACGCAAGATAATGGTGATGCATAACAATGAGAGGGGAGAGTGTTGCCCACATACCCCTGTAGACCGAAAGCGGAAGCGTTAGCACAACGCAGTTGATGTAGTCGTACGTCTTCACGATCCGACCGATCAAGTACCGAACGCACGGCACCTCCGAGTTCAGCACATGTTCAGCCCGATGACGTCCCTCTAACTCTGATCCAGCCGAGTGTTGAGGGAGAGTTTTATCAGCATGACGGTGTGGTGACGACGATGATGTTCTACCGACACAGGGCTTCGCCTAAGCACCGCTACAGTATTATCGAGGTTGATTATGGTGGAGGGGGCGCCGCACATGGCTAAAAGAACAACAAATCAATTGTTGTGTCTCTAGGGTGCCCCCCTGCCCCCGTATATAAAGGAGCAAGGGGGGAGAGGCGGCCGGCCAGGAGGGGCGCGCCAGGAGGAGTCCTACTCCCACCGGGAGTAGGACTCCCTCCCTTTTCCTTGTTGGATTAGGAGAGGAGAGGGAAGGAGAGAGGGGGGAAAGGAAAGGGCCCCCCTCCTTGTCCAATTCGGACTTGGGGGGGGAGGGGCGCGCGGCCGCCCCTTGGTCGCCTCTCCTCTTCCAGCAATTGGGCCCATGAGGCCCAATAACCTCCGAGGGTTCCAGTAACCCCCCGGCACTTCGGTATATATCCGATAACCCCCAAAACCATTCCGGTGTCCGAATATAGTCGTCCAATATATCAATATTCATGTCTCGACCATTTCGAGACTCCTCGTCATGTCCGTGATCACATCCGGGACTCCGAACTACCTTCAGTACATCAAACCGTATAAACTCATAATATAACTGTCATCGAAACTTTAAGCGTGCGGACCCTACGGGTTCGAGAACTATGTAGACATGACCGAGACACGTCTCCGGTCAATAACCAATAGCGGAACCTGGATGCTCATATTGGCTCCCACATATTCTACGAAGATCTTTATCGGTTAAACCGCATAACAACATATGTTGTTCCCTTTGTCATCGGTATGTTACTTGCCCGAGATTCGATCGTCGTTATTCTCAATACCTAGTTCAATCTCGTTACCGGCAAGTCTCTTTACTTGTTCCGTAATACATCATCCCGCAACTAACTCATTAGTTGCAATGCTTGCAAGGCTTATAATGATGTGCATTATCGAGTGGGCCCAGAGACACCTCTTCGACAATCGGAGTGACAAATCCTAATCTCGAAATACGCCAACCCAACAAGTACCTTCCGAGACACCTGTAGAGCACCTTTATAATCACCCAGTTACGTTGTGACGTTTGGTAGCACACAAACTGTTCCTCGGGTAAATGGGAGTTGCATAATATCATAGTCATAGGAACATGTATAAGTCATGAAGAAAGCAATAGCAACATACTAAATGATCGAGTGCTAAGCTAACGGAATGGGTCAAGTCAATCACATCATTCTCCTAATGATGTGACCTCATTAATCAAATGACAACTCTTTGTCTATGGCTAGGAAACATAACCATCTTTGATCAACGAGCTAGTCAAGTAGAGGCATACTAGTGACACTCTGTTTGTCTATGTATTCAGTATTCACACATGTATCATGTTTCTGGTTAATACAATTCTAGCATGAATAATAAACATTTATCATGAAACAAGGAAATAAATAATAACTTTATTATTGCCTCTAGGGCATATTTCCTTTAATAATACCCATCAAAAAGTAAGCCCACTCCACGCAAGAAAGATAACAAAAAAAACGAGGAACAAATCTTAGATCCTCCGGTTTAGAAAACCAACACAAAGCACCCAGACAGGTACAAAACACATAAGAGAAGCGGACCACACAAACAGAAACCCTAGAACCATGAATTAACACACCAAGAAATAGAACGCATAATTCACTCGATTGTCTTCAGCAGCTGCACCCTTAGAACCTGACAATCTTTCATCCTATCTATTCTGTCAGCACACATGAATTCATACATCAGCTGACGTGCTCACTATACCCCAGAACATGACACATAAACTAAAATACCAGTCGGGCTCTCCAGGCATATAGCTGAGACAAGCTTCAAGAAGCAAACCCTACAGACTAGAATAGACTCCAGTCAAAGCAAAATTCCATATTTAAGCCCGAACCACTATATCTAAACACACGACCAGCTCAAATCCATAGCCAAAATTAGCCTAAAATGAATCATCAGCTTTAATTACCAAAGCCTCTAAAATACAACCACAAATAGAAAGAACCGTCAAAGCCACCAATCAAGACAAGTAAATCATAACCAATTAATGTATGAACCACCTATATTTGGATCCTCATGACCGAAGGCTTAAATAGAGACCCACAACCTCCGTTAATGGCACAAAGCATCACAACCAGCAAACAATAGGCCTACCAAAATATCCTATCCGTACGAAGTCCATCTACTAATACAGATCGAAGCCATGACCATCTACTCATAAAAAAAGCATATCCACACATAGCACTCCTATGGAACAGCCAAATTGACCATCACAACCAACACGACGAGCATAGAAGTAGACAAGCGGCACAAAAAAAGGAATCCAGAAAAGTACCTGCCCCAGGACCGTCGATAGACACCCCAGCAAGAAACACCCACACCAGATCCAATCCATTGGAAGCCAAAGACGAGGACGACACGACAACCCAAGACCAAGGGTCAAATTTTAGCAAAGCCTAACCCCAATCCTGCGCATCGGTCAGAAACAAATTCAAGCAATCAACATGAGATCATGGATCGAGCGTAAATCAGAGAACAACGTGACAAATTACCTCATCCATCGCAATCAACCGCGTGAGGAACCGAGAGGCATCGTTGTGACGCCCTCGATTCAATCGTACACTAATCATACACGCAAATGTGTACGATCAAGATCAAGGACTCACGGGAAGATATCACAACACAACTCTAGACACAAATTAAAATAATACAAGCTTTATATTACAAGTCAGGGGCCTCGAGGGCTCGAATACATAAGCTCGAAAACACAAGAGTCAGCGGAAGCAACAATATCTGAGTACAGACATGAGTTAGACAAGTTTGCCTTAAGAAGGCTAGCACAAAGGCAACAACGATCGAAAAGGCAAAGCCTCCTATCTGGGAGCCTCCTAACAACTCCTGGTCGTCGGCGGTCTCCACGTAGTAGCAGGCATCGGCGGTGGCATCTGGCTCCTGGGCTCCGACATCTGGTTGCACCAACCGGAAAGAAGAAGAATGGGGAAAAAGGGGAGCAAAGCAACCGTGAGTACTCATCCAAAGTACTCGCAAGCAAGGATCTACACTACATATGCAACATTATCAAAGGAAGGCTGTATATGTGGACTGGGCTGCAGAAATGCCAGAATAGAGGGGAGAACCTAGTCCTATCGAAGACTAGCATCTTCTAGAAACCAACTTCTTGCAGCAAACAGGAGGGAGTAGAGTAACATAAAGTAAAGTAGTAGCAGTGTTATCAACCTCGGCCAGAGATCCTTTCTCGACTCCCTGCGAGAAAGCAATCCCAGAGCCATACTATCCAGTTATCATCACAATCCAATTCTCATCACCATCCAGCTCTCATCACAAGTATCCAGTTCTAGTTGTATCGATCGGGATACAACTCCAAGTGTCCGTTACCGTAGGACAGGCTATCGATAGATGTTTTCTTCCCTGCAGGGGTGCACCAACTTACCCACCACGCTTGATTAACTCTGGCCGGACACACTTTCCTGGGTCATGCCCGGCCTCGGCCAAACAATACGCCGCAACCCGACCTAGGCTTAATAGAGAGGCCACAACGCCGGACTAAACCTATGCCCCCAGGGGTCATGGGCCATCTCCCCGGGAACTCCTGCATGTTGCGAGGGCGGCCGGTGAGCAGACCTAGCTACCTCCCTAAAAAGGCAGGAGCTTACTAGTCCAACCCGGCGCGCGCCGCTCAGTCGCTGACGTCTATTAAGCTTCGGCTAATGTATACGACGCAGAACGCACATACTATGCCCACGTGATGGTTAGTGCTATTAGGCCAGAGGCCCCTCGAATCAAATATCCAAATCGTAGTGGATTAGGAACGCGCGGTAACAAGCAGAGACTCACGAAAGATGTGACCCTGTTGCCCCGTCTCGAGGACTTGCGGCAAGAGCTAGGAATGCCCGGCCACGCCTCGTAATTATCTCGCGGGCACCTTCCAGGTCAACCCGACTCCACATCACTCGCAATTAAGCTCGCGCGGGTACCCCTCAGGGTCGACCCGTCTTTCCAAGTAACAGTGGTAAAGTCCAAGTATCCGTGTGTCCAAACATCAAGGGGGAAACCCGAGGAATCACCCCCGATGAACTCCACTAGATGTAATCATCAAGGTGAACGTAAGAGGAATCACCCCCGAGGTTCACACTTGAGGGGTTGCACGACAGAGTCGTATCGGAAGTGGTTAAGGAGGAAATCACCCTCGATGACCACGACCGAATGACTACACTACAGGGTTAACATCAGAAGTGCTGAAGAGGTCTCACCCTCGGTACTCGATAGTAACCCAGTAGTGTCGAACAACTAAGGGGAAAGTGATGTGCGGTGCCGGGGCCTGGTCTTTGATCCCTTTGATCGGGTCTTCGATGATGAAGCAGGGGCAACAAGGACAAGGTGGGGGTCACTGATGGATCACTAACCAACCTATACTAAGCAGTTTAGGATAAGCAGGTAAGGTACAACAGCAGATACAAAAGCAGGCTATGCATCAGAATAGGAGCAAACAATAACAGTAGCAAAATCTAATGCAAGCATGAGAGAATGGAATGGGCGATATCGGGATGATCAAAGGGGGGCTTGCCTGGTTGCTCTGGCAAGGAGGGGTCGTCGTCGACGTAGTCGATCACCGGAGCATCATCGGCCTCGGGGTCTACCGGAGAGAAGAGGGGGAAGAAACAGTAAATACATAGCAAACAGAGGTATCACTAAGTATGACATGACAATACGCAGCGCTAGGCGTGCTCTAACGTGGTACTACACGTTGCAGACGAAGGGGGGAAACATCCGAGGATGAATTCCCGGCGTTAGGCGGATTCCGGACAAAGGAAAAGAGGGGGAAAGTTCCAAGTTCAGCATGCTAGGGGCATGTGACAGATGAACGGACCGCGTATTCGGATTTGTTGGATTTTTCTGAGCAACTTTCATATATAAAACGTTTTCATCCGAGTTACGGATTATTTTATATGATTTTTCAAAGTTCTAACAATATTTTCAAATTTTTGGTTACTTTTAATTCGAGTTAAAAACAGTAAATACTTTTTGTACACAGCAGTACCTGGCCGCTATGTATCACTGGTGGGGCCAAGGGCTGGGTTGACCCGGTCAATGATTGACCAGTCAACAGGGGCTTGGGGTCCACACGTCAGTCAAACCATCATTAAACTAAATGAGGTATAATCTAAACAGATTGGGCCCACTGGCTATTGGCACAATAAGCTAATTAACACTAAAATTTAGGTCCTGTCTAATTAAATCCTAGGACTAATTAAACCGACCGGCTGCACATGCCAAAGGCACGGCCGTGCCTCACACACATGTGCAGCACGCAACGCACATGGTGGCCATGGCCATGGCACGAGCAGCGTACGGGAGCGGCCAGGGCTCACGCGGAGCAGCAAGCAGTAGGAGCGCATCAGCAGCATCAGTAGCAAGCGGCGGCGGCAACGGCGGCGCAGTCGCTGTGGCGCAAACAGCAGCAGCAAGTAGGCAAGGGGAGGCAACAAAAAGAGCAGTACAGTATGTAGAGCAGCAAGTAGAGTAGCAGCAGCATAGTAGCCGGAAACAGGGAACGGTAGGCCGTCCCTCGATCCCGATTCATCGGCCCGGAATCGGATTCGGGAACGAGCTCGGATTCGGTACGATTTGATGAAGATTCGCGTCCCCGCAACCTGCTCCTCAATTCAGGTTCGAGGATCCAACTGCCAAAACGCGAGGCATAATTTACTCATGCCGTCATTTCTTTTCTCAAGGATTCCTCGTTCTTTTTCCAGTCCATTAATTGCAACGGATCCATTAACAGCAAGGAATGCTGACCGTCAGGGAGTCGTCGTTCTTCAGGAACTGCATTCCTCGACCCATGGTATCGTACCGGGTTCATCGTACCCAAACGGATTGGATATCGTCCCCGCTATAAAAAAATCGTTCCAGAGATGTATACCCTCATTGTACCCTATTTTTTTTAGCCATCGACTCTCGTCCCTTGATCCTGTTCCTCGTTCCCACCGTGCCGGAAACATGGCAACTATGAGCAGCAGCATGGCGGAAGCAGCAGAAACAGAGTAGCAGCGAGCGGACGCGACGCCATGGCAGTACGCAAAAGCAACAGCAGTAAAGGGAGCAGCAACACAGCGACAAGGCCGCGGGCGACTGCGGCGCGGCACGCGTGAGCGTGCGGCCGAGCGAGCGGGCGGACGGCCGGGCAAGCCAGCGCACCAGGGCGCAGTGGACACGGGACTGGGCGCGGTGCGCGAGGTCGCGCACGGGGCGGCTGGGAGCAGACGACGGCGAACGAGCTAGCGGTAGTTGAAGGTGAGGCCAGGGCGAGCGCACGCGACAGGGCGCAGGAGGCAGCAGGGAGCGGACGTGCGATCGGGCGCGGCGAGCAGCAGCATGCGGAGCAGCGGCGGCAGGACAGGCAGCATCAACCGTACGCACGTACGCGTACGCGAGGTTCGGGCACGACGAAGACGGCGGCCTACGACATTCAGGGCGAGGGGAACAGAGGGGGTTTTTGTGAGAGAGCTCACAACGGAGACGAAGAGCAGCTCAGCGTGCTCGGGGACGGCTCGACGCTGCCAAAATCGACGGGGATGATCGTCGGGGCCGAGGAAGAAGAAGAAGACGGGGCGAAGACGATGAGCTGCAACCTCCCAGCTTCGATCCAGAAGTTGAGTCGATGAAGATGACTCCCGTGGAGCTCCTCGACAGGGTGGGGCTTCGAGAGATGGGCTGCGGCCACGGGATCAATGGTGGCCCGACATTGATGGCGCTCGGCTATGCGGGGGAGCGAGCAACGGCGGGAGGGAGGAAGAAGTGGCGGCTAGGGTTTGACCTGGGAAGAGAGGGGGAAACCTTATACGCGCTGGGAGGCGGCGGATGGTTGCCCCGTGGCCGATCTGAGTCGTGGACGTCGCACGGGCGTCCACCGAGCTCTGATGAACAGAGGTAGGGGAAAACCCCAGATGGGCTGGACCGTGGCACTGTAGAACTAGAGGCCTAGCCCCACAGTAGCGTTTAGGCCTTTTCTATTTCTTCTTTTCTGTTTTAGCTTTTACTTATTAACAGAGAGAGAAAGGGAATTAGTTGGTCAACTATTTCACTTAGGAAAAATTTGGGAGGTGTCCCATTAAATCCCTAGTGATTATAGACAATTCCACAAATATTTTGGAGTCCAGGGGAATTCATTCGGTATTTTTCATAATTAGGATAGCATTGAAAAATGCTGAATTGGTGCTGTTATAATTGTTAATGCTCATCTTTGCACAAAAGTGATGTTGTGTTTCTTAATAAATAATTGTTATGGAATATTTAACAAATGGTGAACATTTTTCGAGCAACTTTTGAGCAACTTCAAACTTCACTTGAATTTGAATTGACTGGAATTTCAAACGGGATATTGAAAAAAGGTGATTAAGCATTGGTTAGAAAAATAATTAGTTTAATCATAGAGGGTTACTCTAGCATGACACCGGGGGGTGTTACAATCGTCCACAACAGAAATGCAGCCGTAGCTATCAGTTGAAGCTACAAACAACACCACTGCATCAGAAGACATGCACGCACGTCTTAACCAAGAGATGACAGGCGGAGACGTGGACCAGACCTGAGGATCGACGGTGGAAGAGGCAGCGAGACGACGGCGCCCGGATGCAAGAGAGGAAGGGGAGAACGACGAAACAGAGAGGAGGGCCAGGGTTCTGGCTCAGCCAACCGGGCTCCTCGCCTTTACCCCCAAAAGCCAGCCACAGGCGAGCGCCATGCAAGGGCGAGCACGTGAAATACCAAAAGTTCCCTCAGCGGCCACCGAAAATCACATGTGGTGGCATGCCCATCGAGCACACAAGAACCAGCATTGGGCGCAGCTTACCCCTGCGGTTGCTGACGACTGAGCCCCACCTTGCCTGGACCCCGCCTGCCATTGTGTATGAGGGTGTGGTGGACCGGGGGAGGGGGCAAATGGCAGGCACTATTCATTGGTTGTCACATCACTGAAGATCCGACGGCTAGGATCATTTCATCTTAAGATCTGACGACCAGGATACGTTTGGACAGCCAATCCAACGACCCAAAATCGTGACGCCGTGAGAAGGCTTCATATTGCTTCATACTCTAACACTGGGATGGTCAGGCCCCAACTCCCATCTCAAACGTAATCTGATCCCATTCATGCCAATCTTGCTGAGGCCCCATAATTGACTCACTTACTAGTGCACGTCTCTGCCTAACACACCAACACCAGTGCTCGCATGCATGCCGCATCTCTGTCACGCTCCACCGTACGGCTGCCGCACCTAGCAAGATGCATGCACCGCACGTTAATTGTAGACTTGCATCGCCGAAACGTGCAACGTATACAGCGGCTGCACCTAATTAATTTGGTTGGTGCTCCATTATGCATGCACCACTTGTGTTTCATAAACAGAAAATTAGCAGCGGCAAGTGCGGGCAGTGCACGTTTAGTCAGCTAGTTGAGCCATGCGCGCAGTAAAAAGCGCACAATCACAGTGATCCCTCGGCATATGCATGCTGACGACATATTGGCACACGTTGCCAAGCCGCCCATTTACTCCACGAACAGTCAAAGGATACTGATAATAAAAATTATACGAGTCCAAGTATCACGCGTCACTTTAAGCTATCTATATAACCTAGCAATTAGCCTGCATAGATCGATCGGACAGGCACGTACATGCGATACATGGATCCAGTGTTTTCCCAGTGATCTATCAAAACCGGCACGCACATACGGTGACAGTGCTTCTGAGATAATATCATCAGAAATGGAGCCTCTCAGGGATCATGGTGCGAGCTGCTTGCTGGTCGGCGCCGTGGTGCTGCTGTGGCTGAGCGGCGCGGCCCGGGGCCAGCTGACGGACGACTTCTACGACGACAGCTGCCCGAAGCTGGAGAGCATCGTGCAGGCGCGCGTGGCCGCCGCGATGAAGGCCGAGCTACGGATGGGCGCCTCCCTGCTCCGGCTCCACTTCCACGACTGCTTCGTCAACGTACGTCCGTCTCCGTAACACACACTTGGCACGTATGCTTTCTTAGACTCTCACTCAAGTGAAGATCGTTAATTGTTGGCTACATGCATGCATGCATGCATGCAGGGGTGTGACGGGTCGATCCTCCTGGACGGGGCCGAGAGCGAGAAGCTGGCGGCGCCGAACCTCAACTCGGTGAGGGGGTACGAGGTCATCGACGCCATCAAGGCCGACCTCGAGAAGGCCTGCCCGGGGCTCGTCTCCTGCGCCGACGTCGTCGCTCTCGCGGCTAAATACGGCGTGCTCCTCGTACGTTCCTTCCCTCGAATTCATTCACAACCACTCCAACATACCTAACCAACTAACCACCAGATAATTCAGTTGTGCACCCGAATGAACTGTTTGAGAGGGTGCTTGGATCTAAGGGACTATTTTTAGTTCGACTAAAAATAGTCTTTTTTAGAGGCTAAAGTTCCAAGCATCTCTGACTAAAGAGAGGCTAGGACTAGTCTTGAGGCTAAAATTTTTTAGTCATAGGAAACCTACTAAAATATGCATTAGCCCTCTCTCTTCCTATTTAATTCTTCTACTTTAACACATGTTAGTTCTGGATTGGATGGTTTGGAGGATAATAAATGCTCAATAACTTGATTTTAGTCTCTTTAGTATTTGGATCCAAGCATGGGTGAGGCTAGCAAGTTTTAGTCTCACTATTTTTAGTCATGGGACTAAAACGTATCTAAGCATCCTCTGAGAACCGTACTACCAGTACTGCTTGTTGAGTGTAGTACTAATTTTGTTGGCATGTTCAGAGTGGAGGGCCTGACTACGATGTGCTTCTGGGAAGAAGGGACGGGCTGGTGGCGAACCAGACCTTGGCCAACAACAACCTGCCAAGCCCGTTCGACAACATCACCGTAATCATACAGCGGTTCAAGGACATCGGTCTTAACACAACAGACGTGGTCATCTTATCAGGTACTGTACTAGACTCAGCACTACTGTAGTACACGTTTGTATGCAACGAAAGCCAGCAAATCCAACCATGCATGCACGCAGGAGCCCACACGATCGGGCGGTCGCGGTGCGTGCTCTTCAGCGGCCGGCTGGCCAACTTCTCGGCGGCCAACTCGGTGGACCCGACGATGGACCCGGCCCTGGCGTCCAGCCTGCAGCAGCTGTGCCGGGGCGGCGACGGCAACCAGACGGCCGCGCTGGACGCCGGCTCCGCGGACGCCTTCGACAACCACTACTTCAAGAACCTGCTGGCCAAGAAGGGCCTCCTCTCCTCAGACCAGGGCCTCGTCTCCAGCCCCGACGGCGCCGCCGCCACCAGGGCCCTCGTGCAGGCCTACAGCTACAACAGCCAGCGCTTCCTCTGCGACTTCGGCGACGCCATGGTCCGGATGGGCAACATCGCCCCCCTCACCGGCTCCGCCGGCCAGATCCGCAAGAAATGCAGCGCCGTCAACTGAGCCGGCGCCACTGCATAATGGATGTGTACGTGTACGTACGTACGTTCGTGTGAAAGTTGTCCTCTCGTGCTTTGTACCGTTTCGTCGGGTTCAAGCTAGCTAGGATTCTCCAGCCAGGAGTAATAAGCTGGCTCGTACAGTGTGTCGGTTGACGGGTGAGTGAGTGGTAGTACCTATCGGGGCTATGTGATAGTAGCGCGCAAAATGAATAATGGAATGTGTAGCTAGCCGCATGAAGTCTGCATCGTGCCCTACTTCCCTGAATGATGTGCGCTTGAAGTCTTGAACAAGCAAGTTCGGTTAAATCTCAAGGACTTTCAGGTCCTGCGTCCCTGTAAGGCCGGAGCTTTTCTTTCTTTTGAAACGAGGCAAAAGATTTGCCATTTACATTGCTTAAGAAGAAGAGAGTTGCCCGGTTAATTAAGAAAAACCGGGCAAAAACCTAGATACAAACCCCACAAGGGGCACACACGGACGACCTGGCCACAACAACGCCAAACAGTCGACCGTAACGTCGTGGACATGGCAGCTTCGATTTTGCTGACGAGCTTCACAGAAGAAAGTTGCAAGCCTCGCACCGACCTAGTCTAGCGCAACATCCGGAGAGCCCCGCACGCTGAAAACCGCCCTCATGTAGTCACCGTTGCCGCAGCGGCCTCGCCTCCCGCAGCGCCGACTTCTCTGTCACAGCCAGAAACCAGCATGGGCACACCCATTGGCGCACCGGACCTTCGACATCAAAAGGACAAGCCGCGACTCGGCTCTGCTCGCCACCATCGTCGTTGCCACACGCGTCGCAACGCCAAACCAACCTCATCGCCGGTTGGGCACCTGCCGACCGCGATGTCGTGCACATCCAGCCTGCAGGAAGCACAAAAGGGACCAAGATCTCCAAAACGGCGGCCCCAAGAGGGAAACGACGTTCAAGACGACACCGCCCGCTTGATCCAACAAGGATCCTGACTTTCGCCCAGAGATCTTGACCCGAGAGATGAGGATGCACAGATCACCACGACGGCGCCTTCAAGGAAGAAAGCGACGCCCACGAGCGCCGCCGCCGCCGGCCAACTAGCACCGGCCAAGCTTTCGCCCAAATCAGCAACACCACCACTCCCACGCGGTCGACCGACGCCAACCAGCACCTCCACTGACCCGCGCACCCCTGCGCAGCAACCGCGCCATGGCCACACAGGGACCACCACCACGCCTCGCCGCCGAGCTGCGAGAGACGAGCCTCCCTCCACCAAGCACACCGCGGCCGCCGCGTCGCCCACGCGAACTCCACGGCCACCGACACATCAACCACCCTCCCGGGGCCGCCGTCCCGGAGTCCAACATCGCCATCCATCAATGAGTCGTGCCTGGGAGGAAGTAGCGCCGCCGAACACATCCGCCGGCAGGACCACCCGCACCACGCAGAGGCCACCGCCCAGGAAGTCCAGCAGCTCAAATCGGCACCACGCCGGCCGAAGCACACCACAAGAACCTCACCAGAACGCCGGCCCGGCCGAGCAGCGCCGTCCAGCAGGAGAAGCAGGGCAGGAGCGTCCGCTCCAGATCCAGCCGCAGCCGACCAGAGCCGCCGGCCCCCATCACGCGCAGCCGCCCTGCCGCCCGCGCGGGCCAGAGTAGCCAACGCCGCCGCATCCCGCCGACGGCCCGCGACAACCGGATCTGGGCCCGAAACCTCGATCCATCGCCAAACGGCACACCACCACGCCACTCGACCACGAGGATGAGGGGAGGACGACGCCGCCCCAGCGCCCAGCGCCACCGCACCGCTGATGTGGCCAAACGGCCAGATCCGCCCCGATGCGTAGCCTCGCGAAGCACGCCGCGCCGTCCAGGGCCAACCACCGCGCGCGACCGAGCGAGGGAGGCCCGCCGCCGCCGGCTGCCGCACGGGCTTTGCCCGGCGGCGCGGCCCGACGGCTGCGAGGGGGAGCCGGTGGGAAGTGGGATGCTGCTGCGGCGGTGTTGGGTTTCGCCCGAGCCGCTCCCCTGGAGAGCGACGCGAGCGGAGAAGGCCGGAGCTTTTCGGTTAAGCGTGGGACACGATGCAGTGACTAGCGGGTAGCGACAGCGCCGATCGCATCAACGTGGCTAAAATCGTAGGCAGGCATCGATCGATCGGCGTTACCGCACTGTGGCGAATGCGATCTGGCGCTCTGATTGGGGAGCAAAAGACCGTACGTGCAGCGGTTAATTATCATCTTGCTGCTGAATTTGACAGGCATATGCCAAGGTGGAGTACTTCAGAGTTCAGGCTGTCCGGTGTTCATCGAAGGGCGTGGCTACGTGCCAATCGCCTAAAAAAAGGGGTCCGTCTAAGTCTCAGTCGACTGAGACTTCGCTATGTCTCAGTCGAATGACGTCATCTTGTACATATCGTTCTGTTTGATCGAAGTTTGTGATGTTTGCTTGTTGGGCTTGTTTGTGGGCTCGGTTGTCCTTTGTCTGCTGTTTTCTGTGATGGGCTTCACTTGTTTGGGCCTTTATCTCTGTCAATTAACTGTTCATGCATCATTAATGTTTTTCAGGTTGTCGTGCATCGGCTGAGGTAAGATTAGTTGTTCGTGCAGCTTGTGCGTGTTGATGTTGTGTTCTCTCTCTTTTTTTCTGTTCAAGTCTTTTTTCTCTAGTTCCTTAAAAATAGGAATGACAGGCATGCAAATTGCACGTGGTAGACGGACATGCTACTGACGTATGTATAACCACATTGGCACTACTTTTTCAAAAAGAAAAAGAATGTTAAGTTGCACATGGACAGTGGACGTGCAATTGCGCATGGACGGAACTGTGTACGGACCACGCATGTGCTAATCGAGTGGCAACATTTTTCCCAAAAGAAGTCCAAAACACCACCATTTAGAAAAGGAAAATAACACAAATCCAAAACGGAAAAATAAAAATAGAAAGGAAAACAAATGGTAGAGAAATTAATAAAGAAAAGTAAACCGGGCCGCCCAAGCACTCAGCTCCCCGCCCAGCCCGCACCCTAGTTATACCCCGGCTAATGTCGCTTCAAATTGCATGTGGACTACAACATATGCGGCCGCACATGGGGCGACGTGCAACTGAGTGGCATGTTTGAAAAAAAACACTATTTAGAATAGATAAAAAACCTACAAAAACAAAAAAAAAGTAGAAAAATAGAAATAGTGATAGACATGCAGTTGCGGTCGGGTGCTACACTTGCAGTTGCAGGGATGTTGTCGGGCTTGCAACTGGCCCGCCCCCTCTACCGGCGCCCCCTCCGACAGAACAAAAAAGTCCAGTTGCGGTCCGGCTAGAAGACATGCAGTTGCGGTCGGGTGCGACACTTGCAGTTGCATGCCTAGTATTGAACATGCAAGTGGCCCGCCCCCTCTCCCGCCGCCCTCTTCGACAAAACAAAGGTCTAGTTGCAACCATGTTGGGGGACATGCAGTTGCGGCCGGATGCGACGCTTGTAGTTGCGGGGCTGTTGTCGGGCTTGCAACTGGCCCGCTCCTTCCGACAGAACAAAAAAGTCGAGTTGCGGTCAGGTTACAAGACATGCAGTTGCGATCGGGTGCGACACTTGCAGTTGCATTCCTAGTGTCGGACATGCAACTAGCCTGCCCCCTCTCCCGCCTCCCCTCCGACAAAACAAAGGTCCAATTGGAAACCATGTACGGGGACATTTAGTTGCGGCCGAGTGCGGTGCTTGCAGTGCAGGATGTTGTCGAGCTTGCAACCGGCCCACTCCCTCCGACAGAACAAAAAAGACCAGTTGCGGTCGGGTTACAAGACATGCAGTTGCGGTCGGCTGCGACACTTGCAGTTGCAGGGCTGTTGTCGGGCTTGCAATTGACCCGCCCCCTCTGACAGAACAAAAAAGTCGAGTTGCGGTCGGGTTACAAGACATGCAGTTGCGGTCGGGTGCAACGTTTGCAGTTGCATTCCTAGTGTCAGACATGCAACTGGCCCGCCCCCTCTCCCGGCGCCCCATCCGACAAAACAAACGTCCAATTGCAACCATGTTTGGGGACATGCAGTTGCGATCGGGTCCGGCGCTTGCAGTTGCAGGGATGTTGTCGGGCTTGCAACTGGCCCGCCCCTCTATCGGCACCCCCTCTAACAGAACAAAAAAGTACAGTTGCAGTCGGGCTAGAAGACATGCAGTTGCGATTGGGTGTGACACTTGCAGTTGCATTCCGAGTGTCGGACAAGCAACCGGCCCGCCCCCACTCTCGCCGCCCCCTCTGACAAAACAAAGGTCCAGTTGCAACCATGTTAGGGGACATGCAGTTGCGGTCAGGTGTGACACTTGCAGCTGTGGCGATGTTGTTGGGCTTGCAACTGGCCCGCCCCTTCTACCGGCTCCCCTTCCAACAAAACAAAAACTTCCAGTTGTGGTCGGGCTAGAAGACATGGAGTTGCGGTCGGGTGCGACACTTGCAGTTGCATTCCTAGTGTCGAACATGCAACTGTCCCCTACTGGTCTCTACTCGAATCACAAACAAAGTTAAAAAAACTCAAACCAAAAACAAAGTCTAGTTGGCCGGTGACAATATTTTTTGAGAATGAAAAAAGATAAGTTACACGCCAATGACACACATACAATTGTGTGTGGCCGATGTGCATGAAACCGTGTGTGGTCGATGGGCGTGTCGGCGATAATATTTTTGGAAAAAAAGTTGCATATAGACACTGACAATAAAACATGTAATTGCATGTGATTCGATGTACATGCAATTGTGTGCAATCGATATATGTGTAAAGTGACAATATTTTTTAAAATAATAATAGCAATAGAAAATGAAGAAAAAACAAAAAGGAAATGGGAACCAAACCAAACCGAACAGCCCTATTAATCGCTCCTGTCCCCGGGCAACACGAGCACTAAGAAAAAAATCAGCCTAGAAGAAAGCCCAAATTCAGACAAAGGAAAAACCGCACCACCCCTCACGGCCAGCCCATGGACATCTCTGTCCAACACAAAGAAGAATATAAGAGAAGGCAAGAAAAGGAAAAAGAAACAAGGCAATGGGCCGGGGGCACAACTAAAACAGGCCGATACAGCATAAGAAACAGTGATCCTGGATCTTAAACATAAAACGATGGAAGGTCAAGTACATCGATTGAGACTTCCTTAAAAATCAGTCGACTGATTTTTAGCCCAGCCGCACAAAAAACACAATAGAGTTGCACTCACGCTGAATACATGCAGTTGCTGTCGGGGGCGACACTTGTAGCTGCATGCCTAGTGGTATATATGCAACAAACCCTCCCCCTGACAAAGCACCACTAAGTTGCAGTAGAATTGAAGGCATGCAGTTGTCGTCGAGGACAACACTTGCAATTGTGTACCTAGTGGCAGGCATGCAACCATTCCTCCCCCCACCCCAAAAAAAACACAAAGTTGTAAATTGGGGCAACAATTATAGTTGCATGCATGCAACCACCCCTTCCTCGACAAAAAACACCACATAGTTGTAGTCGCGTTGAAGATACGCGATTGTCGTAGGGGAGATATTTGCAGTTGCATGGCCAGTGACATGCATGCAAGTGCCCCTCCCGACTAAACACCACAAAATTTCAGTCAGAATACGACACTTGCAGTTATGTGCCTAGTGGCACACAAACAATTTTCCACTTCCCCGACAAAACTCCACATAGTTGCAGTCGCATTGAGGGCATGTCGTTACGTTGGGGTGCAACACTTGCAGTTATGTGCCTAGTGATAAACATGCAACTATCCCCTCCCCCGACAAAGAACAATTGATTTACAGTCGGTGAAGTTAGGGAGATTGTCCAACCAGATGACAATGTTGTCAATTTCCAAAATAAAACGTGTTGATTAGTTAAGAAAATAAAAAATAATAAGGTTCGTGCAAAAAAAAAGGTTTGGAAACAACAATAAAAAAGGAAAAGAAAAAAAGAAAAGCAAGAGAAAAGGAGAAAATACAAAATGTAAAAAGAAATTCAAACATGACAAGGAACATAGACGAAATAATCATTTAAAATACTTAAAAGCAAATAAAATATTAAAAAAGATTCTCAACCGCTTCCCCACCCCCTCTTTGGAGGTTTGTTTCCCCGTTGAAAAATTAAGCCCAAAACAAGACAAAAAAGAAACCTCTCAAGCCCAGCCCATAGCGCATATTTGGCAAACACGAGAGAAAATAAACAACAAAAGAAAAGGAAATTGACCCATCGCGCACCTAAGCAACCGATTTCAATATAAGACAGACATAGTTACATTGATCTTGAAGCAACAATGATCTAGCGGCTAGGGAGTCGACTGAATTTTAACAGCCCTGTATGAACCTAAACAGAGAAATAATAAAAAGAAAAATAAATAAATAATAAAAATAATGATAGAAAAAAATAGAAAAAGTCGAGACCTATGAACTGCTACTAACTGAAGAACAAAAAGACACACACAAGTCACTTCACTGTACCTGTTCATTCCCATCCTGTAGAAAAAGATCAAAAAGAAAAAAGAAACGGACCTAAACCTTGTAGAACAACCGGCAAAATAAAGCCCAACACACAAAGAAAAAGGACCTCCGCCCAGCCCACCACCTGAAGCCTGCCCCGACGAAAAAAAATAGACAAAAAAACAGGCCCACCCAGTTCGTTCCCTATGTGGGCTGATATACAGGAAACAACAGGGTTGCACAGATCCTAAAGCAACACAAAGATCTAAGGGTCAACAAATCGACTGAGACTTCACTAAAAATCAGTCGACTGATTTTTAGCAGAGCCGTAGAAAAATTGGGGGTCAGTTGATTTTTTCAACCGCCCGATGTCAAATCAACGGCCCCGCTTCCTTCTTCCTAACATGCCGAACCGCCCTGCTGCCGCCGGCCGAACCGCCTGTGACCACCACCTGCGACCGCTGGCGCTCCCGCGCAGCCTCACCGCCCCGCCCTCCGTGGAACCGCCCCCCATCGCCGGTCTTGCCGCCGCCCCGGCCATCCCTCTAGCCCTCGCGCTGATGGAGATTTTCTCTGGCCAAGTTGCACCACCGCGCCACCACCGCCGTTCTTCTGCCCCCATCCCCCACATTAAGATAGATAATGAGGTAGCCCTCCGGCGAGCTCTTCCTTCCCTCTAGCCTCCCACTGGTGAACTCTCAAAATCGACTGGCCCCAAACCAATGTCAATCGACTGGCATTTAGCTAATGTGTTCATTGAAAGGCAGTATCTTCATCACTTTGGTGGTTACCGACTGGTGGAGAGAGTAGTACTAAACTTGTAGGAGTAACTGACAAGAACGCCGTACGAGATGATGAGTAGGCGTTGAATTATTTGTTTGCGTACTGTCTTTGCTGCACTAGCGACGACCCGTAAAGTGTAGCATTTCTCCAGGATTTTCACTATTTGTCCGCACATGCACTGTAGACTCACCTACCACCAATTATACCCAGGGCCCGGTTTGTTGGCACCGAATTATTCAAAAGTGCAAAGACCGGCAAGTTTGTTGGTCAGTTTTGCTGGACATAAGTTGTAATGCCCTCGATGCGGCTATATCTCCCACGTGTCGAAGCACGACTTAGAGGCATAACCGCATTGAAAGCAATGTCGCAAGTGAGGTAATCTTCACACAACCCATGTAATACATAAGGGAAAGAGACACATAGTTGGCTTACAATCGCCACTTCACACAATACATGAGTAAAGCATTACATCATACAGATACAATCAAGGTCCGACTACGGAACCAAAATAAAAGAAGACTACCTCAAAAGCTACACAGATCCCCGATCGTCCCGACTGGGCTCCACTACTGATCAACTGAAACAGAACAACACAATGAACAAGATCTTCATCGAGCTCCTCCTTGAGCTCGGGTGCATCACCTGCACGGTTTCATCGGCACCTGCAAACTGGGTTAGGAAGTATTTGTGAGTCACGGGGACTCAGCAATCTCACACCCGCGAGATCAAGACTATTTAAGCTTAAAGGTAGGACAGGGTAGTGAGGTGGAGTTGCAGCAAGCGACTAGCATATATGGTGGCTAACATACGCAAAAGAGAGCGAGAAGAGAAGGCAAAAGCACGGTCGATGAACTATGATCAAGAAGTGATCCTGAAACTACTTACGTCAAACATAACTCCAACACCGTGTTCACTTCCCGGACTCCGCCGAGAAGAGACCATCACAGTTACACACGCGGTTGATGTATTTTAATTAAGGTCAACTTCGGGTTTTCTACAACCGGACATTAACAAATTCCCATCTGCCACATAACCGCGGGCACGGCTTTCGAAAGTTCAAACTGTTGGGAACGTAGTAATTTCAAAATTTTCCTACGCACACGCAAGATCATGGTGATGCATAGCAACGAGAGGGGAGAGTGTTGTCTACGTACCCTCGTAGACCGAAAGCGGAAGCGTTATATCAACGCGGTTGATGTAGTCGTACGTCTTCACGATCTGACCGATCCAAGCACCGTTACTCCGGCACCTCCGAGTTCTTGGCACACGTTCATCTCGATGACGATCCCCGGGCTCCGATCCAGCAAAGCGTCGGGGAGGAGTTCCGTCAGCACGACGGTGTGGTGACGATCTTGATGTTCTACTGTCGCAGGGCTTCGCCTAAGCACCGCTACAATATGACCGAGGTGGAATATGGTGGAGGGGGGCACCGCACACGGCTAAGGAATGATCATGAAGATCAACTTGTGTGTTCTGGGGTGCCCCCCTGCCCCCGTATATAAAGGAGCAAGGGGGAGGCCGGCCGGCCTAGAGAGGCGCGCCAAGGGGGGAGTCCTCCTCCTAGTAGGAGTAGGAGTCCCCTTTCCTAGTCCAACTAGGAGGGGGAAGGGGGAAAGGAAGGAGAGGGAGAGGGAGAGGGAAAGGGGGGCCGCGCCCCCCCTCCTTGTCCAATTCGGACTCCTCATGGGGGGGCGCGCGCCACCTCCTGGCGCGGCCCTCTCTCTCCCCTCGTGGCCCAATAAGGCCCATACTTCCCCCGGGGGGTTCCGGTAACCCCTCCGGCACTCCGGTAATATCCGAAACCTCTCGGAACCATTCCGATGTCCGAACATAGCTGTCCAATATATCAATCTTTATGTCTCGACCATTCCGAGACTCCTCGTCATGTCCGTGATCACATCCCGGACTCCGAACTCCTTCGGTACATCAAAATGCATAAACTCATAATAACTGTCATCGTAACTTTAAGCGTGCGGACCCTACGGTTCGAGAACAATGTAGACATGACCGAGACACGTCTCCGGTCAATAACCAATAGCGGGACCTGGATGCCCATATTGGCTCCTACATATTCTACGAAGATCTTTATCGGTCAGACCGCATAACAACATACGTTGTTCCCTTTGTCCATCGGTATGTTACTTGCCCGAGATTCGATCGTCGGTATCCAATACCTAATTCAATCTCGTTACCGGCAAGTCTCTTTACTCGTTCCGTAATACATCATCCCGCAACTAACTCATTAGTTGCAATGCTTGCAAGGCTTAAGTGATGTGCATTACAGAGAGGGCCCAGAGATACCTCTCCCACAATTGGAGTGACAAATCCTAATCTCGAAATACGCCAACCCAACATCTACCTTTGGTGACACCTGTAGTACTCCTTTATAATCACCCAGTTACGTTGTGACGTTTGATAGCACCCAAAGTGTTCCTCCGGCAAACGGGAGTTGCATAATCTCATAGTCAAAGGAACATGTATAAGTCATGGATAAAAGCAATAGCAACATACTAAATGATCGGGTGCTATGCTAATGGAATGGGTCATGTCAATCAGATCATTCAACTAACGATGTGACCTTGTTAATCAAATGACAACTCCTTTTGTCTATGGTTAGGAAACTTAACCATCTTTGATTAACAAGCTAGTCAAGTAGAGGCATACTAGTGACACTCTGTTTGTCTATGTATCCACACATGTATTATGTTTCCGGTTAATACAATTCTAGCATGAATAATAAACATTTATCATGATATGTAAGGAAATAAATAATAACTTTATTATTGACGAGACCACTAGTTTCAAGAAAAGGGCAAAGGGAAGAAGAGGAACTTCAAGAAGAACGGCAAGCGAGTTGATGCTCAAGTGAAGAAGCTCAAGTCTGGTCCTAAGCCTGAGACTAAGTGCTTCTACTGCAAAGGGATTGGTCACTGGAAGCGGAACTACCCCAAGTGTTTGGTGGATAAGAAGGATGGCAAAGTGAACAAAAGTATATTTGATATACATGTTATTGATGTGTACTTTACTAGTGTTTATAGCAACCCCTCGGTATTTGATACTGGTTCAGTTGCTAAGAGTAGTAAATCGAAACAGGAGTTGCAGAATAAACAGAGACTAGTTAAGGGTAAAGTGACGATGTGTGTTGGAAGTAGTTCCATGATTGATATGATCATCATCGCACACTCCCTATACTTTCGGGATTAGTGTTGAACCTAAATAAGTGTTATTTGGTGTTTGCATTGAGCATGAATATGATTTGATCATGTTTATTGCAATACACTTACTCATTTAAGTTAGAGAACAATTGTTGTTCTGTTTACATGAATAAAACCTTCTATGGTTATACACACCAACGAAATGGTTCGTTGAATCTCGATCGTAGTGATACACATATTCATAATATTGAAGCCAAAAGGATGCAAAGTTAATAATGATAGTGCAACTTGTTTGTGGCACTACTGTTTAAGTCATATTGGTGTAAAGCGCATGAAGAAACTCCATGCAGATGGAATTTTGGAATCACTTGATTATGAATCACTTGATGCTTGCGAACCATGCCTCATGGGCAAGATGACTAAGACTCCGTTCTCCGGAACAATGGAGCGAGCAACTGACTTGTTGGAAATCATACATACCGATGTATGTGGTCCGATGAAAATTAAGGCTCGCGACAAGTATCATTATTTTCTGACCTTCACAGATGTTTTGAGCAGATATGGGTATATCTACTTGATGAAACATAAGTCTGAAATGTTTGAAAAGTTCAAAGAATTTCAGAGTGAAGTGGAAAATCATCGTGATAAGAAAATAAAGTTTCTACGATCTGATCGCGGAGACGAATATTTGAGTTACGAGTTTGGTCTTCAGTTAAAACAATGTGAAATAGTTTCACTACTCACGCCACCTGGAACACCACAGCATAATGGTGCGTCCGAACGTCATAACCGTACTTTATTGGATATAGTACAATCTATGATGTCTCTTACCAATCTACCACTATCGTTTTTGGGGTTATGCATTAAAGACAGCTGCATTCACGTTAAAAAAGGGCACCATCTAAGTCCGTTGAGACGACACAATCAGAACTATGGTTTGGCAAGAAACCAAAGTTGTCGTTTCTTAAAGTTTGGGGTTGCGATGCTTATGTGAAAAAGTTTCAACATGATAAGCTCAAACCCAAATCGGAGAAATGTGTCTTCATAGGATACCCAAAGGAGACAGTTGGGTACACCTTCTATCACAGATCCAAAGGCAAGACATTCGTTGCTGAGAATGGATCCTTTCTAGAGAAGGAGTTTCTCTCGAAATAAGTGAGTGGGAGGAAAGTAGAAAACTTGATAAGGTAATTGTACCATCTCCCTTATTGGAAAATAGTTCATCACAGAAATCTGTTCTTGTGACTACTACACCAATTAGTGAGGAAGCTAATGATGATGATCATGTAACTTCAGATCAAGTTACTACCGAATCTCGTAGGTAAACCAGAGTGAGATCCGCACCAGAGTGGTACGGTAATCCTGTTTTGGAGGTCATGTTAATTGACCATGACAGACCTACGAACTATGAAGAAGCGATGGTGAGCCCAGATTCCGCGAAATGGTTTGAGGCCATAAAATCTGAGATGGGATCCATGTATGAGAACAAAGTGTGGACTTTGGTTGACTTGCCCGATGACCGGCAAGACATAGAAAATAAATGGATCTTCAAGAGGAAGACGGACGCTGATAGTAGTGTTACTATCTACAAAACTAGAATTGTCGCAAAAGGTTTTCGAAAAATTCAAGGTGTTGACTACGATGAGAGTTTCTCACTCGTATCTATGCTTAAGTCTGTCCGAATCATGTTAGCAATTGCCACATTTTATGAAATCTGGCAAATGGATAAACAAAACTACATTCTTTAATGGATTTATTAAAGAAGAGTTGTATATGATGCAAACAGAAGGTTTTGTCAATCCTAAAGGTGCTAACAAAGTATGCAAGCTCCAGCGATCCATCTATGGACTGGTGCAAGCATCTCGGAGTTGGAATACACGCTTTGATAAGTTGATCAAAGCATATAGTTTTATACAGACTTGCGGTGACGCCTGTATTTACAAGAAAGTGAGTGGGAGCACTACAGCATTTCTGATAAGTATATGTAAATGACATATTGTTGATCGGAAATAGTGTAGAATTATTCTGCAAAGCATAAACGAGTATTTGAAAGGAGTTTTTCGAAGAAAGACCTCAATGAAGCTGCTTACATATTGAGCATCAAGATCTATAGAGATAGATCAAATCACTTGATAAGTTTTCAATGAGTACATACCTTGACAAGATTTTGAAGTAGTTCAAAATAGAACAGTCAAAGAAAGAGTTCTTGCCAGTGTTACAAGGTATGAAATTGAGTAAGACTCAAAACCCGACCACGGCAGAAGATAGAAAGAGAATGAAAGACATTCCCTATGCCTTGGCCATAGGTTCTATAAAGTATGCCATGCTATGTACCAGATCTATTGTATAACCTACACTGATTTTGGCAAGGGAGTACAATAATGATCTAGGAGTAGATCACTGGACAGCGGTCAAAATTATCCTTAGTGGAATAAGGATATGTTTCTCGATTATGGACGTGACAAAAAGGTTCGTCGTAAAAGGTTACGTCGATGCAAGTTTTGACACTAATCTGGATGACTCTAAGTCTCAATCTAGATACATATTGAAAGTGGGAGCAATTAACTAAAGTAGCTCCGTGCAGAGCATTGTAGACATAGAAAGTTGCAAAATACATACGGATCTGAATTTTGGCAGACCCGTTGACTAAACTTCTCTCACAAGCAAAACATGATCACACCTTAGTACTCTTTGGGTGTTAATCACATAGCGATGTGAACTAGATTACTGACTCTAGTAAACCCTTTGGGTGTTGATCACATATCGATGTGAACTATGGGTGTTAATCACATGGTGATGTGAAGTATTGCTGGTAATCACATGGCGATGTGAACTAGATTATTGACTCTAGTGCAAGTGGGAGACTGAAGGAAATATGCCCTAGAGGCAATAATAAAGTTATTATTTATTTCCTTATATATCATGATAAATGTTTATTATTCATGCTAGAATTGTATTAACCGGAAACATGATACATGTGTGAATACATAAACAAACAGAGTGTCACTAGTATGCCTCTACTTGACTAGCTTGTTAATCAAAGATGGTTATGTTTCCTAACCATGAACAAAGAGTTGTTATTTGATTAACGGGATCACATCATTAGTTGAATGATCTGATTGACATGACCCATTCTATTAGCTTAGCACCCGATCGTTTAGTATGTTGCTATTGCTTTCTTCATGACTTATACATGTTCCTTTGACTATGAGATTATGCAACTCCCGTTTACCGGAGGAACACTTTGGGTACTACCAAACGTCACAACGTAACTGGGTGATTATAAAGGAGTACTACAGGTGTCTCCAAAGGTAGATGTTGGGTTGGCGTATTTCGAGATTAGGATTTGTCACTCCGATTGTCGGAGAGGTATCTCTGGGCCCTCTCGGTAATGCTCATCACATAAGCCTTGCAAGCATTGCAACTAATGTGTTAGTTGTGAGATGATGTATTACGGAACGAGTAAAGAGACTTACCGGTAACGAGATTGAACTAGGTATTGGATACCGACGATCGAATCTCGGGTAAGTAACATACCGATGACAAAGGGAACAACGTATGTTGTTATGCGGTCTGACCGATAAAGATCTTCGTAGAATATGTAGGAGCCAATATGGGCATCCAGGTCCCGCTATTGGTTATTGACCGGAGACGTGTCTCGGTCATGTCTACATTGTTCTCGAACCGTAGGGTCCGCACGCTTAAGGTTTCGATGACAGTTATATAACGAGTTTATGAGTTTTGATGTACCGAAGGAGTTCGGAGTCCCGGATGAGATCGGGGACATGGCGAGGAGTCTCGAAATGGTCGAGACGTAAAGATCGATATATTGGACGACTATATTCGGACATCGGAAGAGTTCTGAGTGGTTCAGGTATTTTCGGCGGTACCGGGGAGTTACGGGAATACGAGGAAGAAGCAATGGGCCTTGATGGGCCTTAGTGGGAAGGACCAGGAGGTGGCGCGCGCCCCTCCCAAGCCCAGTCCGAATTGGACAAGGGGTTTGGGGCGCGGCCCCTCTCTCCCTTCCTTCCCCTCTTCCCCTCTTTCCCCCCTTGACCTAGTTGGACTAGGAAAGGTGGAATTCTACTCCCGGTGGGAGTAGGACTCCCCTGGCGCGCCCAAACCTAGGGCCGGCCTCCTCCCTCCCTTGCTCCTTTATATACGGGGGCAGGGGGCACCCCATGGAGACACAAGTTGATCTTCATGATCGTTCCTTAGCCGTGTGCGGTGCCCCCTCCACCATATTCCACCTCGAATATATCGTTGCAGTGCTTAGGCGAAGCCCTGCGCCGGTAGAACATCAAGATTGTCACCACGCCGTCGTGCTGACGGAACTCCTCCCCGAAGCTTTGCTGGATCGGAGCTAGGGGCGCGTCATCGAGCTGAACGTGTGCCAAGAACTCGGAGGTGCCGGAGTAACGGTGCTTGGATCGGTCGGATCGGGAAGACGTACGACTACTTCCTCTACGTTGCGTCAACGCTTTCGCTTCGGTCTACGAGGGTACGTAGACAACACTCTCCCTCTCGTTGCTATGCATCACCATGATCTTGCGTGTGCGTAGGATTTTTTTTGAAATTACTACGTTTCCCAACATTATTGACCATCAACACTTGATGCTCCTTCTTGATTTCTACCTCCGCAGCCTTTAGCATTGTGAAGAGCTCGGGCATAGTCTTATCTATCCCTTGCATATTATAGTTCATCACGAAGCCTTTGTAGCTTGGTGGCAGTGATTGAAGAATTCTGTCAATGACACAATCATCCGGAAGATTAACTCCCAGTTGACTCAAGTGATTGTAATACCCAGACATTCTGAGTATGTGCTCACTGACAGACCCATTCTCTTCCATCTTGCAGCTATAGAACTTATTGGAGACCTCATATCTCTCAATCCGGGCATTCTGTTTGAATATCAACTTCAACTCCTGGAACATCTCATATGCTCCATGGTTCTCAAACCGTCGTTGAAGTCCCGGTTCTAAGCCGTAAAGCATGGCACACTGAACTATCGAGTAGTCATCAGCTTTGCTCTGCCAGACGTTCATAACATCTGGTGTTGCTCTAGCAGCAGGCCTGGCACCTAGCGGTGCATCCAGGACGTAATTCTTCTGTGCAGCAATGAGGATAATCCTCAAGTTACGGACCCAGTCCGTGTAATTGCTACCATCATCTTTCAACTTTGCTTTCTCAAGGAACGCATTAAAATTCAACGGAACAACAGCACGAGCCATCTATCTACAATTAACACAAACAAGCAAGATACTATCAGGGACTAAGTTCATGATAAATTTAAGTTCAATTAATCATATTACTTAAGAACTCCCACTTAGATAGACATCCCTCTAATCTTCTAAGTGATCACGTGATCCAAATCAAACTAAACCATAACCGATCATCACGTGAAATGGATTAGTTCTCAATGGTGAACATCATCATGTTGATCATATCTACTATATGATTCACGCTCGACCTTTTGGTCTCCGTGTTCCGAGGCCATATCTGCATATGCTAGGCTCGTCAAGTATAACCCGAGTATTCCGCGTGTACAAAACTGGCTTGCACCCGTTGTAGATGGACGTAGAGCTTATCACACCCGATCATCACGTGGTGTCTGGGCACGACGAACTTTGGCAACGGTGCATACTCGGGGAGAACACTTCTTGATAATTTAGTGAGAGATCATCTTATAATGCTACCGTCAATCAAAGCAAGATAAGATGCATAAAAGATAAACATCACATGCAAATCAATATAAGTGATATGATATGGTCATCATCATCTTGTGCTTCGTGATCTCCATCTCTGCAGCACCATCATGATCACCATCGTCACCGGCGCGACACCTTGATCTCCATCGTAGCATCGTTGTCGTCTCGCCAATCTTATGCTTCTACGACTATCGCTACCGCTTAGTGATAAAGTAAAGCATTACAGGGCGATTGCATTGCATACAATAAAGCGACAACCATACGGCTCCTGCCGGTTGCCGATAACTCGGTTACAAAACATGATCATCTCATACAATAAAATATAGCATCATGTCTTGACCATATCACATCACAACATGCCCTGCAAAAACAAGTTAGACGTCCTCTACTTTGTTTGTTGCAAGTTTTACGTGGCTGCTACGGGCTTTAAGCAAGAACTCATCTTACCTACGCATCAAAACCACAACGATAGTTTGTCAAATAGACTCCGCTTTAACCTTCTTAAGGACCGGGCGTAGCCACACTTGGTTCAACTAAAGTTGGTGAGACAGTCTCCCGCAAGCCATCTGTGTGCAAAGCACGTCGAGGGAACCGGTCTCGCGTAAGCGTACGCGTAAGGTTGGTCCGGTTCGTCTCATCCAACTATACCGCTGAACCAAAGTATGACATGCTGGTAGGCAGTATGACTTGTATCGTCCACAACTCACTTGTGTTCTACTCGTGCAAATAACATCAAACCATAAAAAACCTGGATCTGATACCACTGTTGGGGAACGTAGTAATTTCAAAATTTTCCTACGCACACGCAAGATCATGGTGATGCATAGCAACGAGAGGGGAGAGTGTTGTCTACGTACCCTCGTAGACCGAAAGCGGAAGCGTTATATCAACGCGGTTGATGTAGTCGTACGTCTTCACGATCCGCCCGATCCAAGCACCGTTACTCCGGCACCTCCGAGTTCTTGGCACACGTTCAGCTCGATGACGATCCCCGGGCTCCGATCCAGCAAAGCGTCGGGGAGGAGTTCCGTCAGCACGACGGCGTGGTGACGATCTTGATGTTCTACTGTCGCAGGGCTTCGCCTAAGCACCGCTACAATATGACCGAGGTGGAATATGGTGGAGGGGGCACCGCACACGGCTAAGGAACGATCACGAAGATCAACTTGTGTGTTCTGGGGTGCCCCCCGACCCCGTATATAAAGGAGCAAGGGGGAGGACGGCCGGCCTAGAGAGGCGCGCCAAGGGGGGAGTCCTCCTCCAAGTAGGAGTAGGACTCCCCTTTCCTAGTCCAACTAGGAGGGGGAAGGGGAAAGGAAGGAGAGGGAGAGGGAGAGGGAAAGGGGGGCCGCGCACCCCCTCCTTATCCAATTCAAACTCCTCATGGGGGGGCGCGCGCCACCTCCTGGCGCGGCCCTCTCTCTCCCCTTGTGGCCCAATAAGGCCCATACTTCCCCCGGGGGGTTCAGGAAACCCCTCCGGCACTCCGGTAATATCCGAAACCTCTCGGAACCATTCCGATGTCCGAACATAGCTGTCCAATATATCAACCTTTATGTCTCGACCATTCCGAGACTCCTCGTCATGTCCGTGATCACATCCGGGACTCCGAACTCCTTCGGTACATCAAAATGCATAAACTCATAATAACTGTCATCGTAACTTTAAACGTGCGGACCCTACGGTTCGAGAACAATGTAGACATGACCGAGACACGTCTCCGGTCAATAACCAATAGCGGGACCTGGATGCCCATATTGGCTCCTACATATTCTACGAAGATCTTTATCGGTCAGACCGCATAACAACATACGTTGTTCCCTTTGTCCATTGGTATGTTACTTGCCCGAGATTCGATCGTCGGTATCCAATACCTAATTCAATCTCGTTACCGGCAAGTCTCTTTACTCGTTCTGTAATACATCATCCCGCAACTAACTCATTAGTTGCAATGCTTGCAAGGCTTAATTGATGTGCATTACCGAGAGGGCCCAGAGATACCTCTCCCACAATTGGAGTGACAAATCCTAATCTCGAAATACACCAACCCAACATCTACCTTTGGTGACACCTGTAGTACTCCTTTATAATCACCCAGTTACGTTGTGACGTTTGGTAGCACCCAAAGTGTTCCTCCGGCAAACGGGAGTTGCATAATCTCATAGTCAAAGGAACATGTATAAGTCATGGATAAAAGCAATAGCAACATACTAAATGATCGGGTGCTATGCTAATGGAATGGGTCATGTCAATCAGATCATTCAACTAATGATGTGACCTTGTTAATCAAATGACAACTCCTTTTGTCTATGGTTAGGAAACTTAACCATCTTTGATTAACAAGCTAGTCAAGTAGAGGCATACTAGTGACACTCTGTTTGTCTATGTATCCACACATGTATTATGTTTCCGGTTAATACAATTCTAGCATGAATAATAAACATTTATCATGATATGTAAGGAAATAAATAATAACTTTATTATTGCCTCTAGGGCATATTTCCTTCACAAACCCTGCAGGGGTGTCCCAACTTAGCCCATGATAAGCTCTCGCGATCAACGAAGGATATTCCTTCTCCCCGGGAAGACCCGATCAGTCTCGGAATCCCGGCTACAAGACATTTCAACAGTAATAAAACAAGTCCAGCAAAGCCGCCCGATGCGCCGACATCCTGATAGGAGCTGCACATATCTCGTTCTCAGGGCAACACCGGATAAGTCAAGCTACGAGTAAAACCAGACTTTGAGTTTCCCCGAGGTGGCCCCGCAGGCTGCTCGGTTCGGACCAACACTTAGACAAGCATTGGCCCGGGGGGGGCTCAATAAAGATGACCCTTGGGTTAATTACTCCCAAGGGAAAGTAGGTGGTGGTGAGGCAAATGGTAAAACCAAGGTTGGGCCTTGCTGGAGGAGTCTTATTCAAAGCGAACTGTCAAGGGGGTCCCATAAATCACCCGACCGCGTTAGGGACGCAAAATCCGGGAACATAATACCGATATGACGGAAACTAGGGCGGCAAGAGTGGAACAAAACACCAGGCATAAGGCCGAGCCTTCCACCCTTTACCAAGTATATAGATGCATTAATTAAATAAGATATATTGTGATATCCCAACAAGTAAACATGTTCCAATCAAGGAACAACATCAACATGTTCCAACAAGGAACAAACTTCATCTTCACCTACAACTAACAACGCTATAAGAGGGGCTGAGCAAAGCGGTAACATAGCCAAACAACGGTTTGCTAGGACAAGGTGGGTTAGAGGCTTGGTTTGACAATATGGGAGGCATGATAAGCAAGTGGTAGGTATCGCAGCATAGGCATAGCAAAAGAGTGAGCAACTAGCAAGCAAAGATAGAAGTGATTTCGAGGGTATGGTCATCTTGCCTGAAATCCCGCAAGGAAGAAGAACGAGTCCATGAAGAAGACAAAAGGATGTAGTCGAGCAAATCCTCACAACTCCGGAACAAAACCGAAGCTAACGAGAGAAGCAACCCGGAAAGAAACAAGCAACATAGTAAACAACCACCACATACACATGGCATGATGCACAAACAAGTATGATGCATGTCCGGTTAAAAAGAGGCATGGCATGGCAAAGTGCACAAACAACACTACAAATTAAGTGGAGCTCAATATGCAACGAGTTGCATATTGACAAAACACCACATGACTTATTTAGTTCTCTCTCGTTTAGGTACCCAACAATATTAAATGTTTATTAAACATGGCAAGGGTGAAGCATAAATAAACTGACTATTTAGGCAATTTTAAATGAGGCCGGAACAACAAACAACAAGTCCGGTAAATCCCCATATGTCATTTAGCAATTTAATGCAAGCAACAATTTTAAGCAATTTAAATGTTGTTATCATGATGCGGATGACTTATACAAGTTTATGCATTTTTTAATGAAAACATTGACATGAGCATGTTATGAAGCATTTGTCACCGTGGTGGAAGAAAGGGGTGCCACGGTAACTACAACGGAAATGGTGCCACGGCAACTTTGATTGAGATGCCGGTGCAAAAGAAAGTGTGACGGAAGCGAGTTAAGCAAGATGGTGGGGTGTTCCCGGTTACCGGGTTCCCACGAGACGATGGCATGGCAACGAGGAGAAACATGCAAGCGACAATTTCAGACACGGTGCAAACACGGGCATCTCATAAAACACACATGCATTCATTGACGAGCGGTCGTCTCGGGGTTATACCTTCGAAGCGTGCGTTATCGGAGTGGATCGAGTTCGGGGGTAGGGGTACACTTGTCGAAGGGGAAGTAGTTGTTCACGGGTCGTCGTGGGACGTAGAGGAAGTAGTCGTTCAAGCGACCGATGGTAACGGTACTCGGTCATTTCGAAGAGGTACTTGGGGTCATTTGAACTTGCCGATCTCGTCATCTCGAAGGGGTACTTGACGTTCTTAGCGATTCCGAAGACGAGGTAGAGGTACACTTGTTGTAGGGGTACTTGTCGGATCCACGGCGACGGTAGAGGTACAAATGTTCTCGCGGTACTTGTCGGTCCAGTCTTGGTGTAGATGTACATCGCAACCGTAGTGGTACTCGCGGACTTCGGCGCCGGTAGTCGTACACGGTTCATAGATGTTCGGATCACCGGAAGAGGTACTTGACGTCCATGGAAATTAGCAGCGGAGGGCACGGGTCTCGGGCCCTGTGTCCCGATCTTTAGGAGGTCAGCGGTGACTGCAGGTGCATGGGCGGCTACAGCGGGGCCCCAGGCAAGCAGGCGGGCAACGACAATGGAGCAACAGAGATGGCAGCAGTGCCATCGGAGATGCCAGGAGGTGGAGCTTGAGCAGAGGAGGCTCGGGGTGGCGGAAAAGAGCAAGGCAGGGGCGGCAGCGAGTCAATGCGGGGCGGAGCGACGCTGTGACAGCAGGATCTTGGCGGCGGGGACTTGGCCGGGCGAGGGCGCACGGGAACCCGCCAGAACCGAGGCTAGAGCGGCGGCGTGGGGAGGCGGACGAGCTCCAGGACGGGCGCGTGGAGCAGAGCAGCAGCGATGCGGGTCTCGCGCAGGAGATGGGTTCGTGGTCGCCGCGTAGACGGAAGCAGAGGGCGACGCGAGGCAGGGGGCGCCAGAGTTGGCCTCCAGTGGCGGCGCGGGAGGCCAGGCGCGGCGTCCTGGCGAGGCAACGGCGCGGAGGAGGGACGACGAGGGGGAGCGACGGAGCTCAGCGAGCGTGCTCCGGCGGAGATGCTTGAGCAGGGGCGGACGCCGAGGAGAGGAAGGAGCGGTCGTCGACCTGCTGGGCTTCGGTGGAGGGGAGCAAGCGAGAGGAGGGAGGAGCGTGGGGATCTCCTCTCCTGGTGCGATGCGTGTGTGCGTGTGGCGGCGGCACGGGAACGAGAGGGGGAGATCGATGGGAGATGAGGGGAACGAGCAGGGGAGGCTAGGGTTACAGCGGGGGGGGGGGGCTGCGGCTGGGCCTTGGGCTCTCTTCTCTCTCTCACTCCAAAGAAAAATAAAAACAAAACAGAGATAAGAAAGAAAAGAAAGAGAGGTTAGGGGAAGAAGTTGGACACGCGGATAATTTTCCCGGACTCACAAAAATGTGCTTGTTCCGAGAAAATAGAAAAAGGCCATGATTGAAAGATTTAAATTCAAACTCATTTGATTTGAATTCAAATGATTTGAATAGGAAGTGAGGGTTGGGAAGGTCCAAAAATGTTGAGATTTTTGGTGGAGCTCCGGAATATGATGAAAGAATATATGACAAGGTTGGAAACCAAGAATTAAAATAACAAAAGCATTGTGATAATCTGCAAGTCTGTTATGGTGATTTCCAAATTAAAGAAATATTTAATATAGCTCCCTAATATTGGGAGGATATGTTATAAAGAGAAGTCACCCTTCCCTCGATTTAACTAGATCAACCATCTATGCAATTTATTAGTTGAGTTGAGATGCAAAAGCTAATGACATGAAGGCATGATGACATGATGCAATGCAAAAATAAAAGAGCAAGCACAAAAGAAACACACGGCGAAACTCGGAATAGCTGGAAGTCTTCTGGAGCGTCGGTCTCGGGGCGTCACATAAGTCGCCTGAATTTACAATTTGGGTCAGTCAATTCGATTGAGAAGGAAGTAGCAACTGTAGAACACCGAAGCCCCGGGTGGCTTTAGAGGGATGGCCCCGGGTGGCGGCAAGCCTGGCGGTGGGGGGAGGTCGCACGGAGGGCGGGGCGGCGAGGCGGTCGCGGGAGCGTCGGCCGCCGCGGGCGGAGGAGGCAGGCGGTTCGGCCTAGGGTGGAGGGCGGCCAGAGGAAGAACAGGTTGAGATCGTGTGGAGGAAGATGATGAACAGTTTTCTTCATGAGGGGAAGTAGAAGAAGGAGATCTGACCGTTACTTTTTCATTCAACGGCTGGGATCAATTTGATTGATCCAGAAAACAAATTCAGTAGCCATTCCCTTTGCTGGCACCGTATCATTGCCCGGTTAAAATTCAGGCGCGCCGATAGTAAAGCGGGCTTGCTGCATGCATGCAAAGTGCTTTTGTTGGCATATAGGCATACCCCACCTGCATGAACTGGCCTCTGAAAACGACGCCCTGACGGACACCCATGAGCAGCAAATGATTGATTGAGCCATCCTTCGGATCCAAGCAAAGCGCCTCTCCGTGTCCGTGAGCACCAGCCACCAGGACTAGCTATAAAGCCCGTGCTCTTCAGCTCGTGGGACTCCTCAGACAGGCCGCGAACCACCTAGCCGTCACATGCACACACGGTGAGCCCCTGCACTGCACCTACAAAGAGCAAACACGTACGACGTGCTCGCAGACAGAGTCTACCAAGATGGTTCGTGGCGTCCATTACGGCGGCGCGTGCGCCGTCCTCCTGGCCGCCGCCGTCACGCTCGGCCTCGGCGCCCGCGGCGGCGCGGCGCAGCTGCACGACAAGTTCTACGACGGGTCCTGCCCCGGCGTCCACAAGATCGTGCGGCGGGTGCTGAGGGAGGCGCACAAGGCCGATGCCCGCATCTACGCCAGCCTCACGCGCCTCCACTTCCACGACTGCTTCGTGCAGGTAAGCCACCAGCTGCATGCATGCTCCATGCAAACCTTACGGCGTTCGCTTGGGTCGTACGTGCTTCGTCCCAGGTTTTTGACACGTCCGTCTTGCGCGCGTGTGTTTTCAGGGGTGCGACGGGTCGATTCTGCTGGACAACAGCACGAGCATCGTGTCGGAGAAGTACGCCAAGCCGAACAACAACTCGGTGCGCGGGTTCACGGTGGTGGACGACGTCAAGGCGGCGCTCGAGAAGGCCTGCCCCGGCGTCGTCTCCTGCGCCGACATCCTCACCATCGCCGCCAAGGTCTCCGTCGAACTGGTACGTGCATACATGTGCTAATCTGCCGGCGATGTACGTGTAGCATGCATGCCATGTGTTATTTTCACTGCTCACATTCATCAGCTTCATCATTGAAAAAAGGCAACATCGTGGTTCACGGACCAGGTGCTGCCAATGTGGCAATGTGGCTGGCAAAGGTACTAGCTAAAAGGTGCAGTAGGTATAGCCTAGCTCATATATGCCCGAGCCCGCGGCAATAATTCAGAAACCGTCGGTGCAAAATAATTGAGCTGCATGCAAACGATGGCTTACGTAGACTGTAGAGATCGACAGCATCATTGGCTGAAGTATGTTGCTAGTTGTAAAGCGGGCTGTCACGTGGTTCCATGTCAATCAAAAAACGTAAAAGACAGAGCCTAGCTAGTACGAGGTGGGGATATGGCAAAGTCCACATCGCACCGGCTGTCGATCGATCACACCAACCCTTCACTTCGTGCCTCTCTTTAATCCAACAAGCATGGCATGGTCACATGCACGACGAACGTCCCCCTCGTTGCTCACGCGCGTTTGTTCCCATGCATGCAGTCCGGAGGCCCCCGGTGGCGCGTCCCGCTCGGCCGGCGGGACGGCACCACGGCCAACCTCACCGCCGCCAACAGCCTCCTCCCGAGCCCCCGCAACAACCTCACCATGCTCCAGCGCAAGTTCGCCGCCGTCGGCCTCGACGACACCGACCTCGTCGCCCTCTCAGGTACGTTGTAAAACACCCAAACTTCTCGATCATCCTACCGATCAAACTCGGTTAACTCAGAATCTTCTTGTGTCGTGGATTGCAGGCGCGCACACGTTCGGGCGCGCGCAGTGCCAGTTCGTGACGGACCGGCTCTACAACTTCAGCAAGACGGGCATGCCGGACCCGACGCTGGACGGCGGCTACCGGGCGCAGCTCGCCGGGAGCTGCCCGCGGCGGCACGGGAACAGGTCGGCGCTCAACGACCTCGACCCGACCACGCCCGACGCCTTCGACAAGAACTACTTCACCAACCTCCAGGGCAACCGCGGGTTCCTGCAGTCCGACCAGGAGCTGCTCGCGGCGCCCGGCGCGACCACGGCGGCGATCGTCGGCTGGTTCGCGAGCGACGAGAAGGCTTTCTTCAGGAGCTTTGCCGCGGCCATGATCAACATGGGGAACATCAAGCCGCTCACGGGTGCGCAGGGTGAGGTTCGGAGGAACTGCAGGAGAGTCAATGGAAGCTAGAGTGACCGAGTGAGGAAGCGTGGTTTAGCTTGTACTACCATGTACCATATATGTGTCATGCATGCGAGCATGTACGTACTACATTGTTGAACCTCTTTAATTTATTCGAAAAGTCTATTGTAAACAATACTTTAGTTTATGAATTTGCATGTGATTTACGCCCGAGATACTAACACGGGTCATGTATTAACAAGTACTGCATATTTATAGAATTATAGCTAACTACTCCCTCCGTCCGAAAAAACTTGTCTCTCAAATGGATGTATCTAGCACCAAGTTAGTGCTAGATACATCCATTTGAAGAACAAGTTTGGGGTAAGCTTTTTCGGACTGAGGGAGTACTATGCAAGCTACTAGTATTAGATTGGCTATATGAGACATGGCAAGAAGATATAACAAACAACTGACTCTATTATTATCCTTGCTCTAGAAAAGGTTACATCTCTCTAACATACTTAGGCATTGATTCAATGTTAATTGTAACACAATCTCATCTATTAAGAGCATCTTCAATAGATGGTTCAAATTTTGGCTGTCCAAAATCGAAGATGTAAAATATGGACCCTCAAAAAATGCGTTTTGAAGCTTCGAAAAATGCTCAACTTCAACATATGGTCCAAATCGGAGATGTAAAAGAGCAACTCCAACAAATGGTCCAAAACGAAGATGTAAAATCGCCTTGATCGTCTTCTTCAACCTCGGGACGTCGGCCGCCTTCGTCAAATCCGTCGCCATCAAGCTCTCCCCGACCTCCCCGAGCGCGCCATCCTCCCCGTGATGAGCTCCTCTCCCAATCCCCCTATTTTTCCCCTTCGATCGGTGTCGTTTGCCACCGCTCATGTGCTCGTCCGTGGTTGCCATGGCCGGAGCCCGACCTCCCCTATACGTGCTCCTTTGCCGGCCAGCAGCGACGGAGGCGGGCAGCAGCCGACGTGAACACCACGAGCAGCGGCACAGGCACGCTGCACGGGCCAGCAGCGACGGCAGCTCAGCTGGACAGGGTCAGTGCGGGGCGGCGGCGGGGCCGGGAGGCGGTGGCAACGGGGCGGCCCAGCGAGCAGCGGCGGGCGGCGGAGGCAGGCGGCGGCCTACATGGGAAGCCGGACCGCCGGAGGCGCCGAATCCTACAATGGCTGCCTCCTGATTCGGCGGCGCCCGGGCGGCTTCGAGACGGCTTCCGGCGAGGGAGGCGACGGGGGCGAGGGCGGCGGAGGGCGGCGCTGGCGATTTGGGGCGGCGACGGCGATGGCGGCGGGGATTTGGGCGGTGGCGGCGGCGGATTCCGGCCGACTGGTGTTCGGGCGGGCGGATGGGTGCGGCTGTGAAATGAAATGAAGGGCGGTTGGGCGTTGGCGGGCGGTCGCCGAATTTGGACCAGTTGTATCTCATGATGTAAATTTGCACCGCGAGGTGTTGTATTTTACATCACCGGGAGGCCACGGTCCAATTTTTTTTACATATGGACCGTCTGTTGGAGCAGCGTTTTTTGCCCCAGACGGTCCAAAAGTTAGGTATTTTTACATTTGGACCATCTATTGAAGATGCTCTAAGGCTAACTCTGGAGATGACCGAGGATCTCGTGTGATTCTTTTGGTCGACTGGTGAGGCGATGCGTAGGGCGACTGGGGGCGCGACCGCCGGGGTCCCCGCGGGGCCGCCGCCTGTTTCCTCCGGTGACCAACGGCGGGAGGGGGACGGTTTTGGGCTCTCGCCGATGCCGACGAAGACGATGGGGATGAGGAGGCGGATGCGGCGCCGCCATCTCCGCCATCGCCGACGCCTTCCGATTTTTTGTGCGAATTTTTGAATGCAGGATACAATGAAGATGAGGTCGCAAAGACAAGGTCTTGCCCCTAGATGATCTGGCTAGGGTTGGGCTTCATGCGGGAGAGACCAAGGAAATGCTGCGCCGGGTGGTCCATCGGAGAACGACGGCGACGGCGATCCGGCCATGGAAGGGCCCCCTCCCTAAGGTACGTTTACCGAACCTAACTATTTTCGATATGATTCGGCCGGAATCATGGACTACGGTGACAAGGAGAAAGAGTTCTCGCCGGGTAGGGCCTAGATCGGCGCCGGAGGTGACCGCGGCAGCGCCGCCGGCGGTCGCGGCGTCCCGGATCAGGGCAGCTCGCCAGGAGCGTTTGAATTCGCTCCTGGGCCGAGATGGGTTGCGGACTGTTGTTGGGCCGATGAGTATCACTGGGCCGGGGATTGTTGGGTATGTGGCCCAGACAGAACCGGTCCAGCTCGATATCTAGGGGGACGAGGCATGCATTGCGTTGCGATCAACGTTGATGTCTTCCTCACCACGCCCTAGGGTTTTTCTACGTCGGACGCCGCGACTTCGCTCCGCGGGGATCGGGCGGGCTCGGCGCATCCACCTCTCGGAGCCATGGCGGGTCGCGGTGGTGCACCGCTGCCCGGAAAGAAGCCGGTTGCGTCAGCCGGGGTGGGCCGCGCCGGTGGAGCGCCACCGCCGGGTGCTGGCAGCGGCAGGGGTGTTGCGCCCTTGCCGGCATCTGGCGTTGGCCGCGGTGGTGTGCTGCCCTTGACTACTGCTGCGGGGCGTGGAGCTGGCGTCCCCGGTGGGGTGGCCAATGCGGCGGTGGGTCGTGGCGCTGGCGTGCTGCCCGGTGCTCAGCCGCCGGCGCTGGGTGTAGCGGTCTTGCCTTTGGCCGGGCGAGGGGGGCCGGTCCTCGATCCTCGACCTACGGCGCTCGTCATGGCTGGGGTTGCCGCTGCGGGACGGGGTGCTGCGCCGCCCAGGCCACCTGCGCCGGGAGCCAGGGGGTGACGACGGGTCAGCAGCCTCGGGCGGCCCCGCCACCTCACTTCGTCGCCCGGCCTTCGCAGAATCAGGCAGCGCCGGCATTATCGCAGATACCGCCGCCGCAAACCAACACCTTTGGAGGTGCTTCGGCTGCGCCCCGGGGTCAACGGGAAGATGATGGTTACAATGCTTATGGAGTTGGTCAACACCGGAGCTCTTCGTCCACGGGTGGAGGTCATGGATATGCTTGGCAGAGCGACGGTTCGGCAGAGAGGCCGTTTCTGGGTCCTACGGGTGGTTTTGTTGAGGGGGCATCTGGCCCGGATATCGGCAGCGGGGTGGTTTCCGCGGTCATCGTGGTGGTCGAGGCGGTCGAGGTGGCCGGTACCATCCACGACAACCTTCTCAGACTGTTGTTGTCGAGCAGACGACCGCTGGCGAGGCTGCCGAGGAGTCGGTGTTCTCCGGTCAGGCTATGGAGGTAGTGACGGCTCTCGCTAATGTTGAGGTTCCTGAGAATGAGACTATGGGTAATGTGTCCGTGGAGGTGTCAGACAGGGCTGATTCAGATAGGGCGTCCAAGTGGGCGCGCAAGAAGGAGAAAATGTTATGCTATCGTTGTGGCGACAAGGGTCATTTTATTGCTGAGTGCGTGGCTGAGTTATGTGATACTTGTGGCAAGCCGGCACATGACTCGGGGGATTGTCCGCTTCTGCGAGATCAGGCACCGTCTCTTATGATGTATGGAGTGTATTGTGCTGAACTCACGTTCTTTGAGTCTACTAATGAGAGGGAGGTTCCTGACGAGACCCAGAGCATGACCACTAGGATTGTCAAAGTGACCAGAGGAGAGGTCTCTGAGACTCATATTGTGTAGAGGCTCCGGGAGTTAGCCCCTAGGGACTTCCAGTGGGAGCTCGTCAGTCTCGCGGAAAAGTTGTTCAGGGTTGAGTTCCCTTCGGTGAAGGATTTGCAGAGGCTTTTGAGTTTTGGGATGTGCAAAGTGCCGGGTACAAATTGTGTCCTCGAGTTCCATGAGTGGAAGCAGGTGGAGCCTCAGGGTAAGCCGCTTACTCAGGCGTGGTTGCGTTTCTCCGGGGCTCCCTCGAAGCCGATGCAGGATGCTAGAGTCATGGCTAGCTTGGGCATTATGGTGGGGAAGACTGAGCGAGTGGATATGGCTTTTACCAGAGCTCACGGGGTAGCTCGTTTACCATTAGTATTTTGGACATTGAGTACGTGCCTGAGGTCGTCAAGTGGACATATCGAGGCCAGATTTTTAACCTTGTGATTGAGTTTAAGGATGAGAGCCTGTTCGCCGAGGCGGCTAACGAGACTGATGTTGATATGCACGAGGGAGATGATAGTGCGGGAGCGAAGGAGACACCGGTCGATGATACTGGACGAGAGTTGTCCAACGGACCGGGGTCCGGGTCTCCGACGACCGGGGATGGGATGGTCCCACCCTCCTCGGTGCCTACAATTTCTCTGAGATTTGGGTCTTTTGAGCCTGCTTCTGCACCCCCGAGACTTTGGAGTGATCGGGTGGAGTCTGACGAGGCTTTTGAGCTTGCGCTGCCTGCTTTGGTTTTTGAGGATGCTGTGAGCCTCGCTCCTGGGGCCTCGCCGATCTCGGTCAGGGGAGAGGAGGAGGAGGTTAGGCAGGCGGCCACTCCCTCACGTGCACAGCACATTGTCTCTCCTCAGGACGAGGTTCCGGTGGTGGAGGTCTTCTCTTCGGGAGGGGACCCGGGGCAGGCGGCCTCGGCTCTCTCTTCTCCTATCGAGGTGCAGGTGCTGTAGGGGACGGAGCCAATTTCTGAAGGGGACTCGGGGCAGGTGGCCCCCGTGTCCTCTTCTCCTCCCGTGGTGGACGAGGTCTCGGCGGTGGTGGTCTTACCTTTGGGAGGGGGTTCGGGGCAGATGGCCTCGGAATCCTTTTCTCCCATTGCGTTGTCGGAGCTGCAGGTGACGGCTTCGCCATCGGGAGGGGGCTCGGGGCAGGTGGCCTCGGTGCCCTCTTCACCTGGGGCACCTAAGGTGGTCGCCCCTCCTGTGCTGGGTGGGGAGTTCGGGCAGGTGGCCCATGCACTCCCCTCCCCCGGTGCGCTACCGTCTCCGTGTTGTGGGCCGTGACCGACGTCTGCGGCGCTGGCGAGTGCCTCACAGCTTCTTGGTGTTACCGCTGGGGCGTCCATGGAGGCTGACCGACGTCGCGTTTGGGGTGAGGCAGGAGGTCCCACCACGTGCAAGATCTCTCGAGAGGAGGTTATAGCGTTTGGAGGGATTCCGGATCCTGTTTCTGAGGGGCGACGGTTGAGCTGCCGTCTCCAGAATCATCCGGAGGTTGACGACATTCAGCAGCGGTGCGCCATGAGGGCGGCCAAGCTTCATGACGTTGAGGTCACTACTAGTATGTCGGTTAATACATCTAATTCCATTTTGCATTTTTCTAATAATGAGATTATTAATAATCCAAACCAATTAGGAGTTTCACTAGGTAGTAATGATAGTGAAATTTCAAATTCTGTTAATGATCTCCTGGATTTAGAGATTGAGCGGGCTTTAGAGATGATTCGTAACTTAGCAGCGGTTAAGCCCATGAGTGATTCCGACTTTGATGCTTTGGGGGTCAGGGTGCTCGATAATTTTTGTGCGGATCTTATACCTCCCCTACCTGAGTCGGAGGAGGAGGAGGATACATCTGAGCATGTCGTGGTTAGACCTTCTGAGACTGGTTGTGAGGACCGGCTGGAGAGTCAGAACATTCCTAAATGCAAATGGAAGCGGAAGGTTTACCCGGTGTCCGCAGTGCGTTGGAGTGCTAGGATCCGTACGGCAAAAAATCCATGATGAATTATGAAAGGAATCTTTTGGAATAGCAGAGGTCTGAAAAACTTGGCTAAAAGAAGGTTTCTTGCAGAGGCGTCTATCAAGCATAGGTTAGATTTTATCGCTTTGTCGGAAACTGGTAGAGATAATTTTGCGCCACAATTTCTGAATACTTTGTCGGGAGGTATTGATTTTGACTGGCACTGTCTGCCTCCGAGAGGGAGATCGGGTGGGATCTTACTCGGAGTTAGATGCGATTCACTCGAAGTTCGAAGTGTGGTAATGGGAGATTTTGCAGTTAAGTTTCGGGTGCGGTCGAAGGCAGATGGGTTCAATTGGGCTCTGGTGGCGGTATATGGTGCCGCATAGCCCGAACTCAAACCCGAGTTCTTGGCTGATCTGGTTAGGATTTGCGGCTCTGAGCAGCTTCCTATCCTGGTGGGGGTGATTTCAACATCATTAGAAGGCATGAGGATAAGAACAATGATAACTTTGACGGCAGATGGTCGTTCATGTTTAATACTATCATTGAAAGCTTGGATCTGAGAGAGATTGAGCTTTCAGGAAGAAAATTCACCTGGGCTAACGCGTTCCCAAATCCGACGTTTGAAAAGTTGGATCGAGTGTTGGCTAGCGTCGAATGGGAACATAAGTTTCCCTTTGTAACAGTTCAGGCTCTTTCCCGTGGAATTTATGACCACACACCTTTATTTCTGGACTCTGGTGAGGCCACCCACTTGGGAAACAAAAATTCGTTTTTGTTCGAACTTGCTTGGTTTGAACGAGACGGCTTCTTTGATCTCATAGCCAGAGAGTGGGCTAAGGATGCAGGAGGTAGGACTGTGCTTGAGCGCTGGCAGAATAAGATCAGGCACTTGAGAAGTTTCCTGCGTGGGTGGGCTAAGCATCTTAGCAGGATTTATAATGTCGAAAAGGAACGGCTCCTTTCCCTTATTCAGTCCTTAGATGTAAAAGCAGAAACCACAGTTCTACCGGCCTCAGAGTTTCATGCCAAGCTTGGTGCGGAGATGAGGCTGAAAGAGCTTCTTCGTGAAGAGGAATTGAAGTGGGCGTTGCGGGCCAAGGTCCGACGAGTAGTCTAGGGGGACGCGAACACTCAATTCTTTCACATGATCGCTAATGGTAAACACAGAAAGAAGAGGATCTTTCAGCTTGAACAAGATGAAGGAACGGTTTTAGGACAGGAGAACCTAAAATTATACATTACCGAGTATTACAAGTAGTTGTTTGGACCTCCATAGGATAACTGTGTGTCTCTGGATGAGTCCAGGATTGAGGATGTTCCTCAACTAACTGCAGTGGAGAATGATATTTTGGCTGCTCCTTTTACTGAGAAAGAAGTGTTTGAGGCCATATCGTAGATGAAAAATAATAACGCTCCCGGCCCGGATGGATTTCCGGTTGAATTCTATAAGAAGTGTTGGCATATTATTAAGGGGGGTCTGTTGCCTTTGTTCAATGATCTATTCTCTGGACAGCTTCAGCTTTTTCAACCGAATTTTGGAACGATAACCTTGCTTCCTAAAAGAACAGAGGTTGTGAGAATTGAGCAATTCAGGCCCATCTGTCTTTTTAATGTTAGTTTCAAAAAATTTACCAAGGTCGGGACTAATAGGCTCACACAGATTGCGCATGTTGTGGTGCAGCCTACCCAAACTGCTTTCATGCTGGACAGGAACATCCTCGAAGGGGTTGTGGTCCTTCATGAAACGCTCCATGAGATTCACACAAAAAAACTAGATGGAGTTGTTTTCAAGGTGGATTTCGAGAAAGCGTATGATAAAGTCAAATGGCCTTTCATTCAACATGCCTTACGCATGAAGGGTTTTGATGAAGCTTGGCGACGCCAGGTAGAATCTTTCACGCAAAAAGGGAGTGTTGGAATTAAAGTGAATGACGACATAGGTCATTATTTCCAGACACACAAGGGCCTGAGACAAGGTGATCCAATGTCTCCTATTCTGTTCAACATTGTGTTTGACATGTTGGCAATTCTGATAGGAAGGGCAAAGGAGGCCGGTCAGGTGGGTGGCTTGGTGTCTCATCTAGTTGATGGTGGTGTGTCCATCTTGCAGTACACTGATGATACAATCATCTTTATGGAGCACGACTTGGCAAAAGCGAGAAATATGAAGCTGGTGTTATGCTTATTTGAACAATTGACCGGATTGAAGATCAATTTTCATAAAAGCGAGTTGTTCTGCTTTGGTAGAGCCAATGAGGAACAAGAGGCTTATAGGCAATTGTTTGGATGCGAATTGGGGGCATTACCTTGCACGTACTTAGGTATACCCATTCACCATTGTAAGCTGACAAACAGAGAATGGAAGTGCATCGAGGATCGATTTGAGAAGAAACTGAGTTGCTGGAAGGGCAAACTCATGTCATATGGAGGCCGACTGATTCTTATTAATTCGGTGCTCACGAGTATGCCAATGTTTCTCTTATCTTCTTCGAAGTCCCAGTTGGTGTTAGGAAAAGGCTGGACTTCTATCGATCCCGGTTCTTCTGGCAGAGTGATGAACTAAAGAGAAAATACCGACTCGCCAAATGGGATATCATCTGTCGACCAAAGGACCAGGGGGGCCTTGGTATCGAGAATCTTGAAGTCAAGAACAGATGTCTTCTCAGTAAGTGGCTGTATAAACTATCAGTTGAGACTGAGGCCACGTGGGCGCAGATTCTCCATAGTAAGTATCTGCAGTCCAAGACGTTGTCCCAGGCGACAGTGAGACCGACGGACTCGCCATTTTGGAAGGGGCTTATGAGAGTCAAAGTTGTCTTCTTTAATAGAACAAAGTTTATAGTCGGTTATGGAAACACCACTCGCTTCTAGGAGGATACATGGCTTGGTGAAACGCCGTTGGCGCTTCAGTATCCGTCCCTGTATCGTATTGTTCAACGTCGTGATGCTCTTGTTGCAACGGTTATACAGTCCATTCCCCTCAATATTCAGTTTAGGAGGGCGCTTGTTGGTGACCGGTGGGAAGCATGGCTTCATTTGGTGAGTAGACTGATGGAGGTTCAACTATCTCATCAGCCCGATCAGTTGTGTTGGAAGCTTACTAGGTCTGGAGAGTTCATAGTTAAGTCGATGTATATCAATGTCATTAACTCTAGTGTCATTCCTAGTTCCAAAGAGGTTTGGAAAGTCAAAGTTCCTTTGAAAATTAAAGTGTTTATGTGGTTTGTACATAAACAAGTCATTTTAACAAAGGATAATTTGGTTAAGCGCAACTGGACATGATCTACTAGGTGTAGTTTTTGTGACCGGGACGAAACTATCAAGCACCTCTTTTTGACTGCCCGTTGGCAAGAGTTTTGTGGCACACGGTGCATATTGCCTTTAATATTACTCCTCCAAATTCGGTCAGTATGTTATTTGGAACGTGGCTTGTTGGGATTGAGTCCGAAACAGCTAGACACATTCGTGTAGGAGTATGTGCTTTGTTGTGGGCAATTTGGAATTGCAGAAATGATTTGGTTTTTAACAGAACAACAAATATTCATTTTTTGCAGGTTTTATTCCAAGCTACTGCGCTGATCCGTATGTGGTCGTTACTCACTCCGACGGAGGCCAGGGAGCGTTTGGTTACTGGATCTGTCCGGTGGGAGATGGTAGCGCGGGATATTTTCAACCGGTTTGGATGGCGGTCATGTAATAGGATAGGCAATTAGTTTACCTATCTTTGTTATGCCAGCCGGTTGTGGCTTTTGGGCCTTTTGTTTCTTGGCGTTGTGGCTCTTTGTGAGCTTGCCGTTATTTTGTTTTCAGACTATAAGACCTTGTTGAACTTCTTTATTTATCTATAAATGTGGCCGTATGCATCGTTCTGATGCAGAGGCCGGGGAGTCCCCCCTTTTCGAAAAAAGAAAAAAATATACTCGAGGTCAAATACATTGCTAAGGGGTACCAAATATATATATATATATATATATATATATATATATATGTATGTATGTATATATATATATATATGTATATATATATATATATATATATATGAATAACTAATAACATAGAAATTATGTATATGTCACATCCCAAGAACCCGATTTCAAACCATAACATGGGGAGTTTTAGAAAAACTTATAGCCTGATTTAGATTTACTAGTATTCGTAACATGATTTTATCTTTAGTTTATTGAGTTTGTGGTCGGATTTAAAATAAATATTTAGCACATTATATGTGAGCCATATACTCAGATGTTTTCAGAGTTTTTTTACATATAGCAAAGAATGTGGACCTCGGGTGCTCTGATTGCATCACATGGTTGGTCCACAAGATACGTCATGCATCAAAATTATTTAAGCATGCCCACTGTCTAGACAAGCATTCTTCCATGAGGAAATCCTCTATAAAACATGAAAGATGGGGTGTAAGTTGAGTTGTCTTAGTTAACTCACCGTGTTGTTGTGTAGTTGTGAACATTTGAACATGTGGATGCCTTTACCTGAAATAGCGTGTTGTTGGCGTGGTGTGTGTGCGTGCGTGTGCGTGTGCGTGTGCGTGTGTGTGTGGCTCTTCAGAAAATTTCAAAATAGAGTGGAAACAACTATGTACCGCCTTTTGGAAAATATTTCATTCAGTTTTCTTTGTTTTGATTTGATATTGGAAAGGGGTTTAAAACTAATTTCATTGCAAACATGGACTAAGTAAAAAACATGCCAAAGGGCCATTCAATTTTTTGATGTCTCTGCTGTCAGGTGGGTCCACCTTAGTTTATATGCTCATCTTCCACACCCTCTGATGTGTAACGTACCCTACTATATATAAACCACTCGGCCCTGATTTGAACCAACCTAGATCTCATCCCCTCCCCCTCCCCCCTCTACCAAGTGGCGGCGGTAGGCAAGACATGGGAGGATCATCACAGCGAAGGGCGACCAAGGAATAGCTCCACTTGACGGGTCTGGGATCAAGTTGCGACCACCGGGTCAAGAAACGAAGATCTAGCAAAGAGTAAGCGTTGAGAAAACGAGCACCGACGAATCTCGACATGGTAAGCAACTTGGTTCTAATGTCGTCGAGCGGATCTGGTCGCGGCGATAACTCCAATAGTAGCGGTGATGAGTGGGTACCAAGAAGTCAACGACCACGACAACAGAAAAGGCGAGCAAAGAAGGAAACACCTATAGAGGTTGGTCTGCTTGAATCCTTCAACCCCTCCCCACCCCTTTTCATCGTCTCTAATGCAGACATGCACCAAAAGTTCTAGGGAATTTTGCTCCTCGGTCGTGTGAGCTTTAGCTGGTTTATATTACTTATCTCATACCTTTCAAATCTCATGCTACTTTTAAATCGTATGAATCACATCGAACATTTGTGTCGACGAGTGCGCCAATTAATGTTCCTTCTTACCCTTGACGTATCTCCTTTGAACATGGGGTATGGATATAGATCTAGATCTGTCTGGTGTATATGAAAACATTTTTATCGGTTTAAAGGGTGCAATGCCTGGTACGCCATTAAGGAATCATTCAAAGAGTCTAGGTACATCATCAGATCTTAGGTAAGTGTACTGTTAATTGTTGGCATACACCCGATTTGCCTTGCGTCATATGGATGAAAGGGGTCCCAATGATATTGGTCAATGATGTGTGTGGCCTTGCAAATAATGGGCTTTTAGCGGGGCAGTGACTTTCCTCACCAATGGAGAGCATCCCGATCTACTCCCCTCCCATAATACTTGGCCTCTTTCTCAATGACAGGCATTTTTTTGGCATGATAAGGCCACGTCACCCTCCATCCCCGGTGTCGTGCCATGAGTGGTGGTGGCGGGCGTTTTGTCATGTCCCGAGCAGCCTCCCTGAGGGGTTCCCATAACTCCGCAACCTAGCTCAAGGTGAATAGCTAGGTTTCTCGCCCTAAGGTTTTCGGATCTCACTATTTGGATGCCTAGTTAGTAACGTGCTAGTGTTTTATGTGCATGGTCATGCGCTGGTGATTTATAGATTGTGACATCACTAGATAAGAAAATCGTAGTATCTTGTTGTCGAAGCACATGTTATCCTATTTTACATAGTGATGATTTGTGCTCTAATTATACTATTTTAGGCATTGTGATGATTAGGATATTCCTTAGTTGTAAATTATGATGTCAAGACTTTGTGGTTCTCTTATAATGTTTGTTTTTGGGGTAATTTAGGTTACTCCAATTCCACTTGTTACTTCACCTGCAGTTGCTGCTTCATCTCCTCAAGAGCATGTAAACACAAAGGAAAGGTAAAGAACAAAACTACATGTGTATTATCTATCTTCCATGACAAAAATTTGCAAGTGAAAACTTGTAATCTTGAATTCATTGCAGAGAAGGTACCAAAGAAGATTGTACAACTATGGCGATCAATGGTCGCAAAGTAAGTGCACATTTATTAACACCTCCTCTTTATACATAAAGTTGATAGTTGCAGTATCTTTATAACTATGATTAATGGTCTAGTAAGAGAGAATAGTTATACTTTTTGACTACTTTACATGTCCAGTCGCTTTCAAATGCAACTGGAACTTCAGATGTATGTATATTTATCACATACATTGGAAGTGCGGGTGACATGAGTTTGCAATACCTGACATGCCATTCTGAAATCATTCTAAGAGTCTTAGATACATCGTAAGATCATAGATCAAATACACTGTCAATTATTGGCATACATTTGATCTGCCTTGCGTCATATGGATGAAAGTGCTTCTGAAGATATTGGTTGGTAACGTATGTAGCTAGCGTTGAAAATTACGAGCTGCTAGCAGATAGTCGACTTCCTCATCAATGGGGGGCATCCTGGTTTGCCCCTCTCTCATAGTAGATTTGGTCGTTTCCTCAATGGCGATCATTTACTTTTTGGCACGACAATGCATGACTAGTGGGGCGAGTGTTTGTTGGGAGTAGTCAAACTCACTTGCTTTTTATTATGTCTTATACCATTTTAGGTACTGTGTCGATTAGGATATTCCTTAGCCATATATTTTGCCATATAAGACTTGTGAGGTTCTCTTGTAACATATTTTTTTGGTAATTTAGGTTACTCCGGTTCCAAGTGTTACTCCATATGTAGCTGTTACTCCATCTCCTCAACATCACGCTAACACAAAGGAAAGGTAAAGAACAATCCAACTAAAAGTGTATAAGCTGTCTTCCCTAATGACAAATTACAAGTGAAAATTTGTAATCCTGAATTCGTTGTAGAAAAAGTACTAAAGGAGATGGTACAACTATGGTGACCAATGACTGCAATGTAAGTGCATTAAAATTTTTCTCTAGGCATATAATTGAGAGGTTCAATATCTCGTACTATGGTTAATGGTCGAGTAAGAGGAAGGGAATGCTACTTTTTCACTAGTTTACATGTCCAATTACTGTTTCAAATGCGATAGAGTCTGGAGTTACCTATGCACGTAAGATGTGTGGGTGACATAGGTTTGAAATACATGGAGGGCCATTGTGAAATCAGTCCAAAAGAGTCATATGTACATAATAAAATCATATGTAAAGTATATTTTCAATTGTTGGCATGCACCCGGTTTGCCTCGCGTCGTATGGATGAAAGTGCTCCCAAAGATATTGGTCGGTGATGTGTCTAGTGTTGCAGATAACGAGCTTCTAGCCGAAATTATACTTCCTAGCCAATGAGGGCATCCTGGTTTGCTCGTGTCTCATAGTAGACTTGTCCCCTTTCTCATGGCAACCATTTTTATTTTTGGCGCAACAATGCGATGAAGAGCGGGCGAGTGTTTCTTGGGAGTAGTCTAACTTGCTTGATCTATATTCTGATTTTATGCCATTTTAGGCACTATGCTGATTTGGATATTCCTTAGCCATAAATTCTACTGTATAAGACCTGTGAGGCTCTTTTTTAACATTAGTTTTTTTGGGTAATTTAGGTTACTCTAGTTCCAACTATTACTTCATATGTATTCGTTACTCCATATCCTCAAGATCATGCCAATAGAAAGGAAAGGTAAAGAACAAAACTACAAGTGTATAATATGTCTTCCGTGAAAATTTATAATCTTGAATTCATTGCAGAGAAAGTATTAAAGAAGATGCTATAACTTTTGTGATTAACGATCGCAATGTAAGTGCATTAAAACCCCTCTGCAGACATATAGTTGATAGGTGCAATATCTCGTACTATGGTTAATAGTCTGGTAATAGGAAAATAATTTTATTTTTTTACTAGTTTACATGTCCAGCTAGTGTTTTCAAATGCCGCATGATCTGGATTACCTGTATATTGTCATGCACGTAATATTTTTGGGTGACATGGGTTTGGAATACATGGAACACCATTGTGTAGTCATTCCAAGATATTCATAGGTACATCATAAGATCATAGGTAAAGTGTATTGTCAATTGTTGGCATACAACCAATTTGCCTCACATCATATGCATGAAAGTGCTCCCAAAGATATTGGTCGGTGACGTGTCTAGCGTTGCAAATAACGAGTTTCTAGCGGAGAGTATACTTCCTCGCCAATTGGGGGATCCTGTTTTGCACCTCTCTCGTAGCAGACTTGGCCTCTTTCTCAGTGATGATCATTTTTCTTGTTGGCACGACAAGGCGATGTTGATCATGCGAGTATTTCTTGGGAGTTGTCGCACTCGCTTGATCTATATTCTGATTTATACCATTTTCGGTAGTGTGTTGATTAGGATATTCCTGAGCCATAAATTTTGTTGTATATGACTTGTGAGGTTCTCTTATAAGGTTTTTGTGTGTGGGTAATTTAGGTTACTCCAACTCCAACTATCACTCCATATCTAGTTGTTACTCCATCTCCTCTAGAGCATGCCAACACAAAGGAAAGGTAAAGAACATAACTACAAGTGTATAATCTGTCTCGCGTGATGAAAATTTGCGAGCACAAATTTATAATCTTGAACACATTGCAGAGAAAGTAATAAAGAAGATGCTACAACTGTGGTGATCAATGACCTCAATGTAAGTGCCCTAAAACCCCTCTTTAGACATAGAGTTGAGAAAGTGAAGTATCATATGGCTAATTTTCTAGTAAGACGAACATAATTCTACTTTTGACTAGTTTATTTGTCTAGTTACTGCTCAAATGCAATTAGATCTTTAGTTACCTATATATTTATCACCACATAAGGTGCATGTGTGACATAAGTTTGCAATGCCTGTCACGCCATTGTGTAATTATTCCAAAAGAGTCTACCGTAAGGGCACCTCCAACGCGAACCCTCAAAACGCCCACATACGTCTGGACGTAGCTGCCTGGGCATAGTTTACCATCCAACGTGGTATACCATCGGTCTACGGACCAGTCAGAAATCCCACAAATTGGACACAAACCAAGGGCTTTGCGTGTGTCCGGACCACTGCCACCTACATGTTCGCCACCCGAGACCCACTCAAATCCTATCTCACGTCCCCTCCCACATGAAGCGGTTGTCCACATTCATGCTGGTGAGCGTCCCCATGTTGGCCCAGAGTGGACACGACCTCTCACTGGAGCCGACATTGAAGGCACACCGTCAGAGAGCGCCGCATGCGCCGCATCCCAGTCTTCGAGCCTGTTCAATGTCGGAGTGAAGTTACTGGAGGGACGACTATGTACCAGATTCAAACTGGTTGCCCGCCCGCCAGCCAACCAACAGTAAATAGGCACGATGGCTGAGAAACCCACGCCAACGCCCGCATTGACGCAATCCACCGCTTGGCCTTGCCGGTACTCGCTATTTAAACACGGCCTCGCCCGATGCCATTCGCACCACACTACGTTTGCTTCCAATCCTCCTCCGTGCACCACCTCCACCATGATCGCGAGCTCTCTAGAGTGATGAGGAGAAGCACGAGGTGGCTGCCTTTGCGGCTGGCTAGCAGGGCCGTCATGCATGGTGGATACAAGCAGGCATGCCAGCGACCTCGTCGGAGGTGGGCGACGACGACCCGACGATGAGCCGGCACCCCTGCCCGCATTGATCCATGTTAACCTCACCATGAATGAGGAGTAGGCACACTTAGCCGCCATCATGGCGGAGGCGCAGCCGACGCCGTGTGTCGGCGTTCCAACTAGCACAGGAGGAGCAACACTACAACCTCTCCCTCCCCGCGCATCATCGGCTGGTGGAGGGCCAAATCTACGGTGAGTTTGCAAGCCAGGAGGTTTTGGCAGTCATGGCCGCGGTGAACCCAAACTTCGTCGAGGAGCATCGGGCGCTCGACCAAGCCACATGCAACGGTCGCACGGTGGCATCAAAAGCTCATGCGGTTTGCAATGGGAACGCCAACAGTTGTGTGTCATTGGCACCGCTACGACCATGAGGACGGCCCATTCACGTCCATTGTTGACCTCACCTTCAACGGCGATGGCCAGGCCGCAGACTCTGACAAGGAAGGTAGAACATGGGAGACGGCGTTGCCTCGTGTCCCATGTGGGCAAGTCCGTGTCCCATGTTTCACTCCTCCTCGCCGGAAACTGCAACTTTACTTCCTATGGCTCATGGCTGTCGGACATGGACACGAAGAGAAACAACAAGGACTTGGAGGATGGACTCCGGTGAATATTTAGACTAGATTAACTTTCGGACGCATTTGTTTTTTAACAAAGGATGGGATATATTGACTCAAAATATAGCATCGGGGGCTTCACAAATTGACGAACCAATTCCTTTTTATTTTACGCTCTTGATAACATGCCACCAGTCAGTTTGTACTGTTTCTTGATGCTGATAGAACGTGTGTGCTTCACAAATGGACCAACCAATTCTTTTTTTGACACAGTACATACATAAACGCTCATATACACACGTATAAACTCACCCGTGTGGACGTACACATACACATCTTACCCATATGAGCACCTCCGAGTGACTGAGCCGGCGAATTATTTTGAGATTTTATGAAGTCACCATAGGCGCCTCGTAGTCGACGGAAACGTCTCCTTCCACTGAATGCGCATCGACGAAAATCCTGAAATAAATTCAGGATAATTGCGAGTACTAGAATTTGAACCCTGGTGGGCTGAGATACCACTGTCCATCTAACCATCCAACCAACACAATTCATTTTCATTTTTATTCTAAAAAAATCTCCTTTCTATTTTTCCGAAGTGAAGTTGTTTTTACTTTTTTTTTTGAAAAATAGAGAAGCTTCTATCTGTCCAGGCTCTAGAACATTTGGCCGCAAACCAACATTTGGTTGGATGGTTAGAGGGAATGTGGTATCCCAGGGTTCAAGTCCAGGTGCTCGCAATTATTCCTGTATTTATTTTAGGATTTCCGACGGTGCGCATTCAGTGGGAGCAGATGTTCCCGTCGACGACGAAGTGCCTACGATGACTTTGTAAATTTCAAGATGATATACCAGCTCAGTCTTTCGAAGGTGCTCATAGAGATCAGGTGTATGTTTATAGGGGTGAGTGTATGCACGTGTATATGAGCACTTGCGTCTATAACGTGTTAAAATAAAAACATTCGGCCGCGCCGCCTCGGCCGCGCCGCCTACTCGAGATTGCGACGGGGCCAGCCAGGAGCGGAGGAGCGCCGCAAAGCGGCCCGCCCCCGTTCAGCCCAAAAATTTCGAAATAAAAACCCCAGCCGAGAGGCGCGTGTCAGTTTTCAAAGCCATTTTTCAAAGCGGAGACCCCACCAAACCCCTGTCTCTCGATCCTCGCGAGTCAGCGCCATGTCGTCCCCACCACCACAGCGGCCACCAACCAGCACCACTGCGCCCCCGCCTACCGCCACGCCCCCTCCTCCTCCGGCCACCGCCCCCCTGCCGCGCGCCTTCCTCGCCACCTCCACCGCGCCGCAGCGCGCCGCCAACTCGACCCCGACCCCGCCGCCACTCTTCACCGGCCGCCCGCTCAACCCTAACCCTAGCCATGCCTCCCCCGCGCACGGCATCCTCTACCCCGTCGCCGCATCATCCTCCACCCCCGCCGCCGCCGCCGCCGCGGCGGCCGTGGCGGCGAACCATCGCCGCGCTCCCCCCGTCGGCGTCGCGTACCCGCGCGCCCACGCCCACGCCGTCGCTGTCCCCGTCACGGCGCCGTCTCATCAGCCCCAGGCGCCAACGCAGCAGCGGTCCTACGCCGCCGTGCCTCGGGCGGTGGTGGCGGGCGTGACGCCGCGGCCAGAGCACCCTCCCCGAGGGGTTCCAATAGCCCCGCATCCTCAGCTCAAGGTGAATGGCTATTTTTTAGTTTCTGGGCTTCGACTGGAAGGGAATTATACTAAACCTCGATCCTTCCCTTAATTCTCACCCTGAGGCTTTTGGATCTCGCCGACTGAATGCCTAGTCGGTAATGCGGCTAGGGTTTCATGCGCAGATTGAGGTTTACTGCACTCATTTTGGCAATCTGATGAAGTATTGTTGTTGAGATAGGGCCACCTTGTGAATGGGCAGGCGCTGGTGATCTATAGACTGTGAAATCATCAGAGGAAGAATATCATAGTATCTTGTTGTTTGAGCACATGTTATTTGATTTTACACAGTGCTGTTTCGTGCTCTGATTTATGGCCTTTCAGGCATTGTGCTGATATTCCTTACCTGTAAATTATGCTGTCAAGATTTGTGAGGTTCTCTTGTAACATTTGTTTTTTTTGGGTAATGCAGGTTAATGCTGTTCCAGCTGTTACTCCATCTCTGGCTGTTACTCCATCTCCAGCTGTTACTCCATCTCTAGTTGTTACTCCATCTCCAGCTGTTACCCCATCTCCAGCTTTTACTCCATTTCCTCAGGAGCATGTCACCACAAAGGAAAGGTAAATAACGAAACTGCAAGCTTATAGTTTGTCTCTCGGACTGAAAGTTTGAAGTGAAATTTTGTAACTTGGATTCATTGCAGAGAAAGTACCAAAGAAAACGCTTCAACTGTGGTGATCAATGACCGCAAAGTAAGTCCATCTTTATTAAAACTTCCTCTTTACACATAGAGTTGAGAGATGTGATATCTTGTACTATGGTTAACACTGTAGTAAGAGGACAACGGTTCTACTTTTTGACTAGTTTACATGTCTAGTTGCTGTTGCAAATGCAAATGGATCTTCAGTTACCTGTATATTTGTGATGCACGGAAGATTTATGGGTGGAGTTTGTAATTTGTACTGATTAAAGTTGACATATGCAATATTTATGCTATGGTTAATGGTCTAGTAAGAGGAGAATGGTTATACACTTATACTATTTGACTAGTTTTAACATGTCCAGTTACTACTGCAAATGTAAATGGATCTGTAGTTTCCTTTAAATTTCTGACGCTCATAAGATGTGTGCATGACATGAGTTTGTACTTTGTACTGATTATTGATATGCTATTTCAGTTCCTATGTTAATATGACCTCACGGGGTGTAGTCTTTACCATAGAGATGAAAAATGATATAAAAATATTCCACTTCAAGCAAGCTCCTAATACATTTTATAAAGGGGTTATGAGGCTGAGATTATATGGTTGGGTACTAATCAGATACTTCCATTTAAGTGGCTGAGCTTAGTACCTAAGTCGTAACAAAGTAGACCTTCGGCTCAGGAAGGACAAATATATGTTGATCAAATTTCTCAATTCCTTATTTGTCATCTAGATAGGCGAGTTCGATATCGTACTAGAACTGACATTTCTTCTGATTTTTTTATTGTTCCAAAGGTTAATGTGTTAGACAGTGAGTCAGGATCCTTGTATGCTCTCTGTCGATCTTGGCTACGCAATGGTGTTCCACATGAAATTCAGGTTGGCATACTTCCATTCTTTCATGTTACCTGCTTGTTGAACATTTTCTTTACTCTGGCTCTCTTCATCTGCTCCTTTTATGTTAACGCGCTTCAGATGTCTTTCTGGTGGTTTTTGCACTTCAGAATTTTGTCTTTGATTCCTTGATTAAATCTATGGATGTTCCTTAGATAAATATTCTATATGCTCCCTGAAAAAGAAAACATGTTATTAGTTAGGTAATTTTGTGTTAGGAAATTTGGTCTATGGGTATTGGTCAAAGTAAATCTAAGAATTTTTATTCTAGGACCCATATATTTTCTGGAAATTATTGTTCGTTAATCCTGGTAATGGTCACTCTTATTTGCTTTGATCGCATCTATGTATTCTGTACTCCAAAACATGATTTGAGTTAAACAGGACCTTCACTTTCTGTCCACAAAGATCATCCATAGATATCTGTGTCCTACTGTAGTGTGACTCGATTTATTGTTGTGTGTTTTGGGGTTCCCCTCATATTACTTTCAGAGGTTATGTATTTGTATTTTCTTATTCAAATTTCTTATCACTTGTGTCATTTTTGTTTTCAGCCAAGCTTTGTTGGAAACGTTGCACCACTTCTTCCAAGACCTTTGCCTGCTTCAGTTGTAGATTCTAGGATGTCAGAAAAGGACAATGATGTTGAAGATCAAGTTTCAGAAGAAGAGCAGGTATCTTGTAAAAATCATCTCTACAACATTGCTACGTTGATTCGACATACCTCTTAGTTAACTTATAATACTTTCCTGGGAATTCCGGATTGTAAATGACACCTATATTTTCCAAATCCTATAGCCAGTTTTAGGTTTTTGAACAGTTGAAGTTAATAAGCTTCCATCAGTAGCAATGTCTGTTTTCTGAAACATTCCTTTATAGAGAGGGGAGGGTATTTGCTACTCCCTCCGTCCCATAATATAAGCGTTTTTGACATTACACTAGTGTAAAAAACACTCTTATATTATGGGACGGAGTGATAATTCGTTGTCAATACCACTGAATAGTAGGTCAATTGGCGCAGTTTGTTTCACACTCTGATACAAGTTCTGTGTTCTGTCAAAAAGAGGATTGATGGAGCTATAGCTTCATTTGTTCATGTTTTGATCCATTTTCCTCTACCCAAGTACGGAGTTCCCTTCCACTTTCTTGTTTGGGACTCGAATAGATTAGAGCGGGAGTTTCAGTTCTGGCTTGTTTCATTCATTCCTTTTTTTTTAGCGGTAAAGGACAGTAGGAGAGGCTCCTACTGTCTTGTATTTAAATTTCTGTGTTACATGTACAACAAGCCACTACATAACCTACATCTCCCATCCCGGAGAAGGGAGTGAGAGAGACATTGGTTGGATGGTAGGGGAAGGGGGGCTAAAAGAGGGAAAACAGTGAAGAGGGAGATGCCGCCTACACAAGGGTGCTAATCAAAGAATCAATAAAAGGCCCAAGTCTAGACTTAGCTCTATGGGCTAAGAGGGCAAAGTCTAGCTTGGAAAATTTTGCCATTCCTCTCTTTCCATATACCCCACGCGGCTGCCGTGAAAACCTCCATGAACATTGGTCTCGACCATCCATCCCTAGCGGAGTGAATCAAATTTAGTCTGTTGCCATCTGAGAGCCAGGTCATTTGCAGGTCTTCCCAACACTTCTTGCTGAATGGGCACGTGAAAAACAAGTGCTCCACCATTTCTTCAGACCCCGAGTCACATAGGACACAGTCCACGTTGTCGTCCACATTGAAGTGCCTATGGCTCAGCATTTGCCTTTTGTTGCGTTATCGGGTGACGTTGAGGCAGTCAACAGTTGCATGTCTTGGACCTCCTCGTACGCTTGCGCAGAGAGTTGCATGATTCTCCATTTTCCATTTTCTTGCGCAAAGACATCTTCTTCGGATCTTGTCAAGGTGCTCAATCAGCTTTGGATTGAATTTAATGGTGCACATCGGGTAGATTATCATAGAGGTCAGGATTGAATTCAGGAGCTGAAGTTTGCTGCCATGAGAGAGCATGCTGAGCGATGAAGACAATCGCCTCTCAACACTGTTCACCACTGGAATAAGATCTGTGATCGTTGGTCTGGTAGTTCCCATCGGCAATCTCAGATAGGTGAATGGCTTCGAACCGATCGAGCACTGAAAGATTTGAGCTAATTTAACAGCCAGAGCTCCAGTAGTATTGATGGGTACTAGGAAGATTTCTGAAAATTAATTATCAGACCAATGGAATCAGCATAGTCCATGAGGAGTTGCTTCATTTTAGTTCTCTGTAGGAGTCTGTTGCCTATTCATTTTGGGTTGCCAAATCAAATGCTGACGATCCGTCCTGAAATTACATTGAGATGTATAAATCTGTTTTTTCCTCCATATCAAAGATCCTTGAACATTTCCTTGCTTGCTGTGCTCATATATCCTTCCTTTCATGGACTGATTGGCATTCACTTTAGAAATCTGTATCTTAGGCTTCCAGAAATATTTGACAGTATTAATCCCCTCACAATTTGCAGAGATATGCCCAAGAAAGGAACGCCCTGTGCACCAGAGACGCGATGGACAGAGCATTGACCAATGTAATGTGGATGAGCAGTGTTTTATTCATTCCTTACCCTTTACCTTTTCTTTTCTGTTTATATAAGTGTTTGAAGCCTTATATCCTGCATATGCTAACTGTTGCTTGTGATTGCTTTTAATCCTTATTATTGGTCCATTATTTTTTCTGTTCTGGAAAGTGAAAACTTGTGTCTCATTTGCTCATGTTGAAGGTTTAAATTGGGTTGGTGAGCATTGCATTAATAGCTAAACATTCCACACCTAACCTGTTGGCAAGATTGGGCACATCTGTTGTACTTGTACCTTACCAAAATATGTTAAATTCCGTAGACTATTTCTCATTTGTTGAGACCAAATGGATGAAGGATCAATTTTAAAATGCGACTTTAGGATGGAATTTGTTTTATGACCTTTTGTTACCCAGTATGTTTACCCTGATTTGGTTAATTTTACCTCTTATCTTATTTTTCTATCACCAAAAACACTTATTGGGGTGTTTAGACTCTGATACCATTGTATTTGATGTTTTATTGTGCAGAATGATACTAGTGAATATACTGCGGCTGACTTGTTGAGGGAGCATGTAACTCGTGCAAAAAATATACGTGGCAAGTATGTACTTCTCCCAGACCTCTTCTGTCTTTTTAATAGAGGTTGAATCAATCACCAGAAGAAGATTAGGCCAATAATATTGTGCAGACAGTAATAATTTCCAAAATATGACCAATGTAATCGTTTTCGTCTTTGTCGAGTTGTCATTAAGTTTGATAATTAGGTGTGCCTTTCCATGTTCAGATCTGTGAGCTTGTTGTATTGGCAAGCTCTCAAGCATGCATTAAAAATGTGAACATGCGAATATGACCTTGGCTGGATTTTGAGTTAGTCTTTCATTTTAACATAATTTTATTTGGCAGATTGCGCAAGGAGCGGCAAGTCCGGATCGAGAGATACAAGCAGCGCCTTGCACTTCTTTTGCCTCCACCCCCACCCCCACCTAGCGAGCCATGATGGACTTATATACAAACCAACTGATGAGATTGGAAGTGCCATGGCTTCCATGTTGACTTTGTGTTGTCATGTTAAGTTGCAGAATCTGTAGAAGCGGAGACAATTCCAGATGTTGTACTGTTACTCTGTTTTAGAATTCGTTCCAGCCGCCAAATAATCAACATTAAACTTTGCATCTTTGCTTGGAATGTTTTTCTTCTGGAGAATTTAGCATTTTCTGTTTGGAACATTTGCTCCATGTAAATGTGTGTCGTGAGTCTTTCTAGACCAACAATTGAACTATTTCTAGCATGGTATAATTTCTGCTATTTATGTAGTATAAGTCTTTTTAGACATTTCAAATGGACTACAACATACGGATGTATGTAGACATATTTCAGAGTGTAGATTCATTCATTTTGCTTCGTATGTAGTCACTTGTTGGAATTTCTAAAAAGACTTATATTTGAAAACGGAGGGAGTAGTTGTTAGAGTTGTCATCTGTCACCTAATTAACCTGTTTTTTTGTGACTATTGAGGTGCTATCAGTCGCTAGAAACATGAAGATTTAGACTCGAAGCATGCCTAGCTAGTGTATGAGCTCAACATAAGGGGAACCCTTAGCTTGAGTGAAAATTTGTGAGACAGTTATTGCCTTTGTGCAAGTTATTTCTCCCAGAGTTGGGACATTTATTCAGAACATTTTGAGACGCCTTACAAACATTTTTTTACATGAACTCTTCAACGGCCATTCGTGAAAAAAATGATTTCCTTCGAAAGGAAAAATAATAATAAATCAAATGAATGACTCCTTTGAACAACAAACAGCACCGGTGCGATCAGCTTCTGTTCACCACCCTGCAGTTCCTCCTGACCTCCCCCATGCTTCCGGTCAGCGGGGCGATGTTGCCCATCTTGATCATCGCTGTGGCGAAGCTCCGGAAGAAGTCGGCCTGGCTGGCGGCGAACCGCTCGACGATGGGCGCCGTGGAGGCCGCGGCACCGTCCGGCGCGGAGAGCATCACCTGGTCGGACCGGAGCAGGCCGCGGTTGCGCAGCAGGTTGTGGTAGTAGCTGTTGTCGAACGCGTCCGGCGTGGCCGGGTCGAGGTTGTTGAGGCGCGCGTCGGCGCCGGCCGCCGGGCAGCTCTGTCGCAGGGCGGACAGGTGCGCCCCGTCCAGCGTCGGGTCCGGCTGCCCGGTGCCGGCGAAGTTGTCGAGCCTGTCCTGGAAGAACCTGCACTGTGCCCGGCCGATCGTGTGTGCTCCTGGAAGATGAAGCGAGACGTACGTGTCATTTGAACCGCTCCAGTCGTGTCATAACCGAGGTTTGCTCCGAGGAACTGATGGTGGATCAGTAATGGAGGTGCGTCGTAGTACCTTGGAGGGCGACGAAATCGGTGTCGTCGAGCCCAACGTCGGCGAACTTCTGCCTAAGGACGTTCAGGGCGTCCGTGGGGCCCGGGAGGTTGTCGGCGGCGTCGAAGTTGGCCGCCGTGCCGTCCCTCCGGCCCAGCAGCACCCTCCAGTAGGGCCCTCCCGCCAGCTCGACGGAGACCTCGGCGGCGAGCGCGACGATGTCGGCGCAGGAGACGACGCCGGGGCACGCGCTCTCCAGGGCGGCCTTGATGTCGTCCACCACCGGGAACCCGCGCGCCGAGTTGTTGTTCGGGCCGGCGTTCTTCTCGCTGTTTATCGCCGGGCCGTCGTCCAGCAGCAGCGACCCGTCGCAGCCCTGCACGGTCACGCACGTTAGCTTCAGCTCATATCATACAGCAGCGGCGGCGCATGCGCACCACGCCGGCACCGGGCAGTGGCGCATGCACGCACGGTAGACGGTGTAGTACGGTGCGTACGTTGACGAAGCAGTCGTGGAACTGGAGGCGGACGAGGCTGGCGAGGATGCGCGGGTCGGCGGTGCGCGCCTCCTGGATGACGCGCCGCACCGTGTCGTAGACGTGCGGGCACGACTCGTCGTAGTAGGTCGGGCTCAGCTGCTGCGCCCGCGCGCCCTGGAAGAGCGCCATGGCGGCGAGCAGGGCGCACACGGCCAGCAGCGCCGCCGGCGCGGGAGAAGGAGACGCCATCTTAATTTGCTACCGTGAAGTAGAACCAACAAGAAGATCAATCAATTCGATCTTGATCTCTCCTTTGCTTGCTCGATCGTGCTAGCTAGCTTGTTGGTGTGCTGATCTGCTCTGCTTGTGCTTGTGATTCTTGCAGCGGGCAATGCCGATACGGCGGTACTTATAGCAAGGTTACCGCGAGGCTTCCTGGAGCGATGAGTGGACTCGCTCCCGCGACGCAACGCGGAGGTTGATCGGGTAGTTTTGGCACTGTGGTTGAAAGGGTCTTGACTACTGAGGCTTCGAGATATACAGAGGCGGGCGGGAAATGGTCTGTAAAACCATAAACTATGTGCTGATACAGTTTAGCACCGGGTCCACACTCAACTAACCCCGTCATTTATATTCTTAAAAAAGGGGTATATTCAAAAAGGCGCGTGTAGGAGTACGTTTATATGTTGAGGATGCGGCTGGGCGGTGCTTTTTCTTTGACACGTTAATTGTTCCTGATGCTAGCTGCTTAACTCGTGAATTAGTCTATGGGAGTGAATTTTCGAGATACAGAATTAGTCTGTATACCACGAGGGAGGCGCAGGTAACGGATACAAGTATGCTCCTCGGGTGGATGGAATTCTATCGTTTGATGTCATCTGCAAGGAGAACTTTGCAGGGAAGATCACACGTGATCAAAGTGAAGCTAGCTGTCACCGTGTTCTGGGAAACATCCCCGAGGATCGAGTTAGTGCATGTGTGATGAACAATTGATTGTATTTTCGATAAAGGGTGAATTTTATTTACTTAAAATGAAACATCAAGTGCATACAAATACAATGGACACACACAAGCTTCTGCATAGTTAGAACGAACACATCCAATACTAACGCACACACATAAAAAAAACGCCGGCAAAGAACAAAGTCATACAAGACCAAATCTATGCCTAAGCCAGAAAAAAAAACCGAAGCGATCAAAACAATGGTCAACAAACTAGTACATCGACCATATCCACACCAACCATCTCTAGACACCACAAGGACCACGAGGTTCTTCAACAACAACCTCAGTTCTTTATCAGCAATGCCTCTAGGAAGGAAACGACGTCGAAGCGTCGGTGTCATCGGATTTGACCATCAAAGACCAAATTCTAGGTTTTCACACTGAAGTACAAGTCTTAATCTGTGAAATCGTCATGAGGGGGGGGGGGGGGGGGGCGGTGTTAAGTAGACATCTTCCTCACGCTGACGGCCGCATCGGAGGACCTTAGGTTCCCGGCTGCATACTACTAGTATCTCCAAACTTGAGGTGATTGCATCCCATCGGGAGCTTAATAAACTTACGTGACAGTAAGTACTCCAATAAAGGATGCTGGTACTCGTCTCCTGGGGTCTCTTGGGGACTTCGGTGTGCGAGGCCTCGCGCCGATGCCTTTCCTGGCGATCTCCCGGCCGTTCGATGTGCGCAGATGCCTCGTGCTCGGTAGAATTTCCTTGCGGCCCCATTATGTGTGAACCGTGTACGCGATCGGGCCCACCTTTTAGAGGGGCTTTTCGGCGTGCCCGCATGCTTCGAGCGAAGCTAGGTGTCGGTGCTAAAACCGGCGGATCTCGAGTAGGGGGTCCCGAACTGTTGATCTAGGAACCTATGGTGCTCATTCTGCGGCTGGGGACATCATCGACATCAAGCGAAGCTTTGTTGTCCATTATGTTGAAGTGCTTGGTGTTGTTGAGGTTTGTAAGTTGTCTAGTAGCACCATGTATCTGCCGTCTTTTTTTTTTCCTCTTATAAGGTGCTGTCAGATGTAACTCCTGGCCGGTTGATGGCTTTGTTAATTCAAAGCCGGGCTCTCTCTCGAGCCTTCGTTCTAAAAAAAAGAGGTAAAATCATAGGTCCTGCTTTGATTATATTGATATGATGGAGTATCAAGTACAAGATGATCTACCTCGAGATCCTATGTTGTGTTTTAAACCCTAGGGCTAGTAATCATGTCCCTAAAGACTAGACCCCACAGCTTATATATGCACCGGGGGTACCTGGTTACACATATCGCCGGTTGCCAATCACGCCGCGAGCGCTTCTTGAAGTACATGCCAGTGTTGGCGTTTCACGGACCCGGGCCGTTATTCTACTCTGCCCGTGTCAGCTAGATGTGTGGCCAGCTAGGTGGTCGATGTCATGTTTGCTCGGTTTGTCTAGTCTAGTGTTATTGCGTGGTCCGGATACCCTATGGGGGCCTTGCTTGGCCGGACATGTTTGCGTATGTTGGTGGTATGCCTCAGCTTTTTTCATGATTTTAGAAATTTATCAACTCATCAATTATCATTGCAAAACCTCTGTAACAATGCTTGGGGTATCATGTAGTAATGACAGTTGATTGTCCCTAGCAAAAAAGGAATGAAAAAGAAACAAGAACCACATTTTTTGGACGATGCTAGGCGTTCGCCGGCTCACGCGAAGAGCAGATTGGCCAGCTTTCGAGCCGTTAGATTTCGTGCATCTGATCTAACCACGTCAGCCATTCAGTGCGACCTGCGGGTTTGCAACGTAGACCATGTTGTGCTTGCCGACTCCAACGTTGGCCATGTTGCGCTCGCTGAGTCCAACATGGGTCATGTTGCGCTCGTCGATCTGTAACTTGCCCGCAATTGCACTCGCTCTACAACACAGATGACGTTGTGACCACAACATGGACGACGTTGCAACTCGTAGTCGTTTAGGCCCGCCGACAAGCACTATCACTCCGCAACATGGACAATGTTATGTCCGCATCACAACCACCTTGTAACATCGATGGCCACATCACTGGATATAAGGTTGTTGCAGCAGCCGTCGACCTTGCAATCATGGAGAGACTTGGGGAGATACCTCTAGACCTTGACCTAGACCAAGCGACCACACGGGGATGGGAGGTAGTTCATGTGCAACAACTAATAGAAAAAGAGACACGATGAGAGACACTTATGTAGCTACTAGAAAGAGAGAGCAAAGAGCTCATCGACACCTATGGCCATGGTGGGAATCGTAGAAAGAAAAATGAGCATGAGAAGTGAGGGGATAAGGATGGCGGTGACAGGATAGGAGAGAACGAGAGAGAAGATAAGGTTTCACGAAGCTGCCATACCGTCTACTCCACCTTCACATGGTCCCTTTGATTGAAATGATCCAACGGCTCGCTAGGCCGTCGACGAAAGTGTGGATCGGTCAGTTGATTCGTAATGTTTTTCTTTTATTTTTGAGTTTAATTGTTCAAGAGATTTCTTTCTGGATTTAACTTCTTGACGTTTTTATGAGTTTAACTAGAAACATAGCTTTTTTTTAAGAAAAACTAGATACATTTTTTTAGGAAGATAAAAACTAGATACATAGATACCCAGCCTCAGCGCATCAACCTTTTTTTTGGGTTAATTGGATTCATGCCACTGCAACTTTCATAAGTTGGAAAAATGCCATTACAAAAGCCAAAGTTCAAAATATGCCACTACAACTTTTTCATACCTCTACACATGCCATTGTCTTCAAGACCTGTCCATATACTGTCTTTTATATGTCACGTATACATTCACATACCTTTATACGCTCGCCCAAATTGATTCGAGCCGCATGCACACACACACGCCGGGTGGTGTATGGAGGGGAGCGGCTGCTGGAGGTGTGCGCTGCCCGGCGGCTGGAGGGGAGCGGTGACAACGGCTGGAGGCTGGCGCGGCGGTGGCTGGAGGCGCGTGCGTGGAGCGGCGACGACGGCTTGTTGGAAATATGCCCTAGAGGCAATAATAAAATGGTTATTATTATATTTCCTTGTTCATGATAATTGTCTATTGTTCATGCTATAATTGTATTAATCGGAAATCGTAATACATGTGTGAATACATAGACCACAACATGCCCCTAGTAAGCCTCTAGTTGACTAGCTCGTTGATCAATAGATGGTTATGGTTTCCTGACCATGGACATTGGATGTCGTTGATAACGGGATCACATCATTAGGAGAATGATGTGATGGACAAGACCCAATCCTAAGCATATCACAAGATCGTGTAGTTCGTTCGCTAGAGCTTTTCTAATGTCAAGTATCATTTTCTTAGACCATGAGATTGTGCAACTCCCGGATACCGTATGAGTGCTTTGGGTGTATCAAACGTCACAACGTAACTGGGTGGCTATAAAGGTGCACTACATGTATCTCCGAAAGTGTATGTTGGATTGGCACGAATCGAGACTGGGATTTGTCGCTCCGTATGATGAAGAGGTATCTCTGGGCCCACTCGCTAATGCATCATCATAATGAGCTTAATGTGACTAAGGAGTTAGCCACGGGATCATGCGTTATGGAATGAGTAAAGAGACTTGCCGGTAACGAGATTGAACGAGGTATGGGGATACCTACGATCGAATCTCGCGCAAGTAACATACCGATGGACAAAGGGAATTGTATACAGGATTGATTGAATCCCCAACATCGTGGTTCATCCGATGAGATCATCGTGGAACATGTGGGAGCCAATATGGGTATCCAGATCCCGCTATTAGTTATTGGCCGGAGAGGTGTCTCGGTCATGTCTGCATGGTTCCCGAACCTGTAGGGTCTACACACTTAAGGTTCGGTGACGCTAGAGTTGTAATGGGAATAGTATGTGATTACCGAAGGTTGTTAGAAGTCCCGAATGAGATCCCAGACATGATGAGGAACTCCAGAATGGTCCGAAGGTGAAGATTGATATATTGGACGAAGGGTATTGGAGTCCGGAATTGTTCTCGGAGTACCGGGTGACGACCAGCGTGACCGAAAGGAGTTTCGGAGGCCCCGACAAGTGTTGGGGGGCCTTATGGGACAAGGGGAGGGGGCACACCAGCCCACTAAGGGGATGTGCGCCCCTACCACCCCATCTCACGTAACTGGAGAGGTGGGGGTGCCTCCCCTAGGGCAGCCGCCCCTCCCGGCTTGGGAGACAAGTTTCCTAGGGGTGGGGGCACACAAACCCATGTAGGGTTTCCCCTAGGGCAGCCGCCCCTCCCGGCTTGGGAGACAAGTTTCCTAGGGGTGGGGGCGCACAAACCCATGTAGGGTTTCCCCTAGGGCAGCCGCCCCTCCCGGCTTGGGAGACAAGTTTCCTAGGGGTGGGGGCGCACAAACCCATGTAGGGTTTCCCCTATGGCCGCCGCCCTCCCCTAGGGAAACCCTAGGGCGCCTCCTCCTCCCCCTTCCCCTTATATATAGTGAGGGAGAGAGAGGGCAGCCGCACCCTTTCGCTGGCGCAGCTCCTCCCTCCTCCTACACCTCCTCCTCCTCCATATTGCTTGGCGAAGCCCTGCTGGAGAACCACGAGCTCCACCACCACCACGCCGTCGTGCTGCCGAAGTTCTCCCTCAACTTCTCCTCTCCCCTTGCCGGGTCAAGAAGGAGGAGATGTCCCCGGGCTGTACGTGTGTTGAACGCGGAGGCGCCGTCCATCCAACGCTTGGATTGGATCTTCCATGATTTGAATCGCCGCGAGTACGACTCCATCAACCGCGTTCTTGTAACGCTTCTGCTTAGCGATCTTCAAGGGTAGGAAGATGCACTCTCCCTCTCTCGTTGCTAGCATCTCCTAGATTGATCTTGGTGACACGTAGGAAAATTTTGAATTATTGCTACGTTCCCCAACAGTGGTATCATGAGCTAGGTCTATGCGTAGATTCTATGCACGAGTAGAACACAAAGTAGTTGTGGCCGATGATTTGGTCAATTTGCTTACCATTACTAGTCTTATCTTGATTCGGCAGCATTGTGGGATGAAGCGGCCCGGACCGACCTTACACGTACTCTTACGTGAGACTGGTTCCACCGACAGACATGCACTTGATGCATAAGGTGGCTAGCGGGTGTTTGTCTCTCCCACTTTAGTCGGATCAGATTCGATGAAGAGGGTTCTTATGAAGGGTAAATAGCAATTTGCATATCACCGTAGTGGCTTTTGCATAGGTAAGAAACGTTCTTGCTAGAAACCCATAGCGAGCCACGTAAAACATGCAACAAGAATTAGAGGACGTCTAACTTGTTTTTGCAGGGTATGCTATGTGATGTGATATGGCCAAAAGGATGTGATGAATTATATATATCTGATGTATGAGATTGATCATGTTCTTGTAATAGGAATCACGACTTGCATGTCGATGAGTATGACAACCGGAGGAGCCATAGGAGTTGTCTTAATTTATTGTATGACCTGCATGTCAATGAAAAACGCCATGTAATTACTTTATTGCTAACGGTTAGCCATAGTAGTAGAAGTAATAGTTGGCGAGACAACTTCACGAAGGACACGATGATGGAGATCATGGTGTCATGCCGGTGACGAAGGTGATCATGCCGCGCCTGGAAGATGGAGATCAAAGGCGCAAGATGATATTGGCCATATCATGTCACTTTATGATTTGCATGTGATGTTTGTCATGTTTACATCTTATTTGCTTAGAACGACGGTAGCATAAATAAGATGACCCCTCACTAAAATTTCAAGAGATGTGTCCCCCCTAACTATGCACCGTTGTGAAGGTTCGTTGTTTCGAAGCACCACGTGATGATCGGGTCTGATAGATTCTAACGTTCGCATACAACGGATGTAAGCCAGATTTACACATGCAAAACACTTAGGTTGACTTGATGAGCCTAGCATGTACAGACATGGCCTCGAAACACAAGAGACCGAAAGGTCAAACATGACTCGTATAGTAGATGCGATCAACATGGAGATGTTCACCGTTGATGACTAGTCCGTCTCACGTGATGATCGAACACGACCTAGTCGATTCAGATCATGTATCACTTAGATGACTAGAGGGATGTCTATCTGAGTGGGAGTTCATTAAATAATTTGATTAGATGAACTTAATTATCATGAACATAATCTAAATTGTCTTTGCAAATTATGTTGTAGATTAATAGCTCGCGCTTTAGCTCCCTGTTTTAATACGTTCCTAGAGAAAGACTAAGTTGAAAGTTATTGTAAGCAATTGTGCGGACTAGGGCCGTAGTCTGAGGATTGTCCTCACTGCTACAAGAAGGCTTCTGTCCTTCATGCACCACTCGGTGTGCTGATGTCCCACAAGTACAGGGGATCAATTGTAGCTCTTTTCGATAAGTAAGAGTGTCGAACCCAACGAGGAGCAGAAGGAATGATAAGTAGTTTTCTGTAAGGTAATGTCTGCAAGTTCTGAAATTGTAAGTATCGGAGTAGTTTGATAGCAAGATAATTTGTAACGAGCAAGTAACGATAATAGTAACAAAAGTGCAGCAAGGTAGCCCAATCCTTTTGAGGCAAAGGACAGGCCAAAACGGTTTCTTATGATAAGCAAAGCGTTCTTGAGGGTACACGGGAATTTCATATAGTCACTTTCATCATGTTGGTTTGATTTGTGTTAGCTACTTTGATAATTTGATAACTGGGTGGACCGGTGCTTAGGTGTTGGTCTTACTTGAACAAACCTCCTACTTATGATTAACCCTCTCGCAAGCATCCGCAACTACGAGAAAAGTATTAAGAATAAATTCTAACCATAGCATTAAACTTTTGGATCCAATCGGCCCCTTACGAAATAGCACATAAATTGGGGTTTAAGCTTCTGTCACTCTCGCAACCCACCATCTAATTTCTACTCCATAATGCATTCCCTTAGGCACTAATATGGTGAAGTGCAATGTAGTCGACGTTCAAATGACACCACTAAGGGAATAACAACATACATACTATCAAAATATCGAACACATATCAAGTTCACATGATTACTTGCAACATGATTTCTCCCGTGACCTCAAGAACAAAAGTAACTACTCATAATTGATAAACATATTCATGATCAGAGGAGTATTAAATAGCATAATGGATCTGAACATATAATCTTCCATCAAATAAACCATATAGTAATCAACTACAAGATGTAATCAACACTACTAGTCACCCACAAGCACCAATCTATAGTTCCTGTAACAAGACTGAACACAAGAGATGAGCTAGGGTTTGAGATGAGATGGTGTTGTTGAAGATGTTGATGGAGATTGCCCTCCCCAAGATGGTAGAGTTGTTGGTGATGATGATGACGATGATTTCCCCCTTCGGGAGGGAAGTTCCCCTGGCGGAGTCGCTCCGCCGGAGGGCAAAAGTGCTCCTGCCCAAGTTCTGCCTCGAGACGGCGGCGCTCCATCCCGAAAGTCTCCTCCTTATTTTTTCTAGGTCAAAATGTTATATACCAGAAGATGGGCACCGGAGGTGGGCCGAGGAGGCCACAATCCACCAGGGCGCGCCTGGGGTGCCTGGCACGCCCAGGTGGGTTGTGCCCACCTGGTGGTCCCCCTCTAGTGTTTATTGGCTCCAATATTTCTCAAATAATCCATAAAAAATATCCGTAAAGTTTCAGCTAATTTGGAGTTGTGCAGAATAGGTGGCCTGACGTAGCTTTTCCAGGTCCAGATTTCCAGCTGCCTGAATTCTCCCTCTTGGTGTGTTCCTTGCAAATTATGAGAGAAAAGGCATTAGAATTACTCCAAAAAGCATTATTATGGATAAAAACATTATAAATAATAGTAAGAAAACATGATGCAAAATGGACGTATCAACTCCCCCAAGCTTAGACCTCGCTTGTCCTCAAGCGAAAACCGAAATCAAAAAACATGTCCACATGCTTTGAGAGAGAGGTGTCGATAAAAACAAAATACGGACATAGAAGCATCATGTTGATTATTATAATAGCAACAAAATTAAACATATGACTTTTATCATAGAACTTTTATCATATACTTCTCATGAATAAGTAATAGTTCATCACATAAGCAAAGTATAAAGCAAAAACTCTATTAGAAACCAACAAACTATGTTCTCAGTCAACTTTGCAACTGCAATTCATCGTCTTTTCAGGATGGATCACGTGTCGGAGCCTTTAGGCAAGTCCACATACTCAACCATCATATAGTCTTCTATGATTGCTAACACTCACCTCGTACCCATGAGCAAAACGTTTCAACCGGACACATAGAAAGATAGGTGCTTATAGTTTCGCCTCCCAACATACTCACCTCAAGGGTGATGTCAACAATAATAACTCATGCTATCTATATTCAACTGGACATATGTGCCTAGATCTTTCCTCACCACATGATGCTTTCCAAAGGAGAAAAATAAAAGGAATAGAAGGAAAACTTCGACTCTTTGCATAAAAGTAAGTGCATAACAATAAAGGAAAGGCCCTTCATAGAGGGAAGCATAGGTTGCCATGCGCTTATTGTTTTGTATGCTCAATCCCTTAGTGCAAGAGAACGTCACGTTGTATTGCCCCTTAAGATGACAACCTTTATTATGCAGTCTATCGCTTTTATTCTTTGTCATCCAAGTTCATACAACGCTCAATTTTCTCTTACACTAAATGATCTCACATTTTTAGAAGCAATTTTTATTGCCTTTTTGCACCGATGACAACTTACTTGAGGGATCTTGCTCAATCCCTAGGTAGGTATGGTGGACTCTTGAAAAAGATATGGGTTTAAGGGTTTTTGGATGCACAAGTAGTATCTCTACTTAGTGCGGAATTTTGGCTAGCAAAGATAGGGGCAATCACCACATGTTAAAGGATCTATGACAATGTGACTTCTATGTTAATATAAACAAACATAAACCATTAAGTTGTCTTCCTTGTCCAATGTCAACAATTTTGGCATATAATATTTTGATGAGGGCTCAAAATCACAAAAGATTTCTAGGATAGTATATCTATATGTGAATCTTCTCTTCCCTTATTAATTCTTTCATGAGTTGCATCATTGACTAATGCTATGTTTGTCAACCTCTAATGAAATTTTCTACTTATACTTTTCCTTATGTGGTGCCATCACCTACCATAATAGGATTAGTATATAATCTTATTGATTTTTACCCTTTATCTTTTTATTTCTTTATTTCTTTTCTTTATTTGCAACACGAAAGTAAAGAAAGCAAAACTCAAACTAACTTTATTATATAACTTGCACACGATTACAGGGATAGATAACTAAGCAAACTCTCAAAGAAGAAAGGATCGAAATAAACTTTTATTTCATCTAAAAGCAAATGATTAAACTAGGATAAGTAAAAGCAAAAAGATAGTGGGATGATACGATACCGGGGCACCTCCCCCAAGCTTGGTGGAAGCCAAGGGGAGTGCCCATACCTGATACTCAATTCTCCTTTGGTGGTGAAGATGATGATGGTGGTGATGAAGACAATTTTTCCTTCAACTTCTTCATATTGTAGTTGAGAAGAGCAATTTCTTCTTTTAGATCGTCGACCTCCAATTTCAAATTCAAGATCTTGTCACATAAATCCCCTTTGCTTTTCTGAGATATAATGCTTTATTCATTGCCCATTGACAACCTTCGGGTTAGTACCTTCGGAGTTATTTATTTTGATGGCTCCAGACTGCTAAACCTCCTCGATGATGTATGGGCCTTCCCATTTCGAGAGGAGCTTTCCTGCAAAAAAATCTAAAATGAGAGTTGTACAAAAGGACATATTCTCCAACTTTAAACTCACGCTTTTGAATTCTTTTGTCATGCCATCTTTTAACTTTTTCTTTGAATAACTTTGCACTTCGATAAGCTTGGGTTCTCCATTCATCTAAAGAACTTATATCAAATAACCTCGTTTCACCAGCAAGTTTGAAATCATAGTTGAGTTCTTTAACTGGCCAATATGCTTTATGTTCTAACTTAAGAGGCAAATGAAAAGCTTTTCCATAAACCATTTTATAAGGATACATACCCATAGGATTTTTATAAGCTGTTCTATAAGCCCAAAGTAGACCAATTCTTCCTGGACCTATTAACAATCTTTTGCAAAATTAATTTTATCTCTCTATTGCTAAGTTCAACTTGACCACTAGATCGAGAATCATAGGGTGATGCAATTCTATGGTTAACATCATACTTAGCAAGCATTTTACGGAAAGCACCATGAATAAAGTGTGAACCACCATCAGTCATTAAATATCTAGGGACTCCAAACCTTGGGAAAATAACTTCCTTAAGCATTTTAATAGAGGTGTTGTGATCAACACTACTAGTTGGAATAGCTTCTACCCATTTAGTAACATAATCCACAACAACCAAAATATGTGTATACCCATTAGAGGAAGGAAAAGATCCCATGTAATCAAATCCCCAAACATCAAATGGTTCAACAGCAAGTGAACAATTCATAGGCATTTCTTGACGCTTACCGATATTACCTATTCTTTGACATTCATCACAAGAAGAGACAAACTTATGGACATCCTTGAAGAGAGTAGGCCAATAAAATTCAGATTGCAATACCTTGTGAGCAGTTCTATCTCCAGCATGATGCCCTCCATAAGCTTCGGAGTGACATTTCCGTAGGATTTGCCCCTGTTCATGCTCAGGTACACAACGTCTAATAATACCATCTACTCCTTATTTATAAAGATGTGGGTCATCCCAAAACTAATGTCTTAAATCATAGAAGAATTTTTTCTTTTGTTGGTATGTAAAGCTAGGTGGTAAATATTTAGCAACAATGTAATTAGCATAGTCAGCATACCAAAGAGTACTATGAGAAACATTTATTACAACTAACTGCTCAGCAGGAAAACTATCATCAATAGGTAGTGGGTCATCAAGCACATTTTCAAGCCTAGACAAGTTAACAACTAAGGGGTTCTCAGCTCCTTTTCTATCAATGATATGTAAATAAAATTCTTGTAACAAGAGAACCCAATGAATAAGTCTAGGTTTAGCATCTTTCTTTTCCATAAGATATTTAATAGCAGCATGGTCTGTCTGAACAGTTACTTTGGAATCAACAATATAAGATATAAATTTATCACAAGCAAACACCACCGCTAAGAATTGTTTTTCAGTAGTAGCATAATTTCTTTGAGCACTGTCTAGAGTTTTACTAGCATAATGAATAACATTCAATTTCTTATCAACTCTTTGTCCTAGAACAACACCAACAACATAATCACTAGCATCACACATAATTTCAAAAGGCAAGTTCCAATAAGGTGGTTGAACAATAGGTGCAGATATTATGTAGCGATCAGACCTCAAACAGTCTGATCTCTGTGCATAAGTGTCATCCCTGGATCGGTAATGCTGACACACACAGTACTTGAAGGATTTATAACAGAGTAGCAATCACATACTTATTACATCGAATGTCTCAAAAGAGAACTTATTACAATAAATATGGCTTAAGGCCATCTAATACAATAACAGTGGAAGGCTTGGAAGATAAAGTGAGTCCATCAACTCCAACGGCATCACTGAGTGAAAGACCACGGCCTAAGGCTCCTTACTCGTCGTCTGAAAAGTCTGCAACATGATACGTTGCAACCCGAAAACGGGTCAGCACATGGAATATGCTGGCAATGTACACCAAAAGATAATGAACAGAATAATGCTATCACTAATGCATATATGGCTGGTGGAGGCTGTAAGGTTAATATGTTTTGCGAAAAGCCAATTTTTCCCTACTGCAAAGGAATATGTTTTATTAACTATCATGGTGGTTGATAAACATTGAGAAGGTAAACCCCCTATCAATCCCAATTAAAAGTAATTAACAATAACCCATCAAATTAAATTAAGTAGTGATGAGATCCACATGATAATCCAAGAACTAGATACTCAAAATGTCCATAACCGGGGACACGACTAACCATGATTAGTCTGTACACTCTGCAGAGGTTTGTGCACTTTTCCCCACAAGACTCGATCTTCTCCGTTGGATTTCTCGCACTACATGGTGTTTGAGAAACAGATGACCGAGACACAGTCTTTCAGAAGCGTTAGCACCTTACGTTGGGTAGACCGGTACACCTACTTTCCCCTACATCTGCTATTCTACCACTGTAAGAGTTCACACAACTTAATCAACTATGCTAGAGCCCATAATAGCTTGTGGCTGCACACGGAAGTTTCCAGTATGAATAATCTTATGATCCCTTTGAGCCTGGGTGGCGGTCCATAGGAGAATCACACGGTACCCTGGGATTTCCAAAAAAAATAGGCAATCACTGGGTTCCCCAGGTGCCTCAATCCACCCAGATGTGTATTTAAGTTGCCACCTTAAGTTGAACCATAATTAACAATCTCACATCTGTCATGAATACACTCAAACTCAATCCACGTCTACGAGCATAGCATAGAAATATAAGCATAACGTAGAAGTAACTCCAAGGGTTTGATAATAAACAGGTGAATAGGTACTACCTCATCTACTTCCCAAACCCACAATTTAATTCAGATCCTAACCATGCAATTGTTTTAGGATTGATCTAATGCAATAAATCTGGGTAGTAAGAGGTATGATCAAAGTGTTACTTGCCTTGCTGATGATCCGCGAAACCTAGAGACTCGTAGTAGCACACTTCACACTCCGGGTACTCTATCACAAACAAACAAGTATACAATAAGCAATCAAGGAGGGGCACTGGTAAAACTCAAATAAGAGATCTAACCAGAAAGTTCAACTTAAGAACTCCGGTTTGCAAGAAGAATCAAATCAAACGAAGCAACAAAACTCGAACGGCGAAAGAAACAAGCTTCATTTACTAATCTGGACTAAAGTCAGATTTTCCAGTAGCAAAAACTTGTTTAAGTTGGTTAAACGGAAAGAGGGTTTCGAGACGAAACTCTAGGCGCTTGAATCGCCTGATTCCGATAAACGAGCGAAAAGTTATACTAGAACGAAAATCGGATCAGAAATCGCGATCGAAAATAATCGCGGAAAATCCGAAAAAAAAGAAAAACTGAAGAACAGACTAATGAACGAACGTTCGCTGTCTGCGGCTAAACGTTGAAAACTGTTCGTAAAAATGAACGTACGGACGAACGTCCGCTAAATAACTAAGCCGAAGAAAAATAAAACCGAACTGGATCTAATAAAAAAAGGATCTAGGGTTTAAAGAAAAAGGTTTTTCGTGGCTACCTCGGGTTCGGCGGGGTCCGGCGGTGGCGGCGGGCTCCGGTGCGGCGGCGCGGGAGGCGAGGCGATGGTGCGGCGGCGCGGGAGGCGAGGCGGCGGTTCGGGGCTCGGGGTCTCGGGCTTTAAAGGCCGGCCCGAGAGAGTCCCGGCCGAATACGGCCCTAAGTCGGTTGAATTTTTTTTAAATAATTCGGAAGTGTAGAAAAATAAAGAAAAGAAATACTAAACAGACTCCAAAAATTGCGAAATAAAATTTCCCCGTCCTCTAAAAATAAGCCGGATAAGATGAACATTTATTTGGGCCTAAAATGAAATTTTGAAAAACGCATATTTTTCCTAATTCAAAAAAATAGCGATAAAACTCCAAATAAAAATCTTATTTGATTTTAATATTAAATCTCTGATATTTCTTTATTTTGAGGAAGTCATTTTATCCTCTCTCTTTTATTTTTAATAAAAGAAATATTTCAGAGAAATATAATTAAAATCAAACGATCCTCTTTTCATAATTCGAGAAAACTCAAATATGAAAATAACGAAATCCCCAACTCTCTCCGTAGGTCCTTGAGTTGCGTAGAATTTTAGGATCATCCAAAATGCAAAAAATATGATATGCAATGATGATCTAATGCATAACATTCCAAATTGAAAATTTGGGATGTTACAAACCTACCCCCTTAAGGTGAATCTCGCCCTCGAGATTCGGGTTAGCTAGAAAATAGGTGTGAGTTATCCTTCCATAAGTCTTCCTATCGTTCCCAAGTGGCTTCATCCTCGGTATGGTGACTCCACTGAACCTTGCAAAACTTGATAACCTTGTTGCGCGTAACTCGGCCGGCAAACTCGAGTATCTTGACTGGTTTCTCCTCATATGTCAAATCACTATCCAACCGTATCGCTTCAAGCGGCACTGTATCTCTCAGAGGAATATCAGCCATCTCCGCGTGGCACTTCTTTAATTGAGAAACGTGGAACACATCGTGAACTCCGGACAATCCTTCGGGTAATTCCAACTTGTAAGCCATTTCTTCCATTCGTTCCAAAACTCTGTATGGTCCCACAAAACGTGGTGCTAACTTTCCCTTAACTCCAAAGCGCTCACTCCTCGAAGTGGTCATACTCGAAGATACACTCTGTCTCCGACTTTGTAAACTGTCTCCTTGCGTTTAGAATCCGCATAACTCTTCTGCCTGGACTGGGCTACCTTGGGCCTATCGCGAATCAGCTTAACCTTCTCTTCAGACTCTTTAATCAAATCTGGTCCAAACAATTGTCGGTCTCCAACTTCGTCCCACAACAACGGTGTTCTGCACCTCCTTCGGTATAGTGCTTCGAAAGGGGCCATCTTCAAACTGGCTTGATAACTGTTGTTATAAGAGAACTCTGCATAAGGCAAATTATCGTCCCAACTAGATCCATAGTCTAGTGCACAAGTTCTCAACATGTCCTCTAGAATCTGATTGACTCTTTCAGTCTGTCCATCTGTCTGCGGGTGAAAGGCTGTACTAAACTCTAGCCTGGTTCCCAAAGTTTCATGCAACCGATTCCAAAATTTTGAAGTAAACTGGGTTCCTCTATCTGATACAATGGTCCTCGGAACTCCATGCAGACATACGATCCTGGTCATATATATCTTCGCCAACTTAGCACTGGTGTAAGTGGTCTTTACTGGGATGAAATGAGCTACTTTCGTCATTCGATCGACTACAACCCATATCGAGTCATAGCCTGAACGAGTCCTGGGCAATCCCGTGATAAAATTCATGCCTAGTTTATCCCACTTCCATTCGGGTATAGGCAATGGCTGTAGCAATCATGCTGGCTTCTGATGTTCTGCCTTCACTTTCTGACATACATCACAAACTGCTACATACTCCGCAATATCCTTCTTCATTCTGGTCCACTAGAAACTATCCTTCAAATCCAGATACATCTTGGTATTTCCTGGGTGAATCGAATATGGCGAATCATGGGCCTCTTGCAGAATCAACTTCCTGATCTCCTAATCATTTGGCACATATACGCGGTCCTCAAACCATAAAGTATCGTGCTCATCCTCACGAAATCCCTTGGCTTTTCCTTTACCCATCCTTTCCTTTATCTCGGCAATCTCCTTGTCCGTCTTTTGAGCTTCTCTGATCTTATCCATCAAGGTAGACTGAATTTCCAATGCTGCTACATAGCCTCTCGGAACTATCTCCAAACATAGCTCGCGAAGGTCTTCTGCTAACTCCTTGGGTAATTCTCTGGTCATGAGAGTATTTACATGACTCTTGCGGCTCAATGCTTCGGCTACTACGTTAGCCTTTCCTGGATGATAATGCAATCTCATATCATAATACTTAATGAGTTCTAACCATCTCCTCTGCCTGAGATTTAACTCCTTCTGCGTGAAGATATACTTCAAACTCTTGTGATCCGTGTATACCTCACAATGGTTTCCGATGAAAAAATGTCTCCATGTCTTCAACGCATGCACTACGGCTGCTAACTCCAAATCATGCGTAGCATAATTTAACTCATGGGGTTTAAGTTGTCGTGAGGCATATGAAACAAATCTTCCCTCCCGCATAAGCACGGTTCCAAGTCCTCGACGAGAAGCATCGCAATACACTTCATAATCCTTGCGTTGATCTGGCAGAATCAACACTGGTGATGTAACCAAGCGTCTCTTCAACTCCTGAAAACTGGCCTCACATTCCTCAGTCCAATTGAATTTGGTGTCCTTCTTCAACAACTCCGTCATATGTTTTGCAATCTTTGAGAAATTCTCAATGAACCTCCGGTAGTATCCTGCGAGTCCAAGAAAACTCCGGATCTCTCCAACTGTCATGGGTGATTCCCAGTTTTTCACGGTGACAACCTTGGTGGGGTCTACTGCTATTCCTTCTCCGGATATAACATGTCTAAGAAATCCAACTTCCTTCAGCCAAAACTCACACTTGCTGAACTTGGCATATAACTGGTGTTCCCTGAGCTTACCAAGTACCAAACACAAATGTTCTTTATGTTCTTCTTCATTCTTCGAGTAAACCAGAATATCATCAATGAACACTACGATGAACTTATCCAAAAACTCCATAAACACTTTGTTCATCATGTTCATAAAATAGGCAGGTGCGTTAGTCAGACCAAATGACATAACGGCATACTCATACAGCCCATACCTTGTGGTAAAAGCTGTCTTAGGTAAGTCCTGCTCTCGAATTTTCAACTGATGATACCCTGATCGCAAATCAATCTTGGAAAACACTTTAGCTCCTTGCAATTGGTCAAACAAATCATTGATCATCGGCAGTGGGTACTTATTCTTGATCATAACTTCATTCAGTCCTCGATAATCAACAACCATCCTTAACGATCCATCCTTCTTCTCCACTAGAAGTACTGGTGATCCCCAAGGTGACGAACTTGGGCAAATATATCCCTTATCCAGTAATTCCTTAATCTGCTTCTTAATCTCCCCCAAATCCTTTGCGGGCATCCTGTACGGTCTCTTAGATATTGGCCCAGTGCCTGGCGAAAGCTCAATCAAAAACTCAATGTCTCTGTCTGGTGGCATGCCTGGCAACTCTTCTGGAAATAGATCCGGAAATTCCTTTACCACTGGTACTTCCTCCTGTACAACTCCTGATAAGGAATTTACTTGAGTCCTACTCGTCACATGCCGGGATACATACTTGATCCTTCTTCCCTCTGGGGTGGTGAGTAAAATCGTCTTATTGGCGCAATCGATGTTTCCTCCATACATCGACAGCCAATCCATACCCAGAATCACAGCCAGACCTTGCAACTCCAATATTATCATATCAGAAGGGAAAACATGCCTACCTATGGCTAATGGCATCTGAAAACATCCATGGCTTGCCATATACTCTGCTCCGGGTGAGGTTACTAGCATGGGTGTCTTAAGAACTCTAGTGGGCAACTTATACTTATCCACAAATCCCCTTGATATGTATGAATGCAATGCACTAGTATCAAAAACTACGACTGCAGTAAATGACTTAACCAAAAACTTACCTATTACTGCATCTGGCTGAGCTTCAACCTCCTCCACGTTAACGTGGTTCACTTGTCCCCTGTTGAAAGGGGTGGGCTTCTTCCCAGAGCTTCCATTGCCATTTCCATTCTTAGCTTCAGGACATTCATTGGCGTAATGTCCGGTCTTCTGGCACTTGTAGCAAGTAGCGTGACTTAGATCCTTCTTAGCGGGTGTTGCCGGGTTGGAACGGGCCTGTCCGCTACTTCCTCCATTACCATTACCATTCTTGGGGCCACTATGGTTGTGCGAACTTCCTCCATTATGAGTGTGGCCTCCATGGTTATGAACAAGTCCTCCCGAGTTCAGGGTGTAACGAGGTCTCTGCTGGGCTCCAGAATTATACTTCCCCTGTCCATACTTCCTCTTGCGGTTGTCAATCTGCTGTTGCTTCCCTTCAAGCATAAGAGCTCTATCCACCAATTCCTGATAGTTATTGAAATTCGCCACCATCAACTGCATGCTCAGCTCATCATTCAGTCCCTCCAAAAACTTCTCCTTCTTAGCAGCATCTGTAGCAACTTAATCTGGGGCATAACGTGCTAACTTACTAAACTCATCCACATATTGGCCAACAGTGCACCCTCCTTGGTGTAAGTTGCGGAACTCTCACTTCTTCATGGCCATAGCTCCTGCTGATACATGGGCAGTGCGAAAAGCCTGCTGAAACTGGTCCATGTCACAGTGTCAATAGGGTAAGTGACTATGATTTTTTCCCGCCAGGATGCTACGGGTCCATCAAGTTGATGTGCGGCAAAACGCACTCTTTCCGCATCTGTGCATCCTGCAGTAGTCAACTCCCTCTCAATCTTGCAGAGCCAATCATCTGCAACAATCGGCTCGGTGCTACTGGAGAACACCGGCGGATTCAGCCTAAGAAAACGGGCTAAGTGGTCAACTAGTGGTGGTGGTGGGTTGTTCTTGTTGTCGTTGTTCCCCTGGTTCTGATTCTGGACTAGTATCTGCATCAATGCATTCTGCTGCTGGATTAACTGAGTGAGCTCTGGTGGGAAAGCAAATCCATTGTCGCGTCTCGGAGGCATCTGCTGGGTTTAGAAAAGACGAGATAACAGAATAGAATGAGGTCTTGGGGGAAAACACTACCCATATGCACATGAGACAAAACACAAACATATCACTCAATCAATCAAACAAAACATACAATCGGTCTAGAACTATCGTTACAAAAGTGCTTGGACTATGCTATATACATGGTGGAATACTACTACTGATTTGGTGGTCTACTAGAAAAATTTATCGGTCGAGGACCCCATGATATCTGCTCCAGCTTCATCAACATAATCATCATCGCTATCGTCAGGGTCCGAGTCTGTGTCATCCATGATGATGTAGTTCTCAGGGCAAGTGGAACTGTCATCTTCTCCTCCTGGCGCAGGGTCTCCCATGAAAACTCCTAGCTTCCTGGTCAGTTGTCATTCTTCTCCACTAGTACGACGATTTCCTCCTCATAATCTTCGCGCGTAGCCTTGAGTTCTTCCTCCAGTTCCGTAATTCTTGTCATTGCTTTCTTCAAATCCATCATGCCTGCGCACATCTGGTTCTCATGGCGTCGAATGTGCTGGTTCAACTCCTGGATGAAAGAGGCAATCGATCTATCCTTCCTGGTGCTGATCATCTCCCATTGCTCATCTCGGCCCCACAAATCTGGTAGATAGTGTCCTTGAGATCATTGTGGTAGACTTCTCCAATGCATCCCATGGTGATGTGAGCTGCCATTCTATTTCCTAGACTCCAGGTGGGTGCATCGAAAGAAAACTCTATGGGCTCAGTGACTGGCGTGAATGTCCTTCCTGGAACTTGAACTTGAATCATCCAGTGCTCCTCTTCTGGTAAAGTGGCATTGTAGGTCCCGGTGAAGCTTGGTATTCCAATGTTCAGGTACCTAGTAACTTCCTTCAAGTGGCGTCCAAAAGGGGTGTCTTCATCCGGTTGCATGAATTTGATCTTTGCATCCGCCATCCTAAAGAGTAGAAAAAAGGAGAGGAGTTAGAAATGAGAAGAGAGTAGTGATCTAGGGCTTTAGCTTAGTTGTCGTGTCCTACAGTCAGCGTGTGCTCTGATACCATCTTTGTATCGATCAGACCTCAAACAGTCTGATCTCTGTGCATAAGTGTCATCCCTGGATCAGTAATGCTGACACACACAGTACTTGAAGGATTTATAATAGAGTAGCAATCACACACTTATTACATTGAATGTCTCAAAAGAGAACTTATTACAATAAATATGGCTTAAGGCCATCTAATACGATAACAACGGAAGGCTTGGAAGATAAAGTGAGTCCATCAACTCCAAAGACATCACTGAGTGAAAGACCACGACCTAAGGCTCCTTACTCGTCGTCTGAAAAGTCTGCAACATGATACGTTGCAGCCCGAAAACGGTTCAGCACATGGAATATGCTGGCAATGTAACACCAAAAGATAATGAACAGAATAATGCTATCACTACATGCATATATGGCTGGTGGAGGCTGTAAGGTTAATGTGTTTTGCGAAAAGCCAATTTTTCCCTACTACAAAGGAATATGTTTTATTAACTATCATGGTGGTTGATAAACATTGAGAAGGGAAACCCCCTCTCAATCCCAATTAAAAGTAATTAACAATAACCCATCAAATTAAATTAAGTAGTGATGAGATCCACATGATAATCCAAGAACTAGATACTCAAAATGTCCATAACCGTGGACACGGCTAACCATGATTAGTTTGTACACTCTACAGAGGTTTGTGCACTTTTCCCCACAAGACTCGATCTCATCCATTGGATTTCTCGCACTACATGGTGTTTGAGAAACGGATGACCGAGACACAGTCTTTCAGAAGTGGTAACACCTTACGATGGGTAGACCGGTACACCTACTTTCCCCTACATCTGCTAGTCTACCACTGTAAGAGTTCACACAACTTAATCAACTATGTTAGAGCCCATAATAGCTTGTGGTTGCACACGGAAGTTTCCAGTATGGATAATCTTATAATCCCTTTGAGCCTGGGTGGTGGTCCATAGGAGAATCACACGGTACCCCGGGATTTCCAAAAAATACAGGCAATCACTGGGTTCCCTAGGTGCCTCAATCCACCCAGATGTGTATTTAAGTTGCCACCTTAAGTTGAACCATTAATTAACAATCTCACATCTATCATGAATACACTCAAACCCAATCCACGTCTACAAGCATAGCATAGCAATATAAGCATAACGTAGAAGTAACTCCCATGGTTTGATAATAAACAGGTGAATAGGTACTACCTCATCTACTTCCCAAACCCACAATTTAATTTAGATCCTAACCATGCAATTGTTTGTGGATTGATCTAATGCCATAAATCTGAGTAGTAAGAGGTATGATCAAAGTGTTACTTGCCTTGCTGATGATCCGCGAAACCTAGAGACTCGTAGTAGCACGCTTCGCACTCCGGGTACTCTATCGCAAACAAACAAGCATACAATAAGCAATCAAGCAAGGGCATGGGTAAAACTCAAATAAGATATCTAACCATAAACTTCAACTTAAGAACTCCGGTTTGCAAAAAGAATCAAATCAAACGAAGCAACACAACTCGAACGGCGAAAGAAACAAGCTTCGTTTACTAATATAGACTAAAGTCAAATTTTACAGTAGGAAAAACTTGTTTAAGTTGGTTAAACGGAAAGAGGGTTTCGATACAAAACTCTAGGCGCTTGAATCGCCTGATTCCGATAAACAAGCGAAAAGTTATACTAGAACGAAAATCGGATCAGAAATCGCGATCGAAAATAATCGCGGAAAATCCGAAAAAAAGAAAAACTGACGAACATAATGTCGTAATCGCACCCTATTGGATATGGTGCGATCTATGATGTCTATTACCGATCTACCGCCATCATTTTAGCACCATCTAAGCCCGTGGAGACGACACATATGAACTATGGTTTGACAAAAAACCTAAGTTGTTGTTTCTTAAGGTTTGGGCTATGATGCTTACGTCGATAGGCTTCTGCCAAAAAGGCTCGAACCCAAAGCGGTAAACTGTGTCTTCATAGAATACCCAAACAAGATGATTGGGTATACCTTCTATCTCAGATCTGAGGGCAAAGTGTTTGTCGCCAGGAACAGGTCCTTTCTCAAGAAAGAGTTTCTCTCGAAAGAATTGAGTGGGAGGAAGATAGAACTTGGTGAGGTTGTTGAACCTTTACTTCAACCAGAGAGTAGCGCAGCATAGAAAGATGTTTCTGTGGCACCTACCTCAGTTGAAGAGAAAGCTAATGATGATGATCATGGAGCTTCAGATCAAGTTACTATCGAACCTCGTAGGTCGGCAAGGGTGTGTACAACTTCTGAGTGGTAACCCTGTCTTAAAGGGCATGTTGTTGGACAACGATGAACCTATGAGCTATGGAGAAGCGATGGTGGGCCCGGATTCCAACAAATGGCTGGAAGCCATGAAATCCGAGATAGGATCCATGTATGAGACCAAAGTATGGACTTTGGTGGACTTGCCCGATGATCGGCAAGCCATTGAGAATAAATGGATCTTTAAGAAGAAGACAGACGCAGATGGTAATGTCACCATTTATGAACCTTGACTTGTCTCAAAGAAGTTTCTGACAAGTTCAAGGATTTGAATGTGATGAGACTTTCTCAATCATAGCGATGCTAAAGTTTGTTTGAATTATGTTAGCAGTTGCTGCATTTTCATTTACGAGATCTGGTAGATGGATGTCAAAACAAAGTTTCCTTGATAGTTTCCGTGAGGAAAGGCTGTATGTGATACAACTAGAAGGTTTTGCCGATCCTAAGGATTCTAAAAGGTATGCAAACTACAGCGATCCTTCTATGGACTGGAGCAAGCATCTCGGAGTTGGAACATACGCTTTGATGAGGTGATCAAAGCTTTTGGGTTTATGCAAAGTTTGCAAGAAACTTGTATTTACAAGAAAGTGAGTAGGAGCACTACAACATTTCTGATAGGTATATGTGGATGACATATTGTTGATCGGAAATGTTGTAGAATTTCTGGAAAGCATGAAAGGTTGTTTGAATGGAGTTTTTCAAAGGAAGACCTGTGTAAAAACTACTTACATGTTGGGTATCAAAATCTATAGAGATAGATCAAGACGCCTGATAAGACTTTCATAGAGCACATACCTTGACATGATCTTGAAGGAGTTCAAGATGGACCAGTCAAAGAAGGAGTTCTTTCCTGAGTTGTAAGGTGTGAAGTTAAGACTTGAAGCTCGACCATGACAGAAGAAAGAGAAAGGACGAAAGTCATCCCCTATGCCTTAGTGATAACCCACAAGTATAGGGGATCAATTGTAGCCTCTTTTGATAAGTAAGAGTGTCGAACCCAACGAGGAGCTAAAGGTAGAACAAATATTCCCTCAAGTTCTATCGACCACCGATACAACTCTGCGCACGCTTAACGTTCGCTTTACCTAGAACAAGTATGAAACTAGAAGTACTTTGTAGGTAGTGTTGGATAGGTTTGCAAGATAATAAAGAGCACGTAAATAAAAAGTAGGGGATGTTTAGATAAAGACACAACTAAATTAGTTTTAGTAGAGAGCTTTTTGTCACGAGAAGGTTATTTGTCCCTAGGCAATCAATAACTAAACCGATAATCGTTATTGCAATTTTATATGAGGGAGAGGCATAAGCTAATATACTTTCTCTACTTGGATCATATGCACTTATGATTGGAACTCTAGCAAGCGTCAGCAACTACTAAAGATCATTAAGGTAAAACCCAACCATAGCATTAAAGTATCAAGTCCTCTTTATTCCCATACGCAAACAACCTACTTACTCGGGTATGTGCTTCTGTCACTCACGCCACCCACCATAAGCAAATCATGAACATATTGCAAACCCTACAATGGGGATCCCTCATGCTTGCGCGATATGGAGAGCACCATAGAACAGCACCAATAATAAAACATGCAACTCAAACCAATCACAATCATCAATTAACCCATAGGACAAAACGGATCTACTCAAACATCATAGGATAGCCATACATCATTGGGAAATAATATATAGCGTTGAGCACCATGTTTAAGTAGAGATTACAGCGGGTAAAAGAGGGGTTACACCGCTGCATAGAGGGGGAAAGAGTTGGTGATGATGGCGGTGAAGTTGTTGGTGAAGATTGCGGTGATGATGATGGCCCCCGGTGGCACTCCGGCGCCACCGGAAGCGAGGGGGAGAGAGCCCCCTCCTTCTTCTTCTTCCTTGACCTCCTCCCTAGATGGGAGAAGGGTTTCCCCTCTGGTCCTTGGTCTCTGCTACCTCTTGAGCACTATGTTGGTTTTTCCTTGAAGAGGAAAGGGTGATGCAGTAGAGCAGCGTAAGTATTTCCCTCTGTTTTTGAGAACCAAGGTATCGATCCAGTAGGAGACCACGCGCGAGTCCCTCGCACCTACACAAACAAATAAATCCTCGCAACCAACGCGATAAGGGGTTGTCAATCCCTACACGGTCACTTACGAGAGTGAGATCTGATAGATATGATAAGATAATATTTTTGGTATTTTTATGATGAAGTTGCAAAGTAAAATAAAAGGCAATAAAAAAAGCTAAGTGTTGACAGATTAATATGATGGAAAATAGACCCGGGGGCCATAGGTTTCACTAGTGGCTTATCTCGAGAGCATAATTATTACGATGGGTGAACAAATTACTGTTGAGCAATTGATAGAATTGAGCATAGTTATGAGAATATCTAGGTATGATCATGTATATAGGCATCACGTCCGAGACAAGTAGACCGACTCCTGCCTGCATCTACTACTATTACTCCACACATCGACCGCTATCCAGCATGCATCTAAAGTATTAAGTTCATAAGAACGGAGTAACGCCTTAAGTAAGATAACATGATGTAGAGGGATAAACTCATGCAATATGATATAAACCCCATATTGTTATCCTCGATGGCAACAATACAATACGTGCCTTGCTGCCCCTACTGTCACTGGGAAAGGACACCGCAAGATTGAACCCAAAGCTAAGCACTTCTCCCATTGCAAGAAAGATCAATCTAGTAGGACAAACCAAACTGATAATTCGAAGAGACTTGCAAAGATAACCAATCATACGTAAAATAATTCAGAGGAGATTAAAATATTGTTAATAGATAAACTTGATCATAAACCCATAATTCATCGGTATCAACAAACACACCGCAAAAGAAGATTACATCGAATAGATCTCCACAAGAGAGGGGGGGGGACATTGTATTGAGATCCAAAAAGAGAGAAGAAGCCATCTAGCTAATAACTATGGACCCGAAGGTCTGAGGTAAACTACTCACACATCATCGGAGAGGCTATGGTGTTGATGTAGAAGCCCTCCATGATTGATGCCCCCTTCGGCGGAGCTCCGGAAAAGGCCCCAAGATGGGATCTCACGGGTACAGAAGGTTGCGGCAGTGGAATTAGGTTTTTGGCTCCGTATCTGGTAGTTTGGGGGTACGTAGGTATATATAGGAGGAAGAAGTACGTCGGTGGAGCAAAGTGGGGCCCACGAGGGTGGAGGGCGTGCCTGGGGGTGGGGGGGGGGGGGTAGGCGCGCCCCCTACCTCGTGCCCTCCTGGTTGATGTCTTGACGTAGGGTCCAAGTCCTCTGGATCACGTTTGTTTCGAAAATCACGTTCCCGAAGGTTGCATTCCGTTTGGACTCCGTTTGATATTCTTTTTCTGTGAAACTCTGAAATAGGCAAAAAACAACAATTCTGGGCTAGGCCTCCGGTTAATAGGTTAGTCCCAAAAATAATATAAAAGTGTATAATAAAGCCCATTAATGTCCAAAACAGAATATAATATAGCATGAAGCAATAAAAAATTATAGATACGTTGGAGACGTATCAAGCATCCCCAAGCTTAATTCCTGCTCGTCCTCGAGTAGGTAAATGATAAAAACAGATTTTTTGATGCGGAATGCTACTTGGCATAATTTCAATGTAATTCTCTTAATTGTGGTATGAATATTCAGATCTGAAATATTCAAGATAAAAGTTTATTCTTCACATAAAAATAATAATACTTCAAGCATACTAACTAAGCAATTATGTCTTCTTAAAATAACATGGCCAAAGAAAGTTCATCCCTACAAAATCATATAGTTTAGTCATGCTCCATTTTCGTCACACAAGCATGCTCTCATCATGCACAACCCCGATGACAAGCCAAGCAATTGTTTCATACTTTAGTAATCTCAAACTTTTTCAACCTTCACGCAATACATGAGCGTGAGCCATGGATATAGCACTATGGGTGGAATAGAATATAATGATGGGGGTTATGCGGAGAAGACAAAAAAGGAGAAAGTCTCACATCAACGCGGCTAATCAATGAGCTATGGAGGTGCCCATCGATTGATGTTAATGCAAGGAGTAGGGATTGCTATGCAACGGATGCACTAGAGCTATAAATGCATGAAAGCTCAACAAAAGAAACTAAGTGTGTGTGCATCCAACTTGCTTGCTCACGAAGACCTAGGGTATTTGAGGAAGCCAATTGTTGGAATATACAAGCCAAGTTCTATAATGAAAAATTCCTACTAGTATATGAAAGTGACAAAACAAGAGACTCTCTATCATGAAGATCATGGTGCTACTTTGAAGCACAAGTGTGGAAAAGGGATAGTAGCGTCCCTTTTTATTCTCTTTTTTTGGGCCTCCTTTTTTTATTTGGCCTTTATATTTTTTATGGGACAATGCTCTATGAATGATGATAATCACACTTCTATTTTTTACAACGCAATGATTACAACTCGATACTAGAACAAAGTATGACTCTATATGAGTGCCTCCGGCGGTATACCGGGATAGCAATGAATCAAGAGTGACATGTATGAAAAGTTATGGATGGTGTCTTTGCCACGAATATGATGTCAACTACATGATCATGCAAAGCAATATGACAATGATGAACGTGTCATGATAAACGAAACGGTGGAAAGTTGCATGGCAATATATCTCGGAATGGCTATGGAAATGACATAATAGGTAGATATGGTGGCTGTTTTGAGGAAGATATAAGGAGGTTTATGTGTGAAAGAGCGTATCATATCACGGGGTTTGGATGCACCGGCGAAGTTTGCATCAACTCTCATTGTGAGAAAGGGCAATGCACGATACCGAAGAGGCTAGCAATGATGGAAGGGTAAGAGTGCGTATGATCCATGGACTCAACATTAGTCATAAAGAACTCACATACTTGTTGCAAAAATCCACAAGTCATAAAAAACCAAGCACTACGCGCATGCTCCTAGGGGGATAGATTGGTAGGAAAAGACCATCGCTCGTCCCCGACCGCCACTCATAAGGAGGACAATCAAAGAACACCTCATGTTTCAAATTTGTTATATAACGTTTACCATACGTGCATGCTACGGGACTTGCAAACTTCAACACAAGTATTTCTAAATTTCACAACTACTCAACTAGCACAACTTTAATATCACTACATCCATATCTCAAAACAATCATCAAGCATCAAACTTCTCTTAGTATTCAATACACTCATAAGAAGATTTTTTTACTAGTCTTTGAATACCTAACATATTAGGATTAATTTCAAATTTAAGCAAATTACCATGCTGTTTAATACTCTCAAAATAATATAAGTGAAGCATGAGAGAATAATAGTTTCTATAAAACAAAATCACCGCCGTGCTCTAAAAGATATAAGTGAAGCACTAGAGCAAAACTATATAGCTCAAAAGATATAAGTGAAGCACAAAGAGTATTCTAATAAATTCCTAATCATGTGTTTCTCTCTCAAAAGGTGTGTACAACAAGTATGATTGTGATAAACTAACAAATAAAGAATCAAATAATACAAGACACTCCAAGCAAAACACATATCATGTGGTGAATAAAAATATAGCTCCAAGTAAAGTTGCCGATGGAAGTAGACGAAAGAGGGGATGCCTTCCGGGACATCCCCAAGCTTTGGATTTTTGGTGTCCTTAGATTATCTTGGGGTTCCATGGGCATCCCAAAGCTTAAGATCTTGCTACTCCTTGTTCCATAATCCATCAAATCTTTCACCCAAAACTTGAAAACTTCACAACACAAAACTCAGCAGAAATCTCGTGAACTCCGTTAGCGAAAGAAAACAAGAGACCAGTTCAAGGTACTTTAATGAACTCATTATTTATTTATATTGGTGTTAAACCTAATATATTACAACTTCTCTAAGGTTTATAAACTATTTTACTAGCCATAGATTCATCAAAATAAGCAAACAACACACGAAAAACAGAATCTGTCAAAAATAGAATAGTCTGTAGTAATCTGTAACTAACGCAAACTTCTGGAACTCCAAACAATCTACCAAAATAGGACGACCTAAAAACTTTGTTTATTGATCATAATCAATTGGAATCAATATTTTATCACATTCTGGTGATTTAAAAAAAATATTTTCGTGAACAGAAAGTTTTTGGAATTTACAACAAGATCAAATAACTATCATCCAAGAAGATCCTATAGGTTAAACTTGGCACAAACACTAATTAAAACATAAAAAGACATCTAACCAGAGGCTAGATCAAAGATTTATTCCTAAACAGAAGCAAAAAGCAAAAAAAAACTAAAAATAAAATTGGGTTGCCTCCCAACAAGCGCTATCGTTTAACGCCCCTAGCTAGGCATAATAGCAAGGATAGATCTAGGTATTGCCATCTTTGGTAGGCAATCCATAAGTGGCTCTCATAATAGATTCATAAGGTAATTTTATTTTCTTTCTAGGGAAGTGTTCCATGCCCTTCCTTAATGTCGGTGTACAAAAAGGGGGGTACACTTTTTGTACCCCTATAACTGTGCACGGGCAGTCTGAGCCACGGGCACCGCCACACCAAGCACGGCAAGGGAGGTAAGCCAAGGTGAGGCTGGAGCTCAAGAGAAGCAGAACGATGCCAAGACCAAGACCACAAAGAGCAAAGGGGACGAAGCGGACTCTCCCGGCAAGATCCTTGCTGGGGGGCAGTTCTAGCAAACCCGGCAAGACCCTTGCCGTGGCAGCTCGCCCCACACCTACGGAGCGAGTCACCCTTGAGTCCACTGCCCCCATGGGGCAAGGATTCGGGAGACATCCCCGTGGTGGCATGCAGATCTTTCTGAAGACATTCAATATCAGATACACACTTTAGAAGATGATGATCCTTGGCGGGATCCCAGCCAAGGAGGACCACAAGGCCCCCGGCAAGAGCCTTGCCGGGGATGACAGCAGGCGCCACGGCAAGACCCTTGCTGGGGCCCCGGCAATGCCCTTGCCATGAACACCCGTAGGACCACCATGAGGCCCACGCCAATCAAACCTCCACCGCCGTTCGCATGCAGCTGCCGACCCAACCAGCTGGGCAAGCATCTGCGTGGCGGCAAGCGGATCTTCGTGGAGACCCACCATTGTGCCACCTCAGCTGCCTGCCTGCCTACATGGCACCGTGGGCACCGCTGGCCAGGGCGCGTGTCGACGCAAGAAGGAGCGGCGACAGACAAGACAGGGCTCTCCCCCGTCCCCGACAAAGCGAGGACACCTAAGCAAGACACATTAAATGCGCCTTGTCATGTAATGCGAGGGATAACCTCGCATTACTGTACTCTTTCCACCTCCTGTGTGCCACTGTGGAAACCCCTTTCCCTATAAAAGGAGGCCCAAGGCGACCAGGAAGAGGATTCAGCTTTTTGGAGCTCCTCACACCCCATTACTAGTTCAAAAACACAGATAAACAAACCACCAAAGCAGGAGTAGGGTTTTACGCATCCTCGCGGCCCGAACCTGGGTAAAGGAACCATTTGCTATCTGTTTGATCCGCTCTTCTCACGACCCCGCGCCCCGCAACCGTAGTAGGGATTCTTGTGATCCCATAAGTGTCATTCCACACCGACATCTTTGGCGCGCCAGGTAGGGGGCACAGTCGTGAGAATCGGCTTTAGCAGTTAGTTCGATGCTTCTTCATCGTCATGGCGCCCAAGAAGAAGACGGCGGTGGCGGTTGGCCCGTCGGAGGCCGGACATCCCGTCCCGACGCGGGTGAGCAGCGGACCGGTCGCAGAAAGGACCCGGGGCGCCGTTCGCGAACACCAACACCGTCCCAGCAGCCGGAGTTTGGGAGGCGGCGATGTTCGTGCGCCTGGTAACGGGCCGCACGCCGCCAAATCCAAAGGCGGAGCCAGGCCCTCCGCGGGTGGCGCGGGGCCTTCCAAGATCGCTGCCACCCCGCCCGAAGGCGATGCGAGGGCTTCCGAGACTCCCACACTGGCACCGACAGCGCGCTCCTCTCAAGCGGCGCGCGACGAACGGCGTAACCACGCCGAAGATGCCTGGCGTCGCCGCGGGAAGAGCCCCGAGCGCCACTCCCGGGATGTAGAAGACCTGCCCGCTCGCCGAGGCGCTGGTGAAGATGGCATGCGACCACGGGGTCGTGATAGAGCTCCTTCTAACATGGTCAGAAGTCGAAGCGCGTCGCGATCCGTGCAGGTTTCGCTGCCACCAACGCCAGCAGAAGCCCTGGTGCGCACGCAGTTCCTCCTCGATTTTCCTCCCACTACGGGGAAACTCGACGAATGGAGAGCCACTATCCGAAGCCTTGTTGCGGTGGCCAACAAAGACGAACCGAGTCTGGTGGAGCCCCCAGGTTGACGCTCCGACGGAGTCCCACGTACCAGTGGTAGGAAAGCCGGCGGCGCCGCGACCACGGTGCACTCGCCTCCTCCTCGCCCGGTGCCGCGGACGCCAGCCCGTCGCAAAGTTACGGGCGACGGAATCTCCATAGCATCGTCCGACCCGCGGACCCACTGTGACCAACGCCAAGTTCTTCGGGAACGAGAACATGAAGACGCTCGAACCACTATCGAGCGCCGGCACGGAGCGTGCCACCAGTCAGATAGGCGAGCAGGGCCTGCTGCGAACCACCCGGCACCGGAGAGCCCTGGAGACCTACCTTACGAGGTAGGCTGTCCGGCTTTTACCCGTGAGCTGCGGCAGTTCCAGTGGCCCACTCACCGCACCTTCAATCCTGACGTGGGCGAAAAGTACAGCGGCAAGACCCATCCGTCTGAGTTCCTCAACATCTACACCATCGCGATGCAAGCTGCCAGAGCCCGTGACGATAAGGTGCTTGCGAATTACTTTCCGTTGGCTCTTAAACCCAACGCCATGTCATGGTTGATGCACTTGCCGGTGGACTCTATTTCCTCCTGGTCGGATTTGTGCCATGAGTTCGTGGGCGCCTTTACTGGAGGCCACCAAGCCCATGGCCAAGCGAGCGACCTGCATGTCATCCCCCAGAAGGGAGGCGAGAGTCTCCGCAAGTATATACAGAGGTTCATCCAGATATAGTACAATATCCCTGATGTTCACCCTGCCGCCATCATCAGCGCGTTCCATCAGAACGTGCGTAACCGCAAGATGCGCGAAGAGCTGGCAATGAACAAGGTGAAAGATGTAGCAGAACTCTATGTTCTTGCTGACAGATGTGCCCGGACTGAAGAGGGAAGGAAGTACCCCGGTGAAGATGCCGGCATGGAAACCGACTCCTCAGATGAGGACACTGCCGCCCCGGCGAAGAAGGGTCGGCGCCGCAACAGGAAGTGCAAAGGTAAAGCCGTGCTTGCCATCGAGGGATCTGATGACACCGACTCCACCAAGAAAACCAAGGCAGATGACCCCAACAAGGAAATTGCCGGATGTGTCGCCTGCCGGGCCTTGGCGGCTGCCGAGAAGCCAGAAAACTCCGACAAGCGATACTGCAAGATCCATCGCACCAAAGGCCATGCTCTCCAAGACTGCCGACAGGTTGAGCTCCTTGCTGAGAAGCAGAGGGCTGAGTACGAGAGGCGGGACAAGGAGAAGGGCCAAGATGGTGCTGAGGGGTCCGACAAAAAGTGCGACGGCCAGGCGAGCCATCGCGGCAAGGATAAACAACAGGAGAGGCCCGCCCGGGGCCGTGACAGAAAGCCAGAAGACGACGATCACGAGGAGGACGACGAATCCGGCGACCAAGAGTTTCAGAAAGCTACAGAGGCCATGTGCGTCGACGGCGGCGCCTCGCTGCATACTTCTCACTGCCGGCTTAAACAGTGGGCGCGAGAGATTACAGCGGCAGACCCGTCGTTTGATTCCCAAAGGCCGCTGAAGTGGTCCAGCACACCTATCATATTTGACACTGAGGATCACCCTGATCGCACTACTGCGGTCGGGTGCTTGCCATTGTTGGTTTCACCAACAATACGCAACCTCAAGGTGACAAAGATGCTAGTCGATGGCGGGGCTGGTCTGAACTTGATCTCGCCTGCCGTGATCGAGAAACTGCAGATTCCTGACGGAGACCTCGAAGAGACGGGCACATTTCAAGGGGTCAACCCGGGAAGAAGCCAACCCAAGGGAAAGGTCACGCTGCCCGTGACTTTTGGAAGCGACCTGAACTACAGGACGGAGAGGATCGTGTTTGATGTTGCCAAGATCCCCTTGCCCTACAACAGGATCCTTGGCGGCCCAGCGCTGGCCAAGTTCATGGCGGCATCACACTACGCCTACAACACCCTGAAGATGCCAGGCCCTGTGACGATCATCACCATCCCCTCCGACAAGAAAGATGCGCTGATTTGCACTTACCAACTATACCAGCAAGCAGTTGCAGCAGCTGCCGCCACTAGGGCACTTGCTCCTGCCGCTGGGACCCCGGGAGGGAAGAAGAAGAAGAAGACCGGTGAGACCTCGGACACCCACTCTGGCAAGCGCACCTCTTCGGAGTGTAGCGCTGCCGTCGAGGACGTGCTAGAGAGCTCCGCCGGCGGAAACAAGAAGCCCAGGGCCATACCGCCGGGAACCAAGAAGGTTTCTGTCAATGAGGACGGCACAGGAGGAGCTTTCACCATAAGCTCCACCCTTGACGACAAGTAGGAAGACGCGCTCGTCACCTTCCTGCGGGCGAATGTCGATGTGTTTGCATGGCAAGCTTCCGACATCCCCGGCGTTCCCAGGGAGGTGATCGATCACCACCTTGCTGTCTGTCCTCATGCGTGGCCCGTCAAGCAGAAGGTCAGAAAGCAAGCTTTGGAACGACAAGAGTTCATCACAGAAGAGATCCGAAAACTGGAAGCAGCGGGTTTGGTAAGAGGAGTGCTCCATCCAACGTGGTTGGCCAATCCGGTCGTAGTGCACAAGGCAAATGGGAAGTGGAGGTTGTGTATTCATTACACATATATCAATAAGGCTTGTCCTAAAGACCCCTTCCCATTGTTGCGCATCGACCAGATTGTTGACTCCACGGCTGGGTGTGATCTGTTGTCATTCCTCGACGCCTACTCCGGCTACCACCAGATCTTCATGACAAGAGAAGACGAAGAGAAAATAGCATTCATCACCCCATGTGGTACGTATTGTCTCATGCGGATGCCTTTCGGGTTGAAGAGTGCTGGTTCGATGTTTGCAAGGGCGGTCCAGATTGGTTTTGAACCCCAGCTCCATAGAAATATGGAAGCTTATATGGATGACATATTGGTCAAAACCAAGGACAGGGCAACCCTCATACCAGATTTGCAAGAAATATTTGCAAACCTGCGCAAGATCTGTCGGATTTCGGGTTCCGGCAGACCCTTGAGGTTCGAACTCTGGGGTGCGCGCGGAGATTACGCCTTCTGCCTACCTGTACCCCTCCGCCTTGCAAAGATTTAAGCTATGGAAAGAACAACACAAGAGACACAGGGTTTATACTGGTTCGGGCCACCGTTGTGGTGTAATACCCTACTCCAGTTTGTGGTGTGGTGGATTGCCTCTTGGGCTGATGATGATGAACAATACAAGGAAGAACAGCCTCACGAGGGTCTGTTCTTGGCTGGGGGGGATGAACTACTAGGAGGACTTCAGTCACCCTTCTCTCTCTCTCTCTCTGATTGATTCTCTGGATCCTAGCTCATTCCCATTGCCTCTACCTGGGGGTGGCTAGTCCTATTTATAGGCAAAGGCCCTGGGCCTCTTCCCAAATATTGAGCGGGAAGGGCGCCAACAATTGGCCATTTTGAAGGGGAACATCTGGTACACTTATCCTGACTAAAGTTGGTCCTCGCCTCCCAAAGGCTCTGGTGGTGACGCTGGCTTGGGCTCCACAATGACTTCCTTCCCGCCGTTGGACTGGTCTTGGTCTCGTTGCACCGAAACGGGTGCCTTTGCTTGATGCTCTCGCCCGCGCGTGCTCCCTTTGCACCAAAGAGGAAAGGAGGACACTACGCGAGCTGGCGCCCGCCTGGCGCCCTTGGTCGTCATGGCTTGCGTCATGGGCACCTCGTGAGGTACCCCGCCTTGATCTCTCGGCCTCCTCGCGAGCCAGCCTGATGAGGCCGTGCCTGAGGAAGCTCCGTGTCGTCCGCCCCGCGAGGGTCTTGGGTCTATGTTGATGAAGATGGGACGTGTTGATGAAGATAGGACTAGCCACCCCCAGGGTAGGGACATGCAGAGAGACACACACACACAGAAAGGCAGAGAAGGGCGATCGAACTCCCCTTAGCAGTTCATCCCCTAGCTGAGAACAGACCCTCATGAGGTCGTTCTTCCTTGTACTGTTCTTCCTCATCAGCCCAAGAGGCAATCCACCACACCACACTGGAGTAGGGTATTACACCACAATGGTGGCCCGAACCAGTATAAACCGTGCGTCTCTTGTGTTGTTCTTGCAGTAGTTTAGATCCCAGCGAGACGGAGAGGTAGAGGGCACGATCTCCGCGCGCACCCCAGAGTTCGAACCTTAAGGGTCTGCCGGGACCCGTGATCCGACATTTGGCGCGCCAGGTAGGGGTGCGCCGGGATCCGTCTTCGACCGCTCCGCTCTCCTCCGACCACCGCATCCATGTCTGACGCTCGTCGGGCCCGCGCCGAGCGCCGGGCCGCCATCGCTTCCCGCGCCGTCCAGACGGCCCCCGTCGGCGGGCGTCCTTGTCGTTCCCCGTCGCCCGCCGTGAACGCCGCCATCGGCCCGGCGGGGAACGAGCAGCAAGCGTCCTCTCAACACCCGTCCGTGCGGCGGGATGGCCGCACGGCCACTCCGTCGCTCACCCCAGCCGGTTCTTCGTCGCACGCGCTGCGCGCGCCCCTGGAGGCTCGAGCTGCGCTCATCGCGGCGAACGAGCTCCTGCGCTACCGCCCCATCGACGACGTCTACGAGGAGTGGCTCGACCGCGTCGCCGAGCTCGTCCGCGCCGCAGGGGGCTCTCCCGCGCCTTCCGCACCATTGTGCCGCACTCCGCCCCGCCTGGGCAATGAAGCTCCGGGGGCGTCCCAGCCGCCACCTTTCCAAGAAGATGCCATGGCCCCAAGGCGCGCAGATCCTGGGCGGAATCCGATCCGTCATGCGCCGGCCCAGCAGGAACGGAGCTGCCAAGAAGTCCCGCGACCGCAAGAGGCCGCTCGGGCGCTCCCGGCTCCGGCCCGCTGAGACCCTGCTCCAGCTCCGGCGCGTCAAGACCCCGCGCTGCTCCTAGCTGCGGCGCAAGGGGACCCACAAGGCCAAGCTCTCCCTCAACCAAAACCTCCCGCGACCACCGCTGGCTGCCGCGCCTACACCCCTGAGTTGCGTAGCGTCGCGTGGCCCGGCAAGTTCAAGCCGGACCTGCCTCCTCGCTACGACGGCACCACTGACCCCACGGAGTTCCTCCAGCTCTATGAGCTGGGAATCGAAGCTGCCAGCGGGGACGAGAAGGTCATGGCGAACTAGTTCCCCATGGCGCTGAAGGAAGGTGCTCGCACTTGGCTCCTGAACCTGGCCCCAGGCACGATCTCCTCCTGGGACCAGATGCGTACCCGCTTCATCGCCAACTTCCAAGGTACCTGCGACCGACCTCCCGCCGTGAGCGACATGCGCCGCATCAAGCAGCAACCTGGGGAGACCCTACAGAAGTACATCCAGCGCTTCAACAGCGCGCGCCTCAAGATCCCCAGGGTGTCCGAAGAAGCCATCATTTCGGCCTTCTCCGATGGCGTGCGCGACGTCAAGATGAAGGAGGAGCTGGCGATGCATGAAGAGCTCTGCACCTCCCTGGAGCTATTCAACCTAGCGACCAAGTGCGCCAGAGCTGAGGAGGGACGCCTCTCCCTCCTCGAGCTGCCTGCCGCAGACCGAGAAGAGAAGAAGTCCAAGGCCAAAGACGTGAAACGCAAGGGGGCTGCCGCGCTCGCGGCAGAACCAGACACCAAGCGGGGTAAGGATTTGCCTGAATCCTCTAGGGGCAGCCGGTACTGTGTGTACCACGACCTCCACACCCACAACACCAATGAATGCCAAGAACTCCGTGCCGTGCGAGAAGGAAGAGTCGGCCGACGCCCTGACCGTGCTGACCGGGGCTACGGCCGAGGAGGAGGAAGGAACCCGGGACGCTGGGAAGACCGCGGCCCACGCCCATGCTGGCGAGACCAACCTCGCGAGGACCGCTGGCGCGACCCGCCTCGCGAGGGGGACTGGAGGGATCAGCCTCGTGAGGATTGCCCTCATGGCAACCCAGGCCTGCCGCCGTTGCCGCCTCAGCCAAGAAGGAATGAAGACCGCCACCAGGATGAGGGGGTTGGGGGCTTCCAGGAGCCTCGCGCCATCGCCTGCATCCTGGGCGGAGCTCAAGCCCCAGCCTCCCAACGTATCTTCAAGCAGTTTGCTCGTGAAGTGAATGGAGTCCTCCCCAAGCTCGAAGCAACGCGTCCCCTCAGGTGGTCGGCCTGCACCATCACGTTCAGCTCAGTAGACCAGCTCAAGTGCGCAGCCACAGCCGGAGTCCTCCCAATGCTTTGTTCCCCAGTCATTAGCAACGTTCTGGTCACCAGGACCCTCATCGACGGAGGGGCAGGACTCAATGTCTTGTCCGTGGAAACGTTCACCAACCTCCAAGTACCCTATGATCAGCTTCAGCCAACCAAGCCCTTCTCCGGAGTCACCGATGGCTCCACGGTCCCGATCGGGTAGGTCCGCCTCCCAGTCACCATCGGCACCTACAACAACTACCGCACCGAGCTCATCGACTTCAACGTCGCCCACATCCGCCTGCCGTACAACGCCATCCTCGGGTACCCGGCGCTGGCCAAGTTCATGGCCGTGACTCACCATGGCTACAACGTCCTCAAGATGCCAGGAAGCGGCGGTGTCATCACGATGCCATGTCAAGAGAAGGATGCAGTGTGTGCACTGGAGCGAGCCTTTCAGGCCGCGTCACTAGAAGACCCAGATCGCGGAAGCAGGAGGCTTCCTGAGACCACCCCCAAGAAGAAGAAGACAACGTCAAGCTCAGACTCTCAGGAGGCAGGCCCTTCAAGGCCCGCGTCTGCCTAGGGGGACCCTCCTTCAATCGCATAGGAAAGCGCGCCCGGAGCCCTCCTCAGGCAGGGCTCGGGGGCTCTCACCTGGAGGGTCACCGACCTCGCCAAGGTCACGAGGGAGGCACTGGGGCACCATGTGGAGGCGTGTTTTGAAACACGCTTCCCTCGGGAGGAAGCCAAGGAAGGAAGGCCAGACCAACATGAGTTTGTTAGCAAGGCGATACAAGAGCTACAGGAGTCAAGGATCATGAGGGGTTGCCGTCGTCCACCAGCTGTGGCTCCCCATCCAGGCGAGGATGGTGGGCTGCGCGTCTGCGTCGACGTACCAGGGCTCAACCAGGTTGCCACGGCGGAGCGCCTCTGGCCCTCACGCGCGGGGCGCTGCGGAGGACCTCCCCACAGCTATGTTCGCATGCCTTATGGCCTGCCGAGCATGGCTGCGGCGTACCAGCGCATCATGAGGAGCATCTTGGAGGCGCAAGAAGGCAGGCGATCCGCAGCCCTGGCGGAGATGGAGGATGCTCACGAGGAGCCACCAGTGCCTTCGGAGCCTCCCGAGGCCCCTGGGCCTAGGGGCTCGTGAGGATCGGCTCCTACAACCCACCGAGTCTGTTGCGCCAACGCCACTGCATCAACGACAACTTCACGTGAAATCTTTCAAGTTTCATTCTCAGCTGGGAGCGCCCTCCCAGGGTTGCGTCATTCCCAGGCCGCGTGGATCCGTCCCTGTGGCATGTACCCCCTTTTTATCTTTTCAGTCGCTAGCTTGCTTTGCTGGGGGCGCCCCTCGGGCTGCATCACCCCCAAGCCGCTCGGGTTAGGCCCAGCGGCGTGTATCCCTTCCGCGTTTATTTTCAGTTATGCATCATTACTCGATGCCGTCTGCGGCGCCCTTCTTCTTCATGCCGACCACTTGCACGTTAAAGGGGGGTGCCTGAGCATCGCGACTCAGGGCTCTTACTGGCTCTCCAGCCCTCACCCTCTGGCCTTGTCCACGGCATCGCGACCTGGCATACCAGCGACGGCTGAGACAAGCTCGAGGGCCGGGACCCGAGAACGTAGAGTGCCGGCATCTAACCAGACTTTGCAGGAACACATCTCAAGATACGGCCCAGTGCCAGGCGCAACCCGCCTAGAGGTAGGGCCCCGTGAGTCCCGCGCTGGCTCACGGGTGCCCAGATACACCTCACCTAGCTCTACCGTGCCAGCCACGTGTCAGGGCGGGGCTGTACACGCCCCGGGGGCTCCTCCCGGAGGGGAGCCCCCTCCCACGTACCAGTGGAAGCACCATGCTCCGTGCTGGCTGACGACACTGCCGAGGAGCGGCTATGCCCGTACACATACAGAAGCGCTATGCTCCGCGCTGGTGATAAACAACTGAGGGTGGCCTCCGGGCCGCGTTAACCTCAGGGAGCCCCGAGCTCAGTGGCCGGCCTCATCGCAACGCCTCCCCCCGGGAGCGCCGCGCGAGGGGGCTGGGCACGGGGGCTACGACTGGGTCACGCCCAGCCGTACGCCCCAGCCAGGCCCCTCGGGCCTGGTTCGTCGCACGTCTCTCCCCAAGCGGAGCCAAGGTACGAAGGCCGTTTGCGCGTCAAGGGGGACTCCTGAGCATCGCGACTCAGGAGCCTAACTGGCTCCGTAGCCCCTCACTCCTTAGTTCCGAAAGGCTATGCTGGGTGAGGTACGCGCGGGGTTGGGCTCTGCAGACGTAGAATTGTAGCCCCGCCTGCATTTCATTTCGCCACCTGCTGTTCGCGCGTCAAGGGGGACTCCTGAGCATCGCGACTCAGGAGCCTAACTGGCTCCGTAGCTCCTCATCCTTAGTGCCGGAAGGCTATGCTGGGTGAGGTACGCGCGGGGTCGGGCTCTGCAGACGTAGAACAGAAAAGCACTTACATCGCGCTTCCCTACTTGTTGCTCGTGCGCTAAGGGGGACTCCTGAGCATCGCGACTCAGGAGCCTAAATTGTCACGTGGCCCCTCATTCCTTTGGTCCCGTCCTGGTTTCCGGTCGGGGCTGATGCTAGGTGAGGCATGCACGTGGCCGGGCTCTGCCGGCATAGAGCATAAGCAAGCAGGGAAGAGGAACATAAAATTCAAGGAACTTAAAAACGAATATTACAACCCATAATGTCGCCTTGGTTCCAAACGCAAATTTAAATGCCTCCTCGAGGCGTCGTGCATGTGCAGGAATCGAAAGAAGAACAGAAACGACAGTGAGTCACTTGGCGGCAGCGGAGTTGCGTGGAGTGGCTTCACCTTGCGGGGTAGTAGGGTCGGCAGTGCCTCGCTTCAGCTTGGTGCTGAAAGCCCGGAACTTCCCCAGCAGCGCCTCCGCGCGCCCCTTCACGGCCTCGACGGCAGCGGCGGCGCCTTCGCCGCTCACCGGCTCCAGTAGGCTGTCAAGGTTGGCGCTGGGGTCACAAAGGTAGACATGGGCGAAGACCCGCGTCAACGCGGCGGAAGACAGGACACGCGCCTCGGCTTCGACCGTGGGGACGAGCCCGAGGGCGACATCTCCAAGAGCCTTCACCAAGAAGGGAAGCAGTTTGGCGGGGCGTCCCCGTCGCCAGCCAGCGGGCAATCCAGGCCACTCTCATAAAGCGTCTTTAGTGAAGCGCGGGCATCCTTTTCCATGTCCACGAAGGCCACGTGATCCTCAGCAAGGACCCGAGCCTTGACGTCCAGCTCGGCCTTCGTCGTCTCCAGCTCCTTCTTCAGCGCACTTAGGTGGCTGCGGCGCTTCTTGAGCTTCGCCTCCTGGTCCTCGAGCGCCGCCTCGCGAGCCTTCGCCTCCTTCTCCTGCTCTTGGCGAAGGCGGGTCTCTTCCGCAAGCTGACCACGCAGGCCTTGCAACTCGTCCTCCAGCTCCTTGCAGCGGCCGCGGATTCTAACCGCCTCTCCCAGGGCCGCGTCACGGGCAGCCTTCGCCTCGAGGGTAGCCTCCTTCTCCTCGTCACAGGCCGTCGAGGCCTAAACCTGCGCTGCCCGGATCGAGGCGTCGGAGCGAATCCACCACGAGGCCAGCTCCAGGCGCCTAGCCACCAGGCGAGGATCAGCGCCTAGAAGATCCTGCCGCAGCCGGTCCAGTCCAGCAACAGCTCGCTCCAGGATGGAAGAAGAAGGCGGGGAAGCATCAGGGCGCTTCGGGGCAGCAGGAGGAGTCCCGGAACCAGCAGCCGGCGGAACAGGAGGAGAAGTTAGCGGCAGCGAGGCTGTAGTATCCCGAGGCGGAGTCTGCTGCGCCTCCCCAGCCGTAGCAGCAGCACCGAACAAGGGCACCTCTGGGGTCGACCGAGCCATGGGGGCTGCGGCCCTAGCCAGATCAGCCAAGCCCCGCAGGGGCGAATGGGCAGGGGGAGCCTGTGCGTCACGGTCGCCTTCCCCTGCAGGTGGAGGTGTCGTCGCAGCCGGGGCCTCAAGAGCTCCCTTCAGCTTCTTCGCCACGGGCGCCAGCCTGCTCAGGAGAAGTAATCGTCAAGCCCCGTCAGTGGGACAAGGAACCAGGAATCAAGGATCAAGCGCTTACAGGTCGTCGGCGGAAAGCTCCGGTGATCTCTTGCCAAACTTGAAGCCGGAGAGCCGGCTGGAGGGGTCGACCTCGGAAGCAGAAGGCGCGTCCGCGGTTCGCCCAGGAGTCAGGGCAGACCCGCGGGGAATCAACCCGGTCCTGCCCTTCTTCGGGATCGGGGGCGAGCTCCCTCTACCCAGCACGTCGTCGTCATCATCGTCACTCGGCGAAAGGCGGAGAGCACGGGGCTTGCGCTGGAGCGAGGGAGTCCTAGACTCTCTGTCGGTTGCCTCGGAGTCGGGCCCTGCCCCCTCCTCCTCCTTGCCCCCACCTCCGCTGGAGTCGCCGGAAGACACATTCACCAGATCCTCGGGAGCCACCGCGGGCACGAGCCCGTCCCCGTCGAAGACGGGCATGGACCCCACCACTTGCTCCCAATCGTCGCGGAGGAACAAGGGCAAAGGCGCGCCCTCCGGCATTGCTGCCTCGCCCCCGACCAGGGACTAGAGAACCGCAGCCACGTCCCCTTCGCCCACGGCTGCAGGACTCGGATGAGGCCTCCACATCGGAGGAGAATACTGCCTAAGCGGAGCCAGTTGGTGCTCCAGGAACTCCCTCAGCAACGACGCCCCAGTCAGCTTCGCCGCCGTCAAGTTGGCCGGCTTCAGATCGGCGTCCATCTTCGCCAGCACCGACTTCGCACAGGGATCCGTGAGCTCCGCCCGGCACCAGTCCTCCGAGCTCATGGCTGGCTCCATGGGAAGGGCCAACCGAGGGTCGACGCGCCCGGCATCAACCAACACCCACTTGCTCCGGAAGCCCTCGATCCTCTTCCTTGGATTCGAGATGGCCATGGAGCTGCCGCACGCGACGAAGGTCGCGCACGCCGAAGGAGAACCCTTGGAGGTCCGGAGGTAGAAGTAGTGGCGCAGCAAGGCCACTGAAGGCTGCACCCCCACATGCGCCTCGCACTAGTAGGCGAAGATCGCCAAGAGAAGGACGGAGTTGGGGTGGAGATGCAAAGCTTGCAAGTTGTAATGGCGGAGGACAACGAGGAAGAACTCCGAGAAAGGAGGCACCAGGCCCACTGCAGTGGAGCTCACGAAGAAAGGATAGAAAGTGCTCCCTTGGCGTTCGGGGACATCGGAGCCGACCTTGAACATCTGCGCCCCGTCAATGCCCTGCCCCGCGACCATCCGGTGCAGCAGGGCGAGGCTCGTCTTCGACACGGTGGGCGAATCCAAAGCAGGCGAGAACCAAGCTTCGGCCGGGGTCCGGCGAGGCGCCATGGCTACCTGGGACGAGCGGGTGGAGCAGATCTGGAAGCTTGGAGGAAGGGAGAAGAAGCGCAAGAAAGGGGATCTGAGCAGCGGATGGAGGAGGAGAAGAACCAAACCCGAGCAGATGCCATGCCTTTAGTATCCTGCGCAGTTGCAAAGGCACCCACATCCAATCAACCGCCACGCGGTGCTCGAGGCCGGAGGCTGTTAGGGCCCGCGGCCCTTCACCCTTGCCCTTTCGCCTCTCGGCACGGCCAAGTCCATGCGCGCCTTGGGCCCGGGGGCTACTGTCGGCGTTCTGGGAACGGGGGTCCCCAGACTTGCCTGCCTGCGGCCTGCGGCGTGGCTCGAGTGGGGGCCCAACATGGCCCATCTTCATAAACACAAGGCTCAAGACCCTCGCGAGGGGCCAAGCCTCGCGAGGCGGGCGACATGGAGCTTCCTCCAGCACGGCCTCCTTAGGCTGGCTCGCGAGGAGGCGGAGAGATCAAGGTGGGGTACCTCACGAGGTGCCCATGACGCAAGCCATGACGACCAGAGGTGCCAGGCGGGCGCCAGCCCGCGCCGTGTCCTCCCTTTCCTCTTTGGTGCAAAGGGGCAAGCGCAGGCGAGAGGATCAAGCAAAGGCACCCATTTCGGTGCAACGAGACCAAGACCAACTCCACGACAAGGAGGAAGTCACTGTGGAGCCCAAACCGGTGTCATCACCAGAACCTTTGGCAGGGGAAGACCGACTTTAGTCAGGATAAGAGTACCCGATGTTCCCGTTCAAATCGGCCAATTGTTGGCGCCCTTCCCGCTCAAATATTTGGGAAGAGGCCCAGGGCCTTTGCCTATAAATAGGACTAGCCACCCCCAGGGTAGGGACACGCAGAGAGACTCACACACACAGAAAGAGAGAGAAGGGCGATCGAACTCCCCTTAGCAGTTCATCCCCTAGCTGAGAACAGACCCTCGCGAGGTCGTTCTTCCTTGTACTGTTCTTCCTCATCAGCCCAAGAGGCAATCCACCACACCACACTGGATTAGGGTATTACACCACAATGGTGGCCCGAACCAGTATAAACCCTGCGTCTCTTGTGTTGTTCTTGCAGTAGTTTAGATCCCAGCGAGACGGAGAGGTAGAGGGCACGATCTCCACGCGCACCCCAGAGTTCGAACCTTAAGGGTCTGCCGGAACCCGTGATCTGACAGGCGCGCTCGGACTTGGCCGTGCAGGGAGGCGAAAGGGCAAGGGCGAAGCGCCGTTGGCCCTAACAGCCTGCGGCCTAGGGCGCCGCATGGCGGTTGATTGGTCGTGGGCGTCTTCGCAACCGCGCGAGTTGATAAAGGAGCGGCATCTGCCCAGGCTTGGCTTTTTTGCTTTCTTCGGTTGCTGCTCAGATCCCCTTTCTTGCGCCTCTCCTTCCTTCCTCCAAATTTCCAGATGTACTTCGACCGCGTGACCTAGGAAGCCATGGCGCCTCGTCAGTCCCCGACCGGAGCTTGGTACTTGTCTCCCCTGGAGTCGCCAAACGTGTCGGAGGCGAGCCTCGCCTGGTTGCGCCGGATGGCGGCGGCGCAGGGCATCAACGGGGCGAAGGTGTTCAAGGCTGGCTCCACCACCCCTGAGGGTCGAGGGAGCACCTTTTATCCGCTCTTTGTAAGCTCCATTGCTGCTGGCCTGGTGCCTCCCTTCTCCGAGTTCTTCCTCGCTGTCCTCCGCCATTATAAGCTACAGGCTCTGCATCTCCATCCCAACTCCGTCCTTCTCCTGGCAATGTTCGCCTATTACTGCGAGGCTCACGTAGGGGTGCAGCCCTCGGTGGCCTTGCTGCGCCACTACTTCTCCCTCCGGACCAATCGCGGTCCTGCTTCTGCGTGCGCGAGCTTCGTCGCGTACGGGGGCGCCATTGCCATTTCGAGCCCCGGGAAAAGGATCGAGGGCTTCAGGAGCAAGTGGGTCTTGGCAGATGCTGGGCGCATCCATCCTCGGCTGATCTTGCCCACGGAGCAACCCACGAGCTCCAGCGATTGGGGTCGAGCGGAGCTCGCGGACCCCCGCGCGAAGCCGGTGTTGGAGAAGATGGACGCGGATCTGAGGCCGGCCAACACGGCGGCGGCGAAGCTGACCGGCGCGTCGCTGCTGAGGGAATTCCTCGAGCACCAGTTGGCTCCGCTTTGGCAGTACTCACTTCTGATGTGGAGGCCCCGTCCGAGCCCCACGGCCTTGGCCGGCGAGGATCTGGCTGCGGTCCTCCAATCTCTGGTTGGGGGCGATGTGGCGAGGTTGGAGGGCGCTCCTATGCCCTTGTTCCTCCGCGACGACTGGGAGCAGGTGGTGGAGTCCATGCCCGTCTTCAACGGGGACGGGCCCGTGCCCACCGAAGCTCCCGGGGAACCGGTGGACGTGTCCTCCAACGACTCCAGCGAAGAGGTGGACGGAGGGGAGCAGGAGAAAGGGCCTGACTCCGAGGCGACAGGCGGAGACTCGAGGGCTCCCCTCCCCCGGAGCAGGTCCCGCGCTCTCCGCCTCTCTCCGAGCGATGACGACGAGGATGATGATGTGCTAGGCGGCGGGAGCTCGCCCCCGATCCCGAAGAAGGACAGGACCGGGCTGATCTCCCGCGGGTCGGCCCCGACCCCGAGGTGGACCGCAGAAGCGCCTTCCGCTTTCGAGGTTGACCCTTCCAGCCGGCTTTCGGGCTTCAAATTTGGCAGGAGGCTGCCTGAGCTCACCGGCGACGACCCGTAAGCGCTTGACTCTTGTCTTTGTTACTTGTTTCGCTGCTGAGGCTTGACGTCCGCATCTCTTGGATAGGCTGGCGCCTGTAGCAAAGAAGCCGAAGGGGGATCCTGAGGTTCCATCCGTGGCAGCGCCTCTGCCCGCAAAGGAAGGTAACCACGACGCACGGGCCACTCCTGCCCGGTCGTCCTCGCAAGGCCTGGCTGAGCCGGCTGGGGCAAGCTCAGCCCCCATGGCCCAAGCGACTCCCGAGGTGCCTTTGCCTGCTGCCGCCACCACAGTCGTTGGGGCGCAGAAGGCTCCGCCTCAGGATGCTGTGGTCGTGCCGCCGCCTTCTCCTCCTATTCCACCGACTGCTGTCTCTCCAACTCCTCCTGCCGTTCTGGATCGTGTTGCTGCTGAGCTGGATCGGCTATGGCAGGATCTTCTTGGCGCCGACCCTCGCTTGGTGGCCGGGCGCTTGGAGCTGGCTTCAGGATGGGTTCGCTCCGACGCTTCGATTCGGGCTGCGCTGGTCCAGGCCTCGACGGCTTGCGATGAGGAGAGGCAGGCCGTCCTTGAGGCGAAGGCCGCTCGTGACGTAGCCCTGGGGGAGGCGGCCGAAGTCCGTGGTCACTGCAAGGTGCTGGAGGACGAGCTGCAAGGTCTGCGGGACCAGCTCGCGAAAGAGGTCCGCCTTCTCCAAGAGCAAGAAGAAGGCGTGAAGGCCCGTGAGGCGACCGTCGAGGGCCGGGAGGCCAAGCTCAAGAAGTGCCGCGACCGCCTAGGCGTACTGGAGCAGGAGTTGGGGGCAAGGAAGGTCGAGCTGGACGACAAGGCCTGGGTTCTTGCCGAGGACCGCGTGGCCTTCGCGGAGATGGAGAAGAAGGCTCGCTCCTCGCTGAAGACGCTTTACGAGAGCGGCCTGGAGAGCCCGCTGGCTGGCGCCGAGGACGGCCCCGCCAAGCTGCTTCCCTTCCTGTTTCGCGCTCTTGAAGATGTCGCCCTTGGCCTTGGCCCCACGGCCAAGGCCGAGGCGTGTGTCCTGTCTTCTGCAGCGCTGACGCGGGTCTTCATCCACATCTACCTTCGCGATCCCAGCGTCGACCTCGACAGTCTGCTGGAGCCAGCAAGCGGCGAGCGCGCCGCTGTCGCTGCCGAGGCAGTGAAGGGTCGCGCGGAGGCTCTGCTGGGGAAGTTCCGGGCCTTCAGCACCAAGCCGAAGCGAGGCGCTGCCGACCCTGCTGCTCCATGAGGCGAACCCACTCCGCGCTGCTCCATCGCCGTCAAGTGATTCCGTTGTGGCTCCTGTCCTGCTTTCAATTCCTGCACATGTATCATGCCTCGGGGAGGCGTTTAAACTTGCGTTTGGCATAACAGTGTGGACTGTAATATTTGCTTTTGAACTTCTTGAATTTTAAGATGGTGCTCCTCTCTCGCCTTTGCTCCCCTTTCTGCTCTACGTCCTCGGGTCCCGGCCCTCGAGCGAGTCTCAGCCGTCGCTGGTATGCCAGGTCGCGATGCCGTGGAAAAGGCCAGAGGGTGAGGGCTGGAGAGCCAGTAGGAGCCCTGAGTCGCGATGCTCAGGCACCCCCCTTTAACGTGCAAGCGGTTCGCGCGATTGAGAGTGAAGGAGGCTGTCTTTGGAATTTACGCTTTTCCTTCCTACTTGCTTATGTTCTACGCCGGCAGAGCCCGGTCCCGCGCATACCTCACCCAATGTTAGCCCCGACCGGAAACCAGGACGAGACTAAGGAGTGAGGGGCTACGTGACAAGTTAGGCTCCTGAGTCGCGATGCTCAAGAGTCCCCCTTGGCGCACGAAAAACAAGTAGGGAGGCGAGATGTGGGTGGATCTACCGTTCTACGTCTGCAGAGCCCGGCCCCGCGCATACCTCACCCAGCGTTAGCCTTTCGGAACTAAGGAGTGAGGGGCTACGTGACCAGTTAGGCTCCTGAGTCGCGATGCTCAGGAGTCCCCCTTGACGCTCAAACGGCCTTCGTACCTTGGCTCCGCTCGGGGAGAGACGCGCGACGAACCAGGCCGGGGGGGGGGCCCGGCTGGGTGGCGTGTGTCTGGGCGCGACACTCCCGGGGGGAGGCGTTGCGAACAGGCTAAACACTGAGCTCTGGGCTCCCTGAGGTTGATGTGGCCCGGGGGCCACCCTCAGTTGTTTATCACCAGCGCGGAGCATAGCGCTTCCGTATGTGTACAGGCATAGCCGCTCCTCGGCAGTGTCGTCAGCCAGCGCGGAGCATGGTGTTTCCACTGGTACGTGGGAGGGGGCTCCCCTCCGGGAGGAGCCCCCGGGGCGTGTATAGCCCCGCCCTGACACGTGGCTCGCACGGTAGGGCCTTGTGAGGTGTATCGAGGCACCCGTGAGCCAGCGCGGGACTCACGGGGCCCTACCTGTAGGCGGGTTGCGCCTGGCACTGGGCCTTATCTTGTGATGTGTTCCTGCAAATTTGGTTAGATGCCTGCACTCTACGTCCTCGGGTCCCGGCCCTCGAGCTGGTCTCAGCCGTCGCTGGTACGCCAGGGTGCGATGCCGTTGACAAGGCCAGAGGGTGAGGGCTGGAGAGCTGGTAAGAGCCCTGAGTCGCGATGCTCAGGTACCCCCCTTTAACGCGCAAGTGGTCGGCATGGAGAAGAAGAGGTGCCGCGGACCGGCATCAAATAATCAAGCATGGTGGGTTGAACGCATAGTCGGAAATAAACGCGAAAGGGATACATGCCGCTGGGTCTGGCCCGAGCGACTTGGGGATGATGCAGCCCTTGGGGCGCCCCCAACAAAGTAAGCTAACAACATGAAATAAAAGGGATACATGCCATAGGGATGGACCCACGCGACCTGGGAATAATGCAGCCCTGGGGGCGCTCCCAGCTGGAAATGAAACTTGAAAGAGGTCACCTGATGATGTTGAGGACAAAGCAGTGTTGGTGCAGCAGACTCGGTGGGCTGCGGAAGCCGATGCTCACGAGCCCCCAGGCCCAGGGGCCTCGGAAGGCTCCGGAGGCGCTGGTGGCTCCTCGCGGACCATCTCCATCTCCGCCAGGGCTGCGGAACGCTTGGCCTCTTGAGCTTCCATGATGCCCCTCATGAGGTGCTGGTACGTGGCAGCCACGTTCGGCAAGCCGTAAGGCATGCGAACGTAGCTGTGTGGTGGACCTTCGCAACGCCCCACTCGCGAAGGCCAGAGGCGTTCCATAGAGGCGACTCGGTTGAGCCCTGGTATGTCGACGCAGACGCGCAGCCCACCATCCTCGCCTGGATGGGGAGCCACAGCTGGTAGGCGGCGGCCGCCTTTCATGACTCGTGATTCCTGTAGCTCTTGAATGGTCTTGCTGACGAACTCCTGAGGGTCTGGCCCTCCTTGCCTTACTCCTTCTTGAGGGAAACGTGCTTCGAAACACGCCTCCATGTGGTGCCCAAGCGCCTCCCTCGTGACCTTAGCCAGGTCGGTGGCCCTCCAGGGGAGAGCCCCCGAGACCTGCCTGAGGAGGGCGCCGGGCGCGCTTTCCTATGCGATGGAAGGAGGTTCCCCCTGGGCAGGCGCGGGCCCTGAGGGGCCTGCCTCCTGAGGGACCGGGCCGGACGATGTTCTCTTCTTCTTGGGGGTGGTCTCGGGAAGCCTCCTGCTTCCGCGATCCGGGTCTTCCAGTGATGCGGCCTGAAAAGCTCGTTCCAGGGAACACACCGCGTCCTTCTCTTCACAGGGCACCGTGATGACTCCGCCACTTCCTGGCATCTTGAGGACGTTGTAGCCGTGGTGAGTCACGGCCATGAACTTGGCCAGAGCTGGGTACCCAAGGATGGCGTTGTACGGCAGGTGAATGTGAGCGACGTCGAAGTCGATGAGCTCGGTGCGGTAGTTGTCGCGCGCTCCGAAGGTGACAGGGAGGCGAACCTGCCCAATCGGGACCGTGGAGCCGTCGGTGACTCCGGAGAAAGGCTTGGTTGGCTGAAGCTGGTTGTAAGGCACTTGGAGATTGTTGAATGTTTCCACGGACAGGACGTTGAGCCCTGCTCCACCATCGATGACGGTCCTGGTGACCACCATGTTGCCGACGATTGGGGAACAAAGCATCGGGAGGACTCCGGCTGTGGCCGCGCACTTGAGCTGATCCGCTGAGGTGAACGTGATGGCGCACGCCGACCACCTGAGGGGGCGCGTGGCTTCAAGCTTGGGGAGGACTGCATTCACTTCACAGTCGAACTGCTTGAAGATGCGCTGAGAGGCTGGGGCTTGAGCTCCGCCCAGGATGCAGGCGATCGCGCGCGGCTTCTGGAAGCCCCCAGCCTCCTCATCCCGATGGCGGTCCTCATTTCTTCTTAGCTGCGGCGGCAGCGGAGGGAGGCCTGCGTTGCCTTGCGGGCGATCCTCGCGAGGCTGGTCCCTCCAGTCTCCCTCGCGAGGCGGGTCTTGCCAGCGGTCCTCGCGAGGTCGATCGCGCCACCCTTGGCGTGGGCCGCAGTCTTCCCAGCGCCCTGCGTTTCTTCCTCCTCCTCGACCGTAGCCCCGGTCGGGGCGACGGCCGATCCTTCCTTTTCGCACAGCTTGGAGGTCTTGACATTTGTTGGTGTTGTGGGTGTGGAGGTCGTGCTACACATAGTACCGACTGCCCTTGGAAGATTCGAGCTGATCTCTGCCCCGCTTGGTGTCCGGTTCTGCCGCGAGCACGGCAGCCCCCTTGCGCTTCACATCCTTGGCCTTGGACTTCTTCTCTTCTGGGTCTACGGTAGGCAGCTCAAGGAGGGAGAGATGCCCTTCCTCAGACCTGGCGCACTTGGTCGCCAAGTTGAACAGCTCCAAGGAAGTGCACAGGTCTTTATGCATCGCCAGCTCCTCCTTCATCTTGACGTCGCGCACGCCGTCGGAGAAGGCTGAGATGATGGCCTCCTCGGACACCTTGGGAATCTTGAGGCGTGCGTTGTTGAAGAGCTGGATGTACTTTTGCAGGGTCTCTCCGGGTTGTTGCTTGATGCGGCGCATGTCGCTCATGGCGGGCGGCCGGTCACGGGTACCTTGGAAGTTGGCGATGAAGCGGGTGCGCATCTCGTCCCAGGAGGAGATCGTGCCTGGGGCCAGTTTCAGGAGCCAGGTGCGGGCCCCGTCCTTGAGCATCATGGGAAACCAATTCGCCATGACCTTCTCATCTCCGTTGGCAGCTTCGATGCCCAGCTCATAGAGCTGGAGGAACTCCGCAGGGTCGGCCGTGCCGCCGTAACGAGGAGGCAGGTCTGGCTTGAACTTGTCGGACCACGCGACGCTGCGCAGCTCGGTGGTGAAGGCACGGCAGCCTACTGTGGCCACGGGAGGCCTTGGGTGACGGAGAGCTTGGTCTTGCAGGTCCCCATGTGCTGCAGCTGGGAGCAGCGCGGGGTCTTGACGTGCGGGAGCAGGAGCATGGCCGTGACGTGCTAGAGCAGGGAGCGCCCAGGCAGCTTCTTGCGGGCGAGGGACTTCTTGGCAGCTCTGCTCTTGCCACGCTGGCGCCTGACGGAGCGGGTTCCGCCCAGGGGCCACGCGTCTTGGAGCCAGGGCGTCTTCTTGATGAGGAGGCGGCTGGGGCGCCCTCAGAGCTTCGTCGCCCGCGCGGGGCGGGGTGCGGTGCAGCGGAAGGACGGTGCAGGAGAGCCCCCCGCAGCACGGACGAGCTCGGCGACGCGGTCAAGCCATTCTTCGTAGACGTCATCGACGGGACGGTAGCGCAGGAGCTCGTTTGCCGCGATGAGCGCAGCTCGAGCCTCCATGGGTGCGCGGAGCGCGCGGGACGAAGAACCAGCTGGGGTGAGCGAGGGAGTAGCGGTGCGGCCGTCTTGCCGCACGGACGGATGCTGAGACGACGCTTGCTGCTCGTTCCCCGCCGGGCCGGTGGTGGCGTTGACGGCAGGCGACGAGGAACGGCGAGGACGCTCGCCAACAGGGGCCGTCTGGGTGATGCGGGAAGCGAGAGCGGCTCGGCGCTCGGCGCGGGCCCGACGAGCGCCAGACATGGACGCGATGGTCGGAGAAGAACGGGGCGGTGGAGGACGAATTCCGGCGCACCCCTACCTGGCGCGCCAAATGTCGGATTTCGGGTTCTGGCAGACCCTTGAGGTTCGAACTCTGGGGTGCGCGTGGAGATTACGCCTTCTGCCTACCTGTACCCCTCCGCCTCGCAAAGATTTAAGCTATGGAAAGAACAGCACAAGAGACACAGTGTTTATACTGGTTCGGGCCACCGTTGTGGTGTAATACCCTACTCCAGTTTGTGGTGTGGTGGATTGCCTCTTGGGCTGATGATGATGAAAAATACAAGGAAGAACAGCCTCGCGAGGGTCTGTTCTTGGCTGGGGGGATGAACTGCTAGGAGGAGTTCAGTCACCCTTCTCTCTCTCTCTGGTTGATTCTCTGGATCCTAGCTCATTCCCATTGCCTCTACCCTGGGGGTGGCTAGTCCTATTTATAGGCAAAGGCCCTGGGCCTCTTCCCAAATATTGAGTGGGAAGGGCGCCAAAAATTGGCCATTTTGAAGGGGAACATCTGGTACACTTATCCTGACTAAAGTTGGTCCTCGCCTGCCAAAGGCTCTGGTGGTGACGCTGGCTTGGGCTCCACAATGACTTCCTTCCCGCCGTTGGACTGGTCTTGGTCTCGTTGCACCGAAACGGGTGCCTTTGCTTGATGCTCTCACCTGTGCGTGCTCCCTTTGCACCAAAGAGGAAAGGAGGACACTGCGCGGGTGAAAGTGCAACTATCCCTAGGTGGTTTTGGTAATTCATAACAACATATAGCTCATTGAGCTAATGCTATTCCAAGATGATTATTTCAGGAAAGCTCAATGATTGGCATGGCATGGATGGTGAAAGTGGAACCCTCAAAATGCTAAGGACAAAGGATTGGGTCAAGCTCAAAAGCTCAAGACTCTTCATTTTACATTTTAGTGATCCAAGATCACATTGAGTCCATAGGAAAAGCCAATACTATCAAGGAGGGATGAGGTGTTGCTTAATGAGCCCTTTGCCTCATGTGCTTAATGATATGCTCCAAAATCCTCAGCTACTTTCTCATATCCACTCTTGACCTAAACCCAAAGCCAAACTCAGTCCTACCGATTCTTTCTATCCGACGCCACCAAGTTTCACATGTCATAAGCCACTGCCAAACCCTAGCAAATCGGTTCTACCGATAGGGATCTCGGTCTCACCGAGATGGGATTGCAATTTCTCTGTTTCCTTTTCGTAACTTTTCGGTCTCACCGAAAGAGCGGATCGGTCCCACCGAGATTGCGATGCAAACTCTCTGTTTCCTTTTTGTAACTTTTCGGTCTCACCGAAAGAGCAAATCGGTCCCATCGAGTTTGCGTGACCAACTCTCTGGTTAGCTTATTACCAAACCGGTCTCACCGAGTTTGTGTAATAGGTCTCACCGAGATTACGTTATGCCCTAACCCTAACCATATCGGTCCTACCGAGTTGCATGTCAGTCCCACCGAAAATCTCTAACGGTCACTAGGTTTAATATTTCGGCCCGACCGAGTTTGTTGATTCGGTCCCACCGAGATTTGTAAATTGTGTGTAACGGTTGGATTTTGTGTGGAGGCTATATATACCCCTCCACCTCCTCTTCACTCGTGGAGAGAGCCATCAGAACACATCTACACTTCCAACTCATATGTTCTGAGAGAGAACCACCTACCCTTGTGTTGAGGCCAAGATATTCCATTCCTACCATATGAATCTTGATCTCTAGCCTTCCCCAAGTTGCTTTCCACTCAAATCTTCTTTCCACCAAATCCAAATCCTGTGAGAGAGAGTTGAGTGTTGGGGAGACTATCATTTGAAGCACAAGAGCAAGGAGTTCATTATCAACACACCATTTGTTACTTCTTGGAGAGTGGTGTCTCCTAGATTGGCTAGGTGTCACTTGGGAGCCTCCGACAAGATTGTGGAGTTGAACCAAGGAGTTTGTAAGGGCAAGGAGATCGCCTACTTCGTGAAGATCTACCGCTAGTGAGGCAAGTCCTTCGTGGGCGATGGCCATGATGGGATAGACAAGGTTGCTTCTTCGTGGACCCTTCGTGGGTGGAGCCCTCCGTGGACTCGCACAACCGTTACCCTCCGTGGGTTGAAGTCTCCATCAACGTGGATGTAGGATAGCACCACCTATTCGAACCACGACAAAAACATCCTTGTCTCCAATTGCGTTTGAATTCTCCAAACCCTTCCCTTTACATTCTTGCAAGTTGCATGCTTTACTTTCCGCTGCCTATATACTCTTTGCATACTTGCTTGAATTGTATGATTGCTTGACTTGTCCTAAAGTAGCTAAAATCTGCCAAGAACTAAAATTGGGAAAAGGTTAAGTTTTTATTTGGTCAAGTAGTCTAATCACCCCCTCTAGACATACTTCCGATCCTACAAGTGGTATCAGAGCTTTGGTCTCCATTTGCTTTGATTTCCATAGCTTTTGGTGGTCATAGCCTTGGTTTCACAACCTAGGAGAGTATGTCGTCTAGCGAGGGAAATTATCACCGTAGAGGTCCTTACTTTGATGGTACTAATTTTGCTAGTTGGAAGCATAAAATGAAAATTGCATATTCTCGGACATAACCCCGCCGTTTGGGCTATTGTGTGTGTTGGTTTGCAAGGTGACTTCTTCGATGGGGAAGAACCAAACCGTGAAGCTACCGCGGATGAGTTGAAGATGTTGCAATACAACGCTCAAGCTTGTGATATTCTCTTCAACGGATTGTGCCCCGAAGAATTCAACAAAATCAGCCGTCTTGAGAATGCAAAGGAAATTTGGGATACTTTGATCGATATGCATGAAGGTACCGACTCCGTTAAGGAATCCAAATTTGATGTGCTTCAAAGTCAACTTGACAAGTTCAAAATGAAGGATGGTGAAGTTGTCGCTGAAATGTACTCTAGGCTTGCTCTCATCACAAACGAGATTGCCGGCTTAGGGAGTGAAGAGATGACCGATAGATTCATCATCAAGAAGATCTTAAGAGCCTTGGATGGAAAATATGATACCGTGTGCACATTGATCCAAATGATGCCCAATTACAAAGATCTCAAGCCAACGGAGGTCATTGGAAGAATTGTTTCTCATGAGATGTCGCTCAAGGATAAAGAGGAACAAATCAAGTGGTGCCTACAAAGCCTCATGTGAAGCCCCCACATCATCAAGTGAGAAACAAAACTTCAATGAAGAATTGAGCTTAATGGTGAAAAACTTCAACAAGTTCTACAAGAGTAGAAGCAAAGATAGAAGCTCCAAGTCAAGGTCCTACAATGACAAAAGATCTTCTAGTCGAGAGCGAAACTGCTACAATTGTGGAAGACCCGGACACTATTCCAATGAGTGTACGACTCCCTACAAAAGAAGAGAAGATTCCCCAAAAAGAAGAAGCAAAAGAGAAGAATCACCTCCAAGATAGAGAAGGAGTAGAAATGATCGTTATGAACGAAGATACTCACGGAGAAGCAAGGATTCGGAAAGACAAGAAAAATCATCAAGGAGCTACACAAAACGAAGACATCAAGCTCATGTTGGTGAATGGGTATCCGGCTCCGACTCCGACAACCACTCCGAGAGAAGTTATCACTCCGATTCCGAATATACTCAAGATGAAGGTGTTGCCGGTCTAGCACTTGTGTCAACCAACTCCTACGACATATTTGACTCACCAAATGAAGGAATTGGAAGATGCTTCATGGCCAAAGGTCCTAAGGTAACACACCAGGAGTATGTTGATTTTAATAGTGATGAAGATGACTTGTTAGGTGATGATGATTTACTTGTTGACAACTCTAGTGATGAATACTATGATGAAACGTCAATCAATCATGCTAATCAAGATAAAACGAATGACAATGATAGGAAGAAATTTGAGGCTCTAACTAAAGAACTAAACACTCTTAAGTTAGCTCATGAAACTATCTTCGAAGATCATCGAGAACTTTTAAGAGCTCATGAGAAGTTATGCTTTGAAAAGCTCAATCTTGAGCAAGAGCATGAGTTTTTAAAGGCAATCAATGATGATCTCCGCAAGAAAAGTTCTTCTTACATTGCCAAGCGTTTACTCTTATCCACTTACATGCCTCAAGTCAAGTCTAGTAACAAGAACAAGAAAGATTCTTCCTCTAGTAGTAACAATGATCATGTTAAATCAAATATTGTTGCTTCCAGTAGTTCTCTTGATTCCACTAATGATTCTCTTAGCCAAGTTACACTTGAGCAAGAAAATAGCTTATTGAAGGGAATTATAGAGAAAGGAGTGTACAAAAGTCTTGCCGGGAGTAAGCAATTCGAGGAAATTGTACGCAAGCAAGGAAGGCACCAGAAGAATCAAGGTGTTGGTTTTGAACGAAAGTTCAATGCCAATGGAGTTGAATGGGAAGAAGATCAATACCCCAAGACAAAGTTTGTTCCACAACAAGAGAAGTATGATCCTACTTCTTTCAAGGGGACACAAACTCAAGATGATCTTCCACCACAAGACTACAAGCAAAAAGGCAAGGACAAGCTTCAAGAGGAAATTGATGCATTTGAAGAAGCTCCTAAGACCATAGTCAAGTGGATTCCCAAGACTACTTCAAGTTCCACTTCATCAAGTACGACTACAACTCCAAGGATTCCCATCAAGATGGTGTGGATCCAAAAGAAGAAGAACTAGAAAGTTCTTGAGGGTGACTCCGCCAACATACTTCACTCTTATCATTTTGGCAAGAACAAGTGCAATCAACTTCCACATCTTGCACTAGTTCAAGGAGTCGCAAACCCTCTTGTTGGTAAGTCAAGGGGCAAGGTAACCTAAAAGCTTTCATGGACATCATCTTGTGTGTGCATCACTCTATGTCTATGGATATCCTTGTTTGTTCCTTGTGGGACTAACCCATGTAGGTATTGAAAGTGCAATTCACTCAAATGGATAGCTCCAAGTGATCTACATCAACATTGAGCACCCACATATTCAACATCTACATGAAGTCATCATTGACAAAACCCAAGGTTTGTTCATCCCTCTTAGGGGGGATATCACATCTAGGGGGATCTTTACTCTAAGACTTGAGGTAAAGCAACTCTAATGATGTGAACACAACAATGCTTTATGTGAAAGTGGTAACCCCACTTGAGCTTAAACGATGAGTATGACCTATGATCAAGTGTTCTCATTTGACTCCTAAGTCAATATACTCATATATAGATGACCTAGTCATCGCCAATTGCTTGATAGATGCTAGAATTGGTTGTGCATGCCTTGTCACATATTTCAATTGACATTTTATTATGTGAGCATGTTGGTTGCATATTTTACTCATTCAAGGACATCCACTTGTTGTTTTGATTGTTTGGTTTTGTTTTCTTTTGCCAAGTGGATGGACAAGAATGCCTAAGAACCTTCTCTAGCTATCTATGCTTTTCTCGTCTCAAACTCTATTCATGCTACATCACAAAATTTGATCAAGTCAGATTCGAACCACTCTGTGTGAGGAGCACTCGGAGTCCCCGATTCGCCATAGACTTAAACTTCCAAAACTTCTTTGTGATTCTCGGTCTGACCGATACCTCCCTTTCGGTCCTACCGAGATCATTAAGTCGATCTATGTTTTCGATCTCGGTGCAACCGATTTGAACCATTCGGTCACACCGAGTTGCAATAATTGTATACAGTTTTGCATCTCGGTGCCACCGAGTTGTTCCACTCGGTCACGCCGACAGGGTCGGGCTATATATAGACACGGGCAAAAATTTGGAAATTTCTCCGAGCCCTTTCGCCCGCGCGATAGCTCGCTCCGCCAACGTGGTCTCCGGATCGTCTCCTCGCCACCAGGCGCCTCTAGTCGCTGGTCTTCGTCGCCGTCAATGGGATTCAACCCCGCCATTGCCGCCGTAGCGAGTCTCCGCCGAACTAGGGTATGGACTCGATCTTTGTGCTATTCCCAATATGATTCCTAGCACATTGTGATCGTATTGATTCTAGCCACGTTTGAAACACTCCTATCCAATCAATGCATTCGTAGAATAGGTTTTATTCAAAAATTTTAGGGTTAGGTTTCCGCCGAAACCATCTTGGACCCGACGAGTTGAAAAACTCGGTCCCACCGATTTGGCTCATGCCATTGCACAAGTAAGACTCGGTCTGACCGAGAATTACTAATCGGTGTGACCGATTTTGGAACTTTGTGAAAACCTAGCAGTCTCGGTGCCACCGAACTGTGACTCGGTCCGACCGAGTTCACTAGTTTAGGTTCCAAAAACTGCTTCGGTATCATCGAGTTTAAAAATCGGTAGATCCGAAATGATTTCTGTGGGAAACTAAAACTAAGATTTTGAATCATTCTTTTGCAAAAATCTCTGCATTTTGTGATGCTCATCCACTCTACCTCATCTATAAACTATTCACAGGGTCAGTAGTTAGCTTGTTCATCATGTCAGATCAGAGTGACAGCTAGAATGTGTCAGAACAGCAAGTGCACATTAGTGAGGGCACTAGTCCCTCTAGTCCTTCAGATGAAGGCAGCAGGAGCACCCCCAGTAACTTGCTAAAAGCTGCCACCAGACAAAAGAAGAAGGGAACCTCACAATCAGAGGATGAGGACTATGTGGCAGAAGAGGAAGCTACTTCCAAGAGAGTTGTGCTTAAGAAGGAGTATGGCTCAGCTGCAGCCATCAAGCCAGGATTGCACAAAAGGCACCTGCTAGGAGAGTTCCTACCTCCAAGCCTAGGAAGGATGCACCTGAAGGAATTATAAAGTTCACCATGGAATCTGAAGAAGATATTGGCCAGGACAAGAAAAAGAAAAGAGTCAGAACTACCACTGCCAGAGTTGTTGACAAGCCTTCTATGAGGAAAGATCCTTCAGAAGAAGAAGAAGAAGAGGTTGCTGCACCAGCACCTAAGATGCCAAAGCTGATGGGTGATGCTATCAAATCAGGGGCTACTGCATCCAAGCCCAAGGAAGAACCCAAAGCTGCATCAAAGGCCAAGACAGCTCCAGAGAGGAACACAAGGAGCATACCAGCTGCTGAGAAGAACAAGGCCCCAGTGCCTGACACTGCTGAAGAAGAGGAAGGACAAGTACTCAGAAAGTTGAAGCCCAAGATCCCAGACCACAATGATGATCATCCTGTGGCTGAGGACATGAAGATCAGAAGAGACTCAGGGCTGAGAAAGTGGAGAGCAGAAGACCCATATGCTACCAGAAGAAGAGCTGCTGTTGACTACAAGTTCCATACTAAGGAACAGCAGGACTTCTATGAGACTGTGTTACTTGATATGAAGCCCATTGTTTGTGACATGAGATGGGTTGACTGGGAATACATCAAGAACAATGAAGAGCACTTTCCTGGAGTGCAAGACAGCTTCAAGGCTTGTGGAGTAGCTGACTTTGTTGGGCAGAAGCTCACAAAGTGGAATGAAGATATGATCATGCAGTTCTACTCCACAACACACTTCTATCCAGATGGAAGAATTGTGTGTATGTCAGAAGGTACGAGGTACCAATCAACAATTGCTGAGTGGGCACAGCTCATCAATGCCCCAGAGGAGCATGAGGATGACCTAGATATATATGCCAAGAAGAAGATGGACCACAACTCTATGTCCAACATGTACAAGGAGATCCCAAACAAGGCACTTGATACTTTCAAGTTTGGATCAATACATTATCTTCAGTCAGGGTTGCCAACCATAAATTGGATTATGAGGCACACTCTGTTGCCCAAGTCAGGTGATCACAAGATGATCAGAGGCCATGCAATCAACTTGCTTCATATCTTTGATGTGCCACAAAAGTTCAAGGTAATGAGCCTCATGGTAGAAACTATCAAAAGGACCGCAGCAGATCAAAGGAGGAGCTGTGGTTATGCCCCTCAGATCCAAGAGCTGATCAACTCCAAGATGGGCACAGGCATATACTTATTGGACAAAGAACATTTGCCTCTTCATCCAGACTTTGAAGATAATCAAGTTGTGATGAACAAGGATGAACCATCTTCAGCTCATGCACAAGCTAAGAAGGAGAAGGCAAGGAAGGAGAAAGCTGCCAAGATGCCAACTCAAGAGGAGGCATCTGAGTATTTCTTGAAAACCAAGCAAGAGCAGCTTAGTTACTTGATTGCATCCACACTGAGGATTGAGAAAGGACTGGCCACCCTCACTCAGAATCAGGAGAGCTTAGAGAGAATCGCAGAACAAAAGTTCTATGACTTGGATGTCAAAGTAACAGAGATTCAGTCTGCAGTGGAGCAACTTCAAGATGACATGCAGGAGAGGAAAGGGAAGACTACAACTGATGCATTTGCCAGAGTGCCACGAGCTCAGAGGTCAACTGCAGTGCCAGTTCCTGACACCAGAGCCACCACCTCAGCTCCAGCCACAGCACCAGCCCAACCAGCTCCAGCATCTACTTCAGCTCCAGCTCCAACCATGTCTACAGAAGCCTTCGTCCTTGGAGTGATCCAGACTCCACCTCCACCAGAAGATCAAGCCTGAGAGTCGATCTAGCACTATGCATTTTCAAGGAACTTTTTGGTAACTTGTTGCCAAAGGGGGAGAAAAATGTATAGATCATAGGCTTCGAGAGAGAGTGTTGCTTTTATTCTCTCTTGTTTTATTTGGTGGTTTTTCAAACTATGTTTGCTTTTGGTTGAGATACTATGATATGCTTGTGAGACATTGATGATCATGTGTTTGATCATTCACTTTTCTTGGTGATGAGTGCATGTATTTCATTCCTATCATTTTGAGCGCTCCACCAAGATGTATGTGACAAGGAAGAGTAACCCATGATTCTAACTCTTTGTGCATTTGCAGTCCAAAGCAAATTTTAAATATGCACAAATTTAGGGGGAGCTCTTACTTATCACATACTTATCAAAGCGACGATATATTTCATTCTTATTATCATTTGTCGAAGCTTTGATCTATATGTTGTCATCAATTACCAAAAAGGGGGAGATTGAAAGTGCAACTATCCCTAGGTGGTTTTGGTAATTCATAACAACATATAGCTCATTGAGCTAATGCTATTCCAAGATGATTATTTCAGGAAAGCTCAATGATTGGAATGGCATGGATGCTGAAAGTGGAACCCTCAAAATGCTAAGGACAAAGGATTGGCTCAAGCTCAAAAGCTCAAGACTCTTCATTTTACATTTTAGTGATCCAAGATCACATTGAGTCCATAGGAAAAGCCAATACTATCAAGGAGGGATGAGGTGTTGCTTAATGAGCCCTTTGCCTCATGTGCTTAATGATATGCTCCAAAATCCTCAGCTACTTTCTCATATCCACTCTTGACCTAAACCCAAAGCCAAACTCGGTCCTACCGATTCTTTCTATCCGGCGCCACCAAGTTTCACATGTCATAAGCCACTGCCAAACCCTAGCAAATCGGTTCTACCGATAGGGATCTCGGTCTCACCGAGATGGGATTGCAATTTCTTTGTTTCCTTTTCGTAACTTTTCGGTCTCACCGAAAGAGCGGATCGGTCCTACCGAGATTGCGATGCAAACTCTCTGTTTCCTTTTTGTAACTTTTCGGTCTCACCGAAAGAGCAAATCGGTCCCACCGAGTTTGCGTGACCAACTCTCTGGTTAGCTTATTACCAAATCGGTCTCACCGAGTTTGTGTAATAGGTCTCACCGAGATTACGTTATGCCCTAACCCTAACCATATCGGTCCTACCGAGTTGCATGTCAGTCCCACCGAAAATCTCTAACGGTCACTAGGTTTACTATTTCGGTCCGACCGAGTTTGTTGATTCGGTCCCACCGAGATTTGTAAATTGTGTGTAACGGTTGGATTTTGTGTGGAGGCTATATATACCCCTCCACCTCCTCTTCACTCGTGGAGAGAGCCATCAGAACACATCTACACTTCCAACTCATATGTTCTGAGAGAGAACCACCTACCCTTGTGTTGAGGCCAAGATATTCCATTCCTACCATATGAATCTTGATCTCTAGCCTTCCCCAAGTTGCTTTCCACTCAAATCTTCTTTCCACCAAATCCAAATCCTGTGAGAGAGAGTTGAGTGTTGGGGAGACTATCATTTGAAGCACAAGAGCAAGGAGTTCATTATCAACACACCATTTGTTACTTCTTGGAGAGTGGTGTCTCCTAGATTGGCTAGGTGTCACTTGGGAGCCTCCGACAAGATTGTGGAATTGAACCAAGGAGTTTGTAAGGGCAAGGAGATCGCCTACTTCGTGAAGATCTACCGCTAGTGAGGCAAGTCCTTCGTGGGCGATGGCCATGATGGGATAGACAAGGTTGCTTCTTCGTGGACCCTTCGTGGGTGGAGCCCTTCGTGGACTCGCACAACTGTCACCCTCCGTGGGTTGAAGTCTGCATCAACGTGGATGTAGGATAGCACCACCTATCCAAACCACGACAAAAACATCCTTGTCTCCAATTGCGTTTGAATTCTCCAAACCCTTCCCTTTACATTCTTGCAAGTTGCATGCTTTACTTTACGCTGCCTATATACTCTTTGCATGCTTGCTTGAATTGTTTGATGATTGCTTGACTTGTCCTAAAGTAGCTAAAATCTGCCAAGAACTAAAATTGGGAAAAGGTTAAGTTTTTATTTGGTCAAGTAGTCTAATCACCCCCTCTAGACATACTTCCGATCCTACAGCAGGCTGGCGCTCGCCTGGCGCCCTTGGTCGTCATGGCTTGCGTCATGGGCACCTCGTGAGGTACCCCGCCTTGATCTCTCCGCCTCCTCACGAGCCAGCCTAATGAGGCCATGCCTGAGGAAGCTCCGTGTCGTCCGCCCCACGAGGCTTGGCCCCTCGTGAGGGTCTTGGGTATGTGTTGATGAAGATGGGCCGTGCTGGGCCCCCTTTGAGCCACGCCGCAGGCCGCAGGCAGGCAAGTCTGGGGACCCCCTTTCCCAGAACACCGACAAGATCAATCTCAAGCTGAACCCTGAGAAGTGCGTCTTTGGCGTCCTGTCCGGCAAGCTTCTCGGGTTCTTTGTGTCACAGCATGGGATAGAGGCCAATCCGGACAAGATCAAAGCTATAGAGCAGACTGAAGCACCCAAGCGAATCAAGGATGTGTGTCGGCTTGCTGGTTGCGTCGCCGCCATGGGCAGGTTCTTTTCCGAGTCTGCCGAGCGCGCCCTTCCCTTTTTCAAGATCCTGAAAAAGGCGGGCCCGATGGAGTGGACGCCAGAAGTCGAAGCAGCATTGCAAGATTTGAAGAAGTACCTCTCCTCCGCACCGATACTAGTTGCGCCCAGGCCACAGGAGCCGTTGCTGCTATACCTGGCGGCAACGAACCAGGTGGTCAGCGCCGCACTAGTGGCACAGAGAGAGTTTGACGACGAGGTAATGGCAGCGACAGAGCCCGACACCACCAATGTAGAGACGACACAACCAGTTGAAGTGCCGTCGAAGAAGAAAATGATGCAGCACCCGGTCTACTTTGTTAGTTCCCTCCTGCAGGGGGCTAGATCAAGGTACTCCGGCATGCAGAAACTGCTCTTCGACCTTCTTATGGCCTCGAGGAAGCTGCATCACTACTTCCAGGCACACGAGATCACTGTCGTCACTCGCCTCCCTCTGCAACGGATATTGCACAATCCAGATGCAACGGGAAGAATTGTGGAATGGGCACTGGAGCTGTCCAGCTTTGGCCTCAAGTTTGAAAGTACTTCGACGATTCAGAGCCGAGTCCTGGTGGAGTTCATTGCAGAATGGACCGCAACGCCTGACGAAGAAGCCCAAGAGACTGCTCTCCCCGGCAAGGAGGCAAGTTGCGATTGGATCATGTACTTTGATGGAGCTTTCTGCTTACAGGGCGCCGGGGCTGGCGTACTGCTTGTCGCGCCCACCGGAGAGCACCTCAAGTACGTGATCCAGATGCACTTCCCCAGGGAGGCGTCGACCAACAATACGGCAAAGTACGAAGGGCTGCTTGCCAGTCTCAGGATCGCGGCGGACCTCGGAATCAAGAAACTCATCGTCAGGGGTGACTCGCAGCTTATCGTCAAGCAAGTCAACAAGGATTACCAGAGCCCATTGATGAAGGCCTACGTCAATGAAGTGAGAAAGCTGGAAGAGCGTTTCGACGGTATACAGGCTGAACACGTTCCCCGAGCGGAGAACGATATCGCCGATTACCTGTCAAAACACGCTGCCCTGAAGCTACCTGTGGAACCAGGTACCTTTGTGCTTCAGCTAACTCAGCCATCCGTTGATCCATCAACAGAGCAGAACAAGAGGAAGAAATCAGGGCCCGGCAAGTACTTTCCCGCCGAGCTCCCCGGAGCCGCCGGCAAGGATGTTGCCGGGGACACTGAGCACGCCATGGGACGGCTAGCTCCGGCGGAGCGTCAAGCTCTTGCCGTCGAGACAGCCGCTCCTATAGCGGAGGAAATGCCTTTAGTCCTCACCGTCGAGCCCCAGGCTCCGGCGTGGGCACAACATACCGTCCGATTCCTCCAAACAGGGGAACTTTCTGAGGAGCATGAAGAAGCGGAAAAATTAGCCTGTCGCTCTACCATGTACCAGTTCGTCGATGACGTCCTGTACAGGAAGAGGCCGAACGATGTGAAATTGAAGTGTATCCCTCGAGAGGAAGGACTGGAGCTGTTGGCAGAGATACACGGAGGCATATGTGGATCCCACATCGGGTCAAGGGCCCTTGCCGGCAAGGCATTTCGGCAAGGTTTCTTCTGGCCCACCGCCCTCCAGGATGCAATGACACTAGTCCCAGATGTGAAGCGTGTCAGTTCCATTCAAAGAAGCTTCATCAGCCAGCTCAAGCCCTTCAAACCATTCCTCTCTCCTGGCCCTTCTCGGTCTGGGGGCTCGACATACTAGGCCCTTTCCCCCGCGCTGTCGGGGGCTTTGAGTACTTGTACGTTGCGATCGACAAGTTCACAAAGTGGCCGGAGGTGGAGGCAGTGAGGAAGGTCACAGCTCAGTCAGCCGTCAAGTTCTTCAAGGGACTAGTGTGCCGCTTTGGTGTACCCAACAGGGTCATCACCGACAACAACACACAGTTCACAAGCCGCACCTTCATGCAATATACCCAAGACCTCAGCAGCAAAGTCTGTTTCGCTTCCGTTGCCCACCCGCAAAGCAATGGTCAAGCTGAGAGGGCAAATGCTGAAGTACTGCGAGGCTTAAGGACCAAGACCTTTGACAGGCTGCACAAGAGTGGAAGGCGCTGGATTGATGAGTTGCCAGCGGTTCTTTGGTCGATCAGGACGACGCCAAATCGAGCCACCGGCCAGACACCCTTTGCCCTAGTATACGGGGCAGAGGCAGTTCTCCCCACTGAACTCATATATGGGTCACCTCGAGTGCTCGCTTATGATGAGCTTGAGCAAGAGCAACTGCGGCAAGATGACGCAATGCTCCATGAGTAAGATCGTCTTCGGGCGGCTATGAGAGCAGCACGCTACCAGCAAGCCTTGCGCTGCTACCATAGCCGCAAGGTTCATGCCCGAAGCCTTGAGGAAGGCGACCTTGTCCTTCGGTGCGTTCAATCGGCCAAGAATTCCAACAAGTTGACGCCAAAGTGGGAAGGCCCTTATCGGGTAATACGAGTCACCAGGCCCGGCGGAGTCCACCTGGAGAACGAAGATGCCGTTCCGGTGAGTAACTCCTGGAACATTGAGCATCTTCGCAAGTTTAACCCGTGAGGCGCGGCTTGCCGGGCCCCCCGACAAGCCACCTTTTGTACAAGAATTGCCGATGATGCACGTAACCCTTTGTACAAAGCTAGGCGCAGACCCTGAGCATAAATAAACAAAGAGCTGGCGCCCTAAGTTATAGCATGCATGCTAGGTCGAGTCTCGTCCTTGGTTAGGGTTGGTAGTGCTTGGCGGCGACTAACCCCTAGCTTAGAGGTCGAGTGTGCGTCTCTTTTCCGTTCTTTTGTCTTCTCTGGTTTGCAGGACTCACAGATATCCTTGCCGGACCACTTGAGGACGAAAAAGAGAAGAGGGACAGACCAGCATCTAGACCCCGGCAAGCCAATATTGCTGGGGGCTGCAAGTGCAAAGATTCACCCACAGCAAACCAGAGTTGCCGGGGGCTACAGCTTCAGATAAGTTCTTCATCCCTTATCATGCATTCCCTTATGGACTGAGGTATGTGAAACATCGTTCCTTCCTAAAGCTACGGTGCTCCCCCAAACTCTAGGACCTAGGGTGTTGGAAATATGCCCTAGAGGCAATAATAAAAGCATTATTATTATATTTCCTTATTCATGATAATTGTCTTTATTCGTGCTATAATTGTGTTAACCGGAAATCGTAATACATGTGTGAATAACAGACAACAAACATGTCCCTAGTGAGCCTCTAGTTGACTAGCTCGTTGATCGACAGATAGTCATGGTTTCCTGACTATGGACATTGGATGTCATCGATAACGGGATCACATCATTAGGAGAATGATGTGATGGACAAGACCCAATCCTAAACATAGCATAAAGATCGCATAGTTCGTTTGCTAGAGTTTTCCAATGTCAAGTATCCTTTCCTTAGACCATGAGATCGTGTAACTCCCGGATACCGTAGGAGTGCTTTGGGTGTGCCAAACGTCACAACGTAACTGGGTGACTATAAAGGTATGCTACGGGTATCTCTGAAAGTATCTGTTGGGTTGACATGGATCGAGACTGGGATTTGTCACTCCGCTTGACGGAGAGGTATCACCGGGCCCTCTTGGTAATGCATCATCATAATGAGCTCAGTGTGATCAAAGTGTTTGATCACGGGATCATGCATTACGGAACGAGAAAAGTGACTTGCCGATAACGAGATTGAACGAGGTACTGGGATACCGACGATCGAATCTCGGGCAAGTAAAATACCGATTGACGAAGGGAATCGTATACGGGATTAATTGAATCCTTGACATCGTGGTTCATCCAATGAGATCATCGTGGAGCATGTGGGAGCCAACATGGGTATCCAGATCCCGCTGTTGGTTATTGCCCGAGAGCCGTCTCGGTCATGTCTGCATGTCTCCCGAACCCGTAGGGTCTATACACTTAAGGTTCGGTGACGCTAGGGTTGTGAAGATATGTATGTGCAGTAACCCGAATGTTGTTCGGAGTCCCGGATGAGATCCCGGACGTCACGAGGAGTTCCAGAATGGTCCGGAGGTAAAGAATTATATATAGGAAGTGCTATTTTGGCCATCGGGACAAGTTTCGGTGTTATCGGTATTGTACCGGGACCACCGGAGGGGTCCCGGGGTCCACCAGGTGGGGCCACCTGCCTTGGTGGGCCACATGGGCCTTAGGGGGTGCGCCTTGGCCTGCTTGGGACAAGGGGAACCAGCCCCAAGGGCCCATGCGCCAAGGAAACTTGGAGGAGGGAGAGTCCAAAGGGGGGAAGGCACCTCCGAGGTGCCTTGGGGAGGATGGACTCCTCCCCCCCTCTTGGCCGCACCCCTTCCTTGGAGGAAGGGGCAAGGCTGCGCCCTCCCCCCCTCTAATGTGCCTATATAAAGGCAGGGGAGGGAGGGGTGGCCGCAACCTTATGCCCTGGCGCCCCCTCCTCCCTGCAACACCTCCTCCTCCTCCCGTAGTTGCTTAGCGAAGCCCTGCCGGAGTTCTGCTGCATCCACCACCACACCGTCATGCTGGATCTTCCTCAACCTCTCCTTCCCCCTTGCTGGATCAAGAAGGAGGAGACGTCTCCCGTCCCGTACGTGTGTTGAACGCGGAGGTGCCGTCCGTTCGGTACTAGATCATCGGTGAATTGGATCACGGCAAGTACGACTACCTCATCCACGTTCACTCGAACGCTTCCGTTGCGATCTACAAAGTGGTATGTAGATGCTATCTAATCTGAATACTCGTTGCTAGATGAACTCATAGATGGATCTTGGTGAAACCGTAGGAAAAATTTTAATTTTCTGCAACGTTCCCCAACAGTGGCATCATGAGCTAGGTCTATGCGTAGTTCTTCTTGCACGAGTAGAACACAAAGTAGTTGTGGGCGTGGAATTGTCAATTCTTCTTGCCGTTACTAGTCAATCTTGATTCAGCGGTATTGTGGGATGAAGCGGCTCGGACCAACCTTACACGTACGCTTACGTGAGACCGGTTCCACCGACTAACATGCACTAGTTGCATAAGGTGGCTGGCGGGTGTCTGTCTCTCCTACTTTAGTTGGATCGGATTCGATGAACAGGGTCCTTATGAAGGGTAAATAGAGATTGACAAATCACGTTGTGGTTTGAACGTAGGTAAGAAAACGTTCTTGCTAGAACCCTAATTCAGCCACGTAAAACTTGCAACAACAATTAGAGGACGTCTAACTTGTTTTTGCAGCAAGTGCTTTGTGATATGATATGGCCAAAGTTGTGATGTATGATGAATGATCTATATGTGATGTATGAGATGTTCATGCTATTGTAATAGGAATCACGACTTGCATGTCGATGAGTATGACAACCGGCAGGAGCCATAGGAGTTGTCTTTATTTTTTGTATGACCTGCGTGTCATTGAGAATCGCCATGTAAATTACTTTACTTTATTGCTAAACGCGTTAGCCATAGTAGTAGAAGTAATAGTTGGCGAGCAACTTCATGGAGACACGATGATGAAGATCATGATGATGAAGATCATGGTGTCAAGCCGGTGACAAGATGATCATGGAGCCCCAAGATGAAAATCGAAGGAGCTATGTGATATTGGCCATATCTGTCGGTGTACTAAAGTAGGGGTACCTTAGTACCCCAGACTTGTGCACGGGCAGTTGTAGCACCCTGCGGCAAGGCCGCCCCGGAAGCGCCAAGAGAAGACCAAGCGTTCAAGACAAGGCCCCCGGCAAGAGGAGCTTGCCGGGCCGAGAAGACAAGACCCCGGCAAGAGGAGCTTGCCGGGACGACTGCGCCCATGAAAGGCCATCCAAGAACAAAGTAGAACGAGACAGAAGATCGAGCCCCCGACAAGAGGAGCTTGTCGGGAAGGCCGAACCCAGGCATCACAAGAGAAGCCCGCCGTGGCGCGCCAAGCGCCCCGGCAAGGCCTGATAGCTGGCACGCTATCAGGCACAGGAAGACGACCCCCGCGGCAAGCCACTTGCCGCGGCAAGATCGCCACCTCAAGGCTGCGCTCCAGCTCGCCCGCCACGCGTCGCTCCGGGGCTTCCCCCGAGGGCACGTGGCGAGGCACCGCGCAGCCTGGGGCATGCGGCGGCATGCAGCCGCCATCGTGGCGAGCGGTGGCGCACCTAACGGTCCGCCTCGGTGCTGTCCGGGCGACCGTGACGGGCATTTAATGCCCTTGTCCCCTACCGTCAGAAGTAGGTATGATAACACTGTGCCGCACTGTAGCGCCACCGTTCCCGCACTATTACAGCTACCACCCCTTTTACACTTTTGCCCCTTTCTCCTACGTTGACACCTGTCGGTGACCCCTTTGCGCTATAAAAGGAGGCCCGTGTGCGACGTAGAGGGGGTGCCGGGGGGTTCGGAGAATCGGCACGCAGGCAGCCATACGCTCGGTGCAGCTAGCTCCCCAAGCTCCCGAGCTCCCCAGTTCAATACAACTAAGCAGGAGTAGGGTTTTACGCGTCCATCGCGGCCCGAACCTGGGTAAACCGCCCGTGTGCTCGCTTCGATCTGCTCTCCGCGCTCCCTCCGCCCCCCTCCGGACAACGAAAGGGGCTCCGGCCCCATAGGTGCCCGCGGGGGACAGCCCGTCCGCCCCGACATCTTTGGCGCGCCAGGTAGGGGGCAGGACAAGACGCCGAGGGACAGCCCGCTCCTGCGGATCCGAGGATCCGTCCAGTCGAAGCAGGTGTCCCCGGTGAGCCTTGCTCCGGCGAGCGGATCAGCGATCTGAACGCCGGGGAACAGTCCGCTCCTGCGGATCCGAGGATCTGTCCAGTTGAAGCGGGGGTCCCCGACGAGTTTTGGCATTCCTTCCCACGGGCTCGTGTGCGGCCCTCCTCGAGTATCCGCCCGCGCAGAGTTCGGGCAAGGAGCAGCTGCTCCTTGAGGAGGACCGCCTTCCGGCTGCTGGGCGAACCGATCGCTTCCAGCGAACCCTGCGCCGCTCCCGTAGCCGCAGCGAATAGCGCCGGAAGCCGCGAAAAAGGCGACCTCGTTCTTCGGCGCGCTTCGTCCGCCAAGATCCAAACGAGTCGACGCCGACCGTGGGAGGAGTTTCGCCAGTGCGGTTGCCGGGACCTGTTTCCGCCAACCGTCCTCTCTGCCCAAGTCTTGCCGCGGTCGCATGTGATCCTTGGCGCAGAGAGGGGCGCGGATCCCCAAGCATAGCTACGCCTAGCTCCGGAGGGTCGTGAGGCCCTGCGCCCTCGCCTACCCCCAGGATGGGCTGGATGCTGCCCAAGGAGGTTTTACCCCACCGGGCGGCAAGCGATAAGAGAAGATAAGTTGCCGAAGCTCGAGCAATTGCTCCGTTGATTTTTAAGAGTTATCTCCCTCGAACGACCGAGCCTTGGTTGAGAGGCCTGAGCGCGGAAGGACCGGCACGAGACTGGTTGCGCCCTCGTTCCGTTTCGAGTCCGCTCAACGACTCGAGTGTGCTACACCCCGAGTAGCGTCCTCACTTTGTTTCGAGCTTGCCCGGCACCCCAAGCGTGCTGCGACCGCAGTCGCACCGTTTGCTTTGCTTTGAGCCTGCTCAACAATCTGAGTGAGCGGCAACCAGCCGCGGCCAGGTTTCTTGCCGGTGGTAGCCCCGCCAGCGGGTCGCTGACGCCCCGCGCTCGGCGCCCGTGGCAAGGCGGAGGCCTACGCCGGCAAGTCCCCGAAAGCGTAGGGCGGAAACAAACAAGGCGCCGGTCAAGTAGAGGGGATAACAGCGCGATGCATAGCTTAAGATGAAAGGTTATATTACGAAATGCCTTACTGCTGCCCTAACCAGCCGTTTCCGTGGCATATTTGACAGCGGCAGGGAAAGGGAGAGGACGCAGTAAGGGCGAAGGAGGAGAGCCGCTCCCGTTTCCTCTGCCTTATATGGGAGAAGGGGCGGACGCTCCTTTCTTGCCATCAAGAGATCGTGCGCGACGTGACGCGCGCCTGCGCGGTTCAGCCCCGCGCACGCCACCCACGTCACGCTCACACGCCCCGCCCCCACGACGCCGCGGTAAGCGCGCGCCGCCTGGGGAAGGCGCGGCGGATGCGGAGTTAAGGAGCAGCGCGACCAAGGCCACGGGTGCCCGTGCACTGTTAGGGCCTGGCCCAACGACGCTCGGAACCGTGTGTGGCCCAGGCCCGGGGGCTCCTGTCGGTGTACTAAAGTAGGGGTACCTTAGTACCCCAGACTTGTGCACGGGCAGTTGTAGCACCCTGCGGCAAGGCCCGCCCCGGAAGCGCCAAGAGAAGACCAAGCGTTCAAGACAAGGCCCCCGGCAAGAGGAGCTTGCCGGGCCGAGAAGACAAGACCCCGGCAAGAGGAGCTTGCCGGGACGACTGCGCCCATGAAAGGCCATCCAAGAACAAAGTAGAACGAGACAGAAGATCGAGCCCCCGACAAGAGGAGCTTGTCGGGAAGGCCGAACCCAGGCATCACAAGAGAAGCCCGCCGTGGCGCGCCAAGCGCCCCGTCAAGGCCTGATAGCTGGCACGCTATCAGGCACAGGAAGACGACCCCCGCGGCAAGCCACTTGCCGCGGCAAGATCGCCACCTCAAGGCTGCGCTCCAGCTCGCCCGCCACGCGTCGCTCCGGGGCTTCCCCCGAGGGCACGTGGCGAGGCACCGCGCAGCCTGGGGCATGCGGCGGCATGCAGCCGCCATCGTGGCGAGCGGTGGCGCACCTAACGGTCCGCCTCGGTGCTGTCCGGGCGACCGTGACGGGCATTTAATGCCCTTGTCCCCTACCGTCAGAAGTAGGTATGATAACACTGTGCCGCACTGTAGCGCCACCGTTCCCGCACTATTACAGCTACCACCCCTTTTACACTTTTGCCCCTTTCTCCTACGTTGACACCTGTCGGTGACCCCTTTGCGCTATAAAAGGAGGCCCGTGTGCGACGTAGAGGGGGTGCCCGGGGGTTCGTAGAATCGGCACGCAGGCAGCCATACGCTCGGTGCAGCTAGCTCCCCAAGCTCCCGAGCTCCCCAGTTCAATACAACTAAGCAGGAGTAGGGTTTTACGCGTCCATCGCGGCCCGAACCTGGGTAAAACGCCCGTGTGCTCGCTTCGATCTGCTCTCCGCGCTCCCTCCGCCCCCCTCCGGACAACGAAAGGGGCTCCGGCCCCATAGGTGCCCGCGGGGGACAGCCCGTCCGCCCCGACAATATCATGTCACGTTTATTATTTGATTGCATGTGATGTTTATCATGTTTTGCATCTTGTTTACTTAGAACGACGATAGTAAATAAGATGATCCCTCATAATAATTTCAAGAAAGTGTTCACCCTAACTGTGCACCGTTGCTAAGGTTCGTCGTTCCGAAGCACCACGTGATGATCGGGTGTGATAGGTCCTTACGTTCGCATACAACGGGTGTAAGACAGATTTACACACGCAAAACACTTAGGTTGACTTGACGAGCCTAGCATGTACAGACATGGCCTCGGAACACAGAAGACCGAAAGGTCGAGCATGAGTCGTATAGAAGATACGATCAACATGAAGATGTTCACTGATGTTGGCTAGTCCGTCTCACGTGATGATCGGACACGGCCTAGTTGACTCGGATCATGTAATACTTAGATGACTAGAAGAGGGATGTCTATCTAAGTGGGAGTTCATTAACTAATTTGATTAAATGAACTTTATTATCATGAACTTAGTCTAAATATTTACAATATGTCTTGTAGATCAAATGGCCAACGTAGTCCTCAACTTCAACGCGTTCCTAGAGAAAACCAAGCTGAAAGACGATGGTAGCAACTATACGGACTGGGTCCGGAACCTGAGGATTATCCTCATAGCTGCCAAGAAAGATTATGTCCTACGAGCACCGCTGGGTGACGCACCTATTCTCCCTGCAGAACAAGACGTTATGAACGCTTGGCAATCACGATGCGATGATTACTCCCTCGTTCAGTGTGGCATGCTTTACAGCTTAGAGCCGGGGCTCCAAAAGCGTTTTGAGAGACATGGAGCATATGAGATGTTCGAAGAGCTGAAAATGGTTTTCCAAGCTCATGCCCGGGTCGAGAGATATGAAGTCTCCGATAAATTCTTTAGCTGTAAGATGGAGGAAAATGGCTCTGTCAGTGAGCACATACTCAAAATGTCTGGGTTGCACAACCGCTTGACTCAACTGGAAGTTAATCTCCCGGATGAAGCGGTCATTGACAGAATCCTCCAGTCGCTTCCACCTAGCTACAAGAGCTTTGTGATGAACTACAATATGCAGGGGATGGTAAAGACCATTCCTGAAGTATATGCTATGCTGAAATCAGCAGAGGTAGAAATCAAGAAGGAGCATCAAGTGTTGATGGTGAATAAAACCACTAAGTTCAAGAAGGGCAAGGGTAAAAAGAACTTCAAGAAGGACGGCAAGGAAGTTGCCGCGCCCGGTAAGCAAGTTGCCGGGAAGAAGCCAAAGAATGGACCCAAGCCCGAGACTGAGTGTTTTTATTGCAAGGGAAGTGGTCACTGGAAGCGGAACTGCCCCAAATACTTAGCGGACAAGAAGGCCGGCAAAACCAAAGGTATATGTGATATACATGTAATTGATGTGTACCTTACCAGTACTCGTAGTAGCTCTTGGGTATTTGATACCGGTGCAGTTGCTCACATTTGTAACTCAAAGCAGGAGCTGCGGAATAAACGGAGACTGGCGAAGGATGAAGTGACGATGCGCGTCGGGAATGGTTCCAAGGTCGATGTGATCGCCGTCGGCACGCTGCCTCTACATTTACCTACGGGATTAGTTTTAAACCTCAATAATTGTTATTTAGTGCCAAGTTTGAGCATGAACATTGTATCTGGATCTCGTTTAATTCGAGATGGCTACTCATTTAAATCCGAGAATAATGGTTGTTCTATTTATATGAGAGATATGTTTTATGGTCATGCTCCGATGGTTAATGGTTTATTCTTAATGAATCTCGTACATGATGATACACATATTCATAGTGTGAATACCAAAAGAGTGAAAGTTGATAACAATAGTCTCACATATTTGTGGCACTGCCGCCTTGGTCACATAGGTGTCAAACGCATGAAGAAGCTCCATGCAGATGGACTTTTAGAGTCTCTTGATTATGAATCATTTGACACGTGCGAACCATGCCTCATGGGTAAAATAACCAAGACTCCGTTCTTAGGAACAATGGAGCGAGCAACCAACTTATTGGAAATCATACATACCGATGTGTGCGGTCCAATGAGTGTTGAGGCTCGCGGAGGCTATCGTTATGTTCTCACCCTCACTGATGACTTGAGTAGATATGGGTATATCTACTTAATGAAACACAAGTTTGAGACCTTTGAAAAGTTCAAGGAATTTCAGAGTGAGGTTGAAAATCAACGTGATAGAAAGATCAAGTTTCTACGATCAGATCGTGGAGGAGAATACTTGAGTCACGAATTTGGCACACACTCAAGAAAATGTGGAATAGTTTCACAACTCACGCCGCCTGGAACACCTCAGCGTAATGGTGTGTCCGAACGTCGTAATCGCACTCTATTAGATATGGTGCGATCTATGATTTCTCTTACCGACTTACCGCTATCTTTTTGGGGCTATGCTTTAGAGACTGCCGCATTCACTTTAAATAGGGCTCCATCGAAATCCGTTGAGACGACACCGTATGAATTATGGTTTGGGAAGAAACCTAAGCTGTCGTTTCTAAAAGTTTGGGGATGCGATGCTTATGTCAAGAAACTTCAACCTGAAAAGCTCGAACCCAAGTCGGAAAAATGCGTCTTCATAGGATACCCTAAAGAAACTGTTGGGTATACCTTCTACCTCAGATCCGAAGGCAAGATCTTTGTTGCCAAGAATGGATCCTTTCTAGAGAAAGAGTTTCTCTCGAAAGAAGTAAGTGGGAGGAAAGTAGAACTTGATGAAGTGTTACCTCTTGAACCGGAAAATGGCGAAACTCAAGAAAACGTTTCTGAGGTGCCTGCACCGACTAGAGAGGAAATTAATGATGATGATCAAGATGCTTCTGATCAAGCTCCTACTGAAATTCGAAGGTCCACAAGGACACGTTCCGCACCAGAGTGGTACAGCAACCCTGTCTTGGAAATCATGTTGTTAGACAACGGTGAACCTTCGAACTATGAGGAAGCAATGGCGGGCCCGGATTCCGACAAATGGCTGGAAGCCATGAAATCCGAGATAGGATCCATGTATGAAAACGAAGTATGGACTTTGACTGACTTGCCCGTTGAACGGCGAGCCATAGAAAATAAATGGATCTTTAAGAAGAAGACAGACGCGGATGGTAGTGTGACCATCTATAAAGCTCGGCTTGTCGCTAAGGGTTATCGACAAGTTCAAGGAATTGACTACGATGAGACTTTCTCACCGGTAGCGAAGCTGAAGTCCGTCCGAATCATGTTAGCAATTGCCGCATACTATGATTATGAGATATGGCAAATGGACGTCAAAACGGCATTCCTTAATGGTTTCCTTAAGGAAGAATTGTATATGATGCAGCCGGAAGGTTTTGTCGATCCTAAGAATGCTGACAAGGTGTGCAAGCTCCAACGCTCGATTTATGGGCTGGTGCAAGCATCTCGGAGTTGGAACATTCGCTTTGATGAGATGATCAAAGCCTTTGGGTTTACACAGACTTATGGAGAAGCCTGTGTTTACAAGAAAGTGAGTGGGAGCTCTGTAGCATTTCTCATATTATATGTAGACGACATACTTTTGATGGGAAATGATATAGAACTCTTGGACAGCATTAAGGCCTACTTGAATAAAAGTTTTTCCATGAAGGACCTTGGAGAAGCTGCTTATATATTAGGCATCAAGATCTATAGAGATAGATCGAGACGCCTCATAGGTCTTTCACAAAGCACATACCTTGATAAAATATTGAAGAAGTTCAATATGGATCAATCTAAGAAAGGGTTCTTACCTGTATTACAAGGTGTGAAATTGAGCTCAGCTCAATGTCCGACCACGGCAGAAGATATAGAAGAGATGAGTGTCATCCCCTATGCCTCAGCCATAGGTTCTATTATGTATGCCATGCTGTGTACCAGACCTGATGTAAACCTTGCCGTAAGTTTGGTAGGAAGGTACCAAAGTAATCCCGGCAAGGAACACTGGACAGCGGTCAAGAATATCCTGAAGTACCTGAAAAGGACTAAGGAAATGTTTCTCGTTTATGGAGGTGACGAAGAGCTCGTCGTAAAAGGTTACGTCGACGCTAGCTTCGACACAGATCTGGATGACTCTAAGTCACAAACCGGATACGTGTATATTTTGAATGGTGGGGCAGTAAGCTGGTGCAGTTGCAAGCAAAGCGTCGTGGCAGGATCTACATGTGAAGCGGAGTACATGGCAGCCTCGGAGGCAGCACATGAAGCAATTTGGGTGAAGGAGTTCATCACCGACCTCGGAGTCATACCCAATGCGTCGGGGCCAATCAAGCTCTTCTGTGACAACACTGGAGCTATTGCACTTGCAAAGGAGCCCAGGTTTCACAAGAAGACCAGGCACATCAAGCGTCGCTTCAACTCCATTCGTGAAAATGTTCAAGATGGAGACATAGAAATTTGTAAAGTGCACACGGATCTGAATGTCGCAGATCCGTTGACTAAACCTCTCCCTAAGGCAAAACATGATTAGCACCAAAACTCTATGGGTGTTCGATTCATCACAATGTAACTAGATTATTGACTCTAGTGCAAGTGGGAGACTGTTGGAAATATGCCCTAGAGGCAATAATAAAAGCATTATTATTATATTTCCTTATTCATGATAATTGTCTTTATTCGTGCTATAATTGTGTTAACCGGAAATCGTAATACATGTGTGAATAACAGACAACAAACATGTCCCTAGTGAGCCTCTAGTTGACTAGCTCGTTGATCGACAGATAGTCATGGTTTCCTGACTATGGACATTGGATGTCATCGATAACGGGATCACATCATTAGGAGAATGATGTGATGGAAAAGACCCAATCCTAAACATAGCATAAAGATCGCATAGTTCGTTTGCTAGAGTTTTCCAATGTCAAGTATCCTTTCCTTAGACCATGAGATCGTGTAACTCCCGGATACCGTAGGAGTGCTTTGGGTGTGCCAAACGTCACAACGTAACTGGGTGACTATAAAGGTATGCTACGGGTATCTCTGAAAGTGTCTGTTGGGTTGACATGGATCAAGACTGGGATTTGTCACTCCGCTTGACGGAGAGGTATCACCGGGCCCTCTTGGTAACGCATCATCATAATGAGCTCAGTGTGATCAAAGTGTTTGATCACGGGATCATGCATTACGGAACGAGAAAAGTGACTTGCCGATAACGAGATTGAACGAGGTACTGGGATACCGACGATCGAATCTCGGGCAAGTAAAATACCGATTGACGAAGGGAATCGTATACGGGATTAATTGAATCCTTGACATCGTGGTTCATCCGATGAGATCATCGTGGATCATGTGGGAGCCAACATGGGTATCCAGATCCTGCTGTTGGTTATTGCCCGAGAGCCGTCTCGGTCATGTCTGCATGTCTCCCGAACCCGTAGGGTCTACACACTTAAGGTTCGGTGACGCTAGGGTTGTGAAGATATGTATGTGCAGTAACCCGAATGTTGTTCGGAGTCCCGGATGAGATCCCGTACGTCACGAGGAGTTCCGGAATGGTCCGTAGGTAAAGAATTATATATAGGAAGTGCTATTTTGGCCATCGGGACAAGTTTCGGTGTTATCGATATTGTACCGGGACCACCGGAGGGGTCCCGGGGTCCACCAGGTGGGGCCACCTGCCTTGGTGGGCCACATGGGCCTTAGTGGGTGCGCCTTGGCCTGCTTGGGCCAAGGGGAACCAGCCCCAAGGGCCCATGCGCCAAGGAAACTTGGAGGAGGGAGAGTCCAAAGGGGGGAAGGCACCTCCGAGGTGCCTTGGGGAGGATGGACTCCTCCCCCCCTCTTGGCCGCACCCCTTCCTTGGAGGAAGGGGCAAGGCTGCGCCCTCCCCCCCTCTAATGTGCCTATATAAAGGCAGGGGAGGGAGGGGTGGCCGCAACCTTATGCCCTGGCGCCCCCTCCTCCCTGCAACACCTCCTCCTCCTCCCGTAGTTGCTTAGCGAAGCCCTGCCGGAGTTCTGCTGCATCCACCACCACACCGTCGTGCTGGATCTTCCTCAACCTCTCCTTCCCCCTTGCTGGATCAAGAAGGAGGAGACGTCTCCCGTCCCGTACGTGTGTTGAACGCGGAGGTGCCGTCCGTTCGGTACTAGATCATCGGTGAATTTGATCACGGCAAGTACGACTACCTCATCCACGTTCACTCGAACGCTTCCGTTGCGATCTACAAAGTGGTATGTAGATGCTATCTAATCTGAATACTCGTTGCTAGATGAACTCATAGATGGATCTTGGTGAAACCGTAGGAAATTTTTTAATTTTCTGCAACGTTCCCCAACAGTGGCATCATGAGCTAGGTCTATGCGTAGTTCTTCTTGCACGAGTAGAACACAAAGTAGTTGTGGGCGTCGAATTGTCAATTCTTCTTGCCGTTACTAGTCAATCTTGATTCAGCGGTATTGTGGGATGAAGCGGCTCGGACCAACCTTACACGTACGCTTACGTGAGACCGGTTCCACCGACTAACATGCACTAGTTGCATAAGGTGGCTGGCGGGTGTCTGTCTCTCCTACTTTAGTTGGATCGGATTCGATGAACAGGGTCCTTATGAAGGGTAAATAGAGATTGACAAATCACGTTGTGGTTTGAACGTAGGTAAGAAAACGTTCTTGCTAGAACCCTAATTCAGCCACGTAAAACTTGCAACAACAATTAGAGGACGTCTAACTTGTTTTTGCAGCAAGTGCTTTGTGATATGATATGGCCAAAGTTGTGATGTATGATGAATGATCTATATGTGATGTATGAGATGTTCATGCTATTGTAATAGGAATCACGACTTGCATGTCGATGAGTATGACAACCGGCAGGAGCCATAGGAGTTGTCTTTATTTTTTGTATGACCTGCGTGTCATTAAGAATCGCCATGTAAATTACTTTACTTTATTGCTAAACGCGTTAGCCATAGTAGTAGAAGTAATAGTTGGCGAGCAACTTCATGGAGACACGATGATGAAGATCATGATGATGAAGATCATGGTGTCAAGCCGGTGACAAGATGATCATGGAGCCCCAAGATGAAAATCGAAGGAGCTATGTGATATTGGCCATATCATGTCACGTTTATTATTTGATTGCATGTGATGTTTATCATGTTTTGCATCTTGTTTACTTAGAACGACGGTAGTAAATAAGATGATCCCTCATAATAATTTCAAGAAAGTGTTCACCCTAACTGTGCACCGTTGCTAAGGTTCGTCGTTCCGAAGCACCACGTGATGATCGGGTGTGATAGGTCCTTACGTTCGCATACAACGGGTGTAAGACAGATTTACACACGCAAAACACTTAGGTTGACTTGACGAGCCTAGCATGTACAGACATGGCCTCGGAACACAGAAGACCGAAAGGTCGAGCATGAGTCGTATAGAAGATACGATCAACATGAAGATGTTCACTGATGTTGGCTAGTCCGTCTCACGTGATGATCGGACACGGCCTAGTTGACTCGGATCATGTAATACTTAGATGACTAGAAGAGGGATGTCTATCTAAGTGGGAGTTCATTAACTAATTTGATTAAATGAACTTTATTATCATGAACTTAGTCTAAATATTTACAATATGTCTTGTAGATCAAATGGCCAACGTAGTCCTCAACTTCAACGCGTTCCTAGAGAAAACCAAGCTGAAAGACGATGGTAGCAACTATACGGACTGGGTCCGGAACCTGAGGATTATCCTCATAGCTGCCAAGAAAGATTATGTCCTACGAGCACCGCTGGGTGACGCACCTATTCTCCCTGCAGAACAAGACGTTATGAACGCTTGGCAATCACGATGCGATGATTACTCCCTCGTTCAGTGTGGCATGCTTTACAGCTTAGAGCCGGGGCTCCAAAAGCGTTTTGAGAGACATGGAGCATATGAGATGTTCGAAGAGCTGAAAATGGTTTTCCAAGCTCATGCCCGGGTCGAGAGATATGAAGTCTCCGATAAATTCTTTAGCTGTAAGATGGAGGAAAATGGCTCTGTCAGTGAGCACATACTCAAAATGTCTGGGTTGCACAACCGCTTGACTCAACTAGAAGTTAATCTCCCGGATGAAGCGGTCATTGACAGAATCCTCCAGTCGCTTCCACCTAGCTACAAGAGCTTTGTGATGAACTACAATATGCAGGGGATGGTAAAGACCATTCCTGAAGTATATGCTATGCTGAAATCAGCAGAGGTAGAAATCAAGAAGGAGCATCAAGTGTTGATGGTGAATAAAACCACTAAGTTCAAGAAGGGCAAGGGTAAAAAGAACTTCAAGAAGGACGGCAAGGAAGTTGATGTGCGGGAAACAAGGGGCCTGAACCCACCTCATCCCTGCCTCCGTCAAAAGCGTGAGAAAGGTCGAGCGATGTGGGAAGACGGCAAGGCCTGCTGCCGGGCGAGGAAATGTTTATCTTAGAGATATCAAGGATTTACTCCTTCTCGTGGGTTCTACCCGCAAACAAATGACCCGGCAAACATCCCTTTTTCATTAAAAACATTCCACTAAGGTACAGTCCATAGGGAATGAAAAACATGAATGATGGGATTACAAGTTTTAAATTCAGCTAAGGCCCGAAGGCTTACAAACTAAAAAGAGATAAGGTGCCCGTAACCCCTTTCTTGTCCCTCTCCTCAGGAGGCAGGTCAAGGAGGCGAAAAGGGCAAAAGGAGCACCTAGGCGAGGTACGAGCGGCAGAAGGCACCAGGAAAACATCCCGGCGGCCACCTCCATGGGAAGCTGGTGATGATGATGACGGTAGAAGAGCTGGAAGACGAGGCGGCAAGACCGGCAGTATGCGACGAAGGCGTCGATGCCCGCGTACTCCGAGCTGACGGCGCGCCATCCGCCTTCTTCGCCTTCTCGCACGTCCTACGCCAGCCACCCAAGGAGACGGCCACGAGGAGTTGGTGGGGGCTCGGTGCAGATGCTGCTGCTGCCAACATCACCCCAGGACAATGGGACCGACGCCTAGTCGGACCCGTCATCCTACCGCCTACCACCCCCGTCGCCGGTGTCGCTGTCCTCCTCGTCACTCTCGCCAGAGGAGGAATCTTCATCGTCAGAGGAGCTCTCCACGCAGCACTTCAGGCGAGTTCCAAAATCGCCGAAGACCTTGACGGAGAGAAGGCTGCCCTCCATCAGCTTAAAATGGAGAGTGAACCCCTCCGCCAGGCGGTGGATACGAGCAAATGTCTTCCATCCCCGACGAAGATACATTACATGAGGGGCTGGGAATTCGACGCGAACCCACGTGCCACTGATCCCACAGACCCTCATGTGCAGCCGCAATGACTCCGGCGGATCCAGCTCCATCTCCCGCGCGAATGGAGTCAGGAGACGAATGCGACGGTGAGGCGGCCAGCGCAGCCAGACAAATAACTCACAAGGGTCATCCCCAACGTGGCCCTTCGTGGGGGGAGGAACTGCTGGCGGAGGCGAGGCCGGCGCGTCGCCCCGTCCTCCTCTTCCTCGAGCGCCTCGGCCTCGCCCACGGCCTCGCCCCTCCCTCTTCCCCTTGCGGCTGGCTCCGCCACCGCAGGGGCAGGAGAAGGAGGGACGCGTTGTCAAGCGGCGACCCGCGCCGCCACCGTTGAAGGACCAGAGTTCCCTCTCTCCATGGCGGATCGAAGGGGGGAGCAGAAGCTGAAGGAAGGAGGAGATGAAGGAATGCGGGGCGCCATCCCCCCTCCCGCTCTTTATAAAGGAACGGGGTGGGGGCTCGGCGACCCCGCTCCGCCAATCAAGACGCGGAAGGCGCAGGGAACTGGGACCGACCCGCTGCCCCAGCCCGCGGCGGCCCAGTTTCCCGCCTCCACCGATCGCCACCCCAAGCGCATGGGAGCCATGTGGCAGGCGTGCAGGACCGAGGCGACGGGTGAGGCGACCTCTCCCCACCCCGTGATCGTGGGGAGTGGACGCCTTGAAGACCATGCCTCGACCCCGTTCAGTAAATGGGCCGCGCTTCCACCTGTTTATGGGGAAGGCGCGAACCGCCCCCTTTACTACGACATGACGCATGCATGCAGAGCTCAGCCCCACACATGCCGCCCATGTCACACACGCCTCCCCACGCCGCGCCACATGCGGGGAGCATGGGAAGCGCAGCGCGCGAAGGAACTTACCGCGGTAAAAACTGCCCCGCCTGCCCGCGCACCGTTTTTGGGCCTAGCCCAACAACGCGCTGCGCTTATGTGTGACCCAGGCCCGGGGGCTCCTGCCGGTGTACAAAAAGGGGGGGTACACTTTTTGTACCCCTATAACTGTGCACGGGCAGTCTGAGCCACGGGCACCGCCACACCAAGCACGACAAGGGAGGTAAGCCAAGGTGAGGTCGGAGCTCAAGAGAAGCAGAACGAGGCCAAGACCAAGACCACAAAGAGCAAAGGGGACGAAGCGGACTCCCCCGGCAAGATCCTTGCCGGGGGGCAGTTCTAGCAAACTCGGCAAGACCCTTGCCGTGGCAGCTCGCCCCACACCTACGGAGCGAGTCACCCTTGAGTCCACTGCCCCCATGGGGCAAGGATTCGGGAGACATCCCCGTGGTGGCATGCAGATCTTTGTGAAGACATTCAAGATCAGATACACACTTTAGAAGATGATGATCCTTGGCGGGATCCCAGCCAAGGAGGACCACAAGGCCCCCGGCAAGAGCCTTGTCGGGGATGACAACAGGCGCCACGGCAAGACCCTTGCTGGGGCCCTGGCAAGGCCCTTGCCATGAATACCCGTAGGGCCACCATCAGGCCCACGCCAATCAAACCTCCACCGCCGTTCGCATGCAGCTGCCGACCCAACCAGCTGGGCAGGCATCTGCGTGGCGGCAAGCGGATCTTCGTGGAGACCCACCACTGTGCCACCTCAGCCGCCTGCTTGCCTGCATGGCACCGCGGGCACGACTGGCCAGGGCGCGTGTCGACGCAAGAAGGAGCGGCGACGGACGAGACACGGCTCTCCCCCGTCCCCGACAAAGCGAGGACACCTAAGCAAGACGCATTAAATGTGCCTTGTCATATAATGCGAGGGATAACCTCGCATCACTGTACTCTTTCCACCTGCTGTGTGCCACTATGGCAACCCCTATCCCTATAGAAGGAGGCCCAAGGCGACCAAGAGGAGGATTCGGCTTTTTGGAGCTCCTCACGCCCCATTACTAGTTCAAAAACATAGATAAACAAACCACCAAAGCAGGAGTAGGGTTTTACGCATCCTCGCGACCTGAACCTGGGTAAAGGAACCGTGTGCTATCTGTTTGATCCGCTCTTCTCACGACCCCGCGCCCCGCAACCGTAGTAGGGATTCTTGTGATCCCATAGGCGTCGTTCCACACTGACACTTAACGGAAATTGGAATCTAATATTCCCTTCCTTCATATCAATAATTGCACCAATCGTTCTATGGAAAGGTCTACCAAGAATAATAGGACATGAAGGATTGCAATCTATATCAAGAACAATAAAATCTACGGGAACATAATTCCTATTTGCAACAATAAGAACATCATTAATTCTTCTCATAGGTTTCTTAATGGTGGAATCCGCAAGGTGCAAGTTTAAAGAGCAATCATCAAATTCGCAGAAACCTAACAAATCACACAAAGTTTTTGGAATCGTGGAAACACTAGCACCCAAATCACACAAAGCATAGCATTCATAATCCTTAATTTTAATTTTAATAGTAGGTTCCCACTCATCATAAAGTTTTCTAGGGATAGAAACTTCCAACTCAAGTTTTTCTTCGTAAGATTGCATCAAAGCATCAACGATATGTTTAGTAAAGGCTTTATTTTGACTATAAGCATTTGGAGAATTTGGCACGGATTGCAACAAGGAAATACAATCTATCAAAGAGCAATTATCATAATTAAATTTCTTGAAATCCAAAATAGTGGGTTCATTAATGTCTAGAGTTTTGATCTCTTCAATCCCACTTTTATCAATTTTAGCATCAAGATCTAAAAACTCCAAATTTTTGGAACGCCTTCTAGGTAAAGGTGGATCACATTCAGTCCCATCATTATCAAGATTCATATTGCAAAACAAAGATTTAATAGGAGACACATCAATAACTTTTGGATCTTCATCTTTATTTTCATAAAAAATTCCGGTTTAGCGGCCATCCTATTAACTAAGGTGGCTTGCTTATCCGACATTTCAGCTATCAATTTCTCAAGGTGAGCAATCTGAGATTTCCAACCATCAAATTCTTTGGACATATCATCGAGCTCTTTATTCATATAACTCATAAAGCTTTTTTGTTCCTTAAGCTCATTTCTAAAGAAATTATTATGCTCAAACTGTAAAACCATAAAACTCCTGACATTGCTTTCGATCTCTTCTAACCTTTGAAGGTGAATATCTCCAAATCTAGGTAGAGCCATCGACAAGCAAGCAATCCAACACACGAGCAAACAAGAAACGGGTGAGAAAAAGGCAAACGGAAAAGAGGGTGCGAATAAAATGGCAAAAGTGAAGTGGGGGAGAGGAAAACAAGAGGCAAATGGCAAATAATGTAATGCGGGAGATAAGGGTTTGTGATGGGTACTTGGTATGTTGACTTTTGCGCAGACTCCCCGGCAACGGCGCCAGAAATCCTTCCTGCTACCTCTTGACCACTTTGTTGGTTTTCCCTTGAAGAGGAAAGGGTGATGCAGTAGAGCAGCGTAAGTATTTCCCTCAGTTTTTGAGAACCAAGGTATCAATCCAGTAGGAGACCACGCGCGAGTCCCTCGCACCTACACAAACAAATAGATCCTCGCAACCAACACGGTAAGGGGTTGTTAATCCCTACACAGTCACTTACGAGAGTGAGATCTGATAGATATGATAAGATAATATTTTTGGTATTTTTATGATAAAGATGCAAAGTAAAATAAAAGGCAATAAAAATAGACCCGGGGGCCATAGGTTTCACTAGTGGCTTCTCTCGAGAGCATAAGTATTACAGTGGGTGAACAAATTACTGTTGAGCAATTGATAGAATTGAGCATAGTTATGAGAATATCTAGGTATGATCATGTATATAGGCATCACGTCCGAGACAAGTAGACCGACTCCTGCCTGCATCTACTACTATTACTCCACACATCGACCACTATCCAGCATGCATCTAGAGTATTAAGTTCATAAGAACGGAGTAACGCCTTAAGTAAGATGACATGATGTAGAGGGAACTCATGCAATATGATATAAACCCCATCTTGTTATCCTCGATGGCAACAATACAATACATGCCTTGCTGCCCCTACTGTCACTGGGAAAGGACACCGCAAGATCGAACCCAAAGCTAAGCACTTCCCCCATTGCAACAAAGATCAATCTAGTAGGCCAAACCAAACTGATAATTTGAAGAGACTTGCAAAGATAACCAATCATACATAAAAGAATTCAGAGGAGATTAAAATATTGTTCATAGATAAACTTGATCATAAACCCACAATTCATCGGTCTCAAAAAACACACCGCAATAGAAGATTACATCGAATAGATCTCCACAAGAGAGGGGAGAACATTGTATTGAGATCCAAAAAGAGAGAAGAAGCCATCTAGCTAATAACTATGCTCCCGAAGGTGTGAGGTAAACTACTCACACATCATCGGAGAGGCTATGGTGTTGACGTAGAAGCCCTCCGTGATCGATGCCCCCTCCGGCAGAGCTCCGGAAAAGGCCCCAAGATGGGATCTCAAGGGTACAAAAGGTTGCGGCGGTGGAATTAGGTTTTTGGCTCCGTATCTGGTAGTTTGGGGGTACATAGGTATATATAGGAGGAAGAAGTACGTCGATGGAGCAACGCGGGGCCCACGAGGGTGGTGGGCGTGCCTGGGGGGGGTGTGGTAGGCGCGCCCCCTACCTCGTGCCCTCCTGGTTGATGTCTTGACGTAGGGTCCAAGTCCTCTGGATCACGTTTGTTCCGAAAATCACGTTCCTGAAGGTTTCATTCCGTTTGGACTCTGTTTGATATTATTTTTCTGCGAAACTCTAAAATAGGAAAAAACAACAATTCTGAGTTGGGCCTCCGGTTAATAGGTTAGTCCCAAAAATAATATAGAAGTATATAATAAAGCCCATTAATGTCCAAAACAGAATATAATATAGCATGAAGCAATCAAAAATTATAGATACGTTGGAGACGTATCAGTGTCCATGGCGTGGGAGGGGCGAGAGCCCCTCCGAGATTGGATCTGTCTCTCTGTATCTCTCTGTTTCTGCGTTCCCGGATTCCGCCCTTTCACCGTTTCTTATATATCTGGAGATCCGTAACTCCGATTGGACTGAAACCTTCGCCCAGATTTTTCTCCGAAAATTAGCTTTCTTGCGGCCAAAGAAGAGCAGCAACCGCCTTACGGGGGGCCCATGAGGGTCAGGGGGCGCCCCCTGCCTTGTGGCCCCCTCGGGCACCTTCTTGCGTTGATTCTTCTTCCCATATTTCACAAATATTCCAAAAACATTCTCCGTCCGTTTTTATTCTGTTTGGACTCTGTTTGATATGGGGTTTCTGCGAAACAAAAATATGCAACAAACAGGAACTGGTAATGGGCACTGGATGTTAGTCCCAAAAATAGTATAAAAAGTTGCCAAAAGTATATAAAAGTTGTATAATATTGGCATGGAACAATAAAAAAATATAGATACGACTGAGACGTACCACGATGTGCCTTGCCATGTGTCTGGCAAGGGGGTATAAGATCTAGGAGTGGATCATCGGACATCGGTCAAAATTGTCCTTAGGAATAAGGAAACGTTTCTCGATTATGGGGGTGATGAAGAGTTCGGCATAAAGGGTTACACTGATGCAAGGTTTAACACCTATCCAGATGACTCTAAGTAGCAAACCGGATACGTATAGTGGAGCAACCATTTGGAATAGCTCCAAGTGGAGCATGGTAGCAACATCTACAATATGACATAGAGATTTGCGAAGTACACACGAATCTGAATGTTGCAGACCCGTTGACTAAAACCTCTCTCGCAAGCATGACATGATCAAACCCTAGAACTATGAGTGTTAATCACATGGCGATGTGAACTAGATTATTGACTCTAGTAAACTCTTTGGGTGTTAGTCACATGGTGATGTGAACTATGAGTGTTAATCACATGGCGATGTGAAATAGACTATTGACTCTAGTGCAAGTGAGAAACTGTTGGAAATATGCCCTAGAGGCAATAATAAAATGGTTATTATTATATTTCCTTGTTCATGATAATTGTCTATTATTCATGCTATAATTGTATTAATCGAAAACCGTAATACATGTGTGAATACATAGACCACAACATGTCCCTAGTAAGCCTCTAGTTGACTAGCTCGTTGATTAATAGATGGTTATGGTTTCCTGACCATGGACATTGGATGTCGTTGATAACGGGATCACATCATTAGGAGAATGATGTGATGGACAAGACCAATCCTAAGCATAGCACAAGATCATGTAGTTCGTTTGCTAGAACTTTTCTAATGTCAAGTATCATTTCCTTAGACCATGAGATTGTGCAACTCCCGGATACCGTAGGAGTGCTTTGGGTGTATCAAATGTCACAACGTAACTGGGTGGCTATAAAGGTGCACTACAGGTATCTCCGAAAGTGTCTGTTGGGTTGGCACGAATCAAGACTGGGATTTGTCGCTCCTTATGATGGAGAGGTATCTGTCGTGGGAGTAAGTCTGACAGTAGAATAGGGGGTACATAGGAGGAGGCAAGATCCTAGCTATAGTGAGATTGTGCACGCAAGGTTTATGAGTTCAGGCCCTTCTCGGAGGAAGTAACAACCCTACGTCTCGGTGCCCGGAGGCTTGGTCGACTGGATTATGCGTGAGAGTTACAGGGGGTGCGAACCCTTTGTGCCAATGGAGGGGGTGGCTTATATAGAGTGCGCAAGGACCCCATCCAGCCCATGTTACAAAGGGTTCAATGTACATTAAGACAAGGCGTTATTGGTAACGCTAATAATAAAGAGGTATAAATGATCTTTAATACTACAGAGTGAATGCCCGACCGTTGCCATCCTGAGTGACGTTAGGTCTTCTGTACTCTGAGTGGTTTCTTGTATAGTCGAATGAATTCATCTTCGTCGAATGGAATTGGGGTATCTGAGTGAGGTTGAAGGTCGAGTGGATTGCACTCTGCTACCTCTTGAGCATGCGTTGGTTTTCCCTTGAAGAGGAAAGGGTGATGCAGCAAAGTAGCTTAAGTATTTCCCTCAGTTTTTGAGAACCAAGGTAACAATCCAGTAGGAGATAACACGCAAGTCACCTAATACCTACACAAACAATCAAGAACCTTGCAACCAACGCGATGAAGGGGTTGTCAATCCCTTCACCGTCACTCGCAAAAGTGAGATCTAATAAAGATAGTAAGATAAATATTTTTGGTATTTCTGTTGTATAGATTGGAAAGTGAAGATTACAAAATAGTAAATGAGATGTGATGTAAATGAAAGAGATGCAATATAATAAGGGTGGGAGTGCGCCCTCCTGCCTCGTGGCTGCCTCGCCGAGTTCCAGACTTCAACTCCAAGTCTTCTGGATTTCGTTTGTTCCCAGAAAGACCATCGTGAATGTTTCATTTCGTTTGGATTCCGTTTGGTATTCCTTTTTTTGCAAAACACTGAAATAGGCAAAAAACAGAAATTGGCACTGGGCCTTCGGTTAATAGGTTAGTTCCAAAAATAATATAAAATAGCATATTAAAGCCCATTAAACATCCAAAACAGATAATATAATAGCATGGAACAATAAAAAATTATAGATACATTGGAGACGTATCAAGCATCCCCAAGCTTAATTCCTGCTCGTCCTCGAGTAGGTAAATGATACAAACATATTTTTTTATGTGGAATGCTACCTAACATAATTTCCAATGTAATTTTCTTTATTGTGGCATGAATATTCAGATCCATAAGATTCAAAACAAAAGTTTAATATTGACATAAAAACAATAATACTTCAAGCATACTAATAAAGCAATCATGTCTTGTGAAAATAACATGGCCAAAGAAAGTTATCCCTACAAAATCATATAGTCTGGCTATGCTCTATCTTCATCACACAAAATATTTAAATCATGCACAACCCCGATGACAAGCCAATCAATTGTTTCATACTTTTGACGTTCTCAAACTTTTTCAATTTTCACGCAATACATGAGCGTGAGCCATGGACATAGCACTATAGGTGGAATAGAATGGTGGTTGTGGAGAAGACAAAATGGAGAAGATAGTCCCACATCAACTAGGCGTATCAACGGGCTATGGAGATGCCCATCAATAGATATCAATGTGAGTGAGTAGGGATTGCCATGCAACGGATGCACTAGAGCTATAAGTGTATGAAAGCTCAACAAACGAAACTAAGTGGGTGTGCATCCAACTTGCTTTCTCACAAAGACCTAGGGCAATTTGAGGAAGCCCATCATTGGAACATACAAGCCAAGTTCTATAATGTAAAATTCCCACTAGTATAAAAGTGACAACATAGGAGACTCTCTATCATGAAGATCATGGTGCTACTTTGTAACGCCCCGGATCTGATGCGCCAGGTGTCCTCCAGTTATTCGTCGTTGTTGCCATGTCATTTGCTTGCGTGTCACATCTTGCCATGCCATCATCCGCATTGCATCATCATATTTTCGAAACTTGCATCCGTCCGGGTTCTCCGAGTTCTCTCCCTTGTCCGTTCTGAGACCAACCACACTTGCACGCGCCCGCGGCATGTCCGAATATTATTTTATAAGTGGCGTAAAAATGTTCTCGGAATGGGGTGAAACTTGTCGAGCGGCCTTATTATAGTGTAGACAGACCGCCTGCCAAATTTCATCGCATTCGGAGTCCGTTTGATAGCTCAACCGTTAAACATATAGCGGTACCGTTGCCGGTACTTTCGTCGGACGTTTTCAGTCTCCAGAAACAGTTGCCGGGCTGCACTCTTCTCCTCTCCTCTCCTCTCAGCCCAACCACTCTAGCACAGTCCAAAAACCCCCTCTCCTCAGTCCACCTAGGTCCCCTAACCCCTCTCTCTCGATCGGATCCGTCGGATCGCGATCGGAGGCCTCGAAAACCCCTCCTAACCCCCCAAACCCTAATTCTGCCTATAAAAGGAAGCCCCCCTTTCCATTTTTGGCCTTCTCTTCCCTCCTCCTCGAAATCAGCGCCCTCCCAATCATCAGCCGCCGCCTCCATCCTCATTTTCCGCGCCGGCGCACTTCCCCGCCGCCAAGTGTCGCCGCCTCGTTCGCTCCGCCGCCGCCTGACCGTGCCCTCCTCCAACCCACGCGCGCCACGTCGCCCTGCCTCCCCGTCCCACCGCCGAGGGCCCGCCGAAGCCTAGTTCGGGCCCTGGAAGCCCATCGGCGCCCGAACCGTGCCGTCTCCCCGCTCGCCCGAGCGATCCAGATCAGGAGAGGAGCTCCCGATCCAGATCGAACCCCGCCGTCGCCGCCTCTGCGCTGCTGCTTCGCCGGAGCCCCACCGCCGGTGAACACCTTCACCAGGTCGCGCCGCTCCGCCCCTCCTTCTCCCTGTTCAACTCGTTGCTCCCTCCCATCTCAAATCTCTCCCGTTTCTCTCTTTCTACAGGAACATGAGGAGGCCATGGAAACCGCCCCCAAGCTGTGCTCCATTCCGCCGTCCCCAGCCAAGTTCCTCGACCCGCCGCCCGGCCTCCGGCCTTGCCGGGTTGCCGCACGCCGTCGCCGGAGCAGTCGGCTCCCATGCCGGATCGGGAGGAGCCCGATCTGAACCCGCCGCCGTTGACCCCCGCGTGGGCCCCGCGTCCGGCCCATCTCCCTCCTCCCGCTGGTCGGCCTCCTCCGCTTCCTGGGCCCGGCCCATGGTGAGCAGCCCCCCAGCGCCTCTCTGTTCGTTGGGCCAGCCTTCAGATTCGGCCCAGTTCCTTTTTTTTTCAGATCTGCGTTTTAGTCATTTTTCCTGAGACTGGCAGTTTTACAGAATAATCCCTCATCTTCATGCATATAATAACTCTTGAACCGTGCATCGGATTAAAATGATTTATATATGTAAAATGCTCAGAAAATTGTGTAGTTTAATAATATCCAAATTTCATCTATGTTTAACATGATTAAAATGCTGTTTGTTTAAATTTGCTCCTATGCCATGTTAAAATGATTTAATTCATAACTAATTAACCGTAACTCGGTTTTAAATAAATTATATATGTAAATGGGGTAGAAAAATGCCTAGTTTAACATGTTGCACTTTATTTTCCTGTTTAACAACATTAAAATTGTGTTTAGGTCAGAACAGTACCAAATCTATTATTTGCTTATGAGGAGTTTCCGGAATTGTTGTTTGTTGCTCCAGCCTCATTTAAACTTGCCTAGATAGGTAGTTTTTTTCATATGCATCACCCCTTGCCATGTTTAACAACATTTAATATTGTTGGGTAGCATAAACAAGAGAGAACTAAATAATTGTTGTGGTGTTTCGTCAATATGCAACTCGTTGCATATTGAGCTCCACTTAATTTGTAGTGTTGTTTGTTGCATTTGCCATGCCATGAATCATTAAACCGGACATGCATCATGCTTGCTTGTGCATCATGCCATGTTTATGTGTTGTTTGTTTACTATGTTGTGTGTTTCTTTCTGGTGTTGCTTCTTCGGGTTGATTCCGTTATCATCGCGTTCGTGAGGACCCGTTCGACTTCGTCCGTTTGTCTTCTTCATGGACTCGTTCTTCTTCCTTGTGGGATCTCAGGCAAGATGACCATACCCTCGAAATCACTTCTATCTTTGCTTGCTAGATTGCTCGCTCTTTTGCTATGCCTATGCTGCGATACCTACCACTTGCTTATCATGCCTCCCATATTGCTAAACCAAGCCCCTAACCCACCTTGTCCTAGAAAACCGTTGTTTGGCTATGTTACCGCTTTGCTCAGCCCCTCTTATAGCGTTGTTAGTTGCAGGTGAAGATGAAGTTTGTTCCTTGTTGGAACGTGGAGATGTTGTTCCTTGTTGGAACATGTTTACTTGTTGGGATATCACAATATATCTTATTTAATTAACGCATCTATATACTTGGTAAGGGGTGGAAGGCTCGGCCTTATGCCTGGTGTTTTGTTCCACTCTTGCCGCCCTAGTTTCCGTCATATCGGTATTATGTTCCCGGATTTTGCGTCCCTAACGCGGTCGGGTGATTTATGGGACCCCCTTGACAGTTCGCTTTGAATAAGACTTTTCCAGCGAGGCCCAACCTTGGTTTTACCATTTGCCTCACCTAGCCCTTTTTCCCTTGGGAGTCGCTCTCTCGAAGGTCATCTTTATTTTAGCCCCCCTGGGCCAGTGCTTCTCTAAGTGCTGGTCCAAATCGAGCGATGTCCGGCGCCCCCTGCGCAATCAGGGTCTATGCCAACCCGACGTCTTGCTCATCCGGTGTGCCCTGAGACCGAGATATGTGCAGCTCCTATCAGGATTTGTCGGCGCATCGGGCGGCTTTGCTGGACTTGTTTTATTGCTGACGAAATGTCTTGTAGCCGGGATTCCGAGACTGATCGGGTCTTCCCGGGGAGAAGGAATATCCTTCGTTGATCGTGAGAGCTTATCATGGGCTAAGTTGGGACACCCCTGCAGGGTTTTGAACTTTCGAAAGCCGTGCCCGCGGTTATGGGCAGATGGGAATTTGTTAATGTCCGGTTGTAGAAAACCCGAAGTTGATCTTAACTAAAATACACCAACCGCGTGTGTAACCGTGATGGTCTCTTCTCGGCGGGGTCCGGGAAGTGAACACGGTTGTTGGAGTTATGCTTGACGTAAGTAGTTCAGGATCACTTATTGATCATAGTTGTTCGACCGTGCTTTGCCTTCTCTTCTCGCTCTCATTTGCGTATGTTAGCCACCATATATGCTAGTCGCTTGCTGCAGCTCCACCTCATACCTTTTACCCCTACCCATAAGCTTAAATAGTCTTGATCTCGCGGGTGTGAGATTGCTGAGTCCCCGTGACTCACCAGATACTTCCAAAACCAGTTTGCAGGTGCCGATGAGACCGTGCAGGTGACGCACCTGAGCTCGAGGAGGAGTTTGATGGAGATCTTGTCCTTTATGTTGTTCCGTTTTAGTCGATCAGTAGTGGAGCCCAGTTGGGGTCGATCTTGGTCCTTTGTCGCTTTTGGGGTTTCTTCTTTTATTTTGGCTCCGTAGTCGGGCCCTGATTGTAACTGTATGATGTAATGTTTCATTCATGTATTTGTGTGAAGTGGCGATTGTAAGCCAATTATGTATCTTTTCCCCTTATGTATTACATGGGATGTGTGAAGATTACCTCACTTGCGACATTGCTTTCAATGCGGTTATGCCTCTAAGTCGTGCTTCGACACGTGGGAGATATAGCCGCATTGAGGGCGTTACATACTTTGAAGCACAAGTGTGGTAAAAGGATAGTAGCATTGTCCCTTCTCTATTTTTCTCTCATCATTTTTTTATTTTTTTATTTGGGCCTTTCTCTTTTTTTATGGCCTCTTTATTTTTTTTCGTCCGGAGTCTCATCCCGACTTATGGGGGAATCATAGTCTCAATCATCCTTTCCTCACTGGGACAATGCTCTAATGATGATGATCATCATAGTTTTATTTACTTATAACTCAAGAATTACAACTCAATACGAAGAACAAAATATGACTCTATGTGAATGCCTCCGGCAGTGTACCGGGATGTGCAATGAATCAAGAGTGACATGTATGAAAATCATGAACCATGTCTTTGCCACAAATACGATGTCAACTACATGATCATGCAAAGCAATATGACAATGATGGAGCATGTCATAATAGACGGAACAGTGGAAAGTTGCATGGCAATATATCTCGGATTGGCTATGAAAATGCCATAATAGGTAGGTATGGTGGCTGGTTTGAGGAAGGTATATGGTGGTTGTATGATACCGGTGAAAGGTGCGCGGTATTAGAGAGGCTAGCAATGGTGAAAGGGTGAGAGTGCGTATAATCCATGGACTCAACATTAGTCATAAAGAACTCACATACTTATTGCAAAAATCTATTAGTTATCAAAACAAAGTACTACGCGCATGCTCCTAGAGGGATAGATTGGTAGGAAAAGACCATCGCTCATCCCCGACCGCCACTCATAAGGAAGACAATCAATAAATAAATCATGCTCCGATTTCATCACATAACAGTTCACTATACGTGCATGCTACGGGAATCAAACCTTTAACACAAGTATCTCTCAAATTCACAACTACTCAACTAGCATGACTCTAATATCACCATCTTCATATCTCAAAACAATCATAAGGAATCAATCATAAGGAATCAAACTTCTCATAGTATTCAATGCACTTTATATGATAGTTTTTCTTATACCCATCTTGGATGCTCATCATATTAGGACTAATTTTATAGCCAAAGAAAATTACCATGCTGTTATACAAGACTCTCAAAATAATATAAGTGAAGCATGAGATATCAATAATTTCTATAAAATAAAACCATCACCGTGTTCTAAAAAGATATAAGTGAAGCACTAGATCAAAATTATCTAGCTCAAAAGATATAAGTGAAGCACATAGAGTATTCTAATAAATTCCGATTCATGTGTGTCTGTCCGAAAGGTGTGTACAGAAAGGATGATTGTGGTAAACTAAAAAACAAAGACTCAAATCAAATAAGACGCTCCAAGCAAAACACATATCATGTGGTGAATAAAAATATAGCCTCAAGTAAAGTTACCGATAGACGAAGACGAAAGAGGGGATGCCTTTCGGGGCATCCCCAAGCTTAGGATTTTGGTTGTCCTTGAATTTTACCTTGGGGTGCCTTGGGCATCCCCAATCTTAGGCTCTTGCCCCTCCTTATTCCAAAATCCATCAAATCTTTACCCAAAAACTTGAAAACTTCACAACACAAAACTTAAACAGAAAATCTCATGTGCTCCGCTAGTATAAGAAAATAAACCACCACTTTAAAGTACTGTAATGAATTCATTCTTTATTTATATTGGTGTTAAAACTACTGTATTCCAACTTCCCTATGGTTCATACCCCCCGATACTACTCATAGATTCATGAAAATAAGCAAACAACACACGAGAAACAGAATCTGTCAGAAACAGAACAGTCTGTAGTAATATGTATCAAACTAATACTTATGGAACTCCAAAAATTCTGAAATAATTGTTTGGACTTGAGTAATTTGTCTATTAATTATCTGCAAAAATAATCAACCTAAAATCACTCTCCAGTAAAAAATGGCATCTAATCTCGTGAGCGCAGAAGTTTCTGTTTTTTACAGCAAGATCGCAAAGACTTCACCCAAGTCTTCCCAATGGTTCTACTTGGAAAAAACACTAATTAAAACATAAAACCACATCTAAACAGAGGCTAGATGAATTATTTATTACTAAACAGGAACAAAAAGCAAAGAAAAAAATAAAATTGGGTTGCCTCCCAACAAGCGCTATCGTTTAACAGCCCTAGCTAGGCATAAAAACAAGAATAGATCTAGGTATTGTCATCTTTGGTATGCAATCCATAAGTGGTTCTTGTCGGCGCTCTGGGGAAGGGGGTCCCCAGATTTGCCTACCTGCGGCCCACGGCGTGGCTATGCAAGCAGGCCTGTACGGCCCATTTTCATCAACAAAGCATTCAAGACCCTCACGAGGGGCCAAGCCTCGCGAGGCGAACGACACAAGACCTCCTCGGGGGCGGCCTCTCCAGGCAGGCTCACGAGGAGTGAAGATATCAAGGTGGGGCAAACCTCGCGAGGCTCGCATGACATGAGCCATGACGATCGGCACTAGGCGGGCGCCAGCACGCGCAGCGTCCTTGTTTCCTCTTTGGTTCTAAGGAGGCAGGCGCAGGCGCGGAGTACCGAGGCATCAAGCGAAGGTTTCCATATCGGTGCAACGAGACCGAAGACCAGCAGGACGGCAAGATGGAGGTCACCATGGAGCCCAAGACAGCATCATCACCAGAGCCTTTTGCAAGCGAAGACCACTTTTGTCAAGATAGCTTGTACTAGTTGTCCCCTTTCAAACTAGCCCGCCGTTGTTGGCTCCCTTCCCGCTCAATATTTGGGGAGAGGACCAGGGCTTATATAAGTAGAACTAGCCACCACCATCGAGGCATCGGATTCAGAGGCATCTCACCCACACAAGTTAGCCGAGCACAAGAACACCTCAACCTCAGGAGGCTGTTCGTCCCCTTGTACTGTTCATCATCATCCCAAGAGGCAATCCACCACCACACACTGGAGTAGGGTATTACACCATAACGGTGGCCCAAACCAGTATAAATCTCGTGTCTTTCTGTGTTGCTAGTTCATCGAGTTCGTCCGCAAGATCTTAGTGAGCTAGGGTGTAGATTGGTAGGTGGGAAAGAACTTCGTGCGCACCCCAGAGTTCAAACCTTAAGGGTTTTGCCGGAACCCCACATCCGACATTTTGCGCGCCAGGTAGGTGTGCGCCGTAGCTTCTCTCTTGTTGATCTGCGCTTCGCCCTCGTGACAGGCGCACCATCATCACCTCCGGCGGCCAGCATCGACGACGAGGCCAGGGGGTTCCGAGCCCTGGCCCCCGCCCTGCACCAGTTGCGGTGACCAACCAAGTTCAAGTCGGAGATGCCGCCGCGTTAGAACGGCGCGGCGGACCCGTCAGCGTTCCTGCTGGCGTACGAGGAGGCCGTCCTCGAGGCCGGGGGCGGCGACAAGGTCATGGCTAACTGGCTTCCCATGGCCCTCACCGGCGAGCCGCGTGCCTGGCTGCTCAACCTCCCCGGATCCACAGTGGCGTCTTGGGAGGAGCTACGCAACCTCTTCACTGCACGCTACGCGGCACCGGCTCATCACGCAATCGCGGCCCTGCTAGGAGGCTCTCAGGCGCCTCCTTCGGATCATCATGTTAAGCCGTTCCTCCGCCAGGCTGGTGCCGCTTCCATGCACTTGGGGGCTCCGCCCAGCTGGGCCGTCCCTGAGGCCGACCTCACCTTTAGCTCAGAAGATCACCCTGACTCCACCACCGGCTCGGGCACGCTTCTGATGCTCTGCACGCCCACCATCTGCCACGTTGTCATCACCAAGACCCTCATCGATGGCGGTGTTGGCCTCAACTTGCTCTCCGTGGAAGCCTTCGGCCTCCTTCACGTGCCGCCCGAGCGGCTCAGCCTCAGCAAGCCTTTCTCGGGGGTTGGTGGCGGCACTGCCCACTCCCTGGGGCAGATCCGCCTCCCCGTCACCTTCGGCACGCACGATAACTACCGCACCGAGTTGGTCGACTTCGACCTCGCCCGCATCGGCCTTCCGTACAACGCCATCCTCGGGTACCCAGCTTTGGCCCAGTTCATGGCAGCGACTCATCCGGCCTATAACCTCATGAAGATGCCTGGAAGCAAAGGTGTCCTCACCATCAAGGGGGACACCAAGGAGGCCGTAACGGCACTCAAGCTTGCCTTCAAGACCGCAGCAGCGGCGCAGTGTTGGGGAACGTAGTAATTTCAAAAAATTTCCTACGCACACGCAAGATCATGGTGATGCATAGCAACGAGAGGGGAGAGTGTTGTCCACGTACCCTCGTAGACTGAAGCGGAAGCGTTGACACAACGTAGAGGAAGTAGTCGTACGTTCTCCTCGCGATCCAACCGATCACAGCACCGTTACTCCGGCACCTCCGAGTTCTTGGCACACGTTCAGCTCGATGACGATCCCCGGGCTCCGATCCAGCAAAGCGTCGAGGAAGAGTTCCGTCAGCACGACGGCGTGGTGACGATCTTGATGTGTTACCGGCGCAGGGCTTCGCCTAAGCACTGCAACGATATGATCGAGGTGGAATTTGGTGGAAGGGGGCACCGCACACGGCTAAGGAACGATCTCAATGATCAATTGTGTGTCTCTGGGGTGCCCCCTGCCCCCGTATATAAAGGAGCCAAGGGGGAGGGGCTGGCCAGCCAACTCTGGTGCGCCAGGGGAGTCCTACTCCCTCTGGGAGTAGGATTCCCCCCCCCCCAATCCTAGTTGGACTAGGAATCTCCAAGGGGGAGAGAGAGAGAGGGGGCGCCCACCTCTCCTAGTCCTAATAGGACTAGGGAAGGGGGAGGCGCGCAGCCCATGAGGGCAGCCCTCTCACCTCTCCTCCAAGGCCCATGTTGGCCCATTATGCCCCCGGGGGGGGGGGGGGGTTCCGGTAACCCTCCCGGTATTCCGGTAAAATCCTGATTTCACCTGGAATGCATCCGATGTCCAAACATAGGCTTCCAATATATCATTCTTTACGTCTCGACCATTTCGAGACTCCTCGTCATGTCCGTGATCACATCCGGGACTCCGAACTCCTTCGGTACATCAAAATGCATAAACTCATAATAACTGTCATCGTAACGTTAAGCGTGCGGACCCTACGGTTCGAGAACAATGTAGACATGACCGAGACACGTCTCCGGTCAATAACCAATAGCGGGACCTGGATGCCCATATTGGCTCCTACATATTCTACGAAGATCTTTATCGGTCAGACCGCATAACAACATACGTTGTTCCCTTTGTCATCGGTATGTTACTTGTCCGAGATTCGATCGTCGGTATCCAATACCTAGTTCAATCTCGTTACCGGCAAGTCTCTTTACTCGTTCTGTAATACATCATCTCGCAACTAACTCATTGGTTGCAATGCTTGCAAGGCTTTATGTGATGTGCATTACCGAGAAGGCCCTGAGATACCTCTCCGACAATCGGAGTGACAAATCCTAATCTCGAAATACGCCAACCCAATATGTACCTTCGGAGACACCTGTAGAGCACCTTTATAATCACCCAGTTACGTTGTGACGTTTGGTAGCACACAAAGTGTTCCTACGGTAAATGGGAGTTGCATAATCTCATAGTTAAAGGAACATGTATAAGTCATGGATAAAAGCAATAGCAACATACTAAACGATCGGGTGCTATGCTAATGGAATGGGTCATGTCAATCAGATCATTCAACTAATGATGTGATCTCTTTAATCAAATAACAACTCTTTGTTCATGGCTAGGAAACATAACCATCTTTGATTAATGAGCTAGTCAAGTAGAGGCATACTAGTGACACTCTGTTTGTCTATGTATTCACACATGTATTATGTTTCCAGTTAATACAATTCTAGCATGAATAATAAACATTTATCATGATATAAGGAAATAAATAATAACTTTATTATTGCCTCTAGGGCATATTTCCTTCACGCAGCTCGCCGACGCCAACACCCCCGACGCCAAGGAGGCCGCACCTGCCAAGAAGAAGCAGCTGTTCACCCAGGACAAGACAGAAACCAAGCAGGTGCCGGTCGATGAGGACGGGTCCTCAGGAGCCACCTTCACCATAGGTGCCGGCCTCGATCCCATCCAAGAAGAGGCGTTGGTGAAGTTCTTGCGCGCAAACAAGGATATATTCGCGTGGGAGCCCAATCAGCTGGTGGGAGTTTCGAGAAAGGTGATTCAGCATCACTTAAGGGTGTGCCCCAAAATGCGCCCTGTCAAGCAACGAGCGACGCGACAATCCATGGAGAAGCAAGCCTTCATCGTCCAAGAGAACCGCAAGTTGGAGGCCACGGGTACCATTCGCGAGGTTCGATACCCCACATGGCCGGAGAACCCCGTCATAGTACCGAAGAAAGGTGAGAAGGAACGAATGTGTGTCGACTTCACCAAAATCAACAAGGCGTGCCCGCAAGACCCGTTCCCTCTCCCACGCATCGACCAGATCGTCGACTCCACCGCCGAGTGCGACTTGATGTGCTTCCTGGATGCGTTCTTAGGGTATCACCAGATCAAGATGACAGTGGAAGATGTAGATAAGACAGCCTTTCTGACCCCGTGTGGGGTGTACTGCTGCACCTGCATGCCCTTCGGGCTACGCAACGCGGGCGCGACCTTCCAGCGGCTGATGCATATCGCCTTAGGGAAGCAGCTCGGGAGAAACACGGAGGCCTACGTCAATGACATGGTGGTGAAATCTCGAGAGGCGAGGACCCTGATCCAAGACCTTGAAGAGATCTTCGAGAGCTTGTGTCAAGTGAACTTGCAGCTTAACCCGGAGAAGTGTGTGTTCGGTGTCCCTTCTGGCAAGTTGCTGGGATTCCTCGTGTCCCACAGAGGAATCGAGTCGAACCCAGAGAAGATCAAGGCCATTGAGGACATGAGCCCACCGTAGACCCTCAGAGAAATGAAGAAGCTGGCCGGACGGGTGACTGCGTTGGGACGCTTCATCTCCAAACTAGGAGAACGCGCCTTGCCCTTCTTCAAACTAATGAAGAAGAAAGGCCCGTTTGAGTGGACCCCGGAGGTTGACCAAGCCTTCCAAGACCTCAAGAGGTACCTAACTAGCCCACCCATGATGGTGGCGCCACGGCCTCTCGAGCCCCTGGTGCTCTACCTGGCCGCTACCCCGTACTCTGCCAGCGCAGCGCTGGTAGCGGTTCAGGAGGAGCGTCAAGCCAAGGGCATGCTGCGCCAAGCTACATCTGAAATGACGCAAGATCAAGAAGGCGCTGTGGGAGCCGCAGCGGCGTCAACAGAGGACCAAGCTCGGCAGGATGACGTCATAGTGACCCCTGCAAGCGACCAGGCACCAGGAGTTTCACCACCTCAGGAGGCGACCGGGCCACCGCAAGACACATGCCTCACCAACGCGCCAGCCCTTGTCAAGCACCCGGTGTATTTTGTCAGCACGGTGTTGCGGGACGCAAGGGTACAATATCCCATGCCTCAGAAGCTCCTGCTCGCACTCTTGGTGGCCTCGCACAAGCTGCAACACTACTTCCAGGGCCACCCCATCAAGGTTGTCTCGGACTACCGACTGGAGAGAGTGCTCAGGAGCCCAAACTCTGCTGGAAGGGTCGCTGAATGGAACATCGAGCTGCAAGCATTCCAGTTGGAGTTCAGCACTACCCGGGCCATCAAGGGGGCCGCGCTTGCTGATTTTGTGGCAGAATGGACGGATGCCCCGGCACTTGAAGCAGGCGAAGACCGGTCTACTTCGCCAGGAAGCGAGGCGCCGGACGGCTGAGTCATGTATTGCGATGGCGCCTTCGCGCATCAGGGCGCGGGGGCCGGGGCAATACTCATATCGCCCACTCAGGACAAGCTCTACTACGCCGTGCAGCTCTGCTTCCGGCAGGGTGAGAAGGTCTCCAACAACATCGTAGAATACGAGGGCCTCATAGCTGGCCTGAAGGCCGCAACGGCTCTGGGGGTGCAACGCCTTGTTGTTAGGGGCGACTCGCAGCTCCTCGTCAACTTCTCCAACAAAGTGTACGAGCCGAAGGACGAACACATGGAGGCCTACCTCGCAGAAGTGCGCAAGATGGAAAAACAGTTCATGGGGCTGGAGCTACAGCATGTGCCTCGAGGCACCAACAAGGAAGCCGATGACATCGCCAGGAGGGCGTCCAAGCGGCAGCCCCAGGAGTTTGGCGTCTTCGAGGAGTGGCTCCTCAAGCTGTCAGTGACGCCAGCACTGTCAAGCATATCTCAGCCTCGAGAGGAGCTCCCACATCCACGTACCACGGGAGCCCCAGCCTGTGGCCCGACCTCCTGAGCTTGCCTGCTCCTGGCGCTCGAGCCTCAGGAGGAATGCTGGACCAAGGAATTCAAGGAGTACTTGATGCAAGGGACGCTACCGGAGAAGGAAGAGGACGCAGAGTGCGTGGCTAGGCAAGCCACGACATACTGTATCCAGGACGGTGAGTTGTACAGGAAGCGACCGAAGGATGTCTCGCTGCGTTGCATCTCCGGTGACCAAGGAAAAGAGTTGCTGGTTGACATGCACGGTGGGGACTGCGGACACCACTCACCGTCATGGACTTTCCTCGGGAAGGTGTTCCGCAGCGGATTCTACTGGCCCACGATGCTCAACGACGTGGCCGAATTGGTGAAGTCCTGTGAAGCTTGCCAGTTCCACGCCAAGCAGATACATCAGCAAGCTCAGGGCCTCCAGACCATACCACTTACGTGGCCGTTTGCAGTCTGGGGGCTGGATATCTTGGGCCCCTTCCCTCGAGCGCCGGGGGGCTAACGCTACCTGTACGTCGCCATCGACAAGTTCACCAAGTGGGCGGAAGTGGAAGCTGTTCAGACCATCCCGGCCGGATCCGCGGTCAAGTTCATCAAGGGCATCGTGAGCCGTTTCGGAGTCCCCAACCGCATCATCACCGATAACAGGTCGCAGTTCACCAGTAACCTCTTCAAAACCTACTGTGCTAACCTTGGAACACAGATTTGCTACGCTTCGGTGGCGCACCCTAGGAGCAATGGTCAGGCCGAACGCGCCAACGCGAAGGTCCTGAGGGGCCTCAAGACCAGGACCTTCAAGAAGAAGCTCGAAGCCTGTGGCAGGGGCTGGTATGACGAGCTCCAGTCCGTGCTGTGTTCCATCTGCACCACCGCCACCAAGCCAACGGGCGAGACCCCATTCTTCCTTGTCTACGAAGCTGAAGCAGTCCTTCCTCACGAGGTCAAGCATCGCTCCGCACGAGGCCAGGCATTTGATGAAATGCAGCAGGATGCCACGCGGGGGGTGGATCTCGTGCTGGGGGAGGAATGTCGTCGTGAAGCTGCGCCGAGGGCGGCAAGGTACCAGCAAGCGCTGCGGTGATACCACTGCCGCAACATCCACTCCAGAACGCTCGAGACAGGCGACCTCGTCCTAAGGCAGGTCCTCTCCAGGGAAGGGCTGCATAAGCTCTCACCCATGTGGGAGGGCCCGTTCAAGGTCGTCCACATCTCCAGGCCTGGCGCTGTGCGCCTGGAGACACAGGACAGGATACCCATCTAGAACGCCTGGAACATCTAGCACCTCCGGAAGTTCTACCCATGAAGCAAGGCCTAAAGCCTGTGAAGAAAGGCCCAGAGCCTGTGAAGAAGGCCTGGTGCCTATGAAGAATCGCCGCCTGTGACACTCTCACGTAATAACTAGTGGGGCTGTACATGCCCCGGAGTCTGAGGAGCGCCGGCCTCAGGCCCTGGGGCTCCCTCGCACGCCTAGTGGCAGCACTTAGCTCCGCGCTGGTGAGAAGACTTGAAGACTAGATTAGGTGCCGGACGCGGCTTTTCATTTGCTTCCCGTAGTTGGCTTGTTTTTCCTTAATCGACGTTTGCTTCTGGTGTTCCTTGCTGATTCGATTCCCTCGCCTCTTACCACATTTTTCCGACTCTGGTTCGCTCGTGCTCTCTCTCTTGCATATCTCGCGAGGGGGCCAGGCAGGTGCCCTCGCGAGCGTCTTTCCTCTCTCTGCCTTCTCGCGATCCACCCTCGTTCGAGCCCGAAAGATGGCACATCTCTCCTAGTCTGTGCCCCTCGGGTACCGCGACGCAAAGCGCCAGGTCAAGTCTAGGGAGAACAAGAAATATCCTAGCGAACTCCCTAACGATTTTCTTGCAGTTCCTGAGCAATCGCAGACCACTCGGTCAAGATGGACGCAAGGAAATAAATGCCTCGTAAGGAGGAGGGCGCCCTGAATGCACCAGGCTAAGTCATCTTTGCGCAGAATAGTAACGCATCACTGAAACAACAAGCGTAGCATAAAGATAAGTCTTGGTTCGATACGTGCCCCTTCGGGCCCATGCTGGTTTCATTTTGATGCAAAAAGAAAAAGAGGAACATAACAAAAGCGGCGCTCGCCCCTGCAGCAGCCGATGGAGGCAGGGCCTTGACGATGTCCTGGGTCTAGTCGGACCCCTGCTCGCGCTTCACCGATGTCGGATCACGGGTTCCGGCAGACCCTTAAGGTTCGAACTCTGGGGTGCGCGCGGAGATCGTGCCCTCTACCTCCCCGTCTCGAAAGGATCTAACTACTGCAAGAACAACACAAGAGACACAGGGTTTATACTGGTTCGGGCCACCGATGCGGTGTAATACCCTACTCCAGTGTGATGGGTGGATTGCCTCTTGGGCTGATGAGGAAGAACAGCACAAGGAAGAACAGCCTCGCGAGGGTCTGTTCTTGGCTAGGGGATGAACTGCTAGGGGGAGTTCGATCGCCCTTCTCTCTCTCTCTCTCTCTCTCTCTCTCTAGATGCCGGATTCGATCAGATGCCTCTACTGGTTTCTTGGTACTCGACCAGATTCACCCGTCCCTTACCCTGGGGGTGGCTAGTCCTATTTATAGGCAAAGGCCCTGGGCCTCTTCCCAAATATTGAGCGGGAAGGGCGCCAACAATTGGCCAATTTGAAGGGGACCATCTGGTACACTTATCCTGACTAAAGTTGGTCTTCGCCTGCCAAAGGCCCTGTGGTGACGCTGTCCTGGGCTCCATGGTGACCTCCTTCCCACCGTTGGACTGGTCTTGGTCTCGTTGCACCGAAATGGGTGCCTTTGCTTGATCCTCTCGCCTGCGCTTGCCCCCTTTGCACCAAAGAGGAAAGGGAGACGCTGCGCGGGCTGGCGCCCGCCTGGCACCCTTGGTCGTCATGGCTTGCGTCATGGGCACCTCGTGAGGTACCCGCCTTGATCTCTCCGCCTCCTCGCGAGCCAGCCTAAGGAGGCCGCGCTTGAGGAAGCGCCGTGTCGTCCACCTCGCGAGGCTTGGCCCCTCGCGAGGGTCTTGAGCCTTGTGCTGATGAAGATGGGCCATGCTGGGCCCCCATTCGAGCCACGCCGCAGGCCGCAGGCAGGCAAGTCTGGGGACCCCCGTTCCCAGAACGCCGACAGTAGCCCCCGGGCCCAAGGCGCGCATGGACTTGGCCGTGCCGAGAGGCAAAAGGGCAAGGGCGAAGCGCCGCGGGCCCTAACAGCCTGCGGCCTTGGGCGCCGCGTGGCGGTTGATTGGATGTGGGCGTCTCCGCTTCCCCACGACGCCTTGGCAATCGCGCGGATTGGACAAGTCCCTGCATGCAAATCGTGTCATGATTACCTGTGATCGCGGAGGCCGACGGTTGGCCTCCGCCGGCTATAAGTACGGCACCGCGCGCGCCCTTCCAGTCCATCTCCCCTTGCTTCCTCCTCCGCCTCAGTTCTTGCTCCATCTTGGTGTGATGGCTCTGATCCGCGGGTTCTCTGCAGCGGAGAAGGGAAAGGCTCCTCAAGAGGGACCTGACCCGCTCCCGCCGAAGAAATGGCCTGCCTTGCACGGGCGAGACGAGGAGAACCGCCTGGTGGTGCTGAGGCCTTGGTACGAGCGGCCTCCGCCAGGATTCCCGCTTCCCTTGTATGCCCACGCCGAGGGCCTTGGAAGCGGAGATGCCAATCCCCTCGGCCAGCGCCGTCGCCGGCGTCGGAGGGTCACGAAGGTGTGGGTCGTTCCTCCTGGAGTCCACGCCGAGGGCTCCTCCCGCGAGCTCGTGCTCCACACCGCCATGCCTCCGCGGACTTGGATTCGCTTTCCTCCCTTCTTCGCCTCCGTCTTCCCGCGGGGAAGACTCCTGGAGCTGTGGCTGTAGCACACCGACTACAGCACTCCTGCGGCCGAGGCAGAGGTCACGATCACTGCCCCGGGCGAGGTCTTCATGACTCGCGGCTGGGGCGAAATCGCTCAGTGCTGCAGAACGAGGGGCGCCCTCACGATCCACCTGGAGTACGACGGCGCTTCGGTGATGTTCTTCAAGGTCTTCGACGCGAACAGTCGCCGGCTAGAGTGCTGCCCTGGGGGAGGCGGCCAGGACCTCGCTATGGCGACGGCTGGGCCTGCCAACCGCCCCCTGGACAGCTCCACAAGCGACGGGAGTGCTGGAGGATCCAGCGATCCCAGTGAGGTTTTCGCGACGCCGGAGACGAGCGACGACAGCTACGAGCCTGCGAGCCAACGCCGCTCCCGGAGTAGGGCAGGCTCGCTTGGTCGCCGCCGGTCCTGATCTGTATGGGGTTGGCGCCGGTGCTTGACGGCCCACTGTTGATGATGACATCTTTTGCAAGGGCGCGTGTAGTTAGCACCCTTTAGGACCCGTTCCCTGCGAGGAATCACATTGTGCCCCATAGGGGCTTGTAAGGCGGCTGTGATCCTTGTTGTTAATATGTAACCCTTGCTATGGATCTGTGCGAATCGCAAATTCCTTCATAGTTCGGTCCTCCCTTTCGCACCTCGCGAGGGCTTGGTGCTCTGCATCGACAGGTCCCAGTCCCAAGGCGGCGTCAGCCGTCGCTGGTATGCCAGGTCGCGATGCCGTGGTCAAGGCCAGGAGGTGAGCGACCCGGGGTCCGGTAAGAGCCCCTAAGTCGTGATGATCAGGAGGTCCCCTTTGGCGCCCAAGCAGCCTTCGCTTGGTGAGAAAGAGAAGCAACGTCGCTAGTACGGAGTCGCTTTAGGTGCGGGGGTAGTGCCACGGTAGCCAACGCTTTGGATGGTGACTTATCTTGAGAATCGGGGATCGCCCCCAGCGCGTCGTCGGGTCCGGGGGGTAATTTGAAAGGAGTTGCTTAGAGAGGTGCTCGTGTGCCCCTTCTCCCTCGCCTCTGCTCCCCTTTCTGCTCTACGTCCTCGGGTCCCGGCCCTCGAGCTGGTCCCAGCCGTCGCTGGTATGCCAGGTCGCGATGCCGTGGACAAAGCCAGAGGGTGAGGGCTGGAGAGCCAGTAAGAGCCCTGAGTCGCGATGCTCAGGCGCCCCCCTTTAACGTGCAAGCGGTTTGCGCGGGTGAGGGTGAAGGAAACGCCGCGAGGACCTTGGCTAGCACAGCTTCCTCTAAGGACCCTGCAGATTCATCACAAAAAGAAGACGGGGTTGCCATAGCAGCCATTAGTTGATTGTTAGTCGCCCAGGAGCTCGCTGGTTGGAGTGGGTGAGGTGTGTCTGGGCACCCGTGAGCCAGCGCGGGACTCACGAGGCCCTACCTCTAGGCGGGTTGCGCCCGGCGCTGGGCCGTATCTTGAGATGTGTTCCTGCAAAATCTGGTTAGATGCCGGCACTCTACGTCCTCGGGTCCCGACCCTCGAGCTTGTCTCAGCCGTCGCTGGTATGCCAGGTCGCGATGCCGTGGACAAGGCCAGAGGGTGAGGGCTGGAGGGCCAGTAAGAGCCCTGAGGCGCGATGCTCAGGCACCCCCCCTTTAACGTGCAAGTGGTCGACATGAAGAAGAAAAGGTGCCGTGGATGGCATCAAGTAATCAAGCATGATGCATAATTGGAGATAAACGCGGAAAGGATACATGCCGCTGGGCCAAGCCCGAGTGGCCTGGGGATGATGCAGCCCGAGGGGCGCCCCCAGCAAAGCAAGCTAGCGACTGAAAAGATAAAAAGGGATACATGCCACAGGGACGGACCCACGCGGCCTGGGAATGACGCAACCCTGGGAGGGCGCTCCCAGTTGGGAATGAAACTTGAAAGATGTCACCTAAAGATGTCGTCGGTGTAGTGGCGTCGGTGCAGCAGACTCGGTGGGCTGCAGAAGCCGATCCTCACGAGCCCCCAGGCCCAGGGGCCTCGGGAGGCTCCAGAGGCACTGGTGGCTCCTCGTGAGCAGCCTCCATCTCCGCCAGGGCCGTGGAACGCCTGTCTTCTTGCGCCTCCAAGATGCTCCCCATGATGCGCTGGTACGCCGCAGCCACGCTCTGCAGGCCATAAGGCATGCGAACATAGCTGTGGGGTGGTCCTCCGTAGCGCCCCACTTGTGAGGGCCAGAGGTGCTCCGCTGTGGCGATCTGATTGAGCCCTGGTATGCCGACGCAGACGCGCAGCCCACCATCCTCGCCTGGATGGGGAGCCACAGCTGGTGGGCGATGGCAACCTCTCATGATCCTTGACTCCTGTAGTTCTTGAATGGCCTTGCTAACAAACTCCTGCTGGTCTGACCTTCTTTCCCTGGCTTCCTTTCGAGGGAAACGTGCTTCGAAACACGCCTCCACATGGTGCCCCAGCGCCTCCCTTGTGACCTTGGCCAGGTCGGTGACCCTCCAGGTGAGAGCCCCCGAGCCCTGCCTGAGGGGGGGGGGTGCCGGGCGCGCTTTCCTATGCGATTGAAGGAGGATCCCCTTGGGCAGACGCGAGCCTTGAAGGGCCTGCCTCCTGAGGGGCTGAGCCTGACGTTGTCTTCTTCTTCTTGGGGGTGGTCTCAGGAAGCCTCCTGCTTCCACGATCTGGGTCTTCTAGCGACGCGGCCTGAAAGGCTCGCTCCAGGGTACACACTGCATCCTTCTCTTGACAGGGTACCGTGATGACGCCGCCGCTTCCTGGCATCTTGAGGACGTTGTAGCCGTGGTGAGTCACGGCCATGAACTTGGCCAGCGCCGGGTACCCGAGGATGGCGTTGTACGGCAGGTGGATGTGGGCGACGTCAAAGTCGATGAGCTCAGTGTGGTAGTTGTTGTGGGCCCCGAAGGTGACTAGGAGGCGGACCTGCCCGATCGGAACTGTGGAACCATCGGTGACTCCGGAGAAGGGCTTGGTTGGCTAGAGCTGGTCATAGGGCACTTGGAGGCTGTTGAATGTTTCCACGGACAAGACGTTGAGCCCTGCCCCTCCGTCGATGAGGGTCCTGGTGACCAGAACGTTGCTGATGACTGGGGAGCAAAGCATTAGGAGGACTCCGGCTGTGGCCGTGCACTTGAGCTGGTCTGCTGAGCTGAACGTGATGACGCAGGCCGACCACTTAAGGGGACGCGTTGCTTCGAGCTTGGGAAGAACTGCATTCACTTCGCGAGAAAACTGCTTGAAGATACATTGTGAGGCTGGGGCTTGAGCTCCGCCTAGGATGCAGGCGATTGCGCGAGGCTCTTGGAAGCCCCCAGCCCCCTCGTCTTGGTGGCGGTCTTCGTTCCTTCTTGGCTGAGGCGGCAACGGCAGCAGGCCTGGGTTGCCATGAGGGCGATCCTCACGAGCCTGGTCCCTCCAGTCCCCCTCGCGAGGCGCGTCACGCCAGCGGTCCTTGCGAGGTTGGTCACGCCAGCCTTGACGTGGGCCACGATCTTCCCAGCGTCCCGAGTTCCTTCCTCCTCCTCGGCCGTAGCCCCGGTCAGCACGGTCAAGGCGTCGGCCGACTCTTCCTTCTCGCATGGCGCGGAGTTCTTGGCATTCATTGGTGTTGTGGGTGTGGAGGTCGTGGTACACATAGTACCGGCTGCCCCTGGAGGATTCGGGCAGATCCTTGCCCCGCTTGGTATCTGGCTCTGCCGCGAGCACGGCAGCCCCCTTGCGCTTCACGTCCTTGGCCTTGGGCTTCTTCTATTCTGGGTCTGCGGCAGGCACCTCAAGGAGGGAGAGGCGTCCCTCCTCAGCTCTGGCGCACCTGGTCGCCAGGTTGAACAGCTCCAGGGAGGTGCGGAGGTCTTCGTGCATCGCCAACTCCTCCTTCATCTTGACGTCGCGCACGCCATCGGAGAAGGCCGAATGATGGCTTCCTCGGACACCCTGGGGATCTTGAGGCGCGCACTTTTGAAGCGCTGGATGTACTTTTGCAGGGTCTCTCCAGGTTGCTGCTTGATGCGGCGCATGTCGCTCACGGCGGGAGGCCGGTCGCGGGTACCTTGGAAGTTGGAGATGAAGCGGGTACGCATCTGGTCCCAGGAGGAGATCGTGCCTGGGGCCAGGTTCAGGAGCCAAGTGCGAGCACCTTCCTTCAGCGCCATGGGGAACCAGTTCGCCGTGACCTTTTCGTCCTGCTGGCTACTTCGATTCCCAGCTCGTAAAGCTGGAGGAACTCTGTGGGATCAGTCGTGCCATCGTAGCGAGGGGGTAGGTCCGGCTTGAACTTGCCGGGCCATGCGACTCCGCGCAGCTCGCCGGTGTAGGCGCGGCAGCCAGCGGTGGCCGCGGGAGGTTTTGGTTGAGGGAGAGCTTGGCCTTATGGGTCCCCTTGCGCTGCAGCTAGGAGCAGCGCGGGGTCTTGACGTGCCGGAGCTGGGAGCGCCCGGGCGGCCTCTTGCGGTCGCGGGACTTCTTGGCAGCTCCGTTCCTGCTGGGCCGGCGCATGACGGAGCGGGTTCCGCCCAGGAGCTGCGCGCCTTGGGGCCATGGCATCTTCTTGGAAAGGAGGCGGCTGGAATGCCCCCGGGGCTTCATTGCCCACGCGGGGCGGAGTGCGGCGCAGCGGTGCGGAAGGCGCGGGAGAGCCCCCTGCGGCGCGGACGAGCTCGGCGACGCGGTCGAGCCACTCCTTGTAGACGTCGTCGACGGGGCGGTAGCACAGGAGCTTGTTCGCCGCGATGAGCGCAGCTCGAGCCTCCAAGGGCGTGCGAAGCGCATGCGACGAAGAACCGGCCGGGGTGAGCGATGGAGTGGCGGTGCAGCCATCCCGCCGCACGGACGGGTGCTGAGAGGATGCTTACTGCTCGTTCCCCGCCAGGCCGGTGACGGCGTTGACGGCGGGCGACGGGGAATGACGAGGACGCCCACCGACGAGGGCCGTCTGGACGGCGCGGGAAGCGATGGCGGCCCGGCGCTCGGCACGGGCCCGACGAGCGTCAGACATGGACGCGACGGTCGGAAGAGAGCGGAGCGGTGGAAGACAGATTCTGGCGCACCCCCTACCTTGCGCGCCAAATGTCGGATCACGGGTTCCGGCAGACCCTTAAGGTTCGAACTCTGGGGTGCGCACGGAGATCGTGCCCTCTACCTCCCCGTCTCGAAAGGATCTAACTACTGCAAGAACAACACAAGAGACACATGGTTTATACTGGTTCGGGCCACCGATGCGGTGTAATACCCTACTCCAGTGTGATGGGTGGATTGCCTCTTGGGCTGATGAGGAAGAACAGTACAAGGAAGAACAGCCTCGCGAGGGTCTGTTCTTGGCTAGGGGATGAACTGCTAGGGGGAGTTCGATCGCCCTTCTCTCTCTCTCTAGATGCCGGATTCGATCAGATGCCTCTACTGGTTTCTTGGTACTCGACCAGATTCGCCCGTCCCTTACCTGGGGGTGGCTAGTCCTATTTATAGGCAAAGGCCCTGGGCCTCTTCCCAAATATTGAGCGGGAAGGGCGCCAACAATTGGCCAATTTGAAGGGGAACATCTGGTACACTTATCCTGACTAAAGTTGGTCTTCGCCTGCCAAAGGCCCTGTGGTGACGCCGTCCTGGGCTCCATGGTTACCTCCTTCCCACCGTTGGACTGGTCTTGGTCTCGTTGCACCGAAATGGGTGCCTTTGCTTGATCCTCTCGCCTGTGCTTGCCCCCTTTGCACCAAAGAGGAAAGGGAGACGCTGCGCGGGCTGGCGCCCGCCTGGCACCCTTGGTCGTCATGGCTTGCGTCATGGGCACCTCGTGAGGTACCCGCCTTGATCTCTCCGCCTCCTCGCGAGCCAGCCTAAGGAGGCCGCGCTTGAGGAAGCGCCGTGTCGTCCGCCTCGCGAGGCTTGGCCCCTCGCGAGGGTCTTGAGCCTTGTGCTGATGGAGATGGGCCACGCTGGGCCCCCATTCGAGCCACGCCGCAGGCCGCAGGCAGGCAAGTCTGGGGACCCCTGTTCCCAGAACGCCGACAACCGACACACGGTGACGAGACGACCCGCTACCGCCTTTGAAGTGGGCGCGGCGGCTGGTCAAAGCCGCCGCTGCTGGAACTGTCGCCAAGGGAAGAGCCACCATAGCTAGACGAGGTGCGGCCGGCGGGCTCGCCCCCGCCTCGCCCCGGCCATCACCAAGGCGGAGCACCTCCTCGCCGTCGTTCACCTCAGGGCAGCACCCGGCGCGACGACCGTCTTCCCCGAACACCCTCACATAGAGGGTCGCGTCGCCATTGAACTTGAAGTGGAGGGTGCACCGCCTGCCCAGGCCACGCGCGCGGGCGAACGTCTGCCAACCGCGGGCCAGAGCTATGTTGCCCGCAACAGAGACCTCGACCGCGACCCAAGAAGCCCGGCTGCAGCAACCGTCTGCCTGCAGCCAGAGCCCACCTGGGCCAGAGGCCGGCAGCTCGTCGACGAAGAAGCGGGGGAGCTGGAGCCAGCTTCCGGCCGGATCCTTCGACCAGACAACAAACTCCGGCAGCACTTCTAATGCATGGAACCGCGGTCGGGGAGGCCGCGCGACCACAGTGCATCTCCTTTCGTCGACAGGGATGCCGCGACCGGAGTGACTCCTGCCGCACGCTGCGGTGCCATCCCGAGAGCTGGGGGCCACGGCGGGGGCCGCAGCATGCTTGCAGGGACGGCCGCATCCTCGCTTGGGCGCCAGGGAGCCGGGTCCCTCCCGAGGGGCCTTGCCTTTCTCCGCGGCGGAGAAACTCTTTGGCGGCGCCATCGCTTCTAGTAGTAGAGCGAGGAGGAAGAAGCAAGCGAGCAAGGAAGAGATGGGCGACGGGGTCTCCGCCGCCCTCCCCATTTATAGCGAGGGAAGGCCAACCAGCGCACCCCATGATCACAGGTAATGATGGTTTTCCTTGCATGTCATAGGGACTTGTCAAGTCGAGCAGTTGCCGAGGCAGCGTGGGGAAGCGGAGACGCCCACGTCCAATCATCCGCCACGCGTCGACCGAGGCCGCATGCTTTTGGGGCCCGCGACGCTCCGTGCTTGGCCCTTGGCTTCGCCACGAAGCGAAGCCCGAGCGCACCTTGGGCCCGGGGGCTACTGCCGGCGTTCTGGGGATGGGGGTCCCCAGACTTGCCTGCCTGCGGCCCATGGCGTGGCTATGCTAGCAGGTCTGTACGACCCATTTTCATCAACAAAGCATTCAAGACCCTCGCGAGGGGCCAAGCCTCGCGAGGCGAACGGCGCAAGACCTCCTCGGGGGCGGCCTCTCGAGGCAGGCTCACGAGGAGCAGAGATATCAAGGCGGGGCAAACCTCGTGAGGCTCGCATGACGTGAGCCATGACGATCAACACCAGGCGGGCGCCAGCACGCGCATCGTCCTTGTTTCCTCTTTGGTGGTAAGAAGGTACGCGCAGGCGCGGAGTACCGAGGCATCAGGCAAAGGTTTCCATATCGGTGCAACGAGACCAAAGACCAGCAGGATGGCAAGATGGAGGTCACCATGGAGGCCAAGACGGCATCATCACCAGATCCTTTTGCAGGCGAAGACCACTTTTGTCAAGATAGCTTGTACTAGCTGTCCCCTTTCAAACTAGCCCACCGTTGTTGCCTCCCTTCGCGCTCAATATTTGGGGAGAGGACCAGGGCCTATATAAGTAGAACTAGCCAGCACAGCAGAGGCATCTCACCCACACAATTTAGCCGAGCACAAGAACACCTCAACCTCAGGAGGCTGCTCGTCCCCTTGTACTATTCATCATCAACCCAAGAGGCAATCCACCACCACACATTGGAGTAGGGTATTACACCACAACGGTGGCCCAAACCAGTATAAATCTCGTGTCTTTCTGTGTTGCTAGTTCATCGAGTTCGTCCGCAAGATCTTAGCGAGCTAGGGCGTAGATCGGTAGGAGGGAAAGAACTTCGCACGCACCCCAGAGTTCGAACTTAAGGGTTCTGCCGGAACCCCACATCCGACAGTTCTCATAATTGATTCATAAGGCAATTTAATTCTCTTTCTAGGAAAGTGTTCCATGCCTTTCCTTAAGGGAAATTGGAATCTAATATTTCCTTCTTTCATGTCAATAATTGCACCAATCGTTCTAAGGAAAGTTCTACCAAGAATAATAGGACATGTAGGATTGCAATCTATATCAAGAACAATGAAATCTACGGGCACATAATTCCTATTTGCAACAATAAGAACATCATTAATCCTTCCCATATGTTTCTTAATGGTGGAATCCGCAAGATGCATATTTAAAGAACAATCATCAAATTCACGGAAACCTAGCACATCGCACAAAGTTTTTGGGATCGTGGAAACACTAGCACCCAAATCACATAAAGCATAGCATTCATAATATTTAATCTTAATTTTAATAGTAGGTTCCCACTCATCATAAAGGTTTCTAGGGATAGAAACTTCTAGTTCAAGTTTTTCTTCAAAAGATTGCATTAAAGCATCAACGATATGTTTAGTAAAAGCTTTGTTTTGATTATAAGCATCAGGAGAATTTAACACGGATTGCAACAAGGAAATACAATCTATCAAAGAGCAATTATCATAATTAAATTCCTTGAAATCCAAAATAGTGGGTTCATTGCTATGTAAAGTTTTGACCTCTTCAATCCCACTTTTATTAATTTTTGCATCAGGATCTAAAAACTCTGAATCATTGGGACGCCTTTTAACTAAGGTTGACTCATCTCCAGTCCCATCTTTACCAAGATTCATATTGGGAAACAAAGATTTAATAGGAGTCACATCAATCACTTTTAGATCTTCATCATTATTATCATGAAAACTAGAAGAACACGCTTTCACAATGCAATCTTTTTTAGCACGCATCCTAGTGGTTCTTTCTTTGCACTCATCAATGGAAATTATCATGGCTTTGAGAGACTCATTGATGTCATGCTTAGGTGGAATAGATCTAAGTTTCAAAGAATTAACATCAAGAGAAATTCTATCCATGTTCCTAGCCAACTCATCAATCTTAGGCATTTTTTCTTCAAGCAAAGCATTTAAATTCTTTTGCGCATTCATAAATTATTTAACATTAGTCTCAAAATCAGAGGGCATCTTATTAAAATTTATATAAGAGTTGTTGTAGGAATTACCATAATTATTAGAGGAATTACTTGGAAACGGCCTAGAATTAAAATTTCCTCTGCACGCGTAGTTACCAAAATTGTTCCTACCATCAAAATTCACATCCATGGATTCATTATTATTCTCAATCAAAGTGGACAAAGGCATATTATTAAGATCATAAGAAACACTTTTATTAGCAAACAATCTCGCATGAACCTTTTTACTAGTGGATCTTTCGGTGTGCCGTTGAGAATAATTAACCATAATATTATCTAGGAGTTTAGTAGCTTCTCCTAAAGTGATTTCCATAAAAGTGCCTCCCGCGGCTGAATCTAAAAGATTTCTAGAAGCAAAATTCAATCCGGCATAAAATTTTTGTATAATCATCCATAAATGCAAACCATGTGTAGGGCAATTACGTATCATTAATTTCATTCTCTCCCAAGCTTGTGCAACATGCTCATGATCAAGTTGCTTAAAATTTGTAATATCATTCCCAAGAGAGATGATCTCAAAGGGAGGAAAATACTTAGAGATAAAAGCATCTTTGCACTTGTTCCATGAATCAATACTATTTTTAGGAAAAGAAGAGAACAAAAGTTTAACACGATCTGTAAGTGAAAACGGAAATAGCTTCAATTTAACAATATTATTATCCACATCTTTCTTATTTTGCATATCACACAAATCAACGAGGTTGTTTAGATGGGTAGCGGCATCTTCACTAGGAAGGCCAGAAAATTGATCTTTCATAACAACATTCAACAAAGCGATATTAATTTCACAAGATTCAACATCGATAGTAGGAGCAATCAGAGTGCTAAGAAAATCATTGTTGTTGGTATTGGAAAATTCACATAATTTAGTATTATCTTGAGCCATCGTGACAAACAATCAATCCAACACACAAGCACACAAGAAGCAAGCGAAAAGAGGCGAATGGAAAAGGGCGAAGAAAAGGCAAAGGTTTTTTTAAAATCGTTTTAGAAGTGGGGGAGAGGAAAACGAGAGGCGAATGGCAAATAATGGAATGCGAGGGAGAAGAGTTTATGATGGGTACTTGGTATGTCTTGACTTGAGCGTAGATCTCCCCGGCAACAGCGCCAGAAATCCTTCTTGCTACCTCTTGAGCATGCGTTGGTTTTCCCTTGAAGTGGAAAGGGTGATGCAGCAAAGTAGCATAAGTATTTCCCTCAGTTTTTTAGAACCAAGGTATCAATCCAGTAGGAGATAACACGCAAGTCACCTAGTACCTACATAAACAATCAAGAACCTTGCAACCAACATGATAAAGGGGTTGTCAATCCCTTCACGATCACGCGCAAACGTGAGATCTAATAAAGATAGTAAGACAAAAATTTCTGGTATTTTTGTTGTATAGATTGGAAAGTAAAGATTGCAAAATAGTAAACGAGATGCGATGTAAATAAAAGAGATGCAGTATAATAAGGAAGAGACCCGGGGGCCATAGGTTTCACTAGTGGCTTCTCTCAAGATAGTATGTATTACGGTGGGTGAACAAATTACTTCCGAGCAATTGATAGAAAAGGGCATAGTTATGAGAATATCTAGGCAATGATCATGAATATAGGCATCACGACTGTGTCAAGTAGATCGAAACGATTCTGCATCTACTACTAATACTCCACACATCGACCGCTACCCAGCATGCATCTAGAGTATTAAGTTCATAAGAACAGAGTAACACATTAAGCAAGATGACGTGATGTATAGGGCTAAACTCAAGCAATATGATATAAACCCCATCTTCCTATCCTGGACGGCAACAATACAATACGTGCCTTGCTGCCCCTACTGTCACTGGGAAAGGACACCGCAAGATTGAACCCAATGCTAAGCACTTCTCCCATTGCAAGAAAGATCAATCTAGTAGGCCAAACTAAACCGATAATTCGAAGAGACTTGCAAAGATATCAAATCATGCATATAAGAATTCAGAGAAGAACCAAATATTATTCATAGATAATCTTCATCATAAATCCAAAATTCATCGGATCTCGGCAAACACACCGCAAAAGATTATTATATCGAATAGATCTCCAAGAACATCAAGGAGAACTTCGTATTGAGAACCAAAGATAGAGAAGAAGACATCTAGCTAATAACTATGGACCCGAAGGTCTGTGGTAAACTACTCACGCTTCATCAGAGAGGCTATGGTGTTGATGTAGAAGCCATCCATGATCGATTCCCCCTCCGGTAGATCGCCGGAAAAGGCCCCAAAATGGGATCTCACGGGTACAGAAGGTTGCGGCAGTGGAAAAGTTGTTTCGTGGCTCCCTCAGATGTTTTTAGGGTATAAGAGTATATATAGGCGAAAGAAGTATGTCGGTGGTGCTCCATTGGGCCCACGAGGGTGGGGGGCGCACCTACCCCCTGGGTGCGCCCTCCTGCCTCGTGGCCGCCTCGCGGAGTTCCAGACTTCAACTCCAAGTCTTCTGGATTGCGTTTGTTCCAATAAAGATCATCGCGAAGGTTTCATTCCGTTTGGATTCCGTTTGGTATTCCTTTTCTGCAAAACACTGAGATAGGCAAAAAAAATAGAAACTGGCAATGGGCCTTCGGTTAATAGGTTAGTCCCAAAAATAATATAAAAGAGCATATTAAAGCCCATTAAACATCCAAAACAGATAATATAATAGCATGGAACAATAAAAAATTATAGATACGTTGGAGACGTATCACAGTCCTTGATGAACTCAGTTGGTTTCTTTGCTTGTGTTTTGAATGTCTTTGACTCTAGGGAAGTGTCCTTCGGTAGGGTGTCTAGGTCAGGCCTATGACCCTACCCTAGGTACATGTCATCATCATTAGCCCTGAATGGATTGAGGTTCGAGTGAGAAAAGAGCTGAAGTTGACTCCGACTCGGTTCCAAACTTCGGAGGTATTTCATCCGAGTTTGTGAATCATGTTGAAGCTTCGATCTTGTTTTAGTCGCCTCGATCGATTCAGAGGTCATCGAGTGAACTCAACTGATAATCTTTGAGTGTTGATATGGTATGAAATCTTCGGCGCGATTGATTACTCTACGGCTACCGAATTTCACGGGAGTCAAAATTTCGGGGAAGCGCGCGGGACGGAGTGCGCCGAAGTAAACGGAGTGGATAGACAGGGGCGCCTTGATTCTCGCGCCACCTTTTTTGTAACATATCGAGCGCGCGACTATTGCGGGATTTGACAGGATCATTTGGGCCCACGAGTCAGCCACTCAGATGCAGGCCCATAAAAGGCGTCGAGGCCAATGCATTTGCATAGTGCACCCTATTCCCCTTATTCCTCCTCTGCTTCTCCACCGCGTCCGTCCCCACTCCCGACACCACCGCCCTGCCCGTGCGTTCTCCGCCGCAATGGGAAAGGATAAGACGGCAGCCCTGGAACGCGCGAAGAAGGCGACGGCGAGGGGCAAGAAGAAGAGTCGGGGGGGGGGGTCGTCATCGAGGTCTGGATTGTCGTCTGGCTGGATACATGGGGACTGGATTCGGTCCATGATCCAGAAGGAAGATCTGGAGGATCATGCCGGTGGGGGCTTGATCGCCCACGAGTCTTGGAGGCTGCTGGGGAACGAGATCGAGCCTCGACCACAAGAGGGTGAGTGCGTTCTCCTTGCCACCCAGGTCGACTGGGGTTTCACTCTGCCTCCACATCCTTTTTTCCGGGGTTTCTTGGACTTCTTTGGTGCCCAACTTCATCACTTCTCCCCCAACACAATCACATACCTCGCTGCATACGTCTCTCTGTGTGAAAACTTCTTGGGTTGTCGACCGCATTGGGGTTTGTTCAAGCACATCTTTACTTGCCGCTCTTAGTCTATGAAGAAGGAAAATCCGAATGATGAAAAGACGCACATGATCCAAATGTGAGGGGGTTTAGGGATTCAGACGAGGGGTAGGAGTACTTTTCCACCTATGACTCTTCCCAATTCAGTTAGAGGGTGGCAGTCGACCTGGTTCTACTGCCAAGACGTTCCGACTCCTGGTCAGTCGCCCGTCCCCCCCCCCCCCTCACCATGGATCAGGTTCGCCAACCCTCTTCGCTGATCGTAACTCCCGAAGAGAAGGGAGAGGTGTCCATGTTAGTCGACCGGGTAGTCCAATTGGTTCGTGATGGCGTGACTGGCATGGATTTGTTGGAAGTGTTTCTCAGCAGACGCATCCAACCTCTCCAAGCTCGCGATCATCCGATGTGGATGTACTCGGCCCCTAACGACACCACTCGGCTCGACCGAGGGGAAGTCACCGAGGAGATGGTGGAGTACTGGCTGCGCAGCATCACTAGAAACAAGGACAACCCCAGGGGGTCCAGGAGGGTTGCACCATATGACGCCGAAAACAAGCTAGACAAGGTCTGACCTTTATTTTCGAGCGTATTTTTATTCTAATTTGTGACTGTCTTTGAATTTGATTGACGGCTGTTCAACTTGTTGCTTTGCATATTTATACTGAGATGTACTCGATGCCGAACGGGGAGCAGGTCTAGGAGGGAACGAAGAGCGCTGACGAGAGCGGCGACTGGCAGTCTCCCGACGACCAAGAAGACGACAGTGACGACTCGGGCGGTGGTGAGGAAGTCGACTCACCGCCTCATTCTAAAAGACGCTCCAAGTAGACACACGACCCAGCAGGTGAATGTGGCAAAGCGGTTGCGTCAAGTACGCAAGCATCAAAGCGCACTCGGACATCCACTCCTGATCCGACAGAAAAGGCACCGAAGCAACCCAAGGTTGCGCCTACAAAGCCTCGGAAGGCCTTGCCTAAGATCAAGGTAGACATTCCCGTTGCCTCCACGTAAGTGCTTCTCCTCCCTGCTTTTCTTTGTCTTGAGAATTCCTATGTTTGCCTCCGACTCACTCGCCTGTTTGACCGAGTGAATTCTGGAACTTTCAGTGCTGCTACTTCTGGGACCTCCATGGACATTTACAAGAATGAAGATGATGAGGAAATTGAAGATGCGGCCAGTTCCAAAGTGGGTACGACTCTGCAATCTTGCCTTCATTTTGTCAACTGAACCTTCGGTCGACCGAACTCTTACAGTCGAGTCTTTTGCAGCGCCACAAAATGTCATTGAACTTCCAGATGATGACGAAGATATACCTCAGAAGACCACGGGAAGAAAGGGCAGGACTTCGAGCAGGAGGGTGCCTGCCAGCAAGGTACCTCAGTAAACACCCATGCCAGAACTAGTGATCCAGCAATCCGGAGATCCAGCTCGGGTTCTGTTTCTTTTGTTGTTCCTGTGTCGACTGATTTTCCTTTGGCGTCGACTGCCCAAGTCCTTGCTTCGTCTGTGCAACTCCATGCCTCAGACCCCTTGGCTGCTCTGGCTGTTCCACCAACTCCACTCTTTGTCACCCATCATGTCCCAGAGGACCGAGTGGGCGATGCCAAGGAAGCTATACGCCAGGCAGGCCTTATGATGGAGCAAATGAAGGTGGTCTACGAAGCCAGCAAGGCTGTCTACGATGCTACTTCTGCTCTTCAAACCAATGTCCAGGTGAGTTGATTTCTGACTGATCTTCGCTCTATTAGGATATGCTACTTGAAAAGTGCTGCTTTATTATTCGTAAGACGCCCGTGGGTGAGCATCTTGAAACATTTAATGTGCATCTATCATGAATCTGCGCCTTGCATCCATACACTGATAACCCACAAGTATAGGGGATCGCAACAGTTTTCGAGGGTAGAGTATTCAACCCAAATTTGTTGATTCGACACAAGGGGAGCCAAAGAATATTCTCAAGTATTAGCAGTTGAGTTGTCAATTCAACCACACCTGAAAGACTTAATATCTGCAGCAAAATATTTAGTAGCAAATTAGTATGGAAGTAACTGTAACGGTGGCAAAAGTAACAGTAGCAGTTTTGCAGTAATCGTAACAGTGGCGACGGAAAAGTAACTAAGCAAAATCAATATCTGAAAATCTCGTAGGCAATGGATTAGTGATGGATAATTATGTCGGATGCGATTCCCCATGCAACAGTTATAACATAGGGTGACACAGAACTAGCTCCAGTCCATCAATGTAATGTAGGCATGTATTCCGAATATGGGCATACATGCTTATGGAAAAGAACTTGCATGGCATCTTTTGTCCTACCCTCCCATGGCAAAGGGGTCCTATTGGAAACTAAGGTATATTAAGCCTCCTTTTAATAGAGTACCAGACCAAAGCATTAACACTTAGTGAATACATGAACTCCTCAAACTACGATCATCACCGGGAGTGGTCCCGATCATTGTCACTTCGGGGTTGCCGGATCATAACACATAGTAGGTCACTATTGACTTGCAAAATAGGATTAAGAACTCACATATATTCATGAAAACATAATAGGTTCAGATATGAAATCATGGCACTCGGGCCCTAGTGACAAGCATTAAGCATAGCAAAGTTGTAGCAACATCAATCTTAGAACATAATGGATACTAGGGATCAAACCCTAACAAAACTAACTCGATTACATGGTAAATCTCATCCAACCCATCACCGTCCAGCAAACCTACGATGGGATTACTCACGCACGGCGGTGAGCATCATGGAATTGGTGATGGAGGATGGTTGATGATGACGATGGCGATGGATTCCCCACTCCGGAGCCCTGAACGGACACCAGATCAGCCCTCCCGAGAGAGATTAGGGCTTGGCGGCGGCTCCGTATCGTAAAACATGATGAATCCTTCTCTCTGATGTTTTCTCCCCGAACGTGAATATATGGAGTTGGAGTTGAGGTCGGTGGAGTCTCAAGGGGACCACGAGGCAGGGGGGCGCCCCAGGAGGGTGGGCGCGCCCTGCACCCTCGTGGACAGGGTGTGGGCCCCCTGGTGCTGATTCTTTCGCCAATATTTTTTATTAATTCCAAAAATATTCTCCGTGAAGTTTCAGGTCATTCCAAGAACTTTTATTTCTGCACAAAAATAACACCATGACAGTTTTGCTGAAAACAGCGTCAGTCCGGGTTAGTTCCATTTAAATCATGCAAGTTAGAGTCCAAAACAAGGGCAAAAGTGTTTGGAAAAGTAGATACGTTGGAGACGTATCAACTCCCCCAAGCTTAAACCTTTGCTTGTCCTCAAGCAATTCAGGTGACAAACTGAAAGTGATAAAGAAAAACTTTTACAAACTCTGTTTGATCTTGTTGTTGCAAATATGTAAAGCCAACATTCATGTTTTCATCAAAGTTTATGAACTAATGATATTCACAATAACATTTAGGTCTCATGTTTACTCATATCAATGGCATAATCAACTAGCGAGCAATAATAATAAATATCGGATGACAACACTTTGTCAAGACAATCATGATATGATATAACAAGATGGTATATCGCTAGCCCTTTCCGAGACCGCAAAACATAAATGCAGAGCACCCCTGAAGATCAAGAACTTACTAGACATTGTAATTCATGGTAAAAGAGATCCAGTCACAGTCATACTCAATGTAAATTGATAGCAATGCATGCGAATGACAACGATGCTCTCCAGCTGGTGCTTTTTAATAAGAAGATGATGACTCAACATAAAAGTAAATAGATAGGCCATTCTCAGAGGGAAGCAGGGATTTGCAGAGCTGCCAGAGCTTGAGTTTTGAAACAGTGATAAATAATGTTTTGAGTGGCATACTTTCATTGTCAACATAACAACCAAGAGATCTCGGTATCTTCCATGCTACACACATTATAGGCGGTTCCCAAGCAAAATGGTAAATTTTATACTCCCCCACCACCAACAAACATCAATCCATGGCTTGTCCGAAACAACGGGTGCCTCCAACTAACAACAATCCTGGGGGAGTTTTGTTTGCAATTATTTTGATTTAAGCATGGGACTGGGCATCCCAGTTACCAACCATTTTCTCGTGAATGAGGAGCGGAGTCCACTCCTCGTGAGAATAACCCACATAGCATGGAAGATATAGACAACCCTAGTTGATACATGAGCTATTCGAGCATACAAAACAGAATTTCATTTGAAGATTTAGAGTTTGGCACATACAAATTTACTCGGAATGGCAAGTAAATACCGCATATAGGAAGGCATGGTGGATTCATATGGAATGACTTTGGGGTTTATGGAAGTGGGTGCACAAGTAGTATTCCCGCTTACTACAAGTGAAGGCTAGAAATAGACTGGAAAGCGACCAACTAGAGAGCGACAACAGTCATGAACATGCATTAAAATTAATCAACACTGAGTGCAAGCATGAGTAGGATATAATTCACCTTGAACATAAATATCGTGGAGTCTATGTTGATTTTGTTTCAACTACATGCGTGAACATGTGCCAAGTCAAGCCCCTCGAATCATTCAAAGGAGGATACCACCCTATCATACCACATCACAACCATTTTAATAGCATGTTGGCACGCAAGGTAAACCATTATAAACTCCTAGCAAATTAAGCATGGCATGAGCAACTATAATCTCTAATTGTCATTGCAAACATGTTTCATTCATAATAGGTTGAATCAGGAAGGATGAACTAATCATATTTACAAAAACAAGATAGGTCGAGTTCATACCAGCTTCTCTCATCTTGATCAGTCCATCATATATCGTCATTATTGCCTTTCACTCGCATGACCGAACGATGTGGATATATAATAATAATAGTGCACATGCATTGGACTAAGCTGGAATCTGCAAGCATTTAATACAAGGGAGAATACAAGTAATGTGGGCTCTTGGTTAAATCAACAATGATGCATATGAGAGCCACTCAACATTTTCATCATGGTCTTCCCCTCTCGACCCCCAAAGAAAAGAAAATAAATAAACTATTTACACGGGAAAGCTCCCAACAAACAAAAGAAGAACGAGAAATCTTTCTGGATTTTATTTCTAATTACTATTACTACATGCATGAAAAGTAAACTAGCTAAAAGCTACAACTAATTTTTTTTCTTAAGCTTTTTCAAACACACAAGAAAATAAACTAGCATGGATAGTACAATGAACAAGTATGAGCACCGACAACTGGCATGAGTGTGTGAGCATGAATGCAATGTCTGTGAGAAATACGTACTCCCCCAAGCTTAGGCTTTTGGGCTAAGTTGGTCTATGCCCACGAATCAAAGCTACTCTCTCCGGTGTACGGAGGAGTGTCCTCTGGGTGCCACTTGTTGGCGAACTCCTCCGGATCCCACTGATAATCAGACTGCCGATAAGGGTCAAGTGGTGGCTCAGGCTCTGGGACTTGTGTCAGCCTCCAGTATGCATAAATGTCCTTTGGCAATATGAGGTACGTGCCTGAAAGTATGTTAAACAAAGAGGGTGCAGGCAAGGTAATAATCTCATGGTGAGTTTTATCGGATATCAAATTGTACTTAAGCATCTTCTTCTTATTTTTAACAATAAAATCATGTGCTACCATACTCTTATAATCTAGAAAAACAGGGGGCAACAACTTTTCATCTTTCTCATAATGCCTAATAGGTATCTCAAAGTGTTCAGCAAGGCGTGAAGCAAAGATGCCCCCAAAGATGGGGCCCTTTGTACGGTTCAGACTTAATCGTTTAGCAATAATAGCACCTAAGCTGAAAGTTGTATCACGAAGTAAAGCACGACGCAAAATGACAAGATCAGGAGCACTAAGATTTCCACTATTCCCGCAACCAATTAAGCATCTACTAGCAAATATTGCAAAGTGACATAGAATAGGAAAATGTATACTAGTAATTCTTGCATCTGAAACTTTCCTCGTTTCCCCTACAACAATTCTATCAATAAATTCATCCACATCACTACTGTGTGGTTCCTCGATGCTTCCCACAAAGGGTATCTTGTAGAGCCGACAAAAATCATGAAGTGACATCTCCTTAACCTCATCATATAAATGAAACTCCACTGAAGGTGGTGATTTCTTAGCATGGAAATAAAAATTTTGCATGAAAATATTAGCGAGTAGAAGATACTGTTCGTGCTGGTCGTGGAGGAAGTCGGTGAGGCCTGCACTCTCAGCCAAGTGATAAAAATCATCATAAATTCCAGCGGCTCTCAAGAACACATCACAAGGCCATTCGCACGACCGAACCTCCGTAGTGCGAGGAATATTGTATTTGGGCTTTTTATTCTCCCCATCCTGCTTATCCTTCGAGCTTCGGCTCGAAGAGCCTCTCAACAATCTCTTCAACATTTTCTTCCTCTGAAAATTTCTGAAATTTTTAGTGCCTCAAAATAAAAGTGAAACAAACTCAACAAGATTGATAGCAACTACTCCTACAAGTGCCTAGCGGCTATATCATGCATTAAAACTACTTTTGACCATATAAATTTGACATGCAAGCTCAAGAATAGGGTCACCTAAGCAGCAAAAATTTGCAATAAATAAAGCACTAGAACGAAAACTAATTGGACCATTGGAGGAGTCACATACCGAAGAACAATCTCCCCAAACAGTTTTGTGAATGGAGCTTTGAGCAAGGAGATCGAAAATGGCAGCAAGATGAGCTAGAACACGGGTTTGAGCTATGGGAGGATTTTTTCTGGAGGAAGACGAAGTGAGTGGGTGCTGGAATAAGTGGAGGGGGTCCACGTGGGGTCCACGAGGTAGGGGCGCGCCCTGGACCGTCGTGGCCAGATGGTGGGTCCCCTTGGTGTGTTCTCAGTGCCAGATATTTTTAAATATTCTACAAAAAATCATATATAATTTTCAGGACATTCGGAGAACTTTTATTTTCGGGGTATTTTCTATTGCAAGGATAAATTAGGAAATAGACAGAAAATACTATTTTTGCTTTATTTAATCTTAAATAACAGAAAGTAAAAGGAGGGTACAGAGAGTTGTGATTTCAAACTTGATCCACCTCATGCTCATCAAAAGGAATCCACTAACAAGGTTGATCAAGTCTTGTTAACAAACTCTTTTCGAATAACATGAAACGGAGAACTTTCGAATAACACTAGGTTACCTCAACGGGGATATGCACGTCCCCAACAATAAGAATGTCATATTTCTTCTTGACAGTAGGAAGAGCAAATTCAAAACATCCAATAATAAACGTTGAAAATTTTCCAATAGAATTGATACTGTGGACTTGAGGTTGTTTCCTCGGAAAGTGTACCGTATGCTCATTACCATTAACATGAAAAGTGACATTGCCTTTGTTGCAATCAATAACTGCCCCTTGCAGTATTCGAAAAGGGTCTACCGAGGATAATTGACATACTATCGTCCTCGGGAATATCAAGAATAACAAAGTCTGTTAAAATAGTAATGTTTGCAACCACAACAGGCACATACTCACAAATACCGACAGGTACAGCAGTTGATTTATCGGCCATTTGCAAATATATTTCAGTAGGTGTCAACTTATTCAAATCAAGTCTGCGATATAAAGAGAGAGGCATAACACTAACACCGGCTCCAAGATCACATAAAGCAGTTTTAACATAGTTTCTTTTAGTGGAGCATGGTATAGTTGGTACTCCGGGATCTCCTAGTTTCTTTGGTATTCCACCTTTAAAAGTATAATTGGCAAGCATGGTGAAAATTTCAGCTTCCAGTATCTTTCTTTTATTTGTAATAATATCTTTCATATAGTTAGCATAAGGATTCATTTTAAGCATATCAGTCAAACGCATACGCAAAAATATAGGTCTAATCATTTCAGAAAAGCGCTCAAAATCCTCGTCATCCTTTTTCTTGGATGGTTTAGGAGGAAAGGGCATGGGTTTCTGAACCCATGGTTCTCTTTCTTTACCGTGCTTCCTAGCAACGAAGTCTCTCTTATCATAACATTGATTCTTTGATTGTGGGTTATCAAAATCAATAGCAGGTTCGATCTCTACATCATTATTATTGCTAGTTTGAGCATCAGCATGAACATCATCATTAACATTGTCACTAGTTTCATGTTCATTACCAGATTGTATTTCAGCATCAGAAATAGAAATATCATTTGGATTCTCAGGTGTGTGAACATCAGGTTCACTAGAAGCACGCAAAGTCCTATCATTTTTCTTTTTCTTCTTTTTAGAAGGACTAGGTGTATCAACATTAGTTCTCCGAGAATCTTGCTCAACTCTTTTAGTGTGGCCCTCAGGATACAAAGGTTCCTAAGTCATTCTACCCCCTCTAGTCACAACTCTAACAACATTATCATTCTTATTATTATTTAATTCATTAAGAAAATCATCTTGTGCTTTAAGCACTTGTTCTACTTGAGTGGCAACCATAGAAGCATGTTTACTAATAAGTTTAAGGTCACCTTTAACTCTAGACATATAATCACTCAAGTGATCAATCATATAAGCATTTCGTTTCAATTGTCTACCAACACAAGCATTGAAGTTTTCTTGTTTAACTATAAAATTATCAAACTCATCTAAGCATTGACTAGCAGACTTATAACGAGGAATATCACCTTTGTCGGATCAGGGTCCCGGCAAAACCCTTAAGGTTCGAACACTGGGGTGCGCGCGAAGATTTCCTCTGTACGTCCTGCTCGCTAAGATCTCACGGACGAACTCACAACACAAAGACAGAAGATTTATACTGGTTTGGGGCACCGTCATGGTGTAATACCCTACTCCAGTGTGGTGGTGGTGGATTGCCTCTTAGGCTGGTGATGAACAGTAGTACAAAGGGAAGAACAACCTCCTGAGGTTGAGGTGTTCTTGTGCTCGGTGTGTGGCTAAGGATTGGCTCTTGATCAGATGCCTCTATTGTGGGGGCTAGTTCTACTTATATAGGCCCCGGTCCTCTCCCCAAATATTGAGCAGGAAGGGAGCCAACAACGGTGGCCAATTTGAAAGGGGACAGCGAGTACAACTTATCCTGACAAAAGCGGTCTTCGCCTGCAAAAGGCTCCGGTGATGACGCCGTCTTGGGCTCCACGGTGACCTCCGTCCTGCCGTCCTGCTGGTCTTGGTCTCGTTGCACCGATATGGAAACCTTTGCTTGATGCCTCAATACTCCGCGCCTCCGCTTGCCTCTTTAGCACCAAAGAGGAAACAAGGACGTTGCGCGCACTGGCGCCCGCCTGGCCTTGATCGTCATGGCTCACGTCACGAGAGCCTCGCGAGGTTTTCCCTGCCTTGATATCTCCGCTCCTCACGAGCCAGCCTGGTGAGGCCGCTCCTGAGGAGGTCTTGGGTCGTCCGCCTCGCGAGGGTCTTGAATGTCTTGTTGATGAAGATGGGCCGGACAGGCCTGCAACACAGCCTCGCCATGGGCCGCAGGCAGGCAAGTCTGGGGACCCCCGTTCCCAGAACGCCGACAACCTTCACCAAATCTATAGAGAGAATTTACCTTTACTACCCGTGTCGGGTTATCAAGACCATGTATTTCTTCAATAGGTGGTAAATTCTTAACACCTTCAGCTTTAATACCCTTTTCTTTCATAGATTTCTTGGCCTCTTGCATATCTTCAGGACTGAGAAATAGAATACCCCTTTTCTTTGGAGTTGGCTTAGTATTTGATTCAGGAAGGTTCAATCATTATCGTTGCTCAATATATTATTCAATAGCAATTCAGCTTGCTCAACAGTTCTTTCCCTGAAAACACAACCAACACAACTATCCATGTGGTCTTTGGAAGCATCGGTTAATACATTATAAAAGATATCAAGTATTTCATTTTTCTTGAGAGGATGATGAGGCAAAGCATTAAGTAATCGGAGAAGCCTCCCCAAGCTTGTGGGAGACTCTCTGTCGGTGTACTAAAGTAGGGGTACCTTAGTACCCCAGACTTGTGCACGGGCAGTTGTAGCACCCTGCGGCGAGGCCCGCCCAGGAAGCGCCAAGAGAAGACCAAGCATTCAAGACAGGGCCCCCGGCAAGAGGAGCTTGCCGGGCCAAGAAGGCAAGACCCCGGCAAGAGGAGCTTGCCGGGACGACTGAGCCCATGAAATACCATCCAAGAACAAAGTATAAGAGACAGAAGATCGAGACCCCGACAAGAGGAGCTTGTCGGGAAGGCCGAACCAAGGCACCACAAGAGAAGCCAGCCACGGCGCGCCATGCGCCCCGGCAAGGCCTGATAGCCGGCAAGCTATCAGGCACAGGAAGACGACCCCCACGGCAAGCCACTTGCCGCGGCAAATCGCCACCTCAGGACTGCGCTCCAGCTCGCCCGCCCACGCGTCGCTCCGGGGCTTCCCCCAAGGGCACGTGGCGGGGCACCGCGCAGCCTGGGGTATGCGGTGGCATGCAGCCACCATCGTGGCGAGCGGTGGCGCACCTAACGGTCCGCCTCGGTGCTGTCCGGGCGACCGTGACGGGCATTTAATGCCCTTGTCCCCTACCGTCAGAAGTAGGTATGATAACACTGTGCCGCGCTGCAGCGCCACTGTTCCCGCACTGTTACAACTTCCACCCCTTTTACACTTTTACCCCTTTCTCTTACGTTGACACCTGTCGGTGACCCCTTTGCGCTATAAAAGGAGGCCCGTGTGCAACGTAGAGGGGGTTCTGGGGGTTCGGAGGTTCGGGATCCAGACAGCCATACGCTCGGTGTAGCTAGCTCTCCAAGCTCCCGAGCTCCCCAGTTCAATACAACCAAGCAGGAGTAGGGTTTTACGTGTCCATCGCGGCCCGAACCTGGGTAAACCGCCCGTGTGCTCGCCTCGATCTGCTCTCCGTGCTCCCTCCGCCCCCCTCACCGGACAACGAAAGGGGCTCCGGCCCCATAGGTGCTCGCGGGGGACGCCGTCCGCCCCGACATCTTTGGCGCGCCAGGTAGGGGGTGCGTCGAGATTGTGCGGATCAGATCCGGCGTTCGCGCGAGCGCGCTCTTCGTCAGCTTCTCCGAATTCGCTAGCTTCATCAACACCATGGCCCCGAAGAAGAAGGCTTCGGAGGTCACGGGCCCGTCCGCGTCTCTTCCACCGCTACCGGAGCCAACGGTGGGCGGGGGAGACGCCGTCGGAGGGGAGGCCACCGGCGAGAACACTCGCGGAGCCACCAAATCCAAGAACAGGGCGGACGACCGAGCCTCGGCCTTCGAGGACGCGGCGCGTCCGTCCCGACAAACGACGACCCAGCAGCGCCATGCCACAGGAGGTGGCATCCGCTTGCTGGACCAAGGGCAAACTGGAGGTTCACGGGACGCCCCGGGCTCCCGTCCGGACATGGGCAAGGCGAAGGCGCCGGGGAGGGACCCCGCTCTTTCTAACATTGTTAGGAGTCCGAGCGTATCCCGCTCCTCGCGCCACTCGCCCCCGCTCCCCTCCACTCCGGCAGAAGCGCTCGCGAGAGCGCAACTGCTCCTCGACTACCCTCCAGCGGCTGACAAGGCCGAAGGCTGGAGGGCCACCATCCAGAGCCTGATCGCCTTCGCCAACAACGACACGCCGCAGCAGCCGGCGGCCTCACGGCCACGGCAGGTCGAGAAGACGAAGGCCGACGGCGACAAGACCGCCGGGGGTGCAACCACCATGCACTCCCCGGCGCAGAAGCAGAAGACGCCGCCCCGCTGGAGCAACGCCGACGACGGCTCTACAGCGTCGTCAGACCCGCGGACTCGCCGGGACCAGCGCCGAGTCCTCGACGAGCGGCAGCAAGAAGACGCTCGAACAAGGATTGAGCGCCGCCGAGAAACTCGGCGGCAATCAGACCAGCGGGCTGGGAACGCTGTCGACGCGCACGCGCCCGGTGAACCAGGTGACTTACCGTACGCGGCAGGTTGCCCTGCGTTCACCCGTGAGCTGCGGCGCATCCGGTGGCCCAGCACGAAGAACTTCAAGCCCGACGTACCGGAGAAGTACGACGGCAGGACGCACCCCTCGGAGTTTCTCAGCATCTACACGATCGCTGTGCAAGCTGCCGGGGGGCGCGACGAGAGGATATTGGCGAACTACTTCCCGCTCGTGCTTAAGCCGAACGTTCGTTCGTGGCTTATGCACTTGCCGGAAGGCTCCATTTCTTCCTGGGCGGATCTTTGCCATCAGTTTGTTGGCGCCTTCACAGGCGGCCACAAACCTCATGGCCAGGATAGCGACCTCCACATCCTAGCCCAGAAGGAAGGAGAATCCCTGCGCAAGTACATCCAGCGCTTCAGCCACGTGCATCGCAACATCCCCGACGTTCACCCTGCCGCGGTTATCAGCGCGTTCCACCAGAACGTGCGTAACCGCCGCATGCGTGAAGAGATGGCCATGACCAAGATCCGGGACGTCAGCGAGCTATATGCCCTGGCTGACAAGTGCGCACGCGCGGAGGAGGGGAGGAAACTCCCCGGGGAGGATGCTGGCGCAGGAGAAAGCGACAGTGACGACACCGCCCCGGCGAGGAGAAGCCAGCGGCGGAATAATAGGAGGAAGAACAGGAAAGAGGTGCTTGCCGTCGAGGAGTCCGGCAAGGAGGCTCCCGCCAAGCAAACGCAGGCTGGCGGCTCCGGCAAGGAGCCTGCCCCCGTGGCGGCAGCCGACAAGCAGGACGGCTCCGACAAGCAATACTGCAAGATCCACCGCACCAAGGGCCACGATCTCTCCAACTGCAAAAGCGTCGAGTACCTCGTCGTGCAGCAGAAGGCTGAGTACGAGAGGCGCGACAAGGGGAAGGCCCAGGGTGGAGGTGGCGAACCAAGCAAGAAGCGGCCGCCCATCGGCCGGGGAGGACGCCGCGGCAAGGCCAAGCAGCGGCAAGGCGATCGGCCTCCCCGGGGCCGCGACGAGGATGAAGAAAACGACGACGAAGACATGGAAGACGAAGATAACAGCGAGCAGGAGTTCCAGAAGGCCACGGAGGTCCTATGCGTTGACGGCGGCGCCTCTCTGCACACCTCCCACCGCCAGCTTAAGCAGTGGGTGCGAGAGGTGAACGCAGCAGAGCCGCCCGTGGAGTCGCGCAGGCCCCTCAAATGGTCCAGCACGCCCATCATTTTCGATCTTGAGGATCACCCCGACCGCACAACCGCGGTCGGGTGCTTGCCGATGCTGGTCTCACCCACCATCCGCAACCTCAAGGTCACTAAAATGTTGGTAGACGGCGGGGCCGGGCTGAACTTGATCTCCTCCGCTGTGATCAAGAAACTCCAGATCCCAGACGGCGAGCTCGAAGAGACCGGTTCTTTCCAAGGAATCAACCCGGGGAGGAGCAAGCCCAAGGGGAAGGTTACTCTGCCTGTGACCTTCGGCGGCGAGCTCAACTTCAGGACTGAGCGCATCACGTTCGACGTCGCTGATATCCCGTTACCATACAATGGGATCCTCGGCCGTCCCGCTCTCGCCAAGTTCATGGCAGCTTCCCACCACGCCTACAACGTACTCAAGATGCCGGGGCCGATAAGCGTCATCACTGTCCGTGGCGACAAAAAGGACGCGCTTATCTGCGCCGACAAGATCTACCGGGATGTAGCAGCCGCGGCAGAGAAGGACACACTTGCCGCTGAAGCCCCCGGGGGGAAGAAGACAAGGACCAAGTCCGGTAAGTGCTCTGGGGCCCACCCCGGCAACCGCACCTCTTCGGAGTGCTGCGCCGCCGTCGAGGACGTTCCATCGAGCTCCACCGGCAAGTACAAGAAGGGAATGACCGCTCCTCCGGCAACCAAGAAGGTGTCCGCCAAGGAGGACGGCACTGGCGGTACCTTCACCATCAGTGCCACGCTTGACAGCAAATAGGAAAGCGCGCTCGTTGCCTTCCTGCGGGCGAATGTCGACGTGTTTGCATGGCAACCGTCCGACATCCCCGGTGTTCCCAGGAGGGTGATTGAGCACAAGCTCGCTGTCTGTCCTCACGCGCGACCCGTCAAGCAGAAAGTGAGAAAGCAAGCCGTGGAGCGCCAAGAATTCATCAGCGAAGAGATCAAGAAGCTAGAGGCAGCAGGCCTAGTGAGAGGTGTGATCCATCCAACGTGGCTGGCCAATCCGGTCGTCGTGCGCAAAGCCAATGGGAAGTGGAGACTGTGCATAGACTTCACCGATGTGAATAAAGCATGTCCCAAGGATCCATTTCCCTTGCCGCGCATTGACCAGATTGTTGACTCCACTGCCGGATGTGAGCTACTCTCTTTTCTTGATGCATATTCAGGCTACCACCAAGTCTTTATGGCCAAAGAGGATGAAGAGGAGACCACATTTATCACTCCGTGCGGCACCTATTGCTTCATACGCATGCCGTTTGGACTGAAGAATGCGGGATCAACGTTTGCAAGGGTAGTGCACACTGCTTTCGAGCCACAGATCCATAGGAACGTGGAGGCCTACATGGATGACATCGTGGTGAAGAGCAGGAGCAAGGAAACCCTGGTCCAAGATCTGGAAGAGACATTTCAGAACCTGCGCAAGATACAGCTCAAGCTGAACCCCGAGAAGTGCGTTTTCGGAGTCCCCTCCGGCAAGCTTCTCGGGTTCTTTGTGTCACAGAGGGGGATTGAAGCTAATCCCGACAAGATCAAAGCCGTCGAGCAGATCGAAGCCCCAGAGCGCGTCAAGGACGTCAGAAAGCTTGCAGGTTGTGTGGCCGCCCTCAGTCGGTTCATTTCAAGGTCTGCAGAACGCGCCCTGCCCTTCTTTAAAATCTTGAAGAAGGCAGGCCCCATGCAGTGGACTCCAGAAGCGGAGGCGGCGCTGCAAGATTTGAAAAGGTACCTATCCTCCACTCCAATACTTGTCGCACCTAGACCACAGGAGAAGTTGTTGCTATACCTAGCGGCAACCAACCAGGTGGTTAGTGCTGCGTTAGTGGCGGAGAGGGAGGCCGACGAGGAGTCTATACCACCTGCAAGCGAATCCAGCGACAAGCGGGGGGCTGCTCCGGCAAGCTCTGGCCCCGACGAGGACAACCCTGCGCAGGAACAGGATGGAGCGCGGAAGAAGATGGTGCGGCGCCCGGTGTATTTTGTGAGTTCCCTCTTGCAGGGGGCTAGATCAAGATACTCTGGGGTGCAGAAGTTGCTTTTCGGCCTCCTCATGGCCTCGAGAAAGCTGCGCCATTACTTCCAAGCACATGAGATAACAGTAGTCACTCGCTTTCCGCTGAAGAGGATATTGCACAATCCCGAGGCAACAGGCAGGATCGTCGAGTGGGCACTGGAGCTGTCGAGCTTTGGACTCAAGTTTGAAAGTACTTCAACCATACAGAGCCGAGCTTTGGCAGAATTCATAGCTGAGTGGACCCCGACGCCAGATGGAGAAGCCCAAGAAACAAGCGCGCCCGTACAAGAAGCAACAAGCGAGTGGGTAATGTACTTCGATGGTGCCTTCTCGCTGCAAGGCGCCGGTGCTGGCGTGGTACTCATCGCGCCCACCGGAGAGCACCTCAAGTATGTTATCTAGATGCACTTCCCAAGAGAGCAAGCAACCAACAATACTGCTGAGTATGAAGGCTTGCTCGCCGGCCTCAGGATTGCGGCCGAACTTGGGATCAGAAAGCTGATTGTGCGGGGAGATTCTCAACTGGTGGTCCGGCAAGTCAACAAGAGCTACCAGAGCCCTCTGATGGAAGCTTATGTAGATGAAGTGAGGAAGCTGGAAGAACACTTTGAAGGGCTGCAAATGGAGCACGTCCCGAGAGCTCAGAATGAGATAGCAGATGGCCTTTCGAAGTGTGCTTCGTTGAAGTTACCTGTGGAACCAGGGACCTTCTTACTCAAGCTGACTCAACCATCCGTTACACCATCAGTTGGGCAGTCCAAGAAAAGGAAGTTGGTCTCCGGCGATTACTTGCAGGCAAACCTTCCTGAGACCGCCGCCAAGGTCCCCAAGATCAACAACCAGAACGCCGGGGGACAGCCCGCTCCTGCGGATCCTAGGATCCGTCCAGTCGAAGCAGGTGTCCCCGCTAAGCCTTGCTCCGGCAAGCAGATCAGCAGTCTGAACGCTGAGGAACAGTCCGCTCCTGCGGATCCGAGGATCTGTCCAGTTGAAGCGGGGGTTCCCGACAAGCTTTGCCCCGGCAAGCTTGCCGGGGGATCACCGGCTCCGGCGGAACCAGAGGTTCTTGCCGTAGAAGCCGGGGTCCCCGCAGCGGCCTTCATGCCTTTAGTCCTTGCCGTCGAGCCCCGGGCTCCGGCATGGGCGCAGCAGATTGTCCGTTTTCTGCAAACTGGAGAACTTCCCGACGACCCAGAAGAGATGGAGAAGATCACCAGGCAGTCAAGTATGTACCAGTTCGTGGACAACGAGCTGTACAGAAGGAGACTCAACGGTGTCAGATTGAAGTGCATCCCCAGGGAAGACGGACAGAAGCTGTTGGCAGAGATACACGGAGGCATATGCGGCCATCACATTGGCGCAAGAGCACTTGTCGAGAAAGCCTTCCGGCAAGGGTTCTTCTGGCAAGAAGCCCTCCAAGATGCAACTGCACTAGTAACCAAGTGTGAAGCGTGCCAGTTCCATGCAAAACAGATTCATCAGCCAGCTCAAGCTCTCCAAACAATCCCTTTATCCTGGCCCTTCTCGGTCTGGGGGCTCGATATCCTCGGCCCTTTTCCCCGAGCCGCCGGGGGCTTCGAGTACTTGTACGTTGCAATCGACAAGTTCACGAAGTGGCCAGAAGTGGAGCCAGTGAGGAAGGTGACCGCGCAGTCAGCAGTCAAGTTCTTCCGGTCGATCGTCTGCCGTTTCGGAATCCCCAACAGAATCATCACCGACAACGGGACACAATTCACAAGTCGCGCCTTCATGCAATACGCCCAGGATCTCGGCGCCAAGGTCTGTTTCGCTTCGGTTGCTCACCCCAGGAGCAACGGTCAAGCAGAAAGGGCCAACGCTGAAGTGCTGCGCGGACTCAAGACCAGGACCTTCGACAGGCTGCGCAAGTGCGGAAGAAATTGGATTGAGGAGCTGCCAGCGGCTCTTTGGTCAATCAGAACGACACCGAGTCGAGCCACCGGACAGACACCCTTTGCTCTAGTCTATGGAGCGGAAGCAGTTATCCCCACGGAACTCGTATACGGATCTCCTCGGGTGCTCGCTTATGACGAGCTCGAGCAAGAGCAGCTGCGCCAAGATGACGCGCTGCTCCTTGAGGAAGGACGTCTCCAGGCTGCGGTACGAGCTGCTCGATACCAGCAAGCCTTGCGTCGCTACCATAGCCGCAAGGTCAAGGCCAGGAATCTCGAAGAGGGCGACCTTGTTCTTCGGCGCACTCAGTCGGCCAAGGATTCCAACAAGTTGACGCCAAAGTGGGAAGGACCTTATCGGGTGAGACGAATCACGAGGCCTGGCGCTGTCCGCCTCGAGACCGAAGAAGGTGTACCAGTGAGCAACTCCTGGAACATAGAGCATCTTCGCAAGTTTCACCCATAAGGCGCGGTTGCCGTGACCCGCTCCGGCAACCATCGGTTTGTACAGGCCTTGCCGCTGTTGCATGTAACCCCTTGTACAAAGCCAGGCGAAGCCCCTGGCACCAGATAAAGTTGCCCTGTTAGGCGACCTTGTTCTTAGGCATGTTCAGTCGGCCAAGAATTATAACAAGTCGACGCCGAAGCAGGAAGGCCCTTATCGGGTGAGACGAGTCGCGAGGCCCGGCGCTGTCCGCCTCAAGACCGAAGAGGGCCTACCAGTGAGCAACTCCTGGGAACATAGAGCATCGTCGCAAGTTTCGCCCATAAGGCGCGGTTGCCGTGATCCGCTCCGGCAACCATCGGTTTGTACAGGCCTTGCCGCTGCTGCATGTAACCCCTTGTACAAAGCCAGGCGAAGCCCCTGGCATCAGATAAAGTTGCCCTGTTAGGCGACCTTGTTCTTAGGCACGTTCAGTCGGCCAAGAATTATAACAAGTCGACGCCGAAGCAGGAAGGCCCTTATCGGGTGAGACGAGTCGCGAGGCCCGACGCTGTCCGCCTCAAGACCGAAGAGGGCCTACCAGTGAGCAACTCCTGGGAACATAGAGCATCTTCGCAAGTTTCGCCCATAAGGCGCGGTTGCCGAGATCCGCTCCGGCAACCACCGGTTTGTGCAGGCCTTGCCGATGTTGCATGTAACCCCTCGTACAAAGCCAGGCGAAGCCCCTGGCCGAAGATAAAGAAGCGCTGGCGCCCTAGATTTTAGCATGCATGCTGAGTCAGAGTCTCGTCCTTGGTTAGGGTTGTCAGTTCCTAACTTTCGCTAACCCCTAACTTAGAGGTCGAGTCCGCGTCTTTTTCCCGTCCTTTCCCTTTGGCTCGCAGGAATTGAATGTCCTTGCCGGGCCGCTCAAGGACAAGGAAGAGGAGAAGGACGAGCCAACACCTACGCCCCGGCGAGCCAGAGTCGCCGGGGGCTGCAACCTCAGATAAGTTTTTGCATCCCTCATCATGCATTCTCTTATGGACTGTGGAATTTGAAAGCCTCCTTTCCTCCTGAAAAGCTACCGTGCTCTCTTAGCGGCAAGCCCCAGAGTGCGTTCCTGGGGCCCGTTTCGATAGCAGCCGCGGCAGCAAGGGGGAGGGAAGCGAGGAGCCGGAACCCGCCTGCTCCCCGCCTCCGCCAAGAGCGTGAGAAAGGTCGAGCAGTGCGGGGGAGCGGCTGGGCCTGTTGCCGGGCGAGAAACTGTCTATCTTAACGATGTAAAGGATCCGTTCCTTACCGCGGTTTCCACCCGCGAGACAAATGATCCGGCAAACATCCCCTTTTCATTAAAAACATTCCACTCAGGTACAGTTCAGAGAGAATGAAAAACATGAAAGAAGGGATTACAAGGCTTAAACGCAACTAAGGCCCGAAGGCTTACAAGCTGAAAAGAGATAAGGTGCCCGTAATCCCTTTCTTGTCTCTCTCCTCAGGAGGTAGGGCAAGTAGGCGAAGAGGGCGAAAGGGGCACCTAGGCGAGCTACGGGTGGCAGAAGGCACCAAAAGAAGATCCAAGGGCTCCGCCCGGGGGTCTCCGGAGGCTGAAGAAGACGGAGGCGCCGGAGGCAGAGCTGGAAGATGAGGCAGCGGCCTTGCCGCCAGCCTCTTCCTCTTCCCCAGCCTCGCCACTCCGGCCGCCCGAGGAGATCAAGCCCCCGGCAAGAGGAGCTTGCCGGGCCGAAGAGAAGACCCCGGTGGTCGTCACCGAGAGCAAGGGTGATGACGGCGTCTGGGGCTCATCTGGAACACGAGGCACCGGAGCGTCAGCCAGCTGTCGAAGTCGGCCCGTACTCCGACTTCGCGGCCTTCGACGTCCGCCCTCTGTCCTCCTCAGCAGCCCCCCTACGCCAGTCGCCCAAGGAGACGACCCCGGGGAGTTCACGGAGCCCGGCGCGGACGATGGGGGCCGCCGGTGCCACACGGAGCTACGACCGACGCCTAGTCGGACCCGTCATCCCGGCGGCTGCTCCCCTCGTCGTCGCTGTCGCTCCCCTCCTCGTCACTCTCGCTCGAGGAGGAGCCTTCGCTGTCGGAGGAGCTATCTTCGCAGCACCGGGCCCGGATGCCGAAGCCCCAGAAGGCCTTGACGGAGAGGAGGTCCTCCCCCACTAGCTTAAAGTGGAGGGTGAACCCCTCCGTCAAGCTGTGGATCCGGGCGAACGTCTTCCACCCGCGGCCCAGACACACCACGCCGGGGGCTCGGGACTCGACGTGGACTCGCGTCCCACTGATCCCGCAGCCCCTCATGCGCAGGTTTAGCGTCTCAGGCTGCTCCACCTCCAACACGTTCGCGAATGGAGCGGGAAGCCGGAGGCGGCGACGAGGCGCCCAGTGCAGCCTGATAATGAACTCACGGGGGTCGTCCCCGAGATGGACCGCGGGAAGGAACGGAGCCGCTGGCGGAGGCAAGGACGGCGCACCGATCCGTCCGCCCCGAGCGCCTCGGCCCCGTCCACGACCTCGTCCGCGACCTCGCCCTCTCCCTCTTCCCCTGACGACCGGCTCCGCCGCCGCGGGCGCAAGGGGAGGAGGGGCGCGTTGCCTAGCAGACACCCTCACGGCAACCGAAGAAGAACCAGGGTCCCCCCCCTCCATCGCAGATGGGGGAAGGAAACCAGAAGCAGAAGGAGGAAGGAGATGGAGTGCGGATTTCCGTCGCTCCCTTTCGCTCCTTATAAAGGGGCGGGGTGGGAACGCGGCCGCCTCACTCCTCCAATAGAAGCGGAGGAAGGGCAGGCGACTGGGGCCGACCCACTGCATCGACCCGCGCCGGCCCGACTCCCTGCCTCCGCCGCCGCGACTCCGAGTGCATGAGGACCGCGTGGTGGGCGCGCAGAACCGAGGCGACGGGTGGGACGACCTCTCCCCATCCCGTGATTAAGGGGAACGGACGCCTCGAAAGCCGCGCCTCACCCCCGTTCATTTATCGAGCCGCGCCTCCGCACCTCCCTCCACTTAAAGAGGGAACGGGCGTTTCGCCCCCACGACGCCGCGATAAGCGCGCGCCGCCTGGGGAAGGTGCGACGGATGCGGAGTTAAGGAGCAGCGCGACCAAGGCCACGCGTGCCCGTGCACTGTTAGGACCTGGCCCAACGACGCTTGGCACCGTGTGTGGCCCAGGCCCGGGGGCTCCTGTCGGTGTACTAAAGTAGGGGTACCTTAGTACCCCAGACTTGTGCACGGGCAGTTGTAGCACCCTGCGGCGAGGCCCGCCCAGGAAGCGCCAAGAGAAGACCAAGCATTCAAGACAGGGCCCCCGGCAAGAGGAGCTTGCCGGGCCAAGAAGGCAAGACCCCGGCAAGAGGAGCTTGCCGGGACGACTGAGCCCATGAAATACCATCCAAGAACAAAGTATAAGAGACAGAAGATCGAGACCCCGACAAGAGGAGCTTGTCGGGAAGGCCGAACCCAGGCACCACAAGAGAAGCCCGCCACAGCGCGCCATGCGCCCCGGCAAGGCCTGATAGCCGGCAAGCTATCAGGCACAGGAAGACGACCCCCGCGGCAAGCCACTTGCCGCGGCAAATCGCCACCTCAGGACTGCGCTCCAGCTCGCCCGCCCACGCGTCGCTCCGGGGCTTCCCCCAAGGGCACGTGGCGGGGCACCGCGCAGCCTGGGGTATGCGGTGGCATGCAGCCACCATCGTGGCGAGCGGTGGCGCACCTAACGGTCCGCCTCGGTGCTGTCCGGGCGACCGTGACGGGCATTTAATGCCCTTGTCCCCTACCGTCAGAAGTAGGTATGATAACACTGTGCCGCGCTGCAGCGCCACTGTTCCCGCACTGTTACAACTTCCACCCCTTTTACACTTTTACCCCTTTCTCTTACGTTGACACCTGTCGGTGACCCCTTTGCGCTATAAAAGGAGGCCCGTGTGCAACGTAGAGGGGGTTCTGGGGGTTCGGAGGTTCGGGATCCAGACAGCCATACGCTCGGTGTAGCTAGCTCTCCAAGCTCCCGAGCTCCCCAGTTCAATACAACCAAGCAGGAGTAGGGTTTTACGCGTCCATCGCGGCCCGAACCTGGGTAAACCGCCCGTGTGTTCGCCTCGATCTGCTCTCCGTGCTCCCTCCGCCCCCCTCACCGGACAACGAAAGGGGCTCCGGCCCCATAGGTGCTCGCGGGGGACGCCGTCCGCCCCGACACTCTCTTCTTCAATTTGCACAAAATTATATATTTCCCTTAAGGCAGCTTGTTTCTTATGAGCGGGGAAATATTTAGCAGAGAAGTAATAAATCATATCCTGTGGACTATGCACACAACCAGGAGCAAGAGAATTAAACCATGTTTTCGCATCACCCTTTAATGAGAACGGAAATAACTTAAGGATATAGTAGTAACGAATTTTCCCCTCATTAGTGAATAGGGTGGCTATATCATTTAATTTAGTAAGATGTGCCACAACAATTTCAGATTCATAGCCATAAAAAGGATCAGATTCAACCAAAGTAATTAACTCAGGATTGACAGAGAAATCATAATCCTTATCAGAAATACAGATAGGTGAAGTAGCAAAAGCAGGGTCATATTTCATTCTAGCATTCAAATACTTTTCTTTCAGCTTAACTAACATCTTCTTAAGATCATATCTATCTTTGCAAGCAAAAAAGTCTCTAGCAGTTTCTTCATCCATAACATAACTCTCAGGCACATCAGGCAATTCATATCTAGGGGGAGAATCTTCATCATCACTTTCATCAATATTATCAGTTTCAATAATTTCATTCTCTCTAACCCTAGCAAGTTGTTCATCGAGAAATTCACCTAATGGCACAACATTATCAAGCATAGAAGTAGTTTCATCATAAGCATCATGCATAGCAGAAGTGGCATCATTAATAACATGCGACATATTAGAATCAATAGCAGGTGTAGGGGTCGCAAATTTACTCATAACAGAAGGTGAATCAAGTGCAGGGCTAGAAGGCAGTTCCTTACCTCCCCTCGTAGTTGAGGGAAAAATCTTGGTTCTTTCATGTTTCAAGTTCCTCATAGTGATCAGCAGATATAAATACCAAGTGACTCAAAGAATAGAGCTATGCTCCCCGGCAACGGCGCCAAAAAATAGTCTTGATAACCCACAAGTATAGGGGATCGCAACAATTTTCGAGGGTAGAGTATTCAACCCAAATTTATTGATTCGACACAAGGGGAGCCAAAGAATAATCTCAAGTATTAGTAGTTGAGTTGTCAATTCAACCACACCTGAAAGACTTAATATCTACAGCAAAATATTTAGTAGAAAAGTAGTATGGAAGTAACAGTAGCAGTTTTGTAGTAATCGTAACAGTGGCAACGGAAAAGTAACTAAGCAAAGATCAATATGTGAAAAACTCGTACGCAATGGATTAGTGATGGATAATTATGTCGGATGCGATTCCTCATGCAACAATTATAACATAGGGTGACACAGAACTAGCTCCAGTTCATCAATGTAATGTAGGCATGTATTCCGAATATAGTCATACGTGCTTATGGAAAAGAACTTGCATGACATCTTTTGTCCTACCCTCTCGTGGAAGCGGGGTCCTATTGGAAACTAAGGGATATTAATGCCTCCTTTTAATAGATACCGGACCAAAGAATTAACACTTAGTGAATACGGTCATGCTACGGTCATGCTACCTCTTGAGCACTGCGTTGGATTTCCTTGAAGAGGAAAGGGTGATGCATTAGAGTAGAGTATGTATTTCCCTTAGTTTTTGAGAACCAAGGTATCAATCCAGTAGGAGGCTACGCGCGAGTCCCTTGTACCTACACAAAACAAATAGCTCAACGCAACCAACGCGATTAGGGGTTGTCAATCCCTTCATGGTCACTTACGAGAGTCAGATCTGATAGAGATGATAAATAATATTTTTGGTATTTTTGGTATAGAGATGCAAAGTAAAAATAAAAAGATAAAGTAAAAAAGCAAAGCAATAATAAAGTGATTGGAGATTGATATGATGAGAATAGACCCGGGGGCCATAGATTTCACTAGTGGCTTCTCTCAAGAGCATAAGTATTCTACGGTGGGTGAACAAATTACTGTTGAGCAATTGACAGAATTGAGCATAGTTATGAGAATATCTAGGTATGATCATGTATATAGGCATCATGTCCGAGACAAGTAGACTGAATCCTGCCTGCATCTACTACTATTACTCCACTCATCGACCGCTATCCAGCATGCATCTAGAGTATTAAGTTAAAAACAGAGTAACACCTTAAGCAAGATGACATGATGTAGAGGGATAGTTTCATGCAATATGATAAAACCCCCATCTTGTTATCCTCGATGGCAACAATACAATACGTGCCTTGCTGCCCCTGCTGTCACTGGGAAAGGACACCGCAAGATTGAACCCAAAGCTAAGCACTTCTCCCATTGCAAGAAAAACCAATCTAGTAGGCCAAACCAAACTGATAATTCGAAGAGACTTGCAAAGATAACCAATCATACATAAAAGAATTCAGAGAAGATTCAAATATTGTTCATAGATAGACTTGATCATAAACCCACAATTCATCGGTCTCAACAAACACACCGCAAAAAGAAGATTACATCGAATAGATCTCCATGAGAGAGGGGGAGAACATTGTATTGAGATCCAAAAAGAGATAAGAAGCCATCTAGCTACTAACTATGGACCCGAAGGTCTGAGGTAAACTACTCACACTTCATCGGAGAGGCTATGATGATGTAGAAGCCCTCCATCTTGATTGACCCCTCCGGCGGAGCTCTGGAACAGGCCCCAAGATGGGATCTCGTGGGTACAGAAGGTTGCGGCGGTGGAATAAGGTTTTTGGCTCCGTATCTGATCGTTTGTGGGTACGTAGGTATATATAGGAGGAAGGAGTACGTCGGTGGAGCAAAGGGGGGCCACGAGGCAGGGGGCGTGCCCTCCACCCTCGTGACCACCTCCCTCCTTTCTTGACGGAGGGTCCAAGTCTCCTCGATCTTATTTGTTGAGAAAATCACGTTCCGGAAGGTTTCATTCCATTTGGACTTCGTTTGATATTTCGTTTCTTCGAAACACTAAAATAGGCAAAAAACAGCAATTTTGGGTTGGGTCTCCGGTTAATAGGTTAGTCCCAAAAATAATATAAAAGTGGAAAATAAAGCCCAATATAGTCCAAAACAGTAGATAACATAGCATGGAGCAATAAAAAATTATAGATACGTTGGAGACGTATCAGGCATCCCCTAGCTTAATTCATGCTCGTCCTTGAGTAGGTAAATGATAAAAATAGAATTTTTGATGCGGAGTGCTACTTGGCATAATTTCAATGTAATTCTTCTTAATTGTGGTATGAATATTCAGATCCGAAAGATTCAAGACAAAATTTTATATTGACATAAAAATAATAATACTTCAAGCATACTAACAAAGCAATTATGTCTTCTCAAAATATCATGGCCAAAGAAAGTTATCCCTACAAAATCATATAGTCTAGCTATGATCTATCTTCACCACACAAAGTATTTAAATCATGCACAACCCCGATGACAAGACAAGCAATTGTTTCACACTTTTGACATTCTCAAGACTTTTTCGATCTTCACGCAATACATGAGTGTGAGCCATGGATATAGCACTATATCTGGAATAGAATGGTGGTTGTGGAGAAGACAAAAAGAGGGGAAGATAGTCTCACATCAACTAGGCGTACCAACGGGCTATGGAGATGCCCATCAATAGATATCAACGTGAGTGAGTAGGGATTGCCATGCAACGGATGCACTAGAGCTATAAGTATATGAAAGCTCAACAAAAGAAACTAAGTGGGTGTGCATCCAACTCGCTTGCTCACGAAGACCTAGGGCATTTTGAGGAAGCCCATCATTGGAATATACAAGCCAAGTTCTATAATGAAAAATTCCCACTAGTATATGAAAGTGACAATATGAGAGACTCTCTATCATGAAGATCATGGTGCTACTTTGAAGCACAAGTGTGGTAAAAGGATAGTAACATTGTCCCTTCTCTCTTTTTCTCTCATTTTTTCTTCCTTTTTTTATTTGGGCCTTTTCTGTCTTTTTTATGGCCTCTTTTATTTCTTTCTTTTTTATTTTTCGTCTGGAGTCTCAACCCTACTTGTGGGGGAATCATAGTCTCCGTCATCCTTTCCTCACATGGGATAGTGCTCTAAAAATGATGATCATCACACTTTTATTTTTCTTACAACTCAACAATTACAACTCGATACTTAGAACAAAATATGACTCTATGTGAATGCCTCCGGCGGTGTACCGAGATATGCAATAAATCAAGAGTGACATGTATGAAAGAATAATGAATAGTGGCTTTTCCACAAATACGATGTCAACTACATGATCATGTTAGCAATATGACAATGATGGAGCGTGTCATAATAGACGGAATGATGGAAAGTTGCATGGCAATATATCTCGGATTGGCTATGAAAATGCCATGATAGGTAGGTATGGTGGCTGTTTTTAGGAAGGTATATGGTGGGTGTATGATACCGGCGAAAGGTGCGCAGTATTAGAGAGGCTAGCAATGGTGGAAGGATGGGAAAGTGCATATAATCCATGGACTCAACATTAGTCATAAAGAACTCATATACTTATTGCAAAATCTAGAAGTTATCAAAGCAAAGTATTACACGCATGCTCCTAGGGGGATAGATTGGTAGGAAAAGACCATCGCTCATCCCCGACCGCCACTCATAAGGAAGACAATCAATAAATAAATCATGCTCCGACTTCATCACATAACGGTTCACCATACGTGCATGCTACGAGAATCACAAACTTTAACACAAGTATTTCTCAAATTCAAAACTACTCAACTAGCATGACTCTAATATCACCATCTTCATATCTCAAAACAATTATCAAGCATCAATCTTTTCTTAGTATTCAATGCACTCAAAAGAAAGTTTTACAAATCTTGATACCAAGCTTATTATTATTTAAGCAAATTACCATGCTATTTAAGACTCTCAAAATAATCTAAGTGAAGCATGAGAGATCAATAATTTCTATGAAACAAATCCACCACCGTGCTCTAAAAGATATAAGTGAAGCACTAGAGAAACTATAAAGCTCAAAAGATATAATTGAAGCACATAGAGTATTCTATCAAATTACAATTCATGTATGGCTCTCTAAAAAGGTGTGTACAGCAAGGATGATTGTGGCAAACTAAAAAACAAAGACACAAATAATACAAGACGCTCCAAGCAAAACACATATCATGTTGTGGATAAAAATATAGCTCCAAGTAAAATTACCGATGGAAGTAGACGAAAGAGGGGATGCCTTCCGGGGCATCCCCAAGCTTTGACTTTTTGTTGTCCTTGGATTATCTTGGGGGTGCCATGGACATCCCCAAGCTTAGGCTCTTGCCACTCCTTGTTCCATAATCCATCAAAAGATTTCACCCAAAACTTGAAAACTTCACAACACAAAACTCAACCGAAATCTCGTGAGCTTCGTTAGCGAAAGAAAACAAAAGACCACTTTAAGGTATTGTACTGAACTCATTATTTATTTATATTGGTGTTAAACCTTCTGTATTCCAACTTCTCTATGGTTTATAAACTATTTTACTAGCCATAGATTCATCAAAATAAGCAAACAACACACGAAAAACAGAATCTGTCAAAAACAGAACAATTTGTAGTCATATGTAACTAACGCAAACTTCTGGAACTCCAAAAAATCTACCAAAATAGGACGACCTATACAATTGATTTATTGATCATAAGAAATTCGAATCAGTATTTTATCACGTTCTGGTGATTTTTAACAATGGTTTTCGTGAACAGAAAGAATCTGGAAATTACAGCAAGATCAAATAACTATCATCCAAGAAGATCCTATAGGTCTAACTTGGCACAAACACTAACTAAAACACAAAACCACATCTAAACATCAGGTAGATGGATTATTTATTCCTAAATAGAAGCAAAAGCAAAAAAACTAAAAATAAAATTGGGTTGCCTCCCAACAAGCGCTATCGTTTAACGCCCCTAGCTAGGCATAAAAGCAAGGATAGATCTAGGTATTTCCATCTTTGGTAGGCAATCCATAAGTGGCTCTCATGATAGATTCATATGGTAATTTTATTTTCTTTCTAGGGAAGTGTTCCATGCATTTCTTTAGTGGAAATTGGAATCTAATATTCCCTTCCTTCATATCAATAATTGCACCAACCGTTCTAAGGAAAGGTCTACCAAGAATAATAGGGCATGAAGGGTTGCAATCTATATCAAGAACGATAAAATCCACGGGCACATAATTCCTATTGGAAACAATAAGAACATCATTAATTCTTCCCATAGGTTTCTTAATAGTGGAATCCGCAAGATGCAAGTTTAGATAGCAATCATCAAAATCGGGGAAATCTAGAAAATCACACAAAGTTTTGGGAATAGTGGAGACACAAGCACCCAAATCACACGAAGCATAAAACTCATGATCTTTAATTTTAATTTTAATAGTAGATTTCCACTCATCATAAAGTTTTCTAGGTATAGATACTTTCAACTCAAGTTTTTCTTCATAAGATTGCATCAAGGCATGAACGATATGTTCGGTAAAGGCTTTATTTTGACTATAAGCATCAGGAGAATTTAACACGGATTGCAACAAGGAAATACAATCAATTAAAGAGCAACTTTCATAATTAAATTCCTTGAAATCCAAGATAGTGGGTTTAGCAACATCTAAGGTTTTATTATTTTCAATCCCACTTTTATCAATTTCATCAAGATCTAAAAACTCTGAATTTTTGAACGCCTTCTAGGTAAAGGAAGATCATATTCAGTTTCATCAAGATTCATATTGCAAAACAAAGATTTAATAGGGGATACATCAATAACTTTTAGATCTTCATCTTGATTTTCATAAGAATTGGAAGAACACGCTTTAATAAAGGCATCTTTCGTAGCACGCATCCTAGTGGTTCTTTCCTTGCACTTGTCAATGGAAATTCTCATGGCTTTGAGAGACTCATTGATATCATTCTTAGGAGGAATAGATCTAAGCTTTAAAGAATCAACCTCAAGAGAAATTCTATCAACGTTCCTAGCCAAATCATCAACTTTAAGCAATTTTTCTTCAAGCAAAGCATTAAAACTCTTTTGTGAATTCATAAACTCTTTAACACTATTCTCAAATTCAGATGGCATCTTATTAAAATTTCCATAAGAGTTGTTGTAGGAATTTCCGTAATTATTAGAAGGATTACTAGGGTAAGGCCTAGGATTAAAATTCCCTCTATACGCGTTGTACCAAAATTATTCCTACCAAAAATATTCACATCCGTAGATTATTCTCAATCAAGGTAGACAAAGGTATATCATTAGGATCAGAAGAAACACTCTTAGTAGCAAATAATTTCATAAGTTCATCCATCTTTCCACTCAAAACATTGATTTCTTCTATCGCATGCACTTTTTTATTAGAAGATCTTTGAGTGTGCCATTGAGAATAATTAACCATAATATTATCTAGGAGTTTAGTAGCATCTCCTAAAGTGATTTCCATAAAAGTGCCTCCCGCGGCCGAATCTAAAAGATTTCTAGAAGCAAAATTCAATCCGGCATAAATTTTTTGTATAATCATCCACAAATTCAAACCATGAGTAGGGCAATTACGTATCATTAATTTCATTCTCTCCCAAGCTTGTGCAACATGTTCACTATCAAGTTGCTTAAAATTCATAATGTCGTTTCTAAGAGAGACGATCTTAGCGGGAGGAAAATACTTAGAGATAAAAGCATCTTTGCACTTGTTCCAAGAATCAATACTATTTTTAGGCAAAGATGAAAACCAAGCTTTAGCACGATCTCTAAGCGAAAAAGGAAATAGCTTCAATTTAACAAATATCATTATCGACATCTTTCTTCTTTTGCATATCACATAAATCAACGAAGCTATTCAAATGAGTAGCGGCATCTTCACTAGGAAGGCCGGCGAATTGATCTTTCATAACAAGATTCAACAAAGCAGTATTGATTTCACAAGATTTAGTATTGGTAAGAGGAGCAATTGGAGTGCTAAGGAAATCATTATTGTTGGTTTTGGTAAAGTCACACAATTTGGTATTATCTTGAGCCATCGTGACAAGCAAGCAAACCAACACATGAGCGAACAAAAACAAGCGAGAAGAAGGCAAACGGAAAAGAAAGGGCGAATAAAACGGCAAGGGTGAAGTGGGGGAGAGGAAAACGAGAGGCAAATGGCAAATAATGTAGTGCGAGAGATAAGGAAATGTGATGGGTACTTGGTATGTTGACTTTTGCGTAGACTCCCCCGGCAACGGCGCCAAAAATCTTCCTGCTACCTCTTGAGCACTGCGTTGGATTTCCTTGAAGAGGAAAGGGTGATGCAGCAGAGTAGAGTAAGTATTTCCCTCAGTTTTTAAGAACCAAGGTATCAATCCAGTAGGAGGCTACGCGCGAGTCCCTCGTACCTACACAAAATAAATAGCTCAACGCAACCAACGCGATTAGGGGTTGTCAATCCCTTCACGGTCACTTACGAGAGTGAGATCTGATAGAGATGATAGATAATATTTTTGGTATTTTTGGTATAGAGATGCAAAGTAAAAATAGAAGGTAAAGTAAAAAAGCAAAGCAATAATAAAGTGATTGGAGATTGATATGATGAGAATAGACCCAGGGGGCCATAGATTTCACTAGTGGCTTCTCTCAAGAGCATAAGTATTCTACGGTGGGTGAACAAATTACTATTGTGCAATTGACAGAATTGAGCATAGTTATGAGAATATCTAGGTATGATCATGTATATAGGCATCACGTCCGAGACAAGTAGACCGACTCCTGCCTGCAGCTACTACTATTACTCCACTCATCGACCGCTATCAAGCATGCATCTAGTGTATTAAGTTAAAAACAGAGTAACGCCTTAAGCAAGATGACATGATGTAGAGGGATAGTTTCATGCAATATGATAAACAAACCATCTTGTTATCCTCGATGGCAACAATACAATACGTGCATTGCTGCCCCTGCTGTCACTAGGAAAGGACACCGCAAGATTGAACCCAAAGCTAAGCACTTCTCCCATTGTAAGAAAAACCAATCTAGTAGGCCAAACCAAACTAATAATTCGAAAAGACTTGCAAAGATAACCAATCATACATAAAAGAATTCAGAGAAGATTCAAATATTGTTCATAGATAGACTTGATCATAAACCCACAATTCATCGGTCTCAACAAACACACTGCAAAAAGAAGATTACATCAAATAGATCTCCACGAGAGAGGGGGAGAACATTGTATTGAGATCCAAAAAGAGAGAAGAAGCCATCTAGCTACTAACTATGGACCCGAAGGTCTGAGGTAAACTACTCACACTTCATCGGAGAGGCTATGATGATGTAGAAGCCCTCCGTGGTGATTTCCCCCTCCGGCGGAGCTCCGAAACAGGCCCCAAGATGGGATCTCGTGGGTACAGAAGGTTGCGGCGATGGAATAAGGATTTTGGCTCCGTATCTGATCGTTTGGGGGTACGTAGGTATCTATAGGAGGAAGGAGTACGTCAGTGGAGCAAAGGGGGGCCCACGAGGCAGGGGGCGCACCCTAGGGGGGTGCCCTCCACACTCGTGACCGCCTCCCTCCTTTCTTCGCGGAGGTTCCATGTCTCTTGGATCTTATTTGTTGAGAAAATCACGTTCCCGAAGGTTTCATTCTGTTTGGACTCCATTTGATATTTCGTTTCTTCGGAACACTGAAATAGGCAAAAAACATCAATTCTGGGTTGGGCCTCCGGTTAATAGGTTAGTCCTAAAAATAATATAAAACTGGAAAATAAAGCCCAATATAGTCCAAAACAGTAGATAATATATCATGCATGGAGCAATAAAAAGTTATAGATACGTTGGAGACGTATCAGGTCATCACCGGGAGTGGTCTTAATTATTGTCACTTCGGGGTTGCCGGATTATAACACATAGTAGGTGACTATTGACTTGCAAAATAGGATCAAGAAGTCACATATATTCATGAAAACATAATAGGTTCAGATCTGAAATCATGGCACTCGGGCCCTAGTGACAAGCATTAAGCATAGCAAAGTCATAGCAACATCAATCTTAGAACATAATGGATACTAGGGATCAAACCCTAGCAAAACTAACTCGATTACATGGTAAATCTCATCCAAGCCATCACCGACCAGCAAGCCTACGATGGGATTACTCATGCACGGCGGTGAGCATCAGGAAATTGGTGATGGAGGATGGTTGATGATGACGATGGCGACGGATTCCCCTCTCCGGAGCCCCGAACGGACTCCAGATCAGCCCTCCCGAGAGAGATTAGGGCTTGGCGGCGGCTCCGTATCGTAAAACGCGATGAATCCTTCTCTCTGACTTTTTCTCCCCGAACGTGAATATATGGAGTTGGAGTTGAGGTCGGTGGAGTCTCAGGGGGCCCACAAGGCAGGGGGCGCGCCCCAGGGGGTGGGCACGCCCTGCACCCTCGTGGACAGGGTGTGGGCCCCTTGGTGCTGATTCTTTCGCCAGTATTTTTTATTAACTCCAAAAATATTCTCCGTGAAGTTTCAGGTCACTCCGAGAACTTTTATTTCTGCACAAAAACAACACCATGGCAGTTCTGCTGAAAACAGCATCAGTCCGGGTTAGTTCTATTCAAATCATGCAAGTTAGAGTCCAAAACAAAGGCAAAAGTGTTTGGAAAAGTAGGTACGTTGGAGACGTATCATACACCCACTGGGTGCTCTAACTTTTGATGAATAGTTCTTCCACTTGAGTCGACTAGGTTGCGTCGAGTGTATCCTTGAGTCAGTGGGGGCACGCAGAGTGCACCCACTGGGTGTAGTCCCCGAGACTACCGTCGAATGTTTGATTCGGCTGGGGTCTTTGTCAAGTGTCTCTTTATAGTCTTTGTACTCGGTCTAGACATGTCCTGCCGAGTGGGATCCGGACCAGTGGGGGCACGCCAAGTGCACCCACTTGGTGTAGTCCCCTAGACCGTGGTCGATTGCGGGCAGTCAGCGGTGGTGTGAGAATAATTGTTGTTGTTTGTTTTTTTGTTCGACTGGATGGACCATGTCGAGTGGAAAGTCGAAGCAGTGGGCCCACGCTAGGTTCACCCACTGAATGTAGTCCCCGAGAATACTATTGAAAGTTTTGATTCGGCAGTAGTCTTAGAACTTGTATCTTATCGCTCAGAAGCAATTGATCTTTGTTCCCGTCGACTGACGTGTCATATTTGTTGACTGCAGAAATCTTGTGAGCTCGGGGCCCAATTTGCTGAATTGGAGCAGAAACAGATCCAGCTCAACCTTGATTTGGAATTGGCCAAGAAGAACTTGCAGAAAGCCAAGGATGAAGCAGCTGTTATGGGAGGTAACAACTTGTCAATTCTTTTCTTTGCCAGCTTTACTTTTCGCCTTTTGAACCGAGTGACTCCACTCGAACAGATGTGCATAGTGAAAACAGACAACTCCAAGATCGTCTGAAGAATGTTATTTCTCTAGACAAAATGAAGCAGGCTCTGGAGCAGAAGGACCTCGACCTCGCAGCAGCTCAAAAGACAGTGCGGGAGAAAACTGATCTTGCTAACAAGAAGCTGGATTCAGTCGGCAAGTTAGAAGAAGAAAACGCCAAGCTCAAGACTGCCGTTGGCGAAGCAAACAAGGAAGTCGCGCAGCTAAAGAAGGACAAGGTGCCTCTGACTGACAAGGTTGCAGAGCTCACTTGGAAGAGGGATGAACTGGAAGCTTATCTGGGAGGACTCACCAAGAAGATGTTCCTTATGCTTGAAGGTACTTTCCCTTGTCCGACTGACTTGCCACTGTCGACTCATCATACAACTGTCGACTCACCATTTTTCCGTCTGTGTGCATAATTTTGTCAAAACTTCGAGGAAGAGACCGGGCGGATTGAGACGAATCTGGACCCCATTAACTCCCCCGTCAAGGATGAAGCTGCAATGAACGTGCTGTGACTGGAATCCCGCCTCTCCAGTGTTACTGACTATCTTGCTCGACTGAAGGCGGCGGTATCGCGGATTGACACGGAGCTCTGGCCAAACATGACATTCCAGAATGACCTCGAGTCTCTGATGACTCGACTCAATAAGATCCCTAGTCGAGTGCAGGCATGGAAGAAGTCATCTGCTCGGTGCAGCACTAACGTGGCTCTGTCTTTGGTCCGCGTCCATTGCAAGGAAGTTAAAGAAGAAAAGCTAATGGCTCTCAAGGTCGCCAATACCAATAAGCTTCACTTCCAGTCCTTCATGGAGACCTTCATTGACGCCGCCACTCGTATTGCTGATGGAATCGACCTGGACGAGTTTGTCGAGCCAGCTAGCCCTCCTCCTGCCGAATGAACAAACTTTAAGCCTCACTTTTATTTGCCTCGAAATGTCGAGTGATTTTGTAACCATTAAACTCCTTCGGGCCTGACGCCCGAGTACTTCCGTTCGTGGTTTTGGACCTTGCTGGATTTATCCGAACTTTGTTTTTCTCTGAATATGATTGCTTTGCCTTTACCACTTCCAGATCTCTTAACTCCGAGTGAAGCTCGATTTTTCGCTGGGAATGGACGCTGTACTTGTGGAGCAGCTCCGACGAGAGGGCCGTGGATATGAGCACTAGGTGCCGCACACGACCTGCACCTCGTCGTCCTTGCGGATCAGGATGGAGCAGACATTATACTTGTGACGTAGCTCCGACGAGAGGGCCGTGGATATGAGCACTAGGTGCCGCACACGACCTGCACCTCGTCGTCCTTGTGGATCGGGGTGGAGCAGGCACTGTACTTGTGATGTAGCTCCGATGAGAGGGCCGTGGATGAGCACGAGGTGCTGCACACGACCTGCATCTCGCCGTCCTTGCGGATCGGGATGAAGCGGACGTCGTACTTGTGGCTCAGCGCCGTCAGAGTGGTTTTTAACTTAGGTGAGTACGGGGTCGCAGCTAAGTCCCCGAGTGAGAGGGTTGCTCTTCACTCGGAGGACTTTTTAACTTAGGCGAGTACGGGGTCGCAGCTAAGCTCCCGAGTAGGAGGATTGCTCTCCACTCGGAGTAGTCTTTGGAACTTAGGCGAGTGCAGGGTCGCAGCTAAGCCCCTGAGTGGGAGGATTGCTCTCCACTCAGAGTAGTTTTTAACTTAGGCGAGTATGGGGTCGCAGCTAAGCCCCCAAGTGAGAGGATTGCTCTTCACTTGGAGGATTTTTTAACTTAGGCGAGTACGGGGTCGCATCTAAGCCCCCGAGTGAGAGGATTGCCCTTCACTCGAAGGATTTTTTAACTTAGGCGAGTACGGAGTCACAGCTAAGCCGCCGAGTGAGAGGATTGCTCTCCACTCGGAGTAATTTTTTAACTTAGGCGAGTACGGGGTCGCAGCTAAGCCCCCGAGTGAGAGGATTGCTCTTCACTCGGAGGATTTTTTAACTTAGGCGAGTACGGGGTCGCAGCTAAGCCCCAGAGTGAGAGGATTGCTCTTCACTCGGAGGATTTTTTTAACTTAGGCGAGTACGGGGTCGCAGCTAAGCCCCCGAGTGAGAGGATGGCTCTCCACTCGGAGTGGCTTTTTAACTTAGGCGAACCGGATTCGTGGCTAAGCCCCCGAGTGAGAGGGCTGCTCTTCACTTGGAGTGGTTTTTCAAACTTAGGCGAATCGGATTCGCGGCTAAGCCACCCACTGGGGGATTTAGACATATGTGTTCATGGGATAACAATCATTAAGATACTGCAAAAATCTTGTCTTTGATAAGAAAACTGAAGGATTCTTATTACAACTCATCGATTTGAGTGTTTAGGTACAGAACGGCGGACCAGCTCCGCATTCCACGAGTGTGGCTCGTCTACTTTCTTGGCTATGTTGTAGAGGTGATACGCCCCATTGTGGAGCACCTTGGTGATGATGAAGGGACCTTCCCAGGCCGGAGCTAGCTTGTGAGGTCGTTTCTGATGCACTCGGAGCACAATGTCTCCTTCTTGGAATGCTCGACCTCTGACATTACGGGCATGGAATTTACGCAAGTCTTGCTGATAGATGGTCGACCTGATCAGAGCCATCTCACATTCTTCTTCCAGGAGATCAACTGCATCTTGGCGTGCTTGTTCAGCTTCAGCTTCTGAGAAAGGTTCCACTCGGGGAGCGTTGTGCAACAATTCACTCGGAAGCACAGCTTCAGCGCCGTACACCATGAAGAAAGGAGTTCGGTCAGTCGACCGGTTGGGAGTTGTTCTCAATCCCTATAGGACGGACGGTAATTCTGTCACCCGGGCTCCAGCAGCATGCTTGAGGTCGCGCATTAGCCGGGGCTTCAACCCTTGTAGGATCAAGACATTCGCCCTTTCTGCCTGCCCATTCGACTGCGGGTGCGCAACGGATGCGTAGTCGACCCGAGTGCCTTGGGAAGCACAAAATGCCCTGAACTCATCAGAATCAAAGTAGGAGCCATTATCTGTGATAATGTTGTGAGGGACTCCATGTCTGAATATTAGCTCTCTGATGAAACTGATGGCAGTGCTCGAATCAAGGTTCTTGATAGGCTTGGCTTCAATCCATTTGGTGAATTTGTCGACTGCCACAAGCAAATGAGTGAAACCACTTCTGCCTGTCTTGAAGGTTCCAACCATATCCAACCCCAAATTGCAAACGGCCAGACAAGAGGAATAGTCTTCACGGCAGATGCAGGCTTGTGCGACATGTTTGAGTAGAACTGGCAGCCTTCGTACTTGTCGACTATATCTTTTGCCATCTCATTTGCATGCCAGTAGAATCCCGCTCGGTATGTGATGTGTCTCCAACATATCTATAATTTATGAAGTATTCGTGCAATGTTTATAATAGTTTTATATGATTTTGGTATGATTTGATTAGAACTAACCCGGACTGACGTTGTTTTCAGTAGAACTACCGTGGTGTTGTTTTTTGTGCAGAAATAGAAGTTCCCGGAATGCGATGAAAATCAAAAGAGAATTTTTCTAGAAAATATAAAAAATACTAGAACAAAGAGTTAACGGAGGGGAGGCCCATGGGCCCCATGAGGGTGGAGAGCGCACCCACCCCCTAGGGTGCGCCCCTTTGCCTCGTGGACTTCCCGTGGGGCACCCTGCCTTGTTCATGATGCCAACCTCTCCTATAAATGCCCAAACCTCCAAAAAATAACCTAGGTCGGAAGTTCCGCCGTCGCAAGCCTCTGTAGCCACAAGAAATCAATCTAGGCCCTCTCTGGCGCCCTGCTTGAGGGGGCCATCATCACCGGAGGCCATGGAGGAGGATCCCGGAGGGGCCGTCGTCGCCACGAAGGCCAAGGACCAGAGGGAGAATCTATCCCCATATAGGGGGGAGGCCATGGAGGAGGATCCCAGAGGGGACATCATCGCCATGAAGGCCAAGGACCAGAGGGATAACCTCTCCCCATCTAGGGGGGAGGCCATGGAGGAGGAAACACAATGGGGAGAACCTCTCCTCCTCTCTCTCGGTGGCGCCGGAGTGCCATTTGGAGGGGAATCATCGTCGCGGTGATCGTCTTCATCAACATCACCATCCTCATCTCTTTCACGTGGTCCACTCTCCCGTACCCCGCTATAATCCCTACTTGAACATGGTGCTTTATGCCACATATTATGATCCAATGATTTGTTGCCATCTATGATGTTTTGAGTAGATATCCTTTGTCTTTGGGTTGATTGATGATCTAGATTGGTATGAGTTGTATGTTTTATTTTGGTGCTGTCCTATTGTGCCCTCCGTGTCGCGCAAGCATGAGGGATTCCCGCAGTAGGGTGTTGCACTAAGTTCATGATTCACTTATAGTGGGTTGCTTGAGTGACATAAGCATAAACCGGAGTAAGGGGGTTGTTGCGTATGGGTTAAAGGGGACTTGATGCTTTAATGCTATGGTTGGGTTTTACCTTAATGATCTTTAGTAGTTGCGGATGCTTGCTAGAGTTCCAATAATAAGTGCATATGATCCAAGAAGAGAAAGTATGTTAGCTTATGCCTCTCCCTCATATGAAGTTGCAATGACGACTACCGGTCTTGTTAACAATTGCCTAGGATAATTCCGCACACCGACCCATCATTATTCCACACTCGCTATTTATAATATTTAGTAATATATTCTAACTTTATGATAACAACACCTACTTTTATGTTTTAGCTCTCCGATATCATGCAAAGTTATCCTCTTCATACCCACAACATAGTTTTATTTCTCGTTTCTAGTTGGAAGCAAATGTTCGGTGTACGTAGAGTCGTATCAGTGGCAGATAGGACTTGAGAGAACATTGATCTTACCTTTAGCTCCTTGTGGGTTCAACACTCCATAATTATCACTTCCACCATTTGGAATTTCTACGATGATTCCCTGCACTTGGGGATTATCAAGCTCTTTTCTAGCGCCGTTGCCGGGGAGCAATAGCGTGGGGTTGATATTTTCGTGTATGCTTGTTTGCTTTCTTCACTAAGTAGTTTTTGTTTTCCCTTTTTAGTTTTTCTTAGTTGTGGGTGAAACATAGAAAAAATTAAAAGAATGAAAATACAAAAAAATTACTTGCCACTCATACCTAAAAAGTTTTTCAATAAGAGAAGTGATTGGAAGGTTATGCATTGGAGAAGTGAGGGTCGACCTTGAACACTTGTGTTCATTCTCATGGCAACAATGTAGAATTTTTCATGGAAGTTTCTCTGAAAATAATTATCCCCTTGTATATATCCATTGTATTATAAAAATAATGTGCCAAGCTTTGGTTCTAGGATGATTAGATTGCTTGTTTACTATGTGCAGTACAAAAACAGAAACTTTAGCTGTAGCGCGTGAATTTACATTTTTTACTGGAATGTCAAATGCGTCTGAAACTTTTTGCACATTACTTCTGTACAATTTTTTTAAATTGTCATATTTTTGTTAGAATGTTTGGAGTTACAGAAGTTTACTAAACTTCCAGATTACTACGGACTGTCCTGATTTTGACAGATTCTGTTTTCTATGTGTTGTTCGCTTATTTTGATGAATCTATGGGTAGTATCGGGGGGTATGAACCATGGTGAAGTTGTAATACAGTATATATATTTCTAATATTAAATTGGAATAAGTTTGCGACAGTACCTAAAGGTAGTGACTTGCTTTATTATACTAACGGATCTCACAAAGTTTTTATTAAAGTTTTGTGTGCATGAAGTGTTCGAAGATCGAGGAGCTATCAATATGAGAAGAATAAAGAGAGGCAAGAGTTCAAGCTTGGGGATTCCCAAGGCACCCCAAGTAAATATTTCAAGGATACTCAAGCATCTAAGCTTGGGGATGCCCCGGTTGGCATCCCATCTTTCTTCTTCAACAATTATCGGTATACCTTGGTTTTTGTTTTGTTCACATGATTTGTGTCCTTTGTGTTTTTCTTTTTCTTTAAGAACCATGCTAGTATTAGATATCCCTTCATCGATTTATAGAATGATTCATGTGCTTCACTTATACATTTTGAGCATGACCTTATCAAATGCTCTTTGCGCTTCACTTAAATCTTTTGAGTATGGTTTATAGAATGCTTCGTGTGCTGCACTTATATATTTTGAGCTTGGATATTGGTTAGTCTATATTAATTGTAGAATGCTCCATGAACTTCACTTATATCTTTTGGAGTATGAATAATACTATCATCTAAAGCGGATTTGGAAGAGTGTCGACTTTAGTTAGTAATGATTCCACTATTTCAGAAGAGGTTCCAATTGATTATGAGAACAAAGTTGCTATCTATGATGATTATTGTGATGACATGTATGCTATAAAGAATAATGTTAACCATGAAACTTGTCATCATGATTTTAATTGGATTATGGCTCACATGACCTTTATTCTGTTGAGTTTGCTCCCATTATTCCGAATGAGAAGAATTTTGCTTATGTGGAGAGTAGAAAAATTTCTATGATTGTAGATCATGAAAAGAATGCTTTATGTGATGATTATATTGTTTAATTCGTTCATGATGCTACTGAAAATTATTATGAGGGAGGAATATATGCTTGTAGGAGTTGCAATAATATCAAGATTCCTCTCTATGTGCTTAAAGTTTTGAAGATATACTTGTTTTGCCTTCCTATGCTAGTTGATTCTTGTTCCTATAAATTGCGTGCTCACAAAATCCCTAGGCATAGGAAGTGGGTTAGATTTAAATGTGCTAGTCATATTCTTCATGATGATCTCTTTATGTTTCAATTCTTATCTTCTATGTGAGCATCATTGAAATCATCATGCCTATCTAAAAGGCATTAAAGAAAAGCGCTTGTTGGGAGACAACCCAACATTTACCCTTACTGTTTTTGTGTGTTTACATAATTAACATACTGTATTAATCATGTTTTATAGCTTTTTTTCAATAAAGTGCCAAGTAAGACCTTTGGGAAGACTTGGATGAAAGTTAATGTAATCTTGCTGTAAAAAATAGAAACTTTGCGCTCACGAGATTAGCTGTCATTTTTTATTGAAGAGCTATTTGAGTTGATTATTTTTGCCGAAGACTAATAGGCAAATTCCTCACGTCCACCAACTTATTTGATAATTTTTGGAGTAGCATAAGTATGGTTTTTGTTAAGATCATTACAGACTGTTCTGTTTCTGACAGATTCTGTTTTCATTGCATAGTTTGCTTGTTTTCTAGTTTCTATGGATTATATTTCTCAATATAAATTGTAGAAATGATATGGTACAGTAGGCTTTGTGTGAGAAAAATTACGAACCTTGTATTTGATAGTACCAAAGTGAATGTTTTACTCTTTATCATACTAACCTATCTCACAAAATTTCGTTAAGTTTTGTCACTACAAAAAAAGACACATCCGTGACATTTTGGGCCAAACTTTTTTTCTGTCATACTTATGACACTTCTATGACAATAATTGTGACAAAACCCGGTATCATCATAGATGTGGTGGGGTCCTACTTCTATGACAAAAAATCATGACAGAAAATGGGCTTTTCGTCCTGGGCGGGCCGGAGACGCAGCTGCATGATATTCTTTGGGCCGTTCATGATGGAAAAACCATGGTAGAAGCGAGGGCGAGGAAAATATCATGGAGTTCTTAGTTATGGTGGCTGGTCAGGGGCCGAGCGATGCACGTTTCTATCCTACGTACGCATGTGTGTGCGAGGCGTTGCGCTCTAACTGAACCCGAGCGAGGCGTTGGGATCTAAGTGAACCCGAGCGATTGCACTGCAGGCTACGCGTTACTGAACCGGAGCGATCGATCGATCCCTTGCTGTTAACTGAACCCGATCGAGCGGTTCCTTCGCTACTGCTGCTAACTGAAGCCGATCGATGCTACCTCTGAATGAACAGTGAGCATTGTTGAGGGGGTTTGGATGAACAATTACCGGTGGGGGGTTGGATGAACAGGACCCCGTGGTAGTAGAGGCCGTTGCTGCTAGATGAACAGTACCCGATCGATCGAGCCGGTGGATGAACAGGACCCCATGGAGGGCTGGATGAACAGGACCCCATGGAGGGCTGGTTGAACAGTAGCAGGTGGAGGGCTGGATGAACAGTAGCCCGTGGAGGGGTGGTTGAACAGGACCCTGTGGAGAGGGCTGGTTGAACAGTAGCCGATGAAGGAGCGTGCAGTGGAGGCTGTATGAACAGGAGCCCGTGGATGAACAGTCGTAGGTGGAGGCTGGAGGAGGTCGACGGTGGATGAACAGTAGCCCATGGAAGCAGCCGACGGTGGAGATGAACAGTATCCCGTGGAGTCCCGTTTTGCCGTACGCCACACCCCTCCCGATGAACATGACCCCTGTTTCGATCGTAGCGCTCCAACACAAGTCCGTTTCCTCTGTTTTGCGATATGCCACACCCTTCCCGATCAACAGGACCCCGTTTCGACCGTAGGAGGTCCGTTTCGACCGTTTTGCGGTACGCCAGACCCCTCCTGATGAACAGGATCCCATTTTCACCGTGGCCAGTCGAACACAAGGCCGTTTCCTCTGTTCTACGGTACGCCAGGCCTCGTTTCCATCACCTGTCCCGTCCAAGCCGGTAAGCTCCCGATGAACACGACGATGACGCAGTTTCTTCGTTCCGACTGAGCCATGTACACGAGCCCTGGCCATACGTATGCGCGAGTAGGCATTCGAGACCCCGCCCGTATGTACGTGCGTGGCCGTATTTACTTTCTTGCAACATGACCACTGTATGTACGTGCACATTCTACATGCGCGCCTCTACTACCACATGTTCCCTTCCTTGCACGGCCACGGTTCATCGCTGCAGCCTGCAGACATACCGATCGACCAGTATGTACATACACGTTCGCGACCAGAATGATAATGCTATATACGCTTTGACCGGGTGGGTCCTGACTGTTAGGCACTTGCTTGTGTGCGAAGATGTAGCTGGTGGGTCTCAGCAGTCAGGGGGTGAATCATTTTTTTTGCCCATAATATGGATGCACTTCCTTGTGTGCGAAGATGTAGCTGGTGGGTCCCAGCAGTCAGGGGGAGAATCATTTTTTTGCCCATAATATGGGCGCACTTCCTTGCGTGTGAAGATGTAGCTGGTGGGTCCCAGCAGTCAGGGGGAGAAAACATTATTTTTCAGGGTAAAAAGTATGCAGTTGCATGCATGCGTCCATGGGTGTGGTGCCCCCACTGTCAGCCTCTCACGTACAGTCATCTTCCGATGACTCTCGGTTGTTGACCACGTTGACCACACCATGCCGAGCGCACCAAGGCTGGTGGACAATGGCGAGGCCCTAGACTGGAATGACACGGAGATGGGGAAGACGTGGCAATGGAGTCACAGATGGAGAGGAGTGGGAAACTTGATTGGTTCAGGTGCGCGGCAGCACTGCCGCGGTTCCGCCCACGGGAGACACAAGCAAGAACAGAGGTTGAAGAAGGAGCACGGCTGTTGGATTAACATCCAACGGTCTAGCTGCTAGAATCATTTGTTGATTAAGTTGACAAAGCCTTGCGTACACGTCCGCTTCGTAGGCCCACAAGTCAGCCACCAAATCTGACGGGCCCCAGCTGTCAACGGGAGGAATATTTTTTCCGCATAACAAGAAGGCATTTCCTTCCGTACGAAGATACAGTCGGTGGGTCCCACCTGTCAGGGGGAGGAAACAACTTAATAAGGAGGAACTTTCCTTGCGTGCAACCATGGACCTCGTGGGTCCCAGCCGTCAGGCTCTCCACATACAGTCCTCTTTCGATGACTCTCATATGTTGACCACGCCGCGCCGAGCGCACCGAGGCGGTGGACAACAACGAGGCCCCATACTGGAACGACCCGGAGGTGGGGAGGCTGCGCAGTGGAGTCGCAAACAAAGAGGAGTGGGAAACTTAACTGGTTCGGGTGCGGGGTGGGCCTACACTCGGTAGAGAATAAAAGGAGGTGCAGAGTGGAGGGATGGCCTGGCCGTCGGCGGGGTAGCGTTTCGCTGAGGCGCGCAAAACAACGCCACTAGACGCCAGATGCTGGAGCAGGCGGTCCCGACAGCACTGGGGGAAGAAGACGAGAGATTGAAGAAGAATGCCGGCCGTTGGATGTAAATCCAACACCTTCTTAGGCTTCGACCTACTAGCCCACATGTCAGCCAGTCCATTTGTTTTTTAGTCCATTTGGGGGCCTCGGTGAAACAATGATGTAGAATCTATGCAACCGTTTATATATATGGTAGAATTTAAAGCCCATTTGTATTTTCTCGAAATCCTCGGACTTGCTGGGCTGGGTGAAAATATCATGTTGGGCTAGACGGAGAAATGTTATAAAAACATAAACACATGATTGCACATCTATTACTGCATTGGTCAGTAAAATCTTTGCAAGCTTATGTACGCAATCACTAGGAGTTAACTTGCCAAGTTATATATAAATAATTATTATTATTTTGGACGAACTTTCAACTTACAAAATAAAATATTATTTTAATTTGATGAGTTAATAGTAAGTGGGGTATTATTATTTTTTAGGCTAGACGTGGGACAGTTGAGTTGGTTCTAGGGAAAAGTACTGGGATAAAACTCAGTTTACATCGAAAAAGAAAGTGGGAGAAAATTCAGATATAAGATTAATGAAAACGAAAAATAAAGGAAGTGGGAAGGTCTATAAAATGGTTGGACGAACGACAGGTTTAACGGAAACTTATGTTGTTTCTAATATATATATATATATATATATATATATATATATATATATATATATATATATATATATATATGTAATAAAATAAGAAATAAATAAAGGTTCAGTTTTGCATTCTTATAGAATACATAGGTTCAGTTTAGCATTCTTGTAGAAAACATAGGTTCAGTTTTGCATTCTTACAGAAAAATAGAACTGAGCTGTGTGTCGTCTTGAAAAAACAAACATAACTTGGGCCGCTGATGTTATAGACAAGCTAGGTTGGGAGGCCCAGAGGCCGCTTGATACCTGCTAGATCTAAAAAATGTTGAAACATGTCGTGGGCTACCCATGTTAAACAACAAAACCTAGGCCATGGACCTGGTGGGCCTGGGACTGCCAGCCTCTCGAGAACAGTTGTCTCCTGATTACTCTTGTTTTGTTGACCATGTTGGGAACGACAGACGGTGGCGCCGCGGCTAGAGCACCAAGGCGGAGGACGACGTTGAGACCTCGGACCAAACGAACCGGAGCGGGGGAAGACGCTGGCGGAGGGGAGTACGAGGGTTGACTTGTTCGGGTACAGGGTGGGCCGGTGGAGCTGCCGCCGCCGGACAATGTGTGGTAGTAGAGGGATGGCCTGGCCAACGCCATTGGTTATCATGGCCAGCCGCTGTATAGAAAGAGGACGAAAGATTGAACAAAATAAAGAAATACAAATGGATAGGTGGTTGGTCCCATATTTCTGTGTACGAGACTTGCTGGGTCCACCTGAGGAGGGGAATATGTTGGGAGGAAGGAGATTCAAAGCACGGCAGCCAAGTGAACTTGTTTTTTTAACGGACAAGTGAACTAGTTACATACATAAGCAAATAGCCACTAAAAAAGCAAACAGGTTAATGGGTTCTTAAAATAAATATTTCAGACAAAACAGATAATTACGACACATAAGCTAATACATGAAACACTCAGATGATAAAGGTGCTTATAAACAGATAAAGTATAACATCTAGACCTTCCTGGCACGCTTGATCATGACGTTGCGGCTGTCTGTGTACTCGTCGATTACGGGAAATAGACACACCCTCATGTCCAAGATCTACATGTACATGCCGTAGCATGCATATGCGTCCTTGTCCGCGTAGGTTATGTAGGCTAGATTCAGAGGTACCTCCCACGTTTTCAGGTCCTTGGTATCGTTGTCTTCTTTCATGTTGGCGTATCAGGGGTCGATGATGGCCTCGGTGAGGTCAACCACGGAGTCCTTCTCCTGCCCGTTGCTGATGATCTTGTATTGCTTATGGATGTCGACAAGCTTGTTGCACTAGATGGCCGAATCGTCGCGTTCTTCCTTCTCTCCACCATAGCGAAGGTGCAGTCGGCGCTGCCGATGAAACGGGCGAATGCTCCAGAACCTCTGATGGCCCTACAGAAGTGGTAGATGAGAACCTCGTCCCGCACACATACCTGGGCGACGGCGATCCTCTGGTCCCTATCAGGAGACGAATGGATGGGCACAAGGTCTAGTCCTGCAACCTTGTGATTTCTCGTCCTATAGGTACTGCTTGAACTCGGCGAGGCAGAGCTTCACCGAGACCGGATCGTTGGTGTACATCACATTCAAATTGGTGCAGCCATAGGACTGAACGGTGAACTCAAAGGGGAACTCCTTGCTGAAGTCCATATCCAGCAGGATCACCCCTCGGATCGCCATTGGAGTCTCTTCAAGTGAACGAGTGGGTAGGCGGCGGCCGTAGTTCGTTTTTTAGCTCTTGGGGAACTAGATTCAACAGTAAACTGAGTGTGTACAGGCGACAACAGTTACTACCCCTCCCTCGTCCACTGCACGCCCAGCAGAAGATGCACCATCGACGCATTCAAATGCCTCCATTAAGAAACCTACTCCGGCCACACGTCGGTACATGAGCGGGTCTGTATTGGTACTGTAATAACAGGAGTTAGTGGTCACTTTACTTAAATTTAATTAGCTTTAATAGAAATTTATACTTAAAACAAGTAATGCATTATTGTTCTCATGCACAACAATTAGAATTATTATTCTCAGGACGCACACGATCAACACATTTGTCGCACTTTCACATAGATAATACTACCAAGTTTGAACTGTTTGTTATGGTTGTTGTCCTCTGCATCATCATGCCGTGTTTCCTAGCTTGCAAGATTCAGAACCAACAAATAATATCCAAATAATAAGTACAACAAAGAGTCCTACACATCTCATTGATTCCCAGCTTGCAAGATTTAGAACCAACAGATAAGATCCAAATAATATGTACAACAAATATGCCTACACATCTCATTGATTCCCAGATTGCAAGATTCAGAACCAACAAATAAGATTCAAATAATAAGTACAACAAAGATGCCTACACATCTCATTGATTCCCAACTTGCAAGATTCAGAACCAACCCATTAGAGCCTTTTGATAAAGTGAATATCGGGATTAAATCCATCTTGGCTAGCTGGCGAATGCTATTGACTGTCACAACATCTATAGTTGAGTATTCCTGTTTGTGCAACACAAATAAGTAGAGCATGCTTACTATAATAATGACATTCCTTGAACTCAACCTGCAGCTCCACTCGGATGAGGCCTGCCTTGTGTTCCATGATTCAATTCATGCGTCTTTTCCTGCAGTTCACCTGGAATGAAGCAAAGATTGCATCATTCAGCTAGCAAGAAGTACTTGCTCTCGTGAGGTGGCAGGTTCTTCTTTAGTAGTTGCACTAAAATTGAGGAACATTAAGGCTGGTTGTCCGGCTCATGTAAGGTGCAACTATAATTTGCTTATCCTTTTGTGCAGTTCCACTAAAATAAAGTGTCATTATGGTGACAGTGACGACTCATCTTGCAAAGGCTAATAAAATGTTGCACGAGATTACCGGCAGAACTTGACGGAGATTTTGGAAACTCCAATCACCATTTTGTGCAGTTCCACCAAAATTGAGAGATGTTGCCTATGTGACAATTTAGTTGAACTGCACAAGACACTCATTCCAAAAAAGTGTTTTGTGCAGTTCACCAAAAGGTCACAATAGCAACAAGGTGAAATGGATATCCCTATCTGCACAAAAAGATAGAAAGTAAACAATTGTTGGTCAATAAGAATATACGAAACATACGCGAAATGAAAAGAAGCATCTTAATTATGTTCATGGCAATCACGCAAGGACAGTAGAAAATTTAAAACGTCAGCAATGCTTCATGTTACCGGAAGCATTACGATCAACAATGAGATTCCTCAAATATGGGATTACTTTAATAGTGGCATTGCTTGTTTACCAGATACAGTAAATCAACAGCAGCTAACGAGTTGGTTTAAGGGCATGGGATCATGGGGACACCAGGACGCTCAGCAGCGTAAAGGAGCAACTTACTTATCATACTAGGGAAAACAGCAGGAGTACCATTTGTAACACAGTTTAATAGCATATTATCACTGGAGGCATTAGATTAACAATAACACTGGTTAGACATGTCCCTAAGGTAACAATGTGATCGCTTCATTTTACATGCGCCCTTACATTAACAACAACAAAAGGTTGGTATAAGGACATGCGACAGTGGACGCATCAGCACAATGTACCTACAAGGAGGCATAAAGTGGTGATGTCGAGTTTGTTCATGCTATGTGAGGGCAGCAAATCTAATCATGGATACCTTTTACTATGTGAGGGCAGCAAACCTAATCCTGGAGACCTTTTACTATGTGAGGGCAGCAAATCTAATCCTGGAGACCTTTTACTATGTGAGGGCAGTTAATCTAATCCTGGAGACCTTTTACTATGTGAGGGAAGCAAATCTAATCCTGAGACCTTTTACTATGTGAGGGCAACAATTCTAATCCTGGAGACCTTTTACTATGTGAGGGCAACAAATCTAATCCTGGACATACTCTGTTGACTTGTCCACCAGCCGCCACTTTCTATCCTTTTTTCAACCAATAATAGATCTGTTCCTTATCTAGTCTATACTGCGTTTTCCCATTATTTCCTTTTCAACCAAGAGACCGGTTGGGTATCCGGTCTCTACTACTTTCACCATATTATTTCCTCTTTGAATCAAGTCCTAGATTCATGCTACAACTTTCCCCCCTTTCTTTGTTGTTTGAACAAAGTCCTAGATTCGAATGCATGAAGTAGCTTTACCTCTAATAATACTAAAAATTTAGGTGGCTTTCTAAGAGCTGATGGGAGTAGAAAAAGATGCACATGCAGATACGTGGGGAGCTGGGGCAGTAGAGCAAGGCCGCTTTCAAAGAACTTATACCTGAGGGTCGTCGGGATGTCGGTGGCGGCAGGTTGGATCTGCGGACAATACGACAAGGAGGAAGAAGGGTCAGAGGACCTCCCGAGCCGGCGCTGTGTCGGAGAGAATGGCACGGGCAGAGGATCGGGCCCCTCCGGCGGTTGTGGGTTTCCTCCCTCGTCGGTGATGACCGCGTGAATGATGCACCTAGTCCTCTACACACACTAGCCGAAGGGATCCGGCCGGATCTGTGACCAGCGGTGAGCAGAGAGAAAATGTCGCTACCGCTGTCTTGTTTATATCTGGAGAGGTTGAGAGAATGAAGAGAGAAACCCTAGTAAAGCAAGCGCTCACGCCCCTGCATACATATATAGTGGAGTGATTATCTTTTTCTCTCCACAACAAGCGTTTCAATTTGTGTACTTGGCATTAAAGAAAAGAAACTCTCTATTTAAGGTGACTAACTGTACGACTCCTACTTACTACTACTAGTAGTAGTATTAGTAGTAGTATTGTTCACTTGTGCTCCCCGGCCCTCCATTCATTGAACAACCCCACGGGTGAATAAACATAAGGTATTAGTATTTATATAGAACGAACAAGCTCGAACTATATTCGCATAGTTAAAAGTTGATGGCGGGGCTTTTCCCGGGCAGTACGCGCGGCAGTTTTTGCGTAGGCGGTTTGACAGAGATGCGAGGAGGGTGAGGGAGTAGAGGATTCAACTTACTTAATGCTAGAAAGGTCGGGTTGTGCGATTTGACGACGTGTTGCTGCTGGAAAGACTTGTGATATGACTACTCGCTATAGACATGAATAACTGGCGGTACGACCGGGGTGATGCCCCCCTTCCGTTCTGCACTCTAATCTGGTGCATGTCACATATTACGTCAACTCGGATGCTGCTGGTTGTCCCACATGTCGGCGAAGTAGTACGTAGTAGTAATAAGGAGCAAAGAATCATGTCGTATAAGTCTTTCTAGAGATTCCAACAAGTGAATACATACGAAGCAAAATGAGTGAATCTACACTCTAGAATATGTCTCATACATCCGTATGTTGTAGTCAATTTGAAATGTCTAAAAAGACTTATATTTAGGAATGGAGGGAGTAGTAGTACTACTACTCACGTCGGAGGAGTGTGAACCACGGTAGCCCAGTGAATCAGCAGTAGAAAACAATGTGCTGATATGGCCATAAAAAACAATGTGCCACGGTCTAGACTGTAGCATGTACAATACTATTCCTCTTTGTTTGGATCCCTGAGTTAGAGCTAGTTTGGGTTGAAATAGCCTCAAATTATCCAAACAGGAGGGGTTTGTTTGAGCTAGTTTGCTCTAACCCATCTAAAAAGACTAGCCCGGTAGAGAGGTTCTAATTGGGTTAGTTCTCCTCAGGCCCACTAAAAGAGAACTAAAAAATCTCCCCTACCCGCACTAAAAAAATATGTACGGTGAAGCGTAGCTGCAGCTCGAAAAGGAGACCTAAAGTGATGACAGGTATAGGTCGCACGCACCCAACTAGTGGTAGTACTAGACATACGACTGCTTTTTCCCTAAAAAAGAGGCACGAGTGCTCAGTACTCCTATTCTATCAACGTGAGTCCCATCTGACAATAGCGTCTGTGCTACAGCTAGCTCTTCTCCCTTGTTTTTCTCTTCTAATTCTAAACTCAGCCGACGCCCAGTGGGCGGGGTGTGGATTTGCCGATGGTCGGTTTGCTCAACTTCGGCCCCACCTCACAGTGAAAACGTTACTATTGGAATAAAAATGCCATATACTCATATACTAATAAAACATTAAGGCCACGAGGCGATGCAGTGCTGGTTACAGGAGGCAAGAAGAAGAGATGCATCCATCGACGACGTCCACCTCCTCGACTCACGGCGCCGGCCCACCGAATAGCGGCTAAGTAGCAGCGTCTTTTGTGGCCAGGTCGACGTGCTTCTTAACAATGGCGTCCAAAGATTCCAGCCGCTGGAAGAAGGCCAACGTCTTTCTGTCCTCGCTGACCTTGTAGTGGCCTATGTAGATGATTTCCTCATAGACGTGGATGTGCAGGTCAATGGTTTCTTGCATGGCGAGGCGCTGCGCGACGAGCGCGGCCTCGAGGTGCACATTCTTAATTGCGACCTCCGGCACCTGCAGGGCCACCAGGGCTTGAAAGAGTTCGTCACCATGGAGGCCGATGAGGGTGGCAGGCAATGAGGAGCCTGGGTGCGCGGGCTGGAGATGTAGGGCAAGGTCGTCTGCGAACTAGCGGATGGAGTTGACCATCATGTCATCCATGCGAGAGGCGAACTCGGCGTCAGCGAGCGCTACGACGCCGGCGGTTTCCAACACCGTCTGGAAACGCTGCGCCTCATCTATCGCATGTCAGGAGACGTTCCCGTCGACGACGAGGTGCCTATGGTGACTTCGTAAATTTCAAGATGATAGTACTAGTATACTCAATATTGTGCACCGCGACCAAGGCCGAGAGGAAAACGAGAGAACTATGTATTTATTTACGGTGTAGATTCACTCATTTTGCTCCATATGTACTCCGTCTCGGTGTAGTCTAGTCACTTGTTGAAATCTCTAGAAAGGTAAATACTCCTTTCTGGTTTACAGGGCTATACTAGCAGGTACTACAATAGTGGGCTCACGTAGCAATTTTGTCTCATGCAAGAGCCTGGCTATATGTGTGTTCCAAGGTTCGCAACTGCCACGTTCTGGTTGCACTTGGCTCTTCGCCTCTTCGAGAAGACGAACAATGATGTTACTACTACTGCTTCTACATTATTGAATCCACTGCTGCATGTCCGTCAACCGCGAGCGGGAGGGATAGCTTGTTGTAGTACTATAAGCAAAAGCATGTCCTCGTCTACGAGCCACCGCGCACATGGGCGAGGGAGAAGGCATGTACAGTAAAATCAAGCTTCTCCTTGTTGTACGAGTTGACGCGTCACATCATAGCACTGGCCCCACATGGTTTCCTCTAAACTTGGCTGAAAGACCCGCAGTGTACAATACTCCATTTGCTGCAACCTCTAACATTTGCCCCACCACAAATTAAAATATATATTCCTGTCTTGACCAGATGAGCGTGCAAACTAGAATCACCAGGATGGCAGGTAGGGCTAGAAGATTATTTTAATCAAAAAAATAAAGCATGGAGCCGACCCCAACGATTTTAAGCTTATAGGCATGGTGCACGCTATCATATACTACTCTACACATGAAACTGCCACACGAGCGTCCGGGGCGCGCTTGGCTCTTCGCCTCTTTGGGAAGTCGAACAATGGCCCTGTCTGGTTTCATGAGTTAGAGTTAGTTTGGGTTAGTTTGGACTCAACTAACTCAAAAATATCCAAACGGGAGGGTTAGTTTGGGTTAGATGCATCTAACCCATCAAAAAATCTAACCCACCCAAGAGGTGCTTATTTGGGTTAGTTCTTCTTGGGACCACTAATAAACACCTTTTCTCTCACTCTCCCCGCAGCATACCCCCTCGTCTCCCTGTGGCCCGTCCGCCCGCTGGTAAGCAATCGTGGCTCCTTGCACGACCCGTCTCCGTCGGTCTCAGCTAGCGCAACTCCTTTCACAGGGATGGCGGATTCGGTCGGCGGGTTGCGCGAGAGGCCAGCACGGCTCCTTGCCGGGCGCGTCCCCGTCTGCCTCGGCCAGGCTCGCTCCGCCAAATCTAGCAGGAAATAGGGTCCAAAGTAGGCAAATAATGGAGTACTACTGTAGTGGAGGAGTACTACAGTATGCTTCTGGCCATCTGACACCGATTAAACTGCTGCATGTCCACCGCTTACGGGAGGGAGAGCGTGTAGCGAACGAAAGCTTCTCCTAGTCCTGCCAGCCACCACACTCATGGGCGAGGGAGGGACATAGCTTCATTGACTTACTGCTCCTGCCTTTGCGTCCATGACAGGTGGGCCCAACAGGTCGGTGGCCCACCTGTCATGCAGCCAAAGGCAGGTGTGGTTAAGGCGAGAGGGCATTGTAGTAACCAAACTTCTCGGTCTTGTACGAGTTGATGCGACACATCAAAGCACTACACTTGATATATTTCAATAATTTGCGTTTACCGATGCATTAATTACAACGCATGCATGCATGTCGTGACTCTCCTTTTGATACTTGCATGTGTTGATTTAATGCACCTTGAAGTAGTATGAATATGTGACGGTAAAGCTTTGTAATGCCCCAGCCCTAATAAAGCGAGAGATGGTTGTGCACGAGGAGGGTGAGATCATGCAGACGAAACATGACCCGACGATGGAGCTCTCTATGGTCTTGATGGACCTCACCTTGCTCCACTGCCCCTTGTGCCTCCGCCCCTTGAATCCTCCAGTGTATGAGGTTCGAATACACGTCGTCCATTCGGCTGATCGAGCAAGGTGCAGGTTTCTTGATTGATGCGTTGTTCGATTGATTTGTGGGGTGCAAGGGAGGGCACCTGGCTTGCGTGGACTGCCTCGTCGAGCGCCCTGGGAACCAGCGGCAGTGCCAGAAGTGCGAGCTCGGCGGTGGCTTCAATGTGCGGAACACGGCGGTGGACGCCGTCCTCTCCTTGGTGAGGGTGGAGTGCCCGCACGAAGGCTGTGGGATCTACGTCACTTACCACAAGCTCGCCGATCACCAGAGCGTGTGTTCGCTCACGCCCTGCAAATGCCCGTGCCCGTCTGCGGCTACGAAGGCCTGCCGCTGGTGCTCTCGCACCACATAAGCACTGTGCATCCCATGCCCGTGCACAGGATCCAGTACGGCAAGGCGCTCCAGCTGCAAGTGCCACTGTCGGAGCCATGGCTCTTGCTGTTCGCGGAGGAGGACGATCGCGCATTTTTCTTGGTCAGTGGCGTGCTCGACATCGGCGCGCCTATCGCCGTGTCGGTCGTCTGCATCAGAGCGGGGGCGTCCCCACTGTCGCACTACATGGCCAAGCTGTGGGCGAACGGCCCGCCGGGGGATCCTAAAGGCAGGACCGACGTCGTCAAGGTGGAAATGGAGGTGACAAGCAGCAGGGATCCCGGCGACGTCGCCATGCAGGAGCTGACCTTCTTCACAGTTTCACCCAAGCTGTTGGCCGGGGCTAAGCTGGTGTCCCTCCACATTCAGATTGACAAGCTCATGTCCTAAATGATTCTACAGTGCCTTTTGTTTATCTTAGTAATATGCTAATATAGGGGTTAGCTCGGTCTACTTTAGCTTAAGAGATGGTGGGTTTTGGTGGCGATGACGCAATTACCTCGACATCAGATCAACAGTGAAAGTAATTTCGAACAGTCGAATGGATATTTTGTGTCTGTTGGATATAAAGATCCTTTGGGTAAGAAGTAACAGCTTATATGCTTTTTTTGAAATGGAACAACGATAGTATAATTTTTGTTGACATGCACTAACATTTTTTAAGTTAAATATTTAGTCAATATTTGGCACAAATTACAAAGGGGACTAATAAACTAGGACGGAGGTAGTACCACGCTATATTTAATTGCAAAACTGTTCACACTGATCACAACCTCAATGGTTTCCCACTTAGGAGCGTATTAGTAGTAGTCGGTTATAAATACTATTAGTAGTAGAGTACTTAGTCACGTACTCCATAACATCACCGAGCATTGCACGTACAACATTTAGTGGTAGTAAGAGACAAATGCCTATATGCCACGCATGTTCATACTATTTGTGCCTTTCTACTTCACTTACTGCACTACATTATACAGGTTTGCACCTCCACTAGTGGGTACATCTCCGTCTCGTAGTTCCAGTCCCACGTGTCCTTCATATAGATGGAACGATCCTTGCATGACACGTGCACCTTGATGCTAGATGTCTTGCATGTTGGCAAAAGGATGAACAAAGCTCACGTAAAAAAAATAGAGTGGAAGAACATAGATTCCCGACGACCGAGAAGGAGCAAGGAACCTCGTGGTGGAGCGTCCGCACTCATAATATTTTATATTATTCAGCGATATAAAACCAACCAATTATCTCCACAGTGGACTGGAAGAGTACGAAATACGGCAGCCTAGTGTAGTTACATCATACTAGTACATGGCTAACCCATGCTATCACCATATTTCTTGGCTTCCGTGCAACACCTATCTCTAGTAATCCAGCAACCCGTATCACTTCTCCCTCCTCATCTCTCTCAAAGTGCGGCGGGCTGGCTTTTTGCCGTATATTGAGGTCTGTTAACTCATCACATGTTAGCGACATGCCAAGAGCATTCCAAAAAAATACCTTTCATGTTCTGTTTTCAAAAAGAAAAAATCCTTTCATGTACGAATTTGATTGTATGCTTTGAGCAACTTGCATGTCCTATACTGCTCATGTTTGGATACTCTAACTTAGCTAGAGGTTAGACTAACTCATGACTAACCCTGAACTAACTGTAGCCAAAGAGGTGTTTGGGTGACAGGGTTAGATTGACAATAAATGCACTTGATGGAGAGAGAAAAGTGATTTTTCAGTGGTCCCGATGAGAACTATCTCCAATTAGCACCTCTTGGGTGGGATAGTCTTTTTTGGTGGGTTCGGTGCAACTTGCTCCAATTTAAACCCTCATGCTTGGATACTTTAGGGCTATTTGAGCCCCAACTAGCTCAAACTAACTCTAACCCATGGATCCAAACCGGGCCTATGGCCATCCTCGACGCGGAGCAGTCGCGTGCACCAGGAAGTGACGCTCTCTCGGCCGTCGCGCCGCTTCAAAGTCGGCGCCAGTGAGAGGTCGCCTCCGCTCTGGCCAGGTATTAATGCGGCACTGACACTCCAGGGCGACGCTGACCGTTTCACGCGGGAAGCATGCACTGGCAAGGGAGTATAGGTTTTGAACCGTTTCAGGTGTAGTACTGGTAGTTTGCAAAACTACTCAATTATTGTACTCAGTTTCCTAAGAAATTGTGGTAAAAAAACGTTACTCCAGAGCCCGCTTCCCTTCTCCTTCCTCTTCCACCGCCCGCGCACATCCGCGGTAAGCGGCCGGTCAACCCTTATATAGGAGTGCTAGCACAAAAAGATGCATGCATGACCACTAAAATTTCCAGATTAAAGCGCTGCTCCGGCGGGAGTATGGTGTATGTTGTTACCTTCGGCCGGGCCATGGCTACCGGGCGACGGCGACCAGAGAAGAGGCGGTGGGAGGGGAATGAATGCAGCTACTGTTTGGGTTCGCCGTCCGGCTTTAATAAATGCGCAGCATCACGTGTACCCGTGGGTGCACAAATTGTAACATATGTGTCTGCTTAAGTGGGCGTCACGTAACTTGTGTGTGTGTGTGTGTGTGTGTGTGTGTGTGAGAGAGAGAGAGAGAGAGAGAGAGAGATTCTGAGAGACAGAGTGCGTGTGTGTGACTCTACTCTTTGGACATGTACTCAACCTTTTGCATCTGGATATAAGTATAATGGTATTTACTTTAGCTAGTGATTTGTGTGGCCATGTTAACGTGGTTGTGTAAAAAAATGTCACTTCCTGCTCATGATTTGCATTATATAATTACAAGCAAGATGCTCGTGCATTGCACGGAACATCAATATGCATTTTTTACAAAACACCTATTGTGATTTACCCATGCAGGAGTAATCCCATGTGTAAAAACTAATGATATTTTGAGAATTTTATCGGAAAACTGGTATCTCGAGAATGTCATCGAAAACATGAAAGATGAGAGATAAGGTGAGGAGGAGTGGAGCGTGGAGGTGACTGGTGGTCGGAATGGGCGGAGGCATGGGGATGGACGGCGCCGGCAGGCGGCAGCGGCCACCATGCTAGATTGTTCCAGAGACTTTCTTTTTTAATTGCTCATCAATGAGGTTGTGGGAGATAAGGATGTGGAGAAAGGTGCAGTATATTTTGTAAAATTATCATAGTTTGCTTTCTATCCGTCAGATATAGATCAAACGGTCTATATTACACGATGGCAGGCACACCATCATCGCCAACTCGGTTTTTTATAAGGGTACGGATGATAAGTTTGGTAACTACTAAGTAAATTGGAATTTGTCCATGTTATACAAGTAAATTAAGGTGATTGTTTATCATACGGGTAAGGTTGGATGAAGGGTGGTAGGAACAAATGCTCTGCCTAGAGCATGTGTGTGTGAGATGTGGAGTCTTAGTGTGTGTGTTTGTGTGTGTGTGTGTGTGAGAGAGATGGAGTCTTAGTGTGTGTTTATGTGTGTGTGTGTGTGTGATGGGGTCTTAGTGTGTGTGTGTGTGTGTGTGTGTTTGTGTGTGCGGGGGGGGGGGGGGGGGGGGGTGCGTGTGTGTGTGTGTCGCGGGGTCCTCGATGGTGGATGTAATTTAAGTGTGCATGGCTTCATCATAGAGAGGTGATGTGTATGGCAGAGGCCACCAACGATGGGGTGCGAGAGAGAAAATGCCCGTAGAGAGGGAAGAGAAGGTGTGTGCATGTGAGAGGAGTCGACATCGAGAGAACGTGTTTGTTCATGAGACACCGAGGAAGACTACTATATATCTATGGTGCATGCAGGCGGGAATTAAACGAAGGGATTGCCTTATTGGTTTCGGGGATATAGGGGAAGAGTGAGAGGGGGTAGCTAGAAGGAGATTGTTAAGTGTGAGTGTGTGTTTTACCCATCCAGGCGGAAGTTATGTGCACGCAAGAAGAGAACGATTCGATGTTGCATTAGGGTTCAGGGTAATTAACTACGTATGGAGACATAGAGACCTTGAACGTGCATGTGTGAGAGGTATACATGTATATGTGGGATGTGTGTGTGTGTGTGTGGGAGAGAAGGATCGGTATGACAATATGCATGCATGTGAGAATGCAGGGAAGAAGGCCCGACAATTGAGCATGTGTTTTTGTCTTTAAGAGATAGTGGCGTGGGCTGGAGCATGCATCTATGGCGAGCAGAGGGAGTGAGGCACAACGATTGTGCAAAAGAGATCAACCTATAAATGAAAGAAGGTTGTTGGAGAAACAAATAAATAGAAAGATAAAGATGCTAGCTAGTGTGCGTTAGAGATAGGAGTCGAGTGGATCAGAAGGCTGAGTTATGTGTGTGGGTGTGAGAGAGATGAAGAAATGGTGCATGTGACTCACATACAAACAAATATCGGAGAGAAATGAGATCCCGAGAGATGGAGTTTTGTGTCTGCGAGAGAGAAAGATATTTCACAACGAGAGTAATAGCTAGAGAGACATATGAGGGAACGAAAGATATCTCTAGGGAGAGAGAGTGTGTGTGAGCGACATACAAGAGAACAGTGGAGAAATATGAGACCCTGGGAGACAGAGATTGTGTTTGTGTGTGAGAAAGAGATATTTAAGAGGAAGAGTCGTAGGTTCTCATACCTAAGGAGCGAAAGACATCTCTGTATGAGGGGTGTGCGAGTGGCACACAAGGAAATAGTAGAGAGAAATGAGACCCCGGGAGACAAAGTTTTGTGTTTGTGTGAGAGAAAGAGATTCCATATGGAGAATCATAGTTAGAGACACATAGCAGGGAGCGAGATATACTTAGAGAGAGAGTGATGAAGGTCGAGGGAGAGAGTACCGTCAGTGTGTTACGAAGATAAAAGATCATCGTCGGCATATAGGTAGCATGAGAGATACCCGAGAGACGATGAACGCGTATAGGTCTAGAGAGATAGTCCTATATAAGCATGAGTGATAGTTATATGAGACGAATATCAGGATTAAATGGGATTCAAATATTTAAATTGGAGATCACGACATCGGTAATATCATAACGCAAATTGGTGTATCAAACATGCATATTCATTTGAATTTGGGGACACGTATAATGTTATATAGTTTATCAATATTGGTGATCCATAGATTCTTTAATTAGAAACAATGCATGGTTTATATGAAACTAATGTCTAAACGGGATTACACTATATGTTGCGTATGTGAAACACATTATACATGTTTGAGAAGTAAAAAAACCCGCATGAAACACACATTAATTGGAGACAGTTAGCAAGGAATGCATACATTGGATTTCAACATAAAGTGGTTTCAAATATTTGAAAATCCAAATTGATGGATACAACCTAATGAATCTGAGATCATGCCATTTGTAAACCATATTTATGTATAAAGGGTGTTGTGCTTTTGAAAGTATATATAAAAATGATGTATATAGAATTTAATTCCAATCGAAAATGGATCCCGCCAGAAAAAAATAGAATACAAACGTGATTCGAATGAAGTTGGCACGGTAAACGTGCACTCTGCAAAATTTGAATGAAGCGGTGGAAGTCGCAGTAACCGCCTGAAACCAAAATCTGCGAGATGGAAATTACTATTGTCTATCCCTGCCACGCAAAGCCTATCTGCTTGATTTCTATAGGTTTCGATAGGTAGGTTTGTAATTTCACTTAAACGTGACATAACCGCCTCTCACCCAGATTCATACACGGTGGGCGCCAAAACACAGTGTGTCCTCGGCCGAAATCGACTCCCTCCCCGATTCATACACGGTAGGCGCCAAAAATAATCTCTCGTCGGAAAATATTCGGTGTATGCGAGATTATCGTCCTATCCCCAACCGACTAATATTGCTGTGATGTAGGAAATTTGTAACGGGGGCTAAGTTTGTAAATTTCCTCGCATCTGAGACAAGCGCGCCCTGAAGACATGGTTCCCCCTTCCTCTCCACCTCCATTTCCCCATTCATACTCCGTGGGCGCCAAAACACCCTCTCCACCGCAGCCTTCTCCGTCCGCCACCCCATCCACCGTCGTCCTCCTCCACCATGCCGGAGCTGATATCCTGACGCCTTCGTCCATTACAAGAGATCGACCTCTCTCATCCACGACTTCGGACCGGGATCCTTGCATCCCGTCCTCTCGCTTCATCCCCGTCGTCATCCACCTTGTCGGCACCGCTCCTACAGCCGTCTCGTCCACCGCGCCCCGCCGCCACCGTCTACCCTCCTAGATCTGCTTCCACGCCACTGACAGCCATCGCTACCGCAGCACCGTCAAATTTTCAGCAGATGCATACACGGCACCGCACCAGAGGCGGTACTATTTCGTACCTGCTCAACTTATTTATCGCAGCAAGAAAATAGATCGCCACTACTTTACTCTGATTTCTTGTCCATCACTTACTTGCTAGTTGAAAGCAAACATTGGTTGCGAAGTTGCCTTTGTCTGGTTTCCACCTTCAGATCCGCCATGGCATGCTCAACACTATACTCCCAATGCTTATGGTTTTCCCCTGTTATATTCCGCACTAGTTAAATCATAGTAGACTAAATTTCAAAATTGGGTCGGTCGATTTTTCAGAGCTCGCCGGAGTTCGCCGGTGCGAACGAAGGGGCTCGGGTGGGGACGATGGTTGTGGGGGCGGTGGTGGGGCCTCGCCCAATGAAGAAAACTCGACGCGGGTGGGGGCGGGGGTGGGGGTGGGGGTGGCAGAGGAACACAGGCGATGGGGGCCGGTGGTCCGGTCGGTGGCCCGTGCGGTGTTCTGTATGGAAGAATCAGAGACGATGAAGAAGAAGGGTTAGGAGACATAGGATCTTCATCCAGCCGCCTGAAATGGTCGACTGACCCAAATGACAAAAGTCACGCGACTTGCATGCGGACATGCCTTTATATTCAGTACCATCATCGTACCTGCTTAGCACTGCTCCTGAATCCATCAAGCTAAACAACGTGCCACTCATAATTCCAAACTTGTTGCTCAAGTACGAATCTGATATGATGCTGATATTACTAAAATAGATAACATTTAATTGTTCAGCTAATGTTCCTACTTTACTTTCGAAAAGCACGTGCACCACATATAGAGAGACATCAGGGAGTTGCTTTCTTAATGCGCTCTGGTTCATCATGTGTGGGCACTGCGCAACAAACATTTTATTATCCAAAATCTGCTTGCTCTTCTTTAGAATGTTCCTCTTCCGTTCTTCTTTAATAAGTACTCTCTCTGTTTCTAAATACAAGTCATTGTATATATTCCACCATGGACTACATATGGAGCAAAATGAGTGAATCTACACTCGAAAATGTAACTGGATACATCTGTATGTGATCCATAGTGGAAATCTCTACCAAGACTTATATTTTGGAACAGAGGGAGTATGATAGTAGTACAGTATGTTCCTTGTAGTGAAGATGAGCAGGGACATTTGCAGTGTAGAGGTCTATACAGTCGGTTGTGATGGACACTTTGAACTCTTCGGGCCTCTTTGATTCGTAGGATTTTGTAAACATGGGAATAGGATTTGTAGTGGCCTGCCCACTTGAATCCTATAAGAATAGTAAGGAAATGCGGGGAGTTGTGTCGCCTTTGAGAGTTACATTTATATTAATAGTACCGCACCTTCAGTTGAAGAGAGCTGGTATCCGAAGCCTTTCTAGTCGTACCGGAAATACTAGCACATATATTCCAGCAAGTTCCACTTTGCTGATTTTATTCTGATGCTTACGGTTTTCCTATTATATCTACACTATGATCTGTGTAGCTGCTTTGTGTCGCACTAGCAGCAGTCCACTCTTGAAGCTAAACACTGCAATGACTTACAAAATTGGCACCAAGGCATTGAGTGCCATTTTGGATGCAATGAAACTCATATGGTTCCCACCTGTTGATTCTTGTTCAGAATATGATCCTAATGACTATTCTAACCTCGAGGAGTCAAAGGCAGATGGCCTTTCCTGTTCACCCGTCAAGGTGCCTGTTCTAATTTGGCAAGGTTTTATTGATTACGCGTATCTTGCATATGTTGTGTCGGTGTCAAAACCGGCGGATCTCGGGTAGGGGGTCCCGAACTGTGCGTCTAGGCGGATGGTAACAGGAGACAAGGGACACAATGTTTTACCCAGGTTCGGGCCCTCTTGATGGAGGTAAAACTCTATGTCCTGCTTGATTAATATTGATGATATGGGTAGTACAAGAGTAGATCTACCACGAGATCAAGGATGCTAAACCCTAGAAGCTAGCCTATGGTATGATTGTTGTATGTTGGGGTTGTCCTACGGACTAAAACCCTCCGATTTATATAGGCACCGAAGAGGGTTAGGGTTACACGAAGTCGGTTACAATGGTAGGAGATCTGAATATTCGCATCGCCAAGCTTGCCTTCCATGCCAAGGAAAGTCCCCTCCGGACACGGGACGAAGTCTTCAATCTTGTATCTTCATAGTCCAGGAGTCCGGCTAAAGGTATAGTACGGCTACCCGAACACCCCATAATCCAGGACTCCCTTAGTAGCCCCTGAACCAGGCTTCAATGACGACGAGTCCGGCGTGCAGATTGTCTTCGGCATTGCAAGGCGGGTTCCTCCTCCAAGTTCTTCATAAAAGTTTATAAACACCAAGGGTAGTGTCCGGCTCTGCAAAATAAGTTTCCACATATTGCCATAGAGAGAATAATATTAACACAAATTTAATCTGCTGACGTATTCCATAGCGTGACATCACACTACGGCCAAGCCCTTTACTCGAATCGTTTTTACTTCCCCACCCCAGCGCATTTTGCGAGGCAGTTTCCTTGGCACGTCTTGTCGAAGCAGAGATCGTGTCCCCTTTATTTACGGGATTCTCATCAATACGGACGTGGGTAACCCAATCGTGCCCGTTAGCATGTCTTCTCGATTAAAGGGAGTCCCAAACGGTTACGGGAAGGGCCCTTGGTATTCAACCTCTTATAAAGAGACCAAGGCCTTACCCCTTTTCAATCTCAAACGAGTTCGCCCGTCGCCTCGAGTTCCAACACCCTAGGCTCCAGATTCCAGGCGCTTCGGACCTTCGACAATGTCCGGTTCCGACCTTCGAGGCCGATGGATGACGGAGGAGGACGTGCTAAAGTTGAGAGAGGCCAAGTTCTTGACCGACGAAATTTCGCACAGGTTGCCTGCTCAAGGGCAGGCCATTCCCATTCCCCAGCCTGGTGAGAGCATGGTGTTCGTGTCTCACTTCCTTCGGGGGTTAGGCTTCCCAATGGATCCCTTCGTGAGGGGGATGATGTTTTATTATGGGCTGGAATTCCACGACTTAGCTCCGGAGTCCATCCTCCATGTTTCCTCATTCATCGTCGTGTGCGAATCCTTCCTCCGTGTTACTCCTCACTTCGGATTATGGCTCAAGACCTTTAAGGTAGAGCCGAAGATGATTGAGGGACGGCACGCAGAGTGTGGAGGCGTTGTTATAAGCAAGAAGGATGATGCTCCATGGCCCGAGGGCCCTTTTCAAGAGGAGCTCGGTTTGTGGCAACGAGAGTGGTTCTACATCACCGCTCCCAGGGGCACTAAGTGGGTGGCGCCGCCTGCCTTTCGCTCGGGTCCCCCAAAGCAGCTAGGTTCGTGGGTCAATAAAGGCCTAGATTGGGGGCCACCCCAGGACGTGTCTTTGTTGCAGGGCCACATCAGGGATCTCTTAGAAAGAGGTCTCAGCTTGGTCAAAGTGACGCAAGTCATGCTGATCTGCCGAACACTGCCCGGCAAACGTCGCTCCCTTTGTTTGTGGGAGTTTAATCCGGAGGGACCACGAGCTCTCCAGCATTTTATGGGCGCAACGCCCGCGGAGATGTATAAACTGTTCTTCAGATCACAAGCAATGTGTCCGGATTTGACCGAGGACGCAGGTCTGAGCTGCAATCGCCCGGATACTCAAGTAAGTAGCCTTGTGCCCGGACTCGTTATCCATATATTTGTCATAAACTTGCCCCTAAAAGAGCTGTTCTTTTAAATAGGAGTGGATAGCGAAAGCAAAGCTGATCAGGTGTCCGACTCCCCTCCCCGAGACTAGGCCGGATCCCGTGCTAGTCAGGATGCTGAAGATTGTGCCTTTGGGGGAGAGTGAGGGAGGGGACAAGGAAACTACGACCTCCTTGAAGGAGGCTGTTCGGAAGGGAGGAACCGAAAATTCCTCTCCTCAGGGGAAGAAGAGGACAGCCTCTGAAAACCCGGAGACTATGGCCTCAAAGCGGGGGGGGGGGGGAGGGGGAATCCTTGTCAGAGGGTCCTACGCCGGGGGATACCTTGGCCGAACTACGCCCTCAAGGGGACCAGCCCTCCAGCGAGCCGTAAGTAGAGGAATATTATATTTTTGGGAGAGAAATCCTTGCTTTATATCTGAGAAGATTAACCGAAATTTTACCTTGTAGTTCGGACCTCAGCCCTTCTCAGCAGAGCTCGTCTTCGGGGGACCTTCTTCCAGAGATGATGGAGAGCGGAACGCCTGCCCCTGCCGCACTACCTAGCGAGGTGGGCGACCCTAAGGTGTCGTCGCGGAGGGTTTCTCCGAATCCGGCAGGGGTGGAAGATAGCTATGTGGCCCCCCAAGGTTCTCCACGTCCGGCCTGCGAAAGAGGCCATAGGACAAGTCCGGCACCGTCTGGTGCTCGGCCGGAGGAGCTGATGAATCTGCTGGGGCGAGCTTCTATCTGAGAGGAGCATCGTGCATTGATGGGCACGGTGATTGAAAGGATTTCGTCCGCGGAAAGCGGATTGCACGAGGTCGTCAGAAGTTTACTGACGGGTTTTGAGGTACGTTAGATAATGTACACTTTTGTCAGTTGCGCATAAATAAGATGCGCCCTGTGTAGATAGTAGCCCCTGAGACTCTGTGCGTTGTCCGAAGTGACGGCGCGCAGAGGATCATAATCCCAGGTCTAAAATGTCGCCTTTGAATGTCGGTGGCGAAGTGTCCAGAATCCATCCGGACTGATGATTTTGCCGAGCTAAAGCGGCAACTTGATGTGGCAGATGCTGACATCGCGCTCGTCAACAGGTGGCTTTATGAGGCTCAAGGTATGTAATTCCTCGGGCGGCACCTGGTAAGAGGAGCTTTATGCGAGTATCTTTACAATGTGTGTGCTTGACGCAGATGGTGCGGCCGCCGTGGAGAGTCTTCGGGTGGAACTTGCCCGAGCTAAGGAACAAGCCAGAAAAAGTGATGCGGCTACCGCGAAGGCCCTTGAAGAGCTGAGAGCCGAACAGGCTGCTCACTGCTGGAGCAAAAACGAGATGGCCGTGAAGCTAAAAAGCGCTGCTAACCGTTGCAAGCTTCTTGAAAAAGAAGACCGGGCGAGACAGACGGACTTAGAGAAGGCCGTTGGTGATGCCAAGGATGCTCGTTCTGCGATGAGAGCTGCGAAGGAGGAGCTGCGCCAGGCTGGGGAGATTGCGGCTGGAAATCCCTTTATGCTGCGGAGGAAGTTTTGTGATCCGAAGCTTGCTCCGTTGGACTGGATGCGGAGTGTGGCGGATACCTATCTAGATTTGGCAGCGAGTGCTGCTGATGCGACCGAACACTTTCGAGATCAGGAAGATCGTGAAGTGGAAAAGCTTTTCTGGTCGCAGTTCCACAATCCAGAGCGTCCACTATCAGTGGACGACCGTCTGACTCAATGGGCCGAACTGAATAGGTTATCCGGACTCACCATGAAGTGCGTCATGAGTCACCTGTGGCCGGGGAAATCGGAGCCGAAGATTAATTTCAGCTTGGTGCAGCGGTTCCTTGGTGCGGTGCCGCGTATTAATGCAATTAAGAGGTCAGCATGCATAGAGGGTGCGCGGATGGCTCTTGACCGTGTCAAGACATACTGGGCAGAAATGGAGACCATAACTGTTGCATCCCAAGATTCGGACAGAAGCCGATTACCTGCCGAGCACTATTTTCAGGAAGTTCTGCAAGGCGCTCGTGTAATAGAGTCGCAGTGCTCGAAGGATGCTATGTTCGAATAGCATGTGCCATTGTAAGACAGTAGTTTGATAAATTGTAGGAACTTTTTATACTTGTGCCTGCAAGTATTGTAACACCTCCTGTGCGACCGTTTAAAATATATATAAAATCTAAAAGATGGCAGTCGTTGGCTTCAGCCCCCACGCACATAGTGCGGGGGTGCTCGCAGAAGGCGCATTTTCACACTTAATCCAACATCTTGGTCCTACAAAGGAGGTGATAGCACAGGGAGCTAGGTAACCGAACTATAATGCTTTAACACTTTCACTTAGCCATAGGAGCTTGATAGTGAGGCTACTTAGATAGCCCCTGGTGGCGCCTGCGCTCGCCCGAAGTTGGGGCGCATATGTGCCTAGCCGGGAAGCGGCCCTTCGTTAATGCGGAGGAATCCTATAGATTCTGGTGAGTCATCGAGTGGTTGACCAGTCTCACGCTATATCATGACAGTCATTTTTCGGCTTTCTCTACTGAGGTGCTCGCCTGGCCGAACCGGGGCACAATCGCAGTAGTTCTCCTAGTGCCGCCTTAGCCGATAGAGCGGAATGTAAGGCAGCCGAACACAGGAGCCGTGCAACCCAACATTGACCAAAGACATGATTCGGAGCTGATGCATATAAGGCCAAACTCGGGACGCCGAACACTCCCTAAGGTATTCGGTCTTTATGAGAGAGGGCGAGACAACTCTCTTAGGTATAAGCCCCTAGTGTCCAGGTACACGCAGAAATTCTGACGTGGCCACATGCCAAGACGCCAGCCTCCTCCTTGGTTATACTACAGAGAACCAGGGGATGTATATCAACAAGAGACAGTAAAAAAAGGTTTACACAGGGTCTTAATCTAAAAAGAATCCTTGTAACGGGTCCCTGCTGCACGTCTGCGCCTGTGTCTCCGTTGTGCCGTATCCTGGACGGGCGCAGCACGATATTCATCTGTAAAAGAGAGGAACTAAGCTGAGAAAAGGTCGTGCCGAACAAAAGTTACATTAAATAAACAAAGTATAAAGTGAAATATGTAAAATTGAGCTTTATTGTCTCTTATTTTGTATGTGCGGAGCCCCTAGAGCAGGGGTGTATGGCCACTAAGCCTTTATCTATGATACTTGGGTGCCAGACTCGTCTATCCGTGTCTGTGGTCTTAATGACCTGTTCAGATGTTTTGGCTGATGAAGCCATTTTATTGTGGGGCTGTTAAAGCGGCCGCACAATCCTCCGCTCGGGGGAGGCGCACTCAATGTTTCCCCTTTAAAGAGATGATGCCTCGTGGACCGGGCATCTTAAGCGTAAGAGATGCATAATGCGGTATTGCGTTAAAGCGGGTGAAAGCTTCGCGTCCCAGCAGTGCCTGATAGCGACTTGAGAATGGGACAATTTGGAAAGTTAGCTTTTCGCGGCGGAAGTTATTGGTAGGGCCGAATATAACTTCGAGCCGGAGAAAACCCATGCAATGGGTGTCCGGACCTGGTGTTACCCCTTGAAAGGAGGTTTTGCTGTGGCGAATTCTTGTTGGGTCTATCCCCATGTGGCGGATTGTGTCCTGATATATCAGGTTTAGACCACTACCGCCGTCCATCAGGACATTTGTAAACTGGAGTCCGCCAATTATTGGATCGAGTACCAAGGCAGTCCAGTCTGTGCTCCTGATACTTCTAGAGTAATCCCGATGATCGAAGATGATTGGTTTTGTCAACTAGTGGCGGGACTCCTTTGGGATAGGCCGTATGGCACGTACCTTTATGGGCGCCGGACGTTTTGTTATGTGAAGTAAGTTTACTATTTTTACTTCTTGTGGAAAATTCTTTTGTTTCATGGTGCTCTGCTTTTGGGGTTCGTCATCGTCTTCGCATGGTGTGTCGAGCCCCTTGTGTTCGGCGTTGAGTCTGCCGGATTGTTTGAAGACCCAACAATCTCTGTGGGCATGGTTAGCAGGCTTCACGGGAGTACTGTGTATTTGACATATCCTGTCCAAGATTTTGTTTAGGTTGGATAAATGATCTCTGTTATCCTGGAGGGGCGGCTTTTTCTGATTCTGCCGTGAGCTTTTGAATCCGGCGTTGACTGCCGTGACTTTCGGACTATTTTCCTTGGTCCGGCGACGATCCTTGTTGCATCGCGGTTTTCCGTTTCCATCCCTAGTTTCGGATGTACTTGGGTCGCTGGTGCTACATATTGCCAACCAGCTGTCCTCTCCTGCGCAGAAGCGGGTCATGAGGCTTGTTAATGCGGCCATTGTTCTTGGCTTTCTTGGCCGAGGTGTCTGGCTAGCCATTTGTCTCGAACGTTATGCATGAAAGCTGCTAGGGCTTCAGCGTCCGGACAGTCGACTATCTGATTCTTTTTAGTAAGAAATCTGTTCCAGAATTGCCGAGCTGACTCTCCGGGCTGTTGAGTAATGTGACTGAGATTGTCTGCGTCCGGAGGGCGGACATATGTCCCTTGAAAATTTGCTCGGAAAGCGTCCTCGAGCTCTTCCCAACTTCCAATTGTGTTTTCAGGAAGGCTTTTGAGCCAATGCCGGGCTGGACCTTTAAGCTTGAGGGGTAAATATTTTATGGCGTGGAGGTCATCTCCTCTGGCCATATGTATGTGGAGGATATAATCCTCGATCCAGACTCCAGGGTCTATTGTTTCGTCATATGCCTCTATGTTTACGGGTTTGAATCCCGCTGGAAATTCATAATCCAGGACCTCATCGGTGAAACATAGGGGGGGTGCGGCACCCCTGTATTTGGGTGTGCTGGATTCGGATACTGGCTTTATTGCATTGCTTACGAGAGCTTGCTTTCTTGGCCCATAAATGGACCTGGCTGGGCCATCTTTTTGATGCGAATCCTTAAGTGGGTCGCATGCCGGCTTAAGTGCGGCGTCGCTTGCCGCTTTATGCTGGCCATGGGGTCGTCTATCCGACCGGGTGGCTTTCTTACTTTTTGAATGCAAGGGCTCTAAGGCCTCTTCGTCGAATTCAGGCAGTAGCTTTTGCTTCGGATAACTTTTAGTGCGGCGACTGTCTCCGTATTTGTCTCTGGTATTGGTTACTTTGCTCCATCTGATTCTGAGTGCATCTTCCGCAATTTTTAGCTTCTGCTTCTGCTTTTTCAGGCTACGTGCGGTTGCAACGAGCCTTTTGTGGAGGTTCTTCTGCTCTGTGGCCTTATCCGGCGTAAGGTTGTCCGGAATGCCGTTTTTGCCGGGGACGGGCTGTTCGGTTTCTTTATCTGAGTTGCCCTATTCGGACGGTTCCTCTAAGGCATGCTCGTCGTCTGCCGGCTCATCCTGCTCTATGGCTGGGTCTGTGTTGAGGCGGGGCTTGGGGCGGCTATTACACCGCCGCCTTGATTGCTTTTCGAGAGATCGATCCCTCGTTGCCTCCCCGTGTTCCTCGTTGTTGCTTCCTTTAGGTGTATCCACCATGTACACATCATGAGATGAGGTAGCTGTCCCATGCCCTATAGGCGTTGGTTCATATGCGTCTCCTGCATCGTCGTCCATACCGTCGATGTCTTCGGAGTCGAAATTGAGCACGTCGTTTAAATTATCGACGGTGGCTACCAAATGGGTGGTGGGTGGGTTTTGAATTTCTTCATCATCCGTATCCCAACCTTGCTGACTGTAGTCCGGCCAGGGCTCTCCTGATAAAGAGAGAGACTTTAGTGACTTCAGAATGTCGCCAAAGGGCGAGTGCTGAAAGATGTCCGCGGCGGTGAACTCCATGATCGGCGCCCAATCGGATTCGATCGGCGGGCGCGTGGAGGGCTCGGACTCCGGAGAGGAATCCGGCCCCTCGGAGTCACGGGCCTTGCAGGGTGCGGGGCTGGCGTTCGGCTCGATCGCCTTTGAGATCGCAGCCCCCGAGGTGGCGTCCAACCACTCATCCTCGATCGGCGGCTCCGAATTAAGGGTCGTAACCAATGCGCGCGCGGCCTCCAGGACAATGTTCGGCGGCAGAGCTAGATCATGCCCATCGAAAAAGTGCAGCACGCTTGGCTGTGGCTCGAATCCGTCGAAGATCAAGTCCCCGCGGATGTCCGCCATGTAGTTTAAACTTCTGAATCTGACCTGATGGCCAGGGAGGTAGCTTTCGATCTGCTCCAGGTGGCCAAGTGAATTGGCCCGCAGTGCGAAGCCACCGAAGACGAAGATCTGTCCGGGGAGAAAAGTCTCACCCTGGACCGCATCGTTGTTGATGATCAAAGGAGCCATCGGGCCTAAAAGCGACGACATAGAGGAACTCTCAATGAAACCACCAATGTCGGTGTCAAAACCGGCGGATCTCGGGTAGGGGGTCCCGAACTGTGTGTCTAGGCGGATGGTAACAGGAGACAAGGGACACAATGTTTTACCCAGGTTCGGGCCCTCTTGATGGAGGTAAAACCCTACGTCCTTCTTGATTAATATTGATGATATGGGTAGTACAAGAGTAGATCTACCACGAGATCAAGGAGGCTAAACCCTAGAAGCTAGCCTATGGTATGATTGTTGTATGTTGGGGTTGTCCTATGGACTAAAACCCTCCGGTTTATATAGGCACCGAAGAGGGTTAGGGTTACACAAAGTCGGTTACAATGGTAGGAGATCTGAATATTCGCATCGCCAAGCTTGCCTTCCACGCCAAGGAAAGTCCCCTCCGGACACGGGACGAAGTCTTCAATCTTGTATCTTCATAGTCCAGGAGTCCGGCTGAAGGTATAGTCCGGCTACCCGAACACCCCCTAATCCAGGACTCCCTCATGTTGTCTTGCATTTCTTCTACTTTGTTGCACCGCCATCTGCTTAGTTTACTCATCATATATGTCGGGATGCCATGCCCGTCTATTATCAATACATATTCCATCTGTCATCATACCATGTTTTTCCACTCAAATGATGTTCTTGTGCATCAGACATCAAAAAGGAAGAGGGTGATTGCCGAACCTGAAGGAGCACCAGCAAAGTCCTTGAAAAATGTGGTTGTGCCAGAGAAATCAGACAACACCCCACTTATATTGGTTGTACAACCAGTGACACAAAACGTAGGACCGACTCCAACAGACTGTACCCATACTTCACTGGCCACACCACTAGCCCCACCACACAGGACTTGCACTCCAGCAAAAGGTATGCTGATTTCAGTTGCCATAGCACCAGCCGTACCACAGAAAAACCCCACTCCAGCAAAAAGTACAACAAGTCCACCAGCCGAAGACCTATCCCAACTGCAGAGACGGCCAATTCCTGCAGATTGGAACCCCATTCCAGTTATTCCCAGTTTAAAAGACAATGCTTTCAATGTTGTTAGGGACTACGTGCATATATTCCCATCATGGGAAGATTATAGTGAAGACAAACACCATTTTCACATCTTCATGTCCCAGTTACGTGTAAGTGCTATTATTCATGGTGATTATTTTCCTGTTTTCTGCTCATTGAACACATCAATGATTTAGATTACATTGTTGTAAGTAGGCGAGGGTCATTCTGGATAGTCATGACGAGCAAAGCTTGCTTGCGCTTTTCAAGGAAGCATTGCAGCAGTAACGGTGTTACTTGAGGAAATCACACTTTGATGGCAAGTCTATAAACGAATTTCTGGTGAAGTCTCCTGTGCTAAATTTAGAAGACATTGAATGGAAAAACCTTGTTATGCACTGGTCTCGTTCCGAGGATGAGGTACTGTCTATGATATCGCATGACAATTTGAATTTCTACTTTTCCGCATGTGCCTTACGGATCTTTTCTGCAGGAAATCTACTCGAAAAAGAATTCCGGTTTGAAAAGAACGACAGGATATCACAAATATGCTGCCCGCTGCTTTGCTCTTGTTAGTACCCATTGTCCTGTATCACTGTACTTGCATACATACCTGGTTCATTATGTGACAGCAGTATGCATGATAGCTTGCTTATCAATTATTCGCTCCAAATTATCTGATCTGTATGAATGGTTACATTAGTGTAGAATATATCCAATGCCAATGAATTTTTTTAGCTCTGCATTGTTCTTATAAGCACCTACTATCCTTTATCAGTGTACTTATATTGACAGGTAGTTGTTCATGTACCATCACTCTGCAACTTATTTTCCTTTGCCCTCTATTTTCTACACATAAGATCTATATTTAGTCTTACCATAAGGTTGGATAACACCGATGGTACTGAAGAAGTTTTGCTCTGCATTGCTCTTGGCTGCACCTTTTGCCTATATCACTGTACTTACATTTATAGCTACTTGGTTATGTAGCATCACTCTTCATATTATATTAAATATTCTCCATTTTTTCTTATATTGTCACATCTATATTTACTCTTAACAAAATGTAGAATAAAGGCAATGCTTATGAAGAAGATTCTATGGTAAACTTCTTGAATTGCCCCCCCCCCCATCAGCATGGACAAGGGCTTTATAGAGCCTGCCTTCACCAATAATGTAAGTTTTTCCTTCTCAAACCTTCAAACTTTGTTGTGTATATTTGGTTAGGCATGACTGCAACAACTCTTTATTTTTGGTGTTTGCACCAAATTGCATGTTTAAAGTTTATTATGTATAGTTCATAAACAAAAGTTTGTCCTTCTCAATTTAAGTTTTCAGTTGTACAACCAAGTTCCTTCTTCATACCATGTAAATTAAACTATACAGAGCAAGTGACCTTATTTTGCCAATCTGAAATGGCATAAATTGACAGCACACTAACCACTGATACTTATGAGTTCTCGATCTGTAATCCAGTGGTGTCGTGAAGCTGCCAACTCCTTCACAATGTCATTTCCTACCATATCTTGACCTGAATAATACCATATTGTGTTAATGCTATTTTAAACTGTGTCACTTTATTCGTTAGTAAGAAATGTGATGAATTGTCAGCACTGATACTTATATGTGCAAAACCTGTCATCTGTCTGCTTGTTTATCTTTCAGAGTGAGGAGGATATAAGTGTCAAACAAGTGCAGTCTCATTAGCTTGCTCAGCTGCTTGCACTGCAGCTCCCGAGCAGGGCTAACCTTTCTTGAACTCTATTGAAGTGTTGTCGGTTTTGTATATTATTTTGTCAGCATGTTTAATTGCACTGGTGGCAATCTTTGATGTCCAGTGTCTGTAATCTGTTGTCTTCTTGTGCTTTATTATCATAGTGGCAAACTTTGATGCCCAGTGGATGTAATATGCCGTAATTTCTTTATTGTATAGTCTAGGTTTTTTTCTTATTCACGATGCCGCAGTTATTTTACTGTATATATATATATATATATATATATATATATATATATATATATATATATATATATATATATATATATATATCCTGTCTTTGCAGTAAACCGGCCAAACCGTAAAATTACGGTACATAATCAGGCCGTCATGCAAATCACTATGTATGATCCACATCATGGGCCCCGTCATCTTGGTCCATTAATAGGCCTAAATGTAAACTGGCCCACTAGTAGATTCGGGCCTTTAATAGGTCGAGTAAACCTCCGGCCCAATTTTCCCAAGAAAACTCAATGGGCTTTTAGGAGGCTAAAAACTAGGTTGGGCCTGAAACGTGACGAACAGCTCATGGGCCGGCAGCAGGCCGAAATAGACCCCGGCCCATGATTGTGCCAATTAAATCATGGTCTTATAACAGGACAAAATTGTCTCGATCCTTGTTTGGCCCAATCAGATTATCGTTTGTGAGCAGGCCGGATGCAAACGGGGCCGTAGTTAGGCCCAACTATATGACGGGCTTTTAACAGGCCGAAATATATATAGGGCTGAAATGTTAAATGGGCCTTTAACAGGCCGAAACTAATACCAGGTCGAATTACTAAATGGGCCTTTATCACGTGGGACCAAAAGCATAGCGTCCATTTGATGTCCCGAATCTGATATGGGCTATAATTTAGCCCAAAGCCTCTCAAAGGGCCGGACCTGATCTGGGCCGTAATTTTGCCCAGAACATGGTAGGCTTTTAACAAGCCGGATCTCATATGGGCCTTTATTAGGCTCGGAACATGGCAGACTGTTAATGGACCGGATCAAATATGGGCCGGCATTTGGCCTAAAACATGGCAGCCTATTAATGGGCAGGCCTACTAGTGTCATCAAAATCTTTTGGGCCTTCAGCTGGGCCGGCCCATTATGGTTGGCGAAATCTCGTGGGCCTTTAGCTGGGCCGGCCCATTATGGTCCGCAAAATCTTGTGGGCCTTTAGCTGGGCCGGCCCATTATGGTCCACAAAATCTCGTGGGCCTTTAGCTGGGTCGGCCCATTATGGCACGCAAAATCTTGTGGGTCTTTAGCTAGGCCGACCCATTATGGTCCGAAAAAGCTCGTGGGCCTTTTGCTAGGCCGGCCCATTATGGACCGCAAAATCTTGTGGGCCTTTAGTTGGGCCGGCCTATTTAAACTTTATGGGCCACTTTTGGGCCGGTCCATGTGTCAACATTTCATAAGCACATCTCGCCCATTGGATGAGTGACACCTGTGCCAACGGGGAGCTGACATGTGTTTCCTCCAGCCAATTATGATTTTACACGTGGAAAATCATCATTGGTCCGGGCTGTTAACGGGTTATCGGATCCAAAGCCGGACCCGATAGCTTAACGGTATTCCGTTACGGTGGATGCCACGTGTCGGTCACCCTTGACGTAAGCACTTCTATGACACGCGATTTTTCGTCATGGAAGTGGACACTTCCGTGATGATAATTTTGGTAATGGCATGGAACACTTCTATGACAGCACAGGTATGACTATCTTGATTCTGTCATAAAATCGTCATGGATGTACATGCATGACAGAAAACGTGACCTACTGTGACAAACACATATCATCACGGAAGTGTATTTTTTTGTAGTGTGTGTGATTGAAGTTTTCAAGCTTTGGGTGAGATATCGATATGAGGAGAATAAGGAGTGGAAAGACCCTAAACTTGGGGATGCCCAAGGTACCCCAAGGTAATATTCAAGGAAGACTCAAGCGCCTAAGCTTGGGGATGCCCCGGAAGGCATCCCCTCTTTCGTCTTCAAAACTATCGGTATACCTTACTCAGAGCTATATTTTTATTCGTCACATGATATGTGTTTTGCTTGGAGCGTGTTTTCAGTTTTACTTGTTGATTGAATAAAATCATTGGATCTGAAATCTTGAATGAAAAAGAATCCTCCCATGGTTAGTTAATTATTTGACTACTCAGTGTTCTTCACTTATATCTTTTTGGAGTAGTTTGTCAATTACTCATGTGCTTCACGTATATCCTGTGAGTAAATGGTTGAATGAATTTAATATCATAAATCTTAATTTATATATGTTTCATATGCTTATAACATGGGGAGTAAAGACTTCACACATAATAAGTATAGGTAGTAAACTTATTGAAATTTAGCAAACGCAGAATTGGTCACTTGAACAATTCATGAAAGAATATTGAAGGAAGAGAGATTGCACATATAAATACACTATCTTGGACATCTTTTGTAAATGTGAGCACTCATTAAAATATGACATGCTAAAAGGTTGATGTTGGACAAGGAAGACAACTTAATGGGTTATGTTTTCCTATATCCGAAATGTTATATTGTCTTGGATCATCCAACATGTTGAGCTTGCCTTTCCCTCTCATGCTAGCCAAATTCTTTGCACCAAGTAGAAATACTACTTGTGCTTCCAAACATCCCTTAAACCAGTTTTGCCATGAGAGTCCACCATACCTACCTATGGATTGAGTAAGATCCTTCAAGTAAGTTGTCATCGGTGCATGCAATAAAAAAATGCTCCTTAAATATGTATGATCTATTAGTGCGAAGAAAATAAGCTTTATACGAACTTGTGATAGGGAAGAAATAAAAGCGACGGACTGCATAATAAAGGTCTTTATCACAAGAGGCAATATAAAGTGACGATCTTTTGCATTAAGATTTTGCGCATCCAACCATAAAAGCGCATGACAACCTCTGCTTCCCTCTGCGAAGGGCCTATCTTTTACTTTTACCTTCTACCCTTATACAAGAGTAATGGTGATTTTCACCTTTCCTTTTTACACCTTTTCCTTTGGCAAGCACTTTGTGTTGGAGCAATCCAGATATATATATCCACTTGGATGTAGGTTTTCATAAAGTATTATTGTTGACATTACCCTTGAGGTAAAAGGTTGGGAGGCGAAACTATAAGCCCCTATCTTTCTCTGTGTCCGATTAAAACTTTGAACCCATAAATATCACATGCGTGTTAGCAATTGTGAAAATTAAATGATAGTTGAGTATGTGGAGTTTGCTGAATCAAAGCTCTTACATAGACCCTTCCCGAAAATAAGATGAATTGCAATTGTTTGATGACTAAGAGCACAGTTTGTTAGTTTTCAAGAAAGTTTATGATCTGTACTTTAACATGTGAATAGCTTGTTACTTGATCATGAGAAGTTTTATGAGTTGAGCTACTGTTATGATATATAATGGTCCTAGAAAAAGTGATTGGAACTATCATTGATCAAACTTATGCACTTGGTAGCATTCACACTTCATAAATTATTTCTTTTATCATTTACCTACTCGAGGACGAGCAGGAATTAAGCTTGGGGATGCTGATACGTCTCCAACGTATCTATAATTTATGAAGTATTCATGCCATGTTTATAATAGTTTTATATGATTTTGGTATGATTTGATTAGAACAAATCTGGACTAACGTTGTTTTCACCAGAACTACTGTGGTGTTGTTTTTTGTGCAGAAATAAAAGTTCTCAGAATGCGATGAAAATCAACGGAGATTTTTTCTGGAAAATATGAAAAATACCGGAACAGAGAGTTACCGGAGGGGAGGCCCATGGCCCCCACGAGGGTGGAGTGCGCGCCCACCCCCCTAGGGCGCGCTCATGTGCCTCGTGGACTTCCCGTGGGGCTCCCTGACTTGTTCTCGACGCCGACCTCTCCTATAAATGCCCAAACCTCCAGAAAATAACCTAGATGGGAAGTTCTGCCGCCGCAAGCCTCTATAGCCACGAGAAATCAATCTAGGCCCTCTCTCGCACCCTGCCGAAGGGGGACATCATCACCATAGGCCATGGAGGAGGATCCCGGAGGGGCCGTCATCGCCATGAAGGCCAAGGACCAGGAAGAGAACCTCTCCCCATCTAGGGGGAAGGCCATGGAGGATTATTTCGGAGGGGCCGTCATCGCCATGAAGTCCAAGGACCAGAGGGACAACCTCTCCCCATCTAGGGGGATGCCATGGAGGAGGAAGCACAAGGGGGGGAACCTCTCCTCCTCTCTCTCGGTGGCGCCGGAGTGGCGGGAGGGGAATCATCGCCGCGGTGATCGTCTTCATCAACATCACCATCCTCATCTCTTTTACACGGTCCACTCTCCCGCACCCCGCTGTAATCCCTACTTGAATATGGTGATTTATGCCACATATTATGATCCAATGATTTGTTGCCATCCTATGATGTTTTGAGTAGATATCCTTTGTCTTTGGGTTGATTGATGATCTAGATTGGTATGAGTTGTATGTTTTATTTTGGTGTTGTCCTATTGTGCCCTCCGTGTCCCGCAAGCGTGAGGGACTCCCGCTGTAGGGTGTTGCAATACGTTCATGATTCGCTTATAGTGGGTTGCTTGAGTGACAGAAGCATAAACCCGAGTAAGGGGGTTGTTGCGTATGAGATAAAGGGAACTTGATGCTTTAATGCTATGGTTGGGTTTTGCCTTAATGATATTTAGTAGTTGTGGATGCTTGCTAGAGTTCCAGTCATAAGTGCATATGATCCAAGAAGAGAAAGTGTGTTAGCTTATGCCTCTCCCTCATATGAAATTGCAATGACGACTACCGGTCTTGTTAACAATTGCCTAGGATAATTCCGCACACCAACCCATCATTATTCCACACTCGCTATTTATAATATTTAGTAATATATTCTATCTTTATGATAACAACACCTACTTTTATATTTTATCTCTCTGATATCATGCAAAGTTATCCTCTTCATACCCACAACGTAGTTTTATTTCTCGTTTCTAGTTGGAAGCAAACGTTCGGTGTATGTAGAGTCGTATCAGTGGCAGATAGGACTTGAGAGAATATTGATCTTACCTTTAGCTCCTTATGGGTTCAACACTCCATACTTATCACTTCCACCATTGGGAATTGCTACGATGATTTCCTGCACTTGGGGATTATCAGTATGCTTTGGCTATGATGGTCTGAGAGGACGCATGGTGACCACAGGTCCCCGAGTGGATATCATTTATAATCATTCGCCCTTCTTCTGGTGTTATACATCGCTGAGCGACTCCAATAACACTCTCTCTGTAAAGCTATCCACCTATTACTGTAAAGGCTTTGGATCGACGGACAACCTGACGGGCCTCATCTTCATCTTCTGGAAGCTCCTTTCTGAGCAGATACACAATATATGGTACTGTCCAGTTGGGGGTGATTACTAAAACTTCCATAATCAGGTGGACCACGGTTGGGACTTCAATCTCAGTTGGATCGGTTGAACTTTTTGGTTGCGAGGGCTCCTCTATGAAAGGATCCTCTTGGACTGGTGGGGTATGAAGATGTTCCAAGAACACATTGCTGGGTATAGGCTTCCGAGTGGAACCTAACTTTGCCAGGTCATCAGCTGCTTGATTCTTGATTCGGGGTATGTGGTGAAGCTCTAACCCCTCAAACTTCTTTTCCAACTTTCTTACTGCATTGCAATAACCAGTCATTGATGGACTCTTGATATCCCATTCCTTCATCACTTGATTGACCACCAAATCCAAGTCGCTGTAAACCATCAGGCGACGGATGCCGAGTGAGATGGCCATATGTAACCCATAAGGAAGTGCCTCATATTCAGCTTCATTGTTGGAAGAATCAAAGTGAATCTGGAGAACATAACTGAGTTTGTCGCCTCTTGGGGATACCAAGACTACTCCAGCACCAGAACCATTTAGCATCTTAGATCCATCAAAGAACATAGTCCAATGTTTCGAGTGAATCTAGGTCGGTTGTTGCTGCTCAATCCACTCGGCGAGGAAATCTGCTATCGCTTGTGAAAGTGCTAGTTATCGACTAGAGGGGGGGGGGGTGAATAGGCAATTTTTATGAAATTCTTCAAAACATGGGGGTTTCGAAGACAGACAATAGAAATAAACCTATTGACATGCAGCGGAAGGTAGACTACACTAGACAAGCCATAGTCAAGTAAGCAATAAAGTGAAAGCACGAAGACTATTAGCAGCTAGGTAGTATGGATCAGGATGGAAGATAGTATGAGGCCAAACAACAACATTCTTCACATAGTGAAGTCAATCAGATCATGGAAGAAGGCAATGACTTCATGAAGACAAACTGTAAGTAAAGAGAGGGAAGTGATAGAACCAGTTGCTTGGAGAGGACAAGGATTTGCTGGACCAGTTCCAGTTGCTGTGACAACTGTACGTCTGGTTAGGGAGGCTGAGATTCAAATCAAAAGACCGCATCTTCACCTTATTCCCCTTGATCTAAGAACACTTAGTCCTCACCCAATCACTCAGGTAAGTCTTCAAGGTAGACTTCCAGACCTTCACAGACTTCATTCACCGGCAATCCACAATGACTCTTGGATGCTCAGAACGCGACGCCTAACCGGCTGGAGGATTCATAGTCCTCAAGTGTAATAAGTCTTCAGATCACGTGGACAGAAAGACTTCAGTGATGCCTAACACTCTTTGGCTCTGGGTGTTTTGGGCTTTGTCCTTGCAAGGATCTCTCTCTCAAATGCTTCGGAGGTGGGTTGCTCTCAAACGATAAAAGTCATGCACCAACTCTGAGCAGCCACCAATTTATGGTGTAGGGGGTGGGGTATTTATAGCCAGGAGGCAACTCGACCAGATTTGTCCGAAATGACCCTGGGTCACTAAGGAACTGACACGTGTCCAACGGTCAGATTTCAAACACATGTGGCAGTTTGACTTGGGCTACAAGTAAAGATGACTGATCCAGCTCTGGATAAGATTTGCTCTCATTATCTTCACTCGAAGACATAGGATTTGGTTGAGCATCAGTTCAGTTACTCTGACTTTGTTCACTTGGACCCCACTTAACAGTGCGGTGGTTCCTATGACTCAACCGAGAAGAAAAGGAAACTACAAAACAACTATGTCTTCGCACTCCATAGTCTTCACGTGAATGTCTTCTCGAGTCATAATCTTTGTTGTGAATATCTTCACATACCACCATTGTCTTCAATGTCTTCACACATTTTTAGGGGTCATCTCCGGTAGGTAAACCGAATCAATGAGGGACTACTACCTGTGTTATCCTGCAATTCTCACAAACACATTAGTCCCTCAACCAAGTTTGTCATCAATACTCCAAAACCAACTAGGGGTGGCACTAGACGCACTTACAATCTCCCCCTTTTTGGTGATTGATGACAAACTGGTTGAAGTTTTCAATGGGGATAAAAGTATGTAAAATTGTAATGGTAAAGGCATTGTCTTCATAAGTAGCAAAAGGCTCCCCCTAAAGATGTGTATATAAGTAGTTTGCTCTTGAATGCAAATGCACAAGGCACGTTTTACTTGTGGAGATCCTCTATAACCTATGAAGACAATTCATCATGCATATACAGATATAGCGAAGATAATGACATGCATAATGCAAAATGGACGTCTGCGAAATGACTTCATGCGGAATTTATCATCGCATCACAGAGTAGCAGAAAACGTAGCAGACGACCATCGAATTTAAGTGTTACAACCCAAAGAACCAAATGTATCAAAAACAAGAGTTGTAACTAAGGGAGTCCTGGATTAGGGGGTCCGGACAGCCAGACTATATACTTTGGCCGGATTGTTGGACTATGAAGATACAAGATTGAAGACTTCGTCCCGTGTCCGAGTGGGACTCTCCTTTCCTTGGAAGGCAAGCTTGGAAATTCGGATATGTAGATCTCCTCCCTTGTAACCGACTCTGTGTAACCCTAGCCCCCTCCGGTGTCTATATAAACCGGAGGGTTTAGTCCGTAGGACAACAACAATCATAATAATAGGCTAGTGAGGGAGTCCAGGATTAGGGGGTGTTCGGCCATCCGAACTATACCTTCAGTCGGGCTCCAAGACTACGAAGATACAAGATTGAAGACTTCGTCCCGTGTCCGGATGGGGCTTTCCTTGGCCTGGAAGGCAAGCTTGGCGATGCGGATATTTAGATCTCCTACCATTACAACCGACTTTGTGTAACCCTAACCCTATCCGGTGTCTATATAAACCGGAGGGTTTTAGTCCGTAGGACGACAACTCCAACATACAACAATCATACCATAGGCTAGCTTCTAGGGTTTAGCCTCCTTGATCTCGTGGTAGATCTACTCTTGTACTACCCATATTATCAATATTAATCAAGCAGGACGTAGGGTTTTACCTCCATCAAGAGGGCCCAAACCTGGGTAAAACATTGTGTCCCTTGTCTCCTGTTACCATCCGCCTAGACGCACAGTTGGGACCCCCTACCCGATATCCACCGGTTTTGACACCGACATTGGTGCTTTCATTGAGAGTTCCTCTGTGTCGTCACTTTTAGGCCCGATGGCTCCTTTGATCATCAACGACGATGCGGTCCAAGGTGAGACTTTTCTCCCCGGACAGATCTTCGTCTTCGGCGGCTTCGCACTGCGGGCCAATTCGTTTGGCCGCCTGGAGCAGATCGAAAGCTACGCCCCTGGCCATCAGGTCAGGTTTGGAAGTTTGAACTACACGGCTGACATCCGCGGGGACTTGATCTTCGACGGATTCGAGCCACAGCTAAGCGCGCCGCACTGTCTCGATGGGCATGATCTAGCTCTGCCGCCGAACAGTGTCCTGGAGGCCGCACTCGCGTTGGTTCCGACCCTTAATTCGGAGCCTGCCGCGCCGATTGAGGATGAGCGGTTGGACGCCACCTCAGGGGTTGCGATCTCAAAGGCGATCGAGCCGAACACCAGCCCCGCACTCTGCATGACCCGTGACTCCGAGGATCCGGATTCCTCTCCGGACTCCGAACCCCCCGCGCCCTTGCCGATCGAATTCGATTGGGCGCCGATCATGGAGTTCACCGTCGCGGACATCTTTCAGCACTCGCCCTTCGGCGACGTCCTGAACTCACTAAAGTCTCTCTCTTTATCAGGAGAGCCCTGGCTGGACTATGGTCAGCAAGGATGGGATACAGACGATGAAGAAATTCAAAACCCACCCACCACCCACTGGTAGCCACCATCGATAATTTAAACGACGTGCTCAACTTCGACTCCGAAGACATCGACGGTATGGACGATGATGCAGGAGACACTGATGAACCAACGCCTATAGGGCATTGGACAGCCACCTCATCTCATGATGTGTACATGGTGGATACCCCTAAAGGTAGCGACCACGAGGAAAACGGGGATGGAACGAAGGATCAATCCCTCGAAAAACAATCAAAGCGTCGGCGTGAACGCCGACCCAAGCCCCGCCTCGATACAGACCCAGCCATAGAGCAGGATGAGCCAGCAGGCGATGAGCATGCCCTAGAGCAACCGTCCGAACAGGGCAGCCCGGATGAAGAAACCAAACATCCCTCCCCTGGCAAAAATGGCATTCCGGACGACCTTACGCCGGATAAACCCACGGAGAAGAAGAACCTCCACAAGAGGCTCGTTACAACCGCACGCAGCCTGAAAAAGCAGAAGCGGAAGCTCAAAACTGCAGAAGATGCACTCAGGATCAAATGGAGTAAAGTAATCAACACCGCAGACAAATACGGCGATAGTCGCCGCACTAAAAGCTATCCGAAGCGAAAGCTACTGCCGGAATTCGACGAAGAGGCCTTAGAGCCCTCGCACTCAAAAAGTAAGAAGGCCACACGGTCGGATAGACGACCCCACAGCCAGCATAAAGCGGCAAACGGCGCCGCACTTAAGCCGGCACGCGACCCACTTATGGATTCACATCAAAAAGATGGCCCAACAAGGTCCATTTATGGGCCAAGAAAGCAAGCTCTCGTAAGCAATACACTAAAACCATTATCAGAATCCGGCGCACCCAAATACAGGGGTGCCGCACATCCCCTATGTTTCACCGATGAGGTCCTGGATTATGAATTTCCAGCGGGATTCAAACCCGTAAACATAGAGGCATATGATGGAACAACAGACCCTAGAGTCTGGATAGAGGATTACATCCTCCACATACATATGGCTAGAGGAGATGACCTCCACGCCATCAAATATTTACCCCTAAAGCTTCAAGGACCAGCCCAACATTGGCTTAAAAGCCTTCCTGCAAACACAATTGGAAGTTGGGAAGAGCTCAAGGACGCTTTCCGAGCAAATTTTCAAGGGACTTATGTCCGTCCTCCGGATGCAGACGACCTCAGTCACATAACACAACAGCCCGGAGAGTCAGCTCGGCAATTCTGGAATAGATTTCTTGCTAAAACGAATCAGATAGTCGACTGTCCGGACGCCGAAGCCCTAGCAGCTTTCAAGCACAATGTTCGAGACGAGTGGCTCGCCAAACACCTCGGCCAAGAAAAGCCAAGAACAGTGGCCACATTAACAAGCCTCATGACCCGCTTTTGCGCAGGAGAGGACAGCTGGTTGGCAAGATGTAGCACCAGCGACCCAAGTACATCCAAAACTAGGGATGGAAATGGAAAACCGCGACGCAACAAGGAACATCGCCGGACTAAGGAAAATAGTTCGAAGAGCACGACAGTCAACGCCGGATTCAAAGGCTCACGGCAGAATCAGAAAAAGCCGCCCCTCCAGGATAACAGTGATGATTTATCCAACCTAAACAAAATCCTCGACAAGATATGTCAAATACACAGTACTCCAGGGAGGCCTGCTAACCATACCCACAGAGATTGTTGGGTTTTCAAACAATCCGGCAGACTCAACGCCGAACACAAGGGGCTCGACACACCAAGCGAAGACGAGGATGAACCCCAAAAGCAGAGCACCAGGAAACAGAAGAATTTCCCACAAGAAGTAAAAATAGTAAACCTACTTCACATAACAAAACGTGCGGCGCCAATAAAGGTACGCGCCACACGACCTATCCCAAAGGGGTCCCGCCACTGGTTGTCAAAACCAATCATCTTCGATCACCTGGATTATTCTAGAAGTACCAGGAACGCAGGCTGGACTGCCTTGGTACTTGATCCAATAATTAGCGGGCTCCAGTTTTCAAATGTCCTAATGGACGTCGGCAGTGGACTAAACCTGATATATCAGGACACAATCCGTCACATGGGGATAAACCCAACAAGAATTCGCCACAGCAAAACCTTCTTTCAAGGGGTAACGCCTGGTCCGGACACCCATTGCATGGGTTTTATCCGGCTCGAAGTTATATTCGGCTCTACCGATAACTTCCACTGTGAAAGGCTGACTTTCCACATCGTCCCATTCTCAAGTCGCTATCAAGCACTGCTGGGGTGCGAAGCTTTCGCCCACTTTAACGCAATACCGCATTATGCATCTCTCACGCTTAAGATGCCCGGTCCACGAGGCATCATCTCCTTGAAAGGGAAGCATTGAGTGCTCCTCCGCCGAGCAAAGGATTGTGCGGCCGCTTTAACAGTCCCACAATACGGCTTCACCAGCCAGAACATCCAAACAGGTCATTAAGACCACGGGCACGGATAGACGAGCACGGCATGCCCTAGGGGCTCCGCATATATAAGAGACCATAAAGCTCAATTTTACATATTTTACTTCACATTTGTTTACTTAATACAATTTTTGTTCGGCACGCCTTTCTTCTTTTTTTGTTTCTTTCAACTTAGTTCCTCTCTTTTATAGATGAACATCGTGCTGCGCTCGTCCAGGATACGGCACAACGAAGACACAGGCGCAGACGTGCAGTAGGGACCAGCTCTAAGGATTCTTTTCAGATTAAGACCCTGCGTAAACCTTTTTTACTGTCTCTTGTTGCTACACATCCCCTGGTTCTATAACCAAGGAGGAGGCTGGCGTCTTGGCATGTGGCCACGTCAGAATTCCTGCGCATACCTGGACACTAGGGGCTTATACCTAAGAGCATTACTTTGCCCGCTCTCATAAAGACCGAATACCTTAGGGAGTGTTCGGCATCGCGAGTTTGGCCTTATATGCATCAGCTCCGAATCATGATTTTGGTCAATGTTGGGTTGCCCGGCTCCTGTGTTCGGCCGCCTTACGTTCCGATCTATCGGCTAAGGCGGCACTAGGAGAACTACTGCGATTGTGCCCCGGTTCGGCCAGGCGAGCACCTCAGTAGAGAAAGCCAAAAACCGACTGTCATGATATAGCGCGAGACTGGTCAACCACTCGATGACTCTCCGGAATCTATAGGATTCCTCCGCATTAACGAAGGGCCGTTTCCCAGCCAGGCACACACGCGCCCCCGAATTCGGGCGAGCGCAGTCGCCACCAAGGGCTATCTAAAGAGTCCCACTATCAAGCTCCTATGGCTAAGTGAAAGTGTTAAAGCATTATAGTCCGGTTGCCTGGCTTGCTGCGCCATCACCTCCTTTGTAGGACCAAGACGTAGGATTAAGTGTGAAAAAACGCCTTCTGCGAGCACCCCACACTATGTGCGTGGGGGCTGAAGCCAACGACTGCCATCTTTCAGACTTTATAAATATATTAAAACGGCCGCACAGGAGCTGTTCCACATACTTGAAGGCACAAGTATAAAAGCCTACTACAATTCATCAAAATATTGTTTTATAATTACATATGCTATCAGAACATAGCATCCTTCGAGCACTATGTCTCTATTACACGAGCGCCTTCAAGGACTTCCTGAAAATAGTGTTCGGAGGGTACTCGGCTTTTGTCCGAATCTCGGGACGCAACAACGGTGGTCTCCATCTCCGCCCAATATGTCTTGACACGGGCAAGAGCCATCCGTGTGCCCTATATGCATGCTGACCTCTTCATTGCATTGATACGGGGCACCGCATCAAGGAGTTGCTGCACCAAGCCGAAATAACTCTTCGGCTCCGATCTCCCCGGCCACAAATAACCCATGACGCACTTCATAGCGAGTCCGAACAACCTATTCAGTTCGGCCCATTGAGCAAGACGATCGTCTACCACAAGGGGACGCTCTGGATTGTGAAACTGCGACCAGAAAAGTTTTTCCACTTCGCGATCTTCTTGATCTCGAAAGTGTTCAGTCGCATCAGCAGCACTCGCTGCCAAATCCAGATAGGTGTCCTCCACACTCCACATCCGGTCCAGCGGAGAAAACTTCGGATCGCAAAACTTCCTCCGCAGCATAAAAGGCTTTCCAGCCGCAATCTGTCCGGCCTGACGCAGCTCCTCCTTCGCAGCTCTCATCGCAGAGCGAGCGTCCTTGGCATCAGCAACGGCCTTCTCTAAATCCGTCTGCCTCGCCCGGTCTTCTTTCTCAATAAGCTCGCAATGGTCAGCAGCGCTCTTTAACTTCACGGCCATCTCGGCCATCTCCTTCTTGCTTTGGCAGTGAGCAGCCTGTTCGGCTCTCAGCTCTTCAAGGGCCTTCTTGGCAGCCACATCCCTTTCTCTGGCTTGTTCCTTAGCCCGGGCAAGTTCCGCCCGAAGATGCTCCACGGCGGTCGCACCATCTGCATCAAGCTCACACATTATAAGATATTGGCATCAAGCTCATCTTACTAGGTGCCGCCCAAGGAGTTACATACCTTGAGCCTCATCAAGCCGCTTGTTGATGAGTGCGATGTCGGCATCTGCCACGTCAAGTTGCCGCTTTAGTTCGGCCAAATCATCAGTTCGGCTCGATTCCGGACACTTCGCCACCTACATTTAAAGGCGTCAAATTTAGACATGGGGTTATGATCCTCTGCATGCTGTCACTTCTGACAACGCACAGAGTCTCAGGGGCTACTATCTATACAGGGCGCATCTTATTTATGCGCAACTGACAAAAGTGTACGTATCTAATGTACCTCAAAGCCCGTCAGTAAACTTATGACGGCCTTGTGCAATCCGCTTTCCGCGGATGAAATCCTTTAAATCCTCTGAGATAGAAGCTCGCCCTAGCAGATTCTTTAGCTCCTTCGGCCGAGCACCAGACGGTGCCGGACTTGTCCTGTGCCCTCTTTCGGAGGCCGGACGCGGAGAACCTTGGGGGCCACATAGCAATCTTTCGCCCCTGCCGGATTCGGAGAAACCCTCCGCGCGACACCTCAGGTTCGCCCGCCTCACTAGGCGATACGGCAGGGGGAGGCGTTCCGCTCTCCATCATCTCCGTAAGAAGATCCCCCGAAGATGAGCTCTGCTGAGAAGGGCTGAGGTCCGAACTACAAGGTAAAATTTCGGTTAATCTTCTCAAGTTTAAAGCAAGGATCCTTCTCTCAAAATATACAATCTTTCTCTACTTACGGCTCGCTGGAGGGCTGATTCCTTTGAGGGCATAGTTCGGCCGAGGAACCCCCCGGCATTGGACCCTCTGACGAGGATTTTTTACCCCGCTTTGAGGCCATGGGCTCCAGGTCGTCAGAGGCGGCCCTCTTCTTCCCCTTAGGAGAGGAATCGTCGGTTCCTCCCTTCGGAACAACCTCCTTTGAGGAGGCCATAGTTTCCTTGTCCTCTCCCTCACTTCTCTCCAGAGGCATAATCTTCAACATCCCGACAAGCACGGAGTCCGGCCTGGTCTCAGGAAGGGGAGCCGGACACCTGATCAGCTTTGCTTTCGCTATCCACTCCTATTTAAAAAGGACAGCTCTTTTAGGGGCGAATTTATGACAATTATATGGATAGCGAGTCCGGGCACAAGGTTACTTACTTGAGTATCCGGACGATTGCAGCTTAAACCTGCATCCTCGGTCAAATCCGGACACATTGCTTGTGATCCGAAGAACAATTTGTACATCTCCACGGGCGTTACGCCCATAAAATGTTGGAGAGCTCGTGGTCCCTCCGGATTAAACTCCCACAAACGGAGGGAGCGACGTTCGCCGGGCAGGGTTCGGCGAATCAGCATGACTTGCGTCACTTTGACCAGGCTGAGGTCTCTTTCCAAGAGATCCCTGATTCGGCCCTGCAACAAAGGCACGTCCTGAGATGGCCCCCAGTCTAGGCCTTTATTGACCCATGACCCTAGCTGTTGTGGGGGACCCGAGCGAAAGGCAGGCGGCGCCACCCATTTGGTGCCCCTGGGAGCGGTGATATAGAACCACTCCCGTTGCCATAAGCCGAGCTCCTCTTGAAAAGAGCCCTCGGGCCAGGGAGCATCAGCATTCTTACTTATAACAGCGCCTCCGCACTCTGCGTGCCGTCCCTCGATCATCTTTGGCTCCACTTTAAAGGTCTTGAGCCATAATCCGAAGTGAGGGGTAACACGGAGGAACGCTTCACACACGACGATGAAAGAAGAAATATGGAGGATGGACTCCGGAGCTAAGTCGTGAAATGCCAACCCATAATAGAACAGCATCCCCCTCACAAAGGGATCCATTGGGAAGCCTAATCCCCGAAGGAAGTGAGATTTGAACACCACGCTCTCACCGGGCTGGGGACTGGGAACCGCCTGCCCTTGAGCAGGTAACCTATGCGGAATTTCGCCGGTCAAGAACTTAGCCTCTCTCAACTTTAGCACGTCCTCCTCCGTGACGGAGAAGGGCATCCACCGGCCTTGAAGGTCGGAACCGAACATTGTCGATGGTCCGAAGCGCCTGAAATCTGGGGCCTAGGGTGTTGGAACTCGAGGCGATGGGTGAACTCGTTTGAGGTTGGAAAAAAGGAGTAAGGCCTTGGTCTCTTTATAAGAGGTTGAATAACAAGAGCCCTCCCCGTGACCGTTTGGGACTCGCCTTTAATCGAGAAAACATGCTAAACGGGCACGATTGGGTTACCCACGACCGTATTGATGAGAATCCCGTAAATAAAGGGGACACGATCTCTGCTTTAACAAGACGTGCCAAGGAAACCGCCTCGCAAAACGCGCTGAGGTGGAGAAGTGAAAACGATTCGAATAAGGGCTTGGCCGTAGTGTGATGTCACGCTATGGAATAGGTCAACAGATTAGATTTGTGTTAATATTATTCTCTCTATGGAAATATGTGGAAACTTATTTTGCAGAGCCGGACACTACTCTTGGTGTTTACAAACTTTTATGAAGAAATTGGAGGAGGAACCCGCCTTGCAATGCCGAAGACAATCTGCGCGCCGGACTCGTCGTCATTGAAGCCTGGTTCAGGGGCTACTGAGGGAGTCCGGGATTAGGGGGTGTTCGGCCATCCGAACTATACCTTCAGTCGGGCTCCAGGACTACGAAGATACAAGATTGAAGACTTCGTCTCGTGTCCGGATGGGGCTTTCCTTGGCATGGAAGGCAAGCTTGGCGATGCGGATATTTAGATCTCCTACCATTAGAACCGACTTTGTGTAACCCTAACCCTATTCGGTGTCTATATAAACCGGAGGGTTTTAATCCGTAGGACGACAACTCCAACATACAACAATCATACCATAGGCTAGCTTCTAGGGTTTAGCCTCCTTGATCTCGTGGTAGATCTACTCTTGTACTACCCATATTATCAATATTAATCAAGCAGGACGTAGGGTTTTACCTCCATCAAGAGGGCCCGAACCTGGGTAAAACATTGTGTCCCTTGTCTCCTGTTACCATCCGCCTAGACACACAGTTCGGGACCCCCTACCCAAGATCCGCCGGTTTTGACACCGACCGCTAGCTTCTAGGGTTTAGCCTCTACGATCTCATGGTAGATCAACTCTTGTAATACTCATATCATCAAGATCAATCAAGCAGGAAGTAGGGTATTACCTCCATCGAGAGGGCCCGAACCTGGGTAAACATTGTGTCGCCCGCCTCCTGTTACCATCCGCCTTAGACGCACAGTTCGGGACCCCCTACCCGAGATCCGCCGGTTTTGACACCGACATTGGTGCTTTCATTGAGAGTTCCGCTGTGCCGCCACGATAAGGCTTGATGGCTCGTCTTGTTGTCAAGGACAGAATTACCTCAGGGGGAGCCCTGGCTGTAGGCCAAACTCTCCGACTAGGCGGCTTCGTCATGACCGCCCGTTCGGCCGTCGCGCCGACGATGACTTTTCGGGTCATCAAAAACAGCCTCCACGTTGGCTCGGGATTCATCGAGCAGATGGATCCAATAGAGCTCTTTTCCTTGAATGAGCTCTTGGATCGCATCGCCGCCCTGGGAGTCGCTACGGACTATGATTGGATCGGGCTTAAACCCGACCAAAGGGAGATTAACTCTCCGCCGGTCACCCATTAGATAGCGGTGGTGGAGGAGCAATGTAGCAATTCTTCCTCTATTTTGAGGACAAATTATGTCGAGATTTCCGATCTCTCCGAGCCGGATACCCGTCCACGGGAGGACCCAAGCTTCGAACCTAGAATCAGACAGCGGGCCAGAACTATTGGGCAACATCCTGGAGTCCGAACAGCCAAGCTCGGAAACTCCTTCGCCCCCGGGTCTCAGATCGGGTCAGGGTTTGGACCTAAATCTACCCACCCAGACTCAAGTGATCTTTCCCACATTAGACAAGAGCCCCAAGAGACAGTACATCACTATTGGGCTAGATTCCTCCTTGTAATGAGCAAGGTCAAGGACTGTCGCGAGGAAGACGCAATTTCATTCTTTTGCAAAAATTGCACGGACAAGGGAATCCTCAACGCCATAAGTCGCAGTGACATAGCACACTTTGCAGACTTGGCGGCCATAGTACGGAAGTACTGTGCGATGGAAAGCGCCTAGAAAACCCAATCAAAATTTTAGGACCTTCCGGCTCTCACCAAACCCTCTGTCCGAACTAAAAGGGTGTACTCTCGTAAGTCACCCAATACAATTATAAAGAAACAAAAGCCCACTACAGGGCGTGGAACCGTATTGGAGGGATGGCTCAATTGGCCATGCAAAATCCACAGTACAGTGGATACCATCCCAACACACAGCCTTAGAGCATGTTGGATACTCCAACAGGTGGCCAAGAGCGGCGAGGATCTCCTCGTCAACAACACCACAGAGCACCATCCTGTGGAAAATAACAATACAGTAATGACTGTCTTCAAGGCCTTCGCCTCAAATAATAGGCGCAAGCGAGCACTCCGCGGCCTTGCCGAAGTCTGCCATGTGACAACAATAAATCCATGGGGCGATATGGCTATAACCTTCAATGCCAGTGACGAAACTAAATTCCGAACAGCCCGAGCACCAGCCGCTTTGGTCCTTAGTCCAATTGTGGACGGCTTCCGTCTTACTAAAGTGCTCATGGATGGTGGCAGCGGATTAAACCTCATTTATGAGGAGACTCTTCGAAAAATGGAAATAGTCAAGAGCCACATTGAGCAAAGCAGCACGACCTTTAGAGGAATCATCCCTAGTCGGGAGGCACGATGTGCGGGGAAAGTCACACTAGATGTGGTATTCGGCACACCGGAAAACTATAGGTCCGAAGAAATCACATTCCAAGTGGCCCCGTTCAGTAGCGGATACCACGCCCTTTTAGGGCGGGAGGCATTCACGATCTTCCAAGCTATACCCCATTACGGGTACATGAAGCTCAAAATGTCCGGGCCCAAAGGAATCATCACTCTAGCTAGTGATCCGGACATAGCACTCCGCACCAAAAATAAAACCGCCGCACTAGCCCTCGAGGCGTTATCCGAAGCCCTTGCGTCCAAAGAACTAACTGCACTGCGCTCCACAGTGGACATGGACGACGTGATACTCGAAAAAAGACCCAAGTCCACCTCTTTTAAACCAGCAGACGAAATAGTCAAATTCCAGGTCCACCCAACGGACCCTACAAAAACAGCATCCATCGGGGCACAGCTGAACCCCACAACAGATGCCGCACTGCGAGAGTTCTTGCGCGAGAATTGGGACATATTCGCCTGGAATCCTTCAGACATGCCAGGAATCCCACGCAGGCTGGCTGAACATAGCCTTAACATTTTAAAGGGGTTTAGGCCAGTCAAGCAAACTCTTCGGCGTTTCTTGGAGCCTAAGCGACAAGCCATGGGAGAAGTTCTAGCCAAGTTACTTGAGGTTGGATTCATTAGAGAAATAAAACATCCGGACTGGCTAGCAAACCTGGTGGTGGTGGTGGTACCAAAGAAGGACAAATCATGGTGCCTATGTGTCGATTTCAAGGACCTTAACAAGGCCTTCCCCAAGGATCCCTTCCCCCTCCCCCGCTTCGATCAAATTATTGACGCCACGGTAGGTCACGACTCATTGTGTTTCCTCGACGCATATTTCGGATACCATCAAATTAAGATGGCGGAGTCCGATCAAGCCGCATTGGCATTCATAACTCCATACGGCCCCTTCTGTTTTAACACCATTCCTTTCAGGCTCAAAAACGACGGTGCAACCTACCAACGCATGATTCAGACATGTCTGGAAACACAAATCGGCATAACTGTGGAGGCATACGTCGACGATGTGGTCATTAAAACCAGACACATCGAATCCTTAATAGACGACTTGAGGATCACATTCGACAATCTCTGAACATATGACATCAAGCTCAATCAGGAAAAATGCGTTTTCGGCGTGCCCGCTGGAAAGCTCTTGGGCTTCATCGTTTCAAAAGTCGGTATGCTACATATCCACCGTCCTCACTCCATGCAAATCACGGTACCCACATTATCAAAAGATAGCATGTGCGGTCTTCATGGCATCCAGGAAACTACGACACTACTTCCAAGAGTGTTCAATTATGATGGCCTCCAAAGTACCACTCAACGACATAATAAATAACCGCGATGCCACGGGCCGGATTGCTAAATGGGCTATCGAGCTCCTCCCGGTCGACATAACATATAAACCACGGCGAGCAATTAAGTCGCAAGTACTAGCTGATTTCGTCGTCGAATGGACGGAAGCCGAACTCCCTAAAGAGTACGGTGCGTACTCCAATTGGATCATGCACTTTGACGGCTCTAAGATGCTAGCTGGTCTGGGGGCAGGTGTCGTCCTGACATCCGCCACCGGAGATACAGTCCAATACATACTCCAAATATTATACACAGACTCCAACAATGCAACAGAATATGAGGCCCTGTTGCATGGTCTCCGGATGGCAGTCTCCATGGGCATTCAACGCCTAGAGGTGCGTGGGGATTCGAACCTTGCAATATCCCAAATAAATGGGGACTTTGACGCCAAGGACCCAAAAATGGCGGCCTACCGCAACGCCGTCCTCAAAATGTTAGCTCGGTTCGAGGGCCTCGAATTCCACCATGTGGTCCGAGAAAACAATCAAGCGACGGATATCCTCGCCCGCATCGGCGCTAAGCGCGACCCTGTCCCACCTAATATCTTCTTGGAAAGGCTATTTAAGCCATTTGTGGTGTGGGAAGGGGAGACGGCAAAAACAATCCGGATCCAGACACAACACTAGACCCCGAACACTCTGACGTAATCGGAGGCTCTGCCACCGAAATGACACATTCGGCCCACGTGATTATGGTTGTCATCGCCCTGTGGATAGAACCCTTCTTGGCTTACCTAACTAGGCAAGAACACCCTGATGACCAAAACGAGGCATGTTGCATTGTGCGGCGGTCTAAAGCCTACAAGGTCCACGAGGGAGAGCTTTATAAGAAAAGCACTACCGGAGTACTTCAAAGGTGCATCTCCCAAGAGGAAGGACGACAACTTTTGGCAGAAATTCATGCTGGACTTGGCGGACACCATGTCGTAGCTCGGGCCCTTGTAAGCAAGGCCTTCCGCACATGTTTTTACTGGCCGATGGTCCGAGCAGACGCACAGGACCTCGTTCAACATCGCGTCGGTTGCCAGCTTTTTGCAAACCAAAGCCATATGCCACCTACCGCTCTCCAAACAATCCCCATTACTTGGCCCGTTGCGGTCTGAGGGCTTGATATGGTCGGACCCCTTAAAGGGGAAGCCATAAGAAAAAATACCTATTGGTCATGGTGGATAAATTCACCAAATGGATAGAAGCCAAACCAGTTAAAACGGCCGAGTCCGGACCAGTGATAGACTTCATATCCGGGGTTGTACACCATTACGACGTCTCCCACAGCATCATCACCGATAACGGCTCAAACTTTACAGCCGACGAGGTAAAAACTTGGTGCAGCAACATGGGCATTAAGCTCGATTATGCCTCTGTCTGTTACCCGCAAACTAACGGTCAAGTCGAGTGAGCAAATGGCCTTATCATGAGAGGCACTAAACCTAGATTAGTGCGATCCTTGAAGGAATCAGATACGCACTAGGTCGAGGAGCTCAACTCCGTACTATGGGGGCTGCAGACCATGCCGAATCACACTACCGGATACACACCTTTTTTATGGTGTACGGTGCAGAGACGGTACTGCCCCGCGACATCATTCATGACTCACCTCGAGTGCACATGTATGAAGAGAAAGAAGTCGAGCTTGATCGGCAGGATAGTTTGGACGCCCTGGAGGAGGAGCGTGACGTGGCAAAAGCCCTCTTCGCATTCTATCAGCAACAGGCTCGACGGTATCAAAGCAGAGAAGTACGGGCCAAAACTTATAACATTGGCGAACTCGTTCTACGCCTACCGGAGAAGAAAAAGAACAAGCTCAAGCCCAAATGGGAAGGTCCCTTCGTTATTGACCAAGTTCTGACCGATGGAGCGTACCGTCTGTGAGAAGCATCGGACAATCGACTCGAGCCAAACCCATGGAACGCAGCCAGACTCCGAAGGTTCTACGCCTAGTGCCGGACTCTGTGTTCGTCTCCTTACCTCCATCAATTTTTTATATATCTGTTATCTGTCTTTTCTTTCTTTATTTATTCCCTTTTTCTTCATGGCCTTAAAAGGTTAAAATGTGTCTTGACTACACAATCTTGACACACTAGGCGTGCTCATTATACCTGGGGGCTTATTATACAGAAGCTTAATATAACTATGTTCCGGGCTCTATGCCCCCGCACATGTGTTACTTTTCCACATGTACCTTTTCTTCGCCATTATATGCATCGATATGACTTAAGTTTTGGCCAAGTTGGGTTGCCTGTCTCTTGTATTTATGCCCTATGTTCCCGTTAATTAGGCTAGGGCATAAGGGGAGCACCTCTGCGATTGTTACTGCCGGGTCAGCCGGATGTGTTCCTCAGACTGGGTGAAGACGAAAGCTAGCATTCTTAAGGGAATATTCGGTCGGTGAACAAAAGATGACTTTTATTTATTGTAATATACATGCCCCCAGATGTTTATATCCTGCGTCTCTTCTCGCAGTTCGGACATGCACATTAATGCATGCGTACCCAGGGAAAGGAACCCTTAACGGAACTATTCTCCCTGGAAGATGTTTCTTACTATCCATGTAATATAACATAACTAGTTGGTTACTTGTTTGTTCAAGCACTTATGACCCCTACGCCTAGTTTCCACGCGTACCCCAGTTTTTACATAACTGAGCGGGTATTCGGATACACTCCGGACTGTCAGGTCCGGAGGTCGAAGCGAAAAGGTCCGCCATGACAAATGAATTACAATCCGGCTAGGGACAATATATGTCACTTGAAGTACACAGTCACTTAGACTGACTAAATTCTTCTTCTATACCATCCAACAGGATGTCTAGCCTACAATCCTGTTGGGAATACTTTGCGACTAATTTCACCTGGTCATACACCAAACTGACGGGGATCTCTTTCCCATTAGACCCCATAGGTCCGACCTCGGCCATGTGGTTCGGGTCAGCCTTGGTATATCGCGTCTTCACCATGGCCCAGGCTTCCCTTGCACCTTGTCGGCAGGCGGATATCTTCCATAATCGGAAGCGTCGTCGCGCTCCCTTGAGCATCTCTACAAGCTCTCCTAGGCCTCCTGGCAGGGAGGCGGATGGCCACAAGGCTTGGGCAATGCCCTCCATCACCTGTCGAACTTGTTCGTGCAGTTGGGAGAGCTCTGGCAGAAGATCACCCGCAGACCCGGGCATCTCCTCTGCGGGACGACCCGTCAGCACACCTACAGATATAACTATGTTAGCCGGTTTCTTCGCCGAACTCTATAGAAGTTCATTCAAGCACTTACTAAAAATGCCGCGTCAAAGCCTCTTATTCTCCTTTAAGGAGTCAGCAAGTTGGGCCCAAACATCTTTCAGTTCAACGCCCAAACGGGTATTGGCATCTTGGAGATCGTTTTTCTCTCGCCTAACCTGTGTAAACACGCGCTCGCCAGCATTTAGCTGTCGTTGAGCATGTTGCTCATCCCCCCGTATGACCTTCGGATTCACTCCGAGATCATCTACATAATCTATTGTTAGATTTGCAGGCCTGCCGAATACAAATTGGTACATGTCATTCTTTTCGATAGAAATAAGTGTTACCAGATGGGGCCTTCTCGGACTCCATTGCGGCAACCGCGGCCTGTAGCTGGGCTTTACATTCCTCCAGCTCTTGAGACAATTGGGTATTCTTCTCCGTAAGAACCTACGCAAACAATGATTCTTAAATCAGTTGTGCCAACTGTTTCAAGTCTCAGGGGCTACTGATATACATAATTATTAGATTTTTTTTACCCGTATATCCTTTACATACTGATCCGTGGCTCTGGCAAGACCATTTTGAGCAGCTCGGATGTACGTGTCTCCTGAGTTGAAGGCATAAAACGCCTCTTGAGAGAAACAAGGGTTGCAGAGTACGGCCCGACAACGCCTGTGATTCATGGCACTCTCCACTTCGGAAATCATAGCGGACAGCCTATCCGCATCCTCTGTAGGAGGAACATCCGGTGTTGGCCCCATGTTTGCATTTGCCTCTAAGTCCGGCTCTGGAGCCCGGCTGGTGGAAGCGTGACCGACAGGCTCTCCGGATATGGTCCGACGAGCGTTTCTCCTGCCAGGAACCACATACGCTATTATATTTTAAAAGACGACAACCACGGAGCGGGGTTCTTTTTCATACCTCTGCGACGACGTCTCAGTCCTAACCGCCTTCCTTTTAAGCATGCCCGGCTTCGGTGCCCCTTGTTGGTGAGTCACTGCGGGTTCGGCATGGCATCCTGAGGGCCTTCCCTGTAAAGCACCATATGTGCGGTAGGTGAGGTGCAAAAAAGGGATCCTTGTCGGAAGTTGGGACTCCAGTTTTACTTACATGCGATGCAGGGCACAGTCCAGGATAATCGGCTAGAATGGCCACCAAGACGCCGTCGTAGCTTATCTGATAGAACGTCATGTCAATGAGCTCCACAAATGTATCTGGATCTTCCTCGAGTCCGGCGTCGAGGTCCCGGTCAGGGTCCTCTGGTTGTGGAGATGGGCTGTGGACCTCCCTCACAGCTTTTCACAGTTCCTGCTATGAAATATCAAGGTAAATACTTATGACGAAGAATGCAGGAAGGTTCGGAGTAAAAGTAGCGGCTCACCCAGCTTGGGGGGTTGTACATGGAGAATCCATCCCGTGGCTTAATGCGGAGGAACTCCTCTTCCTCTCCTTTATACAAATCGGACAGTATTTTTGCTAGAGCAGCGACGGAGTCCGGTCCCTTACGACCGCAGCGGGTGGCAACGTCTTCTCCATTAAAGTGCCACATGGGTTGTCCCCGATATTGAAGTGGTTGCACCCACCACATTATACGTACTGACATAACCTTGATTATTGTCAATCCCGATTTGGCCAGCACTTTTATCCGGCCCATCAGGTAAACGACCTCTCTGTTATCTTCCTCCTGTGGGCTCCGAGGGCGCCAGCTGCGGCATTTCTTCAAAGGGGCGTTATTGAACTCAGGAAGGCCCATCCGAATAGGGCCCGGAAGGGGGACGTCCTCCATATAAAACCACTCCGAAGGCCAGTCTTCGGATGTCTTCTTCGGAGTACCGGACAGGTATCCGGTCCCGGTGATGCACCATATCTCGGCTCTGCCCACTTGATATATGGGCCCCTCCTGTGTACGGGGTACGAGGCAAAATAGCCTATTCCATAGCTCGAAATGAGCTTCACAGCCCAGAAACACCTCGCAAAGGGCGACATAGCCAGCGATGTGTAATATGGATGCGGGAGTAAAGTTATGCAGCTGGAGGCCGTAGAACTCCAGGAGCCTGCTACCTCTTGAGCTTGCGTTGGTTTTCCCTAAAGAGGAAAGGATAATGCAGCAAAGTAGCGTAAGTATTTCCCTTAGTTTTTGAAAACCAAGGTATCAATCCAGTAGGAGGCCACGCTCAAGTCCCTCGTACCTACACAAATCGATAGCAACTCGCAACCAACGCGATTAGGGGTTGTGAATCCCTTCACGGTCACTTACGAGAGTGAGAACTGATAGATAATGTTTTTGGTATTTTTGGTATAGAGATGCAAAGTGAAAAGTAAAAGGCAAAGTAAAAAGGAAAGCAAGATTAAAGTGATTGAGATTGATATGATGAGAATAGACCCGGGGGCCATAGGTTTCACTAGTGGCTTCTCTAAAGAGCATAAGTATTCTATGGTGGGTGAACAAATTACTGTTGAGCAATTGACAGAATTGAGCATAGTTATGAGAATATCTAGGGTATGATTATGTATATAGGCATCACGTCCGTGACAAGTAGACCAAAACGATTCTGCATCTACTACTATTACTCCACTCATCGACTGCTATCCAGCATGCATCTAGAGCATTAAGTTAGAAACAGAGTAACGCTTTAAGCAAGATGACATGATTTAGAGAGATAAATTCATGCAATATGAAATAAACCCCATCTTTTTATCCTCGATGGCAACGATGCAATACGTGCCTTGTTGCCCCTTCTGTCATTGGGAAAGGACACCGCAAGATCGAACCCAAAGCTAAGCACTTCTCCCATGGCAAGAAGAACCAATCTAGTAGGCCAAACCAAACTGATAATTCGAAGAGACTTGCAAAGATAACCAATCATACATAAAAGAATTCAGAGAAGATTCAAATATTATTCAAAGATAGACTTGATCATAAACCCACAATTTATCGGTCTTAACAAACACACTGCAAAAAGAAGATTACATCAAATAGATCTCCACAAGAGAGGGGGAGAACATTGTATTGAGATCCAAAAAGAGAGAAGAAGCCATCTAGCTACTAACTATGGACCCGAAGGTCTGAGATAAACTACTCACACTTCATCGGAGAGGCTATGATGATGTAGAAGCCCTCCGTGATGACGACCCTCTCCGGCGGAGCTCCGAAACAGGCCCCAAGATGGGATCTCGTGGATACAGAAGGTTGCGGCGGTGGAATTAGGTTTTTGGCTCCTGTTCTGATCGTTTGGGAGTACGTAGGTATATATAGGAGGAAGGAGTACGTCGGTGGAGCACAGGGCGCGCCCCCACCCTCGTGACCGCCTTCGGTACTTCTTGGAGTAGGGTCCAAGTCCTCTGGATCACGTTTGGTGAGAAAATCACGTTCCCGAAGATCTTTTTCCGTTTGGACTCCGTTTGATATTCTGTTTCTTCGGAATACTGAAATAGGCAAAAAAACAGCAATTCTCCGATTAATAGGTTAGTCCAAAAATCTTCCCTTCTTCCCTAACAATAAAGCAGCTACTCTGGTCGTCCGTCGTCGCACAATTTACAAAGAAGTCCTTATGTTGTTTTGAATTAAACCCGCAGTCCCTCTTTAAGTGGTATTCTAAAAAAATGATTCGGTTTTATAAATTAACCCCTAAATTTCTTAGAATTCAACCCGCGCTCCTTTCTTCTATCTTATCCAGTGACAGAGAGGGGGAGAGGGCACGCCGTAGGAGGCTTCCTTGCGCCGACGGCTGCCCCCGCCTCCACTCTCCCTCAGTCCCTCCCCTTCCCTCCAGCCGGCTCTCTCGGCCTCTCCCTCCCCTGCCCTTGGGCTCCGACTCTCCCTTTCGCCTCCGGCCCTCTTGGTCTCTCATCCGCCCAGCGCCTTGCTATTGCTGCTGCTTCAGGGGAGGGAGAGGACGAGAGAGATGGCTGGAGGGGAAGGGAGGGACTGAGAGAGAGTGGGAGAGCCGGCCGGCCTGAGCCGGACCTGCAGAACAGCTGCGCGGCGTGATCTGGAATACACACCTACAGAAGGCGGCCGGACCTGATGGGCAACATAGGTTAGCGGCAACGACAACTCCAAATCTGGCAAGCTCCTCTGCAGATTGGTTCTAGACCGCCACCGAACATGAAAGCATGCAGTACACACACCTACGAAAGGCCAAGCCTGACGGGCAACGGAGGATGGCGGCAACGAGAACTCCAAATCTAACTAGGTCCTCTTGGTCAGGCTCACATGGTGCAACAAATCAGCATGACCGCATTGAGGCACTTGATCGGTGTATGCAGGAACACAAAAGACAAAGGTCAGCCAGAACTGACAACTCCAGACCTACGAAATCGGCATGACCGCAAGTGAAAGGAGTTGTGTCAGCGAGGCTTAGTGTTTGAATTTCTAGGTCACATGCCTTCTTTACCCAGCTCTAATTAAATTAACTTGACCACTTCGGATGTTGGAAGATGGAGTGCAAATTTGACCAATTCTGTAAACTGCACAATCAATCTAGCGTTATTGTTTATTGATAACATCTAGGATTTAGCAAGTGGTCATGCTGTAGTTGAACAACATATTTTTTGTTTAGAACTGATCGAGTTATAAAGCTGTCAAAAATTAGACCAATGGAACAAGTCAATCTTCTTGTGCTTTGCCATGCAGGTAGCATGGTGTGCATTTCTGCAACACATGGTTTACTATTACAGGCTACTTTAGTTTGCCGTTGTAGGAAATATTTCTGTCCCAGTGAAAAATTGGTCTATATAAAACAGAGGCAACACATTTTTTGCCATGCTTTAAAGAAAGGACACCAAAACGAGATGGGGGTGAGGGTTTGAGTTTTTGTACGTTTGCACGGAAAGATGTTGGCAGCTTTGTTGAATTGAACTTCTAAGTCGCGGACAGTCCCACGGACAGGTTGCATCCATTGTTGTGCTGGACTAAGCCTTCAGCTGCACCAAAAAAGAGAAAATAAAGAGTAGTGGCCATGACCAGTTAGCCCTGCAGATGGTAAAGGGGAACAAATTGGCAAGTATACGGGGGATGACACAAGATAAAGGGGAAAAAGGTTTTAATGACAGTAAAAAATATTCCTACTCTGTCAGCCAAATCCAAAATAAATTGGCCCCCATCTGATGAACAAAATGCCCCTCCTCTGTTTAACATATACTTGCATAGCTGATGCATGTTAAGGACTCTATGAAAAAAATGTACTAATTATGGCCTGCAAGAACGAACCAGTACATGCATCATACCAAGTATAATTGCATAACTAATGCATGTTAACAACTCTGAAAATTTCCCATACAGATTCAGGCATGTGAGAGAGAACTAGTACATGCAACAAACCATGGTAAGGACTCCTTGTGATGATTCTTCAATCAATATTGAAAAGAATACCAATATCAACGAAACTTCGCAGCAGGCAGTGCTACATGCAGCAACATATATGATTGTGCATATAATTGAAATGTCTTGCCTTGTTCAGTTCAGTTCACACAACCTTGTTCTTACCCCAAGTGTTATTTTGGAAAATATCATCTGCCTAGCATATAATTGCCTAACAAATGCTTGCAATAATGCACAGAATCAATAAATAGCCCCAGGTATGTTGAATAAAATTTCCAATTCATTGTCTGCAAAAAAGTTTGCCTCTCAATCTCAATCCCTGCATATATCCCCATGGTCGCTAGCTATGTGAATCCCCCAAAAATTGTCCATCAATTAAATAAAATCCATTTGATGGATAGGAAAATTGCATCTGAATGCTCCCCGTGAATCCACATAGCCTAGCTGTTGCCATGTAACTACTCAACCCACGGGATTGATGAACAAAAATGTCTCCCGCTGTGCGTGCCTCTTCCTCTCCGGGGTCTCTCCTCTCCACACCCTCCCCCAGCACCACCCCACACACGACTGGGAGGATAACAGAGGGAGCTGATAAAAACAGAGGGGGGACAACACGATCGTAGTTTTTGGAGGGACTCACCTAGCGGCTTAGCTCCATAGTCGTGCAGACGCGCCTCTGCTGCACAGGCCGTAGTCGCGCGAGCTGTCAGCAGCGAGCAGCTAGGCTCCCTCCTCGCGCGGACATCTCTTCCCCGATGCGGTCGCACGAGCTATCGACGCAACAACGACTGAAGTTCCTCGCCGCACGGCCTTGCTCTCCCCCGTCTCGGTCTCGCAATTTATCGCCACCAATCAGCTGATCCTCCACTCGCCGTCGCGGCCGCGCGAGTTATCGCCGCCGAGCAGCTTGCCCTCCACCGGCCACCGATTTTGTGCTGAAGAACCTTATCACTATGGTAGAAAGAGGAAAGGGGATGGGGACGGATTGATGAGTGAGGAAAAAAGACTGGAAACAATAAATTGTGCCGATCGGGAACTGCATCGTGTCGCCCAGGCTCTCTCACGCAAATCCTACGGCTCACGTGCAACCACTAGGATATGGAGTAATTTGGTGGTTGGTACTTCTAATGTAAGACCAGAATGATAGCATTTTAAGTAGTACTAATTCAAACTAATCTGTATATGTCAAGCTCCTTTATTATTTTTATCCGTTTCTTCTGAAATCAAGTGATTTTCTTGAGATACTAGTTTACAAGAATTTTTCGGATTGTAATTTTAAAATAATTCTTCATGAAGAACATACTATGTGGTCAGTGTAACAGTTAAGCTCTAGAATCTAAATATAGAGTCATCGGGTATTGCGATGCAGAGGCCGGGGGATTTTCTCCTTTTTGAAAAAAATGTGTCTGGCATGTAACTGTGAAACAAGGTGTTTTGTATGTTCTATTAGCTCATTTCTTTTCTATTTAGTGTCTTCCATGCATAGGATTCAACGGCTACACACGTCATGATTGTAAGTCTGAACACAAGAGAGTATTGATAGTTGAACCAATGAACACCAATAGTTCAGAGTGTATTCATTTCTTTGTAGGATGTCTTTTGGTTGCTATAATAAATAAGAATTGACAGTTTTCAACAAGCCTCAACATAGATTTGCTAGAACTTCAAAGGAAAATTTGCATGAATTCATACTTGTGTGCTACATTGGGATGGAAGCATTGTACTTACCAAAGAAGCATATGTAAGCATTTGACATTTTTCTACTTATTTTAAAATTACATGTTGCACTCGATGGAACTCTTCTCTACTATCCAAACCATAGCAACACAGAGGCATTTTACTAGTAATATAAAAGTGGAAAATAAAGCCCAATATAGTCCAAAACAGTACATAATATAGCATGGAGCAATAAAAAATTATAGATACGTTGGAGACGTATCAGGCATCCCCAAGCTTAATTCCTGCTCGTCCTTGAGTATGTAAATGATAAAAAGAGAATTTTTTGATGCGGAGTGCTACTTGGCATAATTTCAATGTAAAACTTCTTAATTGTGGTATGAATATTCAGATTTGAAAGATTCAAGACAAAAGTTCATATTGACATAAAAAATAATAATACTTCAAGCATACTAATAAAGCAATTATGTCTTCTTAAAATAACATGGCCAAAGAAAGTTATCCCTACAAATTCATATAGTCTGGCTATGCTCCATCACCACACAAAGTATTTAAATCATGCACAACCCCGATGACAAGCCAAGCAATTGTTTCATACTTTAACATTTTCAAAACTTTTTCAACCTTCACGCAATACATAAGCGTGAGCCATGGATATAGCACTATATGGGGAATAGAGCGGTGGTTGTGGAGAAGACAAAAAGAGGAGAAGATAGTCTCACATCAACTAGGCGTATCAACGGGCTATGGAGATGCCCATTAATAGATATCAATGTGAGTGAGTAGGGATTGCCATGCAACAGATGCACTAGAGCTATAAGTATATGAAAGCTCAACAAAAGAAACTAAGTGGGTGTGCATCCAACTCGCTTGCTCACGAATACCTAGGGCATTTTGAGGAAGCCCATCATTGGAATATACAAGCCAAGTTCTATAATGAAAAATTCCCACTAGTATATGAAAGTGACAACATAGGAGACTCTCTATCATGAAGATCTTGGTGCTACTTTTAAGCACAAGTGTGGTAAAAGGATAGTAGCATTGTCCCTTCTCTCTTTTTCTCTCATTTTTCTATTTGGTCCTTTTCTCTTTTTTTATGGCCTCTTTTTTTTCGTCCGGAGTCTCATCCCGACTTGTGGGGGAATCATAGTCTCCATCATTCTTTCCTCACCTGAGACAATGCTCTAAAAATGATGATCATCACACTTTTATTTTTCTTACAACTCAACAATTACAACTCGATACTTAGAACAAGATATGACTCTATATGAATGCCTCCGGCGGGGTACCGGAATATGCAATGAATCAAGAGTGACATGTATGAAAGAATTATGAATGGTGGCTTTGCCACAAATACGATGTCAACTACATGATCATGCTAGCAATATGACAATGATGGAGCGTGTCACAATAAACAGAACGGTGGAAAAGTTGCATGGCAATATATCTCGGAATGGCTATGGAAATGCCATGATAGGTAGGTATGGTGGCTGTTTTGAGGAAGATATATGGTGGGTGTATGATACCGGCGAAAAGTGCGCGGTATTAGAGAGGCTAGCAATGGTGGAAGGATGGGAAAAAGTGCGTATAATCCATGGACTCAACATTAGTCATAAAGAACTCATATACTTATTGCAAAAATCTAGCAGTCATCAAAGCAAAGTATTACGCGCATGCTCGTAGGGGGATAGATTAGTAGGAAAATACCATCGCTCGTCCCCGACCGCCACTCATAAGCAGGACAATCAATAAAGACTTCATGCTCCGACTTTGTTACATAACGGTTCACCATACGTGCATGCTACGGGAATCACAAACTTCAACACAAGTATTCTTTAAATTCACAACTACTTCCACTAGCATGACTCTAATATTATCACCTCCATATCTCAAAACAATTATCATGCTTCAATCTTTTCTTAGTATTCAACGCACTCAAAAGAAAATTCCACAAATCATGAATACCAAGCATATTAATATTAACCAATTTACCATGCTATTAAGACTCTCAAAATGGTCTAAGTTAAGCATGAGTGATCCATATATTATTTAAAACAAGACCACCACCGTGCTCTAAAAAATCTAAGTGAAGCACATAGAGCAAAATTATCACGCTCAAAAGATATAAGTGAAGCACATAGAGCAAAACCGCCTAGCTCAAAAGATATAAGTGAAGCACAAAGAGTATTCTAACAAATTTTAATTCATAGATGGCTCTCTCAAAGGTGTGTACAGCAAGGATGATTGTCGCACACGAACAAACGAAGACACGAATAATACAAGACGCTCCAAGCAAAACACATATCATGTTGGTGAACAAAAATATAGCTCCAAGTAAAATACCGATGGAAGTAGACGAAGGAGGGGATGCCTTCCGGGGCATCCCCAAGCTTTGACTTTTTGGTGTCCTTGGATTATCTTGGGGGTGCCATGGGCATCCCCAAGCTTAGTCTCTTGCCACTCCTTGTTCCATAATCCATCAAAAGATTTCACCCAAAACTTGAAAACTTCACAACACAAAACTCAATAGAAATCTCGTGAGCTCCGTTAGGGAAAGAAAACATAAAACCACTTCAAGGTACTGTAATGAACTCATTCTTTATTTTTATTGGTGTTAAACCTACTGTATTCCAAGTTCTCTATGGATCATACCCTCCAATACAAGCCATAGATTCATCAAAATAAGCAAACAACACGCGAAAAACAGAATCTGTCAAAAACAGAACAGTCTGTAGTAATCTGTAACTAACGCAAACTTCCGGAACCCCAAAAGATCTACCAAAATTAGAAGACCTAGACAAATTTTTTATTGATCAGCATCAATTGGAATCAGAATTTTATCACGTTCTGGTGATTTTTAATAATACGGGCACTAAGCGCTAAGTTTTTGGAAATTACAGCAAGATCTAATAACTATCATCCAAGAAGATCCAATAGGTCTAGCTTGGCACAAACACTAATTAAAACACAAAACCACATCTAAACAGAAGGTAGATGGATTATTTATTCCTAAACAGAAGCAAAATCAAAAAACTCAAAATAAAATTGGGTTGCCTCCCAACAAGCGCTATCGTTTAACGCCCCTAGCTAGGCATAAAAGCGAGGATAGATTTAGGTATTGCCATCTTTGGTAGGCAATCCATAGGTAGCTCTCATGATAGTTTCATATGGCAATCTTATTTTCTTTCTAGGAAAGTGTTCCATGCCCTTTTTTAATGGAAATTGAAATCTAATATTCCCCTCCTTCATATCAATAATCGCACCAACCGTTCTAAGGAAAGGTCTACCAAGAATAATAGGGAAAGAAGGATTGCAATCTATATCAAGAACGATAAAATCTACGGGCACATAATTCCTATTTGCAATAATAAGAACATCATTAATTCTACCCATAGGTTTTTTTATAGTGGAATCCGCAAGATGCAAATTTAGAGAGCAATCATCAAAATCATGGAAATCTAGCAAATCACACAAAGTTTTGGGGATAGTGGAGACACTAGCACCCAAATCACACAAAGCATAAAACTCATGATCTTTAATTTTAATTTTAATAGTAGGTTCCCACTCATCAAAGTGTTTTCTAGGGATAGAAACTTTCAACTCAAGTTTTTCTTCATAGGATTGCATCAAGGCATCAACAATGTGTTCGGTAAAGGCTTTCTTTTGACTATAAGCATGAGGAGAATTTAGCACGGATTGCAACAAGGAAATACAATATATTAGAGAGCAACTTTCATAAATAAATTCCTGGAAATCCAATATAGTGGGTTTATCAACATCTAGGGTTTTATTTCTTTCAATCCCACTTTCATCAATTTCATCATAAAGGTCTAAATACTCCGAATTTTTAGAACGCCTTCTAGGTAAAGGAGGATCATATTCAGTTTCATCAAGATTCATATTGCAAAACAAAGATTTGATAGGGGAAACATCAATAACTTTTAGATCTTCATCTTGGTTTTCATAGGAGTTGGAAGAACACGCTTTAATAAAGGCATCTTTCATAGCACGCATCCTAGCGGTTCTTTCCTTGCACTCATCAATGGAAATTCTCATGGCTTTGAGAGACTCATTGATATCATGCTTGGGAGGAATAGATCTAAGCTTTAAAGAATCAACCTCAATAGAAATTCTATCAACGTTCCTAGCCAAATCATCAACTGTAAGCAATTTCTCTTCAAGCAAAACATTACAATTCTTTTGTGAATTCATAAACTCTTTGACGCTATTCTCAAATTCAGAGGGCACTTTATTAAAATTTCCATAAGAGTTGTTGTAGGAATTTCCATAATTATTAGAAGGATTACTAGGATAAGGCCTAGGATTAAAATTCCCTCTATATGCGTTGTTGCCAAAATTATTCCTACCAACAAAATTCACATTCATAGATTCATTATTATTCTCAATCAAAGTAGACAAAGGCATATCATTAGGATCAGGTGAAACACTTTTAGTAGAAAATAAGTTCATAAGTTCATCCATCTTTCCAATCAAAACATTGATTTCTTCTATCACATGCACTTTTTTATTAGTAGATCTTTGAGTGTGCCATTGAGAATAATTAACCATAATATTATCTAGGAGTTTAGTAGCATCTCCTAAAGTGATTTCCATAAAAGTGCCTCCCGCGGCCGAATCTAAAAGATTTCTAGAAGCAAAATTCAATCCGGCATAAAAATTGTGTATAATCATCCATAAGTTCAAACCATGTGTAGGACAATTACGTAGCATTAATTTCATTCTCTCCCAAGCTTGTGCAACATGTTCATGATCAAGTTGCTTAAAATTCATAATATCGTTTCTAAGAGCGATAATCTTAGCGGGAGGAAAATACTTAGAGATAAAAGCATCTTTGCACTTGTTCCAAGAATCAATACTATTTTTAGGCAAAGACGAAAACCAAGCTTTAGCACAGTCTCTAAGCAAAAAATGAAATAGCTTCAATTTAACGACATCATTATCGACATCTTTTTTCTTTTGCATATCACATAAATCAACGAAGCTATTAAGATGAGTAGCGACATCTTCACTAGGAAGGCCGGCGAATTGATCTTTCATAACAAGATTCAACAAAGCAGTATTGATTTCATAAGATTCAGTATTGGCAAGAGGAGCAATCGGATTGCTAAGGAAATCATTATTATTGGTATTGGTGAAGTCACACAATTTGGTAGTATCTTGAGCCATCGCGACAAACAAGCAATCCAACACACGAGCAAACAAAAGGCAAGCGAGAAAAAAGGCAAACGGAAAAAAGAAGGAGAAGGAGAAGGAGAATGAGAGGGCAATTAAAACGGCAAGGGTGAAGTGGGGGAGAGCAAAATGAGAGGAAAATGGCAACTAATGTAATGCGAGAGATAGGGATTGTGATGGGTACTTGGTATGTTGACTTTTTGCGTAGACTCCCCGGCGACGGCGCCAGAAATTCTTCTTGCTACCACTTGAGATTGCGTTGGTTTCCCCCGAAGAGGAGAGGATAATGCAGCAGAGTAGCGTAAGTATTTCCCTCAGTTTTTTAGAACCAAGGTATCAATCCAGTAGGAGGCCACGCTCAAGTCCCTCATACCTGCACAAATCGATAGCAACTCGCAACCAACACGATTTGGGGTTGTCAATCCCTTCACGGTCACTTACGAGAGTGAGAACTGATAGATAATGTTTTTTGGTATTTTTGGTATAGAGATGCAAAGTAAAAGGCAAAGTAAAAAAGCAAAGCAAGATTAAAGTGATTGAGATTGATATGATGAGAATAGACCCGGGGACCATAGGTTTCACTAGTGGCTTCTCTCAAGAGCATAAGTATTCTACGGTGGGTGAACAAATTACTGTTGAGCAATTGACAGAATTGAGCATAGTTATGAGAATATCTAGGGTATGATCATGTATATAGGCATCACGTCTGTGACAAGTAGACCGAAACGATTCTGCATCTACTACTATTACTCCACTCATCGACCGCTATCCAGCATGCATCTAGAGTATTAAGTTAGAAACAGAGTAACGCTTTAAGCAAGATGAGATGATGTAGAGAGATAAATTCATGCAATATGAAATAAACCCCATCATGTTCTCCTCGATGGCAACGATGCAATACGTGCCTTGCTGCCCCTTCTGTCACAGGGAAAGGACACCGCAAGATCGAACCCAAAGCTAAGCACTTCTCCCATGGCAAGAAGAACCAATCTAGTAGGCCAAACCAAATTGATAATTCGAAGAGACTTGCAAAGATAGCCAATCATACATAAAAGAATTCAGAGAAGATTCAAATATTATTCAAAGATAGACTTGATCATAAACCCACAATTCATCGGTCTCAACAAACACACCGCAAAAAGAAGATTACATCGAATAGATCTCCACAAGAGAGGGGGAGAACATTGTATTGAGATCCAAAAAGAGAGAAGAAGCCACCTAGCTACTAACTATGGACCCGAAGGTCTGAGATAAACTACTCACACTTCATCGGAGAGGCTATGATGATGTAGAAGCCCTCCGTGATGACGGCCCTCTCCGGTGGAGCTCCAGAACAGGCCCTAAGATGGGATCTCATGGATACAGAAGGTTGTGGTGGTGGAATTAGGTTGTTGGCTCCTGTTCTGATCGTTTGCGGGTACGTAGGTATATATAGGAGGAAGAAGTATGTCGGTGGAGCACCGAGGGGCCCACGAGGCAGGGGCGCACCCTGTGGGGGGGGGGCGCCCCCACCCTCGTGACCGCCTCCGGTACTTCTTGGAGTAGGGTCCAATTCCTCTGGATCACGTTCGGTGAAAAAAGCACGTTCCCAAAGATTTTATTTTGTTTGGACTCCGTTTGATATTCTGTTTCTTCGAAATACTGAAATAGGCAAAAAAACAGCAATTCTGGGCTGGGCCTCCGGTTAATAGGTTAGTCCCAAAAATAATATCAAAGTGGAAAATAAAGCCCAATATAGTCCAAAACAGTAGATAATATAGCATGGAGCAATCAAAAATTATAGATACGTTGGAGACGTATCAGGCATCCCCTAGCTTAATTCCTGCTCGTCCTCGAGTAGGTAAATGTTAAAAAGAGAATTTTTGATGCGGAGTGCTACTTTGCATAATTTCAATGTAAAACTTCTTAATTGTGGTATGAATATTCAGATTTGAAAGATTCAAGACAAAAGTTCATATTGACATAAAAAATAATAATACTTCAAGCATACTAATAAAGCAATTATGTCTTCTCAAAATAACATGGCCAAAGAAAGTTATCCCTACAAATTCATATAGTCTGACTATGCTCCATCTTCACCACACAAAGTATTTGAATCATGCACAACCCCGATGACAAGCCAAGCAATTGTTTCATACTTTAACATTTTCAAAACTTTTTCAACCTTCACGTAATACATGAGCGTGAGCCATGGATGTAGCACTATATGGGGAATAGAACGGTGGTTGTGGAGAAGACAAAAGGAGGGGAAGATAGTCTCACATCAACTAGGCGTATCAACGGTCTATGGAGATGCCCATTAATAAATATCAATGTGAGTGAGTAGGGATTGCCATGCAACGGATGCACTAGAGCTATAAGTATATGAAAGTTCAACAAAAGAAACTAAGTGGGTGTGCATCCAACTCCCTTGCTCACGAAGACCTAGGGCATTTTGAGGAAGCCCATCATTGGAATATACAAGCCAAGTTCTATAATGAAAAATTCCCACTAGTATATGAAAGTGACAACATAGGAGACTCTCTATCATGAAGATCTTGGTGCTACTTTGAAGCACAAGTGTGGTAAAAGGATAGTAGCATTGTCCCTTCTATCTTTTTCTCTCATTTTTTTATTTGGGCCTTTTCTCTTTTTTTTATGGCCTATTTTTTTCGTCGGAGTCTCATCCCGACTTGTGGGGGAATCATAGTCTCCATCATTCTTTCCTCACTTGGGACAATGCTCTAAAAATGATGATCATCACACTTTTATTTTTCTTACAACTCAACAATTACAACTCGATACTTAGAACAAGATATGACTCTATATGAATGCCTCCGGCGGGGTACTGGGATATGCAATGAATCAAGAGTGACATGTGTGAAAGAATTATGAATGGTGGTTTTGCCACAAATACAATGTCAACTACATGATCATGCTAGCAATATGACAATGATGGAGCGTGTCATAATAAACGGAACGGTGGAAAAGTTGCATGGCAATATATCTCGGAATGGCTATGGAAATGCCATGATAGGTAGGTATGGTGGATGTTTTGAGGAAGATATATGGTGGGTGTATGATACCGGCGAAAAGCGCGCGGTATTAGAGAGGCTACCAATGGTGGAAGGATGGGAAAAAGTGCGTATAATCCATGGACTCAACATTAGTCATAAAGAACTCATATACTTATTGCAAAAATCTAGCAGTCATCAAAGCAAAGTATTACGCGCATGCTCGTAGGGGGATAGATTAGTAGGAAAATACCATCGCTCGTCCCCGACCGCCACTCATAAGCAGGACAATCAATAAAGACTTCATGCTCCGACTTCGTTACATAACGGTTCACCATACGTGCATGCTACGGGAATCACAAACTTCAACACAAGTATTCTTTAAATTCACAACTACTTCCACTAGCATGACTCTAATATTATCACCTCCATATCTCAAAACAATTATCATGCTTCAATCTTTTCTTAGTATTCAACGCACTCAAAAGAAAATTCCACAAATCATGAATACCAAGCATATTAATATTAAGCAATTTACCATGCTATTAAGACTCTCAAAATGGTCTATGTTAAGCATGAGCGATACATAGATTATTTAAAACAAGACCACCACCGTGCTCTAAAAAATCTAAGTGAAGCACATATAGCAAAATTATCACGCTCAAAAGATATAAGTGAAGCACATAGAGCAAAACCGCCTAGCTCAAAAGATATAAGTGAAGCACAAAGAGTATTCTAACAAATTTTAATTCATAGATGGCTCTCTCAAAGGTGTGTACAGCAAGGATGATTGTCGCACACGAACAAACGAAGACACGAATAATACAAGACGCTCCAAGCAAAACACATATCATGTTGGTGAACAAAAATATAGCTCCAAGTAAAATACCGATGGAAGTAGACGAAGGAGGGGATGCCTTCCGGGGCATCCCCAAGCTTTGAATTTTTGGTGTCCTTGGATTATCTTGGGGGTTCCATGGGCATCCCCAAGCTTAGGCTCTTGCCACTCCTTGTTCCATAATCCATCAAAAGATTTCACCCAAAACTTGAAAACTTCACAACACAAAACTCAATAGAAATCTCGTGAGCTCCGTTAGGAAAGAAAACATAAAACCACTTCAAGGTACTGTAATGAACTCATTATTTATTTTTATTGGTTTTAAACCTACTGTATTCCAAGTTCTCTATGGATCATACCCTCCAATACTAGCCATAGATTCATCAAAATAAGCAAACAACACGCGGAAAACAGAATCTGTCGAAAACCGAACAGTCTGTAGTAATCTGTAACTAACGCAAACTTCTGGAACCCCAAAAGATCTACCAAAATTAGAAGACCTAGACAATTTGTTTATTTATCATCATCAATTGGAATCAGAATTTTATCACGTTCTGGTGATTTTTAATAATTCGGGCACTAAGCGCAAAGTTTCTGGAAATTACAGCAAGATCAAATAACTATCATCCAAGAAGATCCAATAGGTCTAGCTTGGCACAAACACTAATTAAAACACAAAACCACATCTAAACAGAAGGTAGATGGATTATTTATTCCTAAACAGAAGCAAAAACTAAAAAATAAAAATAAAATTGGGTTGCCTCCCAACAAGCGCTATCGTTTAACGCCCCTAGCTAGGCATAAAAGCGAGGATTGATTTAGGTATTGCCATCTTTGGTAGGCAATCCATAGGTAGCTCTCATGATAGTTTCATATGGCAATCTTATTTTCTTTCTAGGAAAGTTTTCCATGCCCTTTTTAAATGGAAATTGAAATCTAATATTCCCCTCCTTCATATCAATAATCGCACCAACCGTTCTAAGGAAAGGTCTACCAAGAATAATAGGGCAAAAAGGATTGCAATCTATATCAAGAACGATAAAATCTGCGGGCATATAATTCCTATTTCCAATAATAAGAACATCATTAATTCTACCCATAGGTTTTTCTATATTGGAATCTGCAAGATGCAAATTTAGAGAGCGTTCGTCAAAATCATGGAAATCTAGCAAACCACACAAAGTTTTGAGGATAGTGGAGACACTAGCACCCAAATCACACAAAAGCATAAAACTCATGATCTTTAATTTTAATTTTAATAGTAGGTTCCCACTCATCATAGAGTTTTCTAGGGATAGAAACTTTCAACTCAAGTTTTTCTTCATAGGATTGCATCAAGGCATCAACAATGTGTTCGGTAAAGGCTTTCTTTTGACTATAAGCATGAGGAGAATTTAGCACGGATTGCAACAAGGAAATACAATCAATTAGAGAGCAAATTTCATAATTAAATTCCTTGAAATCCAATATAGTGGGTTTAGCAACATCTAGGGTTTTATTTCTTTCAATCCCACTTTCATCAATTTCATCATAAAGGTCTAAATACTCCAAATTTTTAGAAGGCCTTCTAGGTAAAGGAATATCATATTCATTTTCATCAAGATTCATATTGCAAAACAAAGATTTGATAGGGGAAACATAAATAACTTTTAGATCTTCATCTTGGGTTTCATAGGAGTTGGAAGAACACGCTTTAATAAAGGCATCTTCCGTAGCACGCATCCTAGCAGTTCTTTCCTTGCACTCATCAATGGAAATTCTCATGGCTTTGAGAGACTCATTGATATCATGCTTGGGAGGAATAGATCTAAGCTTTAAATAATCAACCTCAAGATAAATTCTATCAACGTTCCTAACCAAATCATCAACTTTAAGCAATTTCTCTTCAAGCAAAGCACTAAAATTCTTTTGTGAATTCATAAACTCTTTGACGCTATTCTCAAATTCAGAGGGCATCTTATTAAAATTTCCATAAGAGTTGTTGTAGGGATTTCCATAATTATTAGAAGGATTAGTAAGATAAGGCCTAGGATTAAAATTCCCTCTATATGCGTTGTTGCCAAAATTATTCCTCCCAACAAAATTCACATCCATAGATTCATTATTATTCTCAATCAAAGTAGACAAAGGCATGTTATTAGGATCAGGAGAAACAATTTTAGTAGCAAATAATTTCATAAGTTCATCCATCTTTCCACTCAAAACATTGATTTCTTCTAACGCATGCACTTTTTATTGGTAGATCTTTCAGTGTGCCATTGAGAATAATTAACCATAATATTATCTAGGAGTTTAGTAGCATCTCCTAAAGTGATTTCCATAAAAGTGCCTCCCGCGTCCGAATCTAAAAGATTTCTAGAAGCAAAATTCAATCCGGCATAAATTTTTTGTATAGTCATCCATAAGTTCAAACCATGTGTAGGACAATTACGTAGCATTAATTTCATTCTCTCCCAAGCTTGTGCAACATGTTCATGATCAAGTTGCTTAAAATTCATAATATCGTTTCTTAGAGCGATAATCTTAGCGGGATGAAAATACTTAGAGATAAAAGCATCTTTGCACTTGTTCCAAGAATCAATACTATTTTTAGGCAAAGACGAAAACCAAGCTTTAGCATGATCTCTAAGCGAAAAAGGAAATAGCTTCAATTTAACGACATCGTTATTGACATCTTTTTTCTTTTGCATATCACATAAATCAACGAAGCTATTAAGATGAGTAGCGACATCTTCACTAGGAAGGCCGCCGAATTGATCTTTCATAACAAGATTCAACAAAGCAGTATTGATTTCACAAGATTCAGTATTGGCAAGAGGAGCAATCGGAGTGCTAAGGAAATCATTATTATTAGTATTGGTGAAGTCACACAATTTGGTAGTATCTTGAGCCATCGCGACAAACAAGCAATCCAACACACGAGCAAACAAAAGGAAAGCGAGAAAAAAGGCAAACGGAAAAAAGAAGGAGAAGGAGAAGGAGAAGGAGAAGGAGAGGGCAATTAAAATGACAAGGGTGAAGTGGGGGAGAGGAAAACGAGAGGCAAATGGCAACTAATGTAATGCGAGAAATAGGGATTGTGATGGGTACTTGGTATGTTGACTTTTTGCGTAGACTCCCCGGCAACGGCGCCAGAAACTCTTCTTGCTACCTCTTGAGCTTGCGTTGGTTTTCCCCGAAGAGGAGAGGATAATGCAGCAGAGTAGCATAAGTATTTCCCTCAGTTTTTGAGAACCAAGGTATCAATCCAGTAGGAGGCCACGCTCAAGTCCCTCGTACCTGCACAAATCAATAGCAACTCGCAACCAACGTGATTAGGGGTTGTCAATCCGTTCACGGTCACTTACGAGAGTGAGAACTGATAGATAATGTTTTTGGTATTTTTGGTATAGAGATGCAAAGTGAAAAGTAAAAGGCAAAGTAAAAAAGCAAAGCAAGATTAAAGTGATTGAGATTGATATGATGAGAATAGACCCGGGGGCCATAGGTTTCACTACTGGCTTCTCTCAAGAGCATAAGTATTCTAGGGTGGGTGAACAAATTACTGTTGAGCAATTGACAGAATTGAGCATAGTTATGAGAATATCTAGGGTATGATCATGTATATAGGCATCACGTCCGTGACAAGTAGACCGAAACGATTCTGCATCTACTACTATTACTCGACTCATCGACCGCTATCCAGCATGCATCTAGAGTATTAAGTTAGAAATAGAGTAACACTTTAAGCAAGATGACATGATGTAGAGAGATAAATTCATGCAATATGAAATAAACCCCATCTTGTTATCCTCGATGGCAACGATGCAATACGTGCCTTGTTGCCCCTTCTATCACTGGGAAAGGACACCGCAAGATCGAACCCAAAGCTAAGCACTTCTCCCATGGCAAGAAGAACCAATCTAGTAGGCCAAACCAAACTAATAATTCGAAGAGACTTGCAAAGATAACCAATCATACATAAAAGAATTCAGAGAAGATTCAAATATTATTCAAAGATAGACTTGATCGTAAACCCACAATTCATCGATCTCAACAAACACACCGCAAAAAGAAGATTACATCGAATAGATCTCCACAAGAGAGGGGGAGAACATTGTATTGAGATCCAAAAAGAGAGAAGAAGCCATCTAGCTACTAACTATGGACCCGAAGGTCTGAGATAAACTACTCACACTTCATCGGAGAGGCTATGATGATGTAGAAGTCCTCCGTGATGACGGCCCTCTCCGGCGGAGCTCCGGAACAGGCCCCAAGATGGGATCTCGTGGATACAGAAGGTTGCGACGGTGGAATTAGTTTTTTGGCTCCTGTTCTGATCGTTTGGGGGTACGTAGGTATATATAGGAGGAAGGAGTACGTCGGTGGAGCACCGAGGGGACCACGAGGCAGGGGGCACGCCCTATAGGGGGGCCGCCCCCCACCCTCGTGACCGCCTCCGGTACTTCTTGGAGTAGGGTCCAAGTCCTCTGGATCACGTTCGGTGAGAAAATCACGTTCCCGAAGATTTTATTCCGTTTGGACTCCGTTTGATATTTTGTTTCTCCGAAATACTGAAATAGGCAAAAAACAGCAATTCTGGGCTAGGCCTCTGGTTAATAGGTTAGTCCCAAAAATAATATAAAAGTGGAAAATAAAGCCCAATATAGTCCAAAACAGTAGATAATATAGCATGGAGCAATCAAAAGTTATAGATACGTTGGAGACGTATCAGAGCCCGCGGAGGAACAGATGGATTGGAAATCTGTGTCCCATCCATAAGTAAGGGACCAGGCATACCCGCTCCCCCATGGATGGGTTGGGAAAGCTCTCTGCTTGCTCCCCGCCATTATAAGTGGCTAATCCGGCTTGGACGGGGCCCATATACGCAGGGGGAGAAACCCCTGGGTCTGTAACTCTACTAATTGGCCGTGGGGGACGGAACACCTCTTCCAATTGCCTGGCTTAGGGCTACAGGAGCGAGAGGAGGAGCTGCGATGGCCGGCCATGATGGGATGGGCTTTTACGGGCGCGCTCTGATGGATACTCGCTATGGGAGGATGGTGTGATCTGGATCTGAGGATCCCCGTCTCTTTAAATAGACGATTTACTCACATGGCTGGGGTGGCAATTGTAAAAATGCCTCGACCCCTTGCATTCGCTCAACACGTGGATGATAGCCATTATTAGGCGCAGAAGCCAAGGAGTGCAACATTCATGGGAAGCCGGAATTTGGAGAAGAACCCGCCTTGCAATGCCGAAGACAATCTGCGCGCCAGACTCATCTTCATTGAAGCATGGTTCAGGGGCTACTAAGGGAGTCCTGGATTAGGTGGTCCTCGGACAGCCGGACTATATACTTTGGCCGGACTGTTGGACTATGAAGATACAAGATTGAAGACTTCGTCCCGTGTCCGGGTGGGACTCTCCTTTGCGTGGAAGGCAAGCTTGACAATTCAGATATGTAGATCTCCTCCCTTGTAACCGACTCTGTGTAACCCTAGCCCCCTCCGGTGTCTATATAAACTAGAGGGTTTAGTCTGTAGGACAACAACAATCATAATCATAGGCTAGCTTCTAGGGTTTAGCCTCTACGATCTCGTGGTAGATCAACTCTTGTAATACTCATATCATCAAGATCAATCAAGCAGGAAGTAGGGTCTTACCTCCATCGAGACGGCCCAAACCTGGGTAAACATTGTGTCCCCCGCCTCCTGTTGTCATCTGCCTTAGACGCACAGTTCGGGACCCCTACCCAAGATCCGCCCGTTTTGACACCGACAGTAACCACTTGGCAAAAAATTATAGCAACCACCCATATGGACCCGCTTGAAGACTATCAACTCATATGCTTCTCCCCCTTTTGTCAGTAAGGACCAAAAAGGTTTGAAGACATAGAGCATCTACTCGTTCCCATCAGAAGTAGATGAAGGTGCAGGGTTGACGTTGGAGTCCGGTGGTGCAGAAGGGCTTGGTGCAGTGTCGAGACGCGGCGAAGTCATGGCTGGTGAAGTGGCATTGTCTTCTTCATCGATGACTATCGCAACAACAGTTGTAGCCGAAGATGAATACTCCGAGTCTTCTAAGGAAGGAGTACGATGCAAGACGACATTCTGGGGAGGCGTGGCATCAAATTTGTAGCGCTCAGTGAAGACATCTTCGCGAAGATCGTCTTTGTAGCTTAGCAATGTCAGACTCTTCTAGGACCTTCGACAGGCTTCATGTGATACGAATGCATTCTTGGTGGCAAGATTGTGAATGCGATTAACATCCACCAAGAGGCTCTGCATCTGACGCTTCAGCCAGTCATGGTGCTTATCCTGTTTCTGATGCAAGGACACAAGAAGTTCTCGGTCGTTGAGAACACGAGATCGCTTCCGAGGCCTTTGTGCAATGGTGCTTTCAGTGGCTTCAGTAGTTGCACGATGAGGTGCACATGTATTTCCAGCCAGAGGATAAACATGAGTTGCAGCAAGAACTCCCTCAATTGGTTGTGAAAAGCTTTGGCGATCAACATTACGAAGATAAATTGGCTCCTTGGCAGGCTCAGGGTAGATGGCTTCAACAGACATATCAACCTCAGGCAAGAAGATAAGATGGTTGTGCGCAGAGGGCTGATAGTTGATAGAAGAGTGAAGCTTGATTAGGTGCATCACCCATGGAGCATAAAACTTCAAGCCAAATAGATCAATTCCAGATGCAGCAATTTACCTGATGAAGAAATCTTGAGCATTGAAGCTGATGCCATTGAGAATATAGAACACCAATGTATTCATTGTGCCTTCAAGCTTGGCTATAGGAGAATGTCCTTTGACGGGTCATAGAGTTCGCCTTACAATGTGATAAATGGTACGGGGCAGATACTCGAGGTCTTCGACAAAGAATTCCTTAGGATGTTCAACATTTTGTGGCAGTCTTCATCATGCTGAGCATCTGACTCATGTTGGGCTCAGGCTTCTAAAATATGCTCTCCAATGCATTCCTATGCAGCTGACAACCATGTTCATAGAGCTCACCTAGAGTGGGCAGGGAAGTAAGCTCAATGATGTCTTGAGCTTTGGCTTCATGGTGCACATCACCTGTCATCCACTCAAGGACCCAAGTCTTCGGATCCCTGTTGTAGCCACGAATGTGAAGAGTGGCATAGAATTGCAGCAGAAGCTCCTCATTCGAATGCTCTTTGTCAGTTACGAACTGCAGAAGGACGGCATCTCTGAAACAGTGTAGAGCTTCTTCCAAGCAGGGCGGACCAGCAATGGCTTCACAATCCAGACGCATGTGAGGAAAGATTCGCCCTTGATTATATAAGATACATGAGTAATAACTACACTGTTGATAGCTCCAGAAGCGATCAGATGAGATCTTTGGCTTCGAGTACGGGTTCTTGGCACTGTCAAAGAATGTGTTGTGTGCCCTGAAACTATTTACGTTGAATGATCTTAGCGATGTTGCAGCACCGGGAAATCTTGGAAGTGTGGGCTTTGGCTTCTGGACATGAGGCCTTTGCTCCACATGATAATCAAATTGTGGTCCGGGAGCAGTGGGAGGATCCAGAACAGGCCATCGGATAGTGACAAGTTGGTCGTGATCATATACCTGCTCAATAGTGTGAGGCCTTGGGGGTGGAACAGCAGCTTCAGCATTGACTGTGGCTTGAGGTTGCACACTAGCTTCAGGCGCAACATTAGCTTTAGGCGCCACAATGTCTTCAGCCATGACAACGTCATTGGCTTCAACAGTGTTGTTTGTGGCCACCTCAGTGTTTTCAACCTCCTCTTCAGTAGTAGGAGGGTTGGCATAGACACGTTCTCCTCGAGAGCAACTTCTTGAGTGACAGGGGGTGTGGCAACAATTTATTCTTCTTGACGTGGTTCTTGATTGTCACCGGCTGATGCAGCCGGAATGTCTTCAACAGCTTTTGCTTCGGACTCGGAGACATTCGCGGTGGGAGTGGCTTTAGGAAACACTTGGCGTGATACTGAGCTTTGTTGCACTTCTCCCTCTGGAATGCTCGACATGGCGACCTGTGGCCTAGGGCCTTTGCAAAGCCTGCGGAATGCGGGCAACGCCTGTGGTGATGGAGTGGTCTGGACCATGTAGTCGTCGTCAAGCACCGGAGTGGTGACTTGAGGTGGTGGAGTACTGGGTGTGTCTTCATTACTTGGGGTCTCTTGTCGAGGGCGATCAGCCCACGAAGCTTCCTGAGAAATTGGCGTCAAAGACCGACCAATGCTAATGAGTTCGTTGTTCGTGAGAACAGGCGATGATACCAGTTGGTGCTCGATCTGAGGAAGGACTTCATCATCTTTTACATTGTCGCCATGACCAATGTTTCAGCTGTGATGGGGTCGACAGCTGGAATTTCTTCATCTTTAGGAGCCTCTGTGAAAGCAAGCTCGTGAACTACAAGTTAACGCTCTTGGTTTGTGGAGGCGGGATGAGCAACTGAGATGAGCTCGACAACAAGTGGCTCTGTGGCAGCAGCATGCCCTTTCCGTGAAGACTTTGTCTTCGGCCTCTTTGTTGATGGAGCACCATCAGAGGCATTCTTGTGCTTGCGCTTCTTGGCTTCGGCCTCAGTGGCCCTTGTCTTCTTCGGATCTGAAGCTGCTGAGGGGACCTTAGGCTTTGAGCCTGTCATGCTGGCAGGGAAGACAATGCGAGGTGCTTCCTGCCTTGATGCTTCAGCTCGGGCCACAGCAGGCTTCTTCTTCTGTTTGGCAGCCATCTTGGGGTTGATGCCAGGACGCCCAAGTGCCTTGCGCTTCTCTCCCTTATTGTGAGCTTGAACACATTTTCCTGCAAAATATTTCATCCGCTCTTTTGAACCTTTTTCTTCCTCACGCTTCTTGTGAAACTCTTCCTTGAGGTCATGCAACATCTGCTTGAAGCTTTGAACATCAGCCACACTAAGCTTGGCCATGTTCTTCTAGAATTGAGCCTTTCCATAATCAATTTTGTTCTTCAACTCGACGATCTTCTGAGCCAAGGCCAATTCATTAGCAATGGCTCCATGGAAGGTGACACTTATCACTACTAGGGAAAAGGCTAGCAGCAGCGCGGGTTCTAGGTATATCAGTAGAGCGGGGACCGGCTCTACTAATAAGGCGCTACAGCTAACCCATTGCAGTAGCGCGTGCACACCCGCGCTACTGCTATACAAGTGTAGCAGGAGCACGCTTCATGGAAGCTCGCCACTGCTAATAGCTCTAGCGCGCTTTGCCGGGACGGGCTACTGCTACTGTGGCGCTGCTGCTAACTTTTCTCCACTCGCTACTGCTAATTTTAGTAGTTTTTTTTTCTGCATATTTGTTTTGTATTTGAACAGGCTTTATACAAGAATCTTTAGCAGATACAAATGTCATCATGATACACATACAAATGGCTACGAGACCAAAAATGTAATCATAGCATATACATACAAATAGTCTCATCATAATCATCATCCAATACAAAGTGGTACCTCGTCATCATCTTGAAAATAGTGATACATACAAGTGTCGAATACTTGCAACTACAACATCATCCATCTAAACAACGGTATACGTGAGAAGAGCTATCACTATGAGTGAGAGTGGAACTATGCAGTACATGAGGCGGTGGTTACGAGTCCTCTCTCGCGCTAGAGTGAACCTCAAGTGACTAGCTTCTCCTTCTTGTCTGCTTTTGAAGCCTTTATGGCTGGCGCCCGAGACCCCATTCACTTGCGCCTGACACTCACGCCACTCGTTGTACACCCCTGGAACCTTCCCTTTGTACACGACATAGCACCGCCATCTTGCCATCAAGAAACTAGGAACCTGTTAGAGATGCATGTTCATCAAGAGGATGTACAATCATATGCAACAAAATATATTAGAGAAACATGAAAAAGAAAGCGTTAATTAACAACTAGATGCAACATACAGTATGCAAACTAATTAACTAGAGGTACGCAGGTCATCGTACCCAAACAAACAAAGTAGCGTTACGCAAGTTCGGCAGGGACCATGGACATCACAAAGTTTCATCGCTATAGAAAGTATACAAGTTCAACCGACACATATCATCATCATCGGCATCGTAAATCACTAGAAGCTCCATCCCTCCATATCATCGAGGATGGACCCTAGCTTCTTGAATCGCGTGAGGTCTTGACGTTGCATGCCTATGCGAGTTCGGACGTCAGCTGGCGATATAGGGCCGTGGTGGAACATCCCCTTCTCATCGACGACTTCTTTCATGATGATCGTCACAATGTCCCTTTGGATGCGAAAGAAGTCATCTCTAAGTTTATAATCCGCTTCTCCATGAGATTCTAGCCACTTGTGGATATGATCATCATTTCTGCTTGTCATGCGAAGCTTTTGGTGATCCGTGTTGAACTCAATCATGAGATGGAGGATGTAGAATCCATCCTTCTTGCTTGGTTTTGGGACATGGATGCAGTAGAAGTTAGTTTTATGCGCGAAACCCATCTTCTTGTTCCTTTGTTTCGTGATCTGCATGTGGCCACCTGTAATGCTGAAGCCTTGGAGAGCATCATCTAGAATATTCATTATGTGGGTGTAGTTCTTCTTCTCGTAGTCTCTGGAAGGGTCGAAATACACATCAGGGGAGACTCGCGGGTAAAGAACGATAAGGACGGCGCGCCCGTTGCTGCCGGGAAAATACACCTCAAATTATTCTCCATATGAGCGAGAAGGAATGATTGAAACGTACGAAAGGGTTGTCCGGAGCTGACTCACTTTGGATGATAAGGCAGGAGGACAATTTCCTGGTCCTTACTTTGTACCATGAAGTTTTGGAGGTAGTCCCTAGCAGTTTCATGCTCAAAGTCGCCGAGACTCAACAAAGACTCGTGCATGTAGTACGGATCCGCTACACAAATTTGCGAGGTTTCTTCTCTCTTCATGACGGAGCTCATATGTAGCGCAAAAAGGCGGACGATTGTAAAATCGAGCCGCCTTGTCAGAAACATCTCAAAGGTATGGTCAAACCGCAGGAAGAACACGTTCGCGGGCCGTGTGTCGGCGTAGCACTTCTCGTCAGGCACACGAGCCGCGTATGTCAGATATCCTGGATCCATCGATGCTAGTAGGCTTTTCTCAGTCGACGGCACATGGTTGTGCAGTCTCCTAAGATCCCCTGATAGTGCCTCCAGCGGGTTCGATGGTAGCATCGGCTCGCCCGTGAGATGGAACACGACCGCACCTTTCATGGGTACACACTCTTCAGAATCCATCATCTGGCTTGTTTGGAGGCAGCTATCTTCCCCGATCTCTTCCTCTCCTTTTTCTTGGGCACACCTTCCAGACCCTTCCTTAACCCCTGCCCCAGTGTTCCCAGGCTAAGCACTGTATGACCCTTGGCTAGTTGAGCCTGTGTTTAGGCGGCATCTTCAGGCGTGTCATGTGAGGATTTCATGAAGAGAGACTTTTTGCAATCCCTACTACGACCTTCCTGCCCGGGCAGATCGTCCATATCCTCATTAGCATGTTGATAGCCCGATTCGTCATATGGTTGACTCATCATATCTATGTCACAGTCATACGCATTTGTACTGAGGAAACCCATTGGGTCGACCTCCGTCTCATCATCCATTCTATGTTCTACAAGACAGATTACATCAGCCAGTACTATTGCACGCCCTTCATCACGTTGTCCGCCACTCTCGCCCGGCACTACAGGAGCTGGTAATTGCATAGGCGGGGTGGTGGTCTCCGCACATGGTTGTTGATGTGTGGTTATTGGTGTGCTCTCGGCCGGCTCCAGACGAATAAGATTCCTCGGCCATAGCAGCACCCAACCCTTGCAGCTTCTAATCCGCGGCTGTCGGATTTCGGGTTCCGGCAGACCCTTTGTCACACCCTGATTTTCATGACACAACACTTATGCTAATAAATCATGATAAAATGTGGTTTGACAAAAACTTTTAAGTGTTTTGGACTTTGCTTGATTTGATTTTTGTGAGTTGTTTCGAAGTGCTCTAAAAATCAAATAAATCCTCCAACTCTTATACTCCTTCTCCTTGATCCAAAACCTTTTCCCAATGATCATGCCATGTGTATAGTGCAATATAGTATTTTCTTACAAAAATAATTTGGCCAAATAGTATTTTCAAAAATTAGTTTTCCAAAAACCCCTTGATTGAGGTTTGCACTGCAAGTATTTAATTAAGAGCAGAAAAAAATCTTTCCAAAAATATTTCTGACTCCTATTAGATATAGGTTACCCAGAAACCACAAAAATATAGTTTTAAAAGTTATTTTCCTATTTTATTTAAAGGCTTCTTCTTTAGGCCAGAAATGGTCTTAAATAGGTTAAAATTATTTTAAAGCTTTAAAAATATTTGAGAAAAATTAGGGATACTCAATGGACATATATTTTCCATATATATGAGTTTCAACACATGGTCATGATCAAAATATTGGACAAAACCTCCCAAAACCATTTCTGCTCATTTCAAGGATTTGAAATATTTCTACAGGAAATATTTTCATAAAAATCCAAGAAAATTCTAGCATGTCACATATGACATTTTTGATGATCTTGCCAAATACCATGTCATGGAGAATAGTATAACCCCATGAAACCCTCTCAAAACCACTTCTGTCCTTTTTCAAGTTTGAACATTTTTGCACTGTCAAACATGTCCAAATGCTCTCAAACTTGGTGCACATGCTCAAATGGTGTAATAATGCATCTAGACCAAATGGCACTAGTTGGAGAGAATGTTATCTTGATCAAAGTGCCCCAAAACCCTCTCTGTCCAGAATCAAATTTGAACAAGTTTGTACTACCAACTTCCTCTCCTTGACCCCAACTTTTCTGAGCATGTTCAAATCCTCAAATTATGACACTACACCAAGTGGTGCATCTAGGAGAATATATTTTCATGACTAAATCTTGGAAAAACCATTTCTGTTGATTTCTAGGGTTTACCAAAGTTACATTGGCCACTTTACCCAAATGAGCTCAAAATTGGTGGAAGGTCCTAATTATATGTGACATTTCACCCTGTGGAGTCACATGGCAAATGGAAATCATCTGCTTGCCCAAGTCAACAACAAACACCTTCTGGTAAATTTTAAAAGTTGATGTTTTCCCCTCTTTCCTCGTTCTCCTTGAGCCCAACTTTTTACCAGAGCCTCTTCTAGTTCTCCTTTACCTCTAGTAAGTTTAGCATGGCCATGGCTCAATCATTGATGGGGTAAAACCCCATTTTCCCCCTCTGGACAGCCACTGTTCACCTCTCTCTCCACCTCCCCTCTCATCTACTGGCTCTCTAGGGCATCCAATGCCACTCCTACATTGTTTACTCACCCCCCAAAACCCCCAGACACTAGAAGACATGCCCATGGCACTATTAAAATGCCATGGCATGCCATGGACGCGCTCTGGAGCACGCTACAGTGCACTCTCGCACTGTAGCTTGCCCATTCCGAGGCACTCACTACTAGAAAAAGGGCTACTAATGGCGCACCTAATTTGGCCATTAATGGCGCATTAGTGGTGCGCCATTACTAGCATGCCATTAGTAATATTTACTAATGGCGCACCACTGGTGCGCCATTAGTATAGGGCACGATGCGCCATTAGTATGCCTCCCAGGGGCCATGTATAGCCAGGTGCTTTGGCATACTAATGGCGCACAACAAGAGGATGCGCCATTAGTAACCTCGGCATACTAATGGCGCACTGCTTAAGGATGCGCCATTAGTATCCTCTGGCATACTAATGGCGCACTGTTATGTGATGCGCCATTAGTATGAATATTAGGTTTTTTTTAATTTTTTAATTTTCTGTTTTTTGCACAGGTTACAAAATGTATAATTGGACAAAATATAGACAGCACACATCAACAACAGATTCATCGAATACAATAGAAGATTAGTCTCTGAATACAATTCATCATATTAGTCTCCGAATACAATTCATCATATTAGTCTCGGAATTGAAAAGACCGAACAAAGATAGAACATTATATTACAAGTCTCGAGATCGCGAGTAGCGAGTTTGTCTTCACATTACAAGTCGATATCGAAGAGAGCTGCGGTCATCACGATGAGCATCATCACAATGAAACTCGTCTTCATCCGGTTCCTCCAACGCTCCCTCCCCTCTCCCTCTAGATAGCGGGCGTATCTAGATTCGACCTCGGCCCTAGTGGTGTACCCTTTGTAACTGTTACCGCTGAATCGGTGAACCTGTCTCCGACACTCCTCCCAGTCGTCGTAGACTCCGGGAACCTTACCCTTGTACACGACATACGACGGCATCACTATGCACTAGCCAAACGAAACGTTAGTACCAATTCACAGACAATACATAAGCAATATATAAGTATGCAACAGACCGATCGGAAGAGAAAATCAAGACATTAATAGCATCAATTACATCTAAGTTGAATGACTCTCGAAACAAAGAGACATACTACAAGTTCATTAAAGTTTAATTACAACATTAGCCAATCGATGTTTCAGAACTAGACACATCATCACTGCTTTCGACTCGACTCAAGGGACCGGAGCGTGGATGAAGCCGCCGTCTATCGTGGGAGTCATGAAATTACGGGCGTTGTCAGCCTGCATTTGTAGCATCCCGTCTATCTCACTGTTGGACGGTTGATTTCTGAGGTAGAACTGCCCCGAGGTACGAAGGACATCTTGATGGATGATTTCCGCAAACTCCGACTAGATGCAAAAGAATTCTTGTCTGATGTCCGCGTCCTGGATTGCCGACACGCTCGCGGCCAAATCTTTGAGTTTACTCGGTAGCAGAAGTTGATGATGGTCCCGTACGATCACCCGCATGTGATGGATGGCGTAGTAGGCACCCTTCTGACCGCCAGGCGGCTGCTTGACGCAGCAGAACATCGTATTGTGGGAGAACACGTGCTTGCCGTACTTACGAATAGGCCTGTTGAAGGTGCCTCCAGATTGGGCGTAGCCGGGGAGAACATCATCAAGAACATTCTTGACATTTGTGTAGTCTATGTTCGACTGACGGTCCGGGTCGAAATATGTGGCCATGGAATATTTGGGGCTTAGGAGGATGAGCGTGCAATGTGTGTCACTGCAGAAAACACGGAATGTTAAAAGAAAAACGATAGAAATCTAAGAATTCGTATGTTACGGGGCGGTTGAGGGGAGGACTTACTCGGGAAAGTAAGGCACGAGGAAGTTATCCTTATCTGGGTTTGCCAGAATGACGCCTTCGAGGTAAGAACTCGCGACTTGCCGGTCCCCAGCGCTGCCCAAGATCTTGGCAATCATGTAGAAGGGGTCGACTATCACGATGTCTGGGGTCTTGTCGCGAATGATCCGCATCTCCATACTCAGCGAAAATAGCCGAACGAAGGTGTAGTGCAGCGGATGAAGGTTCAACATAGCGTGGATGTCATCAAACCGCAGGACGATCGTACCCCCGATGTAGTTATCCACAAATCCCTTGCCCTCTGGCACCTTGGCCACGAAAACCGGGTATGCCACATCCTTCTCTCTGAGACGCCGCTTTTCCAAAGAAAGAACACTGTCATGCAGACTCCGCATAGCACCGGCTGCAACATCGAGCATATTTCTCGGTAGCATCGGCCTACCCGCCACATGCACCCTCCTCATTAAATCCTCAGGTGAAGGTGGCCCGTCCTGAGCACGGATCGTACTCGGTGCCGGCTGGCCCGCACCCTTGTCAGTCTTTCTTTTGCGTGCCTTCTTCTTCTCCTATAATGGGACCGAGTTCTGCTCACAGACCACCTTATTGAGTGTGTTGGGGCTGAGAATATTTCGCACCTCGCCTATCTGAGGCTCGGTGAAGTCGGCAGCTGGAGGCGTCTCCTGAGAGCTGAACGACAGACGGTGCCTGTTGCAACTTGGCTTCTCCGCAGTACCAGCTAGATCGCGCACGTCTTTTGTTGGGTTGGGTTCTTGAGAAGGAGGCCCCATGAAGTCACCATCGTACCCATGATCGGCAAAGTACCGATCGACGTTGCCAAATGTATCGTCGTCGTCGTCGTTCTGATCCTGTGCCATATGCATGTTTGGATCCAGTGGCATAGGGATGTCCGGCACCGTTGTGGCGGTCTTGCCATGGGGCCGACTTGGCACCGGCACGACTGGCGGTGTTGTCTTTGGGGTGGTGTCCCCCGCCCCCAAACGAATCTGGCTCTTCGGCTAAAGCAGGGGCCAGCTCAGGCAGGCGCTGAGGGTCATAACGTCATCATCGTCGGCCCCAACGGGTCGAATCAGAGGTAACAACTCATCGCAGCCTGGCAGCACCCGAACCGGTTGAACCCTAAACAAGTTGGGTGGCATCTGGGTACCGTGGAACAAGGGGTTGCCCGGTTGAACGATTTTGCCCTTGGCGACATCGACCAACTCGTTGTTCACGAAGTGCAGGAGAGTGCACGGAACGTCGGCCGCGCCCTGCGAAAACATGTAGGGCGTCAGGGATGCCCAGTCAAAGGCAAGGAGATGAAGTCCTCGGCCGAGAGAGGCTTAATTAGTTACCGTGATGATGGCGTCGAGCTCGGCTAATGTCGAGGCACCGCCAACGGCGGGCGTGCAGTTGACGGAGGGGCCACTTGCTGCAGAGGTGTCGGCCGGCGTACACCCGGGTGCATAAAGCTCCCGTGCCGGCGTCGGAGACACCAATGCCGCCTCCGTTGGAGACACCAATGGCCCCGCCATCGCGTTCTGCGAGTTGCTGGCCGTGAAGCTAGGAATCGCGGGCGGCCCCTGTTGGCCGCCCGCAATCCACGCACTCAACCCCTGGATCAAGGTAGGCACAATGGCGGTGATCGTCGCTCCGAGTTGTTGTTGCACTTGCTCTTGGACAATCTCCGGAATCCGCGCCACCTGTGCCTTGAGTTCTTGAACCTCGCGCGCCTGGCTTTCCGAGCTGGTCTTTTTCTCCTTTCGTCCACCAGTGTTATAGTATGACCCCCATTTTGTCGACAAGCCTTTGCCGGCCACACGACCAGCTGACGTCGGCTTACTGAGCTTATCCTTGTTCTTCATTACATTCAACGCCCTATTTAGAGTGGTGTCCCAAGGGTTGCTCTTAGTCGACCCCGCGCTACTACTTTCTGTCGCCTGCGGAAGGAATGTGAATCATATAGAAATTTGGCTTCATTAATTAGAATGCAACCGTATGGAGCTAATTACGCGGGGGTGTATTCCTTACCAGAACAAGCTCAAGCGCCCTGGTCTTCGGATCCGTGGTAAGCTCCTTTGTTTTCGGGTCCTTCTTGTACCGGGCCCTGACATAGTTCCTGGTCTGCTTGTCACCGTATTTATCGAAGAGGGGCGGTAGGCCTTGCTCGGCACGGTCCGCCTCCTCCTTGTCCCATATAGGCTCCGCCACTCTATAACCGCCGGGACCGAGTGCGTGTTCCCCTAAGTTCAGCTCCCGCATTTCTTTCCCCCACTTACTTGATTCGGAGTGTGCGGTGCTCGAGCAATTGATCTTGAAGTCGTTGTAGTCATCTTCGGTGATCGAAGGATTTTTCTCCTTGATCTTCTCATAACTCTCACCTTTCTCGATCATTCTCTTCACATTGCTTTTCCAAGTAGACAGGGCCTTGCTCATCTTCGTGAGGGCAGCATTGTTCACTTTATTCCCTTTGAGGCTTGTGTTTTAAAATTCAGCGGGGAACTTGTATCGTTCGTGCAGCTTCGTGAAGAGGAGGTTGTGCAAATTCCCTCGGTCAGGATGCCTCAGGTTCTCGGTGTTGATCGAGACGGTGCTCCGGAGAATGCACCCGAGCTGAAGCGGGTACCCCTTCACTATTCGTTCGGGCGCCGTTGGATTCCCGCCGGAGTCAACTTCAGTAACTTCCTCCTTGAGGGTGCGGAGCACGATCGGGCGCCGGTCCTTGCGTTGCCTCTTCAGGCTGCCATCTGTGCGTGCGCCGCCATCATCAGTGGTGGCATCCTCGGTGGCACCATCAGTGGTGGCATCAGTGGGGTCATCCTCGGCGGCACCATCAGTGGTCTCAGGATCGGTGGGGAAGGCGGCGTCCTCATACAAGTGAGGTTGTTCCTCCATCTCCTGGGACAAATCCCACAATGCCTTGCCGCCCGAACCCCCGGCCTCATCGTTGTTGGCCATGTTTCTCTCTAAATAGCAACAAAGTTTGGTCAAAAAGTTGGTTATTGTCAAGGAACAAGATCATGGTCTCATCATTTAGGGTTTGTCGACACCGAGGCATCCTAAAATCTAAGCTTTTATCATTGAGGGTTTTTCGACGCCGAGGCACCCTAAAAGCCTAAGCTTTCATCATTTCGGTTTTTATCGACACCGATGCACCCTAAAAGCCATGCATTAGTCACAAGTACGCCGGGGCACTTGATCCTACTTAATTAACTACTAAGATACCCCGGCCCATGGATTAGTCACAAGTACCCCATATGTCCTATTTTTAGCAAAGTCGTGCTAAAATTCACGGAAAATTTCAGCATGACCTTTGCTGAAAATAGACATATGGAGTACCAAAATTTGCCGGAATGGAAGTTAATCGACATTCCAACAAACTCAAGGGCCTCTCGGGGTACCTGCAAAATCATTATCCCCGCGTAATGAAGTCGCCAATGGGTCATTTCAGAAGATCACAAGTAGCATCATCACAAGTACAGCAGCAACAACAGTGAATACAGGCATAACAGCAGCAGCAGCAATTAAGAAAAAGTTGCAAAAGCTTGTAAAACTATACTTTGAAGTTGAAGCTTTTAAGAAGAAGAAAATCCAGCCGGATAACTTTCCTCCTTAAATCACTACATTGTTGACTGTTCATTCACTACACTGTTGACTGTTCATTCACCAAATTTACCATACAAATAGAAGTATTGTACTAGAGTACTCTAACATCCAGATAACTCATGATGGCGCAAAAAGTGCAAATGGTGAGTAGCTTAGCTTGGCATGTCTCAGACTCATTTGTGCACTGGTAACTAGTTTTTTATAGCAACCAACAACAACACTGATCAGGGAGCTGCCTGCATATTTCTAAAAGAGAAGGAAAATTTTGTTTTCTCATAAACTTGCAGGAGGCTACAAAACTAGTGTAAGGTATCGTTGTTCTACACACACTTAGTGACTGTGAAACTGTGAAGCTGCAAATTTGGCATAAGTTGTGTGTGATGCCCTTAGGGACTGAAAGAATGTTAACATGCTAATTGACCCCAAAGCAATGATGGTGCCCAACCTGTGTTCCCAAGTATGAGTTGGTTGTCCTTGCTACGAAGGACAAGAGACCAGCAAGAAGTGGCTGATTATACTGAGTTGCTAGGCTCTCTCCCAGTCGATGCTCCAATAAGCCAGCAATGATCTTCAACATAAATAAACATAGTAAACAAAATTAGATAAATTGTCCTAGAACAAATAAGCTGGCAGTAGGTCCATTGGGACTCGTTTAAAGCAGAAAGTCTTGCTTTGGGTTCAGTTTACATATAGTGGATCATGACAATATACCAAAATATATTGCATATATTACAGATTCTGGAGCACTGATTGAGTGATTGCAAATAAGCAAGAATGTGTCAATTTCCCATACGAAGACTTAAACACAAAGAAGGTTATGTATAAGCAGTACATCTCAACAATAACCATCTTATGCCAGGAACTATAGTTACTTGTGCAACTCAAAAGATCAATATAACAAATTAAGCTCCTGCATCAAGACGACCACCAGTACTAATGTATTAACAAATTTCAGCCAGTATAAGTGTATAACCAAGACAAAGCTCCTGCTCTCTCAAACTGAATGTTACTGCTAAGCTTTGATTTCAGGTCAAGACGGTGCATATAAAACAACTTAATCCTTTTCCTTTTCATATATCACCAGTCATTGCATGTTTCACTGCTAACATGTTTAAACCAAAAAATTTGCTCATCTGAAGCATTATCACAAACACCTATCATGCAAAATCCTTTCACAAGTAAACTTTAACATGCACCGGAAAAAATCATGCAGCAAGTATTCATCAGGAAATGGCCATCGTTATATTCTAGCAATACCCAATCTAGCGCAAGTACTCATCAAATGCAAAAAATCAGGGGAAAATGAACAGACAGAGGATGCAAGAGGAAGGAGGGAGGGGGTGAGGGAAGAGGGAGGAGGAAGAAGGGGGGACGAAGGAGTGGTGGCTACCTACCTATGGATTGGTCGCCGGCGTAGCTCCGGGAGGAGGCGTTGCTGGGCGGGAGGCGCTGCTGGTGGGAGCGGCTGCTCGACGGAGGGAGGCGCTGCTGGGCTCCTGTGCCGGCTGCGGGGCAGCGGAGGCTTCGGACAGCTGGGTGCGCCGCGGCGTCGGGCTGGCAGTCGTGGCGGCAGGCCGTCGACGGCGAGGACAGAGATGGCGAGGCGGGGCGCGGGGGTCGTCGGAGCGGGTTTGGAGCGAGGTCCGCCGGCGATCTCCGCGGTCGAAAGAGGAAGAAGGGGTCGGGGGGTGCACGGCGATAGAGCGGGGGGAGCACGGTGGCGCGGCTATGGCGTCGCGGCGTCGGGGCGGCGTCGAGGCGGCGGGGCAGCGGCGTCGGGAGAGGAGAGGGGAAGGGGATCGAGGGCGAGGGCGAGGGAGAGAGGGGATAGGTGTGGGCCCGGGAGGAAGTATGGATGGGGGCGGCACAATACTAATAGCGCACCACCCCTCGGTGCGCCATAAGTACATCCATACTAATGGCGCACCTCACCCTGGTGCGCCATTAGTATTTTTTTTGATTTCTGCTCGAGCCAACAGGTTATCTCCCACCTAACCCGATCCACATAAAGTTCCCTCTACTAGCTCGACTGGTCAGCAGCCAGTTCTCACACCAGGAGGTCCTAGGTTCGATTCTCAGGCTCCACAATTTTTTTATGCATTTAAAATGCTGTTTGATACTTACTTGTGTTTAAATTTGTTCAAACTTGTTTAAATCATAACAGTAATATTTTTTTATAAGACAGTAATAATTTTTTTAAAAATATCATCAAACAGTAATGCCGGTGGAGCGGGGGAGGGTGCGGGGGGTCGGCGGCGGCGGTTGAGTAGAGGAGGGGTGCGGGGGGTCGGCGGCGGCAGTTGAGTAGGGGAATCGAGGGTGCGGGGGGTCGGCGGCGGCGGCCGGTGGACCGGGGGGTGCTCGGCGGTGAGTGGGACCGGATCTGGCGAGGTGGGATAGCGATCGAGATGGAGGGGGATCGAGATCGAGTGTCCATGAAATTTAAAAATATTGATGATAGTTCAAAAAGTGCCCATGAAATACAATTGAGAAATGAAGGCTACGATTTAATTAAATACAATCTTCTTGCCCTTCTTTTTCGCAAATGGAGTTCTTCTGTGGAACGGACGTCCTTTAGGTACGGTGGTCCTGCTTCTTCTTGTGGTGTATGCTGCTACTTCATCATCGTCGTCATGTTCGATCCTCGGGTCGCCGTACTTGTCGAAGTCTTGCTCATTGGCTACTCCATCCATTCCGATGATCTTCCTTTTGCCTCTCCTCACGACAACACGACTGGGCTTTGACGGGTCGGTAATGAAGAAGCATTGGCCCACTTGGGAAGCCAGTACCCATGGCTCATTTTTCACGGTGACGTTTGCGCCCGCGGTCTTGGATTTGGCTTCGGGTATAACCATGGTGGTGAAATACCAATCTTCTTTTAGGACGCTCTTGGCCCATCTGACACGGAACATCGGGACCTTCTCTCCAGCGTAGCTCAGCTCCCAGATCTCCTCGATCCTTCCGTAGTATCTGTCCTTGTCATTACCGGTGTAGGATTCCATCGTTACCCCGGAGTTCTGATAACCATCGCTCTTCATGTCCTTGGCTTCGGTGTAGAATGTGTAGCCGTTGATATCGTACGCCTCATAGGTCATCAAGTTGTGCTCGGCACCCTGTGACAAGGCAAATATGAGTTGTTCTTCTGCGGAAGAATCCTCATGTAAAGGGTACGACAGAAGCTTCAGCTTGAACCAACGCGTGAAACATGAGTTGTGCTCTTTGAGTATATCTCCGTCCGTCCTCTGTTGGCCTCGGTCATTGTACGTCTTCTTAATAAAGGTTTTGTGCTCTACAACCCAAGGATCGACCACGTCTATGTGTTGTAGCGCGACTAGGTTTGCTCTCTCAAAGTCGGCGAGTCGACCCTCGAAGTCGACATGCATTTCGCGCGACCCTCACGGTGACCCCATCCAGCGAGCCTGCCGAGGTGCCTGTTGACGGGCAGACCAACGGGGTTCTCGATGCCTAGATAATTTGTGCAGTGGGAGATGCACTCTTCGGTCAGAAAGCCCCTGGCTATGCTTCCCTCTGTACGTGACATGTTGCAAACGTATCCTTTGATGACACCATTCATCCTTTCGAACGGCATCATGCTGTGCAGGAACGTCGGCCCGAGTTGGATGATATCCTCCACTATATGGACCAGCAGATGCACCATAACATCGAAGAATGCGGGCAGAAAGTACATCTCAAGCTCGCATAGTATCACCACGATCTCTTCCTGTAGCCTTCTGAGTTGCCTCACGCCAATCGACTTCCGAGAGATGATGTCGAAGAAGTTGCATAGGCCAAATAGCGTTTCACGGACGTGCGCGTCCATGATCCCACGGATTGCAACTGGAAGTATCCGCGTCATCAGCACGTGACAGTCGTGAGACTTCATCCCGCTAAACTTCTGCTTCGCTGGGTCTAGGTATCTGCTTATCTTCCCCGCATAACCGTAAGGAAGTTTTACTCCTAGGAGGCAGGTGAAAAACTGCTCGATCTCCTCCTGACTTAGAGTGAAGCACGCGGGAGGGTAGTCATTTCCAGTCTTCTTGGCCTTTTTGCCTTTGCGACGACTTTCTGTGTCCTGCTTCGCCTCATCATCATTATCATCATCATCATCATCATCATCATCATCATCATCATCATCATCATCATCATCATCATCATCATCATCATATATAGCGTGAAGCTCCTGCCTGATGCCCATTGATTTCAAGTCTGCCCTTGCTTTCGGCCCATCTTTGGTCCTCTCTGGCATGTTGAGCAGGGTACCAAGCAGACTCTCGCACACGTTCTTCGTGATATGCATGACATCAAGGCTGTGAGGCACACGGTGGATCTTCCAGTACGGCAAGTCCCAGAAAACAGACCTCATTTTCCATACCTTCAGCGGCGGCTCTGGCGCCTTTCGCTTCTTTCCCGGCTCTGGAGCCTTTTGATTCTTTCCCGACAGTGGGCAGTCTTTCCAATTTTTCAACAGCTTGTCTATTTCCTCGCCGCTCCTCGTACACGGGCGTTTTCGGGGTTCGGTTTCACCATCGAACAAATCCTTGCGTTTCCTCCACGGGTCATCGTCGCGAAGCCACCTTCGATGTCCCATGAAGACGGTTTTCGAAGACCCGGGATTTCTATGTAGCTGGCGATACGTTGTGTCATCCATGCACCTTACGCATCCTGAAAATCCGTGGACTACCTGCCCCGCGAGATATCCGTAACCGAGATAGTCATGCACCGTCGTGAGCAGTGCGGCTCTCATAGGGAAATATTCTTTCTCTGCGGCATCCCACGTATTGGTTGGCATTTTCCACAGCGTGCCTAGCTCCTCCTTCAGCAGCCCCAGATACAGATTGATGTCGTTCCCTGGTTGTTTCGGCCCTTCAATTAGCATACTCATGTGAATGTACTTCCTCTTCATGCACAACCAGGGGGGAAGGTTGTACATCCACACAAACACAGGCCAGGTGCTATGTGTGCTTCTCTGGCTGCCAAATGGATTTACTCCATCGGTGCTTGTGCCCAGCACGATGTTCCTTGGATCCTTCCCAAATTCTGGGTATTCAAAATTCAACGCTTGCCACTGGCTCGCATCCTTAGGGTGACTCAGCATCTTGTCTTTTTTATCTATCTCCAGATCATTTGCGTCATCTTCTCGCTTCTTCTCCTCCCTATCCGCGTGCCAACGCAGGAGCTTTGCTACCTTAGGATCCGTGAAATACCGCTGCAGACGAGGAGTGATCGGAAAGTACCACACCACTTTTCGAGGAGCTTTCTTCCTCTTCTTGTATCGGGTGACGCCGCACACCGGACATATGGTAGACTCTGCGTGCTCGTCCTGATAAATGATGCAATTGTTCATGCACACATGGTATTTCACGTTCGGTAAATCCAGAGGACACACGATTTTCTTCGCCTCCTCCAAACTGGTCAGGCACTTGTTCCCCTTTGGAAGACGTTCGTGCCAGAATGACATATTCTCGTCGAAGCATGCGTCGGTCATTTTGTGTTTTACCTTCATCTTCAGAGCCATGAGCGTTACTTTCAGGCGGGTATCCTCGGGCCTGCATCCTTCATACAATGGAGTAACCGCGTCTAACTCAAGTTGATCCACCTTGGCTTTCTCTCGGGCGGCAGCTCTTGTGTTATCCGTCTGCTTGAGAAGCAGCTCTTGAATATAAGGGTCCTGCACCCAGCCCATCGATGGTCCACCGTCGTCTGCTCCGCCGGCATCATCATCTTTATGATCATGCCCGTCGTCTGCTCCGGCATCTTCCTCATCATCATGTCCTGCATCTTCTACATGATGACTGTGTACAGCATCACCGTCGTGATCATCTCCTGGGGATTCTTCGTCTTCTCTCCCGCCCGAGCCACGGTAGTTGTCTTGCTGCCCTTCCTCATTTCTTGCCCGGCCCCCATGGACGACTTCGTAGTCATCTTCATCACCTTGCCACCGATAGCCATCCATGAAACCACGCAAGAGCAGGTGGTCCCGCACCTGCCCGGAATCCGGGTCCGCAATAAGGCTCTCCAGCTTGCATCTTCGACACGAACATCTTATCTCCGTCTCGTTCTTTTGAAGCATCTCGGCCTTCGCGGACCTCAAAAACCTATTCACGATGCCTTCGGTCATTGTGCGGACCATGGTCGCCTGCGGGGTAGAGCAAAACGATATTTTAGAACCAAGAAAAAATTTGGCATGACTTTCCCTTAAAATAGGACCAAAAAGAATGCTTAATGCCAAAATTATCGCCGAAACAGAAATGAATCAACATTCCGGCAAAATATTGGCAACTATCGCATTTCAAATACCGGTACACCTCCAAACACAAACACATATGCAACACCACAAACATATGCAACACCACGAACATACATAGATCTAGCTAGGCCATAAAAAGTGCATGTGCACATTGTTGTAGGGAGAACAACATAAATATAGCTTCCCCCCTTACTTACCTATCAAAACAAGGTAATTTAACCACTTAATTTGAATGAATCTATGGTGGAAATGAGGTGAAAAAGAGGAGGCACCTGAGACAAGGAGGAGGTGGATAGAATGAAGTGGGGAGAAAGTGAGTGTGGGTAGGAGAGGCTACCCAAAATATCTTGTTGCTGCCCACTTACTAATGGCGCACCAACAACAAATGCGCCATTAGTAATCCAGTTTACTAATGGCGCACCAACGTCTGATGCGCCATTAGTAGTTTTGCAAAAAAAAACATACTAATGGCGCACTGTTTCACAGTGCGCCATTACTAGTTTGAACTAGTAATGGCGCACGGTGGAAGAGTGCGCCATTAGTAGTTCTGCAACAAAAGAAATACAAAATATAATTAAAAAAACAACATTAGTGGCGCACTCTAGGACTAGTGCGCCATTACTAGTTACAACTAGTAATGGTGCACTGTGTCTGGATGCACCATTAGTATGTTTGGACAGGTGCGCTAGTTCAAAAAAAAATTATACTAATGGCGCATCCCAGGCCTGGTGCGCCATTAGTAGTTTCAACACTAATGGCGTATCAGAAGGTGTTGCGCCATTAGTATATACTAATGGCGCACCTCTTATCTGGTGCGCCATTAGTGTCAATCCCATCTATAGCCCTTTTTCTAGTAGTGACTCGGCGACCTTGGGCGCCGGGTCCGTGTCTCCCGAGGTCGCCTCGACGTCCACGGCACGCTAGCCAGTCGGCCCCCTCCTTCCCCTCTCTCCTTCTCACCCTGCTGAGCTCGCCCGACGCCGCCTAGATCGTCCAGTGGGCGCACGAGCTCGGGGCCCTCCTGGAGCTCGCCCTGCTCCCTCTCTCCTCTCCTCTCGGCCTGGACCACGCCCACAAGCACCCAAGGCACGCACCAGGACGCCCTTTTGGCCTCTGCAATGCCACGGGCCGTGGCCGTGCGCCCCGCCTACGGCACCTCCCGGCCGCGCCCGTATAATTCCACCCTCGAGCCTTCTCTTGTCTCCAACTGCTCTCTCTCTCCCTCCCGTGCGCCCCCGGACCAACCCACTCCTCCTCCCGTGCCTTCTCCCTCCTCCTCTGCCTCCATTGCCGCCTCGGACCCCCGCTCAAATTCGAGCCGCCCCGGCCTCCCTTACTCCTCTGAACAGGTCCACGGCACCCCTCAGGCCTCCACGAACCTCCCCAACACCCTAGGACCCCTCCTCCGCAGCCAAAGCGGGCGCCACCACCAAGCCCGCCGCCGCCATCCGCTGGACCCGAAGCCCTGCTCAACTCCGAGCATCGGTGCGTGCGTGAAGCACATGGACAGGTGCGCCTCGTCGCGCTGAGTCCGCTGGTGTGCCGGGCGTCGACGGAGGTGGCCGGTGCCGCCAGGGAGAGCGCCGGCGCCGCTCGGCCTCGCCTCCCCTGCCTCTGCTCTGTTTGAGCGGGAGGAAGGAGACGGCCTGAGCACTGGGCCCCGCGCGTCAGCGACCTAGCGGGCGGGCCCCGCCTGTTTAAGTGGAAACGGCTTCGGCCAGGGTCGCTTTCCTCGAGCAAAGGCGCGTTTCCACGGAGCCGCCTCCGACGTCACCCCCACAGCGTGCGCGGCTGAGCTGCTGGGCCAGCCCAGTGGGTTCTGGCGCTAAGCCTCGCCCAGTGCGCTTTATAAGGTTGACATCTTTTCTTCCTTTTTCTATTTTTATAAATGTTGTAAAATCTCTAGAAAATTCAGATGGACTCCAAATTTGATGATTCAAATTTCTAGTAGCTCATAAAATCATAATCTATCTCATGGTGCAACTTGCACATTTTTCCAGGAACTTTTTCGTCACAAACATTTATCAAACCTTGTTTTTCCTATTTCTGTGATGAACGTTAGAAAATCCCAGAGAGCTCAAAATTTATCCAAATTACATGATTCAAATTCCTAGGTGTTCCTAGGTTCATAACTTAGTTTATGAACATTTTTATTAATACTTTCTGTACCACATAAATTATTGAGCCATTTCTCCATATTTACCAACTTTGCAAATTCATAGGAAATTCATTTGAACTCCAAATCCAGTGAAACCAATTCCTAGATGCTTCTAAAACCATCCTTTGTTAAATGGGTTCCTTTCCTCATTTTTCAAAAATATGTTTCCGTACACTCCTTGCAATCCCATAAAACCCTTGATTCCATCATATCGAAATGTTTAGAAATATCCATTGATCCACTTCCAATGAAACCACTTTGGTCATTCCTCATATGACCAGGGGTATCCAATAAAAATCAACTTCATATTTTTAGAGCACTTTGTTTTCTGCCTTGTTGTGTTGCTTATATGATTGTTTCAACGTTAGTTGACGAAGTACTTAGAGAAGGACTAGAATGTTCTCAAGACTCTCATAAACCAGGCAAGCAGCCCTTTGACCATGTCTATGAAACCCTTTTTATGCATGTCATATAGCACTTTATTGTTGTTGCAACGGAATCATGATGAGGTGGTAGCCACTTTGATGGGTTGCCTCCGTTACTTCCTCGTTGATACTTGCATTGTGCATGGCCCTACCTCCTTATGAGGGTTATGCCGGTGGGAGTAGATAGGATGGTAAGTAGTGCTACGCAAAAAGGGACGGGTATATGCATGGTGATAGAGACAAAGTATTTTCAAAGGACTTTTCGAAAACCCCATCGGGTGCCACTTATGCCCGAGGGAGATGATGAGATGGGTAGCCACTTGATGACGAAGTGGTGTACCGAGGCAAGTGTGTGTGTTGTTTTCAAAAACGGATTGGTTTAAGTTGCGACCGTTATTCCAACCTTACATGCGCAACCACTCTACCCTTATATGGGAAAGGGCATTATTGATTACCTAGGCCGATACTAGCTTGGAGCCCGCATTACTAGTGACGGGAGAGTTGTTGGTGCGCTCTCTCAGGACGGGGTCGTGCCATGTAGGGCGGCCATGACTGTTTTCACAGGGCACCGGATACACCGTTGTTTCCCCTCTCGGATGTTACGATCTCAAGTGAGTCTCATATGATGTACATCGTGAGGATACAGAACAACGAGTGGACTCCTTGTTAGTGTCGTCTAGGGAAAGATAGTGATCGGGTGCTTACCCCGGGTACTTGAGGTACCGCTGGTCGTGGATGACACAGAAGTTCCCCGGATCTTGTGGGTAAAGTGTGAAACCTCTGCAGAGTGTAAAACTATTCGAATAGTCGTCTCCACGGTCAAGGACAGTTGGGTAACCGCTCTTGGGCTACGTCCACTTGTTTACAAACCAGTGTGAGTGGGAAGAACTACTTGGGTCTAGTCAAGGACTTGACATGATTGAGTTGGGTTGGTGCCCACTCTATTTATGTTGATATCTGTTACCTGTCCTCTTGGTTACTTGAATTCTCCTGATTCATGTCTTACAAGTTGTTGAACATGTCATTGCACTCAAAACTAGCTTTCCACAAAAATTTACCTATATCATGCATTGTTGTACCTTGAACCAAAACATGGGTTGCTTGCGAGTACATTCAAAGTACTCATTGGCTTGCCACTGGTTATTTTATTGGCCAGGCATGAAAGAATAGGATATGATGAAGAATACTTCGAGACGAACATGCGAGCAAGGACGCTTCCTAGTCAGAATGCCTGTAGGGTTAAGGCAGATGGCATGGGTCCAAGTTATCGACGAAGATTTCCGCTGCAATGTTATACTCAAGACTTGACCATAATGGTCCTCTTGTTATTCAGCTTCTGTGTGTTCAGTGAGCATTGATCTCTGGGATCACTGTACACGTGCATTCGGTGATCACGACTTATGAGTCGAGGTCCCCACAGAGCTGGTATCAGAGCCATCCTGACTGTAGGAAGCCTTAATTGGCATGGTCGTTAGTTAGGGTAAAACTATTTCCAAAACTACTACTAGTTTTCAAAACTATCTATACTTCTCTTCCCTTCTCAGTTTTTCGAAAACTAAGGTATACTTTCCTTATTGATCTCTTCCCCTTCAAAACCTTTGGTCGCTAGAACCCTTATGCCCCTGACCACTGGATTCCTTGTAATCCTCGTGGATAATCTAGAAGGAAGATGCCTTGCCAGACATTCACCCACATCTCCTGAACACAAGATTGGCGACTTCACAACAAGACGATACCAACAGAAGATACATCCTCCAGGGATGAGGACCTGAAGACCCATGAGATGGTGACACCCTTGACACCGCCCCAAGGTGATGCAACCTTAGCCTACGACGATCAGGGCATAGGATATACGAGATCATGATATACATCGCTAATAGAGCAACCATGTCCTTACCGTTGTTGTATAGGCAACCACCGGTGGATGAGAACCTCGCCATTTGGTCCGCCTCACTATAGTGAGCTGGAAAACGGTTCTCTTCATCCCCGCTCTCGGTGACGATATTGTCAACAATGTGTTCGACGGATTGGACCTCTATTATGCCTTGTTAATGTCATTGCATAAAGGATGGCCACTGGAACCGCCGACACCTTAAAAAGGCAAAAGCGATCATCATGATTAAGAGGACAAGAGAAGGCCAAGTCAAAGCCAGCTACGAGGAGCCACCTTCACCCCATCATCTCATCAGGCGAGAAGTGTCGAAGATTCTTCAGGCCAACCCGGATCATTTCATCCAACAACTACAAAAGATGTATCGACACCCGAGGAAAAATCCAGAATACTGCATGAGGCATGAAGTAAAGCACAACTACTTAGTCCGAGAACCCCTAGGGTAGGATGAGTCGTGTACCCCCTATGCGCAGTCGAGTCCGTATGATGGTTCGAATAGAACCATGATTGTGTGTTTCTACTTTTATTTGTATGTGTTTTGATATCAGTCGCACTTTCACCCTAGGCAACAAGTACGCGACTATATCACCTTCCTTACCTTGCTTCTTTTGTTTCACCCTTTCGACACTTATTTGTCTGCACCTGCACTATAGAACCCCCTTTAGGCATTCCCCTCCTCTATGCTACTTTTCCCTCTCATCTCTCTCCTCAACTGAAGACCGGCAAGACAAGCTACAACAAGGATTCTACTTTGACAACCAACTAGCACCGGAGACTTTTTGTTGCAGCCTCCTCGACCAAGTGAAACCCCGTAGAGTTATGTTTAACTTTCCAGACTAGAAACCCATTCCTAGACCCTTCGAGACTTCATGAGATATCCCAGCTCGAGTCCTTAACCATGTGCTTAACCCACAGAATTGTAAGAGAACCCGTTAAGCCTTCGTAACCTTGCTTATCACTGGGTTCATTATGGAACTAGTGGACATAGTGAACGAGCACATTATCATCCTAAGATAGCACCAAAACTGACGATGCGATATGGAAGACCAATTTGAGGATATAGGAATAGAGGGCAAATGACTTGATGAGTTTATATCAATGAATTTGAGGAATCATCTGAGACTATTTGGTGGATTATGAGGCTTTCATGTTGATAGATGAACATGGCTGGGTCATGATTATAGGGTAGCATAGCTTTCCCCTGGATAAATTGGATTTTGTAGGACAATTAGATCGCAAGCTGAATTCTTGGAAGTATAAGGATTTGACTTAGCCAGGGGATATTGATAGGAGATAGTTGACATTATGATAATGACTTGGGGGAATAGATAGGAATCCTCGTTGCCGGGGTTTTCCTGGGCTCCTCGAGCACCTATGGGGACGGAGCCCCTTCTTGGTTCGGCGGGGGGCGTACGCCGCGCGAAGAGCGGATCGAGGCAAGGCACACGAGGGTTTTTTTACCCAGCTTCGGAGCTCTCCGGAGAGATAATACTCCTACTGCTGCTTTGTGTATTGTATTGAGTTCTCGCTCGGGAGCGCCGAGTGCTACAGTACACTCGAGCAGCTAACGAGACCGAGCGCTTCTCTGAGGATCGATCCCCCCCACGTTGTGCATGGGCCTCCTTTTATATGTCCAAGGTGTTGGGGAACGCAGTAAATTCAAAAATTTTCCTACGCACACGCAAGATCATGGTGATGCATAGCAACGAGAGGGGAGAGTGTTTGTCTACGTACCCTCGTAGACCGAAGCGGAAGCGTTGACACAACGTAGAGGAAGTAGTCGTACGTAGAGGAAGTAGTCGTACGTTCTCCTCGCGATCCAACCGATCACAGCACCGTTACTCCGGCACCTCCGAGTTCTTGGCACACGTTCAGCTCGATGACGATCCCCGGGCTCCGATCCAGCAAAGCGTCGGGGAAGAGTTCCGTCAGCACGACGGCGTGGTGACAATCTTGATGTGTTACCGGCGCAGGGCTTCGCCTAAGCACTGCAACGATATAATCGAGGTGGAATTTGGTGGAAGGGGGCACCGCACACGGCTAAGGAACGATCCGTAGATCAACTTGTGTGTCTTTGGGGTGCCCCCTGCCCCCGTATATAAAGGATCCAAGGGGGAGGGGCTGGCCGGCCAGGTTTGGTGCGCCAGGAGAGTCCTACTCCCTCTGGGAGTAGGATTCCCCCCCCCCCCCCAATCCTAGTTGGACTAGGATTGCTCCAAGGGGGAGAGAGAGAGAGAGGGGGCGCCCCACTTCTCCTAGTCCTAATAGGACTAGGGAAGGGGGGGGGGAGGCGCGCAGCCCCTAGGGCTGCCCTCTCACCTTTCCTCCAAGGCCCATGTTGGCCCATTATGCTCCCGGGGGGTTCCGGTAACCCTCCCGGTATTCCGGTAAAATCCTGTTTTCACCTGGAATGCATCCGATGTCCAAACATAGGCTTCCAATATATAATTCTTTATGTCTCGACCATTTCGAGACTCCTCGTCACGTCCGTGATCACATCCGGGACTCCGAACTCCTTCGGTACATCAAAATGCATAAACTCATAATAACTGTCATCGTAACGTTAAGCGTGCGGACCCTACGGTTCGAGAACAATGTAGACATGACCGAGACACGTTTCCGGTCAATAACCAATAGCGGGACCTGGATGCCCATATTGGCTCCTACATATTCTACGAAGATCTTTATCGGTCAGACCGCATAACAACATACGTCGTTCCCTTTGTCATCGGTATGTTACTTACCCGAGATTCGATCGTCGGTATCCAATACCTAGTTCAATCTCGTTACCGGCAAGTCTCTTTTCTCGTTCCGTAATACATCATCTCGCAACTAACTCATTGGTTGCAATGCTTGCAAGGCTTTATGTGATGTGCATTACCGAGAAGGCCCTGAGATACCTCTCCGACAATCGGAGTGACAAATCCTAATCTCGAAGTATGCCAACTCAACATGTACCTTCGGAGACACTTGTAGAGCACCTTTATAATCACCCAGTTACGTTGTGACGTTTGGTAGCACACAAAGTGTTCCTACGGTAAATGGGAGTTGCATATTCTCATAGTTAAAGGAACATGTATAAGTCATGGATAAAAGCAATAGCAATATACTAAACGATCGGGTGCTATGCTAATGCAATGGGTCATGTCAATCAGATCATTCAACTAATGATGTGATCTCGTTAATCAAACAACAACTCTTTGTTCATGGCTAGGAAACATAACCATCTTTGATTAATGAGCTAGTCAAGTAGAGGCATACTAGTGACACTCTGTTTGTCTATGTATTCACACATGTATTATGTTTCCAGTTAATACAATTCTAGCATGAATAATAAACATTTATCATGATATAAGGAAATAAATAATAACTTTATTATTGCCTCTAGGGCATATTTCCTTCAGTCTCCCACTTGCACTAGAGTCAATAATCTAGATTACAAAGTAATGATTCTAACACCCATGGAGTTTTGGTGCTGATCATGTTTTGCTCGTGGAAGAGGCTTAGTCAACGGGTCTGCAACATTCAGATCCGTATGTATCTTGCATATCTCTATGTCTCCCACCTGGACCAAATCCCGGATGGAGTTGAAGCGTCTCTTGATGTGTTTGGTTTTTTTTGTGAAATCTGGATTCCTTTGCCAAGGCAATTGCACCAGTATTGTCACAAAAGATTTTCATTGGACCCGATACGCTAGGTACAACACCTAGATCGGATATGAACTCCTTCATCCAGACTCCTTCATTGGCCGCTTCTGAAGCGGCTATGTACTCAGCTTCACATGTAGATCCCGCCACGACGCTTTGTTTAGAACTGCACCAACTGACAGCTCCACCGTTTAATGTAAATACGTATCCGGTTTGCGATTTGGAATCGTCCGGATCAGTGTCAAAGCTTGCATCGACGTAACCGTTTACGACGAGCTCTTTGTCACCTCCAAAAATGAGAAACATATCCTTAGTCCTTCTCAAGTACTTAAGGATGTTCTTGACCGCTGTCCAGTGATCCACTCCTGGATTACTTTGGTACCTGCCTGCTAAACTTACAGCAAGGCACACATCAGGTCTGGTACACAACATTGCATACATGATAGAGCCTATGGCTGAAGCATAGGGAACATTTTTCATCTTCTCTCTATCTTCTGCGGTGGTCGGGCATTGAGTCTTACTCAATTTCACACCTTGTGCCACAGGCAAGAACCCTTTCTTTGCCTGATCCATTCTGAACTTTTTCAAAACTTTGTCAAGGTATGTGCTTTGTGAAAGTCCTATTAAGCGTCTTGATCTATCTCTATAGATCTTAATGCCCAATATGTAAGCAGCTTCCCCGAGGTCTTTCATTGAAAAACTTTTATTCAAGTATCCCTTTATGCTATCCAGAAATTCTATATTATTTCCGATCAGTAATATGTCATCTACATATAATATCAGAAATGCTACAGAGCTCCCACTCACTTTCTTGTAAATACAGGCTTCTCCGAAAGTCTGTATAAAACCAAAAGCTTTGATCACACTATCAAAGCGTTTATTCCAACTCCGAGAGGCTTGCACCAGTCCATAAATGGATCGCTGGAGCTTGCACACTTTGTTAGCTCCCTTTGGATCGACAAAACCTTCTGGTTGCATCATATACAACTCTTCTTCCAGAAATCCATTCAGGAATGCAGTTTTGACATCCATTTGCCAAATTTCATAATCATAAAATGCGGCAACTGCTAACATGATTCGGACAGACTTAAGCATCGCTACGGGTGAGAAAGTCTCATCGTAGTCAATCCCTTGAACTTGTCGAAAACCTTTTGCAACAAGTCGAGCTTTATAGACAGTAACATTACCATCAGCGTCAGTCTTCTTCTTGAAAATCCATTTATTTTCTATTGCTTGCCGATCATCGGGCAAGTCAACCAAAGTCCACACTTTGTTATCATACATGGATCCCATCTCAGATTTCATGGCCTCAAGCCATTTTGCGGAATCTGGGCTCACCATCGCTTCTTCATAGTTCATAGGTTCATCATGGTCTAGTAACATGACTTCCAAAATAGGATTACCGTACCACTCTGGTGCGGATCTTACTCTGGTTGATCTACGAAGTTCAGTAGAAACTTGATCTGAAGTTTCATGATCATTATCATTAGCTTCCTCCCTATTTGATGTAGGTGTCACAGAAACAGATTTCTGTGATGTACTACTTCTCAATAAAGGAGCAGATACTGTTATCTCATCAAGTTCTACTTTCCTCCCACTCACTTCTTTCGAGAGAAACTCCTTCTCTAGAAAGTTTCCGACTTTGGCAACAAAAATTTTGCCTTCGGATCTGTGATAGAAGGTATACCCAATAGTCTCCTTTGGGTATCCTATGAAGACATATTTTTCCGATTTGGGTTCGAGCTTATCAGGTTGAAGCTTTTTCACATAAGCATCGCAGCCCCAAACTTTAAGAAACGACAACTTTGGTTTCTTGCCAAACCACAGTTCATAAGGCGTCGTCTCAACGGATTTTGATGGTGCCCTATTTAACGTGAATGCGGCCGTCTCTAGAGCATAACCCCAAAAAGATAGCGGTAAATCGGTAAGAGACATCATAGATCGCACCATATCCAGTAAAGTACGATTACGACGTTCGGACACACCATTACGTTGTGGTGTTCCGGGTGGCGTGAGTTGCGAAACTATTCCGCATTGTTTCAAATGTAGACCAAACTCGTAACTCAAATATTCTTCTCCACGATCAGATCGTAGAAACTTTATTTTCTTGTTACGATGATTTTCCACTTCACTCTGAAATTCTTTGAACTTTTCAAATGTTTCAGACTTGTGTTTCATTAAGTAGATATACCCATATCTGCTTAAATCATCAGTGAAGGTGAGAAAATAACGATATCCGCCACGAGCCTCAACATTCATTGGACCACATACATCAGTATGTATGATTTCCAATAAATCTGTTGCTCTCTCCACAGTACCGGAGAACGGTGTTTTAGTCATCTTGCCCATAAGGCACGGCTCGCAAGTGCCAAGTGATTCATAATCAAGTGACTCCAAAAGTCCATCAGTATGGAGTTTCTTCATGCGCTTTACGCCGATATGACCTAAACGGCAGTGCCACAAATAAGTTGCACTATCATTATTAACTCTGCATCTTTTGGCTTCAACATTATGAATATGTGTGTTACTACTATCGAGATTAAGTAAGAACAAACCACTCTTTAATGGCGCATGACCATAAAAGATATTACTCATATAAATAGAACAACCATTATTCTCTGATTTAAATGAATAACCGTCTCGCATCAAACAAGATCCAGATATAATGTTCATGCTCAACGCTGGTACTAAATAACAATTATTTAGATCTAATATTAATCCCGAAGGTAGATGTAGAGGTAGCGTGCCGACCGCGATCACATCGACTTTGGAACCATTTCCCACGCGCATCGTCACCTCGTCCTTAGCCAATCTTCGCTTAATCCGTAGCCCCTGTTTTGAGTTGCAAATATTAGCAACAGAACCAGTATCAAATACCCAGGTGCTACTGCGAGAATTAGTAAGGTACACATCAATAACATGTATATCACATATACCTTTGTTAACCTTGCCATCCTTCTTATCCGCCAAATACTTGGGGCAGTTCCGCTTCCAGTGACCAGTCTGCTTGCAATAGAAGCACTCAGTTTCAGGCTTAGGTCCAGACTTGGGTTTCTTCTCTTGAGTAGCAACTTGCTTGCTGTTCTTTTTGAAGTTCCCCTTTTTCTTCCCTTTGCCCTTTTTCTTGAAACTAGTGGTTTTGTTAACCATCAACACTTGATGCTCCTTTTTGATTTCTACCTCCGCGGCTTTTAGCATCGCGAAGAGCTCGGGCATAGTTTTGGTCATCCCTTGCATATTATAGTTCATCACGAAGCTCTTGTAGCTTGGTGGCAGTGATTGGAGAATTCTGTCAATGACGCAATCATCCGGAAGATTAACTCCCAGTTGAATCAAGTGATTGTTATACCCAGACATTCTGAGTATATGCTCACTGACAGAACCATTCTCCTCCATTTTACAGCTATAGAACTTATTGGAGACTTCATATCTCTCAATCCGGGCATTTGCTTGAAATATTAACTTCAACTCCTGGAACATCTCATATGCTCCATGGTGTTCAAAACGTCGTTGAAGTCCCGGTTCTAAGCCGTAAAGCATGGCACACTGAACTATAGAGTAGTCATCAGCTTTGCTTTGCCAGACGTTCATAACATCTGGCGTAGCTCTTGCACCAGGCCTGGCACCTAGCGGTGCTTCCAGGACGTAATTCTTCTGTGCAGCAATGAGGATAATCCTCAAGTTATGGACCCAGTCCGTGTAATTGCTACCATCATCTTTCAACTTTGCTTTCTCAAGGAACGCATTAAAATTCAACGGAACAACAGCACGAGCCATCTATCTACACAACATAGACAAGCAAGATACTATCAGGTACTAAGTTCATGATAAATTAAAGTTCAATTAATCATATTACTTAAGAACTCCCACTTAGATAGACATCTTTCTAATCCTCTAAGTGATCACGTGATCCAAATCAACTAAACCATGTCCGATCATCACGTGAGATGGAGTAGTTTCAATGGTGAACATCATTATGTTGATCATATCTACTATATGATTCACGCTCGACCTTTCGGTCTCTGTGTTCCGAGGCCATATCTGTATATGCTAGGCTCGTCAAGTTAAACCTGAGTATTCCGCGTGTGCAACTGTTTTGCACCCGTTGTATTTGAACGTAGAGCCTATCACACCCGATCATCACGTGGTGTCTCAGCACGAAGAACTTTCGCAACGGTGCATACTCAGGGAGAACACTTCTTGATAATTTAGTGAGAGATCATCTTATAATGCTACCGTCAATCAAAGCAAGATAAGATGCATAAACGGATAAACATCACATGCAATCAATATAAGTGATATGATATGGCCATCATCATCTTGTGCTTGTGATCTCCATCTTCGAAGCACCGTCATGATCACCATCGTCACCGGCGCGACACCTTGATCTTCATCGCAGCATCGTTGTCGTCTCGCTAATCTTATGCTTCTACGACTATCACTACCGTTTAGCAATAAAGTAAAGCATTACATCGCGATTGCATTGCATACAATAAAGCGACAACCATATGGCTCCTGCCAGTTGCCGATAACTCGGTTACAAAACATGATCATCTCATACAATAAAATTTAGCATCACGTCTTGACCATATCACATCACAACATGCCCTGCAAAAACAAGTTAGACGTTCTCTACTTTGTTGTTGCAAGTTTTACGTGGCTGCTATGGGCTTTAAGCAAGAACTCATCTTACCTACGCATCAAAACCACAACGATAGTTTTTCAAATAGACTCCGTTTTAACCTTCTCAAGGACCGGGCGTAGCCACACTCGGTTCAACTAAAGTTGGAGAGACAGTCTTCCGCAAGCCATCTCTGTGCAAAGCACGTCGAGGGAACCGGTCTCGCGTAAGCGTACGCGTAAGGTTGGTCCGGATCGTCTCATCCAACAATACCGCTGAACCAAAGTATGACATGCTGGTAGGCAGTATGACTTGTATCGTCCACAACTCACTTGTGTTCTACTCGTGCAAATAACATCAACCATAAAACCTAGGCTCGGATGCCACTGTTTGGGGAACGCAGTAAATTCAAAACTTTTCCTACGCACACGCAAGATCATGGTGATGCATAGCAACGAGAGGGGAGAGTGTTTGTCTACGTACCCTCGTAGACCGAAGCGGAAGCGTTGACACAACGTAGAGGAAGTAGTCATACGTAGAGGAAGTAGTCGTACGTTCTCCTCGCGATCCAACCGATCACAGCACCGTTACTCCGGCACCTCCGAGTTCTTGGCACACGTTCAGCTCGATGACGATCCCCGGGCTCCGATCCAGCAAAGCGTCGGGGAAGAGTTCCGTCAGCACGACGGCGTGGTGACGATCTTGATGTGTTACCGGCGCAGGGCTTCGCCTAAGCACTGCAACGATATAATCGAGGTGGAATTTGGTGGAAGGGGGCACCGCACACGGCTAAGGAACGATCCGTAGATCAACTTGTGTGTCTTTGGGGTGCCCCCTGCCCCCGTATATAAAGGATCCAAGGGGGAGGGGCTGGCTGGCCAGGTTTGGTGCGCCAGGAGAGTCCTACTCCCTCTGGGAGTAGGATTCCCCCCCCCCCCAATCCTAGTTGGACTAGGATTGCTCCAAGGGGGAGAGAGAGAGAGAGGGGGCGCCCCACTTCTCCTAGTCCTAATAGGACTAGGGAAGGGGGGGAGGCGCGCAGCCCCTAGGGCTGCCCTCTCACCTTTCCTCCAAGGCCCATGTTGGCCCATTATGCTCCCGGGGGGTTCCGGTAACCCTCCCGGTATTCCGGTAAAATCCTGTTTTCACCTGGAATGCATCCGATGTCCAAACATACGCTTCCAATATATAATTCTTTTTGTCTCGACCATTTCGAGACTCCTCGTCACGTCCGTGATCACATCCGGGACTCCGAACTCCTTCGGTACATCAAAATGCATAAACTCATAATAACTGTCATCGTAACGTTAAGCGTGCGGACCCTACGGTTCGAGAACAATGTAGACATGACCGAGACACGTTTCCGGTCAATAACCAATAGCGGGACCTGGATGCCCATATTGGCTCCTACATATTCTACGAAAATCTTTATCGGTCAGACCGCATAACAACATACGTCGTTCCCTTTGTCATCGGTATGTTACTTACCCGAGATTCGATCGTCGGTATCCAATACCTAGTTCAATCTCGTTACCGGCAAGTCTCTTTTCTCGTTCCGTAATACATCATCTCGCAACTAACTCATTGGTTGCAATGCTTGCAAGGCTTTATGTGATGTGCATTACCGAGAAGGCCCTGAGATACCTCTCCGACAATCGGAGTGACAAATCCTAATCTCGAAGTATGCCAACTCAACATGTACCTTCGGAGACACTTGTAGAGCACCTTTATAATCACCCAGTTACGTTGTGACGTTTGGTAGCACACAAAGTGTTCCTACGGTAAATGGGAGTTGCATATTCTCATAGTTAAAGGAACATGTATAAGTCATGGATAAAAGCAATAGCAATATACTAAACGATCGGGTGCTATGCTAATGCAATGGGTCATGTCAATCAGATCATTCAACTAATGATGTGATCTCGTTAATCAAACAACAACTCTTTGTTCATGGCTAGGAAACATAACCATCTTTGATTAATGAGCTAGTCAAGTAGAGGCATACTAGTGACACTCTGTTTGTCTATGTATTCACACATGTATTATGTTTCCAGTTAATACAATTCTAGCATGAATAATAAACATTTATCATGATATAAGGAAATAAATAATAACTTTATTATTGCCTCTAGGGCATATTTCCTTCACAAGGGGTCTCCAACAGGTGGCAACGTAGGTAAGGGTAAAAGTGTAAATATGCTGCGGTAGGTACAGCTACCTACATAGTGTATCATACCTAACCCTGACGGCAGGGGACAAAGGCATTAAATGCCCGTCTTCGTCGCCCAGACGGTGCAGAAAAGGGACCGTCAGGGGCGCTATCGCTCGCCACAATGGCGATCCTGTCAGCGCTGCATGCCATAGTGTACCCCTGGCTGCACAGCCTCCCGCCACGTACGCTGGGAAGGGTCCCGGAGCGACACGTAGGTGGGTGAGCTGGAGCGCGGGTACAGAGTGACTGTCCGCCGCGGCAAGTGCCTTGCCGCGGCCGTTGCCTTATCGCGCCCGGGAACTTGTCGCTCGCCGGATCCTACCGGGACGCGTGGCGTGCCGCGGCAGGTTCTTTGAGATGCTCTTGTTGGGCTTCCCGGCAAGCTCCTCTTGCCGGGGTCTCGTACCTTGAATGGCCTTCCCGGCAAGCTCCTCTTGCCGGGGACTTGTCTTCTTGACTTAAATATTTTGCTCTCGAATGGCTTCAAAGGAACCATAGAGAGCCTTGGTGATCACCTGGCGGGCCTTGCCGCGGGGTGCTGCGACTGCTCGTGCACAAGTTCGGGATACTAGAGTACCCCTACTTTAGGACACCGACAGGAGCCCCCGGGCCTGGGCCACACACGGTGCCGAGCGCTGTTGGGCCAGGCCCAAAACAGGGCACGCATGGCCTGGGTCGCGTTGTATCCTGCTCCGCATCCACCACGCCCTCCCGAATGGCACGCGTCGATTGCGGCGTTGTGGGGGAGGTCGTGGGTGGTTCCTTTACTCGGAAAGGCGAAACGTCCGCCCCCTGGTGGTTCGTATCTTCCACATAAACGGAGGGAGGCGTGGTCTTCGAGGCGTCCACCTCCCCACGATCATGGGGTGGGGAGAGGTCGCCTTATCCGTCGCCTCAACTCTGCCCTCCCGCCACGCAGCTTCGATGCGCTTGGAGTGGCGAACGGTGGAGGCGGGAAACCGGGTCACCACGGGTCGAGGCAGCAGGTCGGGCCCAGTTCCCTGCGCCTTCTGCGTCTCGATTGGCTGAGCGGGGCGGCCGAGCCCCCACCCCGCTCCTTTATAAGGAGCGGGACGGGGGGGACGGAAGCCCGCATTCTCTCATCTTCTTTCTTCTTCAGCTTTTGCTCCTCTTTCTTCTATCCGCCATGGAGAAAGGGAACCCTGGTCCTTCGACGGTGGCGACGAGGGTTGCCGCTAGGCAACGCGTTCCTCCTCCCTCCGCACCTATGGCGGCAGAGCCAGCCGCAAGGGGAAGAGGGAGGGGACGAGGCCGCGGGCGAGGTCGAGGGCGAGGTCGAGGCGGTCGGGGAAGAGGCGGACGAGGCAGCTCGCCGGCCTCGCCTCCGCCAGCAGATCCTCTCCCGGTGGCGGACCATATCGGGGACGACCCTTGCGAGTTCTTCGTCAGGCTGCGTCGGCCGCCTCATCGTCGCCTTCGTCTCCCGACTCCATTTGCGAGTGTGATGGAGTTGGATCCGCCCGAGACACTGAGGTTGCACATGAGGGGCTGCGGAATCAGCGGTACGCGAGTCCGCGTCGACTTCCCGGCCCCTGATGTGATGTATCTTGGTCGAGGGTGGAAGACGTTCACCCGCATCCACAGCTTGACGGCAGGCCTCACCCTCCATTTTAAGCTGATGGAGGGCGGTCTCCTCTCCATCAAGGTCTTCGGGTGCTTCGGGACTCGGGCACGGTGCTGCATGGAGAGCTCCTCCGATAGCGAAGGCTCCTCCTCGAGCGGGAGTGACGAGGAGGACAGCGACAGCGGCGACGAGGGTAACGGGCGGCGGGATGACGGGTCCGACTAGGTGTCGGGCGCCGCTCCGCGGGGCACCGACGACCCCATCATCCGCGTCGCTGGTTCTTGGGGCTTCTCGGGGAGGCTGCGGAAGAGGAAGAGGGCAGGCGGCAAGGCCGTCAACTCCGAGTACGAGGGCACGATGCCCTCGACAGTGTGCTGACGTCCTGCCGCCTCGTCTTCAAGCTTCTGCCTCCGGCGCCGCCATCACCATGCTGCCGCGACGCCCTTTTGGTGTCTTCTGGCACCCGTAGTTCATCTAGGCGCCCCTTTTGCCCTTTTCGCCTCCTTGACCTGTCTCCTGAAGATAGGGACAAGAGAGGGATTACGGGCACCTTATCTCTTTTTAGTTTGTAAGCCCTCGGGCCTTAGTTGCGTTTAAAACTTGTAATCCCATTGCTCATGTTCTTCATCCTCTTATGAACTGTACCTGAGTGGAATGCTTTTTAATGAAAAGGGGATGCTTGCCGGGTCACTTGTCTTGCGGGTGGAACCCACGTCAAGGAGCGAATCCTTTATATCTTTTAAGATAGACACTTTCTTTCCCGGCAGCAGGCCCTGCCTTCTTCCCACGTCGTTCGCCCTTTCTCACGCTCTTGGTGGAGGCAGGGAGGAGGCGGGATCAGGCTCCTCGCTTCGTCCCTTAGCTGCCGCGACTACGACCTTACCTGGCCCTGGGGTCGGGCCCTAGGGCCTAGAGTTAAGGGAGCATGGTAACTTTCAGGAAGAAACGAGGTTTTCGCACACCTCAATCCATAAGAGAATGCATGATAAGGGATGAAAAACTTATCTGAGATAGCAGCCCCCGGCAACTTTGGTTCACCGTGGGCTAATCCTTGCACTTGCAGCCCCCGGCATTACTGGCTTGCCGGGGTCTTGCAGCCCCCGGCAACACTGGCTTGCCGGGGTCCAGATGTTGGTCCGTCCTCCTTCTCCTTTTCGTCCTCAAGTGGTTCGGCAAGGATATGGTGGGTCCTGCGAACCAGGGAAACGAAATAACGGCAAAGGGACGCACACTCAACCTCTAAGTTAGGGGTTAGCCACTACTAAGCACTATCAACCCTAACCAAGGACGAGACTCGACTCAGCATGCATGCTAAAACTCGGGGGCGCCAGCGCTTTATCTTCGCTCAGGGTCTGCGCCTGGCTTTGTACAAAGGATTACATGCAACAGCGGCAAGACTTGTACAAAATGTTGGTTGCCGAACAGGGTCCGACAACCGCGCCTTACGGGTAAAACTTACGAAGATGCTCGATGTTCCAGGAGTTGCTCACCGGAAAGCCATCCTTGGTCTCAAGGCGGACAGCGCCAGGCCTCGTGACTCGTTTCACCCGGTAAGGGCCTTCCCACTTCGGCGTCAACTTGTTGGAATTCTTGGCGGAATGAACGTGCCGAAGAACAAGGTCGCCTTCCTTGAGACTCCTGGCTTTAACTTTGCGGCTATGGTAGCGGCGCAAAGCTTGCTGGTATCGAGCAGCTCGTACAGCAGCCTGAAGACGGTCTTCCTCAAGGAGCAGCGCGTCATCTTGCCGCAGCTGCTCTTGCTCAAGCTCATCATAAGCGAGCACTCGAGGTGACCCGTATACGAGTTCCGTGGGGGTAACTGCCTCTGCTCCATAGACTAGAGCGAAAGGTGTCTGGCCAGTGGCTCGATTTGGCGTCGTCCTGATCGACCAAAGAACCACCGGCAGCTCCTCGATCCAGTTTCTTCCGCACTTGTGCAGCCTGTCGAAAGTCCGGGTCTTGAGTCCATGCAACACTTCAGCATTTGCCCTCTCTGCTTGACCGTTGCTCCTGGGGTGAGCAACAGAAGCGAAGCAGACCTTGGCGCCAAGGTCTCGGACGTACTGCATGAAGTTGCGACTCGTGAATTGTGTACCGTTGTCGGTGATGATCCTGTTAGGGATTCCGAAGCGGCAAACAATCGACCTGAAGAACTTGACTGCTGACTGTGCTGTCACCTTCCTCACCGGTTCCACTTCTGGCCACTTTGTGAACTTGTCGATTCCGACGTACAAGTACTCAAAGCCCCCGACGGCTCGGGGGAAAGGCCGAGGATGTCGAGCCCCCAGACCGAAAATGGCCAGGATAAAGGGATTGTCTAGAGAGCTTGAGCTGGTTGGTGTATCTGCTTGGAATGGAACTGGCACGCTTCACACTTGGTTACTTGTGCAGCTGCATCCTGGAGGGCTGTCGGCCAAAAGAAGCCCTGTCGGAATGCTTTGCCGGCAAGCGCTCTTGCGCCAATGTGGTGACCACAAATGCCTCCATGTATCTCTGCCAACAGCTTATGTCCATCTTCCCGGGGGATACACTTCAATTTCACTCCGTTGAGACTTCTTCTGTATAGTGCGTTATCAACGAACTGGTACATACTAGACTGCCGGGCTACTCTTTCCGCTTCTTCTGGCTCTTCGGGAAGTTCTCCTGACTGGAGGAAACGGACGATCTGCTGTGCCCATGCTGGAGCCTGCGGCTCGACAACAAGGACTAAAGGCATAACTGCTGCTGCGGGAACATCCGCTTCTACGGCGAGAACCCGTGGCTCAGTCGGAGCTTGATGATCCCCGGCAAGTTTGCCGGAGCGAAACTTGTCGGGAGCGTCTGCTTCAATGAAACAAACCTTGGGGCTTGTCGGAGCAGACTGCTCCTCAGCACTCTTGGCGTTGATCTTGGGGACCCTCTTGGCAGCGGCTTCGGGAAGCTCAGCCGGAAGATAGTCGCCAGAAATCAACTTTCTCTTCCTGCTATGTCCATTTGGTTGCGTCACGGATGGCTGAGTCAGCTTGAGCACAAAGATCCCTGGCTCCACAGGTAACTTAAATGCCGCGCACTTTGACAGGCCATCAGCGATGTCGTTCTGAGCTCTAGGAACATGTTCCATCTGTAGGCCGACAAAGCGCTCTTCCAGCTTCCTCACTTCATCAACGTAAGCTTCCATCAACAAACTCTGATAATCCTTGTTTACTTGGCGGACGACAAGCTGCGAGTCACCCCTGACAATGAGCTGCTTTATCCCAAGGTCTGCCGCGATCCTGAGACCGGCGAGCAATCCTTCATACTCTGCAGTATTGTTTGTTGCTTGCTCCTTGGGAAAGTGCATCTGGACCACGTACTTGAGGTGCTCTCCGGTGGGTGCGACAAGCAGCACGCCAGCACCGGCGCCTTGTAGCGAGAACGCGCCATCAAAGTACATCAGCCACTCTTTGTTTGCTTCCTTGACGGGGATGCTCGTCTCTGGGGTTTCTTCGTCAGGTGTTGGCGTCCACTCTGCTATGAATTCTGCCAATGCTCTGCTTTGAATAGTTGAAGTGCTCTCAAACTTGAGGCCAAAGCTCGACAGTTCCAATGCCCACTCAACAATCCTGCCTGTTGCTTCTGGATTCTGCAGTATCCTCTTCAGCGGAAAGCGAGTGACAACTGTGATCTCATGTGCTTGGAAGTAATGGCGCAGCTTTCTCGAGGCCATAAGAAGGCCGAAAAGCAATTTCTGCACACCAGAGTACCTCGACCTAGCTCCCTGCAGAAGGGAACTTACGAAGTAGACTGGGCGCTGCACCATTTTCTTCTGTATCCCTTCGCACATCTGCGCAGATCTATCTTCGTCGGGACCAGAGCTCGTCGGGGAAGCCCCTTGCTTGCCGCTGGATGCGCTTGCCGCGGTTGCTGGCTCATCATCTGCCTCTCTCTCCGCTACTAACGCAGCACTAACCACTTGATTGGTTGCCGCCAGATATAGCAGCAACTTCTCTTGTGGTTTAGGTGCGACAAGTATTGGAGTGGAGGACAGGTATCTTCAAGTCCTGCAGCGCAGCCTCCGCTTCCGGAGTCCATTTAATTGGACCTGCCTTTTTCAAGATTTTGAAAAACGGCAGGGCGCGTTCAGCAGACTTAGAGATAAACCTGCTGAGAGCCGCCACGCAGCCGGCAAGTTTTCGTACATCCTTGACGCGCTTCGGTGCTTCGATCTGCTCAATGGCCTTGATCTTGTCGGGATTGGCTTCAATCCCCCGCTGGGACACAAAGAACCCGAGAAGCCTGCCGGAAGGGACTCCAAACACGCACTTCTCGGGGTTGAGCTTGAGGCTGATCTTACGCAGATTTGCAAAAGTTTCTTCTAGATCTTGAACCAGAGTTGACTTGTCCCTGCTTTTGACCACTATATCATCCATGTAGGCTTCCACATTTCTGTGTATTTGCGGCCCAAAAGCAATATGGACGACCCTTGCAAATGTTGAACCAGCATTCTTCAAACCGAAAGGCATCCGTACAAAACAGTACGTGCCACATGGAGTGATGAACGCGGTTTTCTCCTCATCCTCTTCTGCCATGAAGATCTGATGGTATCCTGAGTATGCGTCAAGAAACAAAAGCAAGTCGCATCCGGCTGTGGAGTCGACAATCTAGTCAATGCGCGGCAAGGGAAATGGGTCTTTGGGACAAGCTTTGTTGACATCGGTGAAGTCAATGCAAAGTCTCCATTTCCCGTTCGCCTTGCGCACGACTACAGGATTGGCCAACCACGTAGGATGGAGCACTCCTCTGACGAGGCCTGCTGCTTCCAACTTCTTGATCTCTTCGGCGATGAACTCTTGGCGCTCCACCGCTTGTTTCCTGACTCTCTGCTTGACGGGTCACGCGTGAGGACAGACGGCGAGGTGGTGCTCGATTACTTTCCTGGGAACGCCGGGGATGTCATACGGTTGCCATGCAAACACGTCGACATTCGCCCGCAGGAAAGCAACGAGCGCGCTTTCCTATTTCGGGTCGAGAGTGGCACTAATGGTGAAGGTACCACCAGTGCCGTCCTCCTTGGCGGACACCTTCTTGGTTGCTGGCGGAGCTGCCATTGTCTTCTTACACTTGCCGGTGGAGCTCGATGGTGCGTCCTCGACGGTAGCGCAGCACTCCGAAGAGGTGCGCTTGCCGGAGTGGGCATCAGAGCTCTTGCCGGACTTGGTCTTCTTCTTCCCCCCGGGAGCTTCAGCGGCAAGTGTCTCGCGATCCGCGGCAGCTGCTGCTTCCCGGTAGATCTTGTTGGCACAGATGAGAGCGTCTTTCTTGTCGCCATGTACAGAGATGACACTTATCGGGCCTGGCATCTTCAGCATGTTGTACGCGTAGTGAGAGGCCGCCATGAACTTGGCGAGCGTTGGACGGCCGAGAATCCCATTGTAAGGCAATGGGAAATTTGCAACGTCGAAAGTGATCCTCTCAGTCCTGAAGTTCAACTCACTGCCAAATGTCACCGGCAGCGTGATCTTCCCCTTCGGCTTGCTCCTTCCCGGGTTGATTCCTTGAAATGTGCCGGTCTCTTCGAGCTCGCTGTCAGGGACTTGGAGTCTCCAAAGTACAGCGGAGGAGATCAGGTTCAAGCCGGCCCCGCCGTCAACTAGCATCTTAGTGACCTTGAGGTTGTGGATAGTTGGTGAGACCAACATCGGCAAACACCCGACAGCAGTTGTGTGATCGGCGTGGTCCTCAATATCAAAGATGATAGGCATGCTAGACCATTTCAGAAGCTTGCGTGACTCGACGGGTGGTTCTGCTGCATTAACTTCCTGCACCCATTGCTTGAGTTGGTGGTGTGAAGTATGCAGAGAAGCACCGCCGTCAACGCACAAAACTTCTGTGGCTTTCTGGAACTCCTGCTCGTTGGTCTCGGCGTCATCCATGTCTTCGTCGTCGTCGTCATCTTCATCCTTATCGCGGCCGCGGGGAGGTCTGTCGCCTAGCCGCTGCTTGGCGTTGCCGCGGCGTCCCCCCCGGCCAGTGCGCTTCGTACCAGATCCTCCAGCACCTCCTTGGGCCTTCTCCTTGTCGCGTCGCTCGTACTCGGCCTTTTGCAGCTCAACGAGCTGCTCGACCTTCTTGCAGCTCTGGAGGTCATGGCCTTTGGTGTGGTGAATCTTGCAGTACTGCTTGTTGGTGCCATCCTGCTTGTCGGCGGCCGCCATAGCCTGGCAGTTGGCGCATGCGGCAACCTCCTTGCCGGAGCCATCAATCTTGGCTATCTTGGCGCCACCTTCGTTGCCGGATTGCTCGACAACTAGCACATCTTTGCCTTTCCTCTTCTTGTTGTTCCGCCGCCTGTTTTTGCTTGCTGGGGCGGCATCATCGCTGTCAGATCCTGCGGTTCCTACGTTCTCTCCGGGGAGTTTCCTCCCTTCCTCAGCACGTGCACATCTGTCGGCCAGGGCATAAAGCTCGCTGACGTCTCTGATCTTGCACATCGCCATCTCCTCCCGCATCCTGCAGTTGCGCATGTTCTGATGGAACGCACTGATGACCGCGGCAGGGTGGACGTCTGGAATGTTGCGTTGCACTTGGCTGAATCTCTGGATGTACTTACGCAGAGGCTCCCCTTCCTTCTGGTCAAGCAGGTGAAGATCACTCTCCTGGCCATGGGGTTTGTGGCCGCCTGTAAAGGCACCGACAAACTGATGGCATAGGTTCGCCCAGGAAGGTATGGAGTTTTCCGGCAAGTGCATGAGCCAGGACCTGACGTTGGGCTTGAGCACCAGAGGGAAGTAATTGGCGATGATCTTGTCGTCCCGCCCCCCGGTAGCCTGCACCGCAATGGTGTAGATGCTGAGGAACTCCAACGGATGCAGCCTGCCGTCGTACTTCTCTGGTACGTCTGGCTTGAAATTCTTCGTGCTGGGCCACTGGACTTGCCGCAGCTCACAGGTAAACGCAGGGCAACCTACCGCGTACGGCAGGTCGCCTGGTTCCCCTGGCGCTTGCATATCGACAGTGGGGCCAACGCGTCGGTCTGATTGACGCCACGTTCTCTCCGGCGCTCGATGCGGGTGCGGGCGTCTTCTTGCTGCTGTTTGTGAAGAACGTGGCGCTGATCGCGATGAGTTCGCGGATCTGAGGAAGCAGTGGAGTCGCTGTCGTGGCGGACCCGACGAGTCAGCGATCTTGGCCTTCGGGGCGGAGAGTGCACGGTGGTTGCACCCCCACCGGTTTTGTCGCCATCGGCTCGCACTTGGCTGGCCTGCCGCGGCTGCGATGTGGTCGCTGGCCGCGGAGTGTCGCCGTTGGCGAAGCCGATGAGACTCTGAATGGTGGCCCTCCAGTCGTCGATCTTGTCTGGCGCTGGAGGGAAGTCTAGGAGCAGTTGAGCTCGCGCTAGAGCTTCTGCTGGGGTGGCGGGTAGCGATGGCGAACGGTGCGAGGAGCGGGATATGCTCGGGCTCCCAACAATGTTGGAAGGAGCAGTATTCCGTCCAGGCGACCGTGCCTCGCTCGCGCCAGCACGTCGGCGCGCATGTTGGCCTTGAGCGTCCCGGGATCCGCTAGCTCTATTTGGGTCCAGCGAGCGTATGGTACCGTGAGTACCACGACGCTGCCGGTCCTGCGCCTCTTGAGATGGGCGCGGTGCGTCTATGGGTGCCCGGTCGTCGGGGGAGACGACTACGCCGCCAGCGGGCAGCGCGGTCTTGTCCTTGGACTTGTTGGCACCGTGGGCTCCCTCGTCGGCGCCCGTTCCACCGCTCGCATTCTCCCCGCCGGCCGTTTGCTGCGGCGGCGGTGGATTCGACGCGGACGGCGCAGCCGCCTCCAAAGCCTTCTTCTTCGGCGGCATGTCGATGAAGTCGATGAAGATTCAGCTCGCGTGAACGCCGGATCAGGTTCACACAACCTCGACGCCCCCTACCTGGCGCGCCAGAGATGCCGGGGTTTTCCTGGGCTCCCCGAGCACCTATGGGGACGGAGCCCCTTCTTGGTTCGGCAGGGGGCGGAGGCCGCGCGAAGAGCGGATCGAGGCGAGGCACACAAGGGTTTTTTTTACCCAGCTTCGGAGCTCTCCGGAGAGATAATACTCCTACTGCTGCTTTGTGGATTGTATTGAGTTCTCGCTCGGGAGCTCCGAGTGCTACAGTACACTCGAGCAGCTAACGAGACCGAGCGCTTCTCTGAGGATCGAGCCCCCCCCCCGTTGTGCATGGGCCTCCTTTTATATGTCCAAGGGGTCTCCGTCAGGTGGCAACGTAGGTAAGGGTAAAAGTGTAAATATGCTGCGGTAGGTACAGCTACCTACACAGTGTATCATACCTAACCCTAACGGCAGGGGACAAAGGCATTAAATGCCTGTCTACGTCGCCCAGACGGTGCAGAAAAGGGACCGTCAGGGGCGCTATCGCTCGCCACGATGGCGATCCTGTCAGCGCTGCATGCCACAGTGTACCCCTGGCTGCACAGCCTCCCGCCACGTACGCTGGGAAGGGTCCCGGAGCGACACGTAGGTGGGTGAGCTGGAGCGCGGGTACAGAGTGACTGCCTGCCGCGGCAAGTGCCTTGCCGCGGCCGTTGCCTTGTCGCGCCCGGGAACTTGTCGCCCGCCGGGTCCTGCCGGGACGCGTGGCGTGCCGCGGCAGGTTCTTTGAGATGCTCTTGTTGGGCTTCCCGGCAAGCTCCTCTTGCCGGGGTCTCATACCTTGAATGGCCTTCCCGGCAAGCTCCTCTTGCCGGGGACTTGTCTTCTTGACTTAAATATTTTGCTCTCGAATGGCTTCAAAGGAACCATAGAGAGCCTTGGTGATCACCTGGCGGGCCTTGCCGCGGGGTGCTGCGACTGCCCGTGCACAAGTTCGGGATACTAGAGTACCCCTACTTTAGTACACCGACACTCGTTGGACAAGAGACTTGGATTCAATAGGTTATCCTAGTGGAGTATGGATGCAGAGTAATTCTACATGGTTCGGAGTAAATTGGATTTAGACTGATGATCTCGATTATGATACCATGTTTCTTGGAGGACAATAAACTAGGAGATTGGATTAATTGTCGGAGTTTATCTATGGATATGTATGAGCTTGATCTTGGAGTTTACTTGATCATGATAATGGGAATTGATGGACTGACTATAGTAGAGACATGCCTTTCAAGTATTTGGGGAATTACATGGACTTTAGGAGATCATGTGGAACACCATAGACATTGCAATTGTAGAATTAATGGATTATGTAGCGATTAATGGAAGTAAATGGGCTATTGGAGTTGATTCATAGGAAGGAAACAAGATCTTGGAGTGGCTTACGACGTGTTTCCTTAGGATAGAGATGCTTTATCTTAGACCTTGGATCAATAGACTGAGCACTTGGATTGTGGTGATTAAATTCAAGCTTAGCAGCTTATATGCTCTACCCATGGATTTTTAGGGGTAGCCATACATATGGGTTTGGGGATTGTAGACATATATGAATTTGTTAGACCTCCTCTAGAGAGTCATGAGGATATGAATAACATGAGTGATGATTGGAGTTGACCTATACGGGATGATTCTTTCGGTGACATGATGTGATTGTTTGGAAGACTAGATAGAATGATTGGCATCTCAGAAACTGTGCTCAAGGATAAGATGACAAACGTTTGCTCACACACTAGAATCCTTGAAACCCTTAAGCCCCACCAAGCCACGATATGGTCAGAATCACCACCATGGGCTTTGGCTCTAGGACAAGGAAACCTTGGCCAATACCCAACCATGACCACCACCGATACCCCAACCTATACCCTATGTACCCTGTGGGCAAGTCTTCACGGAGTACTCGGACAAGTTAGTTGCCATCTTTCTTTGGTGATATACTTGCCTACTCGAAGACGGAAGAAGAGACGTTCAGCTAGTCAAGGAACATATGAAGACTACCATGCCAAGGAGGAAGAACTATACCAACCATCATCTTCAAGAAGTGAACTTCCTTGTCAAAGATGGTGCATATCTACAAACCACTCCTCTCAAGGGGACCAAGCATTTTCATGACAAGGAAACCCACGCCAAGATTCATCGGCCCTCTTCGAGATCACTCCAAGGTTCAACAACCCCCTCTGAGATCACTACGAGACGAAGAGAAGACGGCTACCAGCTGGAGTTACCACCTGAGTTACCCACTGTGCACAGCGTTTTCCACGCGACACACCCCCGAAAGTATTTCCAACTTCCTAACTAGCCCGATCCCTACCAGGGCATCAATCACCAAACCATTGACCCCCAGCCCAATCTAACCTACCGCAAGCTGCCCATTAGCAACCTGGATCAAGAAGAACGTCATACACGAAGCCACACCATCAAGTACTTCAAGTTCAATGGAGCACCGAACGGAACCAGAAGCAGTATGAGGACGTGAAGACTACCCCAAATCCAAGTTTCCGTATTCCTTTCCGCGCCTAGTCTGGGAATCTCGGGGACGAGATTCTTGTAAGGGGGTAGGTCTGTCACACCCTGATTTTCATGCCACAACACTTAAGCTAATAAATCATGATAAAATGTGGTTTGACAAAAACTTTTGAGTGTTTTGGACTTTGCTTGATTTGATTTTTGTGAGTTGTTTGCAAGTGCTCTAAAAATCAAATAAATCCTCCAACTCTTATACTCCTTCTCCTTGATCCAAAACCTTTTCCCAATGATCATGCCATGTGTATAGTGCAATATAGTATTTTCTTACAAAAATAATTTGGCCAAATAGTATTTTCAAAAATTAGTTTTCCAAAAACCCCTTGATTGAGGTTTGCACTGCAAGTACTTAATTAAGGGCAGAAAAAAATCATTCCAAAAATATTTTTGACTCCTATTAGATATAGGTTACCGAGAAACCACAAAAATATAATTTCAAAAGTTATTTTCCTATTTTATTTAAAGGCTTCTTCTTAAGGCCAGAAATGGTCTTAAATAGGTTAAAATTATTTTAAAGCTTTAAAAATATTTGAGAAAAATTAGGGAGACTCAATGGACATATATTTGCCATATATATGAGTTTCAACACATGGTCATGATCAAAATATTGTACAAAACCTCCCAAAACCATTTCTGCTCATTTCAAGGATTTGAAATATTTCTACAGTAAATATTTTCATAAAAATCCAAGAAAATTCTAGCATGTCACATATGACATTTTTGATGATCTTGCAAAATACCATGTCATGGAGAATAGTATAACCCCATGAAACCCTCTCAAAACCACTTCTGTCCTTTTTCAAGTTTGAACATTTTTGCACTGTCAAACATGTCCAAATGCTCTCAAACTTGGTGCACATGCTCAAATGGTGTAATAATGTATCTAGACCAAATTAATGGCACAAGTTGTAGAGAATGTTATCTTGATCAAAGCGCCCCAAAACCCTCTCTGGCCAGAATCAAATTTAACAGGTTTGTACTACCAACTTCCTCTCCTTGACCCCAACTTTTGTGAGCATGTTCAAATCCTCAAATTATGACACTACACCAAGTGGTGCATCAAGGAGAATAGATTTGCATGACTAAAACTTGGAAAAACCATTTCTGTTGATTTCTAGGGTTTAGCAAAGTTACGTTGGCCACTTTTCCCAAATGAGCTCAAAATTGGTGGAAGGTCCTAATTATATGTGACATTTCACCCTGTGGAGTCTCTGAAGGAAATATGCCCTAGAGGCAATAATAAAGTTATTATTTATTTCCTTATATCATGATAAATGTTTATTATTCATGCTAGAATTGTATTAACTGGAAACATAATACATGTGTGAATACATAGACAAACAGAGTGTCACTAGTATGCCTCTACTTGACTAGCTCATTAATCAAAGATGGTTATGTTTCCTAGCCATGAACAAAGAGTTGTTATTTGATTAACGAGATCACATCATTAGTTGAATGATCTGATTGACATGACCCATTCCATTAGCATAGCACCCGATCGTTTAGTATGTTGCTATTGCTTTTATCCATGACTTATACATGTTCCTTTAACTATGAGATTATGCAACTCCCATTTACCGTAGGAACACTTTGTGTGCTACCAAACGTCACAACGTAACTGGGTGATTATAAAGGTGCTCTACAGGTGTCTCCGAAGGTACATATTGAGTTGGCGTATTTCGAGATTAGGATTTGTCACTCCGATTGTCGGAGTATCTCAGGGCCTTCTCGGTAATGCACATCACATAAAGCCTTGCAAGCATTGCAACCAATGAGTTAGTTGCGAGATGATGTATTACAGAACGAGTAAAGAGACTTGCCGGTAATGAGATTGAACTAGGTATTGGATACCGACGATCGAATCTCGGGCAAGTAACATACCGATGACAAAGGGAACAACGTATGTTGTTATGCGGTCTGACCGATAAAGATCTTCGTAGAATATGTAGGAGCCAATATGGGCATCCAGGTCCCGCTATTGGTTATTGACCGGAGACGTGTCTCGGTCATGTCTACATTGTTCTCGAACCGTAGGGTCCGCACACTTAACGTTACGATGACAGTTATTATGAGTTTATGCATTTTGATGTACCGAAGGAGTTCGGAGTCCCGGATGTGATCACGGACATGACGAGGAGTCTCGAAATGGTCGAGACGTAAAGAATGATATATTGGAAGCCTATGTTTGGACATCGGATGCATTCCAGGTGAAATCAGGATTTTACCGGAATACCGGGAGGGTTACCCGAACCCCCCGGGAGCATAATGGGCCAACATGGGCCTTGGAGGAGAGGTGAGAGGGCTGCCCTCATGGGCTGCGCGCCTCCCCCCTTCCCCTAGTCCTATTGGGACTAGGAGAGGTGGGCGCCCCCCCTCTCTCTCTCTCCCCCTTGGAGAATCCTAGTCCAACTAGGATTGGGGGGGGGGGGGGAATCCTACTCCAAGAGGGAGTAGGACTCTCTGGCGCGCCAGGCTTGGCCGGCCAGCCCCTCCCCCTTGGCTCCTTTATATACGGGGGCAGGGGGCACCCCAAAGAGAGACAAGTTGATCTACGGATCGTTCCTTAGCCGTGTGCGGTGCCCCCTTCCACCAAATTCCACCTCGATCATATCGTTGCAGTGCTTAGGCGAAGCCCTGCGCCAGTAACACATCAAGATCGTCACCACGCCGTCGTGCTGACGGAACTCTTCCTCGACGCTTTGCTGGATCGGAGCCCGGGGATCGTCATCGAGCTGAACGTGTGCCAAGAACTCGGAGGTGCCGGAGTAACGGTGCTGTGATCGGTTGGATCACGAGGAGAACGTACGACTACTTCCTCTACGTTGTGTCAACGCTTCCGCTTCGGTCTACGAGGGTACGCAGACAACACTCTCCCCTCTCTTTGCTATGCATCACCATGATCTTGCGTGTGCGTAGGAAATTTTTTGAAATTACTACGTTCCCCAACAGTGGCATCCGAGCCTAGGTTTTTTATGGTTTGATGTTATTTGCACGAGTAGAACACAAGTGAGTTGTGGACGATACAAGTCATACTGCCTACCAGCATGTCATACTTTGGTTCAGCGGTATTGTTGGACGAGACGATCCGGACCAACCTTACGCGTACGCTTACGCGAGACCGGTTCCCTCGACGTGCTTTGCACATAGATGGCTTGCGGAAGACTGTCTCTCCAACTTTAGTTGAACCGAGTGTGGCTACGCCCGGTCCTTGAGAAGGTTAAAACGGAGTCTATTTGACAAACTATCGTTGTGGTTTTGATGCGTAGGTAAGATGAGTTCTTGCTTAAAGCCCGTAGCAGCCACGTAAAACTTGCAACAACAAAGTAGAGGACGTCTAACTTGTTTTTGCAGGGCATGTTGTGATGTGATATGGTCAAGACATGATGCTAAATTTTATTGTATGAGATGATCATGTTTTGTAACCGAGTTATCGGCAACTGGCAGGAGCCATATGGTTGTCGCTTTATTGTATGCAATGCAATCGCGATGTAATGCTTTACTTTATTACTAAGCGGTAGTGATAGTCGTGGAAGCATAAGATTGGCGAGACGACAACGATGCTGCGATGAAGATCAAGGTGTCGCGCCGGTGACGATGGTGATCATGACGGTGCTTCGAAGATGGAGATCACAAGCACAAGATGATGATGGCCATATCATATCACTTATATTGATTGCATGTGATGTTTATCCTTTTATGCATCTTATCTTGCTTTGATTGACGGTAGCATTATAAGATGATCTCTCACTAAATTATCAAGAAGTGTTCTCCCTGAGTATGCACCGTTGCGAAAGTTCTTCGTGCTGAGACACCACGTGATGATCGGGTGTGATAGGCTCTACGTTCAAATACAACGGGTGCAAAACAGTTGCACACGCGGAATACTCAGGTTTAACTTGACGAGCCTAGCATATAACAGATATGGCCTCGGAACACGGAGACCGAAAGGTCGAGCGTGAATCATATAGTAGATATGATCGACATATTGATGTTCACCATTGAAACTACTCCATCTCACGTGATGATCGGACATGGTTTAGTTGATTTGGATCACGTAATCACTTAGAGGATTAGAGGGATGTCTATCTAAGTGGGAGTTCTTAAGTAATATGATTAATTGAACTTAAACTTATCATGAACTTAGTACCTGATAGTATCTTGCTTGTCTATGTTGTGTAGATAGATGGCTCGTGCTGTTGTTCCGTTGAATTTTAATGCGTTCCTTGAGAAAGCAAAGTTGAAAGATGATGGTAGCAATTACACGGACTGGGTCCGTAACTTGAGGATTATCCTCATTGCTGCACAGAAGAATTACGTCCTGGAAGCACCGCTGGGTGCCAGCCCTGGTGCAAGAGCTACGCCAGATGTTGTGAACGTCTGGCAAAGCAAAGCTGATGACTACTCTATAGTTCAGTGTGCCATGCTTTACGGCTTAGAACCGGGACTTCAACGACGTTTTGAACACCATGGAGCATATGAGATGTTCCAGGAGTTGAAGTTAATATTTCAAGCAAATGCCCGGATTGAGAGATATGAAGTCTCCAATAAGTTCTATAGCTGTAAAATGGAGGAGAACGGTTCTGTCAGTGAGCATATACTCAGAATGTCTGGGTATAACAATCACTTGATTCAACTGGGAGTTAATCTTCTGGATGATTGCGTCATTGACAGAATTCTCCAATCACTGCCACCAAGCTACAAGAGCTTCGTGATGAACTATAATATGCAAGGGATGACCAAAACTATGCCCGAGCTCTTCGCGATGCTAAAAGCCGCGGAGGTAGAAATCAAAAAGGAGCATCAAGTGTTGATGGTTAACAAAACCACTAGTTTCAAGAAAAAGGGCAAAGGGAAGAAAAAGGGGAACTTCAAAAAGAACAGCAAGCAAGTTGCTACTCAAGAGAAGAAACCCAAGTCTAGACCTAAGCCTGAAACTGAGTGCTTCTATTGCAAGCAGACTGGTCACTGGAAGCGGAACTGCCCCAAGTATTTGGCGGATAAGAAGGATGGCAAGGTTAACAAAGGTATATATGATATACATGTTATTGATGTGTACCTTACTAATTCTCGCAGTAGCACCTGGGTATTTGATACCGGTTCTGTTGCTAATATTTGCAACTCAAAACAGGGGCTACGGATTAAGCGAAGATTGGCTAAGGACGAGGTGACGATGCGCGTGGGAAATGGTTCCAAAGTCGATGTGATCGCGGTCGGCACGCTACCTCTACATCTACCTTCGGGATTAATATTAGATCTAAATAATTGTTATTTAGTACCAGCGTTGAGCATGAACATTATATCTGGATCTTGTTTGATGCGAGACGGTTATTCATTTAAATCAGAGAATAATGGTTGTTCTATTTATATGAGTAATGTCTTTTATGGTCATGCACCATTAAAGAATGGTTTATTCTTACTTAATCTCGATAGTAGTAATACACATATTCATAATGTTGAAGCCAAAAGATGCAGAGTTGATAATGATAGTGCAACTTATTTGTGGCACTGCCGTTTAGGTCATATCGGTGTAAAACGCATGAAGAAACTCCATACTGATGGACTTTTGGAGTCACTTGATTATGAATCACTTGGCACTTGCGAACCGTGCCTTATGGGCAAGATGACTAAAACACCGTTCTCCGGTACTGTGGAGAGAGCAACAGATTTATTGGAAATCATACATACTGATGTATGTGGTCCAATGAATGTTGAGGCTCGTGGCGGATATCGTTATTTTCTCACCTTCACTGATGATTTAAGCAGATATGGGTATATCTACTTAATGAAACACAAGTCTGAAACATTTGAAAAGTTCAAAGAATTTCAGAGTGAAGTGGAAAATCATCGTAACAAGAAAATAAAGTTTCTACGATCTGATCATGGAGGAGAATATTTGAGTTACGAGTTTGGTCTACATTTGAAACAATGCGGAATAGTTTCGCAACTCACGCCACCCGGAACACCACAACGTAATGGTGTGTCCGAACGTCGTAATCGTACTTTACTGGATATGGTGCGATCTATGATGTCTCTTACCGATTTACCGCTATCTTTTTGGGGTTATGCTCTAGAGACGGCCGCATTCACGTTAAATAGGGCACCATCAAAATCCGTTGAGACGACGCCTTATGAACTGTGGTTTGGCAAGAAACCAAAGTTGTTGTTTCTTAAAGTTTGGGGCTGCGATGCTTATGTGAAAAAGCTTCAACCTGATAAGCTCGAACCCAAATCGGAAAAATGTGTCTTCATAGGATACCCAAAAGAGACTATTGGGTATACCTTCTATCACAAATCCGAAGGCAAAATTTTTATTGCTAAAATCGGAAACTTTCTAGAGAAGGAGTTTCTCTCGAAAGAAGTGAGTGGGAGGAAAGTAGAACTTGATGAGATAACAGTATCTACTCCCTTATTGAGAAGTAGTACATCACAGAAATCTGTTTCTGTGACACCTACATCAAATAGGGAGGAAGCTAATGATAATGATCATGAAACTTCAGATCAAGTTTCTACTGAACTTCGTAGATCAACCAGAGTAAGATCCGCACCAGAGTGGTACGGTAATCCTATTTTGGAAGTCATTTTACTAGACCATGATGAACCTACGAACTATGAAGAAGCGATGGTGAGCCCAGATTCCGCAAAGTGGCTTGAGGCCATGAAATCTGAGATGAGATCCATGTATGAGAACAAAGTGTGGATTTTGTTGACTTACCCGATGATCGGCAAGCAATTGAGAATAAATGGATTTTTAAGAAGAAGACTGACGCTGATGGTAATGCTACTGTCTATAAAGCTCGACTTGTTGCAAAAGGTTTTCGACAAGTTCAAGGGATTGACTACGATGAGACTTTCTCACCCGTAGCGATGCTTAAGTCTGTCCGAATCATGTTAGCAGTTGCCGCATTTTATGATTATGAAATTTGGCAAATGGATGTCAAAACTGCATTCCTGAATGGATTTCTGGAAGAAGAGTTGTATATGATGCAACCAGAAGGTTTTATCGATCCAAAGGGAGCTAACAAAGTGTGCAAGCTCCAGCGATCCATTTATGGACTGGTGCAAGCCTCTCGGAGTTGGAATAAACGCTTTGATAGTGTGATCAAAGCATTTGGTTTTATACAGACTTTTGGAGAAGCAAAGTTACATTGGCCACTTTTCCCAAATGAGCTCAAAATTGGTGGAAGGTCCTAATTATATGTGACATTTCACCCTGTGGAGTCTCTGAAGGAAATATGCCCTAGAGGCAATAATAAAGTTATTATTTATTTCCTTATATCATGATAAATGTTTATTATTCATGCTAGAATTGTATTAACTGGAAACATAATACATGTGTGAATACATAGACAAACAGAGTGTCACTAGTATGCCTCTACTTGACTAGCTCATTAATCAAAGATGGTTATGTTTCCTAGCCATGAACAAAGAGTTGTTATTTGATTAACGAGATCACATCATTAGTTGAATGATCTGATTGACATGACCCATTCCATTAGCATAGCACCCGATCGTTTAGTATGTTGCTATTGCTTTTATCCATGACTTATACATGTTCCTTTAACTATGAGATTATGCAACTCCCATTTACCGTAGGAACACTTTGTGTGCTACCAAACGTCACAACGTAACTGGGTGATTATAAAGGTGCTCTACAGGTGTCTCTGAAGGTACATATTGAGTTGGCGTATTTCGAGATTAGGATTTGTCACTCCGATTGTTGGAGAGGTATCTCAGGGCCTTCTCGGTAATGCACATCACATAAATCCTTGCAAGCATTGCAACCAATGAGTTAGTTGCGAGATGATGTATTACAGAACGAGTAAAGAGACTTGCCGGTAACGAGATTGAACTAGGTATTGGATACCGACGATCGAATCTCGGGCAAGTAACATACCGATGACAAAGGGAACAACGTATGTTGTTATGCGGTCTGACCGATAAAGATCTTCGTAGAATATGTAGGAGCCAATATGGGCATCCAGGTCCCGCTATTGGTTATTGACCGGAGACGTGTCTCGGTCATGTCTACATTGTTCTCGAACCGTAGGGTCCGCACGCTTAACGTTACGATGACAGTTATTATGAGTTTATGCATTTTGATGTACCGAAGGAGTTCGGAGTCCCGGATGTGATCAGGACATGACGAGGAGTCTCGAAATGGTCGAGATGTAAAGAATGATATATTGGAAGCCTATGTTTGGACATCGGATGCATTCCAGGTGAAATCAGGATTTTACCGGAATACCGGGAGGGTTACCGGAACCCCCCGGGAGCATAATGGGCCAACATGGGCCTTGGAGGAGAGGTGAGAGGGCTGCCCTCATGGGCTGCGCGCCTCCCCCCTTCCCCTAGTCCTATTGGGACTAGGAGAGGTGGGCGCCCCCTCTCTCTCTCTCTCCCCCTTGGAGAATCCTAGTCCAACTAGGATTGGGGGGGGGGAATCCTACTCCCAGAGGGAGTAGGACTCTCTGGCGCGCCAGGCTTGGCCGGCCAGCCCCTCCCCCTTGGCTCCTTTATATACGGGGGCAGGGGGCACCCCAAAGAGAGACAAGTTGATCTACGGATCGTTCCTTAGCCGTGTGCGGTGCCCCCTTCCACCAAATTCCACCTCGATCATATCGTTGCAGTGCTTAGGCGAAGCCCTGCGCCGGTAACACATCAAGATCGTCACCACGCCGTCGTGCTGACGGAACTCTTCCTCGACGCTTTGTTGGATCGGAGCCCGGGGATCGTCATCGAGCTGAACGTGTGCCAAGAACTCGGAGGTGCCGGAGTAACGGTGCTGTGATCGGTTGGATCGTGAGGAGAACGTACGACTACTTCCTCTACGTTGTGTCAACGCTTCCGCTTCGGTCTACGAGGGTACGTAGACAACACTCTCCCCTCTCGTTGCTATGCATCACCATGATCTTGCGTGTGCGTAGGAATTTTTTTGAAATTACTACGTTCCCCAACAGTCTCATGGCAAATGGAAATCATTTGCTTGCCCAAATCAACAACAAACACCTTCTGGTAAATTTTAAAAGTTGATGTTTTCCCCTCTTTCCTTGTTCTCCTTGAGCCCAACTTTTTACCAGAGCCTCTTCTAGTTCTCCTTTACCTCTAGTAAGTTTAGCATGGCCATGGCTCAATCATTGATGGGGTAAAACCCCATTTTCCCCCTCTGGACAGCCACTGTTCACCTCTCTCTCCACCTCCCCTCTCATCTACTGGCTCTCTAGGGCATCCAATGCCACTCCTACATTGTTTACTCACCTCCCAAAACCCCCAGATACTATAAGACATGCCCATGGCACTATTAAAATGCCATGGCATACCATCGACGCGCTCTGGAGCATGCTATAGTGCACTCCCGCACTGTAGCTTGCCCATTCCAAGGCACTCGGCGACCTTGGGCGCCGGGTACGTGTCTCCCGAGGTCGCCTCGACGTCCACGGCACGCTAGCCAGTCGCCCCCTCCTTCCCCTCTCCCCTTCTCACCCTGCTGAGCTCGCCCGACACCGCCTAGCTCGGCTAGTGGGCGCACGAGCACGGGGCCCTCCTGGAGCTCGCCCTGCTCCCTCTCTCCTCTCCTCTCGGCCTGGACCACGCCCACAAGCACCGCAGGCACGCACCAGGATGCCCTTTTGGCCTCGGCAACGCCACGGGCCGTGGCCGTGCGCCCCGCCTACGGCACCTCCCGGCTGCGCCCGTATAAGTCCACCCTCGAGCCTTCTCTTGTCTCCAACTGCTCTCTCCCTCCTGTGCGCCCCCGGACCAACCCACTCCTCCTCCCGTGCCTTCTCCCTCCTCCTCTTCCGCCATTGCTGCCTCGGACCCCCGCTCAAATTCGAGCCGCCCCGGCCTCCCTTCCTCCTCTGAACCGGTCCACGGCACCCCTCAGGCCTCCACGAACCTCCCCAACACCCTAGGACCCCTCCTTCGCAGCCAAAGCGGGTGCCACCACCAAGCCCGCCGCCGCCATCCGCTGGACCCGAAGCCCTGCTCAACTCCAAGCATCGGTGCGTGCGTGCAGCACATGGACAGGTGCCCCTCGTCGCGCTGAGTCCGCTGGTGTGCTGGGCATCGATGGAGGTGGCCGGTGCCGCCAGGGAGAGCGCCGGCGCCGCTCGGCCTCGCCTCCCCTGCCTCTGCTCTGTTTGAGCGGGAGGAAGGAGACGGCCTGAGCACTGGGCCCCGCGGGTCAGCGACCTAGCGGGCTGGCCCCGCCCATTTAAGTGGAAACGGCTTCGTCCAGGGTCGCTTTCCTCGAGCGAAAGCGCGTTTCCACGGAGCCGCCTCCGACGTCACCCCCCAAGAGCGCGCGGCTGAGCTGCTGGGCCGGCCCAGTGGGTTCTGGCTCTAAGCCTCGCCCAGTGCGCTTTATAAGGTTGACATCTTTTCTTCCTTTTTCTATTTTTCTAAATGTTGTAAAATCTCTAGAAAATTCAGATGGACTCCAAATTTGATGATTCAAATTTCTAGTAGCTCATAAAATCATAATCTATCTCATGGTGCAACTTGCACATTTTTCCAGGAACTTTTTCGTCACAAACATTTATCAAACCTTGTTTTTCCTATTTCTGTGATGAACTTTAGAAAATCCCAGAGAGCTCAAAATTTATCCAAATTCCATGATTCAAATTCCTAGGTGTTCCTAAGTTCATAACTTAGCTTATGAACATTTTTATTAATACTTTCTGTACCACATAAATTATTGAGCCATTTCTTCATATTTACCAACTTTGAAAATTCATAGGAAATTCATTTGAACTCCAAATCCAGTGAAACCAATTCCTAGATGCTTCTAAAACCATCCTTTGTTAAATGGGTGCCTTTGCTCATTTTTCAAAAATATGTTTCTATACACTCCTTGCAATCCCATAAAACCCTTGATTCCATCATATCGAAATGTTTAGAAATATCCATTGACCCACTTCCAATGAAACCACTTTGGTCATTCCTCATATGACCAGGGGTATCCAATAAAAATCAACTTCATATTTTTAGAGCACTTTATTTTCTGCCTTGTTGTGTTGCTTATATGATTGCTTCGACGTTAGTTTACGAAGTACTTGGAGAAGGACCAGAATGATCTCAAGACTCTCATAAACCAGGCAAGCAGCCCTTTGACCATGTCTATGAAACCCTTTTTATGCATGTCATATATCACTTTATTGTTGTTGCAACGGAATCATGATGAGGTGGTAGCCACTTTGATGGGTTGCCTCCGTTAGTTCGTCGTTGATACTTGCATTGTGCATGGCCCTACCTCCTTATGAGGGTTATGCCGGTGGGAGTAGATAGGATGCTAAGTAGTGCTACGCAAAAAGGGACGGGTATATGCATGGTGATGGAGACAAAGTATTTTCAAAGGACTTTTCGAAAACCCCATCGGGTGCCACTTATGCCCGAGGGAGATGATGAGATGGGTAGCCACTTGATGACGAAGTGGTGTACCGAGGCAAGTGTGTGTGTTGTTTTCAAAAATGGATTGGTTTAAGTTGCGACCGTTATTCCAACCTTACATGCGAAACCACTCTACCCTTATATGGGAAAGGGCATTATTGATTACCTAGGCCGATACTAGCTTGGAGCCCGCATTACTAGTGACGGGAGAGTTGTTGGTGCGCTCTCTCGGGATGGGGTCGTGCCAGGTAGGGCGGCCATGACTGTTTTCACAGGGCACCGGATACACCGTTGTGTCCCCTCTCGGATGTTACGATCTCGAGTGAGTCTCGTATGATGTACATCGTGAGGATACGGAACAACGAGTGGACTCCTTGTTAGTGTCGTCTAGGGAAAGATAGTGATCGGGTGCTTACCCCGGGTACTTGAGGTACCGCGGGTCGTGGATGACATGGAAGTTCCCCGGATCTTGTGGGTAAAGTGTGCAACCTCTGTAGAGTGTAAAACTATTCGAATAGCCGTGTCCATGGTCAAGGACAGTTGGGTAACCGCTCTTGGGCTACGTCCACTTGTTTACAAACCAGTGTGAGTGGGAAGAACTACTTGGGTCTAGTCAAGGACTTGACATGATTGAGTTGGGTTGGTGCCCACTCTATTTATGTTGATATCTGTTACCTGTCCTCTTGGTTACTTGAATTCTCTGATGCATGTCTTACAAGTTGTTGAACATGTCATTGCACTCAAAACTAGCTTTCCGCAAAAATTTACCTATATCATGCATTGTTGTACCTTGAACCAAAACATGGGTTGCTTGCGAGTACATTCAAAGTACTCATTGGCTTACCACTGGTTATTTTATTGGCCAGGCATGAAAGAACAGGATATGATGAAGAATACTTCGAGACGAACATGCGAGCTAGGACGCTTCCCAGTCAGAATGCCTGTAGGGTTAAGGCAGATGGCATGGGTCCAAGTTATCGACGAAGATTTCCGCTGCAATGTTATACTCAAGACTTGACCATAATGGTCCTACTTGTGTAATACGGTATGTATGGATGTAAGACTCTTGTTATTCAGCTTCTGTGTGTTCAGTGAGCATTGATCTCTGGGATCACTGTACACGTGCATTCGGTGATCACGACTTATGAGTCGGGGTCCCCACACCCTTGAGGTTCGAACTCTGGGGTGCGCGCGGAGATTATGCTTCCTACCAACCTGTACCCCTCCGCCTCGCAAGGATCTAAGCTACGAAAAGAACAACACAAGAGACACAGAGTTTATACTGGTTCGGGCCACCGATGTGGTGTAATACCCTACTCCAGTGTGGTGGTGTGGTGGATTGCCTCTTGGGCTGATGATGAACAATACAAGGAAGAACAGCCTCACGAGGGTCTGTTCTTGGCCGGGGCGATGAACTGCTAAGAGGAGTTCAGTTGCCCTTCTCTCTGGATCCTAGCTGATTAGGTTTCTCGATCTCTAGATGCCAAGATGCCTTTACCCTGGGGGTGGCTAGTCCTATTTATAGGCGAAGGCCCTGGGCCTCTCCCCAAATATTGAGCGGGAAGGGCGCCAACAATTGGCCATTTTGAAGGGGAACATCTGGTACACTTATCCTGACTAAAGTTTGTCCTCGCCTGCCAAAGGCTCTGGTGGCGACACCGGCTTGGGCTCCACAGTGACCTCCTCCTTGTCGCGGAGCTGGTCTTGGTCTCGTTGCACCGAAATGGGTGAGTTTGCTTGATCCTTCTGCCTGCGCTTGCTCCCTTTGCACCAAAGAGGAAAGGGAGGACACTGCGCGGGCTAGCGCCCGCCTGGCGCCTTTGGTCGTCATGGCTTGCGTCATGGGCACCTCGTGAGGTACCCCGCCTTGATCTCTCCGCCTCCTCGCGAGCTAGCCTGATGAGGCCGCGCCTGAGGAAGCTCCGTATCGTCCGCCTCGCGAGGCTTGGCCCCTCGTGAGGGTCTTGGGTCTGTGTTGATGAAGATGGGCCGTGCTGGGCCCCCTTTGAGCCATGCCGCAGGCCGCAGGCAGGCAAGTTTGGGGACCCCCGTTCCCAGAACGCTGACAGTAGCCCCCGGGCCCAAAGCGCGCCCGGACTTGGCCGTGCAGGGAGGCGGAAGGGCAAGGGCGAAGCATCGCGAGCCCTAACAGCCTGCGGCCTCGGGCGCCGTGTGGCGGTTGATTGGACGTGGGTGGCACTGTTCCCCCACGCCCCCTTATTTTGTGCCATGCTAGGCAGACTTGTAGTTGGACATAGTCGCTCCCTTCCTTTCGTTCGTGCGCCCTCTGTCCTTCCTCCGCTCGAACTCCAGCTCCTGTTTTCAGCCCAATCTCGAACCTTCTCTCCCCCTTCCCATCGCCATGGCTCCAACGAAGAAGGGAAGAGGGAAGAAACCCACGGCTCCGCCTCGCTTGCTGCCATTGGTGGCCCCCGCCGTCGGCCGGTCGATCATACTCAATCGAGAGGGCCTGGGCAAGGTCAGCTTGGCTCTGGCTACTATCTTCAACAAGTGCGGGAGGACGACGGCCTGGCCCACGTCTCACTTCCCCACTAATAGGGTAATCATCGAGGTCCATTATTTTGCTGATGCCCTGTGGGCGGGTCTGGTTCCCCCCTTTTATGATTTCTTCAGAGCCGTGCTTTCCCACTACCAGATCCACATGATGCATCAGGGTCCTGAATCCATCACCCTTCTTTCGGTCTTCGCTTTTGTTTGCGAGGCAATGATGGGCATCCTTCCTTGGGTCGCCTTGTTGCGCCACTTCTTCTCTCTGCGCCCTGTCGACCCTACCCAATGCTCGGCGTGTGTGAGCTTCGTCGCCGCGTCTGAGACAGCGGCTTCAGGGATCGACTTCGGGCTTCCTTCGCCTTCGGCGGGGTTCCGCGAGCGGTGGCTGTACGTCGATGTCGGGGTGCCCAACTCCCTGCTGTCGAAGCCAACCTCGCCTGCTGTCCCCAATTCAGGCCGGGGCCAGGAGACGCTCGAGAGCCCCCGGCTCGCCTTCATTTGGCACCGCTTCACGTTCTTGAAGTCGATCGGCGTGACAGTGCCCAAGGTGGTGAAGGAGTTCCTGTTACGCCGCATTGCTCCTCTCCAACGCCACTCCCGCAGGATGTGGGCCTTCAGTGGGCGTGGTGATCGTATGAGGCTTCAGGAAGAGGATCTGACGCCTGAGGTGCTGAGGACAGTGCTCCTGATCCGGACTGGTGACCCCAACCCGGGTAGCATCCAGCGGGGAGGGGCCCTGCTGTATTTCTGCCAGAACAGGGACGATTTTGTTAAGCAGATGCCTATCTTCGATGAGTGGGGGCTGCGCCCCGCCGGCCTCCAGGGGCCTCGCAAGAACCCAGTGGTGGTGACTGCCCTTCCAGTCGGCCAAGGCGACTCTTCCTCAAGTGGCGGAGCAAGGAGGCATGAGGCGCCAGAGGCCGAGGGGGCTCCCGGTAGGGTGACAGCGCCGGGTGATGCCCATGAAGGGGCAGCTCCCGGGGCCGGTGCTGCTGAGACTGAGGGTGGCGAGCAGCCGCCCCCAGCTCCTGGGGCTGAGGCTCCTGAGGCCCCAGCTGTGCTTCCTGGCGAGGCGATTGGCAGCACGCGTCAGGCAGGCGCTCCTGACGCAGATCGCCTCGACGCTCCGTCTTCGTCGCAGGTTGATCCCTGCGCTCTTCTCTTGGGCCGCTTCCGCGTGGACTTTGAGGCCCTCCGGAGGAAAAGGGAGGCCCTAGGCGACAACTACCCTTGTCGCCTGCTGAAGCGTAGGAAGTACTTCGCCACTGATGAGTAAGCCTTCTCCTTTTCCAGCTTCCGATCCTCCTGTTGCTTTTACTGACCCTTGCTCTGTAGGCCCCTTCCGGCCGAGCTCGCGGAGGAGGCTGAGGTGTCGTCCCCCTTGGCTTCGCCCCCCCCCCCCCGCCGTTCTCAGGTGCTCCAAGCAGCACATCCCTCGTGGTGAGGGCGATCGGCGGGGCGAATCGTCCCGAGGTGCATCGGGGTCCTGCGTACCCCCCGATCTTTCTTTGCGGGCCTTCTCATGGCATAGCCAGCCTGCCGTGGGCTACTCGTTTGGTCGTGAACTGCGACTGGCTGAGGCGATCCCTGCGCCCTTCATCCGGAGACGGGCTGGCTCCAGGCCGGGCTTCTGGCGTGGCACGCCAGGCTGTCGCGAGGGCGCCAGCCCCCAGCCCCCTGCCTGGAGGGGGGCGCGGATTTGTGGTCCCGGCGCTTGCTTGGGGTAGACGATGGTGAGGAAGACGTGCTCAAGCGCGCCCGAGAACGCCGCGCTTGTCGCCAAGGATTCCTTCGTAGGGCGGCTGACGCGGTGAGTCTGCTTGGGGAGGAGCTTACTGATGAAGACGCACGCCTCGAGGCCAAGGGCATGCGCCTGGCTGCAGAGAGGCACGCGCTGGAGGGGGCCATTGCCCTTGCGTGTCATCAGCGCGATCTCGATGATGAAGAGGCGAAGGCGTCATTGGAGGCTTCTCGTGAGGCCCAATCTCGGGCCGCTGAGGAGGCCCGAGAGGCTGACCGGCGGAGAGAAGCTGCGGAGGAGCGGGCTCAGGAGCTCCTGGCCTGGTGCCACTCACTGGAGGAGCAGGCGGAGCGGCGCGAGGCAGCTCTCGCGTCGATGAAGGTGGCCTCTGGCGACCCAGCAGTGCTCCAGAAGCGTGAGGAGGCGTTGACGCTAGAAGCCGCCGAACGCACCCGCGAGTACGAGCGGCTGGAGACGAGGGAGCTCTTGGTGACGCAGGCGGAGGATGATGTCGCTGCGCGGGAAGCCCGTGTCCTGGAGGAGGTTGGACGTCGGGTGGCGATGGCGCGCCAAGACCTCGAGCGCGAGTTCGAGGGGAGGTTGGGGTTGATCCGGGTCGAGGCTGAAGGTAGGACCGCAGCCCTGAGGACCAAGCTGGAGGAAGCGACGTGGCGGGCTGATGATCTTCGGGCCACGCTTGAGGTAGCGCAAGGGGAGTCAACCACCTTCCGGGATGAGGTGCTCCGTCTTCGCCAGCGAGTGGAGGAGGCTGAGGCTGTCATGCGCCAGAATGCGGATGAGATACGTCAGCGGCAGGTCCTGGAGGATGAACACGGCCCCATGCTCTCCATGCTCCGGGAAAGAGCCAACACAGCCTTGGGCAACATCTGCGAGGCGGCTGTTGGCGAGCCGCACGCAATCAACTACACCGGCAACCTTCAGTTCTTCACTGCCGTGGTGACGCAGCTGGAGGCGCGGTCGGTCAGGGCCGATAGGTTGGTGGAGGAGAGGAGCCGCGCCTTGCTCGGGCGCGCCTTTTCCCGTGTCCTCAGCCATCTCCGGAACATGGACCCCCACTTTGACTTCAACACCGCCATCGCCCCAGTCCCCCAGGCTGTCCGAGACGACCTGGCGCACTGGGTGGAAGACAACGTGGATGCTCTTGTTAGGGCCTTCGCTTCGGACAACGACGACGTGATTGTGGCTGCTGACGAGGGCGGCGTGGTGAACGGCCCTGACGCCGCTGGCGGCAACGCACACAGCGATGGCGAGTCTAGCGATGCCAGCGACGGTTCGGGAGGTGCTCCTGAGGATGCATTGGGCGATTTATCCGACTGATTATGCATTGTCCCTATTTCCTTACCCTGCACGAATAGAACTCAGGTTTTGTCCTGACGATTGTGAGAGCATTTTGGGAGGGGGAGCCCCTTATGTAAAACTTGTGTTCATCGTATTAGTAGACGTTGCACTGCCTGTGCGTCCGCGCCTGGTGGTTGGCTGTTGGAAATATGCCCTAGAGGCAATAATAAAAGCATTATTATTATATTTCCTTATTCATGATAATTGTCTTTATTCGTGCTATAATTGTGTTATCCGGAAATCATAATACATGTGTGAATAACAGACAACAATATGTCCCTAGTGAGCCTCTAGTTGACTAGCTCGTTGATCGACAGATAGTCATGGTTTCCTAACTATGGACATTGGATGCCATCGATAACGGGATCACATCATTAGGAGAATGATGTGATGGACAAGACCCAATCCTAAACATAGCATAAGATCGCATAGTTCGTTTGCTAGAGTTTTTCAATGTCAAGTATCCTTTCCTTAGACCATGAGATCGTGTAACTCCCGGATACCGTAGGAGTGCTTTGGGTGTGCCAAACATCACAACGTAACTGCGTGACTATAAAGGTATACTACGGGTATCTCTGAAAGTGTCTGTTGGGTTGACATGGATCGAGACTGGGATTTGTCACTCCGCTTGACGGAGAGGTATCACCGGGCCCTCTCGGTAATGCATCATCATAATGAGCTCAGTGTGATCAAAGTGTTTGATCACGGGATCATGCATTACGATACGAGAAAAGTGACTTGCCGGTAACGAGATTGAACGAGGTATTGGGATACCGATGATCGAATCTCGGGCAAGTAAAATACCGATTGACAAAGGGAATCGTATACGGGATTAATTGAATCCTCGACATCGTGGTTCATTCGATGAGATCATTGTGGAGCATGTGGGAGCCAACATGGGTATCCAGATCCCACTGTTGGTTATTGCCCGAGAGCCGTCTCGGTCATGTCTGCATGTCTCCCGAACCCGTAGGGTCTACACACTTAAGGTTAGGTGACGCTAGGGTTGTGAAGATATGTATATGCAGTAACCCGAATGTTGTTCGGAGTCCCGGATGAGATCCCGGACGTCACGAGGAGTTCCGGAATGGTCCGGAGGTAAAGAATTATATATAGGAAGTGCTATTTCGGCCATCGGGACAAGTTTCGGGGTTATCGGTATTGTACCGGGACCACCGGAGGGGTCCCGGGGGTCCACCAGGTGGGGCCACCTGCCCTGGTGGGCCACATGGGCCTTAGGGGGTGCGCCTTGGCCTGCTTGGGCCAAGGGGAACCTGCCCCAAAGGGCCCATGCGCCTAGGGTTCCATCTAGGAGGAGTCCTAGTGGTGGAAGGCACCTCCTAGATGGCTTGGGGGGAGGGTAACCTCCCTGGCCGCCGCCCCCTTGGGAGATTAGATCTCCCAGGGCCGGCGCCCCCCCAGAGGCCTATATAAAAGGGGGAGGGGAGGGGGGGCTGCGCACCCCAATGCCCTGGCGCCTCCCTCTCCCTCTCCAACACATCCTCCTCCTCCCGTAGTTGTTAGCGAAGCCCTGCCGAAGTTCTGCTGCATCCACCACCACGCCGTCGTGCTGCTGGATCTTCATCAACCTCTCCTTTCCCCTTGCTGGATCAAGAAGGAGGAGACGTCACGCTTTCTGTACGTGTGTTGAACACGGAGGTGCCGTCCGTTCGGCACTAGATCATCGGTGAATTGGATCACGGCGAGTACGACTACCTCATCCACGTTCACTCGAACGCTTCCTTTGCAATATACAAAGTGGTATGTAGATGCTATCTAATCTGAATACTCGTTGCTAGATGAACTCATAGATGGATCTTGGTGAAACCGTAGGAAAATTTTTAATTTTCTGCAACGTTCCCCAACAGTGGCATCATGAGCTAGGTCTATGCGTAGTTCTTCTTGCGCGAGTAGAACACAATTTGTTGTGGGCGTAGATGTTGTCAACTCTTCTTGCCGCTACTAGTCTTATCTTGCTTCAGTGGTATTGTGGGATGAAGCGGCCCGGACCAACCTTACACGTACGCTTACGTGAGACCGGTTCCACCGACTAACATGCACTAGTTGCATAAGGTGGCTGGCGGGTGTCTTTCTCTCCCACTTTAGTTGGAGCGGATTCGATGAAAAGGGTCCTTATGAAGGGTAAATAGAAGTTGACAAATCACGTTGTGGCTTTTACGTAGGTAAGAAAACGTTCTTGCTAGAACCCTAATTCAGCCACGTAAAACTTGCAACAACAATTAGAGGACGTCTAACTTGTTTTTGCAGCAAGTGCTTTGTGATATGATATGGCCAAAGTTGTGATGAATGATGAATGATCTATATGTGATGTATGAGATGTTCATGCTATTGTAATAGGAATCACGACTTGCATGTCTATGAGTATGACAACCGGCAGGAGCCATAGGAGTTGTCTTTATTTTTTGTATGACCTGCGTGTCATTGAGAATCGCCATGTAAATTACTTTACTTTATTGCTAAACGCGTTAGCCATAGTAGTAGAAGTAATAGTTGGCGAGCAACTTCATGGAGACACGATGATGAAGATCATGATGATGAAGATCATGGTGTCAAGCCGGTGACAAGATGATCATGGAGCCCCAAGATGGAGATCGAAGGAGCTATGTGATATTGGCCATATCATGTCACGTTTATTATTTGATTGCATGTGATGTTTATCATGTTTTGCATCTTGTTTACTTAGAACGACGGTAGTAAATAAGATGATCCCTCATCATAATTTCAAGAAAGTGTTCTCCCTAACTGTGCACCGTTGCGACAGTTCGTTGTTTCGAAGCACCACGTGATGATCGGGTGAGATAGATTCTAACGTTCACATACAACGGGTGTAAGACAGATTTACACACGCGAAACACTTAGGTTGACTTGACGAGCCTAGCATGTACAGACATGGCCTCGGAACACAGAAGACCGAAAGGTCGAGCATGAGTCGTATAGAAGATACGATCAACATGAAGATGTTCACCGATGTTGACTAGTCCGTCTCACGTGATGATCGGACACGGCCTAGTTGACTCGGATTATGTAATACTTAGATGACTAAAAGAGGGATGTCTATCGAAGTGGGAGTTCATTAAATAATTTGATTAAATGAACTTTATTATCATGAACTTAGTCTAAATATTTACAATATGTCTTGTAGATCAAATGGCCAACGTAGTCCTCAACTTCAACGCGTTCCTAGAGAAAACCAGGCTGAAAGACGATGGTAGCAACTATACGGACTGGGTCCGGAACCTGAGGATCATCCTCATAGCTGCCAAGAAAGATTATGTCCTACGAGCACCGCTGGGTGACGCACCTATTCTCCCTGCAGAACAAGACGTTATGAACGCTTGGCAGTCACGCTGCGATGATTACTCCCTCGTTCAGTGCGGCATGCTTTACAGCTTAGAGCCGGGGCTCCAAAAGCGTTTTGAGAGACATGGAGCATATGAGATGTTCGAAGAGCTGAAAATGGTTTTCCAAGCTCATGCCCGGGTCGAGAGATATGAAGTCTCTGACAAATTCTTTAGCTGTAAGATGGAGGAAAATGGCTTTGTCAGTGAGCACATACTCAAGATGTCTGGGTTGCACAACCGCTTGACTCAACTGGAAGTTAATCTCCCGGATGAAGCGGTCATTGACAGAATCCTCCAGTCGCTTCCACCTAGCTACAAGAGCTTTGTGATGAACTACAATATGCAGGGGATGGTAAAGACCATTCCTGAGGTATATGCTATGCTGAAATCAGCAGAGGTAGAAATCAAGAAGGAGCATCAAGTGTTGATGGTGAATAAAACCACTAAGTTCAAGAAGGGCAAGGGTAAAAAGAACTTCAAGAAGGACGGCAAAGAAGTTGCCGCGCCCGGTAAGCAAGTTGCCGGGAAGAAGCCAAAGAATGGACCCAAGCCCGAGACTGAGTGTTTTTATTGCAAGGGAAGTGGTCACTGGAAGCGGAACTGCCCCAAATACTTAGCGGACAAGAAGGCCGGCGAAACCAAAGGTATATGTGATATACATGTAATTGATGTGTACCTTACCAGTACTCGTAGTAGCTCTTGGGTATTTGATACCGGTGTAGTTGCTCACATTTGTAACTCAAAGCAGGAGCTGCGGAATAAACGGAGACTGGCGAAGGACGAGGTGATGATGCGCGTCGGGAATGGTTCCAAGGTCGATGTGATCGCCGTCGGCACGCTACCTCTACATTTACCTACGGGATTAGTGTTAAACCTCAATAATTGTTATTTAGTGCCAAGTTTGAGCATGAACATTGTGTCTGGATCTTGTTTAATTCGAGATGGCTACTCATTTAAATCCGAGAATAATGGTTGTTCTATTTATATGAGAGATATGTTTTATGGTCATGCTCCAATGGTTAATGGTTTATTCTTAATGAATCTCGTACGTGATGATACACATATTCATAGTGTGAATACCAAAAGAGTTAAAGTTGATAACAATAGTCCCACATATTTGTGGCACTGCCGCCTTGGTCACATAGGTGTCAAACGCATGAAGAAGCTCCATGCAGATGGACTTTTAGAGTCTCTTGATTATGAATCATTTGACACGTGCGAACCATGCCTCATGGGTAAAATGACCAAGACTCCGTTCTCAGGAACAATGGAGCGAGCAACCAACTTATTGGAAATCATACATACTGATGTGTGCGGTCCAATGAGTGTTGAGGCTCGCGGTGGCTATCGTTATGTTCTCACCCTCACTGATGACTTAAGTAGATATGGGTATGTCTACTTAATGAAACACAAGTCTAAGACCATTGAAAAGTTCAAGGAATTTCAGAGTGAGGTTGAAAATCAACGTGATAGAAAGATCAAGTTTCTACGATCAGATCGTGGAGGAGAATACTTGAGTCACGAATTTGGCACACACTTAAGAAAATGTGGAATAGTTTCACAACTCACGCCGCCTGGAACACCTCAGCGTAATGGTGTGTCCGAACATCGTAATCGCACTCTATTAGATATGGTGCGATCTATGATGTCTCTTACCGACTTACCGCTATCTTTTTGGGGCTATGCTTTAGAGACTGCTGCATTCACTTTAAATAGGGCTCCGTCGAAATCCGTTGAGACGACACCGTATGAATTATGGTTTGGGAAGAAACCTAAGCTGTCGTTTCTAAAAGTTTGGGGATGCGATGCTTATGTCAAGAAACTTCAACCTGAAAAGCTCGAACCCAAGTCGGAAAAATGTGTCTTCATAGGATACCCGAAAGAAACTGTTGGGTATACCTTCTACCTCAGATCCGAAGGCAAGATCTTTGTTGCCAAGAATGGATCCTTTCTAGAGAAAGAGTTTCTCTCGAAAGAAGTAAGTGGGAGGAAAGTAGAACTTGATGAAGTGTTACCCCTTGAACCGGAGAATGGCGAAACTCAGGAAAACGTTTCTGAGGTGCCTGCACCGACTAGAGAGGAAATTAATGATGATGATCAAGATGCTTCTAATAAAGCTCCTACTGAAATTCGAAGGTCCACAAGGACACGTTCCGCACCAGAGTGGTACGGCAACCCTGTCTTGGATATCATGTTGTTAGACAACGGTGAACCTTCGAACTATGAGGAAGCAATGGCGGGCCCGGATTCCGACAAATGGCTGGAAGCCATGAAATCCGAGATAGGATCCATGTATGAAAACGAAGTATGGACTTTGACTGACTTGCCCGTTGAACGGCGAGCGATAGAAAATAAATGGATCTTTAAGAAGAAGACGGACGCGGATGGTAATGTGACCATCTATAAAGCTCGGCTTGTCGCTAAGGGTTATCAACAAGTTCAAGGGGTTGACTACGATGAGACTTTCTCACCGGTAGCGAAGCTAAAGTCCGTCCGAATCATGTTAGCAATTGCCGCATTCTATGATTATGAAATATGGCAAATAGACGTCAAAACGGCATTCCTTAATGGTTTCCTTAAGGAAGAATTGTATATGATGCAACCGGAAGGTTTTGTCGATCCTAAGAATGCTGACAAGGTGTGCAAGCTCCAACGCTCGATTTATGGGCTGGTGCAAGCATCTCGGAGTTGGAACATTCGCTTTGATGAGATGATCAAAGCGTTTGGGTTTACACAGACTTATGGAGAAGCCTGTGTTTACAAGAAAGTGAGTGGGAGCTCTGTAGCATTTCTCATATTATATTTAGACGACATACTTTTGATGGGAAATGATATAGAACTCTTGGACAGCATTAAAGCCTACTTGAATAAGAGTTTTTCAATGAAGGACCTTGGAGAAGCTGCTTATATATTAGGCATCAAGATCTATAGAGATAGATCGAGACGCCTCATAGGTCTTTCACAAAGCACATACCTTGATAAGATATTGAAGAAGTTCAATATGGATCAATCTAAGAAAGGGTTCTTACCTGTATTACAAGGTGTGAAATTGAGATCAGCTCAATGTCCGACCACGGCAGAAGATATAGAAGAGATGAGCGTCATCCCCTATGCCTCAGCCATAGGTTCTATTATGTATGCCATGCTGTGTACCAGACCTGATGTAAACCTTGCCGTAAGTTTGGTAGGTAGGTACCAAAGTAATCCCGGCAAGGAACACTGGACAGCGGTCAAGAATATCCTGAAGTACCTGAAAAGGACTAAGGAAATGTTTCTCGTTTATGGAGGTGACGAAGAGCTCGTCGTAAAAGGTTACGTCGACGCTAGCTTCGACACAGATCTGGATGACTCTAAGTCACAAACCGGATACGTGTATATTTTGAATGGTGGGGCAGTAAGCTGGTGCAGTTGCAAGCAAAGAGTCGTGGCGGGATCTACATGTGAAGCGGAGTACATGGCAGCCTCGGAGGCAGCACATGAAGCAATTTGGGTGAAGGAGTTCATCACCGACCTCGGAGTCATACCCAATGCGTCGGGGCCAATCAAGCTCTTCTGTGACAACACTGGAGCTATTGCACTTGCAAAGGAGCCCAGGTTTCACAAGAAGACAAGGCACATCAAGCGTCGCTTCAACTCCATTCGTGAAAATGTTCAAGATGGAGACATAGAGATTTGTAAAGTGCACACGGATCTGAATGTCGCAGATCCGTTGACTAAACCTCTCCCTAAGGCAAAACATGATCAGCACCAGAACTCTATGGGTGTTCGATTCATCACAATGTAACTAGATTATTGACTCTAGTGCAAGTGGGAGACTGTTGGAAATATGCCCTAGAGGCAATAATAAAAGCATTATTATTATATTTCCTTATTCATGATAATTGTCTTTATTCGTGCTATAATTGTGTTATCCGGAAATCGTAATACATGTGTGAATAACAGACAACAATATGTCCCTAGTGAGCCTCTAGTTGACTAGCTCATTGATCGACAGATAGTCATGGTTTCCTGACTATGGACATTGGATGCCATCGATAACGGGATCACATCATTAGGAGAATGATGTGATGGACAAGACCCAATCCTAAACATAGCATAAGATCGCATAGTTCGTTTGCTAGAGTTTTACAATGTCAAGTATCCTTTCCTTAGACCATGAGATCGTGTAACTCCCGGATACCGTAGGAGTGCTTTGGGTGTGCCAAACGTCACAACGTAACTGGGTGACTATAAAGGTATACTACGGGTATCTCTGAAAGTGTCTGTTGGGTTGACATGGATCGAGACTGGGATTTGTCACTCCGCTTGACGGAGAGGTATCACCGGGCCCTCTCGGTAATGCATCATCATAATGAGCTCAGTGTGATCAAAGTGTTTGATCACGGGATCATGCATTACGATACGAGAAAAGTGACTTGCCGGTAACGATATTGAACGAGGTATTGGGATACCGACGATCGAATCTCGGGCAAGTAAAATACCGATTGACAAAGGGAATCGTATACGGGATTAATTGAATCCTCGACATCGTGGTTCATCCGATGAGATCATCGTGGAGCATGTGGGAGCCAACATGGGTATCCAGATCCCGCTGTTGGTTATTGCCCGAGAGCCATCTCGGTCATGTCTGCATGTCTCCCGAACCCGTAGGGTCTACACACTTAAGGTTAGGTGACGCTAGGGTTGTGAAGATATGTATATGCAGTAACCCGAATGTTGTTCGGAGTCCCAGATGAGATCCCGAACGTCACGAGGAGTTCCGGAATGGTCCGGAGGTAAAGAATTATATATAGGAAGTGTTATTTCTGCCATCGGGACAAGTTTCGGGGTTATCGGTATTGTACCGGGACCACCGGAGGGGTCTCGGGGGTCCACCAGGTGGGGCCACCTGCCCTGGTGGGCCACATGGGCCTTAGGGGGTGCACCTTGGCCTGCTTGGGCCAAGGGGAACCTGCCCCAAAGGGCCCATGCGCCTAGGGTTCCATCTAGGAGGAGTCCTAGTGGTGGAAGGCACCTCCTAGATGGCTTGGGGGGGAGGGTAACCTCCCTGGCCGCCGCCCCCTTGGGAGATTAGATCTCCTAGGGCCGGCGCCCCCCCAGAGGACTATATAAAAGGGGGAGGGGAGGGGGGGCTGCGCACCCCAATGCCCTGGCGCCTCCCTCTCCCTCTCCAACACATCCTCCTCCTCCCGTAGTTGTTAGCGAAGCCCTGCCGGAGTTCTGCTGCATCCACCACCACGCCGTCGTGCTGCTGGATCTTCATCAACCTCTCCTTTCCCCTTGCTGGATCAAGAAGGAGGAGACGTCACGCTTTCTGTATGTGTGTTGAACACGGAGGTTCCGTCCGTTCGGCACTAGATCATCGGTGAATTGGATCACGGCGAGTACGACTACCTCATCCACGTTCACTCGAACGCTTCCGTTGCAATCTACAAAGTGGTATGTAGATGCTATCTAATCTGAATACTCGTTGCTAGATGAACTCATAGATGGATCTTGGTGAAACCGTAGGAAAAATTTTAATTTTCTGCAACGTTCCCCAACATTGGCTAGTTTACCTTTGTTTCGTGCGGGCCCTGAGGTAACCTGCGGGTGGCTGTGGCGCCTTGAGTGTTCTCTAATCGAATCCGTAGGATGTGAGAGTGTCGGGGGCGGCGAGCTTCATAGGCGTTGGCCTTCTTCACAGGCTCCGGGCCTTTTCCAAAAAGGATAATCTTCACAGGCATTCACCTTCTTCACAGGCTCCGGGCCTTTTCCAAAAAGGATAATCTTCACAGGCATTTGCCTTCTTCACAGGCTCCGGGCCTTTTCCAAAAAGGATAATCTTCATAGGCATTCGCCTTCTTCACAGGCTCCGGGCCTTTTCCAAAAAGGATAATCTTCACAGGCATTTGCCTTCTTCAAAGGCTCCGGGCCTTTCCCAAAAAGGAAAATCTTCACAGGCATTCGCCTTCTTCACAGGCTCCGGGCCTTTTCCAAAAAGGATAATCTTCACAGGCATTCGCCTTCTTCACAGGCTCCGGGCCTTTTCCAAAAAGGATAATCTTCACAGGCATTCGCCTTCTTCACAGGCTCTGGGCCTTTTCCAAAAAGGATAATCTTCACAATCATTGGAAATCCTCCCGAGAGGACGCGGCGTGGCAGTCTGGGCTGCGCGCAAGCTAGGCCTGACCCAACTGGCGAGGGGCTCGCGAGGGGAGGCAGCTGAGGCGGGGCGGCTCATTATTACGTGAGAGTGTCACGGGGTGGCGAGCTTCACAGGTACCGGCCTTGCTTCATATCGCCAGATGAGGGCCCCGCCTTGCGCCACACTCTAGTGCCATCAACAACGACCGGAAACCAGGACGCCGCCGATGGGGTAGAGCGGTCGCCAGCAGTTCCCCCGACGACCACGGGTCCTCCGCCAGGGGTAGGCCCTGAGGCACCTCCCCAGCAGAGGGCCTACCTCCTGAGAACGCCTAGCTCCGAACACCGCGGTGGTGATGTCGGATCTCTGCCCCTCTCCTGTAGCTCCCTGCGCCCTCCTCCCGAGGGGTAGGAGACCGTGAGAGTGGGGCAGCTGCCCGCTGTGGCGACCTGCACCTCCTGCGATCCATGATTAGTGTATGCCTGCTCCTAAGGAAGTAGCGGTACCCGATAATCATTGCTTCCAGCGTGGCCGGTGGGGCCATCCTTGGGCTCCTGGAAGGCCTCAGCTTCTGGTGCCTCGTTCCCCCAGCCTGGGTTGAGGAGCGAGCCTTGTTCGCCCTCGTGAGGGTGCCTCTGGTCCATCATGTGGGGCACGTATTCTTCTGGCGCCGTCATCCCGAAGGCCACGCCGTAGTGCTCCGCGTGCCATGCAGCTTCGCTCGACGCGCCCACCGTGGGGTGGTAGCGCGGCTGTCCACTGAGACCGTGGGTCGCGTCGAGTCCTTCTTCTTCACGGACCGGGGGCGGGGGTAGCGTCGCCGCCGGCCCGGTGCTGACAGCGTCGCCGGCGTTGGAGTAGCCTTGGAGCCCACGGGCATGCGTGGAGCCCCCGTGTGGGCCGCCCTGGGCTTGAGGCGGGAGCTGGGTGCAGAAGGGGTGAGCCCCCGAGGCGGCAAAGCCCAGGAGCTCGGCGACCCGCTCTAGCAGCACGTCACGGCCGCCTTCCAGCAGCCTGCACTGTAGCAGCTCCCGGGCCACCATGAGCGCGGCCCTCAAGTTCGCCTCCTCCCGACGGGTGTACGGTGTCGCGGTCGCGGCGTGATTGGAGGCCCTTGCTGCCGACCGCGCTTGTCGCGGTGTAAGGGCCGTCGAAGCCTGTCCGCGTCGCCCGCGGCCCGCAGCGCCCTGCGGACCGCGAGCTGCCTGGGGCACAGGGTCGCCCGAGGCGAGCGACTCTGTGCGGGCGGGCCATGCCGCCCATGGATCTGGGTTGCCCACCTGGTCGCCGGACATGGTGATGACGATGCGGCGGGGCATGAAGTGGTAGACGGTGGATTCCGGTGCACCCTACCTGGCGCGCCAAATGTTGGATTTTGGGTTTCGGCAGACCCTTGAGGAACTCTGCGGTGCGCGCGGAGATTACGCTTCCTACCAACCTGTACCCCTCCGCCTCGCAAGGATCTAAGCTACGAGAAGAACAACACAAGAGACACAGAGTTTATACTGGTTCGGGCCACCGATGTGGTGTAATACCCTACTCCAGTGTGGTGGTGTGGTGGATTGCCTCTTGGGCTGATGATGAACAATACAAGGAAGAACAGACTCACGAGGGTCTGTTCTTGGCCGGGGCGATGAACTGCTAAGAGGAGTTCAGTCGCCCTTCTCTCTGGATCCTAGCTGATTAGGTTTCTCGATCTCTAGATGCCAAGATGCCTTTACCCTGGGGGTGGCTAGTCCTATTTATAGGCGAAGGCCCTGGGCCTCTCCCCAAATATTGGGCGGGAACGGCGCCAACAATTGGCCATTTTGAAGGGGAACATCTGGTACACTTATCCTGACTAAAGTTGGTCCTCGCCTGCCAAAGGCTCTGGTGGTGACGCCGGCTTGGGCTCCATAGTGACCTCCTCCTTGTCGCGGAGCTGGCCTTGGTATCGTTGCACCAAAATGGATGCCTTTGCTTGATCCTTCTGCCTGCTCTTGCTACCTTTGCACCAAAGAGGAAAGGGAGGAGACTGCGCGGGCTGGCACCCGCCTGGCGCCTTTGGTCATCATGGCTTGAGTCATGGGCACCTCGTGAGGTACCCCGCCTTGATCTCTCCGCCTCCTCGCGAGCCAGCCTGATGAGGCCGCGCCTGAGGAAGCTCTGTGTCGTCCGCCCGGCGAGGCTTGGCCCCTCGCGAGGGTCTTGGGTCTGTGTTGAAGAAGATGGGCCGTGCTGGGCCCCCTTTGATCCACGCCACAGGCCGCAGGTAGGCAAGTCTGGGGACCCCCATTCCCAGAACGCTGACAGCGGCGTGGTCTTGTCGTCCTCTCCCACAGGCTGTACTGGAGGAGGCAAATGCTTGTGCCCCGATTTCACACAGGACAAGTTAACTCTGAAGTGCCCAGTGGGGATCGGGTGGTTGTGGAACGTGGGTTGCAAGGGGTTCATTATCATCCCCTCTCCCACGTCCACTGATACGTCTCCAACGTATCTATAATTTTTGATTGTTCATGCTATTATATTATCTGTTTTGGATGTTTATGGGCTTTATTAAACACTTTTATATTATTTTTGGGACTAACCTGTTAACCCAGAGCCCAGTGCCAGTTCCTGTTTTTTCCTTGTTTCAGTGTTTCATAGAAAAGGAATATCAAACGGAGTCCAAACGGAATGAAACCTTCGGGAGAGTTATTTTTGGAACAGAAGCAATCCAGAAGACTTGGGCTGTACGTAAGGGAAGCAATGAGGAAGGCACGAGGCAGGGAGCGCGCCCACCCCCCTAGGCGCGCCCTCCACCCTCGTGGGCCCCTCGTGCCTCCCCTGACGTATTTCTTCCTCCTATATATACCAATATACCCTAAAACCATCGAATACAGAATAGATCGGGAGTTCCGCCGCCGCAAGCCTCTGTAGCCACCAAAAACCAATCGGGACCGTGTTCTGGCACCCTGCCAGAGGGGGGGGGGACCCTCACCGGTGTCCATCTTCATCATCCCGGCGCTCTCCATGACGAGGAGGGAGTAGTTCACCCTCGGGGCTGAGGGTATGTACCAGTAGCTATGTGTTTGATCTCTCTCTCTCTCTCTCGTGTTCTTGAGGTGATACGATCTTGATGTATCACGAGCTTTGCTATTATAGTTGGATCTTATGATGTTTCTCCCCCTCTACTCTCTTGAAATGGATTGAGTTTTCCCCATTGAAGTTATCTTATCAGATTGAGTCTTTAATGATTTGAGAACACTTGATGTATGTCTTGCGTGGGATAACCGTGGTGACAATGGGTTATTCTATTGATCCACTTGATGTATGTTTTGGTGATCAACTTGCGGGTTCCACCCATAAACCTATGCATAGGGGTTGGCACACGTTTTCGTCTTGACTCTCCGGTAGAAACTTTGGGGCAATCTTTGAAGTACTTTGTGTTGGTTTGAGCAGATGAATCTGAGATTGTGTGATGCATATCGTATAATCATACCCACGGATACTTGAGGTGACATTGGAGTATCTAGGTGACATTAGGGTTTTGGTTGATTTGTGTCTTAAGGTGTTATTCTAGTAAGAACTCTTGAATAGATCGATATGAAAGAATAACTTTGACGTGGTTTCGTACCCTACCATAATCTCTTTGTTTGTTCTCCGATATTAGTGTCTTTGGAGTGACTCTTTGTTGCATGTTGAGGGATAGTTATATGATCCAATTATGTTATTATTGTGAGAGAACTTCCACTAGTGAAAGTATGAACCCTAGGCCTTGTTACCTAGCATTGCAATACCGTTTACGCTCACTTTTATCATTAGTTACCTTGCTGTTTTTATATTTTCAGATTACAAAAACTTATATCTACCTTCCATATTGCACTTGTATCACCATCTCTTTGCCGAACTAGTGCACCTATACAATTTACCATTGTATTGGGTGTGTTGGGGACACAAGAGACTCTTTGTTATTTGGTTGCAGGGTTGTTCGAGAGAGACCATCTTCGTCCTACGCCTCCCACAGATTGATAAACCTTAGGTCATCCACTTGAGGGAAATTTGCTATTATCCTACAAATCTCTGCACTTGGAGGCCCAACAACGTCTACAAGAAGAAGGTTATGTAGTAGACATCAAGCTCTTTTCTGGCGCCGTTGCCGGGGAGGTGAGTGCTTGAAGGTATATATTTAGATCTTGCAATCGAATCTTTTAGTTTCTTGTTTTATCACTAGTTTAGTTTATAAAAGAAAACTACAAAAAATGGAATTGAGTTTGCCTCATATGCTTCATCTTTTTAATATCTTTCGTGAGTATGATGGAAAGTAAAATTGTGCCGAAGTGTTAGAAGAAGAATGCATTAAAATATTTGGCACTAAATCTTTGAATGATGAGCATGATTGCAATGTTGTTAGTATGAACTCCTTGAATATCCATAGTACTAATGATGATTGCACTAGTCATGATGAAAATATCTCTTATAAGCATGTCGATTTTTGTGGAGTGCATAGAGTTTGCAAGTACATACCAAACAGGGAAGATAGATTTTTCAAGAGGCGTAAGTATTTGGAAACTAAATGGTTGCAAGAAAGGCTAGATGTTTGTGCTGAAAATTTAAACTTTCTTAGTCGTACTTGTGAACTTAGCAATGAACGTGATCATTTCAGAACCCAATGCAAATTGTTTCATGATCGTATCATGTCCAAAAATTGTGATGACTTGATTTCCCTTGCACATCATAATGAATTTAGTTTGCTCTTGGATTATAAAGAAATGAAACGTATAACTGAGGTTATTCCAGAATTTTCCCTTTATAGAGTTCTTAATTTTGATCTAGCGGAAATTTATATGTATTGTGCGGTGAATTGCATTGAAAATCCTTATATTGCCAATTACATAAAGAAAAGAAAACAAATAGAGGATGAAGAGAATACTAATGAAAGGGAAGAGGCTTCCCAATATCCTCCTATTATTTCTTATGATGAATCAGGTAACGAGGAGGAGCCTTCTATTCAACCAATCTCATTAATAAGGAGCTCCAAAAAGAGGATTGAACCCACACATGATGTGAAGAAGGAAAATAAAAGACGAAGAAGCAAAGGTAGAAAGGTATCTCTCCCAAATGATGTTGCTCCTATTACTCATCGTGATGATGATAATTGCTATACTATTGGTGATATCCATACTATTAATGATGAGAGTGATTATGCTTATGATATGAAAAGGCCCAAGCTTGGGGATGCTATGTTTGATGAACATGATGTTTTTGAGAATATATTTGCTGCAATTAATGTTTGTCCCAATCTTGGGGATGCTACATTTCATGAAGATGATATTTTTAGTCTCCCGAGTTTCAATAAGCAAATTTATAATGATGATAGCATGCCTCCTACTTATGATGATTATATTGATGAAAGTGGGTTTGGAAGAGTGTAAACTTTAGGAAGTAATGATCCCACTATTTTGGAGGATGTTTAATCTTATTATAATAATTATGAAAGTGGATTTGGAGAGGTCATGACTTTATTTAGTGATGAGTCCACTATCTTGGAAGAGGTTTCAATCGATTATGATGAGAACAAACTTGCTACTTATGATGATTATTGTGATGAAACTTATGCTATAAAAAGTAGTGATGATTATATTTATAAAACTTTTCATGATTATGATTACCCCTTTTTCTGAACATTACTCTTTTAATGTGGAAACAATTTATAGTATCCAAGTCTCTTATGATACTCCCACTATTCCTAATGAGAAGAATTTTGCTTATGTGGAGAGTAGTAAATTTTCTATGCTTGTAGATCATGAAAAGAATGATTTAGGTGCTGGTTATATTGTTGAATTCATTCATGATGCTACTGAAAATTATTATGAGGGAGGAACATATGTTTGTAGGAATTGCAATAATATCAAGTTTCCTCTCTATGTGCTTAAATTTTTGAAGTTATGCTTGTTTTGCCTTCCTATGCTAGTTGATTATTGTTCCCATGAGTTGTTTGCTCACAAAATCCCTATGCATAGGAAGTGGGTTAGACTTAAATGTTCTAGTCATATTCTTCATGATGCTCTCTTTATGTTTCAATTCTTATCTTTTATGTGAGCATCATTGAAATCACATGCCTAGCTAGGGACATTAAACGATAGCTCTTGTTGGGAGGCAACCCAATTTTATTTTAGCTTCTTGCTTTTTGGTTCTGTTTAGGAATAAATAATCCATCTAGATTCTGTTTAGATGTGGTTTTGTGTTTTAGTTAGTGTTTGTGCCAAGTAGAACCTTTGGGAATACTTGGGTGAATTCTTTATGGTCATGCTGTAAAAAACAGAAACTTTAGCGCTCACGAGATTAGCTAAAACTTTTTACTGGAGAAAGATATTTAGTTTATTATTTTTGAAGATGATTACTAGACAAATTACTCAGGTCCAACAATTTATTTTAGAATTTTTGGAGTTCCAGAAGTATACGTTTGATACAGATTACTAAAGATTGTTCTGTTTTTGACAGATTCTGTTTTCTATGTGTTGTTTGCTTATTTTGATGAATCTATGATTAGTATCGGAGGGTATGAACCATAGAGAAGTTGGAATACAGTAGATTTAACACAAATAAAAATAAATAATTAGTTAATTACAGTACCTCGAAGTGGTGTTTTGTTTTCTTTCGCTAACGGAGCTTACGAGTTTTCTGTTAAGTTTTGTGTTGTGAAGTTTTCAAGTTTTGGGTAAAGATTCGATGGACTATCGAATAAGGAGTGGAAAGAGCCTAAGATTGGGGATGACCAAGGCACCCCAAGGTAATATTCAAGGATAACCGAGAGCCTAAGATTTGGGATGCCCCGGAAGGCATCCCCTCTTTCGTCTTTGTTCATCAGTAACTTTACTTGGAGCTATATTTTTATTCACCACATGATATGTGTTTTGCTTGGAGCGTCAATTTATTTTATTTTGCTTTGCTTGCTGTTTGAATAAAGTACCAAGATCTTAAATTCTTAAATGTTAGAGAGTCTTCATATAGTTGCATAATTATTCGACTACTCATTGATCTTCACTTATATCTTTCAGAGTAGTTTGTTGTTGCTCTAATGCTTCACTTATATCTTTTAGAGCACGGCGGTGGTTTTATTTTGTAGAAATAGATGAACTCTCATGCTTCACTTATATTATTTTGAGAGTCCTAAACATCATGGTAATTTTTTTTGGTTATGAATTTAGTCCTAATATGATGGGCATCCAAGAGGGATATAATAAAAACTTCCATATAAAGTGCATTGAATACTAAGAGAAGTTCTGATACTGGATGATTGTTTTGAGATATGGAGGTAATGATATTAAAGTTGTGCTAGTTGAGTAGTTGTGAATTTTAGAAATACTTTTGTTGAAGTTTGCAAGTCCCGTAGCATGCCCGTATGGTAAACGTTATGTAACAAATTTGAAACATGAGGTGTTATTTGATTGTCATCCTTATGAGTGGCGGTCGGGGACGAGCGATGGTCTTTTCCTACTAATCTATCCCCCTAGGAGCATGCACGTAGTGCTTGGCTTTTTATGACTTGTAGATTTTTGCAATAAGTATGTGAGTTCTTTATGACTAATGTTGAGTCCATGGATTATACGCACTCTCACCTTTCCATCATTGCTAGCCTCTTCGGTACCGTGCATTGCCCTTTCTCATATTGAGAGTTGGTGCAAACTTCGCCGGTGCATCCAAACCCCGTGATACGATACTCTCTATCACACATAAACCTCCTTATATCTTCCTCAAAACAGCCACCATACCTACCTATTACGGCATTTCCATAGCCATTCCGAGATATATTGCCATGCAACTTTCCACCGTTCCGTTTATCATGACACGTTCATCATTGTCATATTACTTTGCATGATCATGTAGTTCACATAGTATTTGTGGCAAAGCCACCATTCATTATTCTTTCATACATGTCACTCTTGGTTCATTGCATATCCTGGTACACCGCCGGAGGCATTCATATAGAGTCATACCTTGTTCTAGTATCGAGTTGTAATCATTGAGTTGTAAATAAATAGAAGTGTGATGATCATCATTTTCTAGAGCATTGTCCCAAGTGAGGAAAAATAAAAAAATAAAAAAGGAGAAAGGCCATAAAAAAGGGCCCAAAAATGAGAGAAAAAGAGAGAAGGGACAATGTTACTATCCTTTTTACCACACTTGTGCTTCAAAGTAGCACCATAATCTTCATGATAGAGAGTCTCTTGTTTTATCACTTTCGTATACTAGTGGGAACTTTTCATTATAGAACTTGGCTTGTATATTCCAACAATGGGGTTCCTCAAATGCCCTAGGTCTTCATGAGCAAGCAAGTTGGATGCACACCCACTTAGTTTATTTTGTTGAGCTTTCATATATTTATAGCTCTAGTGCATCTGTTGCATGGCAATCCCTACTCCTTGCATTAACATCAATCGATTGGCATCTCCACAGCTCATTGATTAGCCTGGTTGATGTGAGACTTTCTCCCTTATTGTCTTCTCCACATAACCCCTATCATTATATTCTATTCCACCCATAGTGCTATACCCATGGCTCACGCTCATGTATTGCGTGAAGGTTGAAAAGGTTTGAGATTACTAAAGTATGAAACAATTGCTTGGCTTGTCATCAGGGTTGTGCATGATGAGAGAATTCTTGTGTGACAAAAATGGAGCATGACTAAACTATATGATTTTGTAGGGATGAACTTTCTTTGGACATGTTATTTTGAGAGGACATAATTGCTTAGTTAGTATGCTTGAAGTATTATTATTTTTATGTCAATATTAAACTTTTGTCTTGAATCTTATGGATCTGAATATTCTTGCCACAATAAATAAGATAACATTGATAAATATGTTAGGTAGCATTCCACATCAAAAATTCTATTTTTATCATTTACCTACTCGAGGACGAGCAGGAATTAAGCTTGGGGATGCTGATACGCCTCCAACGTATCTATAATTTTTGATTGTTCCATGCTATTATATTATCTGTTTTGGATGTTTATGGGCTTTATTAAACACTTCTATATAATTTTTGGGACTAACCTATTAACCCAGAGCCCAGTGCCAGTTCCTGTTTTTTCCTTGTTTCAGTGTTTCGCAGAAAAGGAATATCAAACGGAGTCCAAACGGAATGAAACCTTCGGGAGAGTTATTTTTGGAACGGAAGCAATCCAGAAGACTTGGGGTGTACGTAAGGTAAGCAATGAGGAAGGCACGAGGCAGGGGCACGTCCACCCCCTGGGCGCGCCCTCCACCCTCGTGGGCCTCTCGTGCCTCCCCTGACGTATTTCTTCCTCCTATATATATATACCAATATACCCTAAAACCATCAAAAAGCAGAATACATCGAGAGTTCCGCCACCGCAAGCCTTTGTAGCCACCAAAAACCAATTGGGACCCTGTTTCGGCACCCTGCCGGAGTGGGGAACCCTCACCGGTGGCCATCTTCATCATCCCGGCGCTCTCCATGACGAGGAGGGAGTAGTTCACCCTCGGGGCTGAGGGTATGTACCAATAGCTCTGTGTTTGATCTCTCTCTCTCTCGTGTTCTTGAGGTGATACGATCTTGATGTATCGCGAGCTTTGCTATTATAGTTGGATCTTATGATGTTTCTCCCCTCTACTCTCTTGTAATGGATTGAGTTTTCCCCATTGAAGTTATCTTATCGGATTGAGTCTTTAATGATTTGAGAACACTTGATGTATGTCTTGCGTGGGATAACCGTGGTGACAATGGGTTATTCTATTGATCCACTTGATGTATGTTTTGGTGATCAACTTGCAGGTTCCGCCCATCAACCTATGCATAGGGGCTGGCACACGTTTTCGTCTTGACTCTCCGGTAGAAACTTTGGGGCACTCTTTGAAGTAGTTTGTGTTGGTTTGAACAGATGAATCTGAGATTGTGTGATGCATATCGTATAGTCATACCCACGGATACTTGGAGTATCTAGGTGACATTTGGGTTTTGGTTGATTTGTGTCTTAAGGTGTTATTCTAGTACGAACTCTTGAATAGATCGATCCAAAAGAATATCTTTGAGGTGGTTTCGCACCCTACCATAATCTCTTTGTTTGTTCTCCGCTATTAGTGTCTTTGGAGTGACTCTTTGTTGCATGTTGAGGGATAGTTATATGATCCAATTGTGTTATTATTGTGAGAGAACTTCCACTAGTGAAAGTATGAACCCTAGGCCTTGTTTCCTAGCATTGCAATACCGTTTACGTTCACTTTTATCATTAGTTACCTTGCTGTTTTTATATTTTCAGATTACAAAAACTTATATCTACCTTCCATATTGCACTTGTATCACCATCTCTTTGCCGAACTAGTGCACCTATACAATTTACCATTGTATTGGGTGTGTTGGGGACACAAGAGAATCTTAGTTATTTGGTTGCAGGGTTGTTCGCGAGAGGCCATCTTCATCCTACGCCTCCCACGGATTGATAAACCTTAGGTCATCCACTTGAGGGAAATTTGCTACTGTCCTACAAACCTCTGCACTTGGAGGCCCAACAACGTCTACAAGAAGAAGGTTGTGTAGTAGACATCATCCACCTTCTGGCCTTTGATCAAGTAGAGTATGGTGCACGGGGTTTCTTTGGCCTGCAAACACATGTCTGTGGCGTAAAACATCCGAAAGGCAACGAAAATGGAATATTCTCTCTCTCGCTCTCTCTCTCTCTCTCTCTCTCTCTATATATATATATATATATACCTACTAATAAAGCAAGGTGCGTTTCTTCAATATTTTCATCCGTTCACCGTCGAAAATAATTTTTGTGTATCGGAGGTGGTACTAAATTTTTATGCATCTACTAGAAAAGACAAAAAGTTTCTCCAGAATTCCGCAATTGGGCCGGGCGCACTCCAGCCCAACAAAGCCAACCCATTAATTATCCTGCCCATGCGTTAAAAAGACCTTATTTGCCGCACGCGGCGACAGATAGTTGAAGGTACGCACAGGACGTCCAAGATTGGGCTGGCCCGTTTCAACTAAATTTTTGTGCCTGTGTTTCGTTTTCCTTTTCTGGTTTTTTATTTTACTTGAAATAAAAATATACTATATATATTCATAATTTAAATTTTTGTTCAAATACTCAAAAAATCAGCATTACAAAATTTTATTCCTGTTTTCAAAAATATTAGAAACTTAAAAAAGCTGGTTTCGGAATTTTCTCAAAATTTTAAAAATGTTTCAATTTTAAAAAATATTCTATTTTAGAATTTTTGAGATTTATTTATAAAAAATTATTTTAGAAAATGTTCCATATTAAAAAATATTCCCTTTATAGGAAAAGTTTTCAAAAAACAAAATAATGTTTGTGTCTAAGAAAACATTTTTTAAAATTGTTCTGAATGTTCTCCTTTTGAAAAAATCAATAACGTTGTGTTTTCATAAAATGTTGATGGTTTCAACATATTGTTTTTGAATTTCAATAACTATTCCAGTTTCTAATTGTTTGTGTTTTTCCAAAGTTTTATGGAATTTTAAAACTGTCCGGGCTTTCAAAAAGAATTAACGTGAGCACTAAAATAATCAAAGAGAATAAACCGTCGTAATTAAGGGACATTCATGCCTGATTATGCTTGTGAAAGAGGATTTATGCGTTGTAATTAGTAATCCATCCGGTTACACCGTCGTAGGAGAGTGGTCGAAGCAACCGTGTCCCGATGGTCGTCACACATCCACCAAATGAGGAGGCATGCACAACCCCGAGATGGAGGCGGACGCGAAAGAAAAATGTATGAGTTGGGTGCTCGCCACCACGCCTACCAACCCCACCATTATCAAGATTTCATGGGCCAAACATGTCCAGTGCGAAGATCGCAACTCCTTGCTCTGTCACCTACCATTGTGGAGACCGTTCTTTTGGACATAATCGATTATCTTTTCCGTTGCTTGTCGTAAACAAAATATATCTTCCGTTACAACGCACGGGCATATATATATTGGTGCGACATGTAATTACCGTGAGGGCGTCGAGCTCAGCCAAAGACGAAGGCCCACCTAGCGCGCCAGAGACTAAGGACGGGCTGCTATGAGCGGGAGCGACTGCGAGAGGAGGCCCGGTTGCGTGAGAAAGTGATGGTGCGGTGGTGTTGTTGTTCACGGAATTGCTCCCGACAAAACTGGGCAACGGGACATCATGTACCGTCTTGTCTGGATTTTCCTTCGTCCAGTTGATGATAGCTGGAACCAAGTTAGTAGCGAAATTATTTCTGCAGGCAGTTATAGTTGCATTGACTGCCTGCTGTAGCAACTCATTTTTCTCCTCGGCTGTTTTTTTCGCGTTCTCAGCTGCTTTTTTCTCAACCGCAAGCTTCACCTTCTCATTGATGTCCGCCTCACTAAACTTCTTTTTCTACTTCTTGGCCTCCGGGCCCTCGTTGTAAAACAGCTTCCACGTGGCGTGGTCTCCAGCGCCGTGCACACGACCATATTGCGGCCGCTGGCCCAAAGGGAGTCCCTTAAGTTCGTTCAAGGCCTGATTGAGAGGGGTGTCCCACTTGGGCCTCATCGGAGAAGTGGGGCTTTCGGCTGCAAGCTGGTGTTGCTTCTCCTGCAGAAGGAGCGTGAACCGTTTAGGAATGTGTAGTCGACTAGATCTGGAGCTAAATGTAAGGTGGTAAAATAATAATTACCAGTAGTCTAATCAATTTCCTCGTGATCTGGTCCGTGTAAAAAACCTTCTTTTCCTTGTCCCACTTGTAGCGAGCCCTGATGAAGTCACGCTCCAAGGGCTTGGTGAACTTCGCGAAGGGATCTGGGATACCCGCGGCTTCACGTTCCGCGTCCTCCTTATCTCGTATGGGCCTTTTACCGAGGTAGCCACAGCTTCCGAGGTGATGCTTCCCCGTGTTCCTTTGCTGAAGGCTCCTGAATTTCGCAGCCTTAGACTTGGCTGCCTCGGTAGTGCAAGTGTCCTTGAACTTTTCGAACTCCTCTTCCGTAAGTGTCGGATTTTCCTCCAGAATCTTGGACAGGGGTTCCTCAGCCTCAATAGCTCGTTTCACCCTCCCTTTCCAGGAGCCCAAATCATTGCTGAACATGCCCATGGCGTGATTGTTAATCTTTTTCATCTTTGGATCATCCCACTGTTCTTCTATGTTATCATCCCGGTCGGGGGACTTGAATCTCTTGTGCAACTTCGTCGGGAGCAACTACGTCTACTTGAATCCTTAAGTCATCGTCGTTGATGCTCGCGCATTCTCATAGGATGCATCCTACTTGATTCTCATAGCACTTGCGAGGTTCTCCCGGCTCTGATGGCTCAAACTTGCCAGGCGCCATCTTTGTGATCACCAGTCATCTAATCCCTAGTTTGTTAAGTTTTCGTATCCTTTTCTTCTTCTGCTTCTTCTTTTCGGTAGCGGCATCGGTGCCGGTACCTTCCCCGCTGGTATCTTCCTCGTTGGTACCTTCCCCGCCGGTCTCGGCGCCGCCATTGGTCTCGGCGCCGCCATCGGTGCCGGCGCCGTCGGTGTCGATGTCGGCGTCAGTACCACCATCGAGCCCGACCTGCAAACCTTGACTTTGCATTTTCTAAGCAGTCAAAAAGTTGAGGTACTCTTGTTCACCCTCATAATCCATCTCGTCTGCATCTTGGTCAGAAGGCCCAGTTTCTTTGTTGTTCGACATGTTTCCTATGATTAAGTCTCCTCGTTTAATTCTAAAAGTATGAAAAAAATGAGAAATGACATAAAAAAGAAATCTATGTTTGCCGGAATGTCATTTCTCAGCACTCGATATGCCTACTATCTAGCACAAATCATGCCAAAATTCATGGAAAATTTTGGCATGACCTTTGCTAAAAAAAATGGACATATCGAGCGCCTGAAATTCACCGGAACGGAAATGAATCAACATTCCGGCGTAACATAGGCCACTCGGATAATTTACCCTGCACATAATCATCATGTCCAAATGACATGTCCAAATTTCCAAATATGACATGTCCAAAACATCACATGTGCACATATCACATGTCCACTTCAAATTTGCATATAAATGGAAGAAAAATATAGAATTTGAAGAAAAACCTAGCTAAATTCATAACTAAATATATAATCTAATTAACCATCTACCCTAACTAAAACCTAACTAAATTAACCAAAAAACCTAGCTACCAGAGAGAGGAGGAGAGGTGGGGGGCTTACAGAGGGTGCATGCCCGACGACGGCCGAGGTTGGGAGAGGTCGGGGTCGGGGTCGAGCACCGGGGCCGGAGCCAGGGTCGGGGTCGGGGCCGGGGCCGTGGGCGAGCGTCGGGGTCGGGGTCGGGGCCGTGGGCGAGCGCTGGGGTCGGGGTCGGGGGCCGGAACCGGCGCCGGAGTCGGTCGAGGTCGGGGGCAAGCGCAGAGGCGCAACGAGGGCTCCGGCGGCGCGACGAGGGAAGAGAGAGTGTGAGGATTTGGGGGAAAAGGGGCGGGATGAAGAGAGGAGTGGGGATTTTCGGGGTTAAGTGGGCATAGTAGTAGCGCGTTTAGGCAAAACGCGCTATAGCTACTCTAGGTAGCTATAGCGGTTTCGTGTAGAAACCGCTACGGCTACCTTGACTAGTTGTACCTCTTTTCTCAAAAAAGCGTTGCTGCTATAACCAGTACCTGTTTCCTTCTATTTTCTTTTCCTTTATTTTCTCTCACTTTTTTTTCGAGAGCAGTTAACGAAGGGAATTGAAGGCGATATATATTGCATAATTTGAGGGTTAAATATGTATACAAAATGGGAACATATATATTACATCATTGCACCCATGCATAATAATGGCTAAGTGTGTATACAAAATAGGAACATATATATTACATCATTTGACCGATAACGTACGGTTCCTCAGCATTGACGTTTTCGTTTTTGAGTCAGCTTCTTTCCCTTCTTGTTCGTTGAAGAATAATTGAGCCCCTCATTGTGACTTTGCCTTTTCCATGGAGTATGATTTTTCTTAGGTAATGTAGTATTGATTCTTCTTTTGACGTATACTTCATCATCATCTTCTTCTTCCCTCATTGGGTTGCCGTACTAATCGTAGTCTTCCTCGTTGGCGACTCCATCCATTCCAATGATGTTCCTTTTGCTTCTCCTCACGACAACACGGCTGGGATTGCGCGGGTTGGTTATGAACAAGCATTGTGTCACGTGATTAGCGTGTACCCATGGATCATTTTTTGCGATAGCGTTCACGGTAGCGCTCTTGGCGTCAGGTATAGTCATGGTAGTGAAATTCCGGTTTTCCCTTTCGACATTCTTAGCCCATCTGACACGGAACATCGTCGTGTTGTGCAGTCCAGAGTCGTCAAGCTCCTAGATCTCCTCGACCATTCCATAAAATCTTTCTGTTGCGCCGTTGTCGCTGCCGGTCATGCATTCCATCGTCACCCCTGAGTTCTGATCATCACTATCCATATCTTTGGCCTCCGTGTAGAACGTGTATCCGTTGATATCGTATGCCTGATAGGTTAGGAGGTTTGGCGAGGGGCCATGTGCTAAGGCGTATATGAGCAACTCGTCCTTAGAGCCCTCCTCCGGGGGATTAGCAATAATATGCTCTTTGAACCAATGCAGGAAAGTGGAGTTGTGCTCTCTAGTAACTTCGGCGTCCATCCTGCATACCCCCGGTCACGATACTTCTTTGCGATAATTTCTTTGTGCAGTGCCACGAAAGGATCTACCTCGTCTAGGTGTTGTAGCACTACCGAGTTTGCTATGTCAAAGTCGCTACGTCGATCTGAGTATGCCACGTGCAGTTCCCTGCGACCGTTGGAGTGACCTTCTCCTTCGAGGCTCCCATCGTGCATGTTAACGGGCAAACCAACACTAACATCAGGCGGCTGGTCTGCGCCATATAGAAAATTCTCGCAGAAAGAGATGCACTCTTGTGTCAGATAGCCCTGGACGATGCTTCCATCCGAATGGGACATGTTACGAACGAATCCTTTGATGATCCCATTCATCCTCTCAAACGGCATCATGTTGTGCAGAAATGACGGCCCCAAGTCTATTATGTCGTCCAAAATATGGACACACAGATGCACCATCACGTCAAAGAACGCGCGGGGGGGGGGGGGGGGAGTACATCTCAAGCTCATTCAGTATCACAACGATCTCTCCCTGTAGCCTTCGGAGCTGCTTCAGACTGATCGACTCTCGAGAGATGACGTCAAAAAAGTTGTAGAGACCAATAAGTGTATCACGGACGTGCTTGTCCATTATCCCTCTAAGGGAAACAGGTAGTATCTGCGTCATCATCACATGACAGTCATGGGACTTCATCCCGCTAAACCTTTTCTTGTCTGTGTCTAGATATCTGCTTATCTTGCCACAATAACCGGAACTAACTTTGACTCCGGTAAGGCACTTAAAGAATTAATCGATATCAGCCTGACTTAAGGTAAAGCAAGAAGGGGGGAAATAAACCTCTTTCTTTATTTTCTTGCCCTTCTTCTCCCGCGCCTCTGTCTCCGTCTCTGTCTCGTTTGACTGTTTACAGGGCGGCATGTGCAGATCTTTCCTGATATTCAAATCTTGCAAGTATTTTATTGCCTTCGGCCCATCCTTGGTCTTATCCGGCATTTTCATCAGTGTCGCGAGCAAACTCTCAAGGACATTCTTACAGATGTGCATTTTATCAAGGCAATGAGGTGTATCGAGTTTGTGCCAGTACTCCAAGTCCCAGAACACAAACCTCGTCTTCCATACGTTCAGCAGCGGCTCTGACGCTTTTTTCATTGTCTTTCCCGGCGCGGGGCACTCCTTCCAGTTTTTCAACAGCTCATCGATTTCGGCACCGCTCCGCTTACGTGGAGGTCCTCGATGCTCAGCGTGACCATTGAATAGATCTCCACGGTTTCTCCATGGGTCGTCCTGTTTGAGCCATCTTCAATGCCCCATGTACATGATTTTCCCAGACCCGCCATCTTTCCTTGACGTTAGCTGCTGAGACATCGTATCATCCATGCACCGCGTGCATCCGCAAAATCCATGGCACACCTGGCCTGCGACATATCCGTAACCGAGATAGTTGTGCACCGTCGTGAACAGTGCGACTCTCATGTAGAAATACTCGCCTTTGCTGGCGTCCCATGTCTTGGCCGGTGTTTTCCATAAAGTGTCTAACTCCTCTTGAAGTAGCCCCAGATACAAATTAATATTATTTCCTGGATGTTTCGGCCCTTGAATAAGCATGATCATGTGAATGTACTTCGACTTCATGCACAACCAGGGGGGAGGTTGTACATCCATACAAACATGGGCCATGTGCTATGGTTGGTGTTCTGGTTGCCAAACGGATTCATGCCATCGGTACACGCGCCAAGCACGATGTTCCTTGCATCACATTCGAAATACCGATATAAGTTGTTCAACGCTCTCCACTAGCTTCCATCCTTGACGTGTCTCAGCTTCAGATCATCTCCATCGTCGGGCTTCTTCCTCTCCACGTGCCAGCGCATTAGCTTTGCTTCCTTGGGATCTACGAAATACCGCTGGAGACGGGGAGTGATCGGTAAGTACCATACAACTTTTTGGGGACATTTCTTCCCGGCCTTCTTGTATCAAGAGCATTGCACACCAGACAACTTGTTTTTTCCGCGTGGTCCTTTCAATAAATTACGCAATCGTTGATGCATGCATGGTATCTAACATGCAGCAGATCAAGAGGTTACATGATCTTCTTGGCCTCATCAACACTAGTAGGACATAGATTCCCCGTGGGAAGACCATCCTTTAGGTACTTGAGATGCTCATTGAGGGAGTCCTGGATAAGGGGGTATCCGGACAGCCGGACTATAACCTTTGGCCAGACTGTTGGAGTATGAAGATACAAGATTGAAGACTTCGTCCCGTGTCCGGATGGGACTCTCCTTGGCGTGGAAGGTAAGCTTGGCAATACGGATATGTCGATCTCCTTCTTTGTAACCGACTCTGTGTAACCCTAGCCCCCTCCGGTGTCTATATAAACCGGAGGGTTTAGTCCATAGGACATAACAACAATCATACCATAGGCTAGCTTCTAGGGTTTAGCCTCTTCGATCTCGTGGTAGATCAACTCTTGTAATACCCATATCATCAATATCAATCAAGCAGGAGTAGGGTTTTACCTCCGTCGAGAGGGCCCGAACCTGGGTAAAAACATCGTGTCCCTTGTCTCCTGTTACCATCCGCCTAGACGCACAGTTCGGGACCCCCTACCCGAGATCCGCAGGTTTTGACACCGACATTGGTGCTTTCATCGAGAGTTCCTCTGTGTCGTCATTGTTAGGCTTGATGGCTCCTACGATCATCGATAGCGATGCAATCCAGGGTGAAACTTTTCTCCCCGGACAGATCTTCGTATTTGGCGGCTTCGTACTGCGGGCCAAGTCGTTTGGCCATCTAGAGTAGATCGAGAGTTACGCCCGTGGCCACCAGGTCAGGTTTAGAAGCTTGAACTACACGGCCAACATCCGCCGAGACTTGATCTTCAACGAATTTGAGCCCGTGCCGAGTGCGCCGCGCTGTCACGATGAGCATGATTTAGCTCTGCCGTCGGACGGTGTTCGGGAGATCGCACCTGCAGCCGCTCCAACCTTCAATTCGGAGCCAATTGCGCCATCCGTGGACGGGTGGCTAGACACCGCACCGTAGGCCGCAGTCTCAGCAGCGATTGAGCCGAATACCGACCTGACCCTTCATGAGAGCCGTGAATCCAAGCTGCCGGATTCTTCTCCAGCCACGGACTCCGAACTGCCTGCTCCCATGCCAATCGAATCCGACTGGGCGCCGATCATGGAGTTCACCTCCGCAGACGTCTTTCAGCACTCTCCCTTTAGCGACATACTGAACTCACTAAGGTCCCTCTCCTTGTCAAGAGAGTCCTGGCCGGACTATGTCCGACAGGATTGGGATGCGGATGACGAAGAAATTCGCCACCCACCCACCACCCACTTAGTAGCCACTGTCGATGATTTAACTGACATGCTTGACTTCGACTCCGAAGACATCGACGGTATGGACGACGATGCGGGAGACGAACAGGAACCACTGCCCACAGGGCACTGGACAACCACCTCATCATATGATATATATATATATATATATATATATATATATATATGGTGGATGGACACACCCAAAGAAGGCAATGGCGATGGGACAACAGGGGATGACCCCTCCAAGAAGCAACCCAAGCGCCGACATCAGCGGCCGCTCTAAGTCTCGCCAAAGCAAAAGTGGTGATACTGGCACAGGAGATAATAACACTCCGGACAGTGCCGAAGACAACGACAACTCCCTACAGCAAGATTCAGCGCGGGAGGATGGAGAAGCCAGCCCTCCCGAGAGAGCGGCAGATAGAGAGGTAGAGGATGATAATTACATGCCTCCCTCCGAAGACGAGGCAAGCCTCGACGACGATGAATTTGTCGTGCCTGAGGATCCCGTCGAGCAAGAGCGCTCCAAGCGCCGGCTTATGGCCACGGCAAATAGCCTTAAGAAAAAGCAACAGTAGCTTAGAGCTGATCAAGATTTTCTAGCTGACAGATGGACTGAAGTCCTTGTGGCTGAGGAATATGAACTCGAACGCCCCTCCAAGAGTTACCCAAAGCACAGGCTGCTACCCCGATTAGAGGAGGACGCATTAAAGCCTACATCCCCAGCATACGACGCGGTTGATCGGCCACCTTGTGGCCGTGACAGACTGCCAAAAGCTCAGGCCGCACCCCGATGCCACTCAAAGAAAAATGTCAAGGCACAGGGAAATATGCTAGACCTGCGAGATGTATTGGAGGACAAAGCAAAGCAAGCAAGATCGATCTACGGATCGCGAGGGCGCCCCACTACGAGAGATGATAACCGTCATGCCGGATACAGTAAAAGTACATCCGGCCGGGCCGAACACAACAGACAAGACTCATTCGAGCTGCGTCGTGATATAGCCCAGTACAGAGGCGCCGCACACCCCCTATGCTTCACAGACGAAGTGATGGATCATCAAATCCCATAGGGTTTCAAACCCGTAAATATCGAATCATACGATGGTACAACAGATCCTGCGGTATGGATCGAGGACTACCTCGTGCACATCCACATGGCCCGCGGTGATGATCTACACGCCATCAAATACCTTTCACTCAAACTCAAAGGACCAGCTCGGCATTGGCTGAACAGCTTGCCAGCAGAATCCATTGGCTATTGGGAAGATCTGGAAGCCGCATTCCTCGACAACTTCCAGGGCACTTATGTGTGACCACCAGATGCCGATGACTTGAGCCACATAATTCAGCAGCCAGAGGAATCGGCCAGGCAGTTCTGGACACGGTTCCTAACCAAGAAAAACCAAATCGTTGACTGTCCGGACGCAGAGGCCCTAGCAGCCTTTGAGCATAACATCCGCGACGAGTGGCTCGCCCGACACCTGGGCCAGGAAAAGCCGAAAACTATGGCAGCCCTCACGACACTCATGACCCGCTTTTGCACGGGGGAGGATAGCTGGCTGGCTCGCAGCAATAACATATCAAAGAACCCTGGTACTTCGGATACCAAGGATAGCAATGGCAGGTCATGTTAGGCGCAACAAACACAAGCGCCGCATTAACAACGACAATACAGAGGATACGACAGTCAATGCCGGATTCGGAGGCTATAAGCCCGGTCAGCGGAAAAAGCCATTCAAAAGAAGCACTCCGGGCCCGTCCAGTTTGGACCGTATACTCGATCGCTCGTGTCAAATACAGGGCACCCCCGAGAAGCCAGCCAACCACACCAACAGGGATTGTTGGGTGTTCAAGCAGGCCGACAAGTTAAATGCCGAAAACAAGGACAAGTGGCTACATAGCAATGACGAGGAGGAGCCCCGACCGCCGAACACCAGAGGACATAAGAGGTTTCCCCGACAAGTGCGGACGGTGAACATAATATATGCAACCCACATCCCCAAGAAGGAGCGGAAGCGTGCGCTAAGGGACGTATATGCGTTGGAGCCAGTCGCCCCAAAGTTCAACCCATGGTCCTCCTGTCCGATCACTTTCGATCGCAGGGACCATCCCACTAGTATCCGTCATGGCGGATTCGCCGCATTGGTCCTAGACCCAATCATCGACGAATTTCACCTCACTCGAGTCCTTATGGATGGCGCCAGCAGCCTAAACCTGCTTTATCAGGACACAGTGCACAAAATGGGTATAGATCCCTCAAGGATTAAACCCACAAAAACGACCTTTAAAGGCGTCATACCAGGTGTAGAGGCCCATTGCACATGCTCAGTCACACTAGAAGTGGTCTTCGGATCCCCGGATAATTTCTGAAGCGAGGTGTTAATCTTCGATATAGTCCCGTTCCGCACTGGCTATCATACACTACTCGGGAGAACCGCATTCGCAAAATTCAATGTGGTGCCGCACTATGCATACCTCAAGCTCAATATGCCAGGACCTCGGGGGGTCATCACAGTCAATGGAAACACAAAGCGCTCTCTCTGATTAGAGGAGCACACCGCGACACTCGCAGCAGAAGCACAAAGTAGCCTCTCAAGGCAATTCTCCAGTCCGACGATAAAACGCCCGGACGCCGTCAAGCGCGCCCGGAGTAACCTGCAACAAGACCGCCTGGCATGTTCTGAGATCGCATAGCAATGCGGCCCCTACCCCAGCCCCAGCCAAACGACGAAATCCGTGCCACGCGTACATAATTACGCATTGAAAATACCATGGGCATAGGCGGAGGGGCACGACTACGGCACGCCCCAAAACGCGGCTCAACCGCGCTAGGAGCTTCCTACTTTGTTATTTTTTCTCTCTTTCAGGCTTTACTCTCTGGAAGCCCTATCTGGTAGTATAATTGCCGAACACATGATACAACAACCAGGAAGGCAGAAAGCTACGTCGCAGCATGGAACTCCTAGGTGGTCTCTATAACGAGCGAAATACCTGCTTTAAATACCATTCTGTAGCTTGCCCTTGGAGGGGACATGTCAAATAGTCCCATTTTTTGCTTATCGCACTACTTGTATCGTTCTGCTTTAATGCACCTTTTTTGAATAAACAATGCATAGCTCTAGCCTATTACTGCATTCTCTATTCCTTCCTTTTTATGTATGTGTGTATGTTCATTCATGACATCCAGCACCCGTACACTCTGGTACGGCCAATACGCCAAGGGCTTAAGCATACCCCATAATACGGCGTGAGAAGTCCGAACACTTTTGACAGTGCGGCACCCCGAACTTATAGCATTATATGCATCAGCTCCGAATCATGTCTTGGGTCACTAGTTGGGTTTGCCCGGCTCCCATGTTTTGGTACCTTACGTTCCGCTATATCGGCTAAGGTAGCACTGGGAGAACTACTGCGATTGTGCCCTGGTTCATCTGGGCTAAGCACCTCAGTAGAGAAAGCTAAAACTGACTGTCATGATAAGGCGAGAGCTGGTTGCTGTTTGAGAGGTCTCGAGTCCCTAAAGACTTATGCCGCTTAGAGCGAGGAGTCGGCTTTGTCCGGCTTAGGCATGTATAGCGCCTGAATTCGGCCTTCCGAATACCAGGGGCTTTGCCAAAATTTAAAATTATAGAATTCTCTGGCTAAGTGAGAGTGATAAAGCATTATAGTCTGATTGCCTTGTTCATTGCGCTGAACACCTCCCTCGAAGGACCCAAGAATGGGAAAAAGAGTGCTTAGATTTATCCCGAACACCCAGCACTCGTGGCATGGGGGCAGAAGCCGACAACTAGCCATCTCTCATATTTGATAAACAGCCGCATAGAAGGTAATATTTTAAATTCAAATAAGCGCTGCATAGCGCATATGAACAAGTTTTCATAACACAAGATCACACGAGCAAGTTCACTCAAATATTACATCTTTGGAACACTCATCCGCCATAAGGCGGGCACCCTTCAGGACGCCCTCATAATACATCTCAGGGTGGCGATGCTCCTTGCCCTGCGGCGGCCCTCCTTCACCAGCTTCTCAGCGTCCATTTTTCCCCAATGTACTTTAACACGGGCAAGCGCCCTGCGGGCGCCCTCGATGCAGACAGATCGCTTGACGACTTCAAGCCAGGGGCTGGCATCCACAAGCCGCCTCACCAGGCCAAAGTAGCTGTTCAGAAGGGCATCGCCAGGCCACAACCAGACTATAAGACCCTTCATGGCATGTTCGGCCACCTTATGGAGCTCGACCTATTGCTTCAGCTGATCGCTTAGAGGCATTGGGTGTTCGGCCTCAGTATACTGAGACCAGAACACCATCTCCGTCGAGCTCCCTTCCTCGGCCCGGTAGAACTTTGCGGCATCTGACACGCTGCGGGGCAAATCTGCGAATGCTCCTGGAGAGCTCCAGACTCGGGTAAGTAACAAGTAATTTACTTTCACATGGTTGCTTTGCATAATGAATGCCTTACCCGCTGCTATCTTCTTCATCGCCTCAATTTCCTAGAGGGCCTTTTGGGCTTCGGCCTTGGCATGCTTGGCGTTCTCAAGGGCCGAGGCAAGCTCGGACTCTCGCGTCTTCTAGTCAAGCTCCAAGGTCTCGTGCTTTTTCACGAGAGCCTGGAGCTCTTGCTGCACCTCGCCCACCCGTGCCTCTTGCTTCTCCCGCTCGGTGCGCTCCGTGGCCGCTTTGTTTTCGGCCCCGGACAGCGCTTGCTTCAGGGTCGCCACCTCGGTCGTGGCCCCTGTCATATCCACAATGATCCTTTCATTTTTTGCAACCACATCTTTCTATATATATAATATAGACAAGGTATTGCTTACCTTGGTTCTCCTCGAGCTGCTTCTTGGCAAGGCCGAGCTCTTTCTCGGACTGCTCGAGGTTCTACTTCAGTGCATCGACCTCCGCAGTCAGTGCAGCAGAGGTCAGCAGCGAAGCCTGCATACGCATATTGACATACTTATATTATACTCCTGCGGATGTTATTTTGATCCTCTATTCGGCTTTTCTTCACGAACGCCAAACAGAGCATCAGGGGCTACTGTCTATGCGGTAATATTTTCCTATATCTTAAATACATACCTCAAAGCCTGTTAGAAGGCTGGCACAGGCTTCAGTCAGTCCGCTCTTGGCGGACTGAACCTTCTGGATCACCGCACTCATAATAGTGCGGTGCTCCTCGTCGATGGAAGCGCCGTTAAGCGCTCCCAGCAAGTTGCCAAGTGCCTTTGGATGGGCAGAGGTCGCTGGCACGGGCGGCTTGCCCCTCTTGGAAGGGGGTCGCCTGCCGGAGTCCGGAACCACTGGAGGTTCCGGTGCGGTGTTCGGCCTAGGGCCGAACTTGGAGCCCTTGGGAGCCTTGCTCCCTTTGCGCCTGGAGTCCGGAAGGTCGCCTTGAGGCGCCTCCAGGACTACCTCCCCTCGACTTGGTGCCCTTTGAGACAACACCTCGGCGTTGTTCGTAGCGCGAGGGGTGGAAGCAGTCGGAAGTGATCCTCCGCTGCTCAGGGCCGACGGATCCAAAGAACCGCTCGACGAGGATACGTCGATACGGGCCCGGGACGGACTGCATAACCGTGTCCGGCGTTAGTAGAAGTTGTGCAATTAAGCAGTGCCATGAGTTACTTTGGTATCCGAATGCTTACGATCTCGCCAGGGGCTTGGCCCTGGCTGGCCACTCGTCTTCGCTGTCGGCGGCGGTGGCGGAGCAGTCCGGAAGGAGAGTCCTTCCCTTCTTGGACCCTCCGGCCTCCCCAGTTGGGGTGGCCTTCCTTTTCTTTTCTTCCCCGACTGGGGGGGGGGAGAACCTTTATCTGCCTCCTCCTCGTTTTCATGGGAGGAGTGCATCTCGGAGTTATCGGACGATGAGTCCGATACCACCTGGCGCCGGGAACTCTTTCGGGTTCCCGTGGCCTTCTTCTTGATCTTCTTCTCCGGCACCTCGTATGGGGCCGGAGTCAGCATCTCCATCAGGAGAGCGTCCGCTGGGTCTTCGGGCAGAGGGGCCGGGCAGTCGATTTGTCCCGATGTCTCCACCCAGTCCTGTCAAAGGCATGGAGCTCAGATCCCGCACATAGTTAAACTATGGAGAATGAATACCCTGTAAGTGGTAAAAAAAAGCTTACCGCACCGGCTGGACACTGTGCGCTGAACCCGCGATCCTCGGTGAGGGGAGGGGGAACCTCGGCACTCTTAAACCGCACCTTCCAGGCGTCCTCGTGCGTCGTGTTGAAGAGCTCGCTCAGAGTCCGGTGCTAGGCTGGGACGAACTCCCACAAGTTGAACGCCCGTTGTTGACATGGGAGGATCTGGCGGATGAGCATGACCCTGGACTACGTTGACAAGCTTGAGCTTCTTGTTTACCATGTTTTGGATACAGGTCTTGAGTCCGGTCAGCTCTACCGGATTACCCAGGGCAGGCCCTTCTCTTTCCAGGAGGTGAGCCGCGTGGGGATTCCGGATCGGAATTCAGGGGCCGCCGCCCATGTGGAGCCGCGCGCCTCGGTGATGTAGAACCACCCCGATTGCCACCCCTTTATGGTCTCCACGTAGGAGCCCTCGAGCCATGTAACATTGGGCATTTTGCCCACCATGGCGCCTCCGCACTCTGCCTGCTGGCCGCCCACCACCTTCAGTTTAACATTGAAGGTCTTCAGCCATAAGCCGAAGTGAGGCTTGATGCGGAGGAAGGCCTCACACACGACGATAAACGCTGATATGTTGAGGATGAAGTTCGGGTCCAGGTCGTGAAAATCCAGGCCGTAGTAGAACATGAGCCCCCGGATGAATGGGTGGAGGGGAAATCCCAGTCCGCAGAGGAAATGGGTAAGGAATATTACCCTCTCATGGGGCCTGGGGGTGGGGATGAGCTGCCTCTTATCTCGGAGCTGGTGTGCGATATCCTGGGACAGGTATCCGGCTCCCCTCAACTTCTTGATGTGTCCCTCCGTGATGGAGGAGACCATCCACTTGCCTCCCGCTCCGGACATGGTTGGAGAAGGTTGAGGAAGAGAATGTGGACTTGGGCGTTGGAGCTCGAGTGCGCGAGAATGGATGAGCAAGGAGGAAGAAGGCGTGGGTGGAAAAAGGTGAATCCTTATCCCTTTATATGGGCGGACGAAACTATGCGCCCCCACCAGCCTGGTAAAACTCGCTTATCCCCCAAGCGCCATAATCAATGGCGCGGTTGGGTTAACCACGTCCGTATTGATGAGAATCTCACGATAAGGGGACACGATCTCTGCTTAGACAAGACTTGCCAAGGAAACCGCCTCGCAAAACGCACTGAGGTTGGCTGTAAAAAACGGTTCGAATAAAAGCTTGGCTGTGGTGTGATGTAACACTACGGGATACGTCAGCAGATTAGATTTGTGGAAATATTATTCTCTCTACGGTGGTATGTGGAACTTGTTTTGCAGAGCCGGACATGATCCTCGTGTTCAAAATCTTCTATGAAGTATTCGGAGGAGGAACCCGCCTTGCAACGCCGAAGACAGTCTGCGCGCCGGACTCATCGTCACTGAAGCCTGGTTCAGGGGCTACAGAGGGAGTCCTGGATTAGGGGGTATCCGGACAGCCGGACTATAACCTTTGGCCGGACTGTTGGACTATGAAGATACAATATTGAAGACTTCGTCCCGTGTCCAGATGGGACTCTCCTTGGCGTGGAAGGCAAGCTTGGCAATACGGATATGTAGATCTCCTTCTTTGTAACCGACTCTGTGTAACCATAGCCCCCTCCGGTGTTTATATAAACCGGAGGGTTTAGTCCGTAGGACATAACAACAATCATACCATAGGCTAGATTCTAGGCTTTAGCCTCTTCGATCTCGTGGTAGATCAACTCTTGTAATACCCATATCATCAATATCAATCAAGCAGGAGTAGGGTTTTACCTCCATCGAGAGGGCCCGAACCTGGGTAAAAACATCGTGTCCCTTGTCTCATGTTACCACCCGCCTAGACGCACAGTTCGGGACCCCCTACCTGACACCGACACTCATCGAGGCTAGTGTTGGTCCATTTGTTTTTAGCCTTCGTCTTCAGGAGTTGGAGCGTGAAACTCAAGTGGGTCACCTCAGGATTGCAACCATCATAAAATGGAGTGTTCGAGTCTACCACCAGTTGCTCCAGCTTAGCCTCCTCTCTAGAAGCAGCTCTCTCAGTACTCGTCTCCTTGCGAAGCAGGGCTTGAACATGAGGGTCCCGCACGTTTGAACTTAGTACCAACGAACTCTGCTGTGTGGAGTCCATGTTCTCTCCGCCGCCATGTCCGGCCTCTTCCCCGCCGCCATTATCGATCATCTCTTCGTCTTGCCCCGTCGGCGTCCTCAACATCGTCATCCTCATCTTCAATTATCCACCAAGTATAGCCATCCATGAAACCAGTCATGAGCAGGTGCGCTTGGACACGACCATCATCATAGGGGTCGAGCCAAACTATTCCTTTGCATTTTTGACACGGAAATAAAACCTATGTCCGGTTATTTTCTTTCATGTCCTGCACCGCCGACCGCAACCACCTGTCCACCATCGTTCCACTGACCATGAACTTTGCACGGTAATAATAAACAAATTGATTATAAAAATGTGTGCATGCATCAAAGTCATACAAAAATTCGGCATGACCTTCCCTAAAAATAGGACATATATAGATCTAGAGTTTGCCTGGAATTCGCCGAAACGGAAATAAATCGACATTTCGGCAAAACATAGGCAACTTAAAAGCACAATTTGGCGTCAACACATGCCACACACACAATTTCCATCATATTGCCCAATTATCACGTCACACACACATACACATATTTCCATTTTGCAAAAGCATGAAATTTTAATCACCTCTATCTCGAGATAGAGCACTAAGATTCTGTGTTGCGCTGCTACTAAGATTTTGTGTATAAGGTTTTCCCTAGTAGTGTATGTCAATTGGCAGCTGGAGATCATCAATGCAGAGGCTCGGGTTGTCAAACCACTCATCAATGAAATTGTTCAGAATGTCTACATCAAAGAGGGGTAGATCTTTGAAGATCTCTGCCTCTTGCTTGCTTTTGATCAGAAGCTCAAGGGCATCATCACCAAGATCTTCATCGCTGGACAGATCAATGGTGGCATCCTCATTGCGCAGAACAGCAGCCGGGGTCAGTTCTTGCGTAGAACTCTTGATGACCTTCTTCTTCTGCTAGGATTTCTCTGTCTTCTTGGAGACACGAGAAAGATCTTCAGATTGCACACTGGTTTCAGGAGGTGCAGTGACCAATGGCTTCGCTCGTGAAGCTTTTGGTGCGGTAGAGGGCTTTGAAGCCTTAGACTTCTTTTGCTTCTGAGGCTTTGGTGGTGGTGGTGCTTCATCAGAATCAGCGTCATCAGCTGAGTGATCCACGGCGGCCCCCTGCACTACTATGTGAGTGATGAGGCCTTCAAGGTTATAGAAGGGGCCGACGACGTTTAGATTGGCAGCACGGGTGCCATCAGCCCTTGGGGCAGATGGACCAGGGTTGAAGTCAAGTCCAAATGCTTTCTTGTTCTTTGCAGCAGACTCCTTTGCAAACTGGAAATTGCGCTTGAAGAGATTGTCTTCACGACACCATAGCAAAGATGATGGGTCGGCATTGTCTGGCTGCGGTCCACGGACCATGCAAGGGTAGAAGCCTTGAGCAATGGCTTTAGACCGGGACTTGGGCAATAGACCTCTGTATACAATATCTCCCCATGGTCACTTGATGGCGTTCTTTTCAGCATACTCAGCGGTGACAAATCTGTACTTGAACCATTCCTCTGCCCAATATCTTCGAATCCATTGGATTCGAGTCTTGCGCTGATTGTAATTCTCTTTAGGATCTGTCTTGTACATTTAAAAAAGATCTGGTGGAAAATCCTAGGCTGTATCACCACGATGCTGCCTGTCGCCTTTTCTTGCTGACTTGTCAGTAGCCATGATGTTCAGACTGAAAGGCTTCAATACTGTGAATGGCTTCCTCTTGTTGGTTAGACAGGAACTAGCTTATGGTGAGTGAATGTGACGCTGTAAGAACTGTGCAAATGAATACAGACTATGGGAACCAAGGGATTCTCTCACGGACATGTACCTGTGACAACATTAGAGGTGCGAGGGAAGGGAAGAGGTCATATGCATTCTCAGAAGATTTTGAAGATAAATCAGTTTGAAGACATTGACCTCATAGCGCGAAGACATTCACTTATTTGACGAGAGTTTGTTCCAGATTTGTATGAATCCAATAATAAGTACAAGTGAGGAATCTAACTAGTTGTGAAGCATAAGTGAATATACTTGGCAAGATATGAGATGCAGAAGAAGACAGATCCAGTTTTGGAAGTTAAGAAAACACTTTTGGTTAAAGTGGATGGATCTGATAGATCAAAAAGGTAGCAAAAGTAAGATTTAATTACCACACGAAGAACTGCTAGACGAAGTTGAGAGGGAGGCCAATCAGTTCAATCTCCCACGCCCTAACTTGGCAGCGGAAGACACCTATGGCAGGGGCGGAGAGGACGAGGTACGTGGCCGGCGTGAGGTCGGCGGCGAAGAGGTCGTGACAGCTAAGTGCTTTGTCTCCAGCGTCGATGCGAGCTAGCGGAGGCGCTAGGTTTTGTGCGAGGTGGCGAGGTGGAAGAAGAGATAATGACCGCGGTGAGTTGAGTATTTATAAGGAAAGGGACAACATAGCGTAATTACGCATGTGCCCCTGACGGTTCACATCTGAAGGACACATGGCAAGCATGCAACACATGGGAAGTTGTTCCATGTTCCCACGCACGCCTGGACTGTCGGGTGGTCGTTCCGGCTTCTCCGGGTTTCACGCAATAAGGATTTAGCATTAAAACAGATTCAACTTTTGTCTGTGTATCTTCTGCTGACAAGGACGCAGAGAAGACATTCGACAGTTTCAATAGAATGCATATGATTTAGATAGATAGAATCTGAGGTAGAAGCATAGAAGGGGTTAGGGTCCGATCACATTCACTTAGATCAAAAGATTCAAACAAGAATACATAGCTATAAGTGAATGTTGTAGAGGACAGAACAAAAATATATGTATTTATCAGTATTAGACCAAATCAACATTGTGAAGATAGACGTGAAAAAAATTCAATGTTGAAGACAAGCCAAATGCGAAGACTCTACAAATGTGATGCCAAATGAAACACTTCAAACACAGGTTTGGTGGTGGTGTTACCCATCGTATAGGAAGTATTAGACCCAGACACGACGCACAATTATCGTGGTGCTCTGATGTCATATTCCGCATTAATGTATTCACACTTAGAGTGTATGTCTTCATTAATTGAAGATATACTTAATTCGTGTGTTGCACATCTAAGTTTCAACATGCATAAGCGTTAGGATGTGTGTCCAATTACAAGACATTTGAGGATTCTAAGATATTTATCTCACACCGCAACTTGCAAAACCTTTTCTCATCCAAGGGCTTTGTGAAGATATCTGCGAATTGCTCTTCAGTGTTGACGTGAATGATATCAATATCTTCCTTCATGATATGGTCTCTGAGAAAGTGATGACGAATTTCAATGTGCTTTGTCTTCGAGTGCTGAACTAGGCTATTGGCAATCTTGATGGTGCTTTCATTTCGCAGTAGAGTGGTACTTGCTTCAGATGGATGCCATGGTCCTTGAGAGTTTGCTTCATCCATAGAAGCTGAGCGCAGCAAGATCCAACAGCAATGTATTCAGATTCAACAGTGGAGAGAGACACAGAGTTCTGCTTCTTTGAAGACCAACAGACAAGAGATCGTCCTAGAAAGTGACATGTGCCTGATGTGGACTTGCGATCAACCTTGCCACCAGCATAATCAGCATCTGAGAATCCAACTAGATCAAACTCTGAGCCCTTTGGATACCATAATCCTAGTGTTGGGGTGTAAGCCAAATATCGAAGTATTCACTTCACAGGTAAGTGATGCAATTCCTTTGGTGCCGCTTGGAATCGGGCACACATGCAACGCTAAGCATGATATCTTGCCTAGATGCACATAAATAGAGTAGAGAACCAATCATGGAGCGGTATACATTTTGGTCGAACTCTTTACCATTGTCGTCGGGGCCCAGATGACTTTTGGTTGGCATTGGCGTTGAGTAACCTTTGAAGTCTTGCATTCCAAACTTCTTCAGGCAATCTTTGAGGTACTTCTCTTGAGATATGAAGATGCCGTTGCTCTGCTGACGAATTTGAATACAAAGGAAGAACTTCAGCGCACCCATCGTGGACATCTGATATTGCTCTTGCATCATGTGTCCAAACTCATCAATGTATCTTTTGTAAGTGGAGCCGAAGATAATATCATCCACATAGATCTGACACACAAACAATTCACCATCGTATGTCTTCGTGAAGAGATTGGGAACCAGGGAACTAGGTTTGAAGCCTTTGCTCTTCAGAAAGTCTTTGAGTGTGTCATACCAAGCTCGAGGGGCTTGTTTGAGGCCTTACAGTGCCTTGTTGAGCTTGTATACCATATCAGGATGTTTTGGATCTTCAAAGCTAGGTGGTTGTGCAACATACACTTCTTCTTCAATCTTGCCATTGAGAAAGGCACTCTTCACATCCATTGGATACAGAAGGATGTTGTGATGGTTGGCATAGGCTAGTAGTACGCGAATGGCTTCAAGCCTAGCCACTAGAGCAAATGTTTCATCGAAGTCAATTGTGACGCCCGGATAATTAAACTACAGTAACCCTTTGCTAATGATGCCACATCACCTCGATTATAGTTGCTAATCTCGAGTTAGTTCGAAACTGATTCAAATCCAAATTCAAACTCAGGCAAACAATAAAAGTTTTCAAATATTAAAACTAAAATAATCGGAGTGAACCAAATACTGCATAGGTGATTGTGGTGTATAAGCAACATTTTTATAAAGTGTTTAAATGCTCTAATATAAATAAAGTAGTAGCAAACATAATTAGTTAAATGCTTTTACTAATTAATAAAATATCTAACTAAATCATTTGGGGACTAGACTTCTGGTGGCAGTCCAGCTTATTGCATAAATATTTATGTGTTAAGGCTCCACTTTTACAAAAGTCATTTGGATCAAGTTTTAAATGGAAAACAACAGCTAATTAAAATAAAACAAAAAAAAGCAAGAAAAGAAAACAACTCCCACCCGACCGGGCCTTGGCCCAGTTGGCCGTGTGGCCGAGCGGCATGTCGGCCCAGCCCACCCTGCTGGCCTATATGGCCTCGCACCCAAAACCCTAACCCACCGACACGCCCCCACTCGCCCCCCACGTCTCCCTCGCTTCTCCCCCCACTCGCTCGCTTCTTCCCCCCCGATCTGGATCGAGATCGGGGCAGGGAACCGAATCCACCGCGCCGACCACGCCGCTCGTTCCTTCCCCGCGATCCGCCGCCGCCGCACACCATCACCTCCTCATCCCCGCCGACTAGCTCCGTGGCTGGATCGACCAAGGCCACCCCGACCCCGTCGCCGCTCGACACCGGCCGCCGCCTGACGCTACCTCGCCGCTTCCCCGCCGGACCGCCCCGTCTCCCCCCGCCTCTGTTTCGCCCAGCACCGCCGGACATCCTCGCGCCCGCTCCCCGTCAACGGCCGTGAGCTGCCGTTCCCCTGCTCCTCTCTCCCCCCCCCGCAATCACCGAGATCCACCCGCGGTCGTCACGCATTGGCCTCGTCCCGGTGCTCCTGCGTCCGCTGGCCTGTGCCTCTCCCTAGGTCGCACACACGCGCCACCCTTGCTTGTGTCCGCCGTCGCAGCCTTCAGTCTCCCTCCGCGCCGTTCCGCCATGCCCAGCGTCCCGTGCCCCGTGGGGACCGGCCGGGCCGGCGTCGCCCGCGCTCCGCCCCACCCCCAGGTCAAGCTCGACCGCCGCAGCCACCCCGCCTCCTACAGCCGCACCGTAGCTCGCCCTCCCCTAGCCGACGCCGTGGACACCGGCGCCTCGCCGTGGCCTCGGGTGCTCGCCGGGCGCCGGCCCCGTTCGCTGCGCCCGCTCCAGGCTCCAACCGGGCTGCGCCCGATGCCCACCTCGCTATGGCCCTCTGGCCTATGACACGAGGGGAGGGGCCCACGCCCCTGAAACAAAAGGAATGGAAATAATAATAATAATAAGTTTAATTAATTAATTAAAATAATCATCTTAACCTGATTAATTTAACCTAATTAATCTGTTAATTAAACCAATTAACTAGGTTAACTAGTTGTCAGTCAATGACATGTGGGCCACCTGTCCAGTTTGACTAGTCAAACTGTTGACTTGGTTGACCCAGTCCATGACAGGTGGGCCCTGTTTGACCCAGTTGACCAGTCAACAGTTGACTGGTCAAATGCTGACTGGACCATCCTTGACCCCACCTGCCAACCACGCATACATTCTGTTGGGTACAATTTTGTGTACCCATAGCAATTTAATATTTAATTTTCAAAATAAAATAAATTAGAAAATGGTATAAGTCTTTTAAAATTAATAGAAACTAAACCGTAGCTCGGATCGAAAAACTTTCTACATGAAAGTTTCTCAAAACGACGAGACGAACCCGGATACGCAGCCCGTTCGTCCGCCACACATTCCTAACATAACAAACTCGCAACTTTCCCCCTCCGGTTCCTCTGCCCGAAAACGCGAAACACTTGGGATACTTTCCCGGATGTTATTCCTCTTCGTCTATATCACCGAGCACTGTGTTAGGGCACACTTAGCACCGCGCTTTGTCTTTTCATGCACCGTCATGCTTTGTTTGCTCTGTATTCATTGTTTCTTCCCCCTCTTCTCTCTGCTAGACACCGAGACTGACGCCGCTGATACCCGGTACGACTACGGAGTTGACGACCCCTCTCTCTTGCCAGAGCAACCAGGCAAGCCCCCCCTTGATCACCAGATATCGCCTACTCTTCTCTATACTGCTTGCATTAGAGTAGTGTAGCATGTTACTGCTTTCGTTATTCCTATCCTGATGCATAGCCTGTCTTTGATACTGCTGCTGATACCTTTACCTGCAATCCTACTACTTAGTATAGGATGCTAGTGTTCCATTAGTGCCCCTACACTCTTGTTTGTCTGCCATGCTATACTATCGGGCCGTGATCACTCGGGGGTGATCACGGGCATATACTATATACTATACACTGTTACATTACATGTGATACTGTTCGGAGATGGGGGCTGAAGGGGCAGGTGGCTCCATCCCGTAGAGGTGGGCCTGGGTTCCTGACGGCCCCCGACTGTTACTTTGAGGCGGAGCGACAGGGCAGGTTCAGACCACCTAGGAGAGAGGTGGGCCTGTCCCTAGTCGGTGTTCGCGATACTTAACACGCTTAACGAGATCTGGGTATTTGATCTGAATCTGGCCATTTGGTCTATACGCACTAACCACCTACGCGGGAGTAGTTATGGGTATCCCGACGTCGTGGTATCAGCCGAAGCACTTCGTGACGTCAGCGACTGAGCGGCGCGCGCCAGGTTGGACCACGTAACGTGACTTCCTTTGAAATGGAGGTTGCTAGGTCTGCTCTCCGGCCGCGTATGCAACGTGCAGGTGTGCTCAGGGCGATGGGCCCAGACCCCTGCGCGCTTAGGTTTAGACCGACGTGCTGACCTCTCTGTTGTGCCTAGGTGGGGCTGCGACGTGTTGATCTCCCGAGGCCGGGCATGACCCAGGAAAGTGTGTCCGGCCAAATGGGATCAAGCGTGTTGGGCTATGTGGTGCACCCCTGCAGGGAAGTTTATCTATTCGAATAGCCGTGTCCCTCAGTAAAAGGACGACCCGGAGTTGTACCTCGACCTTATGACAACTAGAACCGGATACTTAATAAAACACACCCTTCCAAGTGCCAGATACAACCCGGTGATCGCTCTCTAACAGGGCAACGAGGAGGGGATCGCCGGGTAGGATTATGCTATACGATGCTACTTGGAGGACTTCAGTCTACTCTCTTCTATATGCTGCAAGACGGAGGCTGCCAGAAGCGTAGTCTTCGACAGGATTAGCTATCCCCCTCTTATTCTGGCATCTGCAGTTCAGTCCACCGATATGGCCCTTTACACTTATATCCATGCATATGTAGTGTAGCTCCTTGCTTGCGAGTACTTTGGATGAGTACTCACGGTTGCTTTTCTCTCCCTTTTCCCCCTTTCCCTTCTACCCGGTTGCCGCAACCAGACGATGGAGCCCAGGATCCAGACGCCACCGTCGATGATGACTCCTACTACTCTGGAGGTGCCTACTACTACGTGCAGCCCGCTGACGACGACCAGGAGTAGTTAGGAGGATCCCAGGCAGGAGGCCTGCGCCTCGTTCGATCTGTATCCCAGTTTGTGCTAGCCTTCTTAAGGCAAACTTGTTTAACTTATGTCTGTACTCAGATATTGTTGCTTCCGCTGACTCGTCTATGATCGAGCACTTGTATTCGAGCCCTCGAGTCCCCTGGCTTGTATTATGATGCTTGTATGACTTATTTTATTTGTAGAGTTGTGTTGTGATATCTTCCCGTGAGTTCCTGATCTTGATCGTACACATTTGCGTGCATGATTAGTGTACGATTGAATCGGGGGCGTCAGAAGTCAATCCCTTTAACTTGAGTGTATCCTTGAGCAACGAGACGAGCCTTGTTTCTGACAACTTGACCATGCTCATCTTATTTGTTGCGATAGATCCATTTGGTGCCAATGATATTGTGCTTGCGAGGGTCAGGACGCTTGACTAATTCCCACACATTGTTCAGCTCGAATTGTTGAAGCTCTTCTTGCATAGCTTGAATCCATCCAGGTTCCATGAAGGCTTCAACAACTTTCTTGGGTTCAGATATAGAGACAAATGCAAAGTGCCCATAGAAATTTGCTATTTGAGTTGCTTTGGAATGAGTGAGTGGACTAGGTGCATTGATGCTATCAATTATCTTCTCAATCTGTACTTCATTTGCAACACAAGGATGAACTGGACGAAGATTTTGCTCTTGTTGATCATTGTCTTCTTCTTCAACATTGGCCTCAGGCTGAGCAGTGCCTTCAGGTTGGTTTGGCGTAGAAATGATAAGTTCTTCTTCAGCATGTGCCTCTGAAGGTATGATTTCTCCAGTTCCCATAAGCTTAATCGATTTACTAGGAGGGACTTCATCTAGCACATTTGGCAGGTGCTCTCCTTGCGAGCCGTTAGTCTCATTGAATCGCAGATCTACAGTTTCAACCACTTTATAGTGAAAGAGGTTGAAGACTCTGTAGGAGTGCGAATCCTTTCCATAACCAAGCATAAAACCTTCATGTGCTTTTGGTGCAAATTTTGAAGTGTGATGTGGATCCTTGATCCAGCACCTAGCACCAAATACTCTGAAGTAACTGGCGTTTGGCTTCTTACCAGTCAGGAGCTCATAGGATGTCTTCTTCAGAAGCTTGTGAAGATAAACACGGTTGATGACGTGGCATGCAGTATCAATGGCTTCAGGCAAGAACTTCCTTAGAGTCTTGTACTCATCAAGCTTTGTCCGAGCCATCTCAATGAGTGTCCTGTTCTTACACTCCATGATGCCATTCTGCTGAGGTGTGTATGGAGCAGAGTACTCATGGGTGATGCCTAATGTATCAAGATAACTGTCGAGGCCTGTGTACTTGAACTCTGTGCTATTGTCACTTCTGATGCGCTTGATCTTGATGCCATAGTTCGTCATGGCACGGTTGGCAAATCGTCTGAAGACATCTTGCACTTAATTCTTGTAGAGGATTATATGCACCCATGTATATCTAGAATAATCATCAACAATGACGAAGCCATAGAGACAGGCAGTGGTAGTAAGAGTAGAGTAATGAGTAGGGCCAAATAAGTCCATGTGAAGCAACTCGAAGGGTTGAGATGTTGTCATGATTATCTTTGAGGGATGCTTGGCCCTAGTCATCTTTCCAGCTTTGCAGGCACCACACAGATGATCCTTCTTGAACTTGACGCCCTCGATGCCTACGACATTTTTCTTCTTCGCGAGAGTGTACAAGTTCCTCATGCCATCATGCCCTAGCCTCCGATGCCAGAGCCAACATTCTTAAGCTTTTGCTAGAAGACATACGGCCATCTGTGGTCCTGCTTAGAAATCTACCATGTACAAGTCATCTTTTCGATACCCTTCCAAAACTAGAGATTTGTCAGACTCCATAAGCAGAAGGCAACAATATTTTCCAAATATCACAATCATGTCCAAATCACAAAGCATTGAGACACACATTAAGTTGAAACCAAGGGATTCAACAAGCATCACTTTATCCATGTGATGATCCTTTGAGATTGCAACTCTACCTAGACCCAATACCTTGCTTTTACCAGTATCAGCAAATGTGATGTGACTCTTTTCAGATGGACGTGAGGTTGAGCCATGAGAAGACTTCGATCACCAGTCATGTGATTAGTGCATCCACTGTCCATCGTCCATTCGGAAGCATGTGGTGTCATATCCTACAATGCAGTTAGGGGGATAGGCTTCACAAAGGGTATTGTGAAGCATAAACATTTGACGAACAAGCGGATTATCAAAGCTCAGATCCAGGTTAGGACTGATAGGATGATTGGCAAGTGATTCAGGAACAAAATACATAGTAAGACCATTTGGGCATTTTATCTTGCGCCCTGATACGTCTCCAACGTATCTATAATTTTTGATTGCTCCATGCTATATTATCTACTGTTTTGGACTATATTGGGCTTTATTTTCCACTTTTAAATTATTTTTGGGACTAACCTATTAACCGGAGGCCCAACCCAGAATTGCTGTTTTTTTTCCTATTTCAGTGTTTCGAAGAAACAGAATATCAAACGAAGTCCAAACGGATTGAAACCTTCGGAATGTGATTTTCTCATCAGATATGATCCAGGAGACTTGGACCCTCCGTCAAGAAAGAAGAGAGGCGGTCACGAGGGTGGAGGGCGCCCCCCCTAGGGCGTGCCCCTGCCTCGTGGGCCCCTCGAAGCTCCACCGACGTACTCCTTCCTCCTATATATAACTACGTACCCCCAAACGATCAGAACAGGAGCCAAAAACCTAATTCCACCACTGCAACCTTCTGTACCCACGAGATCCCATCTTGGGGCCTGTTCCGGAGCTCCGCCGGAGGGGGCCATCATCATGGAGGGCTTCTACATCATCATAGCCCCTCCGATGAAGTGTGAGTAGTTTACCTCAGACCTTCGGGTCCATGGTTAGTAGCTAGATGGCTTCTTGTCTCTTTTTGGATCTCAATACAATGTTCTCCCCCTCTCTCGTGAAGGTCTATTCGATGTAATCTTCTTTTTGCGGTGTGTTTGTTGAGACCAATGAATTGTGGGTTTATGATCAAGTCTATCTATGAACAATATTTGAATCTTCTCTGAGTCCTTTTATGTATGATTGGTTATCTTTGCAAGTCTCTTCGAATTATCAGTTTGGTTTGGCCTACTAGATTGGTTTTTCTTGCAATGGGAGAAGTGCTTAGCTCTGGGTTCAATCTTAGTGACAGAAGGGGCAGCAAGGCACGTATTGTATTGTTGCCATCGAGGATAACAAGATGGGGTTTTTATCATATTGCATGAAACTATCCCTCTACATCATGTCATCTTGCTTAAGGCGTTACTCTGTTTTTAACTTAATACTCTAGATGCATGCTGGATAGCGGTCGATGAGTGGAGTAATAGTAGTAGATGCAGGCAGGAGTCGGTCTACTTGTATCGGACGTGATGCCTATATACATGATCATACCTAGATATTCTCATAAGTATGCTCAATTCTATCAATTGCTCAACAGTAATTTGTTCACCCACCGTAGAATACTTATGCTCTTGAGAGAAGCCACTAGTGAAATCTATGGCCCCCGGGTCTATTCTCATCATATCAATCTCCATCACTTTATTATTTCTTTGCTTTTTTACTTTGCATTTTACTTTTTACTTTGCATCTTTATATCAAAAATACCAAAACTATTATCTATCAGATCTCACTCTCGTAAGTGACCGTCAAGGGATTGACAACCCCTAATCGCGTTGGTTGCGTTGAGCTATTTGTTTTGTGTAGGTACGAGGGACTCGTGCGTAGCCTCCTACTGGATTGATACCTTGGTTCTCAAAACCTGAGGGAAATACTTACGCTACTTTGCTGGATCATCCTCTCCTCTTCAGGGAAATCCAACGCAGTGCTCAAGAGGTAGCAAGAAGAATTTCTGGCGCCATTGCCGGGGAGGTCTACGCAAAAGTCAACATACCAAGTACCTATCACAATTCCTTATCTCTCGCACTATATTTGCCATTTGCCTCTCGTTTTCCTATCCCCCACTTCACCCTTGCCGTTTTATTCGCCCTTTTTCCGTTCGTCTTGATGTCTTACTTGGCTCGTTTGCTCGTTTGGTTGAAATAGGTTAGTATTTATTCCTAAACAGAGAAGCTAATATCTATGGATCCTCATCCGCTTGCCAATCTTTTTAAGAGATCCAGTTATGATAAACCAATTCCTAGTGATTTGGATGCACTAGATTATCTTTATAAGCTTTTGCCTGAAATTCGTAAATCTAAAAATTGTGATGAAGTGCTTCACGATAGATCTTTGAATAAAAAGCATGATTGCGATGATTTTATTATAAATTCTCTTGATGTCAATTGTGCTAATAATATGCAAAACCCTAAGCTTGGGGATGCTAGTTTTGCTACGTCTACTACTTGTTGCAATGGTCATGATTGGGGTGATTCTTCTTATGATCTTGAAAATTTATTTAATCCCCATGATGAATATGAGATTGATAATATTGTTTGCAATAATATTGAAAGTGGGTTTGGAATAGTGTCAACTTTAGATCCCACATATTTGGAGAATATTCAATCTTATAAAGTTTTTGATAAAAGTGGGTTCGGAGAGGTCATGACTTTAGTTAATGTTAATCCCACTATTTCGGAAGAGTGTCAACTTTGCATGCATGTGGATCATGTTGAAAATATTTTATGTGATAGCTATTTTATTTAATTTGCTTATGATCCCACATGTAATTATTATGAGAGAGGAAAATATGGTCATAAAAATTTTCATGATAATAAATTACTCTCGTTATGTTGAGATTGCTATCGTTTCTTTCCGCTTCCTTGCATATGCTAGTTTTTGCTTGCTATGAGAATTTGTTTACCTATAAGATGCCTATGCATAGGAAGTATGTTAGATTTGGATGTGTTTGTCACGTGTTTCATGATGCTCTCTTTGTGCTTCAATTCTTGTCTTTCTTGCGAGCATCATTAAAGTTATCAATGCCTAGCTAAAAGGCTTTAAACAAAAGCGCTTGTTGGGAGACAACCCAATATATTTCCTTTCTGTCGTTGAATAAATAATCCATCTACCTTCTGTTTATATGCTGTAATTTCCAGAAACTTTCTGTTCACGAAAACAATTGTTATAAATCACCAGAACGTGATAAAATACTGATTCCAGTTGCTGCTGATCAATAAACAAATTGTCTAGGTCTTCCTATTTTGGTAGATTTTTTGTAGTTCCATAAGTTTGCGTTAGTTACGTATTACTATAGACTGTTCTGTTTTTGACAAATTCTGTTTTTCGTGTGTTGTTTGCTTATTTTGATGAATCTATGGCTAGTAAAATAGTTTATAATCTATAGAGAAGTTGGAATACAGTAGGTTTAACACCAATACAAATGAAGAATGAGTTCATTACAGTACCTTGAAGTGGTATTTTGTTTTCTTTCGCTAACGGAGCTCACGAGATTTCTGTTGAGTTTTGTGTTGTGAAGTTTCCAAGTTTTGGGTGAAATCTTTTGATGGATTATGGAACAAGGAGTGGCAAGAGCCTAAGCTTGGGGATGCCCATGGCACCCCAAAGATAATCCAAGGACACCAAAAAGTCAAAGCTTGGGGATGCCCCGGAAGGCATCCCCTCTTTTGTCTACTTCCATCGGTAATTTCACTTGGAGCTATAGTTTTATTCACCACATGATATGTGTTTTGCTTGGAGCGTCTTGTATTATTTGAGTCTTTGCTTGTTAGTTTGCCACAATAATCCTTGCTGTACACACCTTTTGAGAGAGCCATACATGATTTGGAATTTTTTAGAATACTCTATGGGCTTCACTTATATCTTTTGAGCTTTATAGTTTTTCTCTAGTGCCTCACTTATATCTTTTAGAGACCACGGTGGTGGATTTGTTTTATAGAAACTATTGATCTCTCATGCTTCACTTAGATTATTTTGAGATTCTTAATTAGCGTGGTAATTTTCTCAATAACAATAATATGCTTGGTATTCAAGATTTGTAAAAACTTTCTTTTGAGTGCGCTGAATACTAAGAAAAGATTGATGCTTTTTGAGATATGAAGATGGTGATATTAGAGTCATGATAGTTGAGTAGTTGTGAATTTGAGAAATACTAGTGTTAAAGTTTGTGATTCCCGTAGCATGCACGTATGTTGAACCGTTATGTGATGAAGTCGGAGCATGATTTATTTATTTATTGTCTTCCTTATGAGTGGCGGTCGGGGACGAGAGATGGTCTTTTCCGACCAATCTATCCCCCTAGGAGCATGCGCGTAATACTTTGCTTTGATAACTTCTAAATTTTTTCAATAAGTATATGAGTTCCTTATGACTAATGTTGAGTCCATGGATTATACGCACTTTCCTTCCTTCCACCATTGCTAGCCTCTCTAAAACCGCACACCTTTCGCCAGTATCATACACCCACCATATACCTTCCTCAAAACAGCCACCATACCTACCTATCATGGCATTTTCATAGCCATTCCGAGATATATTGCCATGCAACTTTCCACCGTTCCGTTTATTATGACACGCTCCATCATTATCATATTGCTAGCATGATCATGTAGTTGACATCATATTTGTGGCAAAGCCACTATTCATAATTCTTTCATACATGTCACTCTTGATTCATTGCATATCCCGGTACACCGCCGGAGGCATTCATATAGAGTCATACTTTGTTCTAGTATCGAGTTGTAATTGTTTAGTTGTAAGAAAAATAAAAGTGTGATGATCATCATTTTTAGAGCATTGTCCCAAGTGAGGAAAGGATGATGGAGACTACGATTCCCCCACAAGTCGGGATGAGACTCCGGACGAAAATTAAAAAAAGAGAGAAAAGGAGGCCATAAAAAAAGGCCCAAATAAATAAAAAAATGAGAGAAAAAGAGAGAAGGGACAATGTTACTATCCTTTTACCACACTTGTGCTTCAAAGTAGCACCATGATCTTCATGATAGAGAGTCTCTCATTTTGTCACTTTCATATACTAGTGGGAATTTTTCATTATAGAACTTGGATTGTATATTCCAATGATGGGCTTCCTCAAAATGCCCTAGGTCTTCGTGAGCAAGCAAGTTGGATGCACACCCACTTAGTTTCTTTTGTTGAGCTTTCATATACTTATAGCTCTAGTGCATCCGTTGCATGGCAATCCCTACTCACTTACAATGATATCTATTGATGGGTGTCGGTGTCAAAACCGGCGGATCTTGGGTAGGGGGTCCCGAACTGTGCGTCAAGGTCGGATGGTAACAGGAGACAAGGGACACTTTATTTTACCCAGGTTTGGGCCCTCTTGATGGAGGTAAAACCCTACTCCTGCTAGATTAATATTGATGATATGGGTAGTACAAGAGTAGATCTACCACGAGATCAAGGAGGCTAAACCCTAGAAGCTAGCCTATGGTATGATTGTGTATGATGATGGTTCGTCCTACGGACTACAACCCTCCGGTTTATATAGACACTGGATAGGGTTAGGGTTACACAGAGTCGGTTACAATGGTAGGAGATCTTGAATATCCACACGCTTAGCTTGCCTTCCACGCCAAGAAAAGATCCTTCCGGACACGGGACGAAGTCTTCAATCTTGTATCTTCATAGTCCTGGAGTCCGGCTGAAGGTATAGTCCGTCTATCCGAACACCCCCTAATCCAGGACTCCCTCAGTAGCCCCTGAACCAGGCTTCAATGACGACGAGTCCGGCGCGCAGATTGTCTTCGGCATTGCAAGGCGGGTTCCTCCTCCAAGTTCTTCAAGAAGATTACAAACACCAAAAATAGTGTCCGGCTCTGCAAAATAAGTTTCCACATATTGCCATATAGAGAATAATATTAACACAAATCAAATCTGCTGACGTATTCCGCAGTGCGTCATAACACCGCGGCCAAGCTCTTTATATAAATTGTTTTCATTGTTCCACCTCAGCGTGTTTAGCGAGGCGGTTTCCTTGGCACGTCTTGTCAAGGCAGAGATCGTGTGCCCCTTTTAACGAGATTCTCATCAATACGGACGTGGATAACCCAACCGCGCCATTTACCACGGCGCTTGGGAGGCAAGTGAGTTTTATTAGGTAGGTGGGGATGCCTAACCGCACCCACTTGTATAAAGGGATAAGGATTCACCTTTTTAACCTACGCCTTCTACCTCCTTTGCCAATCCATCTCTCGCGCACTCAAGCTCCAGCGCCCAAGTCCGCTCTTCCTTCCTCAACCTTCTCCAACAATGTCCGGAGCGGGAGGCAAGTGGATGGCCTCCTCCGTTACGGAGGCCCAAGTAAAAAAGCTAAGGAAAGCCGGATACTTGTCCAAGGACATCCCGCATCGGCTTCCTGAGAAGGGGCAGCTTCTTCCTACCCCAGGGCCCCATGAGAGGGTAGTTTTTCTTCCCCACTTCCTCCGCGGACTGGGCTTTCCACTTCACCCATTTGTCCGGGGGCTCATGTTCTACTACGGCCTGGATTTCCACGATCTGGCCCCGAACTTTGTCCTCAATATCTCGGCGTTTATCGTCGTGTGTGAGGCCTTTCTCCGCGTCCGCCCCCACTTCGGCCTCTGGCTCAAGACCTTCAATGTCAAGCCCAAGGTGGTGTCCGGCACACAGGCGGAGTGCGGAGGCGCTATGGTCGGCAAGATGGCCAACGTCCTCTGGTTCGATGGCTCCTGTGTGGAGTCCCTAAAGGGTTGGCAGGCCGGGTGGTTCTACATCACCGAGCCACGCGATCCGGAATGGGTCGCAGCTCCCGAGTTCAGATCCGGACCCCCCACGCGGCTCATGTCCTGGAAAGAGACGGGCCTGTCGTGGGGCAACGAGGAAGAAGTGACTGGGTTGCAAACGTGCATCCAGTCCCTGGTGAACAAGCCAATCCGGCTGATCAATGTGATCCAGGTCATGCTCGTTCGCCGGATCCTCCCGTGCCAACAACGGGATTTTACTTTGTGGGAATTCTACCCGGCGCAGCACCAAACCCTCAGTAGGCTCTTCGACACGACGTATGAAGACGTCTGGAAGGTGCTGACCAAAGGCACCGAGTCCCCCACATCCGCTTTCGAGGACCGCGGATACAGCTCGCAGCGTCATGCCAGCGAGGTGAGCTATCTATACCTTTGACAGGTTTGTTAAGCTCTTCTTCATAGATTAACTCTATGCGGGATCTAAACTCCCTTTACCTTTGACAGGCTTGGCAGGCTGTATCCGGACCAATTAACTGTCCGGCTCACCTGCCCAAAGACCCAGCCCCAGCTCTCTTGGTGAAGCTGATGGCTCCGGCACCTTATGTGGTGCCGGAGAAGAAGGCCAAGAAGAAGAAAACCACCGGGACTCGAAAAAGTTCCCGCAACATGGTGGTGTCGGACTCGTCATCTGACGAGTCCGTGACGCTCTCCTCTCGTGAAAACGAGGAGGAATAAGAAAGCTCTGCCCCCCCCCCCCCAGCGAGGGGAGAAAAGAAGAAGAAGGCCATCCCAACGGGGGAGGCCGAGGGGTCGAGGAAAAGGAAGACCCCTCCGCCGGACTACTCCCACGACGCCGAAGAGGGCGGAGAGGAGTGGTCGGACAGAACCAAGCGTCCGCCGAAATCGTAAGTATTTATATACCAGAGCGACTCATGATATTCTTTTAATGCGCGGCTTTCCCTAATATCGCTCGTAATTTATGCAGCCCGCCCCGGGCCGAACTCGACGATTCGTCGAGCGGCTCCCTAGATTCGTCGGATGTGAACTCTGTTCCGCCCGCTGTCTCCCCCCGCAGGGCGGAAGACGCCGAAGTGGCGCCCCGCCAAGCAGGGCAGGAGGAGATAGTCCTGGAGGAGCCGCAAGGCAATCCTTCGGACCCCCAGAGTAAAGGGGATGAAACCCCCCAGGGCTCCAAGTCCGGCTTTGTGCCGGACACCGCGCCGGACTCGACAGTCCTAGTCCGCGGTGGGCAAACTCCTTCCAAGAGGAGTAAGCCGTCTGAGCCGGCGGCCTCCGTCCAACCAGAGGCGCCGGACAATCTGCTGGAGGTGCTTGAAGGCGCCGCCATCGATGAGGAGCACCGTACTGTTATGAGTACGGTGATCCAAAGGGTTCAGTCTGCCAAGAGCGGACTGACTGAAGCTTGTGCTAGCCTTCTAATAGGCTTCGAGGTAAGTAAAAATATGTCAAATTATTTACCGCATAGACAGTAGCCCCTGATGCTCTGTTCGGTGTTCGGAAAGAAAAGCCGAATAGAGGATCTAGTAATTTTCGCAGGAGTCTAACAACAAAAGGTTAAATATGCGTATGCAGGCTTCGCCGCTGTCCACCGCCGCACTGACTGCGCAGGTGGATGTCCTTAAAAACGACCTCGGGCGGACCGAGCAAGAGCTCGGCCTTGCCAAACGGCAGCTCGAGGAGAAAGAAGGTAAGAAATACCCTAAGAAAAATAAAAAGGTGCCTATAGAGAGGCTTGATTGCAGAAAGAAATAACAGGATTGTACTGCTTATTGTAGGGGCCACAACCGAGGTGGCAACCCTGAAGCAGGCGCTGGATGAGGCCGGAAAGAAAACGGCCGAGGAGCGCGCCGAGCGAGAAAGGCTTGGGGTTCAGGTCGGCGAGGTGCAGCAAGAGCTGCAAGCTCTCACAAAAAAACATGAGAGTTTGGAGCTTGAGTCAAGAGCGCAAGCATCCGAGCTCGCGTCAGCCCTTGAGACCGCCAAGAGTGCCAAGGCCGAAGCCCAAAAGGCCCTCCAAGAGTTGGAGGAGGTGAAAAAGATAGCAACGGGTAAGGCATTCTTAATGCAAAGTAGGAATATAAAAGTAAACTACTTGTTACTTACCCGAATCCGGAGTTCTCCAGGGGCGTTCGCCGATCTTCCCCGCAGCGTATCCGATGCCGCCGCGTTCTACCGAGCTGAAGAGGGCAACTCGACGGAGAGTGTGTTCTGGTCTCAGTATTTTGAGGCCGGACACCCTGTGCCTTTGAGCGATCAGCTGAAACAGCTGGTCGAGCTCCACAAGGCGGCCGAACAGGCCATGAAGGGCTTACTAGTTCGGTTGTGGCCTGGAGAGGCCCTGCCTGGGAGCTATTTAGGGCTAGTACGGCGGCTGGTGGAGGCGAGTCCACGGCTTGAGGTCATCAAGCGCTCCGCATGCATTGAAGGTGCCCGGAGGGCCCTTGCCCGTGTAAGGGTACACTGGAGTAAGCTGGACGGAGAGAAGCTGGTGAAGGACGGGCCGCCGCCGGGGAAGGAGCATCGCAAGCCTGAGAACTACTACAAGGAAGTTCTTGCCGGAGCCTGCCTTGTCGCGGATGAATGTACTAAAGATGTAGTATTTGAATGAACTCGCTCGTTTGTATCATGTGCGCTGAAAACTTGTTCATATGCGCTAAGCAATGCTTATTGAATTTAAAATATTATTTTCTGTGCGGCCGTTTATCAAAAATTGAGAGATGGCCAGTCGTCGGCTTCTGCCCCCATGCCACTAGTGTTGGGGTGTTCGGGATAAACCTGAGGGCTCTTTTTCCCATAGTTGGGTCCCTCGAGGGAGGCGCTCAGCACAACGAACCAGGCAATCGGACTATAATGCTTGAACACTCTCACTTAGCCATAGAACGTTATAATTTTAAATTTCGGCGAAGCCCCTAGTTCGGAAGGCCGAATTCGGGGCGCTATCCACGCCTTTGGCCGGACATAGCCAGCTCCTCGCTCGAAGCGGCAAAAGTCATTAAGGACTCGAAAAACCTCTCGAACAGCGACCGGTCTCACGCCTTATCATGACAGTCTGTTTTAGCTTTCTCCACTGAGGTGCTTAACCCACCTGAACTGGGGCACAATCGCAGTGGTTCTCCTAGTGCTACCTTAGCCGATATAGCGGAACATAAGGCACCAAAACATAGGAGCCGGGCAAACCCAACATGTGACCAAAATCATGATTCGGAGCCGATGGATATAGTGTTATAAGTTCGGGGTGCCGCACTTGTGAAAGTGTACGGACTTCTCACACCAGATAGAAGGGTAACGAAGCCCCTGGCGTGTTTTTCCGTACCATGGTGTACGGTTGCGATCATGTTTTTTTTAATGAACATATATATTAAAAGAGGACAACGCAAAAAATAGGCGAAAAGCTATGCATTGTTTATAGAGAGGCTATTTATCAAAGCCAAACGATGCAAGTAGTGCGATAAGCAAAAAAGATATTAGACTATTTAATATGTCCTGACTAGGCGCAGGCCGCGGAATTTAAAAACAGATATATCACTCGAAATAGAGACCACCTGAGAGTTCCGTAATGTGGCGTAGCTTTGTCAGCTTTCCTGGGTCTTGCATCGTCTGTGTGGCAGCAAAGCCGAACAGGTTATCCAGAGTGTGGAGTCCTGAAAGTAAAAAAAGAGAATCCGGCAGCACCTAGTACGTTTGACGCCGTACTGTAAGCATGTCGTTAATGTGCCCCTCCCCCTGTGCCCATGGAATTTCGAGGGCGTAATTGTGTACTCGAGGTACTAGCTCCGCTATGTTGCGATGGCTGGGGTTGGGGCCGTATTGCTACGCTTGCTCCGAACGTGCCAGGTGGTCTTGTTGTAGGTTACTCCGGGCGCGCTTTGCATTGTCCGGCTTTTTAACGGCCGGACTGGAGAGTTGCCTTGAAAGGCTGCTTTGTACTTCCGCTGCGAGGGCCGCCGTGTGCTCCTCCGTACGGATGGAGCGTTGTGTTTCCGTTGACCGTAATTACTCCTCGAGGGCCTGGCATCTTGAGCTTGAGATATGCGTAGTGCGGCACCGCATTGAATTTAGCAAATGCGGTTCGTCCGAGCAGGGCGTGATAGCCACTGCGGAACGGGACTATATCGAAGATTAACTCTTCGCTTCGGAATTTATCCGGAGATCCGAAGACCACATCAAGTGTTATCGAGCCTGTGCAATTGGCCTCTACACCTGGTATGACGCCTTTAAAGGTCGTCCTTGTGGGCTTGATCCTTGATGGATCTATGCCCATTTTCCGCACTGTATCCTGATAAAGCAGGTTCAGGCTACTGCCGCCGTCCATGAGGACTCTTGTGAGATGAAATCCGTCAATGATTGGGTCAAGATCCAATGCGGCAAAACCGCCGTGACGGATGCTAGTGGGGTGGTCCCTTCAATCAAAAGTGATCGGGCAGGCGGACCATGGGTTGAACTTTGGGGCGACTGGCTCCATCGCGTATACGTCCCGTAGCGCACGCTTCCGCTCCCTCTTGGGAATGTGGGTCGCGTATATCATGTTCACCGTCCGCACTTGTGGGGGAAACCCCTTCTGTCCATTGTTGTTCGGCGGCCTAGGCTCCTCCTCGTCGTCGCTATGCAGCCCCTTGTCTTTGTGTTTGACTCTTAACTTGCCTGCCTGCTTGAACACCCAACAATCCCTGTTGGTGTGATTGGCTGGCCTTTCGGGGGTGCCATGAATCTGGCACGAGCGGTCGAGTATCCGGTCCAAACTGGACGGGCCCTGGGTATTCTTTTTAAATGGCTTTTTCCGCTGACCAGATTTATAGCCTCTGAATCCGGCATTTACTTCCGTATCCCCATTGCTGTCGCTGCTAACGCGGCGCTTTTGCTTATTTCGACGTGTCCTGCCACTTTTGTCCTTGGAATCCGAATTACCAGGGTTCTTCGATAAGTTGTTGTTGCGAGCTAGCCAGCTATCTTCGCCTGCGCAAAAGCGGGTCATGAGTGTCGTGAGGGCTGCCATAGATTTCGGCTTTTCCTGTCCCAGGTGCCGGGCAAGCCACTCGTCGCGGATGTTATGTTTGAAGGCTGCTAGGGCCTCTGCGTCCAGACAATCGACTATCTGATTTTTCTTTGTTAGGAACCGTGTCCAGAATTGCCTGGCCGATTCTTCTGGCTGCTGAATTATGTGGCTTAGGTCGTCGGCGTCCGGTGGCCGCACATAGGTCCCCTGGAAGTTGTCGAGGAATGCGGCTTCCAGGTCTTCCCAAGAACCGATTGAGTCCGCTGGTAGGCTGTTAAGCCAGTGTCGGGCTGGTCCTTTGAGCTCAAGGGGGAGATATTTGATGGCGTGTAGATCGTCGCCACGTGCCATGTGGATGTGAAGGAGATAATCCTCCATCCATACTGCCGGATCTGTCGTACCATCGTACGACTCGATGTTGACGGGTTTGAAACCCTCTGGGATTTTATGACCCATTACTTCGTCTGTGAAGCATAGTGGGTGTGCGGCACCCCTGTACTGGGCTATGTCACGACGCAGCTCGGAAGAGCTATGCCTGTTGTGTTCGGCCCGTCCGGATTTATTGTGTCCGGAGTGAAGATCATCACATGTCGTCGGGCGTATACGCGATCCATAGATCGATCTTGTTTGCCTTGCTTTATCCTCCAGTACGTCTCGCAGGTCTGGCTCATTTTCCCGTGCCTTAGTTGAGCAGCACCGGGGCATGGCTTGTTTAGAGGTTCGACAGGACTCTCTGTCGCGGCCGCGAGGTGGCCGGTCTGCCATGTCATGCATTGGTAATGTAGGTATTTCCCCCTCTGATTGGGGTAGCGGCCTGCGCTTAGGATAATTTTTGGAGGGGCGCTCGAGTTCATACTCTTCGGCCGCAAGGACTTCAGTCCATCTGCCAGCTAGCAAATCTTGATCACCTCTAAGCTTTTGCTACTTTTTCTTTAGGCTATTCGCCGTGGCTAGAAGCCTGCGTTGAAAACGCTCTTGTTCGGCGGGGTCTGATGGTACGACGAATTCGTCGTCGTCGAGACTTGCCTCGTCTTCGGAGGGAGGCATGTAGTTATCATCCTCAACCTCTCGCTCTGCCGCTCTCTCATGAGGGCTGGCTTCTCCATCTTCCTGCGCCGAATCTTGCTGGATTTGGTGTTCTTCGGCGATATCCGGGGTAGTATTATCTCCCGTGCCGGAATCACCGTTTCTGCTGTGGCGGAATTTAGAGCGGCGCCGTTGACGCCGGCGTTTTGGCTGTTTTTTCGAGGTGTCATCCTCCGCTGTTCCATCACCATCTCCATCATTTGGAGCGTCCACCATATATATGTCATATGACGAGGTGGCGGTCCAGCGCCCTACAGGTGCTGGTTCTTGTTCGTCTCCTTCTTCGTCGTCCATACCGTCGAAGTCTTCGGAGCCAAAGTCAAGTATGTCGGTTAAATCATCGACAGTGGCTATTAAGTGGGTGGTGGGTGGGCTTTGAATTTCTTCGTCGTCCGAATCCCAACCTCGCAGACCATAAGCCGGCCTGGGCTCTCCTGATAGAGAGAGAGACTTGAGAGAATTCAGGATATCACCGAAAGGTGAGTGCTGAAAGATGTCCACGGCGGTGAACTCCATTATAGGCGCCCAATCGGATTCGATCGGCAGGGGCACGGGAGGCCCGGAGTTTGGAGAAGAATCCGACTCCTTGGAGTCATGGGCAGTGCGGAGTACGGGGCTGGCATTCGGCTCGATCGCCGTCAAGATCGCAACCCCCGAGGTGACGTCCAACCGTTCATCCTCAAAGAACGCAGCAGGCTCCGAGTCGAGGATCGGGGTCGGTGCGTGTGCGGCCTCCAGGGCACTATTCGGAGGCAGAGCTATATCCTGCCCCTCGAGGTAGTGCGGCACGCTTGGCTGTGGCTCGAACCCGTCGAAGATCAAGTCTCCGCGGATATCTGCCATGTAGTTTAAGCTTCCAAACCTGACTTGATGGCCAGGGGCGTAGCTTTCGATCTGCTCCAGACGACCAAGCGAATTGGCCCGCAGAGCGAAGCCGCCGAAGACGAAGATTTGTCCGGGGAGGAAAGTCTCACCCTGGACCTCATCATTGTTGATGATCAAAGGAGCCATTGGGCCTAAAAGCGATGACACAGAGGAACTCTTAATGAAAGCACCGATGTCGGTGTCAAAACCGGTGGATCTCGGGTAGGGGGTCCCGAACTGTGCGTCAAGGTCGGATGGTAACAGGAGACAAGGGACACTTTATTTTACCCAGGTTCGGGCCCTCTCGATGGAGGTAAAACCCTACTCCTGCTAGATTAATATTGATGATATGGGTAGTACAAGAGTAGATCTACCACGAGATCAAGGAGGCTAAACCCTAGAAGCTAGCCTATGGTATGATTGTGTATGATGATGGTTCGTCCTACGGACTACAACCCTCCGGTTTATATAGACACCAGATAGGGTTAGGGTTACACAGAGTCGGTTACAATGGTAGGAGATCTTGAATATCCGCACGCTTAGCTTGCCTTCCACGCCAAGAAAAGATCCTTCCGGACACGGGACGAAGTCTTCAATCTTGTATCTTCATAGTCCTGGAGTCCGGCTGAAGGTATAGTATGGCTATCCGAACACCCCCTAATCCAGGACTCCCTCAATGGGCATCTCCATAGCCCGTTGATACGCCTAGTTGATGTGAGACTATCTTCCCCTCTTTTTGTCTTCTCCACGACCACCATTCTATTCCACATATAGTGTTATATCCATGGCTCACGCTCATGTATTGCGTGAAGATCGATTTTTTTTTGAAAATGTCAAAAGTATGAAACAATTGCTTGGCTTGTCATCGGGGTTGTGCATGATTTAAATACTTTGTGTGGTGAATATAGAGCATAGCCAGACTATATGATTTTGTAGGGATAACTTTCTTTGGCCATGTTATTTTGAGAAGACATAATTGCTTTGTTAGTATGCTTGAAGTATTATTATTTTTATGTCAACATGAACTTTTGTCTTGAATCTTTCGGATATGAATATTCATACCACAATTAAGAAGAATTAGATTGAAATTATGCCTAGCACTCCGCATCAAAAATTCTCTTTTTATCATTTACCTACTCGAGGACGAGCATGAATTAAGCTTGGGGATGCCTGATACGTCTCCAACGTATCTATAATTTTTTATTGCTCCATGCTATATTATCTACTGTTTTGGACTATATTGGGCTTTATTTTCCACTTTTATATTATTTTTGGGAGTAACCTATTAACCGGAGGCCCGGCCCAGAATTGTTTTTTTCCTATTTTAGTGTTTCAAAGAAACAGAATATCAAACGGAGTCCAAATGGATTGAAACCTTCGGGAACGTGATTTTCTCATCAGATATGATCTAGGAGACTTGGACCCTCCGTCAAGAAAGAAGAGAGGCGGTCACGAGAGTGGAGGGCGCCCCCCTAGGGGGTGCCTCCTGCCTCGTGGGCCCCTCGAAGCTCCACCGACGTACTCCTTCCTCCTATATATACCTACGTACCCCCAAACGATCAAAACAGGAGCCAAAAACCTAATTCCACCGCCGCAACCTTCTGTACCCACGAGATCCCATCTTGGGGCCTGTTCCGGAGCTCCGCCGGAGGGGGCCATCATCACAGAGGGCTTCTACATCATCATAGCCCCTCCGATGAAGTGTGAGTAGTTTACCTTAGACCTTCAGGTCCATAGTTAGTAGCTAGATGGCTTCTTCTCTCTTTTTGGATCTCAATACAATGTTCTCCCCTCTTTCGTGGAGATCTATTTGATGTTATCTTATTTTTGCGGTGTGTTTGTTGAGACCGATGAATTGTGGGTTTATGATCAAGTCTATCTATGAATAATATTTGAATCATCTCTGAATTCTTTTATGTATGATTGGTTATCTTTGCAAGTCTCTTCGAATTATCAGTTTAGTTTGGCCTACTAGATTGGTTTTTTTTTTTGCAATGGGAGAAGTGCTTAGCTTTGGGTTCAATCTTGCGTGTCCTTTCCTAGTGACAGAAGGGGCAGCAAGGCACATATTGTATTGTTTCCATCGAGGATAACAAGATGGGGTTTTTTATCATATTGCATAAAAATATCCCTCTACATCATGTCATCTTGCTTAAGGTGTTACTATGTTTTAAACTTAATACTCTAGATGCATGCTGGATAGCGGTCGATGAGTGGAGTAATAGTAGTAGATGCAGGCAGGAGTCGGTCTACTTGTCTCGGATGTGATGCCTATATACATGATCATACCTAGATATTATCATAACTATGCTCAATTCTGTTAATTGCTCAACAGTAATATGTTCACCCACCGTAGAATACTTATGCTCTTGAGAGAAGCCACTAGTGAAATCTATGGCCCCTGAGTCTATTCTCATCATATCAATCCCCATAACTTTATTATTGCTTTGCTTTTTTACTTTGCCTTTTACTTTTTACTTTGCATCTTTATATCAAAAATACCAAAAATATTATCTATTAGATCTCACTCTCGTAAGTGACCGTGAAGGGATTGACAACCCCTAATCGCGTTGGTTGCGTTGAGCTATTTGTTTTATGTAGGTACGAGGGACTCGCGCGTAGCCTCCTACTGGATTGATACTGAGGGAGTCCTGGATTAGGGGGTGTTCGGATAGCCGGACTATACCTTCAGCCGGACTCCTGGACTATGAAGATACAAGATTGAAGACTTCGTCCCGTGTCCGGAAGGGACTTTCCTTGGCGTGGAAGGCAAGCTTGGCGATACGGATATGTAGATCTCCTACCATTGTAACCAACTCTGTGTAACCCTAGCCCTCTCCGGTGTATATATAAACTGGAGGGTTTTAGTCCGTAGGACGAACAACAGAACAACAATCATACCATAGGCTAGCTTTTAGGGTTTAGCCTCCTTGATCTCGTGGTAGATCTACTCTTGTACTACCCATATCATCAATATTAATCAAGCAGGAGTAGGGTTTTACCTCCATCGAGAGGGCCCGAACCTGGGTGAAAACATCGTGTCCCTTGTCTCCTGTTACCATCCGCCTAAACGCACAGTTCGGGACCCCCTACCCGAGATCCGCCGGTTTTGACACCAACATTGGTGCTTTCATTGAGAGTTCCTCCGTGCCGTGGCCATCAGGAAGGATGCCTCATCCCGTCTTTAAAGATGGCACCGTCACTAAGGGAGCTTTGGCTATCGGCCAAACTCTTCGGCTAGGTGGTTTTCTTATGACCGCCTGTTCGGCTGCTGCGCCGACGAAGACCTCTCGAGTCATCAAAAGCAATCTTCATGTCAGCCCGGAACTTGCCGAGCAGTTAGATCCAATGGAGCTCTCTTCCATAAACGAGCTCTTGGATCGCATCGCCGCCCTGGGAGTCGCTACGGATTACGACCAGATCGTGCCTAAACCCGATCTGAGAGAGATCAACTCTCCCCAGGTCACCCATCACGTTGCCGTGGTAGAGGGACAGTGCGGCGACCCTTCATCTATCTTAAGGACCAGCTACGTCCGGATTCCCGATCCCTCCAAGTCAGATACCCGCGGAGGGGAGGACATCACTCAAGACCCAAACTTAGAATCGGGCAACAGGCTAGATTCATTGGACAGCATCCAAGAATCCAAACTTTCGAGTTCGGAAACTCCTTGGCCTCGGAGTCTCAGATTGTGTGAGGTTTCAGATTTAATTCCACCCACCCACCCGAACATACGCGATCTGTCCCAAATTAGGCAAAGGCCAGAAGAAACAGTACATCATTATTGGGCCAGATTCCTCCTGGTTATGAACAAGATCAAGGACTGCCGCGAGGAAGATGCAATCTCATTCTTCTACAATAACTGCACGGACAAGGTAATCCTCAACGCCATAAGTCGCCGTGATATTACACGCTTCGCTGACTTGGCGTCCATAATACGAAAGTACTGTGCGATGGAAAGCGCCTGGAAAACCGAAGTAAAATTTTGGGATAATCCCGCCCTGAATACAAATCCAGTCCGAAATAAAAAGGGTGCATCATCGCCGGACACTCGAGTTAAACACCAAAAAGCAAAAACCCTCTACAGGGCATGGAACCGTACTGGAAGGATGGCTTAATGGACCTTGTAAAATTCACAGTACAGAGGGCGCCACACCAACTCACAGCCTTAGAGCATGTTGGATACTCCGGCAGGTGGCCAAAATTGGCGAAGATCTTCTAATTCCGGAGGCCACAGAAAGCCACCCCAGAGACACCGGTACGGTATTAACAGTCCTCGAGACCTTCGCATCAAATAATATGCGAAAAAGAACACTCCGCAGCCTTGCCAAAGTCTACCAAGTAGCAACAATAAACCCATGGAGTGACACAGCTATTACTTTCAATGCCAGTGATGAAATTCAATTCCGAACAGCCCGAGCACCAGCCGCATTGGTCCTCAGTCCAATAGTGGACGACTTTCACCTTACCAAGGTACACATGGATGGAGGCAGCAGATTGAACCTCATTTACGAGGAAACCCTTCAAAAAATGGAAATAGACAGGAACCGGATTGAGCGAAGCAGCACAACCTTTAGAGGAATAATCCCCAGTCGGGAAGCGCGCTGCACAGGAAAAATCACACTAGATGTGGTGTTAGGCACACTGGATAATTGTAGGTCTAAAGAGGTCACGTTCCAAGTGGCCCCGTTCAGTAGCAGATACCACGCTCTGCTAGGGGGGGAAGCGTTTACAATCTTCCAAGCAATACCCCATTACGGGTACATGAAGCTCAAGATGTCCGGGCCGAACGGAATGATCACTCTCGCTAGTGATCCGGACATAGCACTCAGTGCCGAAAATAAGACAGCCGCACTGGCCCTTGAGGCACTCTACGAAGCCCTAGCGGCTGAGGAGCTGACTGCGCTGCGCTCCATGGTGAACAGGGACGATGTGATACTCGACAAAAGATCCAAGTCCACCTCCTTTAAACCAGCGGACGAAATAGTCAAATTCCAGGTCCATCCAACGGACCCCAACAAAACAGCTTCCATCGGGGCACAATTAAGCCCTGGTGTAGACGCCGCACTGCGACAGTTCCTACGTGAGAACTGGGACATTTTTGCCTGGCACCCTTCAGATATGCCAGGAATCCCACCCAGGCTGGCCGAACACAGCTTAAATATCCTAAAAGGATTCAAACCCGTCAAACAGGCTCTCCGGCGTTTTTCCGAACCTAAGAGACAGGCCATGGGAGAGGAGCTAGCCAAGCTATTGGAGGCCGGATTCATCAGAGATATAAAACATCCAGACTGGCTAGCAAACCTAGTGATGGTACCAAAGAAGGACAAATCCTGGCGCCTGTGCGTTGATTTTAAAGACCTTAACAAGGCTTGCCCAAAGGATCCCTTCCCTCTACCCCGCATCGATCAAATTATCGACGCTACTGCAGGACACGATTCATTGTGATTCCTCAACGCATATTCCGGTTACCATCTATAACGCCCCGAGACCGACGTTCCAGAAGACTTCCATATATTTCGTGTTCGCCGTGTGTTTTATTTTTGTTTGTTGCATTCGTCATGTCATCATGTGCCTTGCATCTGCATGTTTTCATAAACACTCGTAGTCGTTCGTGGTTACTGCTTCTCCCTTTGTCTCCGTTGACCTTTTGTCGGACCCCTTTGTCTTTGTCAACCTCTCTCAGACCCCTCGCGCATGTCCGAAACTTCCCCGAACCCGACCCGCTCAATCATCGCCATTGGGTCCGGATCATCCATAAAAATCTATAAAACATCTTTGGTTTCTTCTTTGACTCTCCTAACCTATTTATTTCGGACCGTCCGATTATAATCGGAGGGCCCGAATAGCCCCTACCCTAATCCCCTTGCTATATAAACTAGACTCTAACCCTAGTCCAATCCATCCATCCCATCCGCCGCCACCCGACCAACTCCCCTCTTCCTCGGGATCTCCCCCGCTCCAAATTAGCAGCCACCACCTTCCCCTCCTCGATTTTGCCACCGGACCAACCAGTCGCAGCCTCCTCCTTCCTCGTTCTCCCCTGCCACTCAGTACCATCGATCCATCCATCCATCGATCCCCACCAACCAGAGATCCCCACGGCCCTCCTCGACCAGCAGGATCCAGGAGCTCAAGCTCCCTTCTCTCGGTCCATGGCGCCTGGCGCCACATCGACCACGGCCAGGCCATGCCCCTGCTTCCTTCTCTCTCCCTTCGGTTCTCTCTCTCCCTCTGGTCTCTCAAACTCTCTTGCTTTATGTGTTCCGCAGGACGCCATGGGGGCACCTCGCTCGAGCTCCGCCTCCACTTCTGGTTCTCCATCAATGCCTCTCCCCTGCGCTCAAGTCCGTCCCTGCGTTGTCCCTGCACCGGCGCCGTCCAAGCCCGTTCTCGGCCAGATCCGGACGCCTAAGACCTCGCCGCCCCTTCGTCCCGCTCGCCGGAGATTCTGCTCCCAGCCACCGCTGACCTGCTCGCCTCCTCTGCTTCGCCCTTGCGCGAGGAGAACGACCCAGCGCCAAGTTCCTCTTCGACCCCCCTGCCAACCCTGACGCCAGCTCATTCTGCCACCGCCGGCGACCAGCAGGTCATGTCGTCGTGCCCTGCCTCATCTTCTTCGCGTTCTGCTTCTTCCCGCTGTCTTCTCTCTGCGTCTCTCGCTCAACTCTCTCTGTCATTCTCTCTGTCGTTTTTCTTCAGGTGACAGCAACCTACATGGCATCGCCTCTTCTTTGAGCAGTGCTATCGCCGGAGTTCCTCGTCGCCGGGAACCAGCGCCTCGACCCTCGGACTGCCCGAATCCGCCCGCGCCCTTGCCTGTGCAGTTGCGCCGCTGCCTGTCTTCGACCCCCACGGCTCGATCCTCTGCTTCAGAAATGAGACGACCCCGCCCTCTCCTTTAATCGCCTGGACGACCGCAAGCGCAGCCGGTCGCCCCGTTGACCGTGGCCCTCACCCGCTTGGGCCAGATCTGCGCCAGGCCCAGCGTGCCTCAACCGCATCCACAGTTCCGGGCCATGGCCCATGGTGAGCGCCCAGCCGCCCCTTGTTTCAGCCCAATAGTGTTTTTTTTCAGTCTGTGCGATTTTAGGAATTATCTAGTGTTTTCTGTTTTACTGTTTTTCAGAAAAGTCCCTCTAGATCATGCATATAATAACTCATCAACCGTGCATCGTATCAAAATGTTTTATATATGTAACTTGCTTAGAATTTTATCTAGTTTCATTATATGTCACTTTCATCTATGTTAAAAATGTTTAACTTGTTGTTTGTTTAATTTTGCATATATAGCATGTTAAAATGATTTATTTTATAAATAATTAACCGTAACTCGGAATTTATTAAACTTTATATATAAATGGGGTAGAAAAATGCATAGATTAACGTGGTGCACTTTGTTTTGCTGTTTAACAACTCTAAAATATGGTTTAGGGAAGAACAGTACCAAATCTAAAATATGCACATGAGGTTTTTCTGGAATTGTTGTTTGTTGTTCCGGCCCCATTTAAACTTGCCTAGATAGGTAGTTTTATTATGCTTCACCTCTTGCCATGTTTAACAACATTTAATATTGATGAGTAGCATAAACAAGAGCGAACTAAATAAATGTTGTGAAGTTTCGTCAATATGCAACTCGTTGCATATTGAGCTCCACTTAATTTGTAGTGTTGGTTGTTGCATTTTCCATGCCATGTTTCATTAAACTGGACATGCATCATACTTGATTGTGCATCATGCCATGTTCATGTGATGGTTGTTTACTATGTTGCTTGCTTCTTCCCGGTGTTGCCTCTTCGGGTTAGTTCCGATAACGTCACATTTGTGAGGATTTGTTCGACTTCATCCGTTTGCCTCCTTCATGGACTCGTTCTTCTTCCTTGCGGGATCTCAGGCAAGATGACCATACCCTCGAAATCACTTCTATCTTTGCTTGCTAGATGCTCGCTCTTTTGCTATGCCTATGCTATGATACCTACCACTTGCTTATCATGCCTCCCATATTGCCATGTCAAACCTCTAACCATCCTTTCCTAGCAAACCGTTGTTTGGCTATGTTACCGCTTTTGCTCAGCCCCTCTTATAGCGTTGCTAGTTGCAGGTGAAGTTGAAGTCTGTTCCATGTTGGAACATGGATATGTTGGGATATCACAATATCTCTTATTTAATTAATGCATCTATATACTTGGTAAAGGGTGGAAGGCTCGGCCTTATGCCTGGTGTTTTATTCCACTCTTGCCGCCCTAGTTTCCGTCATACCGGTGTTATGTTCCTTGATTTTGCGTTCCTTACACGGTTGGGTGATTTATGGGACCCCCTTGACAGTTCGCTTTGAATAAAACTCCTCCAGCAAGGCCCAACCTTGGTTTTATCATCTGCCTACCACCTACACCTTTTCCCTTGGGTTTTCACGAGCCTGAGGGTCATCTTTATTTTAGCCCCCCCGGGCCAGTGCTCCTTCGAGTGTTGGTCCGAACCGAGCAACCTGCGGGGCCACCACGGGGAAACTCGAGGCCTGGTTTTACTCGTAGCTTGACTTATCCGGATGTGCCCTGAGAACGAGATATGTGCAGCTCCTATCGGGATTTGTCGGCACAAACGGGCGGCTTTGCTGGTCTTGTTTTACCATTGTCGAAATGTCTTGTAGCCGGGATTCCGAGACTGATCGGGTCTTCCCGGTAGAAGGAATATCCTTCATTGACCGTGAGAGCTTATAATGGGCTAAGTTGGGACACCCCTGTAGGGTATTATCTTTCGAAAGCCATGCCCGCGGTTATGAGGCAGATGGGAATTTGTTAATGTTCGGTTGTAGAGAACTTGACACTTGACTTAATTAAAATACATCAACCGCGTGTGTAACCGTGATGGTCTCTTTTCGGCGGAGTCCGGGAAGTGAACACGGTTTGAGTTATGCATGAACGTAAGTAGTTTCAGGATCACTTCTAGCTTCACGGCCGTGCTTTGCCTCTCTTCTCGCTCTCATTCGCGTATGTTAGCCACCATATATGCTTAGCGCTTGCTGCAGCTCCACCTTATTACCCCATACTTCCTATAAGCTTAAATAGTCTTGATCTCGCGGGTGTGAGATTGTTGAGTCCTCGTGACTCACAGATTCTACCAAAACAGTTGCAGGTGCCGACGATACTAGTGCAGGTGACGCAACCAAGATCAAGTGGGAGTTCGACGAGGAAAATGGCCGTTACTATGTTTCCTTTCCTGATGATCAGTAGTGGAGCCCAGTTGGGACGATCGGGGATCTAGCATTTGGGGTTGTCTTCTTTATTTTGGTTCCGTAGTCGGACCTTGATTGTACTCTGTATCATGATTGTTTAAGTTATGTATTGTGTGAAGTGGCAATTGTAAGCCAACTCTTTATCCCATTCTTGTTCATTACATGGGATTGTGTGAAGATGACCCTTCTTGCGACAAAACCACCATGCGGTTATGCCTCTAAGTCGTGCTCCGACACGTGGGAGATATAGCCGCATCGTGGGTGTTACAAGTTGGTAATCAGAGCCATCCCCGACTTAGGAGCCCCCTGCTTGATCGAATCGCTGGCGTTGTTGAGTCTAGAAAAAAAATGTTTTGAGTCTTAGGATTATATATATTAGAGAGTAGGATTCTTTTTACTCCTCAGTCTCTTCGTCGCTCTGGTGAGGTCTCCTGACGTAGAAGTTTGACTTTCCTCTCCTCAAATTTCACTAATTTTTTTAGGATCACGCGGGTATCTTGGAATCGTTTCGATGGTTTAGTGACGAGAACATTGTTCTTGGTGCCTCCTGTCATTTAGGGGTTGTGGCAGTGTCCCGGGGAGTTGAGCTCCGAGGTGTTGTCGTCACAATTTTATCGTTGCAGTTCTGGAATACCTGAGTTTCGCCGACATCGAAAATCTCTTTTATGTAGTTGTTGGTGAGATCACCTCGACGCCACCCTGTACTGGGGCGGGAGTTCGGGAGTATTGCCATAACGCGTATAACGGATGCTTTTCGAAGGTTGAGGTAAACGATTTCCGAAGGTTCCTTGGTTATGTGTTGAAGGATGGATACAGCTGGATCTAGGTATTGTTAGTTTGGGTGATATATTTTGTGTCCCCTGTATCCCCAACACCTGATTGCATAACCAGAAAGTTTTGGGAGTTTATAAGTGGGAATTCAAGTATCTCGTAGGATATCTTTCCAACACACACATGATACGATATGGGATCTATCATATGTTTGTTTCCGGCTTATTTCCTAAGCCAATCCTTTGTTTTTGTTTTGTTTTGTGGTATTAGAGTTGCTTCAATGCCAAGTGTTGATTCCATACCTTATTATAAGCGGTGTTTTCATATTACTATGTGGATGCTAATCCTTCTTGTTCATCAAGGTTTTCTTTTCAATCCTTTCCAACCAGTGTGCTTCTCTTCAAGTAAATCTGATCATTCCAACATTCGCAAGATCAATTCTAAGCTTTTTCTCAACGGTGTTCGTTTCATCTGACCTAAGTTGCTTTTGTTTTCCCACCCTCCCACCCTTTTCTTCAAGGACTCGGATTTCTTAATCAAGTATCCTTTTTATTGATGCGAATTCTCTTCATTCTTTTCTTTCAATGTTCTTATCCGGTGATTTCTCAGGAAGATACTAACAGAGCCTTAAGTTTATCCATTTTCATTATTTTCTTCTCCGGTGGATTAAATTCAAGCTTTCCCGATCTTATTCTTTCCTTGTTTCAAATGTTTTCTCATGCCGGTGCACCTCTTAATCATCCACTTCTCGCTATTCAATTGTTCCAGAGTGCTGAAGATATCTTAGAAGGCTCGTCTTTTCATTCAAGATGCGTTCAAGCTATCTCGAGGTTGTTATCTCATTCAAGCCATTTAATTCAACCGGCGCGTCTCTCTTTTAAATCATTCAACGGTGGTTCTTTTGAGTGGGCCCTAACCCACAGGTCTTTCCCAGGATCTTACTTGACTCTTCTAATTTTCCCGGATCTTCTAAAACTCTTTTCAAAGTTTGACGTAAGAATGGGTTATCATCAGTCATATGTCTTTCTCCAAGATCTTTCAAATTCTTTTCATCGTTGGTTCAACCTTTCCAATTTTCATTCCGGAGTGTCTCAACAAATCATGGTGGTGTTTCTCGTCGTCATTCTCGGATTTTGAAGAACGAAGAAGGATTTCTCCTAAATCTTGGTCCGTTCTCTTGAAGAATCATAGTCCCAGGCATAATTTTACCGCCTTCCTGTGTAGGTGGCAAAGTGTCCGGTGGCTAGCCGGACCGATGAATTGGCCGAGCTAAAGCGGCAACTTGACGTGGCAGATGCCAACATCGCGCTTGTCAACAAACGGCTTGACGAGGCACAAGGTATATAATTTCTCCGGTGACACCTGGTAAAAGGGGCTTGATGCCAGTATCTTACAACGTGTGCGCTTGATGCAGATGGAGCTGCCACCGTGGAGGACCTTCGGGCGGAACTTGCCCGAGTCAAGGAGCAAGCCAGAAAAAGTGATGCGGCTGCCTTAAAGGTGGTTGAAGAGCTGAAAGCCGAACATGCTGCTCACTGCCGAAGCAAGAAGGAAATGGCCGAGATGGTTGTGAAGTTGAAGAGTGCTGCTGACCGTTGCAAGCTTCTTGAAAAAGAAGATCGGGCGGAACGGACGGACTTGGAGAAGGCCACTACAGCGGCCAAGGATGCTCGTTCTGCGATGAGAGCGATGAAGGAGGAGCTACGTCAAGCCGGAGATATCGCGGCTGGAAAGCCCTTTATGCTGTGGATGAAGTTCGGGGATCCTAAATATGCTCCATTGGACCGGATGTGGAGTTCGGCGGACGCGTATCTGGATTTAGCGGCGAGTGCCGCTGATGCGGCCGAACACTTCTGAGATCAGGAGGATCGCGAAGTGGAAAAGCTCTTCTGATCGCAGTTCCACAATCCAGAGCGTCCACTTCCATTAACCGATCGTTTAGCCGAATGGGCCGAGCTGAATAGGTTATCCGAACTCGCCATGAAGTATGTCGTGGGTCATCTGTGGCCGGAAAGACCAAAGCCGAACAGTTATTTTAGCTTGGTGCAGCAGTTCCTTGGTGCAGTGCCATATATCAACGCGATGAAGAGGTCAACATGCATAGAGGGTGCGCGAATGGCCCTTTCCCGTGTCAAGACATACTGGGCGGAGATGGAGGCCACTGCTGTTGCATCCCAAGACTCGGACGGAAGCCGAGTACCTGCCGAGCACTATTTTCAGGAAGTTCTGCAAGGCGCTCGTTTAATAGAGACGCACTGCTCGAAGGATATTATGTTCGAATAACATGTATTATTGTAAAACAATATTTTGATGAATTGTAGAAGCTTTTTATACTTGTGCCTGCAAGAATTATAATACCTCTTGTGCGGCCGTTAAGGTATATGTGTATATAACCTGAAAGATGGCAGTCGTCGGCTTCAGCCCCCACGCATATAATGCTGGGGTGTTCGCGGAAGGCACATTTTCACACTTGATCCAACGTCTTGGTCCATGAAGGAGGTGACAGCGTAGCGAACTAGGCAATCGGACTATAATGCTTTATCACTTTCACTTAGCCATAGGAGTTTGACAGTGAGGCTACTATATGGCCCCTGGTGGCGCCGCGCTCGCCCGAATTCGGGGCGCGTGTGTGCCTGGCCGGGAAACGGCCCTTCGTTAATGTGGAGGAATCCCGAAGATTCCGATAGGTCATCGAGTGGTTGACCAGTCTCACGCTATATCATGACAGTCAGTTTTCGGCTTTCTCTACTGAGGTGCTCGCCTGGCTGAACCGGGGCACACTCGCAGTAGTTCTCCTAGTGCCACCTTAGCCAATAGAGCGGAACGTAAGGCAGCAAAACACAGGAGCCGGGTGTCGGTGTCAAAACTGGCGGATCTCGGGTAGGGGGTCCCGAACTGTGCGTCTAGGCGGATGGTAACAGGAGACAAGGGACACGAAGTTTTACCCAGGTTCGGGCCCTCTCGATGGAGGTAAAACCCTACGTCCTGCTTGATTAATATTGATGATATAGGTAGTACAAGAGTAGATCTACCACGAGATCAAGGAGGCTAAACCCTAGAAGCTAGCCTATGGTATGATTGTTGTATGTTGTGTTGTCCTACGGACTAAAACCCTCCGGTTTATATAGACACCGGAGAGGGTTAGGGTTACACAAAGTCGGTTACAATTGTAGGAGATCTAAATATCCGCATCGCCAAGCTTGCCTTCCACGCCAAGGAAAGTCCCATCCGTACACGGGACAAAGTCTTCAATCTTGTATCTTCATAGTCGAGGAGTCTGGCTGATGGTATAGTCCGGCCATCCGGATACCCCCTAATCCAGGACACCCTCAGTAGCCCCCGAACCAGGCTTCAATGACGACGAGTCCGGCGCGCAGATTGTCTTCGGCATTGCAAGGCGGGTTCCCCTTCCGGATTTTGTGTACCTGTTGAATAATGTCCTGTTCTTTATAAATGCAGCGCTCCTTGGCTTCTACGCCCAATAATGGTCGTCTTCCACGTGTCAAACGAATACGAAAAGTCTGGGTGTTTTTACATTCACACCCCTAGCCACATAAATGAGCCGCCTATTTAAAGGAATGGGGATTTAGATCCAAACCACACCTTCTCCCCTTCGCGGGTAGTCATCAGAGCGCATCCAGCAAAGGTCCATTCCACCATGGCCAGCCGTTGCAACTCCTCCTCTCGCCCTTCCAGTCCTAAGCCCGGATACTGGGAGGTGCTCCATCCCGCATAGCGAGCAAGTATCGCTTCAGACCAAGGGATTCCTCCCTCCGGCCTACATGGTCCCGGTTTGAGCCGGACTCGCCGCCTATAATCGCGGAGAGCAAGCGGAGATCGCCCCCACTCCCTCCAAAGGAGAGAGGGTATGCCTTGTCCCTTATCTAGTAAGGGGACTCGGATTTCCAATTCATCCGTTTCTCCAAGGGCTTCTGGAGTTCTATGGCCTCCAGCCGCACAACCTCACGCCTGCCTCTATATTGCATATCGCGGGCTTCGTTGCCCTTTGCGGGCTGTTCTTGGGTGTCGAGGCTCATTTCGCGCTGTGGAAGAGGCTATTCTGCCTGGTGCCCCGTTCTCAAGAGGGGATAATATATGAAGTGGGCGGAGCCGAAGTGTGGCGCATCGCCGGGACCGGATATCTATCCGGAACCCCAAAGAAGGCGTCCGAGGACTGGCCTTCGGAATGGTTCTATATAGAGGATGTCCCACTGCCGGATCCTGTTCGGATCGGCCTCCCTGAGTTCAACAGTGCTCCCCCGAAGAAGCGCCTAAGCTGGCGCCCACGGAGCCCTCAGAGAGAAAGTGACAAAGACGTCCTTTACCTAATGGGCCAGATAAGATTATTGGCTCATTCCGGACTAACCATGATTGGAGTCATGGCCATATGCATCATGCGGGGGGTGCAGCCGCTTCAATATAGAAGTCACCCCATGTGGGATTTCAACGGGGAGGACGACGCCACCCGTCACGGCCGTAAGGGGCCAGACTCGGCTGTCGCTCTGACAAAGATCTTGTCCACTTTGTACAAGGGGGAAGAGGAGGAATTTTTCCGCGTCAACCCTCAGGGTGGTTTTACCATGTATAATCCTCCGAACTGGGTAAGTGAACGCTTTCACTAGTCCATCCATATTGTATTCTTTCTATCAAATATGTGGTCTAACGACTTCGACGCATGAACTGCGCCAGGCTGTTAAAAAGATAAACAGCCCCCCTCCACAACCCGAGGATCCGGGACGGTCCCTCGACCCGGCCTATCAAGAGGATCCGGACATATCTGTGGAGCTAATTGATGGGGTATTCCATCAATTAAGTAAGGACAACGCCTTGGTGGCCATTACGGCCGATTACCTAGGGCTAATCCCCGCCTCCCAGGTAACTGAGACCGAAATCCCAGTACTTTGAAAGGGGACCCATCCTCGCGTGCTTTTGATGACCGTATAACAACCGTGTCTCGCAGAGGAGGTCCTTGAGGCGGGAGGCCGAGCCTACGGCGGCCAGCCCACGAGGGGCTGCGGGGCCCCGTGGGATAAAAAGAAGTGTAGTCCGGACCGAGGTGCCGGCGCAAAGGTATAGCGCGCCTTTTTATTCCCGGGTGTTACTCCTTCAAGGCATATTAACACTCGTGCTCTGTTCAGGACAAAGAGACCTCGCCGGACTATATGCGGAGAGGCTGCCAATCGCGCCTCCACCAGCCAGGCTCCACAGCCTGGCCCGGAGGCGGAGGCGAACACGAGGCGTGTACCGGACGTTCCTCCGACAGAGGATGCGGACAGGCAGTCTGCCACCCATTCCGAGGTGGAGAGTGCCATGAACCACAGGCGTCGCTGGACTGTTCTTTGCGACGCTTGTTTCTCCCAAGAGGCGTCTGATGCCTTCAATTCGGGAGATGCGTATCTCGGTGCCGCTCAAAATGGTCTAGCCAGAGCCACGGAGCAATATGTAAAAGACATACGGGTGAGAAAATTTAATGGTTATATATATCAGTAGCCCCCGCGACTTGAAACAGTTAGAATAACTGATTTAAGGATCGTGTAATATGCAGGTTCTTTCAAAGAAGAATACCCAACTGTCCCAGGAGCTAAAAGAGTGCAAAGCCCAACTTGAGGCTGCACTAGCCGCGACGGGGGAGCCCGAGGAGACCCCCTATGGTAATATATGCTTCAAAAAGAGAAGTGTGAAGTGCAGCATATGTGACGATCTGACAAATGAAATTGCAGGTGGCGTCGGACTAGATCCGGACAAGCAACAACTCCTACGCCGGCTAAAGGCTGGCGAGAGCGTGCTAACAAAGGTGAGGCGGGAGAAGAATGATCTTCAGGATGCCAACACCAAGCTGGGTATTGAACTGAAAGATGTTCGTGCCCAGCTGTCGGACTCCATTAAGGAGAATCAGCGGCTTCGACGCGGCATATTTAGTAAGTGCTTGAACGAACCTTTGAAAAAAAGTTTCGGCGTAGAAGTCGACTAACAAAGCGATGTCTGTAGGTATGCTAATAGGTCGTCCTGCAAAGGAGATGCCCGGTTCTACGGGTGACCTTCTTCCCGAGCTCTCGCAATTGCACGAGCGAGTTTGGCAGGCGATGCAAGGTGTTGCCCAAGCCTTATGGCCATCCCTGTCCATGCCCAAGGGCCTTGGAGAGCTTGAAGAGAAGCTAAAGGGAGCGCGGTGGCGCTTCTGATTGTGGAAGATATCGGCCTGCCGTCAAGGCGCTAGGGAGGCCTAGGCCATGGTGAAGACGCGGTACACAAAGGCTGACCCAGACCACATGGCCGAGGTCGGACCTGTGGGGCCCGATGGGAAGGAGATCCCTGTAAGCTTAGTATACGGACAAGTAGAATTGGCCGCAAAGTATTCCCAGTAGGACTGTAAATTAGACAGCCTGTTAGATAGTATTGAAGAGGAATACAATCAGTCAGAGTGACTATGTAATTTTAATTGACATGTGTAATGCCTTCTAGCCAGATTGTAGATCGTTTGTCGTTGCCGACCTTTTCGCTTCGACCTCGGGACCTGATGGTCCGGAGTGTGTCCGAATACCCTTGCGGTTATATAAGAACCGGGGTATGCATGAAGACCAGGCGCAGGGGTCATTAGTGCTTTATCAGACAAGTGCCCAACTAGGTATGTTATATTACATGGTCAGTAAGAAACATCTTCCAGGGAGAATAGTTCCGTTAGGGGTTCCTTTCCCTGGGAGGCATGCCCTAAAGTGCATGTCTGGACTGCGAACGCAGAAAAAGCAACTAGGGGCACATAAGTAAATAAGTAAAAAGGTCATCTTTAGTTCACCGACCGAATATTCCCTTAAGAACGCTAGCTTTCGGCTTCACCCAGTCTGAGATACACATCCGGCTGACCCGGCAGTAACAATCGCAGAGGTGCTCCCTTTACCACCTAGCCGAACAATAGGGAACATAGGGGTAAGCACAGGAGCCAGGCAACCCATCTTGGCCAAAAATTAAGTCATATCGATGCATATAATGGTGAATAAAAGGTACATGCGGAAGTTTGACACATGTGTTGGGCATGAAGCCCGTATAAATAAGCTTATGTTTAAAGAAGCCCCCAGGTTTAGTGAGCGCGGGTAGCGCGTTACTTGATGAGCCTTTAAGGGCTATAAGAGAGAGAAGGGGGGAAGGAGAGAAATGTAAGACAGAAAATGTAAAAAATGGACAGGGGAAGGGGACGAACACAGAGTCCGGCGCTAGGCATAGAATCTTCGGAGACGGGCTGCGTTCCATGGGTTCGGCTCGAGTCGGTTATCCGATGCATCTCGCAGGCGGTACGCTCCACCAGTCAGGACCTGGTCGATTATGAAGGGACCTTCCCACTTGGGCTTCAGTTTGTCCTTTTTCTTGTCCGGCAGGCGTAGAACTAGTTCGCCAATATTGTAATTTTTGGCCCGTACTTCTCTGCTTTGATATCTTCGAGCCTGCTGTTGATAGAATGCAGAACGGGCTTTTGCCACGTCATGCTCCTCCTCCAAGGTGTCCAAACTGTCCTGCCGATCGAGTTCGGCTTCTCTTTCTTCGTACATGCGCACTCGAGGCGAGTCATGAATTAAGTCGCAAGGCAAAACGGCCTCTGCGCCGTACACCATGAAGAATGGTGTGTATCCGGTGGTGCGATTCGGCATGGTCTGCAGCCCTCGGAGTACGGAGTCGAGCTCCTCTACCCAGTGCGTGTTGGATTCCTTGAGGGACCGCACTAATCTGGGTTTGATGCCGCTCATGATAAGACCATTTGCACGTTCGACATGGCCGTTAGTTTGTGGGTGATAGACGGAGGCATAATCGAGCTTGATGCCCATGTTTTTGCACCAGAGTTTTACCTCGTCGGCCATAAAGTTCATGCCGTTATCAGTGATGATGCTGTGGGGGACGCCGTAACGGTGTATGATCCTGGATATGAAGTGTATCACTGGTCCGGATTCGGCCGTCTTAACAGGCTTAGCTTCTATCCATTTGGTTAACTTATCCACCATGACCAGTAAGTATTTTTTCTTGTGGGTTCCACCTTTAAGGGGTCCCACCATGTCAAGCCCCCAGATCACAAAGGGCCATGTTATGGGGATGGTTTGGAGGGCGGTGGGTGGCATATGGCTTTGGTTTGCAAAAAGCTGGCAACCGACGCATCGTTGGACTAAGTCCTGAGCGTCTGCCCGGGCCGTTGGCCAATAAAAGCCTGTATGGAAAGCCTTGCTTACAAGGGACCGAGCTGCAGCGTGATGACCACCGAGTCCGGCGTGAATTTTCAGCCAGCAAGTTCCGCCCTTCCTCTTCGGAGATGCACCTTTGAAGGACTCCGGTAGTGCTTTTCTTATAAAGCTCTCCCTCATGGAATTTATAGGCTTTAGATCTCCGCGCTATGCAGTGTGCCTCGTTTTGGTCCTCTGGGAGTTCCTGCCTAGTAAGGTAAGCTAGGAATGGTTCTATCCACGGGGCGATAACGGCCATTATTACGTGGGCTGAAGGTGTGACTTCATTGGCGGAGCCTCCGATTGTGTCAGATTGTTCGTCATGGGGCAGTGCGGTTGAGTCCGGAATGTTATTGCCGGATTCCCCTTCCCATACTACTGATGGCTTGAACAGCCGTTCCAAGAAGATGTTGGGGGGGACTGCGTCGCGTTTTGTGCAGATGCGTGCCAGGACGTCTGCCTCCTAATTGTTCTCCCGGGCTATATGATGAAATTCGAGCCCTTCGAACCGAGCTGACATTTTTAGGATGGCGTTGCGATAAGCTGCCATTTTTGGATCCTTGGCATCGAAGTCTCCATTCATTTGGGATATTGCGAGGTTCGAATCCCCTCGCACTTCTAGGCGTTGAATGCCCGTGGATACTGCCATCCGGAGACCGTGTAAAAGGGCCTCATATTCGGTTGCATTATTGGAGTCTGTGTACATAATCTGGAGTACGTATTGAACTGTGTCTCCCGTGGGGGACGTCAAAATGACGCCAGCCCCCAGACCGACCAACATTTTAGAGTCGTGGAAATGCATGATCCAGTTTGAATATGTGACGTACTCTTTAGGGAGTTCGGCCTCTGTCCATTCTACGACGAAGTCGGCCAAAACTTGCGACTTAATAGCTCGCTGTGGTTTATAAGTTATATCGAATGGGAGGAGCTCGATGGCCCATTTTGCAATCCGGCCCATTGCTTCGCAGTTGTTTATAATATCATTAAGCGGTACTTCAGAGGCTAGTGTTATCGAACACTCTTGAAAGTAGTGTCGCAGCTTCTGGGATGCCATGAATACTGTCGTGGTTTTGTCACGGCAGATGTCCTTAGTGTCAGGACTTAGTCGCGAGGCCAACGCATCTATGTGGTAGCTTGAGAGGGGTTGAGTGGGACGAGAGATGCAGGGCGGATCAACACGCAAGACAAGGATTTAGACAGCTTCGGGCCCCGGGAAACATCATCCGGTAAAAACCCTACATGTTGTTTGAGGCTAGGTCTCATTATCATCACGAGGGAGACGCTGTAAACCGGCTCTTTGTGTCTAGCCCTAGGGATTATTGATTGTCGTCTCTCTCACCCTCTTTGGGGAGCCCTGCCCCTCCTTATAAATGTTGAAGGGGCGGTTTACATGTGTAGTCCTATTAGAATTAGGACTAGTCTATCTCTAATACAAACCGGATACAAGTCCTGGTCTTAACTCCTTGTAAGGTAAATATTCCTCATGCCTTTCCTCTTAAACCGGCCCACCATAGTTGAACCGGCCTTCTGGGCCTTTGGCCTTGTCATCCGTCTGATCCGCCCGCCGGGTTACCAGTGAGTCATAACGACCAAGCGGGTTGCTTGTAAACCGCCAAGGTCAGGGCGGGTCTTCAGATAAACCGCCAAGTCCGGCCGGGTTAACTTCCGGCCGGTTTACGCCGCGGGGTATATCCCCGACATTAGCCCCCAAGTTTAGCTTGGATTTATCCATGGTAAACCTATGCTGAAAATAAACACCATAACAAATTTGACAGGTTGTGCTCCGGGATAAGAATTTTTGTAAACCGGCACCTGATCGTCCTTAAGTCCTTGTCATTTCCACCTTCTAGAAAATCTGGTTTAACAGGCCAGCTTCATAATCAATTTGCTAACATTGGTTTCTCATAGAAAATATATTGTGAAGAATAACTCCTTTGATTCAGCTCCCAATGACTTAACAAAAATATTGGTCCTTGAAATCCTCATCTGATCTTCATCCGGTTTAAGGACGCAGAACTTGCCGGTTTATCATTGCCAAGATCACCGATTTATAAATATTGATTGCACCGGGCCCTACTTGTAATTAACATCCAGCTTGAAAATATACCTCTTATATGCCTATCGCTTGTAGCCCCCAAGTCTTAAGAAGGTAGCATAGCAACAGCTTAAGGCTTGTTTCAATAAATATCACCATTTTGAAGAAATCCAAGTTGTTCATCTCAATCATTAGTCAGAATTGAATATTCCACATATGTAGCCCCCAAGTGTCGGGTTGTCATGCTTGCAGTAACCTGGGACTTGTAATTGTCTGATGCTCATAGAAACTTCAACCAGTGTAGCCCCCAAGGGCCTGGTCATTATGCAATAATGAGCAGGGACTTTGTAAATATAATCATGGAGATTTGAGCAATAATGCATAGCCCCCAAGGGCCGGCTCAGTAAGATAATATTGAGCTGGGACTTTGATATATACTTCAATGAAAATAACATCATATGATGTAACCCCCATCATGGGGCTTGAGTTTACGTCCAAAAGGTGAAGAGCCTTGTGCTTTACCAACTGAGCAGTGGACCCTTCAATGTAATGGATAAAAAGCTTTGTACCTTAAATTGGTGATAGGAGCAATTGGTAGCCCCCAAGGGCCAGCTCATTACGATGTGATGAGTTGGGTCTTCAATAAGATGAGCAAAAATGACTTTGCATTAGCCCCCAAGTATCATGGTGCATGCTCGCAGCGACATGAGACTTGCATATTTGATGTAATCTCAACTTAAATAATGTAGCCCCCAAGTACCGGGTCGTAAGCCTGCAGCGACTCGGGACTATTCCTTCCATTGCAAAATAAATCATATTCTTTGATAAACTAATAGCCATTGCGCTAAAGCGACTTTTGAAAACCTCAATAACAATAATGGTTATTGATAACCATAATAAAAATCCAGCCATGTTGGCTATTCAAGATAATATAATCTGGTATGAAAACCTTATTCATCCAATATCATAATGAAAATTCAGCCAAGTTTGGCTATTTGAATAATATAATCCAATAGTTTATAAGCGCATGATTCCAATGGCGCAATCCAAATATATACTAGCAACTTATAGTCCAAAGCCAGACCGGTTTAATAAACACCGGATAATTTCTCATCATATACTGGCAACTTTATCGTTTTAAAGCCAGTCCGGTTTAATAAACCCCGGATAATTTCTCATCATACTGGCGACATATCGTCTTAAAGCCAGGCCGGTTTAATAAACACCGGATAATTTATAATCATACTGTATTCAACCTGTTTCTGCATACAACAAGTTTAAAGTGTCCTCGCGGTTTACCACCGGACGGGTCATAATGCCCAACATATAACCCAGGTTTATAACCAAGGCTGCACTTAAGAATAATCAAATATGAAATATATCATACCTGTGACATTGAATCACATCGTTGGTTTACCAACTTTTTGTAGTTAGAGTGATAACCCCAATTTTGAGTAATGATAACTCCTTCCATATTGTGTCGGTTTATGATAAAACCGTACCGGGTTGTGATAAAACACCGGATTAACCATATATAATACTGGTGACTTGTAGTCAAACCAGACCGGGCTGATAGTCTCCGGATTATAACTGATCATGTACTGACAACCTGTAGTTGAGAATCAAGCCGGGCTAATGAACACCGGTTTACTCCATAATAAGATGGTAACATAAAATCAAACCGGGCAGATAATCTCCGGTCTAAAAATGGACCGTGTTCCACCAATTTGGTTGTTTGAACCGGTGTAAAATGTGGTCGGTTTAAGAACGCAACCAAAACAAAAAAGCAATTTTATCAAGAAAAGATATTGAAGCAAAGGAAGCAAAGGCAATGATAAAAACCGTTTGCAAAAAGAGAGGCTTTACTGAGCCGATTAGATGGTGTTACCATGGTCAGACGCAACCAAGCTCCCCAAAGGTGTAGCTATGGTGCCAGTCGGCCAGGTCCCCAAATGACTCGTGGCATTACGCCGACCAAGTGGCATGGCAATGGTTCGGGTTCGACCAAGCCCCCAACTGACTCTAAGGCCTGTAGGCCGACCAAGAGGCGTGACCGGTTCAAACTTGACCGTGTCCCCAAGTGATCTGGTGGCTTTCGCCGATCAAGAGGTGTTGCATCGGTTCGGACACGACCGAGCCCCCAAGTGATCTGGTGGCTTTCGCCGATCAAGAGGTATTGCATCGGTTCAGACATGACCGAGCCCCCAAGTGATCTGGTGGCTTTCGCCGATCAAGAGGTATTGCATCGGTTCAGACATGACCGAGCCCCCAAGTGATCTGGTGGCTTTCGCCTATCAAAAGGTATTACATCGGTTCAGATATGACCGAGCCCCCAAGTGATATTGATAATTTTTGCAAGGGGTAAACCGGAGGCCGTCTCAAAACAGACAACTCCATGTAACCACACATGATATAAAAAGAACAAAGACCCCGCTTTATGAAGCAGAAGCCCCCATGTGGTCAATAATATGTCAGGCCAATAAGGTAGGATACCCATTTTTGGAACCGTGCATCATGGCAGCAGGTCTTCTTCGGTAATTTTTAACTTTTTGCAAGATATAAATTCTTCTTGAACCGGGATTTTAAACCGGATATTGAGAGCTTCAAAGCTTTGTGGGAGACATCCTTCCCTTGAACCGGATCTTAAACCAGAATCTTCATTTTCAGCCGGAAATTCTCTGATGGCCTTTAAACTCGAATTTGCAAGAAGTTAATTCCTTTTTGAACCGGAAATTCCTAAACCGGATTTTAAAGCTTCAGAGCTTTGTGGGAGAACAGATTTCCCTTGAACCGGATTGTAAACCGGATATTTGAGAGATTCAGTGAGACTGACTTTCCTTCAGCCAGATTTCAAACCGGAATCCTTTCTGATGATCTGAAACTTCTTCATTGAACCGGGATTTCTAAGCCGGAAATTTTCTGATGGCCTTTAAATTTTCATCAATATAACAGTAGCCTCCAGGATCGGGTTATCTTTCCCTCCATCGTCCTGGGGTTCTTAAACCGGCTGAAACTGGCAAGAATTGCTGAGTCATGTCATCGTAGCCCTCAAGTCTCAAAGGTGACTCGAGGAGTTGGCTTGAGACTCTTCATATTTGACCGTGATATAAACCGGCATAACTTGTATATCATTGATGTTGATAGCACGATGTGAATCCACAGAAGGTTGAGGTGACTGCGGCGGGTTATAAATGATCCTGTATGGGCCGTGTCAGCAACTCGGCCAATGGTTCCTTCCAACTGGCGATTTAACCAAACTGTAGTGGCGGCGACTTGTGTGCCTTCCCATTGAACCATCCAGTGCAGACAGTGGCTAATAGTATATGATAATTTGCCTCCATTTTGTTGAAAGAAAACCGGGCTACCCAAGCTGTGACTTGCTCATACTCAATAAACAACTCATGCAGACAGGTGCGGTCCGGTATGTTAATGTAGACCAGGCCGCAAGAGACGGGCGACAAAGACGACCGCGGCTTCAGAGGCAGCACAGATAAATGACTCGGCCGCGGCATTGTAAGCCGGTGCAGACGCGTAAATCGGCCGTATGTTGATGTAGACCGGATTGCAGGGAACGGCGGCCTGTGCACGCTTTATTGGGTAATTCGCACGGTCCTGACGAATTGATGCGGACTGGATCGCGATATAAACCGGCATGGGTTATCCAATAGCTCAGCGATATACTAATCCCTTTTTGTAATAGACAATTTTTCCTGCATTGGAAAACTTGCAAGCCAGAGTAATTGTTCTTTTTAAAGAAAGCAATATATAATATGAAAATATAATGGATGGTTTTCACCTGATATGTTAGCCAAAAAAATATCCACCACGGAGTTGATGATCACCACAGTGAAACTGAAATCAATCATGGACGAATCGTCCATGCAAGCAAACGGATGAATCGGCCGCGGCGTTGTAAACCGATGCGGACAAGCAAGTTGCCCTCCGTGTTGTAAACCGGCGCGGACGCCTGAACCGGCGGCGAGGGCGGACGGGCGAGTCGTCCGTGGCGTTGTAAGGTGGTGCGGACGAGCGAGTCGGCCGGCGCGTTGTTGTAAACCGGACCGTGATACACGTGTCTGTGAAGTTGCGCGGCATAGCCGAACGTGCCTCCGCGGTATCATACCACCCCTTTTTCTGTTAATAGCCATCCTGCATAAAAATATTATAGGCCAGAGTAATTTTGCTCGGATGAATTAATATGCACTAATGAAATACATTGGAAAAATAACACCTGGTATTTTTTGCCGGATGAACACGGATACTGGCGCTGCTCCTTTTGATTTTGACAAAAGAATTGATTTGTTCTCTTGTCTTCAAGCGCCTGAGGTCTCCATGTGACCTTCTCCTTCTGTCCTTTTTCTAATCTCACATGAAGTGCCAGCGTACGCACACACTGTTCTTTGTCAACCGCATACAAACCCCGGCCTTGTGAGTGGAGCGCCCAAAATACTTGCAGCCTCTGTGCGCCGGTGGAGCGGTGCCAGCAGCAGGTTAAAGCGGAGCTGCCACGACCATGGCGAGGCGCGGCTCTCGCGAAGGCTTCAGAAACAGGCGGCTCAATCCGGTATCAAACCAACGGGGGCATCCCAATACAGGGTCAAACAGAATGTGGTCGTTGACATGGTAGCTTGTTGATGGTGCGGTGAACTGGTCAAGGCGCGTGGGACGGTGGCTCGGAACAGGCACAAGGCCTCCACCGCTACTTGAGGGGTTGATGAGTCCGACGAGGCAGGGCCGCGCCGCAACGGCTCGGAGTCAGTTTGTAGAGAAACGGAGCGAGGGTGACTCGCAGGTCGGCGATCTGAAGCAACTTGGCATGAAGCCCTCCCGGTGACTCAGAGCAAGGCTGAAGCGGCGACGGCGGAGGTCGGCCGGCTTGCGGACGGACTCGGCCAGCAAGAACGACGGTGCCTCGGAGTAGGCGGCAGCAGGTCGGTCTAACTCAGACGGAGCAACGACGGATCGACCACGGCGGGTCAAGGCGAAGTAAGGGCGGCGACTCATGACGGCCGCGACGCACAGCAGAAAAAGCCAAGGGCGCAGGTGCTGGCGGTAAACCGGACCGCTTGGAGGTGGCTCGTCCGGAACGGCGATTTGATACTGCAGTTTACGGCAGAAGAAGACACCCGAGGCGAGTCCAGGCGGCGTTTCACGGGTTGCCCTCGACCAGGGCGGTTCAACAGGAGGAAGGCGGAGCGGCATAGCAAAAGGAGGAGCGACCGGGTGGCTCAGCAGGACAGATTTGTTCCCAATTAACTGGTATATCCAATTTTTTGAATGCCTCCTCGTGAGTACTAAACCGGCCACCAGTACCTAGTACTGGTTCTGATTTAATATTTGGATGTAGTGCACGGTAACAGCAGTAAGGCAGTAGCCTCGAGATTTGAAGTGAATCCTCCTATGTTGACTGCTGTGGATCCAAATTTCACATGTACCAGCTTTTGTGGCAAAACGGCGATTAAATAACGGAGTCAGTCTCGGTCTCGCCGGATCGTAATACTGGTTGTTTTGATGGAAATCAACCCTCCTCAAACGGGCGAACAAACACGCCGCGTGCGGCAACACGCACGGAACCCTAGCTTCTTCTTGATCTCAAACCTTGTACTGCCAGCTCCAAAGTTAATCATGCTCTCGACCATCAAACAATGAACTTGCCGGATCTTCCTCAACTGACAAAATTGCAATCTTTTGATAATGCAGGTACCGTGATTTGCACGGAGTGAGGACAGTGGACACATAGTAGACCGGCTTTTGAAGGGGGAATTTGTGTCCGTCCGTTTCTCGTTCGACGACGAGCACTGAACTAACAACCTGGTGCGTTGCTGCAATGTACAATAGCATTGGTTCGCTGATATTTGGCGCGACCAGGACTGGGTTTGTTTCCAATATGGTTTTTATTTCGTCGAATCCGGCCGTGGCGGCATCCGTCCACTCGAAGTGTTCGGTGCACTGAAGGAGGCGATAGAGGGGTAGTGCCTTTTCCCCCAGGCGGGAGATGAAGCGGCTTGAGCCGCCACGCATCCAGTCAATTTTTGTATTTGTTTGAGGTCCTTTGGGATATCCAATTGCGACAAAGCTCGGATCTTGGATGGATTTTCTTCAATTACTCTGCCGGATACGATGAAGCCCAAGAGCTTTCCGGCTGGAACGCCGAAAACGCATTTTTCCGGGTTGAGCTTGATGTCGTATGTTCGGAGGTTATCAAATGTAATCCTCAAGTCGTCTACTAGAGATTCAACAAGTCTTGTTTTTACGACCACATCATCCATGTATGCCTTCACTGTTTTGCCGATCTGGTTTGCCAGACATGTCTGAATCATGCGTTGATATGTTGCGCCGGCGTTTTTTAGCCCGAAGGGCATTGTGTTGAAGCAGAATGGGCCGTATGGTGTGATGAATGCCGTTGCGGCTTGGTCTGACTCTGCCATCTTGTGTTGATGGTAGCCGGAGTATGCGTCGAGGAAACACAACGAATCGTGTCCTGCTGTGGCGTCGATAATTACCTGGCCGCAGCCCACCAGCCGGCCCACCTGGCGGCCCAGCGCTGTGCTGGCCCATGCTAGCCAGTTGCTTCGTCCCCGCCAGGCAGGCAGCCAGGTGCTTGACGGCGAGCTCAGAGCGTGCCACACAGCTGGCCGCCGCCCTGCTTCCTCCCCTCGCCGCCCCGCTGGCCTGGACAGGCTCCACGTCGCCGCCCCGAACCGCTGGACACCTCCATTCGCCTCCTGCCTCTCTCCCTCGCTCTCCCTCCGCCATGGCCGACGCTGCCGTGCTCGCGCCACCGTGAAACCGCGTCCATCGTCGTCCCTGTACCGAGCCACCGTGTCCAGAAACTCCGCCGTCGTCGACTCCGTCGAGCAGCCCGAGCCCCGAGCGCTCGTGAGCCCTGCTTCGTCTTCTTCGACCTCATCTTCACCGAGCACCGCCGCAGATCCCTTTGGACATCGCCGCCGCATCAGCTCGTCCCCGACCGCGCCGTCTGGCTCTACGTGACCGCCGTGAGCTGCTGCACCTCCCCATCCTCTCCACTCTTCTTCTCGTGCACCATAGCAACTGCACGAAGCTCACCCGCACGCACCGCCGCGGAGCTCGTCGCCGACGTGACTCCGGCCAACCACCGGCCAAGCCACGTTGTACACTTACCTCACCACAACCCCAGGAGCTCAACGCACCACTCCACGCGCCTCGCCGTGCCCCACAGCCTCGGGCCCGTCCGCACCCGACTCCGGCGACCGCCTAGCTCGTCGCCGGCGACGTTTCTGGCTACCCCAAGCCCAACCACCGCCACCAAACGCCGCGGCATGCTCCCAGCTACCTGTGGGTGGTCTCCGTCGTCCATTTGGTCGCCGGAATGTGCAAATGCACTTCCACCGCCGCGTCTGGCCTCGCCGGCGAGTTTGACCGTTGACGTTGACTGGGTGGGCCCGGGTTGACTCCCCTGAGTCAATGAGAAGTGGGCCCCCCTCTGCTAATTATCCAGATTAGTTTCTAACTAAAAACAATTAGTTTAATTAACTACTAACACGCGGGACCCACTGGTCAGTTTGACCTGGATGACCCCGTTGACCCTGACGTCACTCTGACGCAATGCTGACGCAGTAATTAAATTACTGGAATTATTTCTATACAGGAAATTCCAGAAATTAGTTCAAACTTCAAAAATTCATAGAAATTAATCTATAACTCCAAATGAAAAGATTTATATATGAAATTTGATCAGAAATATACAATCTATCCACTGGTACTGGTTTCATGCATGTCAGAACAAGTTAACCTTGCTGTTTAAGCAATATAAGGTGATGCACTAATGTGGCCATGTTAGATGATCTAACACTTGAACCTTTGGTTCAAATAAGCACTTTCCTTTCTGTTCTAGCTTGCATTAGGCCAAGACACATTCATATTGCCTTGTCATAGCATGCATCATGTTGTTGCATATCGTCATGTATTGATTGTGTACCGATGTGATCTTTGTGGTAGGTCCTGCCTCCGAGGATATTCACGAGTATCCAACTGAAGGGCAGTATCCTACTACCACTCCGTCAGGCAAGCAACCCGTTGATCATTCTGATACAAACCCATGTTCTCGCTTCTGCTCTTGTTTACTGCATTAAGACAACGCGATTCAAACTGTTGTGTGTTGCGGTAGTTGAACCCACTTCCTTTGCATGACCTGTCATTGCCACAGTAACTAGATGAAACCCACTAGCATGTGTAGGAGTTGATTGAGCCATGTGTGTGTGTGTTCCCTACCATGCTATGCTTGCTATGCTTAGAGTTGTGTCAGGTCTGGCTCATCAGGATGATGAACTAGAGTGAAAGGTTGTGTCGGTAACAGGAGTGAAGTGTTGAATACGATTTGGTAAAGGAATCGATGAGAGGCCATGTAGGAGTACATGGTGGGTTGTCTCGTTGAGGCCGTCCTTAAGAACTGAGATATGTGTGTGTGATTTAAGATTCAGCTACTACCACACATTGGGATCCTTAAATGACTCTCACAACTTATTAACCACTCTTGTCCTCTGTCCGGGAGTTGCAAAGTAGTTTCTGGTGTTTGTAGTATGCTGGGGGCCGCACGCAGCGCTGACCATAGGGGTGGGCTGTGTTGCGGTAGGCACCTGGCACGGTGTACTGATTCGCCCGTTTGGTGTCTCGGGAACCCTGTTCACATCGTTCGGGGCCGTTAGTGGAAACCTCGGCCGGACTCCCTGCGGATGGAACCCGAATAGGCGATAAACCTGGACTAGGGACTTGTGTGTTTAGTCAGGTCGTGGCCGACACCCTCGCTGGGTTTCCGCTTGAAGGTTGCCGAGTACACGTCGTGTAGTAGCGATAAGTGGTGGGAGCGTGTGTGAAGAAGTACACCCCTACAGGGTATGAAACTATTTGAATAGCCGCGTCCGCGGTAAAGGACTACTTGGTCACCTATACAGTTCATAGACAAGTAAATGAATACTACTAAAAGCCTCAAGATAAGTGTGAGTACCGCGGATGGCCCTCTCATAGGATGACGAGAGAGGATCCACGGTGGAGTATTGTGTTGGTGATAGTGGACTCGTGTGCGACAAATGTTTTACAGTTGTGTCTATCGTAGGATAGTTTAGCCAGAGTCAAAGTTGGCTTGCTGCAATAACTCCACTACCTTCTTGAGAATGTGCATGTATTGTAGGATTCTGTTGTAAGACTTGTTGAGTACCTCCGTACTCATGTTGCTTTAACTAATGTTTTCAGACTACAACACCAACCGCTCTGATGGGTTCTATGTAGACCTCGATGTTGACGAGTGACTTATCACCCAGGTGGTGATCCAAGACTTGTGAAGGGTCGATGTAGATAGACAAGCTTCGTCAAGCCTTCTTTCTTTCTAGTGTCTGTACTCAGACTACTTTGCTTCCGCATGTGCTTGTATGTTTGTATGACTTGAGTGTCGGGTCATGTGACCCCTACCTGTATGGATGATATGTATGGCTCTTCGGAGCCTTTTAAATAAAGTACTTGAGTTGTGGAGTTTTGTTGTGATGCAATGTTGTATTTACTCATACCAGGCATATTGTGTGTATGATTGAAATGCTTGGTATGAGTGGGATCCGACTATCTAGTTGTTTATCCTTGGCAGCCTATCATATGGGGAAATGTAGTCTAGTGCTTCTGAGCGATAGTAGTCCGCTACAGCCCGGTTCACCGGAGTCCTGCTAGCCCAGCACTACTGCTCGGAACACTTGACTGGCCGGCATGTGTTTCACTTCGTTCCTGTGTCTGTCCCTTCGGGGAAATGTCACGCGGTGTTATCTGGAGTTCTGCCTAGCCTGCTACAGCCCAGGTTACCAGAGTCCTGTTAGCCTAGTGCTACAGCCCGGATTTATACGTTGTTGACCGACATGCTCGATGTGATTCATGTATCCCTGTCCTCATGGGTTAGTGCCGCCTTGGGTTCATGACTAGCCATGTCGGCCCGGGTTCTCTGTCATATGGATGCTAGCGACACTATCATATACGTGAGCCAAAAGGCGCAAACGGTCCCGGGCTAGGTAAGGTGGCACCCATGGGAGTACCGTGCGTGAGGCCACAAAGTGATATGATGTGTTACATGCTGGATCGGCGTGGCTTAGGATCGGGGTCCTGACAGCGTTGGCATCAGAGCCGGACTGCCTGTAGGTTCGCTAAGCCAAACTGGTCGATGTCGAGTCTAGAAATGCTTTAGTTATATGTAGGGGAATTGATTGTGGGAGGGAACGTAAGGCTCTTTTACTCCTTTACCTTATGCCCTCTGTTCTGAGTCATTCTCTTCTCATTCTACGAGAGGGTTAAGGACTAGGCTCTCTTCTCTCTATCAGGTTCACGTGTTACTAATCCGTAGTAACTTATAGGATTGTTGGTTACAACCCAGTTCAGTTTCTACTAAATTTCAGTAAGTTGCCAGTTGAACCAGAACCTTGATATGATGTTGTTGAGTGGTTTTGCAAATTGTTGTGGATGTCTCATCTCTTTTTCTGAGCATTTACAGCCGTTATGCTGTCCAAATTCACCTAGAAAATTCTAATGCCTTTGCATTATTTTGTGCTTCCAGATGGCCACCCGTTCCCAGAACCAAGTGGTTCGTCTGACCCGTTGCATTTATGTATGTGGTCACACAGCCATGTTGGTTCGAGTGATGGTCGAGACAGGTTACCGATGGTATCCCGAATATACCGTCGAGGAGCGGTTTAGAGACTTTAATCAAAGCCAATATCTGTGCACGGTCAGGATATATCCATCTTATCTCAGAGCTACTGAACCGCTCCACTGTTCTTATGGACTTGGGATTACTATTGGGATGTCCGTGCAGGATGCAACCTACTCCATGATGATTATCATTTGAGCCAGAACTATCTTGCTGAGCAACACCGATTTCCGCTACATGCCAGCATCCCTCCCTGGGGCGCATGGTTACCTTCAGGGTATGTATAGCGACGCATCCCATGAGGACTCACTCCTCCGCACTACTACTGAGATGTTGGAAGACAAGGACCGTGAAAATCGGGCCTTGCGTATGGAGCTCTTCAATGCTCGTTCTGATCACTGGGCCACTTTGACTCGGTTTGCCCCTGCAGTGCAAGCCGGATACATGGACATGAGGGACTTGTACCCTGTGCGTGCCAGTCTGCCAGATTTCATGGAGTGGCGTGAGGTGGGAGGCATCACCCCTCCTCGTGGACCTCGTCTGCCGCCGTTTGTTGGACCAAGGCCACACCCAAGTCCCTATGGTCCGCAAGCTCCACAGGACCGTCTGTTCCCAGATGATCATGTTCCGCTTCCAGGCTTGGGTGGTGACTTTTATGAGGATTACTATGGAGCTGTCTGAGCTAGTAGTAGTTTCGCTAGTATTGTAACAGTCGTATGTCCACCGTCCTGCATGACTTGTGGAATATGACTTAGTGTGTATCCATTATGGAGGTGTAGAAAAATAATGTATAGGAGCTTGGAATGCCTCCGATGAGATGTAACGTCTTTCATCATAGTTGTACTTTAGCTGGGCTTGTACTAAACTATGTATGGTGTGTATGACCGTTGGTATATATATGGCAGTTTCTATATTACCATGACAAACGGATGAACATCTCTGCATTCCTTGTTATCCATTACATTCTGCATTTCCTTGCCCAGATTTTGCCATCCTGGTCTAAACCGTTGTTTTGTTTTCCTAGGATGGTCAACACCCGCAGCAACCCTGCTACTCCAGAGCAGGGTGAAGCTAGCGCAGCTAGGGATGAAAATCTGCCTCAACCGCCTTCTCTGGCTGAAGTGAAGCTAGAGACAGAACAAAACAAGCGAGAGACTAACCGCTTGCTGGAGCGGATTGAGCAGAATACTGCACGCCAGCAGAGAAACAACCTGGTGTCAATCAATGACTTTGTCAAGCTGTATCCACCGAAGTTTAACCATTCCGTCGAGCCTCTCGATGCGGATGACTGGCTTCGCAGCATCGCCCACAAGCAACGCTCTGCCAACGTAGCCGAAGATGATAAAGTCACCTTTGCTGCTTATCACCTCGGAGGCCCTGCTAGCCTTTGGTGGGAAAATTATGAGGCTATGCGCCCGGTCGGCCAAATCACTACTTGGGCTGATTTCAGTGCTGCTTTTCGCAAGCATCACATTTCGGAAGGCCTCATGGATCGCAAGAGGGAGGAGTTATGTAACTTCACCCAGGGTAGACTGTCGGGGCGGACGGGCGTCCCCCCGCGAGCACCTATGGGGCCGGAGCCCCTTTCGTTGTCCGGCGAGGGGGGCGGAGGGAGCGCGGAGAGCAGATCGAAGCGGGCACACGGGCGGTTTACCCAGGTTCGGGCCGCGATGGACGCGTAAAACCCTACTCCTGCTTGGTTGTATTGAACTGGGGAGCTCGGGAGCTTGGGGAGCTAGCTGCACCGAGCGTATGGCCGTCTGGATGCCGAGTCTCCGAACCCCGGAACCCCTTGCGGAACCATTGCCGAACCCTCTCTACGTTGCACACGGGCCTCCTTTTATAGCGCAAAGGGGTCACCGACAGGTGTCAACGTAAGAGAAAGGGGTAAAAGTGTAAAAGGGGTGGTAGCTGTAACAGTGCGGGAACGGTGGCGCTACAGTGCGGCACAGTGTTATCATACCTACTTCTGACGGTAGGGGACAAGGGCATTAAATGCCCGTCTCGGTCGCCCGGACAGCACCGAGGCGGACCGTTAGGTGCGCCACCGTTCGCCACGATGGCGGCTGCATGCCACCGCATGCCCCAGGCTGCGCGGTGCCTCGCCACGTGTCCTCGGGGGAAGCCCCGGAGCGACGCGTGGCGGGCGAGCTGGAGCGCAGTCTTGAGGTGGCGATCTTGCCGCGGCAAGTGGCTTGCCGCGGGGGTCGTCTTCCTGAGCCTGATAGCGTGCCAGCTATCAGGCCTTGCCGGGGCGCTTGGCGCGCCACGGCTGGCTTCTCTTGTGGTGCCTGGGTTCGGCCTTCCCGACAAGCTCCTCTTGTCGGGGGCTCAGTCGTCCCGGCAAGCTCCTCTTGCCGGGGTCTTGTCTTCATGGCCCGGCAAGCTCCTCTTGCCGGGGGCCTTGTCTTCTTGGCCCGGCAAGCTCCTCTTGCCGGGGGCCTTGTCTTGGATGCTTGGTCTTCTCTTGGCGCTTCCGGGGCGGGCCTTGCCGTAGGGTGCTACGACTGCCCGTGCACAAGTCTGGGGTACTAAGGTACCCCTACTTTAGTACACCGACAGGAGCCCCCGGGCCTGGGCCACACATGGTGCCGAGCGTTGTTGGGCCAGGCCCTAACGGTGCACGGGCACGCATGGCCTTGGTCGCGCTGCTCCTTAACTCCGCATCCGCCGCGCCTTCCCCAGGCGGCGCGCGCTTTACCGCGGCGTCGTGGGGGCGGGGCGTGCGGGGTAAGCGTGACGTGGGTGGCGTGCGCGGGGCTGAACCGCACAGGCGCGCGTCACGTCGCGCACGATTTCTTGATGGCGAGAATGGAGTGTCCGCCCCTTCCCCATATAAGGCAGAGGAAGCGGGAGCGGTTCCCCTCCTTCGCCCTTACTGCGTCCTCTCCCTTCTCCAGAGATCCCATCTGCGCTCCGCCTCCATTTTTCCTCCACCGCTCGCGCGCACTTGCGGAGCTACCGGATTCTTCGTCTCCCTTCCCTCGCCGCCTCCGCCATGGCCCCGAAGACTGAGAAGGCGAGGGCGGAGAAGACCAAGAAGGAGAAATCGGAGCACGCGGCGATGCTCACCTTGCTGCGGAAGCAGAACCTCGTCTTCGCGCCGAAGCTCGGCGCGCGGGAGCTCTGGAACAAGTACTACTTGTTCTGGGCCGAGGAGACCAAGGCGCATCCCCGCACCCGAGTCTATCCGGCCGCCGCCAAGGGCAACTACCCCGGCGGGTATTATTTCTTCGCAGCCTTCTTCCACTGCGGTCTTTGCCCTCCTTTTTCTGATTTCTTCTGCGACATAATGAACACCTTCGGCCTCCATCTTCTTGACTTCACTCCCAACGCCATACTCACGATGGCGGTTTTCGCGCATATGTGCGAAAACTATATCGGGGTGTATCCAAGCGTCGCGCTTTTTAGGCACTTCTTCATCCCTCGAGTAGAGGCCGGCGCCCCCCTCGCTGGAGGGATATCTTGGGTCTTCCGCCTGAACAAGAAGGATTCCTACTTGTCGGGGGAGCTCCGCGACAAATGGGAGGAGTGGCGCGCCGACTGGTGCTGGGTCGTCGAGGACCAGCCGCAATCTTTCACCGCGCCGCGCACAACACCTGTCATGCGCGGCAAGGAATGGAGCGAGCTGGATTCGGACGACGGCAAGCTCAACGCCGCCCTCATCAGGATTCTCCGTCTTCGGACAGCGAGGCTGTCCGTCGGAGAGGTGGGCGCAGACTTCCTCCGCCGCCGCATCGCCCCTCTTCAAGATAGGAAGAGGCCAGCCTGGGAGTATAGCAACGCGGCGGACATAATGAGGCTGCGCCCCGGGCTCAACTTCAACTTCACGTCGGTGGAGCTGAAGGGGATGGTCCGGGAGCTATTCAAGCATGACCCGGCCCACCCAGAGTGGTTCAGGGAGCCCCGGGGAGTTGTGCCTCTTTGCAACAGCTCGGCCCGGGATTCCCTTCGCGCCATGATGCCCGCGTGCGACTCGCACGGCGTCGACCGCACGTGGATTCCGCCCAGGCCAGACGTCATCTTGAACTTCTTCGACAACCTGGCGGAGGTGGCGAAGAAGAAGGACGAGGCCCAGGGGCTGACGCGGGACACCACCGCGCGAGAGGCAGCATGCATAGCTTCTTGGGCTGAGGAGGCCACCGCAGCTGCAGCGGCCGGGGAGTTCGGCTTCTCGCCCGAAGAGGCGGAGGCCGCGGAGGCGTCCCGCCAAGCGGAGGTGGCGGAGATCTGCGAACTGCTGAAGCTGCCCCCCCCGACGAGCTCGCCGGGGTTCCCTCTCTGAGGCACTCCGGGATCCAGGGGATCTTGATTGAGGCCGCGGCGAGGGGCACCACCGCTGGAGGACAAGGAGCCACAGCGCAGGACGCTGGGTCCAGCGGGCTCGCCGGGGTGGAGGAGGAGGTCGGTGGTGATGACGACTCCGACGGATCCTTGGAGCTCTACGCCGATGACCTTCCCTCAGCGTCGGAGACCTCTTCGTCCCGTGTAAGCCCCCGGCGCTCTCCAGTGAAGCGTCTCCGCAGGACGGCGATGGGGGCAAAGGCGCCGGCCTCCCGGCAACAACCACCCCGCCAAGCGGCACGAGCCTCCCGGGGGAGCCAGGTTGCGACGAGGGCGCCCGGCGCGTCAGCTACGTCAGGGGCGCCCCGTGAGGCAGCGCCGCACGGAAAGGAGACCTTGGAGGGTGGAGCGGCGGCTCCGCCCGCTCCCCGGGCCCCGGCAACCGTCGGGACCGCCAAGCGCCCGAGGGAGACCCCGCTGCCCGCTCCCCGCGTGGCCGTGCGTCAGGTGGAGTTTGATTTCTCCGCCCTGAGTGACGACGACGACGAGGACGAACGGGAGTAAGAGCTTTTGAGGCTTCGCATCTTCATGGACTTGGCCTTGACTGTCGCAGGCTCTGATCTTGTTTCTCGTCTTAACTTCAGGACCTTGGCGGAGCGAGCGGCGAAGAAAGCCAAGGCGCCCGCGGTCGAGGTTGCGGGCGACTCGCCCACCGCGGCGACTGGGGGCGTGCCGGAGCCCAGCCTGCCGGATCCGAGCGCTGCTCCGAGGGGCGGCCCTCTGCGTAGCCCCCAGCGCGGCCCCCAGCGTAAGTCTGGGTTCCGTACTTTCGCCTGTCGGGCGCGTTTGAGGGATCGTCCCCGCGCTGGTATCTTGATAATACTGTCTCGTGCAGAGGTGGAGCCGCAGCCGCAGGAGCGGCCAGAAGCCGCCCCCGAGGAGCCGCGGGCCCCGCCGTCCCCGCCAAGGCCGAGTTCCCCGGTAAAGGGGAGCACCCCGCCAAGGGCGAGCACTCCGCCGAGGGCGAGTACCCCGCCAGGGGGGGTAGCCCGGCGAGGGTGGCGACCCCGCCAAGGCAGAGCTCCCCGGCGAGGGAACCCGCCGCCGATGACGTCCGCCAAGGCAAGCTCTGCGACTTAGTCATCTTGGGTTCGCCCTTTCCTTTTGGGTGTTTGCTTGAATTTCTTTTGCTCTCTGTTCTCCTTCTTCTAGGTTCCCCTCCCCCCGAGCCGATGGAGACGGAGGTCATCATCATCGAGGAGGAGGAGGGCGCGCGCGGCGGCAGCGGCGACACCCCTGTCGCCGAGGACGCGGCGGAAGCTGCCGAGTCATCCGCGCAGGAGACCGCCCCAGCGTCGGCCGCAACGGCCGGGGAGGGGGACGGCGGTCGCACTGCCGACCCGGAGGCAGCAGGAGCATCAGGTGCTGCGCCGGCCGCCGACCCCTCCGCCGAAAAGGAGCGGGCGGGCCATTACCTTGAAGCCCCCAATGGCATCTTCATTCAGGTGCCATGGGGCTCTTCTGCGCGGGCCCCCGCGGAGGGCGAGGCCCTTGATGGGGAGGTCCTCGCCTCCGCGGGCCTGAAGATTGTCGAGGCGCCCGGCGGGGCCGAAGAGCCCGAGGAGGAGAAGCTGCTCCGCCGGCTCCTGGCCCTTTACCGGGCTCGGCAGGCGAAGCTTGCTTCCCGGGAGGCCCTCGCTGCGGAGGCCGCCGTCGAGATGGAGAAGCGTGCGACGGAGCTCCGCGCCGCCAACCAAGCTGCCCTCCGCGGCGTGGCGGAGGAGCGCGAGAGGCTCGCCGGGGAGTACCAGGAGTGGGTGCTGCAGAAGGCCGACGCCGAAGAGCAGCAGCGGCTCGCCGGGGAGGAGCTGTCCCGGCGAGAGGGAGCGCTTGCCCAGCTGCAGGCCAATCTCAACTCCCACGAGGAGGAACTTGCCGCTCGGGAGCGGGCCCTTGGCGAGGAGCTGAAAGGGGCGAAAGCCGCCGCGGCTGCCGCGGAGGCCGCCAGGGAGGAGCTTGCCGCCAAGGTCACGCAGCTGGAGGAGTCGTTGAAGGCGAGCGCGGAGAGGGTCGGCGCGCTCAATGCGGAGCGGGAGAAGGACGCCCACGCCAACTCCGAACTCCAGGCGCGTCTCTCCAAGCAGGGCGACGAGCTGGAGGCCGCCAAGGACTCCATCGAGGCCCTGGAGCTGAAAGTCTCCGCGCTGGAGGAGGGGCTCCGCAAGGAGCGAAGCTTGGCGGAGAGCGCCAACACTGCGGCCGAAGACTTCCGTCGGACCGTCGCGGTGTGGACCGAGGACCTGGTGTCCTCTGCATCCAACATCGACCAGGAGTTGCTGGCGTTGAAGTTGGAACACCTCATCTACTCTCCGGACCCGGACCTCCCTCACAGCGCCAAGCTCAGCCTCTTCTTCAGAGGGGTCGCGCCGGCTCTCGCGGATCTTCGGAAGAAGATCCCCGCGCAACTGGCCGAGGAGACGCGCCGGGCCTGCGCGGGAACCTTGGAGCGTGTGCTGACGAAGATTGTATACCGCAACCCCGGTATAAATCTCATCAACGTTCTTCGCAGCCTGCCGGCCGACGCTGACATGGAGGCGCTGAAGGAGCAGGTCGCCGACATCATCGCCAGAGTGGGCAAGATTTCCAGGATCGAGGGCGACCGCGTAGACTAGGCCCCCTTTATCTTATCTCTTTTTGTAGCTGCACACGGCGTTATGAGCTCATTAGTCACTGTGACAAGTTGCGTAAGGTTTCTACCTTAGCTGAACCAATCAGTGCGTTGTTATCTTCCTTGTCCTGGCCCTTTACTTTGTACGTTTTTCGCCCTACGCTCCCGGGGAGCTTCCCGGCAAGGAGCCCTTGGGCTTATAGCAGCCTGCTGGCCAAGGCCTCACCGGGAAGCAACCTCGCCGCAGCCAGTCGCAATCGCGCTCCGCTTGTTGAGTGAGCTCGGAAACGAAACAAGGGCGCGACGCTCATCGCAGCTCGCTTGAATCGTTGAGCGTACTCGAAACAAGGTGAGGGTGCGGCTAGCCGCGGGTAGGTTCCTCCGCGCACAGGTTTTCCATACAAAGTGTGGCTGTCCAAGGAAGACAACCGAAAATTAAGAATCTGAACTGCTCAAATTCTAATAACTTAGCTTATGCATAACGCTCGTCCCTCGACGAGGCTTCTTTTTCTCAGACAGCACTTGGTTCCAGCACTTGGTTCCTCTCCCATCTCCTTCCCCCGGCAAACTTTGTGCGCGAGGAACGCTCCTTCTGCCTAAGAGGCGAGGAAAATAAAGAGGGAAGCAAGCACATGGCCTTTCGGCGTGCTGATGCTCACTGGACATGCGTGTTACGCAGGATGCCGAATAATACATGCAAATAACGAAGAGGAGCATGTAGAAGGCAAAAAGCGCAAAGCATAGGAGCTTTCACTGATGTGCGGGGTCTGCGCCCGCCCCCTGCGCCAAGGATCACATGCAACTGCGGCAAGACTCGGGCAGGGGGGGTGGTTGACGGAACGAGTTCCGGCAACCGCGCTGGCGAAACTCCTCCCACGGTCGGCGTCGACTCGTTTGGATCTTGGCGGACGAAGCGCGCCGAAGAACGAGGTCGCCTTTTTCGCGGCCTCCGGCGCTAACCGCTGCGGCTACAGGAGCGGCGCAGGGTTCGCTGGAAGCGATCGGTTCGCCCAGCGGCCGGAAGGCGGTCCTCCTCAAGGAGCAGCTGCTTCTTGCCCGAACTCTGCGTGAGTGGGTACTCGAGGAGGGCCGTGCACGATTCCGTAGGGAGGAATGCCTCCGCCCCGCGGAGCGGGGCGGAAAGGTACCTGTTCATACCTGAGCTTACCAGTGTTCGCCTGAATCAGATCCGCACCACCTCGACGCACCCCCTACCTGGCGCGCCAAAGATGTCGGGGCGGACGGGCGTCCCCCCGCGAGCACCTATGGGGCCGGAGCCCCTTTCGTTGTCCGACGAGGGGGGCGGAGGGAGCGCGGAGAGCAGATCGAAGCGGGCACACGGGCGGTTTACCCAGGTTCGGGCCGCGATGGACGCGTAAAACCCTACTCCTGCTTGGTTGTATTGAACTGGGGAGCTCGGGAGCTTGGGGAGCTAGCTGCACCGAGCGTATGGCCGTCTGGATGCCGAGTCTCCGAACCCCGGAACCCCTTGCGGAACCATTGCCGAACCCTCTCTACGTTGCACACGGGCCTCCTTTTATAGCGCAAAGGGGTCACCGACAGGTGTCAACGTAAGAGAAAGGGGTAAAAGTGTAAAAGGGGTGGTAGCTGTAACAGTGCGGGAACGGTGGCGCTACAGTGCGGCACAGTGTTATCATACCTACTTCTGACGGTAGGGGACAAGGGCATTAAATGCCCGTCTCGGTCGCCCGGACAGCACCGAGGCGGACCGTTAGGTGCGCCACCGTTCGCCACGATGGCGGCTGCATGCCACCGCATGCCCCAGGCTGCGCGGTGCCTCGCCACGTGTCCTCGGGGGAAGCCCCGGAGCGACGCGTGGCGGGCGAGCTGGAGCGCAGTCTTGAGGTGGCGATCTTGCCGCGGCAAGTGGCTTGCCGCGGGGGTCGTCTTCCTGAGCCTGATAGCGTGCCAGCTATCAGGCCTTGCCAGGGCGCTTGGCGCGCCACGGCTGGCTTCTCTTGTGGTGCCTGGGTTCGGCCTTCCCGACAAGCTCCTCTTGTCGGGGGCTCAGTCGTCCCGGCAAGCTCCTCTTGCCGGGGTCTTGTCTTCTTGGCCCGGCAAGCTCCTCTTGCCGGGGGCCTTGTCTTCTTGGCCCGGCAAGCTCCTCTTGCCGGGGGCCTTGTCTTGGATGCTTGGTCTTCTCTTGGCGCTTCCGGGGCGGGCCTTGCCGCAGGGTGCTACGACTGCCCGTGCACAAGTCTGGGGTACTAAGGTACCCCTACTTTAGTACACCGACATAGACTGACTGTAGATGCATACAGTCGTGAGTTTGGAAAGTTAGCACGTTATGCTCCCGAAGAGGTATCCACCGACGCCAAGAATCAGGCAAGGTTCCGCAAGGGACTTAGCCCCGAGCTTCGCCGTGACCTTCGACTGCATGATTGCACCTCTTTTCCAAAGTTGGTCAACAAGGCCATCAGTGCCGAGACAGGGCAAACCGACTTTGAAGCTTCACGCAAGCACTTTCGTGACTTTGGATCTTCATCCGGCTGTGGATCCCAGAAGCACCGGACCTGGATCCCAAACACTGCTCTGCCACCCAGGTTCACTCCGAGGCCATCCTTTGAGGTGCCTCACCCCAACCAGCAGTATGTACCGCCCAAGACTTATGGTGGCCCCGCTGCTAATGCTGCTCCACGTCCCAATATGATAACTTGCTTCAAGTGTAGGGAGCTGGGTCACTACATCTGCGAGTGTCCCCAGAACAATCCCAACCAGTTCGGGAAGTATGTTGGCCGTGGCAAGCCAGCAGGAAAGGTGCTCATCGCCAAGCCGGCCACCACTGCTCGCAGCCATGTCAACTACGTCTCAGCTGAGGAGACTCAGGAGGACCCCAATGTTGTTCTCGGTACGCTCCTTGTTAATTGCCATCCGGCAACTGTTCTCTTTGATACTGGAGCATCTCATTCATTTATTTCTGAGAGCTATGCTTGGTTGCACAACACCACATTTTGTGACATGCCCACCTCCATGGTAATTCAAACCCCTGGTTCTAAGTGGCAAACCTCTAGAATCAGCCATGGAAATGAAATTCTTGTCGACAGATTGGTCTTCCTCGCGTCACTGATAGCTCTCAAGTCCTCGGACATAAACATCATCTTGGGTATGGACTGGATGTCAGCCCATTACGCTAAGATTGATTGCTCTAGAAGAACTGTTCAACTCACCCATCCATCGGGCAAGATAGTCAATGTTTTGACCCGAGTGTCGGAGCGTCAGCTCTACTCTCTAAATGCCAACCCCCTTCCAGACCTTGAAGATATTCCGGTAGTCCGTGACTTTCTGGATGTCTTTCCAGAGGAACTGCCAGGTGTTCCACCTGACAGAGATGTCGAGTTCGTGATAGACCTTGTTCCAGGAACCGTCCCAATCTCCAGGAGACCTTATAGGATGGCACCCCTAGAACTAGCCGAGCTTAAGAAACAACTTGATGAGTCCTTGCAAAAGGGTTTCATCCGTCCTAGTTCTTCTCCATGGGCTTGCCCCGTCCTCTTCGTCAAGAAGAAGGATGGAACGGATCGGATGGTTGTAGATTATCGACCTGTCAATTTGGTCACTATCAAGAACAAGTATCCGCTCCCCAGGATCAACGATCTGTATGATCAGCTCGCTGGATCCTTAGTCTTTTCCAAGATGGATTTGAGGTTGGGCTACCATCAAATCAAAATCAAGAACGGAGACATTCCCAAAACGGCCTTTGTCACTCGTTATGGCCAATACGAGTACACTGTCATGTCCTTCGGTTTAACCAATGCTCCAGCCACTTTCTCTCGATTAATGAACTCGATCTTCATGGAGTACTTGGATAAATTCGTCGTGGTTTTCCTCAATGATATACTCATCTACTCCAAGAATGAGGAAGAACATGCCGAACATCTAAGGCTAGTATTGATGAAACTTCGAGAGCATCGCCTTTATGCCAAATTCTCCAAGTGCGAATTTTGGTTGCCAGAAGTGACCTATCTGGGCCATGTAATCTCTGGTAAGGGCATTGCTGTCAATCCCGAGCGAGTTCAAGCCGTCCTTGACTGGACTCCACCTGAAACGGTCAAGCAAGTGTGGAGTTTTCTTGGTTTAGCGAGCTATTGCCGCCGCTTCGTCGAGAATTTCTCCAAAGTTGCTAAGCCTCTAACCGAACTCCTCAAGAAAGATAAGAAGTTCGAGTGGACCCCACAGTGCGAGTTCAGCTTTCAGGAACTGAAAAGACGCCTGACATCTGCTCCCGTACTGGTACCACCAAATTTTTCTAAGGACTTTGTTATCTATTGCGACGCCTCGCGACAAGGACTAGGTTGCATACTCATGCAAGATCGTCATGTGATTGCCTACACTTCTCGACAGTTGCGTCCACATGAGGATAACTATCCCACACATGATCTAGAGCTTGCAGCTGTAGTCCATGCACTCAAAACCTGGCGACATTACCTTCTGGGTAATCGTTGCGAAATCTACACTGATCACCAAAGTCTAAAATACATTTTCACCCAACCGGATTTGAATCTCAGGCAAAGACGTTGGGTCGAGTTGATCTCGGATTATGACTTAGGAATAACTTACACCCCAGGCAAAGCCAATGTCATGGCAGATGCACTAAGTCGCAAATCTTATTGTAACAATCTGATGTTACAACAAAGTCAACCACTTCTCCACGAGGAATTTCGTAAGCTTAACCTTCACATTGTTCCTCGAGGATTCCTTTCCACCCTGGTGGCGAAATCTAACCTTACGGATCAAATCATAACCGCTCAGCGGTATGATAGAGGAATATCCCGGATTAAGGAAAACATTGCTAGCGGAGTTGCTAAATGTTTTTCCATGGATGAACGAGGTGTTGTCTTCTTCGAGAACCGCTTGGTGGTTCCCAAGAAACAACATCTACGGCAATTGATCCTTAGGGAGGCTCACGATTCCCCTCTCACCATTCATCCAGGTAGTACTAAAATGTATCAAGACCTACGCCAGAGGTTTTGGTGGACTAGGATGAAGAGAGAAATCGCTCAATACATTGCTAATTGCGACATCTGTCGTCATGTTAAAGCAGAGCATCAACGGCCTGCTGGCACCCTTCAACCATTGGAAATTCCTGAATGGAAATGGGATAAAATCGGTATGGATTTCATTACCGGGTTTCCTAGGACCAAGAGAGGGAATAATGCTATCTTCGTTGTTGTCGATCGTCTTTCCAAAGTAGTCCACTTCCTACCCGTTCGTGAGAGCATAACTGCTAGCCAGCTAGCTGATTTGTACATCTCTCGAATAGTGTCCCTTATGGTGTTCCATTGGAAATTAATTCAGACCGTGGAAGTCTTTTCACCTCTCGATTTTTGGAAAGTTTCCAAAATGCTATGGGAACCCGTCTCTCCTTTAGCACCGCCTTCCATCCTCAATCAAGTGGTCAAGTAGAACGCGTCAATCAAATTCTGGAGGATATGCCCCGAGCTTCTATCATCTCTTTCAGTATGAATTGGGAGAAGTGCCTTCCATTTGCCGAGTTCGCTTATAACAACAGTTATCAAGCTAGCTTGGGCAAAGCCCCTTTCAAAGTTCTCTATGGACGAAAATGTCGAACGCCTCTCAACTGGTCAGAAACTGGGGAAAGACAACTCTTTGGCCTGGATATGATCCAGGAAGCAGAAGAGCAGGTTCACATTATTCGTGAGAAGTTGAAAACAGCCCAATCTCGAAAAAAGAGTCAGTATGACCGCAAGCATAAGCCTATGGCTTATGGAGTTGGCGAGATGGCTTACCTTCAGGTTACACCTTTAAAGGGAACCCATCGATTCGGTATCAAAGGCAAATTGGCTCCTCGTTACATTGGACCCTTTCGCATTCTTGCCAAACGAGGAGAGGTTGCCTACCAATTGGAACTACCTCCGCATCTCTCTAGAGTTCATGATGTCTTCCACGTTTCTCAACTCAGGTGTTGCTTCTCGGATCCTATCCGTGGAGTGGACCACGAAACGCTTGATCTCCAGGATAACCTCACATATCGAGAATATCCCGTTCGGATCCTTGATTAAGCAGAGCGTACCACTCGACGCCAGAATATCAAGTTTCTCGAAGTTCAATGGTCGCACCATTCCGAGCAAGAAGCTACTTGGGAAAGGGAGGATCGTCTTCGACTCGAGTACCCCACCTTCTTTCCGACGGATCCTAAATCTCAGGACGAGATTCTTTTGAGTGGGGGTGAGTTGTCACATCCTAGCTAGACTATGCATTAGAGTGTTGCATCATGTCTACTTTCAACAGAAATTTGAAATGGGGAAGCAGAACCCCCAGCACCCCCCCTGAAAACAACTAGGGTTTACTAAAAATAATTTAAGTGAACCTGAAATGCCCTTCTAAAATGTTCACCCTGTTTGTCTTGGGTTAGAACCTCTGGCAAAATAGGTGCACAATTTTCTAGGCCAACAAAAGGTCACTGGATTAAATCATATGTATGTTGCCTTTGGACATTTAAATACTAATAAATATTTTAAATGTTCAAACAATTCTGGATTTAAGTGAGGGCTGTTGGGAATAATCCCAACAGAGCCCACAATTAATTTCAGGATTTTAGAAAGTACCAAAGTATTTTTAATAAAGCCCTAAAGTTACAGAAAAATATAAAAAGGAAAACAAATAAGGAAAAACTAACCTGGCCGCAGCCCACCAGCCGGCCCACCTGGCGGCCCAGTGCTGTGCCGGCCCATGCCAGCCAGTTGCTTCGTCCCCGCCAGGCAGGCAGCCAGGTGCTCGACGGCGAGCTCAGAGAGCGCCACGCAGCTGGCCGCCGCCCTGCTTCCTCCCCTCGCCGCCCCGCTGGCCTGGACAGGCTCCACGTCGCCGCCCGAAGCGCTGGACACCTCCATTCACCCCCTGCCTCTCTCCCTCGCTCTCCCTCCGCCATGGCCGACGCTGCCGTGCTCGCGCCACCGTGAAACCGCGTCCATCGTCGTCCCTGTACCGAGCCACCGTGTCCAGCAACTCCGTCGTCGTCGACTCTGTCGAGCAGCCCGAGCCCCGAGCGCTCGCGAGCCCTGCTTCGTCTTCTTCGACCTCATCTTCACCGAGCACCGCCGGAGATCCCTTTCGACATCGCCGCCGCATCTGCTCGTCCCCGACCACGCCGTCTGGCTCTACGTGAACGCCGTGAGCTGCTGCACCTCCCCATCCTCTCCGCTCTTCTTCTCGTGCACCATAGCAACTGCACGAGGCTCACCTGCACGCACCGCCGCGGAGCTCGTCGCCGACGTGACTCCGGCCAACCACCGGCCAAGCCACGTTGTCCACTTACCTCACCACAACCCCAGGAGCTCAATGCACCACTCCACGGGCCTCGTCGTGCCCCACAGCCTCAGGCCCGTCCTCACCCGACTCTGGCGACCGCCTAGCTCATCGCCGGCGACGTTTCCGGCTACCCCGAGCCCAACCACCGCCACCAAACGCCGCGGCATGCTCCCAGCTACCCGTGGGTGGTCTCCGTCATCCATTTGGTTGCCGGAACGTGCAAATGCACTTCCACCGCCGCGTCTGGCCTCGCCGGCGGCTAAACACCGGCAAGTTTGACCGTTGACGTTGACTGGGTGGGCTCGGGTTGACTCCCTTGAGTCAATGACAAGTGCCCCCCCTCTGCTAATTATCCAGATTAGTTTCTAACTAAAAACAATTAGTTTAATTAACTACTGACACGCGGGACCCACTGGTCAGTTTGACCTGGACAACCCTGTTGACCCTGACGTCACTCTGACGCAATGCTGACGCAGTAATTAAATTACTGGAATTATTTCTATACAGGAAATTCCAGAAATTAGTTCAAACTTCAAAAATTCATAGAAATTAATCTGTAACTCCAAATGCAAAGATTTATATATGAAATTTGATCAGAAAAATCCAATCTATCCACTGGTACTGGTTTCGTGCATGTCAGAAGAAGTTAACCTTGCTGTTTAAGCAATATAAGGTGATGCACTAATGTGGCCATGTTAGATGATCTAACACTTGAACCTTTGGTTCAAATAAGCACTTTCCTTTCTGTTCTAGCTTGCATTAGGCCAAGACACATTCATATTGCCATGTCATAGCATGCATCATGTTGTTGCATATCGTCATGTATTGATTGTGTACCGATGTGATCTTTGTGGTAGGTCCTGCCTCCGAGGATATTCACGAGTATCCAACTGAAGGGCAGTATCCTACTACCACTCCGTCAGGCAAGCAACCCGTTGATCATTCCGATACAAACCCATGTTCTCGCTTCTGCTCTTGTTTACTGCATTAAGACAATGCGATTCAAACTGTTGTGTGTTGCGGTAGTTGAACCCACTTCCTTTGCATGACCTGTCATTGCCACAGTAACTAGATGAAACCCACTAGCATGTGTAGGAGTTGATTGAGCCATGTGTGTGTGTTCCCTACCATGCTATGCTTGCTATGCTTAGAGTTGTGTCAGGTCTGCCTCATCGGGATGATGAACTAGAGTGAAAGGTTGTGTCGGTAACAAGAGTGAAGTGTTGAATACGATTTGGTAAAGGAATCGATGAGAGGCCATGTAGGAGTACATGGTGGGTTGTCTCGTTGAGGCCGTCCTTAAGAACTGAGATCTGTGTGTGTGATTTAAGATTCAGCTACTACCACACATTGGGATCCTTAATTGACTCTCATGACTTATTAACCACTCTTGTCCTCTGTCTGGGAGTTACAAAGTAGTTTCTGGTGTTTGTAGTATGCTGGGGGCCGCACGCAGCGCTGACCATAGGGGTGGGCTGTGTTGCGGTAGGCACGTGGCACGGTGTACCGATTCGCCCGTTTGGTGTCTTGGGAACCCTGTTCACATCGTTCGGGGCCGTTAGTGGAAACCTCGGCCGGACTCCCTGCGGATGGAACCCGAATAGGCGATAAACCTGGACTAGGGACTTGTGTGTTTAGTCAGGTCGTGGCCGACACCCTCGCTGGGTTTCCGCTTGAAGGTTGCCGAGTACACGTCGTGTAGTAGCGATAGGTGGTGGGAGCGTGTGTGAAGAAGTACACCCCTACAGGGTATGAAACTATTCGAATAGCCGCGTCCGCGGTAAAGGACTACTTGGTCACCTATACAGTTCATAGACAAGTAAATGGATACTACTAAAAGCCTCAAGATAAGTGTGAGTACCGCGGATGGCCCTCTCGTAGGATGACGAGAGAGGATCCACGGTGGAGTATTGTGTTGGTGATAGTGGACTCGTGTGCGACAAATGTTTTACAGTTGTGTCTATCGTAGGATAGTTTAGCCAGAGTCAAAGCTGGCTTGCTGCAATAACTCCACTAACTTCTTGAGAATGTGCACGTATTGTAGGATTCTGTTGTAAGACTTGCTGAGTACCTCCGTACTCATGTTGCTTTAATTAATGTTTTCAGACTACAACACCAACCCCTCCGATGGGTTCTATGTAGACCTCGACGTTGATGAGTGACTTATCACCCAGGTGGTGATCCAAGACTTGAGAAGGGTCGATGTAGATAGACAGGCTTCGTCAAGCCTTCTTTCTTTCTAGTGTCTGTACTCAGACTACTTTGCTTCCGCATGTGCTTGTATGTTTGTATGAGTTGAGTGTCGGGTCATGTGACCCCTACCTGTATGGATGATATGTATGGCTCTTCGGAGCCTTTTAAATAAAGTACTTGAGTTGTAGAGTTTTGTTGTGATGCAATGTTGTATTTACTCATATCGGGCATATTGTGTGTATGATTGAAATGCTTGGTATGAGTGGGATCTGACTATCTAGTTGTTTATCCTTGGCAACCTATCATATGGGGAAATGTAGTCTAGTGCTTCTGAGCGATAGTAGTCCGCTACAGCCCGGTTCACCGGAGTCCTGCTAGCCCAGCACTACTGCTCGGAACACTTGACTGGCCGGCATGTGTTTCACTTTGTTCCTGTGTCTGTCCCTTCGGGGAAATGTCACGCGGTGTTATCCGGAGTCGTGCCTAGCCTGCTACAGCCCGGGTTACCGGAGTCCTGTTAGCCCAATGCTACAGCCTGGATTTATACGTTGTTGACCGACATGCTCGATGTGATTCATGTATGCCTGTCCTCTTGGGTTAGTGCCGCCTTGGGTTCACGACTAGCCATGTCGGCCCGGGTTCTCTGTCATATGGATGCTAGCGAAACTATCATATACGTGAGCCAAAAGGCGCAAACGGTCCCGGGCCAGGTAAGGTGGCACCCGTGGGAGTATCGTGCGTGAGGCCGCAAAGTGATATGATCTGTTACATGCTGGATCGATGTGGCTTAGCATCGGGGTCCTGACAGCGTAGCGCAGCGTAGTCAGTTCCTCAGCCGCTAGGGCTTCGGATAGTGCTTCAAGGGCCAATGCGGCTGTCTTGTTTTTGGCGCGGAGCGCTATGTCCGGATCACTAGCGAGAGTGATAATTCCGTTCGGCCCGGGCATCTTGAGCTTCATGTACCCGTAATGGGGTATTGCTTGGAAGATTGTAAACGCTTCCCGCCCTAGCAGAGCATGGTATCCGCTACTGAACGGGGCCACCTGGAACGTGACCTCTTCGGGTTTGTAATTATCCGCCGTGCCGAACACCACATCTAGTGTGATTTTTCCTGTATAGCGCGCTTCCCAACTGGGGATTATTCCTCTAAAGGTTGTGCTGCTTCGCTTGATGCGGTTCCAGTCTATTTCCATTTTTGAAGTGTTTCCTCATAAATGAGGTTCAATCCGCTGCCTCCGTCCATGAGTACCTTGGTGAGGCGAAAGCCGTCCACTATCGGACTAAGGACCAATGCGGCTGGTGCTCGAGCTGTTTGGAATTTAGGTTCATCACTGGCATTAAAAGTAATAGCCATGTCACTCCATGGGTTTATTGTTGCTACTTGATAAACTTCGCCAAGACTGCGGAGTGTTCTTTTTCGCATATTATTTGATGCGAAAGTCTCGAAGACTGTTAAGACTGTACTAGTGTCCCTGAGGTGGCTTTCAGCGGCCTCCGGAATTAGGAGATCTTCGCCAATTTTGGCCACCTGCCGGAGTATCCAACATGCTCTAAGGCTGTGAGTTGGTGTGGCGTCCTCTGTACTATGAATTTTACAGGGTCCATTAAGCCATCCTTCCAGTATAGTTCCACGCCCTGTAGAGGGTTTTGGTTTTTTGGTGTTTAACTCGGGTGTTTGATGATGATGCACCCTTTTATTTCGGACGGGGTTTCTATTCAGGGCCGGATTGTCCCAAAATTTTATTTCGGTTTTCCAGGCGCTTTCCATCGCATAGTACTTTTGTACTATGGACGCCAAGTCAACGAAGCGTGTAATATCGCGACGACTTATGGCGTTGAGGATTCCCTTGTCCGTGCAATTATTGCAGAATATTGAAATTGCGTCTTCCTCACGGCAGTCCTTTATCCTGTTCATAACTAGGAGGAATCTGGCCTAGTAAAGATGTACTGTTTCTTCAGGCTTTTGCCTGATTTCGGATAGATCGCTTACGTTTGGGTGGGTGGGTGGGTGGAATTAAATCTGAAACCTCTCCCAATCTGAGACTCAAAGGCCAAGGAGTTTCCGAACTCTGAAGTTGGGATTCTTGGAAGTTGTCCAATGAATCTAGCCCGCTGCCTGATTCTAAGTTCAGGTCTTGAGTTGCGTCCTCCCCTCCGCGGGTATCCAGCTTGGAGCGATCGGGAATCCGGACGTAGCCAGTCCTTAGGATAGATGAAGGATCGCCGCACTGCGCCTCGACCACGGCAACGTGATGGGTGGCTTGGGGAGAGTTAATTTCTCTTAGATAGGGTTTAAGCCCAACTTGGTCGTAATCTGTAGCGACCCCCAGGGCGCCGATGCGATCCAAGAGCTCGTTTACGGAAGAGAGCTCCATTGGATCTAACTGCTCGACGAGTTCCAAGCTGACGTGAAGATTGCTTTTGACGACCCGAGAGGTCACCATCGGCGCAACAGCCGAACAGGCGGTCATAAGAAAACCACCTAGCCGGAGAGTTTGGCCAACAACCAACGCTTCCTTAGTAACGGCGCCGTCTTTAAAGACGGGAAGAAGCATCCTTCCTGATTGCAACGACACAGAGGAACTCTGAATGAAAGCACCAATGTCGGTGTCAAAACCGGCAGATCTCAGGTAGGGGGTCCCGAACTGTGCGTCTAGGCGGATGGTAATAGGAGAGAAGGGACACGAAGTTTTACCCAGGTTCGGGCCCTCTTGATGGAGGTAAAACCCTACGTCCTGCTTGATTAATATTGATGATATAGGTAGTACAAGAGTAGATCTACCACGAGATCAAGGAGGCTAAACCCTAGAAGCTAGCCTATGGTATGATTGTTGTATGTTGTGTTGTCCTACGGACTAAAACCCTCCGGTTTCTATAGACATCGGAGAGGGTTAGGGTTACACAAAGTCGGTTACAATGGTAGGAGATCTAAATATCCGCATCGCCAAGCTTGCCTTCCATGACAAGGAAAGTCCCATCCGGACACGGGACGAAGTCTTCAATCTTGTATCTTCATAGTCCAGGAGTCCGGCTGATGGTATACTCCGGCCATCCGGATACCCCCTAATCCAGGACTCCCTCACTGGGCAAACCCAACATTTGACCAAAGACATGATCCGGAGCTGATGCATATAAGGCCAAACTCGCGACGCCAAACACTCCCTAAGGTATTCGGTCTTTGTGAAAATGGGCTGAACAGTGCCCTTGGTAATAAGCCCCTGGTGTCCAGGTACGCGCAAAATTCTGACGTGGCCACATGCCAAGACGCCAGCCTCCTCCTTAGCTATACTGAGAATCCGGGGGATGTGTATCAACAAGAGACAGTAAAAAAAGGTTTACCCAGGGTCTTAATCTAAAAAGAATCCTTGGAATGGGTCCCTGCTGCACGTCTACGCCTGTGTCTCCGTTGTGACGTGTCCTGGACGGGTATAGCATGGTGTTCATCTGAAAAAGAGAGTAACTTATTTGAAAAAGGTCATGCGAAATGTACGTTATACTAAATAAACAAAGTATAATTCAAAATGGGTAAAACTGAGCCTTATTGTCTCTTGTTTTACATGCGTGGAGCCCCTTGTACCGGGGTATACGGCTATTAAGCCTTTATCAATGGTATGTTTACGCCGGACTCGTCTAGCCACGTCCGTGGTCTTAACGACCTGTTTAGGTGCTTTGATTGGTGAAGCCGTTTTAGTGTGTGGCTGTTAAGGCAGCCGCACAGTCTTCCGCGCGGGAGGAATACTCAATATTTCCCTTTGGTGACATGATGCCTCGTGGACCGGGCATCTTAAGCGTGAGAGACGCATAATGTGGTATTGCATTAAAGCGGGCGAACGCTTCATGTCCCAGTAGTGCTTGATAGCCACTTGATAATGGGGCGATGTGGAAGGTTACATTTTCGCTACGGAAGTTATCGGGGGAACCGAACATAACTTCTAGTAGGAGGGAACCCGTGCAATGGGCATCTGGGCCTGGCGCTACTCCTTTAAAGGAAGTGTTGCTATGGCGAATTTTTGTTGGGTCCATCCCCATTTTGCGGACTGTGTCCTGATATAGCAGGTTTAAACCACTGCCGCCATCCATCAGGACTCGTGTAAAGTGGAATCCGTCGATTATCGGATCTAATACCAAGGCAGCCCAGCCTGCGTGCCGGATACTTCCGGAGTAATCCTGATGGTCGAAGGTGATCGGCTTTAACAACCAGTGGCTATAATCCTTTGTGATAGGCCGCATGGCGCATATCCCTATAGGCACCACTTCGTTTTCCCTTTTGTCACGTGAAGTAAATTTACTGTTTTGACTTCTTGTGGGAAATTCTTTTGTTTCCCAGTGCTCTGCTTGTGGGATTCATCATCGTCCTCAATTGGTGTATCTAGCCCCTTGTGTTCGGCATTGAGTTTGCTGGATTGCTTGAAGACCCAACATTCTCTGTGGGAATGATTTGCGGGCTTGCCCGGGGTGCTGCGGATTTGACATATCTTGTCTAGGATTTTGTTTAGATTAGAGAGTTCGTCCCTGTTATCTTTAAGGGGTAGTTTTTGCTGACCCTGCCGAGAGTTTTTGAATCCGGCGTTGACTGTTGTGCACTTCGAGCTGTTTTCCTTATTCCAGCGCCGTTCTTTGCTGCGTCGTGGCTTCCCGTTTCCATCCCTGACTTCGGATGTGCTTGGGTCGCTGGTGCTGCATCTTGCCAACCAGCTGTCCTCTCCCGCGCAAAAGCGAGTCATGAGGCTTGTTAATGCGGCCATTGTTCTTGATTTTCTTGGCCGAGGTGTCTGGCGAGCCATTCGTCTCGGACGCTGTGCTTGAAAGCTGCTAAGGCTTCGGCGTCCAGACAGTTGACTATCTGGTTCTTTTTAGTAAGAAATTTGTTCCAGAGCTTCTGGGCTGACTCTCCGGGTTGTTGAGTTATATGACTTAAATCGTCTGCATCTGGTGGTCGGACATAAGTCCCTTGAAAATTTGCCCGAAAAGCATCCTCGAGATCTTCCCAGCTTCCAATGGTGTTTTCGGGAAGGCCTTTAAGCCAATGCCGGGCTGGCCCTTTGAGCTTGAGGGGTAGGTATTTTATGGCGTGGAGGTCGTCTCCTCTGGCCATGTGGATATGGAGGATATAGTCCTTAATCAAGACTCCAGGGTCTGTCGTTCCGTCGTATGCCTCTATGTTTACGGGTTTGAATCCCACTGGAAATTCATGGTCCAGCACCTCATCGGTGAAACATAGGGGGTGTGCGGCACCCCTGTATTTGGGTTTGCCGTGTTGTTCGGATATTTGTTGCTTTGCATTGCTTACTAGAGCTTACTTTCTTGGCCTGTAGATAGATCTGGCTGGGCCATCTTTTTGATGCGAATCCTCGTGTGGATCGCGTGCTGGCTTGTGTGCGGCGCCGTTTGCCGCTCTAGGTTGGTCATGAGGTCGTCCATCCGACCGGGTGGCTTCTTTGTTTTTTTGATTGCGGGGGCTCTAAGGCCTCCTCATCAAATTCAGGCAGCAGCTTTCGCTTTGGGTAGCTCTTTGTGTGGCGACTGCCGCCATGTTTGTCTACGGTGTTGAGTACTTTGCTACATCTGATTCTGAGTGCATCTTCCGCAGTTTTGAGCTTCCGCTTTTGCTTTTTCAGGCTACGCGCAGTGGCGACGAGCGTTTTGTGGAGGTTCTTCTGCTCCAGGAACTTGTTCGGCGTGAGGTTGTCCGGATGTTATCTTCACCAGGGATGGGTTGGTTATCCGGGTTACCTTGTTTTGATGGTTGCTCGATGTCATGTTCATCGCCCGCTGGCTCGCCCTGCTCTGTGGCTGGGTCTGTATGACCGTTGTCTCTGTCGAGGCGGGGTTTGGACCGGCGCTTAGGCCGCCGCTTTGACTGATTTTCGAAGGAACGATCCTTCGTTGCGTCCTCCCGTTCCTCGTCGTCGTTTCCCTTGGGTGTGTCCACCATGTATACATCGTATGATGAGGTGGCTCTCCAGTGCCCTGTGGGCGTTGGTTCCTGTTCGTCTCCTGTATCGTCGTCCATACCGTCGATATCTTCGGAGTCGAAGTCAAGCATGTCAGTCAAGTCATCGACAGTGGCTATGAAGTGGGTGGTGGGTGGGCGTCGAATTTCTTCATCGTCCGCATCCCAGTCCTGCCGTTCATAATCCGGCCAGGGCTCTTCTGACAAAGAGAGAGACTTTAGTGAATTTAGAACGTCGCCAAAGGGTGAGTGCTGAAAGATATCTGCGGCGGTGAACTCCATGATCGGCGCCCAATCGGGTTCGATTGGCCGGGGCGCGGAGGGTTTAGAGTCCGGAGAAGAGTCCGGTACCGTGGAGTCACGGGCCTCGCGAGCGATAGGGCTAATGTTCGGCTCGATCACCGCTGAGACTGTAGCCTCCATGGCGTGGTCTAGCCATCCGTCCTCGGTCGGTGCAGTTGGCTCCAAGCTTGAGGTCGAAGCGGATGCGGGTGCGGCCTCCAGGGCACTGTCCGGCGGCAGAGCTAAATCATGCCCATCGTGACAGTGCGGCGCGCTCGGCTGTGGCTCGAATTCGTCGAAGATCAAGTCTTTGTGGATGTAGGCCGTGTAGTTCAAACTTTCAAACCTGACCACATGGCCAGGGGCATAGCTTTCAATCTGCTCCAGAAGGCCAAGCGAATTGGCCCGCAGTGCAAAGCCGTCGAACACCAAGATCTATCCGGGGAGAAAAGTCTCACCCTGGACCGCATCGCTAGCGATGATTGGAGGAGCCATCGGGCCTAAATATGACGACACAGAGGAACTCTCAATGAAAGCACCAATGTCGGTGTCAAAACCGGCGGATCTCAGGTAGGCGGTCCCGAACTGTGCATCTAGGTGGATGGTAACAGGAGACAAGGGACACAATGTTTTTACCCAGGTTTGGGCCCTCTCGATGGAGGTAAAACCCTACTCCTGCTTGATTAATATTGATGATATGGGTAGTACAAGAGTAGATCTACCACGAGATCAGAGAGGCTAAACCCTAGAAGCTAGCCTATGGTATGATTGTTGTTGTTCTACGGACTAAACCCTCCGGTTTATATAGACACCAGAAGGGCCAGGGTTACACAGAGTCGGTTACAATGGGAGGAGATCTGAATATCCGTATTGACAAGCTTGCCTTCCACGCCAAGGAAAGTCCCATCCGGATACGGGACAAAGTCTTCAATCTTGTCTCTTCATAGTCCAACAGTCCGGCCAAAGGTCATAGTCCGGCTGTCTGGACACCCCCTAATCCAGGACTCCCTCAGGTGCCTCTAACCAAGTAATAATTGTGTGTAGGTTGCCTTCTCCGGTGGAGTAAAATGGGTGATTGATAGTGGATGTACCAATCATATGACTGGAGATAGCAAATTGCTCTACGATTTCATGGAAGCTATTCAACCATTTATGAGCATTATGTTTGGTGGAGGATCAAAAGGACAGGTACTCGGTTTGGGTAAGGTGGCTATTACAAATGACATGTTGAAGGAAATATGCCCTAGAGGCAATAATAAAGTTATTATTTATTTCCTTATATATCATGATAAATGTTTATTATTCATGCTAGAATTGTATTATCCGGAAACATAATACATGTGTGAATACATAAACAAACAGAGTGTCACTAGTATGCCTCTACTTGACTAGCTCGTTAATCAAAGATGGTTATGTTTCCTAACCATGGACAAAGAGTTGTTATTTGATTAACGGGGTCACATCATTAGTTGAATGATCTGATTGACATGACCCATTCCATTAGCTTAGCACCCGATCGTTTAGTATGTTGCTATTGCTTTATCCATGACTTATACATGTTCCTATGACTATGAGATTATGCAACTCCCGTTTGCCGGAGGAACACTTTGGGTACTACCAAACGTCACAACGTAACTGGGTGATTATAAAGGAGTACTACAGGTGTCTCCAATGGTAGATGTTGGGTTGGCGTATTTCGAGATTAGGATTTGTCACTCCGATCGTCGGAGAGGTATCTTTGGGCCCTCTCGGTAATGCACATCACTTAAGCCTTGCAAGCATTGCAACTAATGAGTTAGTTGCGGGATGATGTATTACGGAACGAGTAAAGAGACTTGCCGGTAACGAGATTGAACTAGGTATTGGATACCGACGATCGAATCTCGGGCAAGTAACATACCAATGACAAAGGGAACAACGTATGTTGTTATGCGGTCTGACCGATAAAGATCTTCGTAGAATATATAGGCGCCAATATGGGCATCCAGGTCCCGCTATTGGTTATTGACCGGAGACGTGTCTCGGTCATGTCTACATTGTTCTCTAACCGTAGGGTCCGCACGCTTAAGGTTTCGATGACAGTTATATTATGAGTTTATGAGTTTTGATGTACCGAAGGAGTTCGGAGTCCCGGATGAGATCGGGGACATGACGAGGAGTCTCGAAATGGTCGAGACGTAAAGATCGATATATTGGACGACTATATTCGGACATCGGAAAGGTTCTGAGTGATTCGGGTATTTTCGGGAGTATCGGGGAGTTACGGGATTACGGGAGAAGTAATGGGCCTTGATGGGCTTTAGTGGGAAGAGGAAAAAGGGTGCTGCGCCCCCCCTCCCCTCTAGTCCGAATTGGACTAGGGAAAAGGGGGCCGGCCACCTTTCCTACTCCTCCACTTCCTTCTCCCTTCCTCCCCTCTTGATGGACTCCTACTAGGACTTGGAGTCCTAGTAGGACTCCCATCCTGGCCGCACCAATAGCCTTGGCTGGTCTCCTCTTCCTCCATCCTTTATATATTGAGGCAGGGGGCACCCCATGGACACATAATTGATCATTGAGATCTTTCCTTAGCCGTGTGCGGTGCCCCCTGCCACCAAATTCCACCTCGGTCATATTGTCGCAGTGCTTAGTCGAAGCCCTGTGTCAGTAGTACATCAAGATCGTCACCACGCCGCCGTGCTGACGGAACTCTTCCTCGACGTTTTGCTGGATCGGAGCCCAAGGATCATCATCGAGCTGAACGTGTGCTGAGAACTCGGAGGTGCCGGAGTAACGGTGCTTGGATCGGTCGGATCGTGAAGACGTACGACTACATCAACCGCGTTGATATAACGCTTCCGCTTTCGGTCTACGAGGGTACGTAGACAACACTCTCCCCTCTCGTTGCTATGCATCACCATGATCTTGCGTGTGCGTAGGAATTTTTTTGAAATTACTACGTTCCCCAACAGTGGTATCAGAGCCAGGTTTTATGGTTTGATGTTATTTGCACGAGTAGAACACAAGTGAGTTGTGGGCAATATAAGTCATACTGCCTACCAGCATGTCATACTTTGGTTCAGCGGTATTGTTGGACGAGACGATCCGGACCAACCTTACGCGTACTCTTACGCGAGACCGGTTCCCTCGACGTGCTTTGCACATAGATGGCTTGCGGAAGACTGTCTCTCCAACTTTAGTTGAACCAGTGTGGCTACACCCGGTCCTTGAGAAGGTTAAAACGGAGTCTATTTGACAAACTATCGTTGTAGTTTTGATGCGTAGGTAAGATGAGTTCTTGCTTAAGCCCGTAGCAGCCACGTAAAACTTGCAACAACAAAGTAGAGGACGTCTAACTTGTTTTTGCAGGGCATGTTGTGATGTGATATGGTCAAGACATGATGCTAAATTTTATTGTATGAGATGATCATGTTTTGTAACCGAGTTATCAGCAACTGGCAGGAGCCATATGGTTGTCGCTTTATTGTATGCAATGCAATCGCGATGTAATGCTTTACTTTATTACTAAGCGGTAGTGATAGTCGTGGAAGCATAAGATTGGCGAGACGACAACGATGCTACGATGGAGATCAAGGTGTCGCGCCGGTGACGATGGTGATCATGACGGTGCTTCGGAGATGGAGATCACAAGCACAAGATGATGATGACCATATCATATCACTTATATTGATTGCATGTGATGTTTATCTTTTTATGCATCTTATCTTGCTTTGATTGACGGTAGCATTATAAGATGATCTCTCACTAAATTATCAAGAAGTGTTCTCCCTGAGTATGCACCGTTGCAAAAGTTCTTCGTGCTGAGACACCACGTGATGATCGAGTGTGATAGGCTCTACGTTCAAATACAACGGGTGCAAAACAGTTGCACACGCGGAATACTCAGGTTATACTTGACAAGCTATGCATATAAGATATGACCTCGGAACACGGAGACCGAAAGGTCGAGCGTGAATCATATAGTAGATATGATCAACATAATGATGTTCACCACTGAAACTACTCCATCTCACGTGATGATCGGACATGGTTTAGTTGATTTGGATCACGTGATCACTTAGAGGATTAGAGAGATGTCTATCTAAGTGGGAGTTCTTAAGTAATATGATTAATTGAACTTTAATTTATCATGAACTTAGTCCTGGTAGTATTTTGCAAATTATGTTGTAGATCAATAGCTCCCGTTGTTGCTTCCCTGTGTTTTGATATGTTCCTAGAGAAAATTGTGTTGAAAAATGTTAGTAGCAATGATGCGGATTGGATCCGTGATCTAAGGTTTATCCTCATTGCTGCACAGAAGAATTATGTCCTTGATGCACCGCTAGGTGACGGACCTATTGCAGGAGCAGATGCAGACGTTATGAACGTTTTGCTAGCTCAATATGATGACTACTTAATAGTTTAGTGCACCATGCTTAACGGCTTAGAATCGGGACTTCAAAGACGTTTTGAACGTCATGGACCATATGAGATGTTCCAGGAGTTGAAGTTAATATACCCGAGTTGAGAGATATGAAGTCTCCAACAAGTTCTATAGCTAAAAGATGGAGGAGAATCGCTCAACTAGTGAGCATGTGCTCAGATAGTATGAGTACTACAATCGCTTGAATCAAGTGGGAGTTAATCTTCCAGATAAAATAGTGATTGACAGAATTCTCTAGTCACCATCACCAAGTTAGTAGAACTTTGTGATGAACTATAATATGCAAGGGATGACGAAAGTAATTCCCAAGCTCTTCGTGATGCTAAAAATCGACGAAAGTAGAAATCAAGAAAAACATCAAGTGTTGATGGTTAACAAGACCACTGGTTTCAAGAAAAGGGCAAAGGGAAGAAGGGGAACTTCAAGAAGAACGGCAAGCAAGTTGCTGCTCAAGTGAAGAAGCCCAAGTCTGGACCTAAGCCTGAGACTGAGTGCGTTTACTGCAAAGGGACTGGTCATTGGAAGCGGAACTACCCCAAGTATTTGGTGGATAAGAAGGATGGCAAAGTAAACAAAAGTATATTTGATATACATGTTATTGATGTGTACTTTACTAGTGTTTATAGCAACCCCTCAGTATTTGATACTAGTTCAGTTGCTAAGATTAGTGACTAGAAATGGGAGTTGCAGAATAAAACAGAGGTTGGTTAAGGGTGAAGTGATGATGTGTGTTGGAAGTGGTTCCAAGATTGATATGATCATCATCGCACACTCCCTATACTTTCGGGATTAGTGTTGAAACTAAATAAGTGTTATTTGGTGTTTGCGTTGAGCATGAATATGATTTGATCATGTCCATTGCAATACGGTTATTCATTTAAGTTAGAGAACAATTGTTGTTCTGTTTACATGAATAAAACCTTCTATGGTTATACACACCAACAAAATGGTTTGTTGGATCTCGATCGTAGTGATACACATATTCATAATATTAAAGCCAAAAGATGCAAAGTTAATAGTGATAGTGCAACTTATTTGTGGCACTGCCGTTTAGGTCATATTGGTGTAAAGCACATGAAGAAACTCCATGCTGATGGAATTTTGGAATCACTTGATTGTGAATCACTTGATGCTTGCGAACCATGCCTCATGGGCAAGATGACTAAGACTCCGTTCTCCGGAGCGAGCAACTGACTTATTGGAAATAATACATACTGATGTATGCGGTCCGATGAGTGTTAAGCTCATGGCAAGTATCATTATTTTCTGACCTTCACAGATGATTTGAGCAGATATGGGTATATCTACTTGATGAAACATAAGTCTGAAACATTTGAAAAGTTCAAAGAATTTTAGAGTGAAGTGGAGAATCATCGTAACAAGAAAATAAAAGTTTCTACGATATGATCATGGAGGAGAATATTTGAGTTACGAGTTTGGTCTTCAATTAAAACAATGTGGAATAGTTTCCCGAACTCATGCCACCTGGAACACCACAACATAATGGTGTGTCTAAACGTCATAACCGTACTTTATTGGATATAGTGCAATCTATGATGTTTCTTACCAATTTACCACTATCGTTTTGGGGTTATGCATTAGAGATAGCTGCATTCACGTTAAATAGGGCACCATCTAAATCCGTTGAGACGACACTATATGAACTGTGGTTTAGCAAGAAACCAAAGTTGTCGTTTCTTAAAGTTTGGGGTTGTGATGCTTATGTGAAAAAGTTTCATCCTGATAAGCTCAAACCCAAATCGGAGAAATATGTCTTCATAGGATACCCAAAGGAGACAGTTGGGTACACCTTCTATCACAGATCCGAAGGCAAGACATTCGTTGCTAAGAATGGATCCTTTCTAGAAAAGGAGTTTCTCTCGAAAGAAGTGAGTGGGAGGAAAGAAGAAAACTTGATAAGGTAATTGTACCTTCTCCCTTATTGGAAAGTAGTTCATCACAGAAATCTGTTCTTGTGACTACTACACCAATTAGTGAGGAAGCTAATGATGATGATCATGTAACTTCAGATCAATTAACTACCGAATCTCGTAGGTAAACCAGAGTGAGATCCGCACCAGAGTGGTACGGTAATCCTGTTCTGGAAGTTATGTTACTAGACCATGACGAACTTGCGAACTATGAAGAAGCGATGGTGAGCCCAAATTCCACGAAATGGTTTGAGGCCATGAAATCTGAGATATGATCCATGTATGAGAACAAAGTTTGGACTTTGATTGACTTGCCCGATGTTCGGCAAGCAATTAAGAATAAATGGATCTTCAAGAGGAAGACGGACGCTGATAGTAGTGTTACTATCTACAAAGCTAGAATTGTCGCAAAAGGTTTTCGACAAGTTCAAGGTGTTGACTATGATGAGAGTTTCTCACTCGTATCTATGCTTAAGTCTGTCCGAATCATGTTAGCAATTGCCGCATTTTCTGAAATCTGGCAAATGGATAACAAAACTGCAATCCTTAATGGATTTCTTAAAGAAGAGTTGTATATGATGCAACCAGAAGGTTTTGTCAATCCTAAAGGTGTTAACAAAATATGCAAGCTCCAGCGATCCATCTATGGACTGGTGCAAGCATCTCGGAGTTGGAATATACGCTTTGATAAGTTGATCAAAGCATATGGTTTTGTACAGACTTGCGGTGAAGCCTGTATTTACAAGAAAGTGAGTGGGAGCACTACAACATTTCTGATAAGTACATGTAAATGACATATTGTTGATCGGAAATAGTGTAGAATTATTCTGCAAAGCATAAACGAGTATTTGAAAGGAGTTTTTCGAAGAAAGACCTCAGTGAAGCTGCTTACATATTGAGCATCAAGATCTATAGAGATAGATCAAATCGCTTGATAAGTTTTCAATGAGTACATACCTTGACAAGATTTTGAAGTAGTTCAAAATGGAACAGTCAAAGAAAGAGTTCTTGCCTGTGTTACAAGGTGTGAAATTGAGTAAGACTCAAAACCCGACCACGGCAGAAGATAGAAAGAGAATGAAAGACATTCCCTATGCCTTGGCCATAGGTTCTATAAAGTATGCCATGCTATGTACCAGATCTATTGTATACCCTACACTGATTTTGGCAAGGGAGTACAATAGTGATCTAGGAGTAGATCACTAGACAGCGGTCAAAATTATCCTTAGTGGAATAAGGATATGTTTCTCGATTATGGAAGTGACAAAAGGTTCGTCGTAAAGGGTTACGTCAATGCAAGTTTTGACACCGATCTGGATGACTCTAAGTCTCGATCTAGATACATATTGAAAATGGGAGCAATTAGCTAGAGTAGCTCCGTGCAGAGCATTGTAGACATAGAAAGTTGCAAAATACATATGGATCTGAATTTTGGCAGACCCGTTGACTAAACTTCTCTCACAAGCAAAACATGATCACACCTTAGTACTCTTTGGGTGTTAATCACATAGCGATGTGAACTAGATTACTGACTCTAGTAAACCCTTTGGGTGTTGATCACATATCGATGTGAACTATGGGTGTTGATCACATGGTGATGTGAAGTATTGCTGGTAAATCACATGGCGATGTGAACTAGATTATTGACTCTAGTGCAAGTGGGAGACTGAAGGAAATATGCCCTAGAGGCAATAATAAAGTTATTATTTATTTCCTTATATATCATGATAAATGTTTATTATTCATGCTAGAATTGTATTATCCGGAAACATAATACATGTGTGAATACATAAACAAACAGAGTGTCACTAGTATGCCTCTACTTGACTAGCTCGTTAATCAAAGATGGTTATGTTTCCTAACCATGGACAAAGAGTTGTTATTTGATTAACGGGGTCACATCATTAGTTGAATGATCTGATTGACATGGCCCATTCCATTAGCTTAGCACCCGATCGTTTAGTATGTTGCTATTGCTTTATCCATGACTTATACATGTTCCTATGACTATGAGATTATGCAACTCCCGTTTGCCGGAGGAACACTTTGGGTACTACCAAACGTCACAACGTAACTGGGTGATTATAAAGGAGTACTACAGGTGTCTCCAATGGTAGATGTTGGGTTGGCGTATTTCGAGATTAGGATTTGTCACTCCGATCGTCGGAGAGGTATCTCTGGGCCCTCTCGGTAATGCACATCACTTAAGCCTTGCAAGCATTGCAACTAATGATTTAGTTGCGGGATGATGTATTACGGAACGAGTAAAGAGACTTGCCGGTAATGAGATTGAACTAGGTATTGGATACCGATGATCGAATCTCGGGCAAGTAACATACCGATGACAAAGGGAACAACGTATGTTGTTATGCGGTTTGACCGATAAAGATCTTCGTAGAATATGTAGGAGCCAATATGGTCATCCAGGTCCCGCTATTGGTTATTGACCGGAGACGTGTCTCGGTCATGTCTACATTGTTCTCGAACCGTAGGGTCCGCACGCTTAAGGTTTCGATGACAGTTATATTATGAGTTTATGAGTTTTGATGTACCGAAGGAGTTCGGAGTCCCGGATGAGATCGGGGACATGACGAGGAGTCTCTAAATGGTCGAGACGTAAAGATCGATATATTGGACGACTATATTCGGACATCGGAAAGGTTCTGAGTGATTCGGGTATTTTCGGGAGTATCGGGGAGTTACGGGATTACGGGAGAAGTAATGGGCCTTGATGGGCTTTAGTGGGAAGAGGAAAAAGGCTGCTGCGCCCTCCCCCCTCCCCTCTAGTCCGAATTGGACTAGGGAAAAGGGGGCCGGCCACCTTTCCTACTCCTCCACTTCCTTCTCCCTTCCTCCCCTCTTGGTGGACTCCTACTAGGACTTGGAGTCCTAGTAGGACTCCCATCCTGGCCGCACCAATAGCCTTGGCCGGCCACCTCCTCCTCCATCCTTTATATATTGAGGCAGGGGGCACCCCATGGACACACAATTGATCATTGAGATCTTTCCTTAGCCGTGTGCGGTGCCCCCTGCCACCAAATTCCACCTCGGTCATATTGTCGCAGTGCTTAGGCGAAGCCCTGTGTCAGTAGTACATCAAGATCATCACCATGCCGTCGTGCTGACGGAACTCTTCCTCGACGCTTTGTTGGATCGTAGCCCGAGGATCATCATCGAGCTGAACGTGTGCTAAGAACTCGGAGGTGCCGGAGTAACGGTGCTTGGATCGGTCGGATCGTGAAGACGTACGACTACATCAACCGCGTTGATATAACGCTTCCGCTTTTGGTCTACGAGGGTACGTAGACAACACTCTCCCCTCTCGTTGCTATGCATCACCATGATCTTGCGTGTGCGTAGGAATTTTTTTGAAATTACTACGTTCCCCAACACATGTCTCTTGCAAATGTCATGCTTGTCCAATCCCTTAAATATCATTTTCTTTCTGTTCACCAATTGGCTTCTGTTGGTTATGATACACTATTTGGACTAACGGATGTGAAAGTCTTTAAGAGAGATACTATCAAAGTGGCCTTTGTTGGAGAGTTGGATGGAAACCTTTACACGATTGCCTTCTCGAAAGAGAGCACGTTCCATGCAACTTGTCTAATGGCCAAGGCCGACAAGGGGTGGCTATGGCATCGCCGGCTAGCCCATGTCGGCATGAGAAATCTTCAAGATCTCTTAAAGGGAAATCACATCCTTGGACTAACAAATGTCTCTTTTGAGAAAGATCGTGTGTGTAGTGCATGCATAGCCGGGAAGCAACATCAATCAAAGAACCCACCCAAGAATATTGTGTCTACTTCAAGGCCTTTGGAACTCCTTCATATGGATCTTTTTGGGCCTCCTTCATGGGATAGTCTTGGTGGGAAAAGGTATGGACTTGTCATTGTGGATGATTACTCAAGATACACTTGGGTGTTTTTCCTCATTCCAAAGACGAGACGAAGATCACCTTCATTGATTTTGCCAAGCAAGCCCAACGCAAGTTTGATAAAGAAATCATGGCAATAAGAAGTGATAATGGTTCCGAGTTCAAGAATTACACCTTGGAAGGATTTCTTAGTGATGAAGGGATTGAACATCAATATTCTGTACCATACACCCCTCAACAAAATGGTGTTGCAGAAAGGAAGAATCACACACTTGTGGAGATGGCAAGGTCCATGTTGGATGAATACAAGTCTCCACACAGTTTTTGGGCCGAAGCTGTCAACACCGCATGTCATGCATCAAATCGACTATTCCTCCGCAAAATATTGGAAAAGACTCCATATGAGCTCCTAACAGGGAACAAGCCAAATGTCAAGTACTTTCGTGTCTTTGGGTGCAAATGTTTCATCCTCAACAAAAAGCAACGATTAGGAAAATTTTAATCCAAAACAACTGAGGGTATATTTGTTGGCTATGGATCAAACTCTCATGCCTATAGAGTCTACAACAAATCCAATGGATGTGTTGTAGAAACTTGTGACGTGGTGTTTGATGAGTTTAATGGCTCCCATGGGGAGCAACTTAATCTAAGTGATGTAGGTGAAGAAGATTCATCTCAAGATATCTTGACCATGGGTGTTGGTGCACTTCTTCCAATGGAACAAGAACCTCGTGATGATGAAGAAGAAGATGAAAGCCTCACAGATCATCCAACAACTTCAACACCCATTCCACCACAAGCCCCTATTACTCAACCAATGTCCATAGTCCAAGTACAAGATGATGATCAAGTTCCTCTTCATGATAATCATCAAGAACAAGATCATCCTCAAGGGCAAGTACAAGAAGGTGCAATCATTGACAATGAACCTCAACAAATGCAAGAAGAAGAAGAAGATTTTCCACCACACATTAATGATCCATATGTTGAGGATGTGGAGATGGACATGAAGTTGAACCTCACGAAACCTTAACCTCCATCATGCCTCGAGTGGCCGGTCGTGTTGATGTTGATAAGATCCTCACCGGCATATCGGAAGGAAGAGTCACTCGTAAACAATTGACAAACTTTTGTGCTCACTTCTCTTTTGTATCTAGTGTTGAGCCTCTCAAGGTACAAGATGCATTGATAGACAATGGTTGACTCATTGCTATGCAAGAAGAGTTGAATAGTTTTGAGCACAATCAAGTGTGGTCATTAGTCAAGAAGCCAACTACGGAACACAACGTCATTGGAACAAAGTGGATTTTCAAGAACAAGCAAGATGAGAATGGTGTAATCATCCGCAACAAGGCAAGGTTAGTGGCACAAGGGTACTCACAAGTTGAAGGTTTGGACTTTGGTGAGACCTTTGCCCCCATTGCCCGTCTTGAATCCATTCGCATCTTACTTGATTATGCTGCTTTCAATGGTTTTACATTACATCAAATGGATGTGAAGAGTGCTTTCCTTAACGTCCCTCTACAAGAAGAAGTATATGTATCACAACCACCTGGGTTCGTTGACCCCGATCACAAAGACTATGTGTATAAACTTCATAAGGCTTTGTATGGCCTCAAACAAGTACCTCGTGCTTGGTATGATCATCTTAAGAAGTTTTTACTCGATGATGGCTTTATGAAAGGGGTGATCGAGCCCACTCTTTTTACTAAGAGGGACAAAGGTGATTTGATCTTATGCCCAATCTACGTAGATGATATCATTTTTGGTTCTCCTAACATTCATTTATGCACGAAGTTTGCAGCTTCAATGACCAAGAATTTTGAAATGTCACTCAATGCGGATTTGAAGTTCTTCCTCGGTTTTCAAATTCAACAATTTCAAGAAGGAACTTTCTTCTCTCAAGCCAAATACCTCAAGGATATCCTAGCAAAATTTGGCATGACTGATGCTAGCCCATGTAAGACGCCCATGCCAACCAAAATTGTACTCACTGAAGACGCAAATGGTATCCCCTTCGACCCATCTAAATACCGCTCTATGATTGGTTCATTGCTTTATCTTTCTGCATCTAGACCAGACATCATGTTTAGTGTATGCATGTGTGCTAGATTTCAAGCTTCCCCTAGGGAAAGCCATCATAAGGCGGTTAAGCATATTCTTAGATACCTTGTTCACACCCCAAAGTTGGGTCTATGGTACCCCAAGGATGCTAAGTTTGATCTCATTAGGTACACGGATGCGGATTGGGCTGAAGACAAAGTGGATCGTAAATCCACCTCCGGTCAATTTCTTGCACGCTCCTTGGTAAGTTGGTCCTCGAAGAAGCAAAATTGTGTTGCCCTCTCCACCACCGAAGCTGAATATATTGCAACCGCCAGTTGTGCAACTCAGTTACTATGGATGAGGCAAACTTTGAAGGATTACGGTATCACCTATAGACATGTGCCTCTTCTATGTGATAATGGAACTACCATTAATATTGCTGAGAACCCCAAAGATCATACCCGCACCAAGCACATTGACATTAGGTACCACTTCTTGAGAGATCATGTGGAGAAGGGTGATATTAACATTGCTCATGTTGGCACAGATATGCAACTTGCAGATATTTTCACCAAGCCATTGGATGAAGCAAGGTTTTGTCAACTTAGGCGTGAACTTGGTATCTTGGAGCTTGACAACATTATGTGAAATCTAGTACTCATTCATGCATGAACATCCTGTCTTGTCTTGATGTAGGCATATATTTAGGGGGAGACATTCAATTCATGAATATTCTCACCCTACATAATGCATAAATAGAACAAACGCTCTCAAAGCATCATGGTTCTCGAACTATGGGCTTTAATATGATGGAGTCGTGATCATGTGCTCAAAGTCTACATCTTTGTCGTCCTATGGTCCATATGCTCAAACATGGTGACCTCGGTCACCGCTTGTACCTTGCATGTGTGGAACTTTCATTAATTATTTAGGTTGGGTGGTTATTTTACCTTAGTATGACCATAGATGACTCAGATTTCTACCCATATAAATCTCTAAAAACTCCTTGGCGGAATCTATATTCAATTCTATGTGTTGACCCCTTGAAAATCCTTCCCCATCTTGTCTCTCTGTCCAGTGGCCGGACATCCGGCTCCTCTGCCGGACATCCGGGCCCTGTATCATGCACCTCCAGTGGCCGGATTTCTGGGCTGGTCCTCGGATGTCCGACCCATTTGCCCTGTTTCTTCTGCTCCCTGACCTCCAAGTGCCGGATATCCGGGCCATGCCCCGGATGTCCGGCCCGTCACCGCACCATATAACAGAGGAGGGGCTCGGACTTTAGGGGGAGTTACTCACTCGCTCCCGTTTCTTCTCCCCATCTCGCCACACAGCCGTCACCGTCGGGGTGTGCTCCGGCGCTGCCCTAGCCAGTCTCCGTCGATCTCCGGCCCCGATCTCCTGCCCACGGACTCTCCTCCTCCTGATCTACGATTCTCTCCAATCCATCTCTTGGGTTGTGGCTTGAGTCTCTCGGGAGGGGCCGGTGTTCGGTGGGATTCACCGCCGGAGTTCTTCACGGCTCGTACCAAGAACTACAGTCCCAAGCGTCCCAAGGTGTCTTCTCGGGGTAAGGGTGCTATCTCTCTTCGTCTTCCTCTTGCTTGTGACCAAATCTTATTAGGGTTGCATTATTCTCCATGTACATCTTGCCATATCTATCGCTCTCGCGTTTTGGTACTGTATACCTAAGCCCACAAACACCTCTATATGTACTCGGCTACTAAACTTAACCATGGGAATGTAAAAATTTTGATCTGGCATTTGGACTTGTCCTATGGTCATAATCGAAAAAAATGTTCATCCCACGGTTTAATTTGGCGTATCCTTGTTCATGTTCTTTGGCTTCTTCTTATTGGAACCTATTCATTATCCATTCCAGTTGATCGCCGGCAAGGCTCAACCGACTCCGATGAGCATGCTCGGCCCAAGAAGAAGAAGACCACCACCAAGAAGAAGAAGCGGGCACCATCAAACAGTCCGTCGGCCTCGGATCCAGATGATGTGGACTATGTTGGAGAGGAAGAAGATGATAGTGCACCAAGACAGTCTGTTGGACAGTCCAAGACCGGTACTAGGAGGGCGCTGGTGCCTCAAGTTCGTGGTTCTGCAATGCCCATTACCCATGGTCGTCGCATCTCCATGGAGCTTCCTGACAGTGGAGGTCGCCCCACTCACGACTTCACAATTGTGGGGCCGGGGCAATATCTTCAGTTCCGTCGGGATGTCAATCAATATGAGTTGGTGGCTGATGCCGATGATCCTCGGTTCCGGACTCGTATGCAGCAGGATCTCTATTCTAGTTTTGTCCATGGGCGTGGCCTTGCTCCTCACTCATGCTTGGATCTAAACTTCCTGCGTGATAATCCTACCATGTTCCCTAACGATCTGGTCAAGATCATTGATGACATGACTCTTGGTCCCGCAATGACCTTCAGGTGTGATTGGAGTGAAGCTGCCATTCTACAGTTCTATGCCACCTTTTTCTTTGGTCCGGACAACACTCTCACTTGGATGACCGATGACACTGCACTGAGCATCACCTATGACAGGTTTGTTTAGATTTTGGGTCTCTCCAGTGTTGGCCATTGCATCCATAGTATGGATCCAGAGTACAAGCCCAAAGGGATTGATGCTTGCTTGCCTCTTGTAAAACCTCCCTCTCAGCTCACTGATGAAGAAAAAGCATATCCAGTCAATGAGGTATCCATCTTCCGTGCTCCCTTCTTCATCCTCTATCAGTGTGTGCTTCGCACTCTCTACCCTAAGAAGGGGGATCACTCGAGGGCTCGCAACTATTGCATTGACTTGATGGTTCAAATGCATGAGAAACCCACTGAGCCTCTGGACACAGCCAACTTCATTTGGCATGAGATTCGTCTTTGTAGCTTCATTCAGACGCGCCAGTTCCCTCATGCTCCATTTATTCAGGCTCTGATTGATCACACTGCTCCCTTTGAGGTGGTTAAGCCAGTTGTGCACTCCATTTGGAAGCCTCCTCCTCATATGCGTGTGGTGGCTACTGCTCCTACTCAGCCTAGGAGGTCTGCTGGTGGGAGGACAGCTGCTCCTACTCAGCCCACTAGTTCTTCTGTTCCATCTTCCTCGACCGCTCCTCGTGGCCGTCTTGCATCATTCTTGGGTAAGGCTCAGTCTGCTATCATGAAGGCAATCACTTTCAGCTGTCAGCAGAATCATGATGTTCAGAAGCGCCTAGTCATCTCCAAGAATCTTCTCAAATAGTGCCTCCGTGACCGTGGGAGTCCTGTTAGTGATGATGATCATCTTCCCGCAGCTCCATCCTCGTCCACTTTCGGCTTTCCATCTCGTGCTGAGTACCCCGAGTTCCTTGATGATGATGATGACATCCGCTAGGAGTGATTGAGACTGTTTAGTTCTTCGCCCCTTTTTTACTTGTTGCTGTCAAAGGGGGAGAAGTAGTATCTTAGTAATATGGTCATGCTATGATATGTTATTCCAACTTTATGTTGCTACCTATGGTACTTGTTCGTTTGAGACTATGTTATTATCGTGTCGCCACTTGTTCGTCTGAGACTATGTTATGATCGTGTGGCCATGAAATGTTCTCAGTCTATTTGATGTGTTATGATGATTTCATATGTGCTTGTCTCTTACTTTTTTATCTCTTCATGTGGCCACTTGTTCGTCTGAGATATGTTATGATCGTGTGGCCACTTGTTCGTCTGAGATATGTTATGATCGTGTGGCCATGGAATGTTCTCAGTCTATTTGATGTGTTATGATGATTTCATATGTGCTTGTCTCTTACTTTTTTATCTCTTTGAGTTACATATGCTACCATACGAACTTTTGTGTTGGTCATCCTAATATATTCATCGCATGCACACAATGAGGGGGAGCTAAAAGCAAATTGTAACTAAACATATTTTGTATCCTTTTTTGCTCTCATGATTGTCTTTGCTAAGACTATTTATTACATCTATGATACTACATGTATGATTGTCATCAACAAACAAAAAGGGGGAGATTGAAAGTGCAATCATGCCCTTACATTATGTTTTGATGTTAATGACAATCTACATGTAGGGGACTAACAATGGTTGTCAAGTGAATCTCAGGTGTTGGTCCCCGGTTCATCAAATTGTGTGTGGATCAAGAGCATACGAAGTGGGTTCTCTCAAGGATGGAGTGTTAAAATGATGCTACATTTTTTTTCCTTGAGTATAGGATCATGCACTATTAAGAGGGGATCGATTGGGTTCTTAACAGACTTGCTCTAGTCAAAATACTCCTTTCCATAGTTCTTTTTATCCATTCTTAACTTTGAATCATTCTGTCTCTGGGAGTGCCGGATGTCCGGGCCTCGTGCCGGATGTCCGTGCCGCCCCCCAGATGTCCGACTCATGCCCCGGATATCTGGCTCTTGCCTTTTCCCTTTCCAGAAGGTTGTCTGTTTTACGCCAGATGTCCGGGTGTTTGCCGGATATCCGGGCCTTCCTGTCTCGCCGGGTGTCCGGGCCCTATCCCGGATGTCCGGCCCCTTACTGCCCGTAAAACTGATATGATTCTGTAAACGCTTGTGGGCTCCCCGGATGTCTGGCTATCTTCCGGATGTCTAGGCTTTTCTTTTATGCCATCCGGGCTTGACCCCCGGATGTCCGGCCCCTCTGTTTCCTGCTCTGTTCTGCCTTGTTCTTCAAGTGGCTTGCCAGGCCAGATGTCCGGCCCCTAGCCCGGATGTCTGGCCTACCCGTTCACTTGCACTACAACGGCCATATTTGAGCTCACACTATATATAGCCCTTCTTCCCCACGGGAGAGGGTTGACCATTCACTTTGAACAAACCCTAGAACACTTCTCAATCTCTCTCTCGTTCGTCCACACCAAATCTTAGATCCCTAAGGGATTTGAGAGCTTTGGAGAGAAGTTGTCCGATCAAGTGATAGATCCACTTCTTCCCCTTCTTTGCACCCAAGGAATTCGTGATTTGAGCAAGTCTTGAGCTTTCCCATCGATCTTGTTACTCTTGGAGGTTGGAGACTCCTAGGCAGTAGGAGTCTTTCGGAGAGGAATCGACCTTTGTGATTACCCCCGAAAAGTTTGTGAGGGTTTGGAGACCACCCCAAGGTCTACCACTAGTGGTTGAGAAACGCCTTCGCGGTGTTGTCTCAAAGGGAGAATAGGGTGAGCCTTTGTGGCGTTGGTGTGCCTTTATGGTAACATCCACCTCACTAACGGTGACGTAGCTTCCCTCCAAGGAAGTGAACATCGGTTAGTGCCTAAAATTTCTAAGTAACCCTAACTCTAACTCGTCTCCTGGAGTTGCGATTATTCCTAACCCTAACTCTCTACTTGTGGTTACTTGTCTCTTAGCACTTACTTATATCATATTGTGCTTGTTTACTTACATACTTGTGTTACTTGTTTATCTTGCTTAGCACTTAGTACTACACTTACAATTTTCTTAGGCTCACTTTCATATTCCGCATTAGTGCCTAAAATTTCTAAGTAACAATTAAAATTTGTAATTGTACCTATTCACCCCCCCCCTCTAGCTCCATCTCGATCCTTTCGGCAATGAAGTGAAAGCACGAAGACTATTAGCAGCTAGGTAGTATGGATCAGGATGGAAGATAGTATGAAGCCAAACAACAACAGTATTCACACAGTGAAGTCAATCAGATCATGCAAGCAGGCAATGACTTCATGAAGACAAACTGTAAGTAAAGAGAGGGAAGTGATAGAACTAGTGGCTTGGAGAGGACAAGGATTTGTTGGACCAGTTCCAGTTGCTGTGAGAACTGTATGTCAGGTTAGGGAGGCTGAGATTCAACTCAGAAGACCGGGTCTTCACCTCATTCCCCTTAAGCTAAGAACACTTAGTCCTCGCCCAATCACTCAGGTAAGTCTTCAAGGTAGACTTCCAAACCTTCACAAACTTCGTTAACCGGCAATCCACAATGACTCTTGGATGCTTAGAACGTGATGCCTAACCTGCTGGAGGATTCACAGTCCTCAAGTGTAATAAGTCTTCAGATCACGCGGACAGAAAGACTTCAGTGCTGCAACACTCTTTGGCTCTGGGTGTTTTGGGATTTGTCCTCGTAAGGATCTCTCTCTCAAATGCTTCGGAGGTGGGTTGCTCTCAAACGACAAAAGTCGTGCACTAACTCTCAGCAGCCACCAATTTATGGTGTAGGGGGTGGGATATTTATAGCCAGGAGGAAACCCAACCTGATTTGTCCGAAATGACCGTGGGTCACTAAGGAACTGACACGTGTCCAACGGTCAGATTTCAAACACACACAGCAGCTTGACTTGGGCTACAAGCAAAGCTGACTCATCTAGCTCTGGATAAGATTTGGTCTCATTGTCTTCACTTGAAGACATAGGATTTGGTTGAGCATCACTTCAGTCACTTGGACCCCACTTAACAGTGCGGTGGTTCCTATGACTCAACAAAGAAGAAAAGGAAACTGCGAAACAGCTATGTCTTCGCACTCCATAGTCTTCACGTGAATGTCTTCTCGAGTCATAATCTTCGTTGTGAATATCTTCACATACCACCATTGTCTTCAATGTCTTCACACATTTTTAGGGGTCATCTCCGGTAGGTAAACCGAATCAATGAGGGACTACTACATGTGTTATCCTGCAATTCCCACAAACACATTAGTCCCTCAACCAAGTTTGTCATCAATACTCCAAAACCAACTAGGGGTGGCACTAGATGCACTTACAGCTTGGGACTTGATTGCTTTCTTTGCCTCGAACTTGATATCCAATAGAAGGAGTTCAATCGCCCACTTTGCCACTTGACCAGTTGCATCCCTATTGTTCAGAATTTCTGATAATGGAGCGTCGCTGATGAATGAAACTGAATGGTCTCAGAAGTAGTGTGCAACTTTCTTCGTAGTAAAGTAAATTCCATAAACAAGCTTTTGATAATGCAGATATCTCTGCTTGGATGGAGTCAAGACTTCAAATATATAGTACACTGGGCGTTGAACTTTGTAGGCTTTGCCTTCTTCTTCCTGCTCGACTGTGAGCACTGTGCCGACAACCTATCCAGTGGCTGCTATATACAGTAGTAGAGGCTCTTTGCTGATTGGGGAAGCAAGCACCGGTTGGGTGGAAAGCAGGGCTTTGAGCTCTACAAACGTTGCTTCAGCTTCAGGAGTCCAGTCGAACTTGTTAGACTTCTTCATCAGTCGGTAAAGAGGCAATGCCTTTTCACCGAGACGAGAAATGAATCAACTCAAAGCGGCCAAACAACCAGTAAGCTTCTGAACGTCGTGCACACGAATGGGGCGTTTCATTCGGAGGATTGCACCAACCTTCTCTGGGTTTGCATCGATCCCTCATTCGGAAACGAGGAAACCGAGTAACTTTACACCTGGGACTCCGAATGTGCATTTTGACGGGTTAAGCTTGATATCATATCTTCTCAAGTTGGCAAAGGCTTCAGCAAGGTCAGTCAGTTGGTCGGAACCTTTACGTGACTTGACCATGATGTCATCCATGTATGCTTCCACATTCCGACTGATTTGAGTGAGTAGGCACTTCTGAATCATGCGCATGAATGTAGCGCCAGCATTCTTGAGACCAAAAGGCATGGTAACATAGCGAAAACACCCAAATGGGGTGATGAAGGCTGTTTTTATTTCATCGGGTCCATACAGTCGGATCTGATGGTATCCGGAATATGCATCCAAAAAGGACAAACGCTCACATTCTATAGTCGAGTCGACAATTTGATCGATGCGGGGTAGAGGGGAATGATCTTTCGGGTAGGCCCGATTGATATGCTTAAAGTTTGTACACATACAAAGTGAATCATCTTTATTGGGGGCCATGACAACATTGGCGAGCCACTCGGAGTGGTATATCTTGCGGATGAACTCAGCTACCAGAAGTCGAGCCACCTCTTCGCCAATTGCCTTCCTCTTCTCCACGGCAGACCGACAGAGATGCTCTTTAACGAGTTTTACTTTCGGGCCGACTCGCAGGCAGTGCTCAGCCAATTCCCTGGGTACACTAGCATGTCAGATGGTTTCCATGCGAAGATGTCCCAGTTCTCACGGAGGAACTGGATGAGCGCTTCTTCATATTTGTTGTTGAGTGTTGTTAAGATATGAGTCAGAGCAGCATTGGTGTCGGTCGGGTGAATGTGAACTGGCTTTGTTTCCCCAGACGACTGAAATGCAGACTTTGAAGCAGGCTTCTTAGCACGCAACTAATCACTCGGATCTACATTCCTCTGGTACTCTTGCATCTCTACTGCTGCCATCTGTTCATCGACAATCTTTGAGCCCTTTTGGAGGCACTCTTCTGCTCTCTACTGATTCCGAGTGACTGTAATCACACCTCTGGGACCAGGCAACTTCAACTTGAGGTACACGTAACAAGGTCGAGCCATGAAACGAGCATATGCAGGCCTGCCCGGAATAGCATGATAGGCACTGTGAAAATCCATGACTTCAAATGTCAACTTTTCCTTGCGGTAATTATTTGAATCACCGAAAACCACATCAAGAGTGATCTACCGAGTGAATCAGCCTTCTTCCCTGGGATGACTCCATGGAATCGCATATTGCTCTTACTAAGCTTGGACATCGGAATGCTCATCCCTCGGAGGGTCTCAGTGTACAAAATGTTCAAGCCACTGCCACAGTCCATCAAGATCTTGGTCAGTCGAGTGCCCCCAATGACTGGGTCGACCACCAATGCTTGCTGCCCGGGGTAGCAACGTGCGCTAGGTGATTGGACTAGTCAAATGTAATGGGAGTCTTTGACCACTTCAGACGCGTCGTCATTGCCGGAGCAACCATGTTTACTTCTCTGTTGATAACTTTTAGTCGACTTTTGCTCTCAATGTCAGCAAAAATCACTAAAGTGGCATTGACATTGGGGTAACCATCATCCTCCTCTTTATCCTCATCCTTATCAGATTCCTTTTCTTTCTCACTGGGCTGACCCTCTCGGAAACTCTGAATTAGGATTCGACATTGTCGAGTGGTATGCTTGGGATAAATCAGGTTTCCCTCTTCATCCTTCTTGGTGTGTACATGACACGGCAAATCTAGCACATCATTTCCCGCTTGATCTTTCACTTTATTGGGAATCGACGGCCCCTTGGGCTTTCCTTTGAACTTTCCTTGGGTCACAACTGTGGCCTCACCAGGACCTGCGGGTTCGGCTTTGCGCTTCTGCTTCCGACTGGAATTCCCTCCTCAAGTGTCCTGGGCGACTGGTTTGTTCTTGCCACTTCGAAGCTGGTCTTCTTCCTCACCGTTAGCATACCGAGTGGCTATTTCCATCATCCGGGCCAGGGTCATATCTCCTGTCCGACCAAATTTCAGGTTAAGCTCTCTGTATCGAACACCCTCCTTGAAGGCGCACACTGCTTGGTGTTGTGACACATTCTCCACTGTATGATGCAGAGTGGTTGATACATCTCCATCGTATCTATAATTTTTTATTGTTTCATGCCAATATTATACAAGTTTTACATACTTTTGGCAACTTTTCATATGATTTATTGGACTAACCTATTGATCCAGTGCCCAGTGCCAGTTCTTGTTTTCTGCATGTTTTTTGTATAGAAGAGTATCCATATCAAACGAAGTCCAAATGCAATAAAATTTCACGGAGAATTATATTGGAATATATGTAATTTTTGGGAGTTGGAATCACCGCAAATGGAGGCCCGTGGTGGGCACAACCCACCAGGGCGCGTCAGAGGATCCAGGCGTACCGTGGTGGGTTGTGCTCACCTCGTACATCGATTGGACCTCTACTTCGAGTGCAAGGAAGCTTATATCCGAAAAAAATCGTGTTAAAATTTTAGCGCAATCGGAGTTACGGATCTCCAACAATATACACTGGTACGCGTCGGTCCTAAACAAACGGTTTTAACCCCTTTCCGTGACGGCATTCGGAATCATCGCCAAGTGAGTGTGGGCGATAGGGGGGTCCTTCCCACACGACCCAGAAACCGTTGGGGATATGCCCTCCTGGCACACAAGCTCGGCAAAATGAGGTCGTGTGCGACCGGCGAGCACTCAAATACAAAAATACATACAGTGGTGCTAAAAATACAATTATACAGGCAAAATCATTTCCAGTCGTAAGTACATCCCACATAGTCAGTCAGCACTAAACGTTTCCGTTCGTATATACATCCCACACAGTCACTACACGGAAAACGTTTGCGCAAGGTGGCATAACGCAAACAGTTTTGAAGAGAATGTCGTGTGTGATTGTTCATTGATTCAACACGGTTTATTCCTAGAAACTCTGTGCGTTGCCTGAGGTCATCGCCCATGGTGTTTTCTCATTAACCGTTTGCAATAGGAAAACCCAATTAGCGGGCTAATTAGCCAATTAGCGGGCTAATTGCTAATTGACATTCATATTAAGCACATAATATATTCCATTTCCATATTAAAGAAGCAGGATGTCATAATTGAAATACATCGGAGTACAACATGATATAGCTTCAGCACTCAGCTACCCCATTACACAACTGCACGAGCAGCAAGTTTCACATGCAACATCTAGAACCTTTCGAAATTAGCATCATAGACGGTACATAGAGAGATGCATCTCATCTGGAAAACTGCTGAAGCAGAAGGCGAATATTGAGCCTTCATTCATGTTGAAGGTCTTTGCAACTTTAGGTCAATGCCTGTGGATGATTGACCGTCTATCCTTCGACCTCTTCAGGAACACTTCAATATTGAACCGTGGGTGTTGTATGAAAACTTTCCTCGCCTCCTGACCACAGAGGTGGTTTGAGAGGTAATCATCAGTGAACCCTGAAAACAAGGATGTGCGTAAATATCTTCTCTATATTGGAAACGGGGCAAAGGAATAAAAAAAGGCAAGGTATAATAGTTAGTACCATCTTGTAAACCTCAGTGTTTCCCATTGTTTCCCTGCAACACATATAAGGTAGTTAGTCATCAGGTTAAGTAAGGGTTCGCATGCTATCATTAAAATATGTTGATGAAAAATAAGCACATTGCAGATTCATCAGATTAATTCAAGCCACATGGAAAACCCATTTATTCAAACCAAGCATGATTAAGAACTAGGAAATATAGCACTTGTATATGTTTCTCTTGTATTAAGTGCATCCAAATTCGATTTATTCCTCACATGGTATACAATAACGGAATGCAGCCACAGCAATTGAACATCGCATTGGAAAATTGAACCAAGCAGTTAACTAAACACCACAACAAATGAACCAAACGGTAACTAAGCACCACATTGCACAATATAACATACTACTAATAGAAGATCAGACAATTAACCAAACCAAGCATGCTTAACAAATTGGAAATATAGCAATTGTATTTGTTTCTCATGTATTTAGTACAGCCAAATTCGATTTATTCCTCACATGGTATACAATAATAGAATGTAGCCACATCAATTGAACATCGCATTGCTGAATTGAACCAAGCAGTTAACTAAACACCACAACAAATGAACCAAATGTTAACTGAGCACCACATTGCACAATATAACATACTCCTAATAGAAGATCAGACAGTTAACCAAACCAAGCATGCTTGACAACTTGGAAATATAGCAATTGTATATGTTTCTCATGTATTTAGTACAGCCAAATTCGATTTATTCCTCACATGGTATACAATAACAGAATGCAGCCGAGGGAGTCCTGGATTAGGGGGTGTTCGGGTAGCCGGACTATACCTTCAGCCGGACTCCTGGACTATGAAGATACAAGATTGAAGACTTCGTCCCGTGCCCGGAGGGGACTTTCCTTGGTGTGGAAGGCAAGCTTGGTGATGCGAATATTCAGATCTCCTACCATTGTAACCGACTTTGTGTAACCCTAACCCTCTTCGGTGCCTATATAAACCGAGGGTTTTAGTCTGTAGGACAATCCCCAACATAGAACAATCATACCATAGGCTAGCTTCTAGGGTTTAGCCTCCTTGATCTCGTGGTAGATCTACTCTTGTATTACCCATATCATCAATATTAATCAAGCAGGACGGAGGGTTTTACCTCCATCAAGAGGGCCCGAACCTGGGTAAAACATTGTGTCCCTTGTCTCCTGTTACCATCCGCCTAGATGCACAGTTCGGGACCCCCTACCCGAGATCCGCCGGTTTTGACACCGACATTGGTGCTTTCATTGAGAGTTCCTCTGTGTCGTCGCTTTTAGGCCCGATGGCTCCTTTGATCATCAACAACGATGTGATCCAGGGTGAGACTTTTCTCCCCGGACATATCTTCATCTTCGGCGGCTTCGCACTGCGGGCCAATTCGCTTGGCCACCTGGAGCAGATCGAAAGCTACCCCCCTGGCCATCAGGTCAGATTCGGAAGTTTAAACTACACGACGGACATCCGCGGGGACTTGATCTTCGACAGATTCGAGCCACAGCCAAGCGCGCCGCACTGTTTCGATGGGCATGATCTAGCTCTGCCGCTGAACAGTGTCCTGGAGGCCGCGCACGCATTGGTTCCGACCCTTAATTCGAAGCCTACTGCGCCGATCGAGGATGAGTGGTTGGACGCCGCCTCGGGGGCTGCGTTCTCAAAGGCGATCGAGCCGAACGCCGGCCCCGCACCCCGCAAGGCCCGTGACTCCGAGGGGCCGGATTCCTCTCCGGACTCCGAGCCCTGCGCGCGCCCGCCGATCGAATCCGATTGGGCGCCGATCATGGAGTTCACCGCCGCGGACATCTTTCAGCACTCGCCCTTTGGCGACATTCTGAAGTCACTAAAGTCTCTCTCTCTTTATCAGGAGAGCCCTTGCCGGACTATGGTCAGCAAGGTTGGGATACGGACGATGAAGAAATTCAAAACCCACCCACCACCCATTTGGTAGCCACCGTCGATAATTTAAACGACGTGCTCAATTTTGACTCCGAAGACATCGACGGTATGGACGACGATGCAGGAGACACATATGAACCAACGCCTATAGGGCATGGGACATCCACCTCATCTCATGATGTGTACATGGTGGATACACCTAAAGGAAGCAACAACGAGGAACACGGGGAGGCAACGAGGGATCGATCTCTCGAAAAGCAATCAAAGCGGCGGCGTAAACGCCGCCCCAAGCCCTGCCTCGACACAGACCCAGCCATAGAGCAGGACGAGCCGGCAGACGACGAGCATGCCTTAGAGCAACCGTTCGAACAGGGCAACTCAGATAAAGAAACCGAACAGCCCATCCCCGGCAAAAACGGCATTCCGGACAACCTTACGCCGGATAAGGCCAGGAGCAGAAGAACCTCCACAAAAGGCTCGTTGCAACTGCACGTAGCCTGAAAAAGCCGAAGCGGAAGCTAAAAACTGCGGAAGATGTACTCAGAATCATATGGAGCAAAGTAATCAATACCGCAGACAAATACGGCGACAGTCGCCGCACTAAAAGTCATCCGAACCGAAATCTACTGCCTAAATTCGACGAAGAGGCCTTAGAGCCCTCGCATTCAAAAAGTAAGAAAGCCACCTAGTCGGATAGACGACCCCATGGCCAGCATAAAGCGGCAAGCGGCGCCGCACTTAAGACGGCATGCGACCCACTTAAGGATTCGCATCAAAAAGATGGCCCAGCCAGGTCCATTTATGGGCCAAGAAAGCAAGCTCTCGTAAGCAATGCAATAAAGCCAGTATCCGAATCCGGCACACCCAAATACAGGGGCGCCGCACACCCCCTATGTTTCACCGTTGAGGTCCTGGATTATGAATTTCCAACGGGATTCAAACCCGTAAACATAGAGGCATATGACGGAACAACAGACCCTGGAGTCTGGATCGAGGATTATATCCTCCACATACATATGGCCAGAGGAGATGACCTCCACGCCATAAAATATTTACCCCTCAAGCTTAAAGGGCCAGCCCGGCATTGGCTCAAAAGCCTTCCTGAAAACACAATTGGAAGTTGGGAAGAGCTCGAGGACGCTTTCCGAGCAAATTTTCAAGGGACCTATGTCTGCCCTCCGGACGCAGACGATCTCAGTCACATAAGTCAACATCCCGGAGAGTCAGCTCGGCAATTCTGGAATAGATTTCTTACTAAAAAGAATCAGATAGTCGACTGTCCGGACACCGAAGCCCTAGCAACTTTCAAGCATAACGTTCGAGACGAATGGCTAGCCAGACACCTCGGCCAAGAAAAGCCAAGAACAATGGCCGCATTAACAAGCCTCATGACCCGCTTCTGCGCAGGAGAGGACAGTTGGTTGGCAAGATGTAGCACCAGCGACCCAAGTACATCCGAAACTAGGGATGGAAACGGAAAACCGCGATGCAACAAGGATCGTCGCCGGACCAAAGAAAATAGTCCGAAAAACACGGCAGTCAATGCCGGATTCAAAAGCTCACGGCAGAATCAAAAAAAGCCGCCCCTCCAGGATAACAGAGATGATTTATCCAACCTAAACAAAATCTTGGACAGGATATGTCAAATACACGGTACTCCCGGGAAGCCTGCTAACCATACCCACAGAGATTGTTGTGTCTTCAAACAATCCGGCAGACTCAACGCCGAACATAAGGGGCTCGACACACCAAGCGAAGACGATGAAGAACCCCAAAAGCAGAGCACCAGGAAACAAAAGAATTTTCCACAAGAAGTAAAAATAGTAAACTTACTTCACATAACAAAACATGCGGCGCCCATAAAGGTACGCGCCATACGGCCTATCCCAAAGGAGTCCCGCCACTGGTTGACAAAACCAATCATCTTCGATCATCGGGATTACTCTAGAAGTATCAGGAGCGCGGGCTGGACTGCCTTGGTACTCGATCCAATAATTGGCGGACTCCAGTTTACAAATGTCCTAATGGACGACAGCAGTGGTGAGGGAGTCCTGGATTAGGGGGTGTTCGGATAGCCGGACTATACCTTCAGCCAGACTCCAGGACTATGAAGATACAAGATTGAAGACTTCGCCCCGTGTCCGGAAGGATCTTTTCTTGGCGTGGAAGGCAAGCTAGGCGTGCGGATATTCGAGATCTCCTACCATTGTAACCGACTCTGTGTAACCCTAACCCTATCCGGTGTCTATATAAACCAGAGAGTTGTAGTCCGTAGGACAACCATCATCATTCACAATCATACCATAGGCTAGCTTATAGGGTTTAGCCTCCTTGATCTCGTGGTAGATCCACTCTTGTACTACCCATATCATCAATATTAATCTAGCAGGAGTAGGGTTTTACCTCCATCGAGAGGGCCCGAACCTGGGTAAAATAAAGTGTCCCTTGTCTCCTGTTACCATCTGACCTTGACGCACAGTTCGGGACCCCCTACCCGAGATCCACCGGTTTTGACACCGACATTGGTGCTTTCATTGAGAGTTCCTCTATGTCGTCGCTTCTAGGCTCGATGGCTCCTTTGATCATCAACAACGATGAGGTCCAGGGTGAGACTTTCCTCCCCGGACAAATCTTCGTCTTCGACGGCTTCGCTCTGCGGGCCAATTCGCTTGGTCATCTGGAGCAGATCGAAAGCTACGCCCCTGGCCATCAAGTCAGGTTTGGAAGCTTAAACTACACGACTGATATCCGCGGAGACTTGATCTTCGACGGGTTCGAGCCACAGCCAAGTGCACCGCACTATTTCGAGGGGCATGATATAGCTCTGCCTCCGAATAGTACCCTGGAGGCCGCACAAGCTCCGGCCCCGATCCTTGACTCGGAGCCCGCTGCGTTCTCCGAGGATGAACGGTTGGACGTCCCCTCGGGGGCTGCGATCTCAAAGGCGATCGAGCCGAACGCCAGTCCTGTACTCCGCACGGCCCAGGAGTCGAAGGAGTCGGACTCTTCTCCGAACTCCGAGCCTTCCGTGCCCCCGCCGATCGAATCTGATTGGGCGCCTGTAATGGAGTTCACCGCCGCGGACATCTTTCAGTGCTCACCTTTCGGTGATATCCTGAATTCTCTCAAGTCTCTCTCTTTATCAAGAGAGCCCAGGACGGACTATGGTCTGCGAGGTTGGGATTCGGACAACGAAGAAATTCAAAGCCCACCCACCACCCACTTAATAGCCACTGTCGACGATTTAACCGACATGCTTGACTTCGGCTCCGAAGATTTCGACGGTATGGACGATGAAGGAGGAGACGAACAAGAACCAGCACCTGTAGGGCGCTGGACCGCCACCTCGTCATATGACATATATATGGTGGATGCTCCAAAGGATGCGGATGGCGATGGAATAGCGGAAGACGACAACTCGAAAAAACCGCCAAAACGCCAGCGCCAACGGCGCCGCTCTAAATCCCGCCACAGCAGAAACGGTGATTCCGGCACGGGAGATAATACTACCCCGGACAGCGCCGAAGAACACCAGAACCAGCAAGATTCGGCGCAGGAAGATGGAAAAGCCAGCCCTCAGGAGAGAGCGGCAGAGCAAGAGGTTGAGGATGATAACTACATGCCTCCCTCCGAAGACGAGGCAAGCCTCGACGACGACGAATTCGTCGTACCATCAGACCCCGCCGAACAAGAGCGTTTTCAACGCAGGCTTCTAGCCACGGCCAACAGCCTAAAGAAAAAGCAGCAACAGCTTAGAGCTGATCAACATTTGCTAGCTGATAGATGGACTGAAGTCCTTGCGGCCGAAGAGTATGAACTCGGGCGCCCCTCCAAAAATTATCCTAAGTGCAGGCCGCTACCCCAATCAGAGGGGGAAGCATATGACATGGCAGAACGGCCACCCCATGGCCGCGACAGAGAGGCCTGTCGAACCCTTAAGCAAGCCATGCCCCGGTGCCGTTCAAATAAGGCACGGGAAAACGAGCCAGACCTGCAAGACGTACTGGAGGATAAAGCAAAGCAAACAAGATCGATCTATGAATCGCGCGGACGCCCGACGACACGTGATGATCTTCACTCCGGACACAATAAATCTGGCCGGGCCGAACACAGCAGGCACAGCTCTTCCGAGCTGCGTCGTGACATTGCCCAGTACAGGGGCGCCGCACACCCACTATGCTTCACAAACGAAGTAATGGATCATAAAATCCCAGAGGGTTTTAAACCCGTCAATATCGAGTCATACGATGGTACGACAGATCCGGCAGTATGGATTGAGGATTATCTCCTTCACATCCACATGGCACGTGGCGATGATCTACACGCCATCAAATACCTACCCCTTAAGCTTAAAGGACCAGCCCGGCACTGGCTTAACAGCCTACCAGCAGACTCAATCGGTTCTTGGGAGGACCTGGAAGCCGCATTCCTCGACAACTTTCAGGGGACCTATGTGCGGCCACCGGACGCCGACGACCTAAGCAACATAATTCAGCAGCCAGAAGAATCGGCCAGGCAATTCTGGACACGGTTCCTAACAAAGAAAAATCAGATAGTCGATTGTCCGGACGCAGAGGCCCTAGCAGCCTTCAAACATAACATCCGCGACGAGTGGCTTGCCCGGCACCTGGGACAGGAAAAGCCGAAAACCATGGGAGCCCTCACGACACTCATGACCCGCTTTTGTGCGGGCGAAGATAGCTGGCTAGCTCGCAGCAACAACTTATCAAAGAAGCCCGGTAATTCAGATACCAAGGACAACAGTGGCAGGTCACGTCGAAATAATCAAAAGCGCTGCGTTAGCAGCGATAGCAATGAGGATACGGCAGTTAATGCCGGATTCAGAGGCTATAAATCCGGTCAGCGGAAAAAGCCATTTAAAAAGAATACCCAGGGCTGGTCCAGTTTGGATCGGATACTCGACCGCTCGTGCCAGATTCATGGCACCCCCGAAAGGCCAGCCAATCACACCAACAGGGATAGTTGGGTGTTCAAGCAGGCAGGCAAGTTAAGAGCCGAACACAAGGACAAGGGGCTGAACAGCGACGACGAGGAGGAGCCCAGGCCGCCGAACAACAATGGACAGAAAGGGTTTCCCCCACAAGTGCGGACGGTGAACATGATATACGCGACCCACATTCCGAAGCGGGAGAGGAAGCGTGCGCTACGGGACGTATACGCGATGGAGCCAGTCGCCCCAAAGTTCAACCCATGGTCCTCCTGCCCGATCACTTTCGATCGAAGGGACCACCCCACTAGCATCCGTCATGGCGGTTTTGCCGCACTAGTCCTCGACCCAATCGTGGACGGATTTCATCTCACAAGAGTCCTCATGGACGGCGGTAGTAGCCTGAACCTGCTTTATCAGGATACAGTGCAGAAAATGGGCATAGATCCATCAAGGATCAAGCCCACAAGGACGACCTTTAAAGGCGACATACCAGGTGTAGAGGCCAATTGCACAAGCTCGATAACACTTGATGTGGTCTTCGGATCTCTGGATAACTTCTGAAGCGAAGAGTTAATCTTCGATATAGTGCCGTTCCGCAGTGGCTATCACGCCCTGCTCGGACGAATCGCATTCGCCAAATTCAATGCGGTGCTGCACTGCGCATATCTCAAGCTCAAGATGCCAGGCCCTCGAGGAGTAATTACGGTCAGCGGAAACACAGAACGCTCCATCCGTACGGAGGAGCACACGGCGGCCCTCGCAACAGAAATACAAAGCAGCCTTTCAAGGCAACTCTCCAGTCCGGCCGTTAAAACACCGGACAATGCAAAGATCGCCCAGAGTAACCTGCAACAAGACCACCTGGCACGATCAGAGCAAGCGTAGCAATACGGCCCGACCCTAGCCATCGCAACATAGCGGAGCAAGTACCTCGAGTACACAATTACGCCCTTAAAATTCCATGGGCACAGGGGGAGGGGCACATTAACGGCATGCCTACAACACGGCGTCAAATGTACTAGGGGCTGCCGAATTTTTCTTTTTTACCTTTTTTTTACTTTCAGGACTCCATACTCTGGATAACCTGTTCGGCATTGTTGCCGCACAAACGATGCAAGATCCAGGAAAGCAGACAAACCTACGCCGCATTCCGGAACTCTCAGGTGGTCTCTATTTCGAGCGATATATCTGTTTCTAAATTCCGCGTCCTGTGCCTGGTCAGGACATGTTAAATAGTCTAATATCTTTTTTGCTCATCGCAATACTTGTATCGTTCGGCTTTGATAGATAGCCTCTTTATAAAACAATGCATAGCTTTTTGTCTACTTTTTGCATTATCCTCTTTTGAATATATATATATATATATATATATATATATATATTACATAACATGATAGCACCCGTACACCATTGTACGGCAAACCACGCCAGGGGCTTCATTACCCTTTTATCTGGTGTGAGAAGTTCGTACACTTTCACAAGTGCGGCACCCCGAACTTATAGCACTATATGCATCGGCTCCGACTCATGATTTTGGTCACATGTTGGGTTTGCCCGGCTCCTATGTTTTGGTGCCTTACATTCCGCTTTATCGGCTAAGGTAGCACTAGGAGAACCACTGCGATTGTGCCCCACATCAGGTGGGTTGAGCACCTCAGTGGAGAAAGCTAAAACAGACTGTCATGATAAGCCATGAGACCGGTCGCTATTCGAGAGGTTTTTGGAGTCCTTAAAGGCTTATGCCTCTTTGAGTGAGGAGCTGGCTGTGTCCGGCCAAAGGCGTGGATAGCGCCCCGAATTCGGCCTTCCGAACTAGGGGCTTTGCCGAAATTTAAAATTATAACGTTCTAAGGCTAAGTGAGAGTGTTCAAGCATTATAGTCCGATTGCCTGGTTCGTTGTGCTGAGCGCCTCCCTCGAAGGACCCAACTATGGGAACAAGAGCCCTCAGGTTTATCCCGAACACCCCAGCACTAGTGCCATAGGGGCAGAAGCCGACGACTGGCCATCTCTCAAATTTTTGATAAACGGCCGCACAGAAAATAACATTTTAAATTTAATAAGCATTGCTTTGCGCATATGAACAAGTTTTCAGCGCACAGTATACAAACGAGCGAGTTCACTCCAATATTACATCTTTAGTACATTCCTCCGCGACAAGGCGGGCTCCGGCAAGAACTTCCTTGTAGTAGTTCTTGGGCTTTTGATGCTCCTTCCCCTACGGCGGCCCGTCCTTCACCAGCTTCTCTCCGTCCAGCTTACCCCAGTGTAACCTTACACGGGCAAGGGCCCTCCGGGCACCTTCAATGCATATGGAGTGCTTGATGACCTCAAGCCGTGGACAGGCCTCCACCAGCCGCCGCACCAGTCCGAAATAGCTCCCAGGCAGGGCCTCTCCAGGCCACAGCCGAACTAGTAAGCCCTTCATGGCCTGTTCGGCCGCCTTGTGGAGCTCGACCAACTTTTCAGCTGATCGCTCAAGGGCACAGGGTGTCCGGCCTCAGAATACTGAGACCAGAACACACTCTTCGTCGAGCTGCCCTCTTCAGCTCGGTAGAACGCGGCGGCGTCGGATACGCTGCGGGGAAGATCGGCGAACGCCCCTGGAGAACTCCGGATTCGGGTAAGTAATAGGTAGTTTACTTTTATATTCCTACTTTGCATTGAGAATGCCTTACCCGTTGCTATATTTTTCACCTCCTCCAACTCTTGGAGGGCCTTTTGGGCTTCGTCCTTGGCACTCTTGGCGGTCTCGACGGCCGACGCGAGCTCGGATGCTTGCGTTTTTTATTCAAGCTCCAAACCCTCATGTTTTATCATGAGATCTTGCAGCTCTTGCTGCACCTTGTCGACTTGAACCCCAAGCCTTTCTCGCTTGGCGCGCTCCTCGGCCGTTTTCTTTTCGGCCTCTACCAGCGCCTGCTTCAGGGTTGCCACCTCGGTTGCGGCCCCTACAATAAGCAGTACAATCCTGTTATTTCTTTCTGCAATCAAGCCTCTCTATAGGCACCCTTTTTTTCCTCTTTTTTTAGGTATTTCTTACCTTCCTTCTCCTCGAGCTGCCGTTTGGCAAGGCCGAGCTCTTGCTCGGTCCGCCTGAGGTCCTTTTTAAGGACATCCACCTGCGCAGTCAGTGCGGCGGTGGACAGCAGTGAAGCCTGCATACGCATATTTGACCTTTTTTGTTAGACTCCTGCGAAAATTACTAGATCCTCTATCCGGATTTTCTTTCCGAACACCGAACAGAGCATCAGGGGCTACTGTTTATGCGGTAAATAATTTGACATATTTTTACTTACCTCAAAGCCTGTTAGAAGGCTAGCGCAAGCTTCATTCAGTCCGCTCTTGGTGGACTGAATCTTTTGGATCACCGTACTCATAACAGTACGGTGCTCCTCGTCGATGGCGGCGCCCTTAAGCACCTCCAGCAGATTTTCCGGCGCCTCCGGTTGGACGGAGGCCGCCGGCTTAGACGGCTTACTCCTCTTGGAAGGAGTTCGCCCACCGCGGACCGGGACTGTCGAGTCCGGCGCAGTGTCCGGCACAAAGCCAGACTTGGAGCCCTGGGGGGTTTCATCCCCTTTACTCCTGGGGTCGGGAGGATTGCCTTGTGGCTCCTCCAGGACCATCTCCTCCTGCCCCGAAGCTTGGCGGGGCACCACTTCAGTGTCGCCCGCCCCGCAGGGGGAGACCGCAGGCGGAACAGAGTTCACGTCCGACGAATCCAGGGAGCCGCTCGACGAATCATCGAGTCCGGCCCGGGGCGGGCTGCATAAATTACGTTCGATATTAGTGAAAGCCGTGCATTAAAAGAATATCATGAGTCACTCTGGTATGTAAACACTTACGATGTCGCCGGACGCTTGGTTCGGTCCAGCCACTCCTCTCCGCCCTCTTCGGCGTCGTGGGAGTAGTCCGGCGGAGGGGTTTTCCTTTTCCTCGACCCCTCGGCCTCCCCTGTTGGGACGGCCTTCTTCCTCTTTGCTCCCCTCACTGGGGGGAGAGCTTCCTTGTTCCTCCTCCTCGTTTTCACGAGAGGAGAGCGTTGCGGACTCGTCAGATGACGAGTCTGACACCACCATGTTGTGGGAACTTTTTCGAGTCGCGGTGGTTTTCTTCTTCTTGGCCTTCCTCTCCGGCACCACGTAAGGTGCCGGAGCCATCAGCTTCACCAAGAGAGCTGGGGCCGGGTCTTCGGGCAGAGGAGCCGGACAGTTAATTGGTCCGGATACCTCCTGCCAAGCCTGTCAAAGGTAAAGGGAGTTTAGATCCCGCATAGAGTTAATCTATGAAGAAGAGCTTAACGAACCTGTCAAAGGTATAGATAGCTTACCTCGCTAGCGTTACGCTGCGAGCTGTATCCGCGATCCTCGGAGGCAGATGTGGGGGACTCGGCGCCCTTGGTCACCACCTTCCAGACGTCTTCATACGTCGTGTCGAAGAGCCTACTGAGGGTTTGGTGCTGCGCCGGGTCGAATTCCCACAAAGTAAAATCCCGTTCTTGGCACGGGAGGATCAGGCGAACGAGCATGACCTGGACAATATTGACAAGCCGGATTGGCTTGTTCACCAGGGACTGGATGCACGTTTGCAACCCAGTCACTTCTTCCTCGTGGCCCCACGACAGGCCTGTCTCTTTCCAGGACATGAGCCGCGTGGGGGATCCGGATCTGAACTCGGGGGCCACGACCCATTTCGGATCGCGGGGCTCGGTGATGTAAAACCACCCGGCCTGCCACCCCTTTAGGGACTCCACGAAGGAGCCATCGAACTAGAGGACGTTGGCTATCTTGCCAACCATAGCGCCTCCGCACTCCGCCTGGGTGTCGGACACCACCTTGGGCTTGACGTTGAAGGTCTTGAGCCAGAGGCCGAAGTGGGGGCGGACGCGGAGAAAGGCCTCACACGCGACGATAAACGCCGAGATGTTGAGAACAAAGTTCGGGGCCAGATCGTGGAAATCCAGGCCGTAGTAGAACATGAGCCCCCGGACAAATGGGTGAAGTGGAAAGCCCAGTCCGCGGAGGAAGTGGGGAAGAAAAACTACCCTCTCATGGGGTCTTGGGGTAGGAAGAAGCTGCCCCTTCTCAGGAAGCTGATGCGGGATGTCCTTGGACAAGTATCCGGCTTTCCTTAACCTTTTTACTTGAGCCTCCGTAACGAAGGAGACCATCCACTTGCCTCCCGCTCCGGACATTGTTGGAAAAGGTTGAGGAAGGAAGAGCGGACTTGGGCGCTGGAGCTTGAGTTCGCGAGAGATGGATTGGCAAAGGAGGAAGAAGGCGTAGGTTAAAAAGGTGAATCCTTATCCCTTTATATAAGCAGGTACGGTTAGGCATCCCCACCTACCTAATAAAACTCACTTGCCTCCCAAACGCCGTGGTAAATGGCGTGGTTGGGTTACCCACGTTCGTATTAATGAAAATCCCGTTAAAGGGGGCACATGATCTATGCTTTGACAAGACGTGCCAAGGAAACCGCCTCGCTAAACGAGCTGAGGTGGAACAATGAAAGCAATTTATATAGAAGGCTTGGTTGCGGTGTTATGACGCACTGCGGGATACGTCAGCAGATTTGATTTGTGTTAATATTATTCTCTATATGGAAATATGTGGAAACTTATTTTGCAGAGCCGGACACTATTTTTTGGTGTTTATAATCTTCTTGAATAACTTGGAGGAGGAACCCGCCTTGCAATGCCGAAGACAATCTGCGCGCCGGACTCGTCGTCATTGAAGCCTGGTTCAGGGGCTACTGAGGGAGTCCTGGATCAGGGGGTGTTCGGATAGCCGGACTATACCTTCAGCCGGACTCCAGGACTATGAAGATACAAGATTGAAGATTTCGTCCCGTGTCCGGAAGGATCTTTTCTTGGCGTGGAAGGCAAGCTAGGCGTGCGGATATTCGAGATCTCCTACCATTGTAACCGACTCTGTGTAACCCTAACCCTATCCGGTGTCTATATAAACCGGAGGGTTGTAGTCCGTAGGACAACCATCATCATTCACAATCATACCATAGGCTAGCCTCTAGGGTTTAGCCTCCTTGATCTCGTGGTAGATCCACTCTTGTACTACCCATATCATCAATATTAATCTAGCAGGAGTAGGGTTTTACCTCCACCGAGAAGGCCCGAACCTGGGTAAAATAAAGTTCCCCTTGTCTCCTGTTACCATCCGACCTTGACGCACAGTTCGGGACCCCCTACCCGAGATACGCCGGTTTTGACACCGACAAGTGGTCTAAACCTGATATATCAGGACACAATCCACCACATGGGGATAGACCCAACAAGAATTCGCCACAGCAAAACCTCCTTTCAAGGGGTAACACCAGGTCTGGACACCCATTGCATGGGTTTTCTCCGGCTCGAAGTTATATACGGCCCTACCGATAACTTCCGCCGCGAAAAGCTAACTTTCCACATTGTCCCATTCTCAAGTCGCTATCAAGCACTGCTGGGACGCGAAGCTTTCGCCCGCTTTAATGCAATACCGCATTATGCATCTCTTACGCTTAAGATGCCCGGTCCACGAGGCATCATCTCTTTGAAGGGGAAACATTGAGTACGCCTCCCCCGAGCGGAGGATTGTGCGGCCGCTTTAACAGCCCCACAATAAAATGGCTTCACCAGCCAAAACATCTGTACAGGTCATTAAGACCACGAACACGGATAGACGAGTCCGGCACCCAAGTATCATTGATAAAGGCTTAGTGGACATACACCCCTGCTCTAGGGGCTCCGCACATACAAAATAAGAGACAATAAAGCTCAATTTTACATATTTCACTTTATACTTTGTTTATTTAATGTAACTTTTGTTCGGCATCACCTTTTCTCAGCTTAGTTCCTATCTTTTACACATGAATATCGTGTTGCGCCCGTCCAGGATACGGCACAACAGAGACACAGGCGCAGACATGCAGCAGGGACCCGTTACAAGGATTCTTTTTAGATTAAGACCCTGCGTAAACCTTTTTTACTGTCTCTTGTTGATATACATCCCCTGGTTCTCTGTAGTATAACCAAGGAGGAGGCTGGCGTCTTGGCATGTGGCCACGTCAGAATTTCTGCGCGTACCAGGACACTAGGGGCTTATACCTAAGAACGTTGTCTCGCCCGCTCTCATAAAGACCGAATACCTTAGGGAGTGTTCGGCGTCGCGAGTTTGGCCTTATATGCATCAGCTCCGAATCATGTCTTTGGTCAAATGTTGGGTTGCCCGGCTCCTGTGTTCGGCTGCCTTACGTTCCGCTCTATCGGCTAAGGCGGCACCAGGACAACTACTGCGATTGTGCCCCGGTTCGGCCAGGCGAGCACCTCAGTAGAGAAAGCCGAAAACTGACTGTCATGATATAGCGTGAGACTGGTCAACCACTCGATGACTCTCCGGAATCTATAGGATTCCTCCGCATTAACGAAGGGTCGTTTCCCGGCCAGGCACATATGCGCCCCGACCTCGGGCGAGCGCAGGCGCCACCAGGGGCTATTTAAGTAGCCTCACTATCAAGCTCCTATGGCTAAGTGAAAGTGTTAAAGCATTATAGTCTGGTTGCCTAGCCCGCTGCGCCATCACCTCCTTTGTAGGACCAAGACGTTGGATTAAGTGTGAAAATGCGCCTTCTGCGAGCACCCCGCACTATGTGCGTGGGGGCTGAAGCCAACGACTGCCATCTTTCAGATTTTATATATATTTTAAACGGCCACACAGGAGGTGTTACAATACTTGCAGGCACAAGTATAAAAAGTTCTTACAATTAATCAAACTACCGTCTTATAATGGCACATGCTATTCGAACATAGCATCCTTAGAGCACTGCGACTATTACACGAGCGCCTTGCAGAACTTCCTGGAAATAGTGCTCGACAGGTACTCAGCTTCTGTCCGAATCTTGGGATGCAACAGCTATGGTCTCCATTTCCGCCCAGTATGTCTTGACACGAGCAAGAGCCATCCGCGCACCCTCTATGCATGTTGACCTCTTAATTGCATTAATACGCGGCACCGCACCAAGGAACTGCTGCACCAAGCTGAAATAACTCTTCGGCTCCGATTTCCCCGGCCACAGGTGACTCATGACGCACTTCATGGTGAGTCCAGACAACCTATTCAGTTCGGCCCATTGAGCCAGTCGATCGTCCACTGATAGTGGACGCTCTGGATTGTGGAACTACGACCAGAAAAGCTTTTCCACTTCGCGATCTTCCTGATCTCGAAAGTGTTCGGTCGCATCAGCAGCACTCGCTGCCAAATCCAGATAGGTATCCACCACACTCCACATCCAGTCCAACGGAGCAAGCTTCGGATCACAAAACTTCCTTCGCAGCATAAAGGGCTTTCCAGCCGCAATCTCCCCAGCCTGGCGCAGCTCCTCCTTTGCAGCTCTCATCGCAGAACGAGCATCCTTGGCATCAGCAACGGCCTTCTCTAAGTCCGTCTGTCTCGCCCGGTCTTCTTTTTCAAGAAGCTTGCAACGGTTAGCAGCGCTTTTTAGCTTCATGGCTGAGGGAGTCCTGGATTAGGGGGTGTTCGGGTAGCCGGACTATACCTTCGCCGGACTCCTGGACTATGAAGATACAAGATTGAAGACTTTGTCCCGTGTCCGGATGGGACTTTCCTTGGCATGGAAGGCAAGCTTGACGATGCGGATATTCAAGATCTCCTACCATTGTAACCGACTCTGTGTAACCCTAACCCTATCCGGTGTCTATATAAACCGGAGGGTTGTAGTCCGTAGGACAATCATCTTCATACACAATCATTCCATAGGCTAGCTTCTAGGGTTTAGCCTCCTTGATCTCGTGGTAGATCTACTCTTGTACTACCCATATCATCAATATTAATCAATCAGGAGTAGGGTATTACCTCGATCGAGAGGGCCCGAACCTAGGTAAAAACATCGTGTCCCTTGTCTCCTGTTACCATCCGGCCTTGACGCACAGATCGGGACCCCCTACCCGAGATCCGTCGGTTTTGACACCGACATTGGTGCTTTCATTGAGAGTTCCTCTGTGTCGTCGCCTTTTAGGCCCGATGGCTCCTTTGATCATCAACAACGATGAGGTCCAGGGTGAGACTTTTCTCCCCGGACAAATCTTCGTCTTCGGCGGCTTCGCTCTGCGGGCCAATTCGCTTGGTCACCTGGAGAAGATCGAAAGCTACGCCCCTGGCCGTCAAGTCAGGTTTGGAAGCTTAAACTACACGGCTGATATCCGCGGAGACTTGATCTTCGACGGGTTCGAGCCAAAGCCAAGCGCGCCGCACTATCTCGAGGGGCATGATCTAGCTCTGCCTCCGAACGGTGTCCTGGAGGCCGCACACGCACCGGTTCCGACCCCTAACTCGGAGCCTATTGCGCCAATTGAGGATGAGCGGTTGGACGTCACCTCGGAGGTTGTGATCTCAAAGGCGATCGAGCCGAACGCCAGCACCGCACTCCGCGTGACCCATGACTCCGAGGGTCCGGACTCCGAAACCTCCGCGCCCCTCCCAATCAAATCCGATTGGGCGCCGATAATGGAGTTCACCGCCGCGGACATCTTTCAGCACTCGCCCTTTGGCGACATCCTGAATTCTCTCAAGTCTCTCTCTCTCTATCAGGAGAGCCCTGGCCGGACTACGGTCAGCAAGGATGGGATACGGACGATGAAGAAATTCAAAGCCCACCCACCACCCACTTTGTAGCCACTATCGACGATTTAACCGACATGCTTGACTTCGGCTCCGAAGACTTCGACGGTATGGACGACGAGGTAGGAGACGAACAGGAACCAGCACCTGTAGGGCGCTGGAAGGCCACCTCATCATATGACATATATATGGTGGATACTCCAAAAGATGGAGATGGCGATGGAACAGCGGGGAATGACACCTCCAAGAAACAGCCAAAGCGCCGGCGTCAGCGGCGCCGCTCTAAATCCCGCCAAAGCAAAAACGGTGATTCCAACACGGGAGATAATACTACCCCGGATAGCGCTGAAGAACACCCAACCCAGCAAGATTCGGTGCAGGAAGATGGAGAAGCCAGCCCTCATGAGAGAGCGGCAGAATGAGAGGTTGAGGATGATAACTATATGCGTCCCTCCGAAGACGAGGCAAGCCTCGATGACGACGAATTCGTCGTACCATCAGACCCCGCCGAACAAGAGCGTTTCAAACGCAGGCTTATAGCCACGGCAAACAGCCTAAAGAAAAAGCAGCAACAGCTTAGAGCTGATCAAGATTTGCTAGCTGATAGATGGACTGAAGTCCTTGCGGCCGAAGAGTATGAACTCAAGCGCCCCTCCAAGAGTTACCCAAAGCGCAGGCCGCTACCCCAATCAGAGGAGGAAGCGCCTACATCACCAGCGCACGACATGGCAGACCGACCACCTCGCGGCTGCGACAGAGAGGCCTGTCGGCCCTCCACCCAAGCCATGCCCCGACACCGCTCAACCAAGGCACCGGAAAATGCGCCAGACCTGCGAGACGTACTGGAGGATAAAGCAAGAAAAACAAGATCGATCTACGGATCGCGTAGGTGCCCCATGGCACGTGACGATGATCCTCACTCCGGATACAACAAATCCGGCCGGGCCGAACACAACAGACATAGCTCTTCCGAGCTGCGTCGTGACATAGCCTAGTACAGGGGCGCCGCACACCCACTATGCTTCACAGATGAAGTAATGGATCATAAAATCCCAGAGGGTTTCAAACCCGTGGACATCAAATCATACGACGGCACAACAGATCCGGTGGTATGGATCGAGGATTATCTCCTTCACATCCACATGGCACGTGGCGATGATCTACACGCCATCAAATACCGACAACTTCCAGGGCACCTACGTGTGACCACCGGACGCCGACGACTTAAGCGACATAATTCAGTAGCCAGAAGAATCGGCCAGACAATTCTGGACACGGTTCCTAACAAAGAAAAACCAGATAGTCGACTGTCCGGATGTAGAGGCCCTAGCAGCCTTCAAGCATAATATCCGCGACGAGTGGCTTGCCCGGCACGACACTCATGACCCGCTTTTGCGCGGGAGAAGATAGCTGGCTAGCTCACAGCAACAACTTATCAAAGAACCCTGGTAATTCGGATACCAAGGACAAAAGTGGCAGGACACATCGAAATAAGCAAAAGCGCCGCGTAAGCAGCGACAACAATGAAGACACGACAGTTAACGCCGGATTCAGAGGCTATAAATCCGGTCAGTGGAAAAAGCCATTCAAAAAGAATACTCAGGGCCCATCTAGTTTGGACCGAATACTCGACCGCTTGTGCCAGATCCATGGCACCCCCGAAAGACCAGCCAATCACACCAACAAGGATTGTTGGGTGTTCAAGCAGGCAGGCAAGTTAAGAGCCGAAAACAAAGACAAGGGGCTGCATAGCGATGACGAGGAGGAGCCCAGGCCGCCGAACAACAATGGACAGAAGGGGTTTCCCCCACAAGTGCGGACGGTGAACATGATATACGTAACCCACATTCCCAAGAGGGAGCGGAAGCGTGCGCTACGGGACATATACGCGATGGAGCCAGTCGCCCCAAAGTTCAACCCATGGTCCTCTTGCCCGATCACTTTTGATCGAAGGGACCACCCCACTAGCATCCATCATGGCGGCTTTGCCGCATTGGTTCTCGACCCAATCATCGACGGATTTCATCTCACAAGAGTCCTAATGGACGGTGGCAGTAGCCTGAACCTGCTTTACAAGGATACAGTGCGGAAAATGGGCATAGATCCCTCAAGGATTAAGCCCACAAGGACGACCTTCAAAGGCGTTATACCAGGTGTAGAGGCCAATTGCACAGGCTTAGTAATACTTGACGTGGTCTTCAGATCTCCGGATAATTTCCGAAGCGAAGAGTTAATCTTCGATATAGTCCCGTTCCACAGTGGCTATCACGCCCTGCTCAGACGAACCGCATTCGCAAAATTCAATGCGGTGCCGCACTACGCATACCTCAAGCTCAAGATGCCAGGCCCTCGAGGAGTAATCACGGTCAACGGAAACACCGAACGCTCCCTCCGTACGGAGGAGCACACGGCGGCTCTCGCAGCGGAAGTACAAAGCAGCCTTCTTAGGCAATTCTCCAGTCCGGCCGTCAAAAAGCCAGACACTACCAAGCGCGCCCGGAGTAACCTACAACAAGACCGCCCGGCACGTTATGAGCAGGCGTAGCAATGCGGTCCCAACCCCAGCCCTCGCGATATAGTGAAACCAGTGCCTCGCGTACATAACTATGCCCTTGAGATACCATGGGCACAGGGGAAGGGGCACAATAATGACACGCCCAAAATACAACTTAAAACGTACTAGGGGCTGCCGGATTCTTTTTTCTTACTTTCAGGACTCCACATTTCGGACGACCTGTTCGGCAATTCGAGTGCCGCACAAACGGTGCAAGATCCAGGGAAGCAGACAAAGCCATGCCGCATTATGGAACTCCCAGGTGGTCTCTGTTACGAGAGGTATACCTGTTTCAAACACAACTCCGCGGCCTGCCCTTGGTCAGGACATGTTAAATAGTCCAGTATATTTTTGCTTATTGCACTACTTGTAGCGTTCGGCTTTGATAAATAGCCTCTCTATAAAGAATGCATAGCTTTTTGTCTATTTTTTGCATTATCCTATTTTCATATATATGTTTTAACATAATTGCACCCGTACACCATGGTACGGCCAACACGCCAGGGGCTTCAGTACCCCTTAATATGGTGTGAGAAGTCTGTGCACTTTCACAAGTGCGGCACCCCGAACTTATAGCACTATATGCATCGGCTCCGAATCATGATTTTGGTCAATAATTGGGTTTGCCCGGCTCCTATGTTTTGGTGCCTTACGTTCCGCTATATCGGCTAAGGTAGCACTAGGAGAACCACTGCGATTGTGCCCCGGTTCAGCTGGGTTAAGCACCTTAGTGGAGAAAGCTAAAACTGACTGTCATGATGAGGCGAGAGACCGGTCGTTGTTCGAGAGGTTTTTCGAGTCCCTAAAGACTTATGCCGCTTCGAGCGAGGAGCTGGCTTTGTCCGGCCAAAGGAGTGGGTAGCGCCCCGAACTCGGTCTTCCGAACTAGGGGCTTCGCCGAAATTTAAAATTATAAAGTTCTATGGCTAAGTGAGAGTGTTCAAGCATTATAGTCCGATTGCCTGGTTCGTTGTGCTGAGCGCCTCCCTCGAAGGACCCAACCATGGGAAAAAGAGCGCTCAGGTTTATCCCGAACACCCCAGCACTAGTGGCATGGGGGCAGAAGCCGACGACTGGCCATCTCTCAATTTTTTGATAAACGGCCGCACAGAAAATAATATTTTAAATTCAATAAGCATTGCTTAGCGCATATGAACAAGTTTTCAGCGCACAGGATAAACACGAGCGAGTTCATTCAAAGATTACATCCTTGGTACATTCATCCGCCACAAGGCGAGCACCTGCAAGAACATCCTTGTAGTAGTTCTTGGGCTTGCGATGCTCCTTCGCCGGCGGCGGCCCGTCCTTCACAAGCTTCTCTCCGTCCAGCTTACCCCAGTGCACCTTTGCACGGGCAAGGGCCCGACGGGCACCTTCGATGCAGACAGAGCGCTTGATGACCTCGAGCCTTGGACAGGCTTCCACCAGCCGCCGCACCAGCCCGAAATAGCTCCCAGGCAGGGCCTCTCCGGGCCACAGCCGAACTATGATGCCCTTCATGGCCTGTTCGGCCGCCTTGTGGAGCTCGACCAGTTGTTTCAGCTGGTCGCTCAGGGGTACAGGGTGTCCGGCCTTAGAATACTGAGACTAGAACACACTCTCCGTCGAGCTGCCCTCTTCAGCTCGGTAGAATGCGGCAGCGTCGGATACACTGCGGGGAAGATCTGCGAATGCCCCTGGAGAGCTCCAGATTTGGGTAAGTGACAAGTAGTTTACTTTTATATTTCTGCTTTGCATTAAGAATGCCTTACCCGCTGCTATCTTTTTCATCTCCTCCAACTCTTGGAGGGCCTTTTGGGCTTCGGCCTTGGCACCCTTGGCGGTCTCAAGGGCCGACGCGAGCTCGGATACTTGCGCCTTTGACTCAAGCTCCAAGCTCTCATGTTTTTCCATGAGAGCCTGCAGCTCTTGCTGCACCTCGCCGAACTGAGCCCCAAGTCGGTGCGCTCCTCGGCCGTTTTCTTTTCGGCCTCAGATAGCGCCTGCTTGAGGGTCACCACCTCATTTGTGGCCCCTATAATAAGCAGTATGATCCTGTTATTTTTTGCAATCACGCCTCTCTATAGGCACCTTTTTCTGTAAGGTATTTCTTACCTTCTTTTTCCTCGAGCTGCCGCTTGGCAAGGCCGAGCTCTTGCTCGGTCCGCCCGAGGTCCTGTTTCAGGACACCCACCTCCGCAGTCAGTGCGGCGGTGGATAGCAGCGAAGCCTGCATACGCATATTGACTCCTTTTTGTTAGACTCCTGCGAAACTTATTAGATCCTCTATTCGTCTTTTTTCTCCGAACGCCAAACAGAGCATCAGGGGCTACTGTCTATGTGGTAATATTTTGATATATCTTTGCTTACCTCGAAGCCTGTCAGAAGGCTAGCGCAAGCTTCAGTCAGTCCGCTCTTGGCGGACTGAACCCTCTGGATCACCGTACTCATAATAGTACGGTGCTCCTTGTCGATGGAGGCGCCGTCAAGCACCTCCAGCAGATGGTCCAGTGACTCTGGTTGGACGGAAGTCGCTGGCTTAGAAGGCTTGCTCCTTTTGGAAGGAGTTCGCCTACCGCGGCTCGGAACTGTTGAAGATTCCGGCACGGTGTCCGGCTCAAAGCCGGACTTGGAGCCCTGCACTCCTGGAGTCCGGGAGGTTGCCTTGCGGCTCCTCCGGGACCACCTCCTCCTGCCCCGGAGCTTGTTGCGACGCCACTTCGGCATCATCCGCAGTGCGGGGGGAGACAGCGGGCGGAACGGAGTTCACGTCCGATGAGTCCAGGGAGCCGCTCGACGATTCGTTGTATTCGGCCTGGGGCGGGCTGCATAATTACATTCGACATTAAGGAAAGCTGTGCAACAAAGGAACATCATGAGTTACTCTGATGTCCGAACTTACGATTTCGCCGGACGCTTGGCCCTGTTCGGACACTCCTCTTCGCTCTCTTCGGCGTCATGGGGGTAGTCCGGCGGAGGGGTCTTCCTTTTCCTAGACCCCTCGGCCTCCCCGGCTAGGGCGGCCTTCTTCTTCTCTCCTCCCTCCGCTGGGGGGGGAGCTTTCTTCTTCCTCCTCCTCATTTTCATGGGAGGAGGGCGCCTCGGACTCGTCAGACGACGAGTCCGACATCACCATGTTACGGGCACTCTTTCGAGTCCCAGTGGTCTTCTTCTTCTTGACCTTCTTCTCCGGCACCACATAAGGTGCCGGAACCAGCAGCTTCACTAGGAGCGTAGGGGTTGGGTCCTCGGGCAAGGGAGCCGGACAGTTAATTGGTCCGGATATCGCGTGCCAAGCCTGTCAAAGGTAAGGGAGTTTACATCCCGCACAGAGTCTAAACTGTGGAAGGAAAAAAGAGCTTAGTGTCCTGTAAAAGGCGAAGATAGCTTACCTCGCTAGCGTGACCCTGCGAGCTGTATCCGCGGTCCTCGGAGGCGGATGCGGGAGCCTCGGCGCCCTTGAAGAGCACCTTCCAAGCATCTTTGTACGTCATGTCGAAGAGCCTGTTAAGGTTTGGTGCTGCGCCGGGTCGAACTCCCACAAATTGAAGCCCCATTGTTGGCACGGGAGGATCCGGCAGACGAGCATAACCTGGACTATATTAACAAGCCGGATTGGCTTGTTCACCAGGGACTGGATGCAAGTTTGCAATCCGGTCACCTCTTCTTCGTTGCCCCACGACAGGCCCGTCTCTTTCCAAGACATTAGCCGCGTGGGGGGTCCGGATCGGAACTCGGGGACTGCGACCCATTTCGGATCGCGTGGCTCGGTGATGTAAAACCACCCTGCTTGCCACCCCATTAGGGTCTCCACAAAGGAGCCCTCGAACCATAGGACGTTGGCAATCTTGCCCGCCATGGCGCCTCCGCACTCCGCTTGGCTGCCGCGCACCACCTTGGGCTTGACGTTGAAAGTCTTAAGCCAGAGGCCGAAATGGGGGCAGACGCGGAGGAAGGCCTCGCACACGACGATAAACATCGAGATGTTGAGGATGAAGTTTGGGGCCAGATCGTGGAAATCCAGGCCGTAGTAGAACATGAGTCCCCGGACGAATGGGTGGAGTGGAAAACCCAGTCCGCGGAGGAAGTGGGGAAGGAAAACTACCCTCTCATGGGGCCTTGGGGTGGGGGCAAGCTGCGCCTTCTCGGGAAGCCGGTGCGGGATGTCCTTGGACAGGTATCCGGCCTTCCTCAGCTTTTTCACTTGAACCTCCATAACGGAGGAGACCATCCACTTGCCTCCCGCTCCAGACATCGCTGGAGAAGGTTGAGGTGGGAAGAGCGGGCTTGGGCGCTGGAGCTCGAGTGCGCAAGAGATGGATTGGCAAAGGAGGAAGAAGGCGTAGGTAAAAAGGTGGATCCTTATCCCCTTATATGGGCGGATGCGGTTATGCGTCCCTACCTGCCTAATAAAACTCGCTTGCCTCCCAAGTGCCGTGGTAAATGGCGCGGTTGGGTTACCCACGTCCGTATTGATGAGAATCCCGTAAAAAGGGCACACGATCTCTGCTTTGACAAGACGTGCCAAGGAAACCGCCTCGCTAAACGTGCTGAGGTGGAAAAGTAAAAACTATTTATGTAAAGAACTTGGCCGTAGTGCGATGCTGCACTGCGGAATATGTCAGCATATTTGATTTGTGTTAATATTATTCTCTCTATGGCACTATGTGGAAACTTATTTTGCAGAGACGAACACTACTCTTGGTGTTTACAATCTTCTATGAAGGACTTGGAGGAGGAACCCGCCTTGCAATGCCGAAGACAATCTGCGCGCCGGACTCGTCGTCATTGAAGCCTAGTTCAGGGGCTACTGAGGGAGTCCTCGATTAGGGGGTGTTCGGGTAGCCGGACTATACCTTCGCCGGACTCTTGGACTATGAAGATACAAGATTGAAGACTTCGTCCCGTGTCCGGATGGGACTTTCCTTGGCGTGGAAGGCAAGCTTGGCGATGCGGATATTCAAGATCTCCTACCATTGTAACCGACTCTGTGTAACCCTAACCCTATCCGTTGTCTATATAAAGCGGAGGGTTGTAGTCCGTAGGACAATCATCTTCATACACAATCATACCATAGGCTAGCTTCTAGGGTTTAGCCTCCTTGATCTTGTGGTAGATCTACTCTTGTACTACCCATATCATCAATATTAATCAAGCAGGAGTAGGGTATTACCTCCATCGAGAGGGCCCGAACCTGGGTAAAAACATCGTGTCCCTTGTCTCCTCTTACCATCCGGCCTTGACGCACAGATCAGGACCCCCTACCCGAGATCCGCCAGTTTTGACACCGACAACAGCCATCTCGGCCATCTCTTTTTTGCTCTGGCAATGAGCAGCTTGTTCGGCTCTCAGCTCTTCAAGGGCCTTCGCGGCAGCCGCATCACTTTTTCTGGCTTGTTCCTTAGCTCGGGCAAGTTCCGCCCGAAGACTCTCCACGGCGGCCGCACCATCTGCGTCAAGCACACACATTGTAAAGATACTGGCATAAAGCTCCTCTTACCAGGTGCCGTCCGAGGAATTACATACCTTGAGCCTCATCAAGCCGCTTGTTGACGAGCGCGATGTCAGCATCTGCCACGTCAAGTTGCCGCTTTAGCTCGGCAAAATCATCAGTCCAGCTGGATTCCGGACACTTCGCCACCTACATTCAAAGGCGACATTTTAGACCTGGGATTATGATCCTCTATGCGTCGTCACTTCTGACAATGCACAGAGTCTCAGGGGCTACTATCTACACAGGGCGCATCTTATTTATGCGCAACTGACAAAAGTGTACATTATCTAACGTACCTCAAAACCCGTCAGTAAACTTCTGACGGCCTCGTGCAATCCGCTTTCCGCGGACGAAATCCTTTCAATCATCGTGCCCATCAATGCACGGTGCTGCTCTCAGATAGAAGCTCGCCCCAGCAGATTCATCAGCTCCTCCGGCCGAGCACTAGACGGTGTCGGACTTGTCCTATGGCCTCTTTCACAGGCCGGACGCGGAGAACCATGGGGGGCCACATAGCTATCTTCCGCCCCTGCCGGATTCGGAGAAACCCTCCGCGACGACACCTTAGGGTCGCCCACCTCGCTAGGTGGTGCGGCAGGGGCAGGCGTTCCGCTCTCCATCATCTCTGGAAGAAGGTCCCCCGAAGACGAGCTCTGCTGAGAAGGGCTGAGGTCCGAAATTACTATCATGCCAGAAATTAACATCAGGATGACATATTTAGAGCAAGGAAACAACATGCTACAGGAACACAATATGGCAAAGCAAGGCATGGCATGAATCTAATCAAAGCATTGAACAAAAGTCCCTTACTGACCATAAGCCAAAAGGGATCAGAAAATATAATAACACCCATGTAAACATAGCAAGTTTCGTTACAGATTTCAGACTTTGCAGAAAACTGGACATGTCAAAAACAGATGGCAAGTAGGCATGTTCACGAGCTCGATGCACTCACTACAGAGCATTGCATGATAAACTAAGCATACATCCATCAAGAAGACATGGCATAGAAGCTAGGCATGGCAAGAACAACATCATAGCATGCAAGGATCAACTACAACAAGCTTGGCAAAATCGAATAACATGTAAACAATCTGCCAGTAACATTTTATAGCAAAAGTAGAGCTCGACTGACTCAAGCTATGGCACTCCATAATTACAAACAAAGGCATGGATGGATAGATCAAATCCATATGTTCAAAACATCCTTACTGATCATGCTCAAAAGAGGCATAGATCTCTCTAAAACAACATGAACACATGGCATAAAAATAACAGCAGGACATGACTTAGTGAAAATACTAAGTCTCTGAAATCAACAACATTAAGATGCCTAGTTTGCATGCTTGTGCTAGTCACCACATGGATCAGAAAAATACATGGCATACACCCCTGGAAAGATAGCATGGCATGTTACAAAACACATGTAGGACTCAACTTCATAGGATGCACACATCAATCATGGCCAAAATGACAAAAGTGCATCTATTGAAACAGATCTGAAACTAACATCACATAGCCCTCTTCTAACAGTATTTCGGGCATCAAGATGAGCTCAAATGAAAATGATGCAATGGAATGAAATGATTTACCCGACGAGACGAACAATTTTACATATTACACGCATGAAGCGGAGAAATATCCATGGAGATATGGCATGCTGAACAGAGCAATAAAAATACTAGGGGGAAAAGGACTTTTAGAGATATTTTACCCATCCAGATCTAGGGTTCTGCACGTTCTACGAGGATCGCCGGAGATGCTCGCCGGAGGATCCTCGCACGGCGGCCAGGGATGAGGGAGAGGGCGCCGGAGGGATGGGGCCGGCCAGATCCGGTGCGGGCAGCTCGCCGGAGCTGCGGGCGGCGCGCGGCGGCGTGGTGGCGAGCCGCGGCGGCGCAAGGGCGCGGCGACCGGCGAGGTGGCGCAGGCGGCGTGGCTGCTGGAGTCGCGGCGGAGCGGCAGAGGCGGCTGCCCATGGCGGAGCAGCGCGGGGAGGGGAAGGCGAGGCGGGGCAAGGCGCGCGGCGGCGAAGGAGCTCGGGCCCGGCGCGAGGTGGCCGGAGCAAGGCGGCGGGGCAGGCGTGCGGCGGCGGCCGGCGGCGAGGCGCGAGGCGGCGGCGCAGAGGAGGCCCGGGCGGCGGAGCGCGGGGCCGATCCGGGCATCGACGGCGGTGGATCGGGCCTGTGCGGGCCTGCGATTGGCTTGGCGGCGCGGTGCGGTGATCGAGGCCACGTGGCGCGCGGTGGTTGGGCGTGGAGGCGGCGGTGCTGAGGTGTCGGCGCGCGATTGGTCGGGGCGACGTGGAGGTTGGACATGTCCGGCGCGGAATGGACATGTCCGGCGGCGCGAGGGGAACGGGTTAGGGTTTCATCTGCGCGAAAATCCGAGGGGAGCACATATTTATAGGTAGAGGGGGCTAGGAAGCTCCAAATGGAGAGCGGTTTTCGCCCACACGATCGTGATTGAACGACCGAGAGGATGGAGATGACTTAGATGGGTTTTGGGCCATTTTGAAGGGGTTGTTGGGCTGCACACCAAAGAGGCCTTTATGGTTATCCGGTTAACCGTTGGAGTATCAAACGACCTCCGAATGACCCGAAATTTGACAGGCAGTCTACCGGTGCTATACCAAGGCTGCTTGACAAACCTCGTTCCATTCCGAGAAGGTTTAATGCCCGCACACGAGAATAGGCAAAAGGGGACGCCGGAGGACATAGGAGCGCCGGATTGCAAAACGGACAACGAGGAAAATGCTCGGATGCATAAGACGAGCACGTATGCGAATGCGATGCACATGATGACATGATATGAAATGCAGATGATGACATGGCAAAGTGCAACACGCAAGCACATGACATGACAACGACGGCGAATAACTGGCGGACACCTGGCGCATCGAATCCGGGGCGTTACAGAGGCGTTGCGATGAGGCCGGCCACTGAGCTCGGGGCTCCCTGAGGTTAACGCGGCCCGAAGGCCACCCTTAGTTGTTTATCACCAGCGCGGAGCATAGCGCTTCCGTATGTGTATGGGCATAGCTGCTCCTCGGAAGTGTCGCCAGCCAGCGCGGAGCATGGTGCTTCCACTGGTACGTGGGAGGGGGCTCCCCTCCGGGAGGAGCCCCCGTGGCGTGTACAGCCCCGCCCTGACACGTGGCTGGCACGGTAGAGCTAGGTGAGGTGTATCTGGGCACCCGTGAGCCAGCGCGGGACTCACGAGGCCCTACCTCTAGGCGGGTTGCGCCTGGCACTGGGCCGTATCTTGAGATGTGTTCCTGCAAAGTCTGGTTAGATGCCGGCACTCTACGTCCTCGGGTCCCGGCCCTCGAGCTTGTCTCAGCCGTCGCTGGTATGCCAGGTCGCGATGCCGTGGACAAGGCCAGAGGGTGAGGGCTGGAGAGCCAGTAAGAGCCCTGAGTCGCGATGCTCAGGCACCCCCCCCTTTAACGTGCAAGTGGTCGACATGAAGAAGAAGGGCGCCGCAGACGGCATCGAGTAATGATGCATAATTGGAAATAAACGTGGAAGGGGTACACGCCGCTGGGTCTAACCCAAGCGGCCTGGGGATGATGCAGCCCGAGGGGCGCCCCCAGCAAAGCAAGCTAGCGACTGAAAAGATAAAAAGGGATACATGCCACAGGGACGGACCCACGCGGCCTGGGAATGACGCTACCCTGGGAGGGCGCTCCCAGCTGAGAATGAAACTTGAAAGATGTCACCTGAAGATGTCGTTGATGCAGTGGCGTTGGCACAGCAGACTCGATGGGCTGCGGAAGCTGATCCTCACAAGCCCCCAGGCCCGGGGGCCTCGGGAGGCTCCAGAGGCACTGGTGGCTCCTCGTGAGCAGCCTCCAACTCCGCCAGGGCTACGGAACGCCTGCCTTCTTGCGCCTCCAAGACGCTCCTCATGATGCGCTGGTACGCCGCAGCCACGCTCGGCAGGCCATAAGGCATGCGAACATAGCTGTGGGGTGGTCCTCCGCAGCGCCCCGCTTGTGAGGGCCAGAGGCGCTCCGCCGTGGCGATCTGGTTGAGCCCTGGTACGTCGACGCAGACGCGCAGCCCACCATCCTCGCCTGGATGGGGAGCCACAGCTGGTGGGCGATGGCAACCCCTCATGATCCTTGACTCCTGTAGCTCTTGTATCGCCTTGCTAACAAACTCCTGCTGGTCTAGCCTTCCTTCCCTGGCTTCCTCCCGAGGGAAGCGTGCTTCAAAACACGCCTCCACATGGTGCCCCAGCGCCTCCCTCGTGACCTTGGCGAGGTCGGTGACCCTCCAGATGAGAGCCCCCGAGCACTGCCTGAGGAGGGCGCCAAGCGCGCTTTCCTATGCGATTGAAGGAGGGTCCCCCTGGGCAGACGCGGGCCTTGAAGGGCCTGCCTCCTGAGGGTCTGAGCCTGATGTTGTCTTCTTCTTCTTGGGGGTGGTCTCAGGAAGCCTCCTGCTTCCGCGATGTGGGTCTTCTAGTGACGCGTCTTGGAAGGCTCGATCCAGGGCACACACTGCATCCTTCTCTTGACATGGCACCGTGATGACGCCGCCGCTTCCTGCATCTTGAGGACATTGTAGCCATGGTGAGTCACGGCCATGAACTTGGCCAGCGCCGGGTACCCGAGGATGGCGTTGTACGGCAGGCGGTTGTGGGCGACGTCAAAGTTGATGAGCTCTGTGCGGTAGTTGTTGTAGGTGCCGAAGGTGACTGGGAGGCGGACCTGCCCGATCGGGACCGTGGAACCGTCGGTGACTCTGGAGAATGGCTTGGTTGGCTGAAGCTGGTCATAGGGCACTTGGAGGCTGTTGAACGTTTCCACGGACAAGACATTGAGCCCTGCCCCTCCGTCGATGAGGGTCCTGGTGACCAGAACGTTGCTGATGACCGGGGAACAAAGCATTGAGAGGACTCCGGCTGTGGCTGCGCACTTGAGCTGGTCTGCTGAGCTGAACGTGATGGTGCAGGCCGACCACCTGAGGGGACGCGTTGCTTCAAGCTTGGGGAGGATTGCATTCACTTCGCGAGCAAACTGCTTGAAGATACGTAGGGAGGCTGGGGCTTGAGCTCCGCCCAGGATGCAGGCGATGGCGCGAGGCTCCTGGAAGCCCCCAGCCCCCTCGTCTTGGTGGCGGTCTTCATTCCTTCTCGGCTGAGGCGGCAACGGCGGCAGGCCTGGGTTGCCATGAGGGCGATCCTCACGAGGCTGATCCCTCCAGTCCCCCTCGCGAGGCGGGTCGCGCCAGCGGTCCTCGCGAGGTTGGTCACGCCAGCCTGGACGTGGGCCGCGGTCTTCCCAGCATCCCGGGTTCCTTCCTCCTCCTCGGCCGTAGCCCCGGTTAGCACGGTCAGGGCGTCGGCCGACTCTTCCTTCTCGCACGGCGCGGAATTTTTGGCATTCATTGGTGTTGTGGGTGTGGAGGTCGTGGTACAAACAGTACTGGCTGCCCCTGGAGGATTCAGGCAGATCCTTGCCCCGCTTGGTGTCTGGTTCTGCCGCGAGCACGGCAGCCCCCTTGCGCTTCACGTGCTTGGCCTTGGGCTTCTTCTCTTCTGGGTCTACGGCAGGCAGCTCGAGGAGGGAGAGGCGTCCCTCCTCAGCTCTGGCGCACTTGGTCGCCAGGTTGAACAGCTCCAGGGAGGTGCAGAGTTCTTCATGCATCGCCAGCTCCTCCTTCATCTTGACGTCGCGCACGCCATCGGAGAAGGCCGAAATGATGGCTTCTTCGGACACCCTGGGGATCTTGAGGCACGCGCTGTTGAAGCACTGGATGTACTTCTGCAGGGTCTCCCCAGGTTGCTGCTTGATGCGGCGCATGTCGCTCACGGTGGGAGGCCGGTCGCGGGTACCTTGGAAGTTGGCGATGAAGCGGGTACGCATCTGGTCCCAGGAGGAAATCGTGCCTGGGGCCAGGTTCAGGAGCCAAGTGCGAGCACCTTCCTTCAGCGCCATGGGGAACCAGTTCGCCATGACCTTCTCGTCCCCGCTGGCAGCTTCGATTCCCAGCTCGTAGAGCTGGAGGAACTCCGTGGGATCAGTGGTGCCGTCATAGCGAGGAGGCAGGTCCGGCTTGAACTTGCCGGGCCACGCGACGCTACGCAACTCAGGGGTGTAGACGCGGTAGCCAGCGGTGGCCGCGGGAGGTTTTGGTTGAGGGAGAGCTTGGCCTTGTGGGTCCTCTTGCGCCGCAGCTGGGAGCAGCGCGGGGCCTTGACGTGCCGGAGCTGGAGCATGGTCTCGGCGAGCCGGGGCCGGGAGCGCCCGGGTGGCCTCTTGCGGTCGCGGGACTTCTTGGCAGCTCCGTTCCTGCTGGGCCGGCGCATGACGGAGCGGGTTCCGCCCAGGAGCTGCGCGCCTTGGGGCCATGGCATCTTCTTGGAAAGGTGGCGGCTGGAACGCCCCCGGAGCTTCATTGCCCACGCGGGGCGGAGTGCGGCGCAGTGGTGTGGAAGGCGCGGGAGAGCCCCCTGCGGCGCGAATGAGCTCGGTGACGCGGTCGAGCCACTCCTCGTAGACGTCGTCGACGGGGCGGTAGCGTAGGAGCTCGTTCGCCGCGATGAGCGCAGCTCGAACCTCCAAGGGCGCGCGCAGCGCGTGCGACGAAGAACCGGCTGGGGTGAGCGACGGAGTGGCCGTGCGGCCATCCCGCCGCACGGACGGGTGTTGAGAGGACGCTTGCTGCTCGTTCCCCGCCGGGCCGGTGGCGGCGTTGACGACGGGCGACGGGGAACGACGAGGACGGCCGCCGACGGGGGCCGTCTGGACGGCGCGGGAAGCGATGGAGGCCCGGCGCTCGGCGCGGGCCCGACGAGCGTCAGACATGGATGCGGTGGCCGGAGGAGAGCGGAGCGGTGGAAAACGGATTTCGGTGCACCCCTACCTGGCGCGCCAAATGTTGGATCACGGGTTCCGGCAGACCCTTAAGGTTCGAACTCTGGGGTGCGCGCGGAGATCGAGCCCTCTACCCCTCCGTCTCGCTAGGATCTAAACTACTGCAAGAACAACGCATGAGACACGGGGTTTATACTGGTTCGGGCCACCATTGTGGTGTAATACCCTACTCCAGTGTGGTGGGTAGATTGCCTCTTGGGCTGATGAGGAAGAACAGTACAGGTGAACGGCCTCGCGAGGGCCTGTTCTTGGCTCGGGGATGAACTGCTAGGGAGAGTTCAATCGCCCTTCTCTTTCTCTTTCTCTCTCTACTCGCTCTAGGTACTGAATCAGATGCCTCTCTCCAGTTCGATCCTCCTTTCTACTCTGTGGGTGGCTGGTCCTATTTATAGGCAAAGGCCCTGGGCCTCTTCCCAAATATTGAGCGGGAAGGGCGCCAACAATTGGCCAATTTGAAGGGGAACATCTGGTACACTTATCCTGACTAAAGTTGGTCTTCGCCTGCCAATGGCTCTGGTGATGACGCCGGCTCGGGCTCCACAGTGACTTCCTCCTTGTCGCGGAGCTGGTCTTGGTCTCGTTGCACCGAAATGGGTGCCTTTGCTTGATCCTCTCGCCTGCGCTTTCCCCCTTTGCACCAAAGAGGAAAGGGAGGACACTGCGCGGGCTGGCGCCCGCATGGCACACTTGGTCGTCATTGCTTGCGTCATGGGCACCTCGTGAGGTACCCGCCTTGATCTCTCCGCCTCCTCGCGAGCCAGCCTAAGGAGGCCGTGTTGGAGGAAGCGTCGTGTCGTCTGCCTCGCGAGGCTTGGCCCCTCGCGAGGGTCTTGAGCCTTGTGTTGATGAAGATGGGCCCCGTTGGGCCCCCACTCGAGCCATGCCGCAGGCCGCAGGCAGGCAAGTCTGGGGACCCCCGTTCCCAGAACGCCAACAGGACACGATCTCAGCTTTGACAAGACGTGCCAAGGAAACCGCCTCGCAAAATGCGCTGGGGTGGGGAAGTAAAAACGATTCGAGTAAAGGGCTTGGCCGTAGTGTGATGTCACGCTACGGAATACGTCAGCAGATTAGATTTATGTTAATATTATTCTCTCTATGGCAATATGTGGAAACTTATTTTGCAGAGCCGGACACTACCCTTGGTGTTTATAAACTTTTATGAAGAACTTGGAGCAGGAACCCGCCTTGCAATGCCGAAGACAATCTGCGCGCCGGACTCGTTGTCATTGAAGCCTGGTTTAGGGGCTACTGAGGGAGTCCTGGATTAGGGGGTGTTCGGGTAGCCGGACTATACCTTCATCCGGACTCCTGGACTATGAAGATACAAGATTGAATACTTCGTCCCGTGTCCGGAGGGGACTTTCCTTTGCGTGGAAGGCAAGCTTGGCGATGCGAATATTCAGATCTCCTACCATTGTAACCGACTTTGTGTAACCCTAACCCTCTTCGGTGCCTATATAAACCGGAGGGTTTTAGTCCGTAGGACAATCCCCAACATACAACAATCATACCATGGGCTAGCTTCTAGGGTTTAGCCTCCTTGATCTCGTGGTAGATCTACTCTTGTACTACCCATATCATCAATATTAATCAAGCATGACGTAGGGTTTTACCTCCATCAAGAGGGCCCGAACCTGGGTAAAACATTGTGTCCCTTGTCTCCTGTTACCATCCGCCTAGACGCACAGTTCGGGACCCCCTACCCGAGATCCGCCGGTTTTGACACCGACAGCAGCCACAACAATTGAACATCGCATTGCAGAATTGAACTAGGCAGTTAACTAAACACCACAACATGTGAACCAAGCCACAACAAATGAACCAAGCAGTTAACTAAACACCAATTGAACAATATAACATACTCCTAATAGAAGATCATACCGTTAATAACTTGGAAATATTGCACCCTGAAGAATTGAACATCACATTTGCAGAATTGAACCAAACAGTTAATTGAACACCACATTGCACGACATATAGAACATATACACTATAGTAGAAGATAGCATGGTAAAAGTAGATAGCACAATTCACTAGAATTTGTTAAGGAAATGCAGTAGCTAGCAAACTGAACATGGGTCCTTATAGTGAGCTAATAAGACAAGCTACTCCTCATTGTCGGAGATATCGATGACGATTTGCTCCTTGGACATGGTAGAGGGCGAGGCCTCCGCATCATGGGTGCCCTCGTTGTAGTGGTGAGTTGCCTGAGCCGCTCCGGGCACCAACCTGCTGGCTCTTGAGATGAGGTAAGCACGTGCACGCTGAGAAAACACCTTGTAGTCTTCGTCGAAGGCACCGACGGTGGCCTCGAGAAAACGCCACGAACTGTCATTTAAAGAAGCCAACCGCGTCGCAGCGTCGGCGCGCGAGGCATCAACGGAGGCCTCGACAGTGAGGTGCTCCTCCACGATCTGGGGTCGGCACGAATGGCAGCCATCGCGACCTCATCCGTGCATGCGACCGCGATTTGCTTCTCCGCTGCCAAATGCTCCTTGAGGTCCTGGCTATACTGCGTGCACCATGGCTTAGTGTCGGATTCACGGGTTCCGGCAGACCCTTAAGGTTCGAACTCTGGGGTGCGCGCGGAGATCGTGCCCCCTACCTCTCCGTCTCGCAAAGAACTAACTACCAGAAGAACAACACAAGAGACACAGGGTTTATACTGGTTTGGGCCACCGTTGTGGTGTAATACCCTACTCCAGTGTGGTGGGTGGATTGCCTCTTGGGCTGATGAGGAAGAACGGTACAAGGAAGAACAACCTCGCGAGGGTCTGTTCTTGGCTAGGGGATGAACTGCTAGGGGAGTCCGATCGCCCTTCTCTCTCTCTCTCTAGATGCCTCTACTGGTTTCCTGGTACTCGATCAGATGCCTCTCCCTGGGGTGGCTAGTCCTATTTATAGGCAAAGGCCCTGGGCCTCTTCCCAAATGTTGAGCGGGAAGGGCGCCAACAATCGGCCAATTTGAAGGGGAACATCTGGTACACTTATCCTGAATAAAGTTGGTCTTCGCCTGCCAAAGGCCCTGTGGTGACGCCGTCCTGGGCTCCATGGTGACCTCCTTCCCACCGTTGGACTGGTCTAGGTCTTGTTGCACTGAAATGGGTGCCTTTTCTTGATCCGCTCGCCTGCGCTTGCCCCCTTTGCACCAAAGAGGAAAGGGAGACGCTACGCAGGCTGGCGCCCACCTGGCACCCTTGGTCGTCATGGCTTGCGTCATGGGCACCTCCCGAGGTACCCGCCTTGATCTCTCCGCCTCCTCACGAGCCAGTCTGAGGAGGCTGTGCTTGAGGAAGCGCCGTGTCGTCCGCCTCGTGAGGCTTGGCCCCTCGCGAGGGTCTTGAGCCTTGTGTTGATGAAGATGGGCCACGCTGGGCCCCCATTTGAGCCACGCCGCAGGCCGCAGGCAGGCAAGTCTAGGGACCCCCGTTCCCAGAACGCCGACAGTAGCCCCCGGGCCCAAGGCGCGCACGGACTTGGCCGTGCCGAGAGGCAAAAGGGCAAGGGCGAAGTGTCGCGGGCCCTAACAGCCTGCGGCCTTGGGCGCCGCGTGGCGGTTTGACAGGACGTGGGCGTCTCCGCTTCCCCACGACGCCTTGGCAACTGCGTGACTTGACTAGTCCCTGCATGCGTAGATACGGGTCATTATTACCTGTGATCGTGGTGCTCGACGGTTGGCCTCTTCCGGCTATAATTGCGAGGCCGCACAAGCTCCGCCAGTCCACCCCTTCCCGCTTCTCTTCTTCTTCCTCTCCTTCGCCGCCGCCGCTCGCATGGCTCCAAAGAAGTTTTCAGCCGCAGAGAAAGGGAAGGCTACTCGGGCGGGGCCCGACTCCCCTCCGGCCAAGCGCGGCCGGGGTCGTCCCCGCAAGCATCCCGCGGTCCCCGCTGTGGCTCCCCGCGGGCACAGGGGTGGTTCTCCGTGTGGTGGTGAGCGCTCGGCTGCCATGGGGAGGCAGGTTGTGGTTGCGCGGCCTCCCAGGCCGCGCTTTCGCTCGGCGGAGGTGCTGCCGGAGTTCGTCGTGTGGTCGGCGAACCCGACCAGCACCTGGCTCCAGCTCCCTCGCTTCTTCATCAGCGAGCTACCGGCTAGCGCCCGGTGCGGCTTCTGGCTCCAGGCTGACGGCTGCTGCAGTAGGACCTCTTGGGTTTCGCTCGAGGTTTCCCCTTCTGGGAATGGGGCCCTGACCCGTGGCTGGCAAACGTTTGCCCGCGCGCGCGGCCTGGGCCAGCGGTGCACCCTGCACTTTAAGTTCGACGGCGACGGCACCCTCTACGTGAGGGTGTTTGGGGAAGACGGTCACCGCGCAGGATGCTGCCCTAAGGACGACGATGGAGGAGACAGCGCCCACTCTGCTGGCGGCGTCCGAGGCTCCCCAAGCTCCGCCAACTCTTCTTCAGGCGGCTCCTCCAGCGGTGGCCGCAGCCAGCCCCCTCGCCTCCGTGCTTGCTTGGGGGGTGGCTGTTCATCCGCCCGTCGCCGCGCCCCGGTGAAGCGCGAGAGGGAGTCCGCCTGAGCTCCGGAGGCATCCGGTGTCGCCTCAGCAGGCCGATGTGAGGCGGGCCGCGCCGGGCTCGCCCTTTCCTTTTCCTTTTGCTCCCTGTGTAAGATAAGACAGCTGCATGGAGCCCCGTGGGGGCGTGTTGAGAATCATTGCCGTTGTAGCCATTACCTTAATTTTGTTGTTGCATTTCTCAACTATTTGCCCTCGCGTAGGTAGTTTGCGGCCCCGGCCGGGGGGCGACCGACCCAGGCCCTGTGTGCATGTCGCGGTGCCTGAGGGGTACGGACCAGAGGGGTGCTCCTGTAGAGAACCCGGGCCGTGAAACCTTTAAGCGGCTTGAGCAGAAACGCTCGCCAGGGCGTTCGATCCCATCCCTCGCGAGGCCTTTCATGTGAGAAAATCAAAACGGGGAGCGCAAATCGACAAACCACAAATCAACAACGGCGATAGTTTCGATAAGACTTCAAATGCAAGTAAAACACGTCAAATGCGGAAAGCAAATGAAAAAGCCGCGTCCGGCACCTAGTCTAGTCTTCGACGTCTTCTCACCAGCGCGGAGCTAAGTGCTGCCACTGGGCGTGGGAGGGAGCCCCAGGGCCTAAGGACGGCGCTCCTGAGACTCGGGGGCGTGTACATCCCCACTCATTATTACGTGAGAGTGTCACGGGGCGGCGAGCTTCACATGCATTGGCCTTCTTCACAGGCTCCCGGCCTTTCTCCTTAGAGGTAATAAGCTTCACAGGCATTCGCCTTCTTCACAGGATCTGGGCCTTTTCCCTTAGAGGTAATACGCTTCACAGGCATTCGCCTTCTTCACAGGCTCTGGGCCTTTTCCAAAAAGAGACGATCTTCACAGGCGTTCGCCTTCTTCACAGGCTCAGGGCCTTTTCCAAAAAGAGAGGTGTCGGGACCCCGATCCTAAGTCACACCGATATAGCATGTAACACATCATATCACTTTGCGGCCTCACGCACGGTATTCCCACGGGTTCCACCTTACCTGGCCCGGGACCGTTTGCGCCTTTTGGCTCACGTATATGATAGTGTCGCTAGCATCCATATGACAAAGAACCCGGGCCGACATGGCTAGTCGTGAACCCAAAGCGGCACTAACCCATGGGGACAGGAATACATGAATCAACTTCGAGCATGTCGGTCAACAGCGTGTGAATCCAGGCTATAGCACTGGGCTAACAGGACTCCGGCAACCCGGGCTGTAGCAGGCTAGGCAGGACTCCGGATGTCACCGCGTGACATTTCCCCTAAGGGACAGACACAGGAACGAAGTGAAACACATGCCGGCCAGTCAAGTGTCCTGAGCAGTAGTGCTGGGCTAGCAGGACTCCGGTGAACCGGGCTGTAGCGGACTACTATGGCTCAAGGAAGCACTAGACTACATTTCCCCATAAGAGAGGCTGCCAAGGACAAACAACTAGATTGTCGGATCCCACACATACCAAGCATTTCAATCATGCACACAATATGCTCGATATGTGTAAATACAACATGGCATCACAACATAACTCTACGACTCAAGTATTTATTCATTAGGCTCCGAGGAGCGAGATATTACAAACATGGGTCTCATGACCCAACATTCAGAGCATACAAGTCAAAGCACATGCGGAAGCTTAACATGTCTGGGTACAGACATCTATAAATGAAAAAGGCTGAGAAGCCTGACTATCTACCAGATCCTGCCGAGGGCACAAGATCGTAGCTGAGGTATCAAGCTAAACGTCGAAGTCCACACAGAACTACTAGCGAGACTGACGTCTCTCTGCAAAAACATAAAATAGGCAAACGTGAGTACAAATGTACCCAGCAAGACTTACATCAGAACTAACTACATATGCTTCGGTATCAATAAAGGGGTGGTGGAGTTTAACTGCAGCAAGCCAGCTTTGACTCAGTGGCTAACCAAAACTATGACTGTAAGTAACTCTTTTGAGGTGGCGCACACGAGTCCACATATTCACCATATCAATACACCACTATGGATCTGCTCCCGTCTCCCTACGAGAACGCCATCCATAGCACTCACGCTTATCTTGCGCATTTTAGAGTATCCACTTTCACTTGTCTATGAACTGTTATAGGCAACCCAGAAGTCCATTACCGCGGACACGGCTATTCGAATAGATGATGTTAACCCTGCAGGGGTGTACTTCTTCACACACGCTCTCACCACTTATCGCCGTTTACACAACATGTACTCGGCAACCTTCAAGCGGAAGCCCAGCGAGGGTGTCGGCCACGGCCTACCTAAACACTCAAGTCTCTAGTCCAGGTTTATCGCCTATTCAGGTTCCATCCGCAGGGAGTCCGGCCGAGGTTTCCACATACGGCCCCGAACAATGTGTACAGGGTTCCGAGACACCAAACGGGCGCCCGGCTAGCCCGGCCACGTGACTACCGCAACACAGCCCACCCCTACGGTCAGTGCTGCGTGCAGCCCCCAGCATACTACAAACACCAGAAACTACTTTGCAACTCCTGGACAGAGGACAAGGGTGATCAAGAAGCCGAGAGAGTCAATTAAGGATCCCAATGTGTGGTAGTAACTGTTTCATGGATCACAAACTCAGAACTCAGTTCCTGAGGACGGATTCAATGAGACAACCCACCATGTACTCCTACATGGCCTCTCACCAATACCTTTACCAAATCATGTTCACACACTTAGCTCACACACAATAGGACATGTTCAACACCATTCCAATTCATTCCCGATGAATCAGACCCGACTCAACTCTAAGCAGTAGCAGGCATGACAAACAAGCATGAATGAGTAGGCACATCAGGGCTCAAACAACTCCTACTCATACTAGTGGGTTTCACCTATTTACTGTGGCAATGACAGGTCATGCAGAGGAAAGGGGTTCAACTACCGCAGCATGTAACAGTTGAGACGTTGTTGTCCTAATGCAGTAAAAGAGGGAAGGAGCAAGAGAGTGGGATTATATCGGAATGAACAAGGGGGTTTTGCTTGCCTGGCACTCCTGAAGATAATATAGCTCTTCATCGGTGTCATCGAATTCATCGTCGGAACCACGTCTATCGAGAGGGGACAAATACCAGCAAAACAAAGAGGCACACAATCAATGCAATGCAACAATTATGATGCATGATAATGTGACATGGCAATATGCTGTTGATTGAGCTAATGCAACTAGCAACAAGTTAAATGGAGTTGGTTTGAACCCTAGGTTCAAATTCAAACTCCACATGTGGTTATTTAAATGCCATTTAATTGAATTGTCCTAAACAGTAGTCATAAGTTGCTCTAACATGCATGAAAATGATACAGATGGATAGATTGGATTTTTCTGATAATTTTTCATATATAATTTATTTCATTTGGAGTTACGGTTGAATTACTATGATTTTTAGAAGTTTAAACTGTTTTGTGGAATTTCCTGGGTTATAAAAACGCCAGAAAACATTTACTGCATCAGCATGACGACAGCACTGCGTCAGCAGGTCAACTGGGTTGACCCAGGTCAAACCTGACGTGTGGGTTCCACACGTCAGTGACACATGGACTAATCCCGGTCAAAACCTCCGCTGACAGGGGTTTGACTAACGGTGGGGCCTGCTGTTAGCGGATAATAGGGGCATTTAGCTGGCAGGGTTAGCGCTAATGACGGCCACGTCGGCAGTCGCCGGAGCCTGGCCGGCGGCGACAAAAACGACGGCAGCGCGGCTCGGATTTGAGCTGCGGGCAGTGGTTTGGCGCGCTGAGCGCACCGGGCAGGAGCTCTTGCTCGTCCGCATCCAATGGATCGGACGGGAGGCCGCGGGGTGGCCGGAAGCAGCGCCGGCGTTGAGGTTAGCGGCGGCCGGAGCTACGGGTTTGACGGGTTCGGCACTACGGTGATCCATATGACGAGTTGGTGAGTTCTACAACTTCTTGGGAAGGCTCTGAGCACATTGGTGTGCTCATACGCGAGCTGCAACGACTATGGCCACGACTTCCCATTGCCGGTGGCGAGGAGCTTCGGTCATGGTTGGGGATCGGGGCTAGAGCACGCGAGGGACGACGGGGCAAGGGGGAATCGGGTCAACGGCTCACCGCGGAGCTGCAGGGGTGGTTAGCGGGCTCGGGGACGCGGAGACGGCGGCGAATCGACGGGCGCGGCCTTCGGCGACCGAGGAGGAAGAAGGTGGAGTAGCCGGTGATGCAGGTCGTCCCAGCGCTTGGGGCCAGGGTGGGGCGAAGCAGCGGTCGTCTGTGGTTCTTGCGGACTCAGAGTGGCGGTGAGGGGAGCACGATGGGCGCGGCTATGGCGACAGCGAGCTCAAGCACGCGTCGGGCATGGCGTCAGGGGGTGAAGGAGAGAACAGAGGGGGGGAGGGGTCCAGGGGGGAGGGGAGCGGTGCAAGGGGTGCATGGCGTCGTTCCGGGCGCGTCGAGGAATAGCTAGGCAGGCAGGGAGGGAGGAGGTGGCCGGGCGCGCGGCGACCACGCGCCCAATCCTTCTGGCGCGAGCTGGAAGAAGACAAGGGGAGGAGGTGGGCTGGGCCAACAACAATGGGCCGCAGCTGAGCTGCTCGATGGCCTGCGTCAAGTAAGTCCACTCTCTCTCTCTCTTTACTAATTTGTTCTGCTTTTCTATTTTTGTTATTTTGTTTTGATTTAGTTTATAACCCAAATCATTTTAATAAATCCTGGAAATAATTGTGGGCATTAAATGAATTATTACAGAGGCCATTAACTATTTTCAGAATTATTTGGAGCATTTAAAAAAATATTAATAATATTTAAATGCCCCAATTCAAATACAATATGGATTATTCAAAAATCCAGAATGGCCTAAAATTATGTGCATCATTTTTGGCAGAGGTTTTCACCTTTATCAAAAATATTGAACTTTTCTAAAGGGCATTCTGGGTTCATTGAAAATATTTTTATTTTGATCCTAATTGCATTTCATTTAGTGCTAGGGCTTGTCATCCCCATTTCAAATATCAAACAAATATAGACATGATGCATGGATGCTTATGAAACTAATTGCAATCAAATTCTAGGGCTGTGACAACTCACCCCCACTAAACAAGAATCTCGTCCCGAGATTCAAGACGTGAGGTAAGAAGACAGTGGGAACACAAAGCCGACACGGTCTTCACGATCCAACTTTCCTTCTCGATGATGTTGATTCATTGCTTCACCTTGATCTCGACATCTTGCTTTGAGAACTACATCCAACATGACAACGAGAAGAAAGGGAGGATCTTGGAGGAATCGATCTTCTTGAGGTTCGACCAACTTAGGATCATCTTGATGATCACAAGATCAACTCACGGAATGAGACATAGAAACATCTCTAGAGCTGAGAGACAAAACTTGCAACAGGAGAGACAGAAGAAACAATTTGACGAGGGTTTCAAAGTGGCGAGGAAATTGCCATGAATCCATAACGGGGCACCTCAGGGAAGGTGACTTGAAGAACTATTCCCTTAAGTGGCAAAAAGAATTACTTTTGATTCAGAGATCATCGAAACTCTTTATATCATCCTAAGGAAATTTACAATTGATCGTTTGAATGAGCTCGAAGAAATGGCATGCTCGGACTAGGATGGATGATGTGGACTACCTTGTTGAAGACAACGCAATGAATGACTTTTGCTTATCACCGGAAATGGAGGGGACCCATGGTAGGATGGCACAACGGTGGTGCAAGATGGAATAAAAGGAAAATGCTGGGAATGATTCTAGTAACTGGGGAGAAAACTCAACAGACGAGAGTGATTCCACTGCTTGAATGGTTATGGTATAATCGAGGAAACTGAGAGCACAAGGATCCCTAGGGAGCAACTTCTGGAATAAGCCACACGAAATCCTCATGGAGAAGATAATCAAATAGTTCAATCAAGATACTATAATGATAGATCTTTCGGCTAGGTGTGTCGGCCAACATCAACCTTGTCGGGACCTACATCATAGATCTTGGAATAGTACCAACCATCATATCTGCCTGAGATCCAGATCTGGTCGGTAACAGGACATTTCAGACAACATGTCTAGAAAAGAAAGGTTGCAACATAAGTCGACGGGATAACGTTGCGAGACACTCGGGAGATGAACTACGATAGCAAGCTCCAAAACATGAGCTGGTTCTGCTACATACATGTGAACATGTTGTCCAAGACAAGCATGACCACTGAGTAGTCTTACAATAAAACACTACCAAAGTTCAGGTGGGGAACCATCATCTAGGGTAACAAAGTCTAGTGCATGACCTAGGATTTGCACAACAACTCCTTTTCCTTGAACAAATCAATCAGTGGCTTGGTGTGCTAGGAACACATATGGAGTGGAGGTAATTAATCTACCAAACCATAGAATACTTCGCACGTATGCATGACTGATTTGGGATGATTCCAAGGGAAACAAAACAATCTTTCTCGAACTCACGGCGGCAACTTGCACCAAATGCACATGAATTCGAGGAAGTCACTTCTTCCATCCAAGCATAAGCTTCATGAATGGAACACGAAGGCATTGCTTACAAAGTTTCCAACACTAGGTTGATGTTCAACATGAATCATGGGGGGAGACAAAATGTTGATGATGGGCTCAACAGCAACTCATCGGCATTTCCATATCACTGGACTTCCACCATCATGTGAACACGGTGATAGCATTGGTCAGACCAAAAGATGTAATGGTATATGCTCGAGGGATCACCCACGAGTAAGACAATATTGCGAACATCGTTGGCTCTGATTTGACTTGACGATAGCCCATACTCGAATCAAAGTTTTGATAAGACAATAGGTTCAACAACTGACCACAAGGATCAATCGAGGACGATATCATCTTTCTTCAACACACACACACACACAAGGATATCCCTTTGGAGTGAACTAAGCCGGACAAGCTTTTATCTTCCAACTCTCCAAGTTGTTGTTTAGCTCAACCAACTAGCTCAGGGGTATCCAACACAGATTCTTGGAGAAGGGGTGGTTTATAGGAAACCAACTTGATCACGAACTCAACATAGCGGTCAGGTGACAACCTGGTAACACTTCCGAGAAGATATTCGGAACATCACGAACCACCGATATGTTACTAAGCTCGAGAACAACCTTGCTTTTCAGGGCAAGATGATATGATCAAAAGAGTGAGGAATTGACACAATCCTAACTCATTGATCGAGGAGTGCACCAGAAATAAGGACTAGGTAGCACGATCAGTCTTAGAATGATAATTCAATAACCAGCACGCTAAGAATGAGAGTATTGTCCATTAACCACCAGGCAACGGTGTTGCTAGGAGTATTGATTTCGCACATCACAGTACCCTTGTCGGCATTCCAGTTACAAGAACACGGGAACCAAGGAATGAACAATGATGGCAAGAAGTATTACTGCGTCAAGAATCCATAAGAGGTGGTGCAATTCTCATGACACTCTTGACGTAAAGATGGTAACACTCCAAGGTAGAACAGAGCAAAGCTGGATTTGCAATTTGATCTGCAGAGTACAACTACTTTGACCCAATCCTGGATATGGATGAGGTACTGGAGTTTGTTTCTCCTAGTCATTCCGGAATAGAATGGCTTGACGGAACACAAGAATAAAAGGGCATTGATGAACACAAATGCACACATACTCTTGGCTATCAACTGATAGAGGATGGTCGGAATACAACTGAAGGGGAACAACTCAAGGAACATATAATTTTCTGAGTTGTGGATGCATAGATTAGTATGTCGAGCAAAGCTCAACATTTCTTCCGGACAACCCATGCAGAAAGGTAGGAGTGGAAGATTCACAATGCCGAATGGAGAACTCATCAAGAGCACTCTGGTTGTGCTCTTTTGGTTCAAAGAACTTCTGCCATAAGCGGTTCGTAGTATTTGGAAGAAGGAACTACCACGGACCTCGAGGACTATCGCAAAGTTACTAATATCCTAAAGGAACTAGCAGACACTATCAACAGGAGGTAAGTAAGGTGAATCTTGGAACCTAGAGATGAAATGCCTACTAACTAAATAACATCACGGGATGCTTTCGAGAATGATGGCCAGAATCATCACACTAGGAACACGAAGCATGGCTGGATTACTAGGTGATACTATAGACACCTAGAGTCATAGTAATAGCTCCAACATAAATGTCGAGGCAATAGAATACCTCAACTCAACAATTAGTGTGATTAACCTGGCCTAAAGGAACATCGAAACCAGAGGGAAAGGATTTGCAAATGCATCAGACTATTTAGAGACCTGGGATGACTCGGACAGCATAACGGCTGTAAATGCTCAAAAAGATTTGAGACATCCTGCAAGATGGTGGCATAACCACTCAACATCATCATATCAAGGGTCTGATTCGACTGACAACATACTAAAAGTAGTAGAAACTGAACAGAGGCTTGAATACATCAATCCTATAAGTCTCTAACATAGTAACTCGTCATCCTGACAGATAGATAAGAAGGCCTAGTTCTTAATCCCCGTAGGAAAAAAAGGAGGGTGACTCAGATCATAAGGCCATACGGTAAAGGAGTAAAAAGAGCCTTACGTTCCCTTCCACAATCAATTCCCTTATATGACTAAAGCATTTCTAGACACGACTCCGACCAGTATGGCTTGGTAATCCTACAGGCAGTCAGGCTCTGGTACCAAAGCTGTCGGGACCCCGATCCTAAGTCACATCGATCTAGCATGTAACACATCATATCACTTTGCGGCCTCACGCACGGTATTCCCACGGGTGCCACCTTACCTGGCCCGGACCGTTTGCGCCTTTTGGCTCACGTATATGATAGTGTCGCTAGCATCCATATGACAAAGAACCCGGGCCGACATGGCTAGTCGTGAACCCAAAGCGGCACTAACCCATGGGGACAGGCATACATGAATCAACTTCGAGCATGTCGGTCAACAGCGTGTGAATCCAGGCTGTAGCACTGGGCTAACAGGACTCCGGAAACCCGGGCTGTAGCAGGCTAGGCAGGACTCCGGATGTCACCGCGTGACATTTCCCCGAAGGGACAGACACAGGAACAAAGTGAAACACATGCCGGCCAGTCAAGTGACCTGAGCAGTAGTGCTGGGCTAGCAGGACTCCGGTGAACCGGGCTGTAGCGGACTACTATGGCTCAAGGAAGCACTAGACTACATTTCCCCATAAGACAGGCTGCCAAGGACAAACAACTAGATTGTCAGATCCCACACATACCAAGCATTTCAATCATGCACACAATATGCTCGATATGTGTAAATACAACATGGCATCACAACATAACTCTACGACTCAAGTATTTATTCATTAGGCTCCGAGGAGCGAGATATTACAAACATGGGTCTCATGACCCAACATTCAGAGCATACAAGTCAAAGCACATGCGGAAGCTTAACATGTCTGGGTACAGACATCTATAAATGAAAAAGGCTAAGAAGCCTGACTATCTACCAGATCCTGCCGAGGGCACAAGATCGTAGCTGAGGTATCAAGCTAAACGTCGAAGTCCACACAGAACTACTAGCGAGACTGACGTCTCTCTACAAAAACATAAAATAGGCAAACGTGAGTACAAATGTACCCAGCAAGACTTACATCAGAACTAACTACATATGCTTCGGTATCAATAAAGAGGTGGTGGAGTTTAACTGCAGCAAGCCAGCTTTGACTCAGTGGCTAACCTAAACTATGACTGCAAGTAACTCTTTTGAGGTGGCGCACACGAGTCCACATATTCACCATATCAATACACCACTATGGATCCGCTCCCGTCTCCCTACGAGAACGCCATCCATAGCACTCACGCTTATCTTGCGCATTTTAGAGTATCCACTTTCACTTGTCTATGAACTGTTATAGGCAACCCAGAAGTCCATTACCGCGGACACGGCTATTCGAATAGATGATGTTAACCCTGCAGGGGTGTACTTCTTCACACACGCTCTCACCACTTATCGTCGTTTACACAACATGTACTCGGCAACCTTCAAGCGGAAGCCCAGCGAGGGTGTCGGCCACGGCCTACCTAAACACTCAAGTCTCTAGTCCAGGTTTATCGCATATTCAGGTTCCATCCGCAGGGAGTCCGGCCGAGGTTTCCACATACGGCCCCGAACGATGTGTACAGGGTTCCGAGACACCAAACGGGCGCCCGGCTGGCCCGGCCACGTGCCTACCGCAACACAGCCCACCCCTACGGTCAGTGCTGCGTGCGGCCCCCAGCATACTACAAACACCAGAAACTACTTTGCAACTCCTGGACAGAGGACAAGGGTGATCAAGAAGCCGAGAGAGTCAATTAAGGATCCCAATGTGTGGTAGTAACTATTTCATGGATCACAAACTCAAAACTCAGTTCCTGAGGACGGCTTCAATGAGACAACCCACCATGTACTCCTACATGGCCTCTCACCAATAACTTTACCAAATCGTGTTCACACACTTAGCTCACACACAGTAGGACATGTTCAACACCATTCCAATTCATTCCCGATGAATCAGACCCGACTCAACTCTAAGCAGTAGCAGGCATGACAAACAAGCATGAATGAGTAGGCACATCAGGGCTCAAACAACTCCTACTCATGCTAGTGGGTTTCACCTATTTACTGTGGCAATGACAGGTCATGCAGAGGAAAGGGGTTCAACTACCGCAGCATGTAACAGTTGAGACGTTGTTGTCCTAATGCAGTAAAAGAGGGCACGAGCGAGAGAGTGGGATTATATCAGAATGAACAAGGGGGTTTTGCTTGCCTGGCACTCCTGAAGATAATATAGCTCTACATCGGTGTCATCGAATTCATCGTCGGAACCACGTCTATCGAGAGGGGACAAATACCAGCAAAACAAAGAGGCACACAATCAATGCAATGCAACAATTATGATGCATGGTAATGTGACATGGCAATATGCTGTTGATTGAGCTAATGCAACTAGCAACAAGTTAAATGGAGTTGGTTTGAACCCTAGGTTCAAATTCAAACTCCACATGTGGTTATTTAAATGCCATTTAATTGAATTTTCCTAAACAGTAGTCATAAGTTGTTCTAATGAAAATGATACAGATGGATAGATTGGATTTTTCTGATAATTTTTCATATATAATTTATTTCATTTGGAGTTACGGTTGAATTACTATGATTTTTAGAAGTTTAAACTGTTTTCTGGAATTTCCTGGGTTATAAAAACGCCAGAAAACATTTACTGCGTCAGCATGACGACAGCACTGCGTCAGTGTAACACCCTCGATGCAGCTATATCTCCCACGTGTCGAAGCACGACTTAGAGGCATAACCACATTGAAAGCAATGTCGCAAGTGAGGTAATCTTCACACAACCCATGTAATACATAAGGGAAAGAGATACATAGTTGGCTTACAATCGCCACTTCACACAAATACAGGAATAAAACATTACATCATACAGTTACAATCAGGGCCCGACTACGGAGCCAAAATAAAGAAGAAACCCCAAAAGCGACAAAGGACCAAGATCGACCCCAACTGGGCTCCACTACTGATCGACTAGAACGAAACAACACAAAGGAAAAGATCTTCATCGAACTCCTCCTTGAGCTCGGATTGCGTCACCTGCACGGTTTCATCGGCACCTGCAAACTGGTTTGGAAGTATCTGGTGAGTCACGAGGACTCAGCAATCTCACACCCGCGAGATCAAGACTATTTAAGCTTAAAGGTAGGACAGGGTAGTGAGGTGGAGCTGCAGCAAGCGGCTAGCATATATGGTGGCTAACATACGCAAAAGAGAGCGAGAAGAGAAGGCAAAGCACGGTCGAACAACTATGACCAATAAGTGATCCTGAACTACTTACGTCAAACATAACTCCAACAATCGTGTTCACTTCCCGGACCCCGCCGAGAAGAGACTATCACGGTTACACACGCGGTTGGTGTATTATTAATTAAGATCAACTTCGGGTTCTCTACAACCGGACGTTAACAAATTCCCATCTGCCACATAACCACGGGCACGGCTTTCGAAAGTTCAAAACCCTGCAGGGGTGTCCCAACTTAGCCCATGATAAGCTCTCGCGATCAACGAAGGATATTCCTTCTCCCCGGGAAGACCCGATCAGTCTCGGAATCCCGGCTACAAGACATCTAGACAGTAATAAAACAAGTCCAGCAAAACCGCCCGATGCGCCGACATCCTGATAGGAGCTGCACATATCTCGTTCTCAGGGCAACACCGGATAAGTCAAGCTACGAGTAAAACCAAGCCTCAAGTTTCCTTGAGGGGGCCCCGCAGGCTGCTCGGTTCGAACCAGCACTTAGAAGGAAGCACTGGCCCGGGGGGGCTAAATAAAGATGACCCTCGGGTTAGCTACTCCCAAGGGAAAAGTATAGGTGGTAGGCAAATGGTAAAACCAATGTTGGGCCTGCTGGAAAAGTCTTATTCAAAGCGAACTGTCAAGGGGGTCCCATAAATCACCCGACCGCGTTAGGGACGCAAAATCCGGGAACATAACACCGATATGACGGAAACTAGGGCGGCAAGAGTGGAACAAAACACCAGGCATAAGGCCGAGCCTTCCACCCTTTACCAAGTATATAGATGCGTTAATTAAATAAGATATATTGCGATATCCCAACAAGTAAACATGTTCCAAGCAAGGAACAACATCTCCATGTTCCAACAAGGAACAAACTTCATCTTCACCTGCAACTAACAACGCTATAAGAGGGGCTGAGCAAAGCGGTAACATAGCCAAACAACGGTTTGCTAGGACAAGGTGGGTTAGCGGCTTGGTTTCACAATATGGGAGGCATGATAAGCAAGTGGTAGGTATCGCAGCATAGGCATAGCAAAAGAGCGAGCAATCTAGCAAGCAAAGATAGAAGTGATTTCGAGGGTATGGTCATCTTGCCTGAGATCCCGCAAGGAAGAAGAACGAGTCCATGAAGAAGACAAACGGACGAAGACGAATGAATCCTCACAATCGCAACGTTATCGGAACTAACCCGAAGAAGCAACACCGGAAAGAAGCAAAACAACAAAGTAAACAACCAACACATAAACATGGCATGATATGCGAGATGTGATATGCAATGCATATGCATGTTTCGGAAGGAAAAGATGAACAAGGCATAATCTTGGCAAACCAAGTATTCCACTGGATAGATGAGGTGATTTCGGTTGAAATCGATATAAAGATCACCGGAATCGGATGCACGGTTTGCAAATGACAAGCAAAACAAGAATGACAAGAATCTGCCATTAACAGCATGATGCTACTTAGCAAGCAACAAGAAATTAAGCTACTGCACCCAAACATATCAACAAAGCATATGACAGTAAACTACTCAAGATGCTCGACAAAAGATGAACACTGAGCTATGGTTAATTCACATCACAACAGGTTCAAACGAGCATGGCAAAATGCAAAAGATAACAGGTTCACAGACTTAGTGAAAATATCAACATAGCAGAAACTAACATCAGGATGACATGTTCAGAGCAATGGAACAACATGCTACAGGTTCAGAACATAGCAAAGAAAGGCATTACATGAATCTACTCAAAGCACTTGACAAAAGTCCCTTACTGACCATAAGCGAAAAAGGATCATAAAATATGATTACACCCATGTCAATTAAGCAAGTTTCGTTACAGGTTTCAGACTCAGCAGAAAACTGGACATGGCAAAAAAACAGATAACGAGTAGGCATGTTCGTGAGCTCGATGCACTCACTACATGGCATTACATGATAAACTAAGCATACATACATCAAGAAGACATGACATAGTAACTAAACATGGCAAGAATAACATCATATCATGCAAGGGTCAACTACACCAAGCTTGGCAAAATCGAATAACACGTAAACAATCTGCCAGCAACATTTTGTAGCAAAAGTAGAGCTCGATTGACTCAAGCTATGGCACTCCATAAATACCAACAAAGACATGGATGGATATAGAGAAAATAATCAAGTTCAAAACACCCTTACTGATCATGCTCAAATTATGCATAGATCTCTCAGAAACAACATGAACACATGGCATGAAAATAACAGCAGTCAGGGACTTAGTGAAATTACTAAGTCTCTGAAATCAGCAACATCAAGTACCCTAGTTTGCATGCTTGTGCTAGTCACCACATAGATCAAAAAAATACATGGCAAAATTATCTAGAAAGGTAACATGGCATATTACAAAACTCATGTAGGACTCAACTTCATAGGAGGTACACATCAATCATGGAAAATATGACAAAAGTGCATGTTCAGATAAGATCCAGCAACTAACATCAACTAGCCCTCTTCTAACAGCATTTCGGGCATCAAGATGACCTCAAATGAAAATGATGCAATGGAATTAAATGATGTACTCTTCGAGGAGAACAATTTGACATATCATACGCATGAAACGGAGCTACGTGCAGAGAGTTATGGCATGGCAAAGTATGCAACATGGGATGAATATGCCAGGGACTTAGACGAAAAATCACCTTCGGATCTAGGGTTTCGGGCGCGGATTACGAGGACCGCCGGGATCTCTCGCCGGAGTTGAGGGAGGAGACGCCGGAGAGTGCCGGGGTCGAGAGGGGGCGCCGGATCCGGGACAGCACGGTCCCCGGAGGCGGCGGCGGCCACGGGCGACGGCGGGGGCGAGCGGTGGCGGGGAGAGGCGGTGCGCGGCGCGGCACGGTGGTGGCGGCGCGGCAGCGGATCGGCTCGGGGCGCGGCCCAGCGCGGCGATGGCGGCGGGGCGCCGTGGCGGAGGAGCGCCGTGGCGGCGGGCTCCGGGCGGCGAGATGGCGGTGCGACGGCGGCGGGAGCGGGCGCGTGGGGCGCGGGCCAAACGGCGGCGAGCGGCGCGGGCTCGCGCGGCGCGGGCGGTCCGGCCACGGGCCGCGGCGGGCTGCGGCGGGCACGGCGAATGAGGAGGCGACACGTGGCGGCGGAGCTGAGGTGGCGGCCTCCGATTCGTCGGAGCAACGTGGCGGCGGGGGTGGACATGTCCGGATGGCTGCGGACATGTCCGGCGGCGCGCGGGGAGCGGGGCTAGGGTTTGGACTGCGGAAAAAATCCGAGGGAAGCACATATTTATAGGTAGAGGGGGCTAGGAAGCTCCAAATGGAGTGCGGTTTTCGGCCACGCGATTGTGATCGAACGACCGAGATGATGGAAGGGACTTAGATGGGTTTTGGGCCACTTTGGAAGGGGTGTTGGGCTGCACCAAAAGAGGCCTTTGCGGATACCCAGTTAACCGTTGGAGTATCAAACAGACTCCGATTGACCCGAAACTTGACAGGCGGTCTACCGGTGCTATACCAAGGCCACATGTCAAACCTCGGTCCAATCCGAGAGGGTTTAATACCCGCTCACGGAAAAAGGTAAAAGGGGACGCCGGGGAACAACGGAGCGCCGGATTGCAAAACGGACAACGGGGAAAATGCTCGGATGCATGAGACGAACACGTATGCGAATGCGATGCACATGATGACATGATATGAAATGCAGATGATGACATGGCAAAGAGCGACACGCAAGCACATGACATGGCAACGACGACGAATAACTGATGGACACCTGGCGCAACGGATCCGGGGCGTTACAACACTCCACCACTACGAGAGGATCTCGTCCCGAGATCTAGAATGGCACCGGAGGGGAAAACAGAAGAGAAAGATAAGAGGTAAAGCGAAGTTGCTTCTTAGACAAAAGAGTGAAACCAAAGAGCCTTGGGAGGTTGAAAATTTGAAAGAACGAATACAACAGGGATGAACAAGTCGAAAACACTCCGTTAGAAAAGAGGGACAAGGGATACGACAAGCATCAAGAGGTTAAGTGACAATGTAGATATTGAAACCACTCTAGTTAAAACAAGATAGAGAAAGAATACCAATGATATAATTTGGGCAGCACTCCGACTGTAAATGGAGGAATTGAACATGATCTTGACAAGACAAGATGATGAGTGAAAAGAGCAATGTCACAATGCCTCCGGAAGAAGGAATAGAAAATAGCTCATTGGAATAAAAGAATGGAGAAGAAAATGATAACTTCTACCACAATTGAATTTGGAAAGCACCCTTCCAAGAAGGTTATAGCGGAATTGTTGGAAAACCAACAATGAAAAGATAAGATCCTCGTGGGCTTATTGAGACATCTCAAAACTTGAGGTGAACTTCTGCCACTAATGAAAACAAATGATTGGACTAATATCAACAAGGAGACGAGAAAAGCTTACTTCACCGGGAGGACAAACGAAGAACTTGGGTCATTTATGAGCACCATAAATAGCAACAATCCTTAGGGAAGGCTTTAGGTGAAATATCCCAAGATAACTCCAATGAAGAGATAGATTGGTTGAAAAGATCTCTTGAACGAAGAGAAAATGATGGATTTAAATATCTCATTCTTAACAACATGTGAATCATAAGACATGACCTCAAATCATCAAGAATGACATAATACCACCTCAAAAGATAAGGTCGAAAGAATTGCACTTTAAAATGCAAGATAAAGACTGCTTGAACTCTTCTGAAAAGAATCTCGATGAACACTTCGAGAAGGAATTAAAACTTTGATGAACCACCATGTAGAGCCTCCATGAAGAACTCCGGTAATAAAAGAATGATCACAAAGAAATGTAGGATGAAAAGAATAAGATTGAAGCCTTGCAATGATTAGATGGATCTCCGTGGTGATATAACTGTGAGAGCTTGGAACTCCGGAAAAGAAAGATGAGCAATTGAAACCAAGAATTTTGATGGACTTCCGGAATAAGGAATGGAATTTACTCGATGAAACAAGAATAAGAATTACACTATGCTCATCCTTCACCAATTAAATTGATGGCAAGCAATGGATTTGGCATACTACTTATTCTCATATAAAAGATTAAGATAGGTATGGCGCAAACTTGAGAAGGACTTCAATGAACCACCGGTAACAACGAAAGAGAATTTGGAAAGAATGGATGAATTGATATGATAACAACGGAAGTGAATTTTTGAACGAACCACCATAAAAATTGAAAATGAACAAGAAAAGATAAGGAAGCACCGGGAAGAATTAGAAAAATGAACGAAGATACTTGAGAGAATTTAGCTATAAGATTATGAAGAGATCATGAACTGATTAGAGAATATTGAATGATGCACCGATAAGATTTGGATAACGATAGACGAAGCTGAGAATGAATAATTCTGAGATGATGGGCTCCGGAGAGTCAAACTGAAAAGACTTCTGAAATGCTCCGGATGGGTGAAAAGAATTCTCACAATCGAAACAATTATGAGATGATGGCAACATGCTAGAATAATGAGTCTTGAAGAGAATGGACCAGATTTAAGAGAAACTCTTCTTCGGTCTTCAACTGTTGAGAATGATGATGAGAAACACCACCATGAATTGTTGAGGCACTCCGGAATGAAATTAGAAAGGTTGAACCAACGATGAAAGAATTTGGAAGATCTTGGAGAAAGACATATGACTGATGAAACTTCATTCTTACGTCAAACTTCGAAAAGAATTTGAGAATAACTTCGGGATAATTAGAAGAGTCAGGTAAGATCCTGGAAAAAGACCTGTGGGTTAGGGCCCACTCAAAAGAATGGTTAAACGATTTCTTGAAAAGAGAGATTGCACTGGTTGAATTAAATGGCTTGAATGAGATAGCATCCTGAAAGAAATTGAGTGAATTGAGAAAGGAAACTTGAATCTTCTGAGATAACTTCATTACTCCGGAATAAATGAATAGCGAGAGTTGAATGATTAAGAGATGCACCGGTACGAGAAAACATTAGAAACGAGGACAAGAATATGATCGATAAAGCTTGAATTGGAACCATCGGAGAAGAAAAGAATGACGAATGATGAACTTGAAACTCCTGACCATCTTCATGACAATCACCGGATGAGAACATTGAAAGAAAAGAATGGAGAGACTTCCCATCAATAAAAAGGGATACTTGATTGAGAAATCTGAGTCCTTGAAGAATTAAGGGTGGGGGCGGGAAAAACAAAGACAACTTGGAACGGATGAAGCGGATACCGTTGCAAAGAACTGATAAATGATCTGGCATAAATTGAACGAATATGATGAACTTGAAGGGAAGCACACCGGTTGAAAAAGGATTGACATGACAACCTCAATGATCAAGAAGGATTGGTATCCACATAGGAATATGAGAACACCACTTGGAAAAGGTATGGAATCAACATTTGACATTGAAGCAACTCGAATACCACAAAACAAAACCAAAACAAAGGATTGGCTCGCAGAATAAGCCGGAAACAAACATATGATAGATCCCATATCGTATCATGTGTCTGTTGGAAAGATATCCTACGAGATACTTGAATTCCCACTTATAAACTCCCGAAACTTTCTGGTTATGCAATCAGGTGTTGGGGATACAGGGGACATAAAATATATCACCCAAACTAACAATACCTAGATCCAGCTGTATCCATCCTTCAACACATAACCACGAAATTCTCGGAAATCATCTACCTCAACCTTCGAAAAACATCTGTTATACGAGTCATGGAAATACTCCCGCACTCGCCTCAGTACTGGGCTATCAGGGTTATCTCACCAACAACTGTACAAAAGAGATTTTCGATGTCGGCGTACTAAACTCAGGTATTCCAGAACTGCAACGATAAAATTATGGCGACAACACCTCGGAGCTCAACTCCCCGGGACACCTCCACTAAAAACCCCTGCTGACGGGAGGCAACCAAGACAATGTTGTCATCATAAAACCATCGGAACGATTCCAAGATACCCGCGTGATCCTAAATTTTTTTTAGTGAAATTTGAGAAGAGAAGAGTCAAAACTCTACGTCAGGATGCCTTACCAGAACGATGAGGAGACTGGGAAGTAAAAAGAATTCCTAAACTCTCCGATATATAATTCCTAAATGACTCAATACATTTTTCTAGACACAACTCGGCCACTAAAAATGGTCAATCAGTGGGGGCTCCTAAGGTCGGGGAAGGCTCTGATTACCAACTTGTAACGCCCTCAATGCGGTTATGCCTCTAAGTCGTGCTTCGACACGTGGGAGATATAGCCGCATCGAGGGCGTTACAGTCAGCAGGTCAACTGGGTTGACCCAGGTCAAACCTGACGTGTGGGTTCCACACGTCAGTGACACATGGACTAATCCCAGTCAAAACCTGCGCTAACAGGGGTTTGACCAATGGTGGGGCCTGCTGTTAGCGGATAATAGGGGCGTTTAGCTGGCAGGGTTAGCGCTAATGACGGCCACGTCGGCAGTCGCCGGAGCCTGGCCAGCGGCGACAAAAACAACGGCGGCGCGGCTCGGATTTGAGCTGCGGGCGGTGGTTTGGCACGCTGAGCGCACCGGGGAGGAGCTCTTGCTCGTCCGCATCCAATGGACCGGACGGGAGGCTGTGGGGTGGCCGGAAGCAGCGCCGGTGTTGAGGTTAGCGGCGGCCGGAGCTACGGGTTTGACGGGTTCGGCACTACGGTGATCCATAGGACGAGTTGGTGAGTTCTACAACTTCTTGGGAAGGCTCTGAGCACATTGGTGTGCTCATACGCGAGCTGCAACGACTATGGCCACGACTGCGCCATTGCCGGCGGCGAGGAGCTTCGGTCATGGTTGGGGATCGGGGCTAGAGCACGCGAGGGACGACGGGGCAAGGGGGAATCGGGTCAACGGCTCACCGCGGAGCTGCAGGGGTGGTTAGCGGGCTCGGGGACGCGGAGACAGCGGCGAACCAACGGGCGCGGCCTTCGGCGACCGAGGAGGAAGAAGGTGGAGTAGCCGGTGATGCAGGTCGTCCCAGCACTTGGGGCCAGGGTGGGGCGAAGCAGCGGTCGTCTGTGGTTCTTGCGGACTCAGAGTGGCGGTGAGGGGAGCACGATGGGCGCGTCTATGGCGGCAGCGAGCTCAAGCACGCGTCGGCCATGGCGTCAGGGGGTGAAGGAGAGAACAGAGTGGGGAGGGGTCCAGGGGAGAGGGGAACGATGCAGGGGGTGCGTGGCGACGTTCCGGGCGCGTCGAGGAGTAGCCAGGCAGGCAGGGAGGGAGGAGGTGGCCGGGCGCGCGGCGACCACGCGCCCAATCCTTCTGGCGCGAGCTGGAAGAAGACAAGGGGAGGAGGTGGGCTGGGCCAACAACAATGGGCCGCAGCTGAGCTGCTAGATGGCCTGCGTCAGGTAAGTCCACTCTCTCTCTCTCTCTTTACTAATTTGTTATGCTTTTCTATTTTTGTTATTTTGTTTTGATTTAGTTTATAACCCAAATCATTTTAATAAATCCTGGAAATAATTGTGGGCATTAAATGAATTATTACAGAGGCCCTTAACTATTTTCAGAATTATTTGGAGCATTTAAAAAAATATTAATAATATTTAAATGCCCCAATTCAAATACAATATGGATTATTCAAAAATCCAGAATGGCCTAAAATTATGTGCATCATTTTTGGCAGAGGTTTTCACCTTTATCAAAAATAATGAACTTTTCTAAAGGGCATTCTGCGTTCATTGAAAATATTTTTATTTTGATCCTAATTGTATTTCATTTAGTGCTAGGGCTTGTCATCACCATTTCAAATATCAAACAAATATAGACATGATGCATGGATGCTTATGAAACTAATTGCAATCAAATTCTAGGGCTGTGACAAGACGATCTTCACAGGCGTTCGCCTTCTTCACAGGCTCAGGGCCTTTTCCAAAAAGAGACGATCTTCACAGGCGTTCGCCTTCTTCACAGGCTCAGGGCCTTTTCCAAAAAGAGATGATCTTCACAGGCGTTCGCCTTCTTTACAGGCTCAGGGCCTTTTCCAAAAAGAGACGATCTTCACAGGCGTTCGCCTTCTTCACAGGCTCAGGGCCTTTTAGGGGTAGAACCTCCAGAGGTGCTGGATGTTCCACGCGTTCTGGATCGGCTCCCCCTCTTGAGTCTCCAAGCGCACGGAGCCAGGCCTGGAAACATGAACAACCTTGAACGGGCCCTCCCACATGGGAGAGAGCTTGTGCAGCCCTTCCCTGGAGAGGACCCGCCTGAGTACGAGGTCTCCTACCTCGAGGGTCCTGGGGCGAATGTTGCGGCAGTGATATCGTCGTAGCGCCTGTTGGTACCTTGCCGCTCGCAGCGCGGCTTCCCGGCGGCGTTCCTCCCCCAGCACGAGGTCCATCCCCCGCATGGCGTCCTGCTGCGCCTCGTCGAACGCCAGGACCCGCGCGGAGCGACGCCTGACCTCGTGAGGAAGGACTGCTTCGGCTCCATAGACCAGGAAGAACGGGTTTTCCTCGGTTGGTTTGGTCGCGGTTGTGCGGATGGACCACAGCACGGATTGGAGCTCGTCGTACCAACCCCTGCCGCAGGCCTCCAGCTTCTTCTTGAACGTTCTGGTCTTGAGGCCTCTCAGGACCTCCGCGTTGGCCTATTCGGCTTGCCCATTGCTTCGTGGGTGTGCCACCGAAGCGTAGCATATCTGCGTTCCAAGGTTAGCACAGTATGTTTTGAAGAGATTACTGGTGAACTGTGAACCGTTGTCTGTGATGATGCGGTTCGGCACCCCGAACTGGCTCACGATACCCCTGATAAACTTGACCGCAGAGCCCGCGGGGATGGTACGGACAGCCTCCACCTCTGCCCACTTGGTGAACTTGTCAATGGCGACGTAGAGGTAACGGTAGCCCCCTGGCGCCCGAGGGAACGGGCCCAGAATATCCAACCCCCAAACTGCGAATGGCCACGAGAGGGGTATAGTCTGCAGGCTCCCCGCTGGTTGATGGATCTGCTTGGAATGGAACTGGCAGGCCTCACAAGCCTTTACCAATTTGATTGCGTCGTTGAGCGCGGTGGGCCAATAGAACCCACTATGGAATGCTTTGCCGACGAGGGTTCGTGATGATGAGTGGTGTCCGCAGTCTCCGCCGTGTATGTCCCCCAGTAGTTCCCTTCCTTGCTCCCTGGAGATGCAGCGCAGAGATACGTCGTTGGGTCGCTTCCGGTAGAGTTCTCCGTCTCTGATGTAGTATGACGTGGCCTGCCGCACCACACGTTCTGCTTCCTCCTCCTTCTCTGGCAGGGCCCCATGTGTAAGGTAATTCCGGAGCTCTGTGATCCAGCATTCCTCCTGAGGTTCCATCGTCAGGAGCAAGCGTGCTCCTGAGGGCGGTCCGCAGGCCGGGGCTCCCGAGGCTAGCGGCTGTGGGAGCTCCTCTCGAGGCTGAGCCGTGCTTGATAGCGTTGGCTGCGCGAAGGCTTGAAGAGCCGCTCTTCGAAGACGCCGGGCTCCTGCGGTAGCCGCCTGGACGCCTGTCCGGCTATGTCGTCAGCTTCCTGGTTGGTTCCACGGGGCACGTGCTTCAGCTCCAGCCCCCAGAACTGCTTTTCGATCCTGCGGACCTCCGCCAGGTAGGCCTCCATATGCTCATCCTTCGTCTCGTACACCTTATTGGAGAAGTTGACTAGGAGCTGCGAGTCGCCTTTGACGGTGAGGCGCTTCACTCCCAGGGCCGCTGCGGCCTTCAACCCGGCTATCAGTCCCTCATATTCTGCTATGTTGTTGGAGACCTTTTCTCCTTGCTGGAAACAGAGTTATACTGCATAGTAAAGCTTATCCTGAGTGGGTGATATCAGCACCGCACCAGCCCCCGCGCCGTGCCTGGAGAATGCCCCGTCGAAGTACATGACCCAGCCTTCTGGCGCCTCACTCCCTGGGGAGAGGGAACGATCCTCGTTGTCCTTGAGGCCTGGCGCCTCTGTCCATTTCGCCACGAAATTCGCCAATGCGGCTCCTTTGATGACCCTAGTTGTGCTGAACTCGAGCTGAAACGCCTGCAGCTCTATGTTCCATTCAGCGACCCTTCCGGCCGAGTTAGGGCTCCTGAGCACCCTCTCTAGGGGGTACGATGAGACGACCTTGATTGGGTGAGCTTGGAAGTAGTGACGCAGCCTGCGCAAGGCCACTAGCAGCGCGAGGAGGAGCTTCTAAGGCATCGGGTATCGTGCCCTCGCGTCCCGTAGCACCGTGCTAACGAAGTAGACCGGGTGCTCAACAAGGCTGAGGGCATCTTGGGTCGCGGCGCCCTCGGGAGGTGAGGGCACCTCACAGGACAACGTGACCTCGGGAGGTGGACCACCCGGGCGTGCGGCCTCCCTGTCTCTGGTGCGTTCTTTGGCGGTTGATCCTCCTCATCTGCGGTTTTGGCTTCCTCGGGCTTTCCTTGTTCCCTTTTCGCCTTGCCTCGGGTTGCCGCTGCGGTCTTGACCTGGCGCTCCTCCCTAACCGCTATCAAGGCCGCGCTGGCGGAGTAGGGGGTGGCAGCGAGGTAGAGCAGCAGGGGCTCTTGAGGACGCGGAGCCACCATGACTGGGGGACTGGTTAGGTACCTCTTGAGATCCCGAAACGCCTTATCTGCCTCTTCAGTCCATTCAAAGGGCCCGTTTTTCTTCATCAGCTGAAAGAAAGGCAGCGCTCGTTCTCCCAATTTGGAGATGAAGCGCCCTAGCGCGGTCACACGCCCCGTGAGCTTCTGCATTTCTCTGAGGGTCTTTGGCGGACTCATGTCCTCGACCGCCTTGACCTTCTCGGGGTTGGCCTCGATGCCACGGTGAGATACGAGGAATCCCAAAAGCTTGCCCGAGGGAACGCCAAACACACATTTCTCCGGGTTGAGCCGCAGGTTTACTGCGTCGAGGCTCGCGAAGGTCTCCTCCAGGTCTTGTATCAGGGTCCTGGCCTCTCGAGATTTCACCACAATGTCATCAACATATGCCTCTACATTCTTCCCGAGTTGCGGGCCCAAGGTGATGTGCATCAGCCGCTGAAAAGTTGCCCCTGCGTTGCGCAGTCCAAATGGCATGCATGTATAGCAGTATACCCCGCATGGGGTCAAGAAGGCGGTCTTCTCAACGTCTTCTATCGCCATCTTGATCTGGTGATATTCGGAGAAGGCATCCAAAAAGCACAGCAGGTCGCACTCGGCGGTGGAATCGACGATCTGGTCGATGCGAGGGAGCGGGAACGGATCTTGCGGGCATGCCTTGTTGAGGTTGGTGAAGTCGACACACATGCGTTCCTTCCCCCCTTCTTGGGCACAACGACAGGGTTGGCCAACCAATCTGGGTACCGGACCTCGCAAATGACTCCAGCGGCTTCTAACTTGCGGGTCTCTTGGACGATGAAGGCCTGCTTCTCTGCGGACTGCCGCCTGGCCTTCTGCTTCAAGGGGCGCACATTTGGGCACACGTTGAGGTGGTGCTCGATGACGCCCCTGGGGATCCCTGCCAACTGATCGGGCTCCCAAGCAAACACTTTCTTGTTTGCACACAGGAACTTGACCAGGGCCTCCTCCTGCTCAGGCCCCAGGTTGGCGCCAATGGTGAAAGTGGCGCTGGAGGACCCATCCTCGTCGACGGGTATCTGCTTGGTTTCTGCCTTGTCCTGGGTGAACAACTGCTTCTTCTTGGTGGGCGCAGCCCCCTTGGGCTCAGGGGTCCCCGCGTCGGCGGGCTGTGCCGATGCCGCCGTCTTGAAGGCGAGTCTGAGTACTCGCAGGGCGTCCCCGGTGTCTCCATGCATGGTGAGGGTACCGTTGCTCCCGGGCATCTTCATGAGGTTGTACGCCGGGTGCGTGGCGGCCATGAACTGAGCCAGTGTCGGGTAGCCGAGGATGGCGTTGTAAGGGAGGCCGATGGGGGCGATGTCAAAGTCGAACAGCTCCGTGCGGAAGTTGTCGTAGGTGCCGAAGGTTACCGGGAGCCGGATCTGTCCCAAGGAGTCGGACGACCCGCCCCCGACGCCCGAGAAGGATCGGCTGGGTTGCAGCCGCTCCCGGGGTATGCAGAGGAGGTTGAAGGCCTCGACCGAGAGCACGCTGAGGCCCGCGCCGCCATCGACGAGGGTTCTTGAAGGAAATATGCCCTAGAGGCAATAATAAAGTTATTATTTATTTCCTTATATCATGATAAATGTTTATTATTCATGCTAGAATTGTATTAACTGGAAACATAATACATGTGTGAATACATAGACAAACAGAGTGTCACTAGTATGCCTCTACTTGACTAGCTCATTAATCAAAGATGGTTATGTTTCCTAGCCATGAACAAAGAGTTGTTATTTGATTAACGAGATCACATCATTAGCTGAATGATCTGATTGACATGACCCATTCCATTAGCATAGCACCCGATCGTTTAGTATGTTGCTATTGCTTTTATCCATGACTTATACATGTTCCTTTAACTATGAGATTATGCAACTCCCATTTACCGTAGGAACACTTTGTGTGCTACCAAACGTCACAACGTAACTGGGTGATTATAAAGGTGCTCTACAGGTGTCTCCGAAGGTACATATTGGGTTGGCGTATTTCGAGATTAGGATTTGTCACTCCGATTGTCGGAGAGGTATCTCAGGGCCTTCTCGGTAATGCACATCACATAAAGCCTTGCAAGCATTGCAACCAATGAGTTAGTTGCGAGATGATGTATTACAGAACGAGAAAAGAGACTTGCTGGTAACGAGATTGAACTAGGTATTGGATACCGACGATCGAATCTCGGGCAAGTAACATACCGATGACAAAGGGAACAACGTATGTTGTTATGCGGTCTGACCGATAAAGATCTTCGTAGAATATGTAGGAGCCAATATGGGCATCCAGGTCCCGCTATTGGTTATTGACCGGAGACATGTCTCGGTCATGTCTACATTGTTCTCGAACCGTAGGGTCCGCACGCTTAACGTTACGATGACAGTTATTATGAGTTTATGCATTTTGATGTAGCGAAGGAGTCCGGAGTCCCGGATGTGATCACGGACATGACGAGGAGTCTCGAAATGGTCGAGACGTAAAGAATGATATATTGGAAGCCTATGTTTGGACATCGGATGCATTCCAGGTGAAATCAGGATTTTACCGGAATACCGGGAGGGTTACCGGAACCCCCCCGGGGGCATAATGGGCCAACATGGGCCTTGGAGGAGAGGTGAGGGGGCTGCCCTCATGGGCTGCGCGCCTCCCCCCCTTCCCTAGTCCTATTAGGACTAGGAGAGGTGGGCGCCCCCTCTCTCTCTCCCCCTTGGAGATTCCTAGTCCAACTAGGATTGGGGGGGGGGGGATCCTACTCCCAGAGGGAGTAGGACTCTCCTGGCGCACCAGAGTTGGCCGGCCAGCCCCTCCCCCTTGGCTCCTTTATATACGGGGGCAGGGGGCACCCCAGAGACACACAATTGATCATTGAGATCATTCCTTAGCCGTGTGCGGTGCCCCCTTCCACCAAATTCCACCTCGATCATATCGTTGCAGTGCTTAGGCGAAGCCCTGCGCCGGTAACACATCAAGATCGTCACCACGCCGTCGTGCTGACGGAACTCTTCCTCGACGCTTTGCTGGATCGGAGCCCGGGGATCGTCATCGAGCTGAACGTGTGCCAAGAACTCGGAGGTGCCGGAGTAACGGTGCTGTGATCGGTTGGATCGCGAGGAGAACGTACGACTACTTCCTCTATGTTGTGTCAACGCTTTCGCTTCAGTCTACGAGGGTACATGGACAACACTCTCCCCTCTCGTTGCTATGCATCACCATGATCTTGCGTGTGCGTAGGAAAATTTTTGAAATTACTACGTTCCCCAACAGTGGCATCCGAGCCTAGGTTTTATGGTTTGATGTTATTTGCACGAGTAGAACACAAGTGAGTTGTGGACGATACAAGTCATACTGCCTACCAGCATGTCATACTTTGGTTCAGCGGTATTGTTGGACGAGACGATCCGGACCAACCTTACGCGTACGCTTACGCGAGACCGGTTCCCTCGACGTGCTTTGCACATAGATGGCTTGCGGAAGACTGTCTCTCCAACTTTAGTTGAACCGAGTGTGGCTATGCCCGGTCCTTGAGAAGGTTAAAACGGAGTCTATTTGACAAACTATCGTTGTGGTTTTGATGCGTAGGTAAGATGAGTTCTTGCTTAAAGCCCGTAGCAGCCACGTAAAACTTGCAACAACAAAGTAGAGGACGTCTAACTTGTTTTTGCAGGGTATGTTGTGATGTGATATGGTCAAGACATGATGCTAAATTTTATTGTATGAGATGATCATGTTTTGTAACCGAGTTATCGGCAACTGGCAGGAGCCATATGGTTGTCGCTTTATTGTATGCAATGCAATCGCGATGTAATGCTTTACTTTATTACTAAGCGGTAGTGATAGTCGTGGAAGCATAAGATTGGCGAGACGACAACGATGCTGCGATGAAGATCAAGGTGTCGCGCCGGTGACGATGATGATCATGACGGTGCTTCGAAGATGGAGATCACAAGCACAAGATGATGATGGCCATATCATATCACTTATATTGATTGCATGTGATGTTTATCCTTTTATGCATCTTATCTTGCTTTGATTGACGGTAGCATTATAAGATGATCTCTCACTAAATTATCAAGAAGTGTTCTCCCTGAGTATGCACCGTTGCGAAAGTTCTTCGTGCTGAGACACCACGTGATGATCGGGTGTGATAGGCTCTACGTTCAAATACAACGGGTGCAAAACAGTTGCACAAGCGGAATACTCAGGTTTAACTTGACGAGCCTAGCATATAACAGATATGGCCTCGGAACACGGAGACCGAAAGGTCGAGCGTGAATCATATAGTAGATATGATCAACATATTGATGTTCACCATTGAAACTACTCCATCTCACGTGATGATCGGACATGGTTTAGTTGATTTGGATCACGTGATCACTTAGAGGATTAGAGGGATGTCTATCTAAGTGGGAGTTCTTAAGTAATATGATTAATTGAACTTAAACTTATCATGAACTTAGTACCTGATAGTATCTTGCTTGTCTATGTTGTGTAGATAGATGGCTCGTGCTGTTGTTCCGTTGAATTTTAATGCGTTCCTTGAGAAAGCAAAGTTGAAAGATGATGGTAGCAATTACACGGACTGGGTCCGTAACTTGAGGATTATCCTCATTGCTGCACAGAAGAATTACGTCCTGGAAGCACCGCTGGGTGCCAGGCCTGGTGCAAGAGCTACGCCAGATGTTGTGAACGTCTGGCAAAGCAAAGCTGATGACTACTCTATAGTTCAGTGTGCCATGCTTTACGGCTTAGAACCGGGACTTCAACGACGTTTTGAACACCATGGAGCATATGAGATGTTCCAGGAGTTGAAGTTAATATTTCAAGCAAATGCCCGGATTGAGAGATATGAAGTCTCCAATAAGTTCTATAGCTGTAAAATGGAGGAGAACGGTTCTGTCAGTGAGCATATACTCAGAATGTCTGGGTATAACAATCACTTGATTCAACTGGGAGTTAATCTTCCGGATGATTGCGTCATTGACAGAATTATCCAATCACTGCCACCAAGCTACAAGAGCTTCGTGATGAACTATAATATGCAAGGGATGACCAAAACTATGCCCGAGCTCTTCGCGATGCTAAAAGCCGCGGAGGTAGAAATCAAAAAGGAGCATCAAGTGTTGATGGTTAACAAAACCACTAGTTTCAAGAAAAAGGGCAAAGGGAAGAAAAAGGGGAACTTCAAAAAGAACAGCAAGCAAGTTGCTACTCAAGAGAAGAAACCCAAGTCTAGACCTAAGCCTGAAACTGAGTGCTTCTATTGCAAGCAGACTGGTCACTGGAAGCGGAACTGCCCCAAGTATTTGGCGGATAAGAAGGATGGCAAGGTTAACAAAGGTATATATGATATACATGTTATTGATGTGTACCTTACTAATTCTCGCAGTAGCACCTGGGTATTTGATACCGGTTCTGTTGCTAATATTTGCAACTCAAAACAGGGGCTACGGATTAAGCGAAGATTGGCTAAGGACGAGGTGACGATGCGCGTGGGAAATGGTTCCAAAGTCGATGTGATCGCGGTCGGCACGCTACCTCTACATCTACCTTCGGGATTAATATTAGATCTAAATAATTGTTATTTAGTACCAGCGTTGAGCATGAACATTATATCTGGATCTTGTTTGATGCGAGACGGTTATTCATTTAAATCAGAGAATAATGGTTGTTCTATTTATATGAGTAATATCTTTTATGGTCATGCACCATTAAAGAATGGTTTATTCTTACTTAATCTCGATAGTAGTAATACACATATTCATAATGTTGAAGCCAAAAGATGCAGAGTTGATAATGATAGTGCAACTTATTTGTGGCACTGCCGTTTAGGTCATATCGGTGTAAAACGCATGAAGAAACTCCATACTGATGGACTTTTGGAACCACTTGATTATGAATCACTTGGCACTTGCGAACCGTGCCTTATGGGCAAGATGACTAAAACACCGTTCTCCGGTACTGTGGAGAGAGCAACAGATTTATTGGAAATCATACATACTGATGTATGTGGTCCAATGAATGTTGAGGCTCGTGGCGGATATCGTTATTTTCTCACCTTCACTGATGATTTAAGCAGATATGGGTATATCTACTTAATGAAACACAAGTCTGAAACATTTGAAAAGTTCAAAGAATTTCAGAGTGAAGTGGAAAATCATCGTAACAAGAAAATAAAGTTTCTACGATCTGATCGTGGAGGAGAATATTTGAGTTACGAGTTTGGTCTACATTTGAAACAATGCGGAATAGTTTCGCAACTCACGCCACCCGGAACACCACAACGTAATGGTGTGTCCGAACGTCGTAATCGTACTTTACTGGATATGGTGCGATCTATGATGTCTCTTACCGATTTACCGCTATCTTTTTGGGGTTATGCTCTAGAGACGGCCGCATTCACGTTAAATAGGGCACCATCAAAATCCGTTGAGACGACGCCTTATGAACTGTGGTTTGGCAAGAAACCAAAGTTGTCGTTTCTTAAAGTTTGGGGCTGCGATGCTTATGCGAAAAAGCTTCAACCTGATAAGCTCGAACCCAAATCGGAAAAATGTGTCTTCATAGGATACCCAAAAGAGACTATTGGGTATACCTTCTATCACAAATCCGAAGGCAAAATTTTTGTTGCTAAAGTCGGAAACTTTCTAGAGAAGGAGTTTCTCTCGAAAGAAGTGAGTGGGAGGAAAGTAGAACTTGATGAGATAACAGTATCTACTCCCTTATTGAGAAGTAGTACATCACAGAAATCTGTTTCTGTGACACCTACATCAAATAGGGAGGAAGCTAATGATAATGATCATGAAACTTCAGATCAAGTTTCTACTGAACTTCGTAGATCAACCAGAGTAAGATCCGCACCAGAGTGGTACGGTAATCCTATTTTGGAAGTCATGTTACTAGACCATGATGAACCTACGAACTATGAAGAAGCGATGGTGAGCCCAGATTCCGCAAAGTGGCTTGAGGCCATGAAATCTGAGATGAGATCCATGTATGAGAACAAAGTGTGGACTTTGGTTGACTTGCCCGATGATCGGCAAGCAATTGAGAATAAATGGATTTTTAAGAAGAAGACTGACGCTGATGGTAATGTTACTGTCTATAAAGCTCGACTTGTTGCAAAAGGTTTTCGGCAAGTTCAAGGGATTGACTACGATGAGACTTTCTCACCCGTAGCGATGCTTAAGTCTGTCCGAATCATGTTAGCAGTTGCCGCATTTTATGATTATGAAATTTGGCAAATGGATGTCAAAACTGCATTCCTGAATGGATTTCTGGAAGAAGAGTTGTATATGATGCAACCAGAAGGTTTTGTCGATCCAAAGGGAGCTAACAAAGTGTGCAAGCTCCAGCGATCCATTTATGGACTGGTGCAAGCCTCTCGGAGTTGGAATAAACGCTTTGATAGTGTGATCAAAGCATTTGGTTTTATACAGACTTTTGGAGAAGCCTGTATTTACAAGAAAGTGAGTGGGAGCTCTGTAGCATTTCTGATATTATATGTGGATGACATATTGCTGATCGGAAATAATATAGAATTTCTGGATAGCATAAAGGGATACTTGAATAAGAGTTTTTCTATGAAAGAGCTCGGTGAAGCTGCTTACATATTGGGCATTAAGATCTATAGAGATAGATCAAGACGCTTAATAGGACTTTCACAAAGCACATACCTTGACAAAGTTTTGAAAAAATTCAAAATGGATCAGGCAAAGAAAGGGTTCTTGCCTGTGGCACAAGGTGTGAAGTTGAGTAAGACTCAATGCCCGACCACCGCAGAAGATAGAGAGAAAATGAAAAATGTTCCCTATGCTTCAGCCATAGGCTCTATCATGTATGCAATGCTGTGTACCAGACCTGATGTGTGCCTTGCTGTAAGTTTAGCAGGCAGGTACCAAAGTAATCCAGGAGTGGATCACTGGACAGCGGTCAAGAACATCCTTAAGTACTTGAGAAGGACCAAGGATATGTTTCTCATTTATGGAGGTGACAAAGAGCTCGTCGTAAACGGTTACGTCAATGCAAGCTTTGACACTGATCCGGACAATTCCAAATCGCAAACCGGATACGTATTTACATTAAACGGTGGAGCTGTCAGTTGGTGCAGTTCTAAACAAAGCGTCGTGGCGGGATCTACATGTGAAGCTGAGTACATAGCCGCTTCGGAAGCAGCTAATGAAGGAGTCTGGATGAAGGAGTTCATATCCGATCTAGGTGTTGTACCTAGCGTATCGGGTCCAATGAAAATCTTTTGTGACAATACTGGTGCAATTGCCTTGGCAAAGGAATCCAGATTTCACAAAAGAACCAAACACATCAAAAGACGCTTCAACTCCATCCGGGATTTGGTCCAGGTGGGATACATAGAGATATGCAAGATACATACGGATCTGAATGTTGCAGACCCTTTGAGTAAGCCTCTTCCACGAGCAAAACATGATCAGCACCAAGACTCCATGGGTGTTAGAATCATTACTTTGTAATCTAGATTATTGACTCTAGTGCAAGTGGGAGACTGAAGGAAATATGCCCTAGAGGCAATAATAAAGTTATTATTTATTTCCTTATATCATGATAAATGTTTATTATTCATGCTAGAATTGTATTAACTGGAAACATAATACATGTGTGAATACATAGACAAACAGAGTGTCACTAGTATGCCTCTACTTGACTAGCTCATTAATCAAAGATGGTTATGTTTCCTAGCCATGAACAAAGAGTTGTTATTTGATTAACGAGATCACATCATTAGCTGAATGATCTGATTGACATGACCCATTCCATTAGCATAGCACCCGATCGTTTAGTATGTTGCTATTGCTTTTATCCATGACTTATACATGTTCCTTTAACTATGAGATTATGCAACTCCCATTTACCGTAGGAACACTTTGTGTGCTACCAAACGTCACAACGTAACTGGGTGATTATAAAGGTGCTCTACAGGTGTCTCCGAAGGTACATATTGGGTTGGCGTATTTCGAGATTAGGACTTGTCACTCCGATTGTCGGAGAGGTATCTCAGGGCCTTCTCGGTAATGCACATCACATAAAGCCTTGCAAGCATTGCAACCAATGAGTTAGTTGCGAGATGATGTATTACAGAACGAGAAAAGAGACTTGCCGGTAACGAGATTGAACTAGGTATTGGATACCGACGATCGAATCTTGGGCAAGTAACATACCGATGACAAAGGGAACAACGTATGTTGTTATGCGGTCTGACCGATAAAGATCTTCGTAGAATATGTAGGAGCCAATATGGGCATCCAGGTCCCGCTATTGGTTATTGACCGGAGACGTGTCTCGGTCATGTCTACATTGTTCTCGAACCGTAGGGTCCGCACGCTTAACGTTACGATGACAGTTATTATGAGTTTATGCATTTTGATGTACCGAAGGAGTTCGGAGTCCCGGATGTGATCACGGACATGACGAGGAGTCTCGAAATGGTCGAGACGTAAAGAATGATATATTGGAAGCCTATGTTTGGACATCGGATGCATTCCAGGTGAAATCGGGATTTTACCGGAATACCGGGAGGGTTACCGGAACCCCCCCAGGGGCATAATGGGCCAACATGGGCCTTGGAGGAGAGGTGAGAGGGCTGCGCGCCTCCCCCCCCCCTTCCCTAGTCCTATTAGGACTAGGAGAGGTGGGCGCCCCCTCTCTCTCTCCCCCTTGGAGATTCCTAGTCCAACTAGGATTGGGGGGGGGGGGAATCCTACTCCCAGAGGGAGTAGGACTCTCCTGGCGCACCAGAGTTGGCCGGCCAGCCCCTCCCCCTTGGCTCCTTTATATACGGGGGCAGGGGGCACCCCAGAGACACACAATTGATCATTGAGATCGTTCCTTAGCCGTGTGCGGTGCCCCCTTCCACCAAATTCCACCTCGATCATATCGTTGCAGTGCTTAGGCGAAGCCCTGCGCCGGTAACACATCAAGATCGTCACCACGCCGTCGTGCTGACGGAACTCTTCCTTGACACTTTGCTGGATCGGAGCACGGGGATCGTCATCGAGCTGAACGTGTGCCAAGAACTCGGAGGTGCCGGAGTAACGGTGCTGTGATCGGTTGGATCGCGAGGAGAACGTACGACTACTTCCTCTACGTTGTGTCAACGCTTCCGCTTCAGTCTACGAGGGTACGTGGACAACACTCTCCCCTCTCGTTGCTATGCATCACCATGATCTTGCGTGTGCGTAGGAAAATTTTTGAAATTACTACGTTCCCCAACAGTTTCGGTGACGGCCACCTGGCAGATGGTGGGGGTGCACAACAGGGGGAGCGCGCCCGAGCCGGCCAAGTTAGCAGGGTGGTCCTCCGAGCTGAAGGTCAGACCAATCTTGCACGCCGCCCGGTCCGGGGGAGCCCCCTGCCGCGTGGAAACGGCGCCGATCTGGCGGGCAAATGGCTTGACGTGGCGGCTTGTGGGTGGCGCCTGCGAGCCACCCAGGAGGGCCGCAACGACCGGAAGCGTCGATGTCGCGGTGCGGTCACCCCATTGCATAGGCAGGTGCCGGGGTGGTGCTTGATGCTCGCCTCCCGCTGAGCCGATGGTGGTGTTGACGGCGCGCGACGGGGGACGGCGAGGACGCCCACCAGCGAGGGCCGCTGGCATGACGCGAGCTCAATGGGCGCCGTACATGGATGCGGCAGCCGGAGGAGGACGAAGCGCGAAAGGCAGACTCCGGCGCACCCCTACCTGGCGCGCCAAATGTCGGATTCACGGGTTCCGGCAGACCCTTAAGGTTCGAACTCTGGGGTGCACGCGGAGATCGTGCCCCCTACCTCTCCGTCTCGCAAAGAACTAACTACCAGAAGAAAAACACAAGAGACACAGGGTTTATACTGGTTCGGGCCACCGTTGTGGTGTAATACCCTACTCCAGTGTGGTGGGTGGATTGCCTCTTGGGCTGATGAGGAAGAACGGTACAAGGAAGAACAGCCTCGCGAGGGTCTGTTCTTGGCTAGTGGATGAACTGCTAGGGGAGTCCGATCGCCCTTCTCTCTCTCTCTCTCTCTCTCTCTCTCTCTCTCTCTCTCTCTCTCTCTCTCTCTCTCTCTCTCTCTCTCTAGATGCCTCTACTGGTTTCCTGGTACTCGATCAGATGCCTCTCCCTGGGGGTGGCTAGTCCTATTTATAGGCAAAGGCCCTGGGCCTCTTCCCAAATATTGAGCGGGAAGGGCGCCAACAATCAGCCAATTTGAAGGGGAACATCTGGTACACTTATCCTGACTAAAGTTGGTCTCCGCCTGCCAAAGGCCCTGTGGTGACGCCGTCCTGGGCTCCATGGTGACCTCCTTCCCACCGTTGGACTGGTCTTGGTCTCGTTGCACCGAAATGGGTGCCTTTGCTTGATCCCCTCGCCTGCGCTTGCCCCCTTTGCACCAAAGAGGAAAGGGAGACGCTACGCAGGCTGGCGCCCACCTGGCACCCTTGGTCGTCATGGCTTGCGTCATGGGCACCTCACGAGGTACCCGCCTTGATCTCTCCGCCTCCTCGCGAGCCAGTCTGAGGAGGCTGTGCTTGAGGAAGCGCCGTGTCGTCCGCCTCGCGAGGCTTGGCCCCTCGCGAGGGTCTTGAGCCTTGTGTTGATGAAGATGGGCCATGCTGGGCCCCCATTTGAGCCACGCCGCAGGCCGCAGGCAGGCAAGTCTGGGGACCCCCGTTCCCAGAACGCCGACACTTAGGCCAGCGCTTATTTGGTGGAGGGGTCGGTGATTTGGGTGGAAGGTGTCGCGCTCGCGCCGACGGTCGGGGCATGTGGGATGTGGAAGGAGTAGGAGGATGGGGGTCGGGTGTGGATAACCTGCCTGGATAGGCGAGGCTGAGCAGTGTGAAGGGGGGTCGCCGGCAAGGAGGCAGCGGCACTGCAAGCAAGGAGTGAAGGTTTCAACTTCGAAAGGAAGGCGGAAAGAGGGGAAATGTGGCTTTTGGTAAGGGGGAGGGGGCGGGGAGGTAGATATTTCCGTGGAAGCCGAAAATTTGGAATCGCTTCAGCCAAAAAACTGGCGCGCAAAGTGTTATCCGACACAGTCCCTTATTCAGACACAATCCGAAGATATTTTGTGCTACATCACACTGTTGGTTATAATAAAGTGTGTGGGATCTATTTGATTTTTTGTCTTGATTTGAATTACAAAATGGGGTCACATCGGCCATGGACGGTGTTTGAATTGCTAGACCTTTTATCTGTAGTGATCATAAAAGAATTGGAATTATTCAGGGTTCATTTGGACATTTTTATGCATTAAGTGATTTACAATGCATTTATGTGCATAATTCAAATTTGAACTACATGCACATGCTCCAGTGCATATAAATTGGTTGAAAAAACAAATCTTTGTCCTTGGGTGCATGCTTAGGTCCCATGCAAGAAATGTGAATGAATGTCAAACACCCTGCCACCGTCACTCGGCCGCAAACATTGAGATACCTGGTTTTTAAATTCTACTAAATCCAAAAATCGTCTGAAATTTATGAAACTTGGCATGCTATCATGGAGCGGCATCAACATGTCGTGGTAAATTTTTTGTCCCATTTGGGTTGGTTTGGGTAAATGCTTCTCACAAACCAGAGCTTCTCACAACAAGCATGATGGTTTCGGTAGGGAACGCCCCACCTTTGGGGACAAAACGATATCCATTGCCTCTTATTGCTTTCAAAAAAATTCTCGTGTCAACATAGAACAACAGGAGTGTTGTGTTATTTTTTGTGATTTTTCAGGGTTCCTTTGGACATTTTTATGCATTAACTCAGTTTTCAATGCATTTATGTGCATAATTCAAATTTGAACTACATGCACATGCTCCAGTGTATATAAATTGGTTGCAAAATCAAATATGTGTCCTTGGGTGCATGCTTAGGTCCCATGCAAGAAATGGGAATGAATTTGAAACACCATGGCACCGTTGATTACCGGCAAAACATTGAGATGCCTGGTTTTTAAATTCTATTAAATCCAAAACTCATCTGAAATTCATGAAACTTGGCATGCTATCATGGAGCGGCATCAACATGCCGTGGTAAATTTTTTGTCCCATTTGGCGCAGGTTTGTGTATATGCTTCTCACAAACCAGAGCTTCTCACAACAAGCATGATGGTTTCGGTAGGGAACGCCCCACCTTTGGGGACGAAACAATATCCATTGCCTCTTATTGCTTTCAAAAAATTTCTCGTGTTAATATAGAACAATAGGAGTGTTGTGTGAATTATTTTGATTTTTGGAGGTTCGTTTGCAAATTTTTATGCATTAACTGAGTTTTCAATGCATTTATGTGCATAATTCAAATTTGAACTACACGCACATGCTCCAGTGCATATAAATTGGTTGCAAAATCAAATATGTGTCCTTGGGTGCATGCTTAGGTCCCATGCGAGAAATGGGAATGAATTTCAAACACCAGGGCACCGTTGATTGTTGGCAAAACATTCAGATGCCTGGTTCTATCATGGAGTGGCATCAACATGTCGTGGTAAATTTTTTGTCCCATTCAGGGCAGGTTTGGGTATATGCTTCTCACAAACCGGAGCTTCTCACAACAAGCATGATGGTTTTCGGTAGGGAACATCCCACCTTTGGGGATGAAACGATATCCATTACCTCTTATTGCTTTCAAAACATTTCCCATGTCAACATAGAACAACAGGAGTGTTGTGTGAATTTTTGTGATTTTTCGGGGTTCGTTTGGACATTTTTATGCATTGACTGAGTTTTCGATGCATTTATGTGCATAATTCAAATTTGAACTACATGCACATGCTCTAGTGCATATAAATTGGTTGAAAAATCAAATATGTTTCCTTGGGTGCATGCTTAGGTCCCATGCAAGAAATGGGAATGAATTTCAAACACTAGGGCACCCCATTGATTGCGGGCAAAACATTGAGACGCCTGGGTTTTAAATTCTAGTAAATCCAAAACTCATGTGAAATTCATGAAACTTGGCATGATATCATGGAGTGGTATCAACATGCCGTGGTAAAAATGTTGTCCCATTTGGGGCAGGTTTGGGTATATGCTTCTCACAAACCGAAGCTTCTCACAACAAGCATGATGGTTTTCGGTAGGGAACATCCCACCTTTGGGGATGAAACGATATCCATTACCTCTTATTGCTTTCAAAACATTTCCCATGTCAACATAGAACAACAGGAGTGTTGTGTGAATTTTTGTGATTTTTCGGGGTTCGTTTGGACATTTTTATGCATTGACTGAGTTTTCGATGCATTTATGTGCATAATTCAAATTTGAACTACATGCACATGCTCTAGTGCATATAAATTGGTTGAAAAATCAAATATGTTTCCTTGGGTGCATGCTTAGGTCCCATGCAAGAAATGGGAATGAATTTCAAACACTAGGGCACCCCATTGATTGCGGGCAAAACATTGAGACGCCTGGGTTTTAAATTCTAGTAAATCCAAAACTCATGTGAAATTCATGAAACTTGGCATGATATCATGGAGTGGTATCAACATGCCGTGGTAAAAATGTTGTCCCATTTGGGGCAGGTTTGGGTATATGCTTCTCACAAACCGAAGCTTCTCACAACAAGCATGATGGTTTTCGGTAGGGAACATCCCACCTTTGGGGATGAAACGATATCCATTACCTCTTATTGCTTTCAAAACATTTCCCATGTCAACATAGAACAACAGGAGTGTTGTGTGAATTTTTGTGATTTTTCGGGGTTCGTTTGGACATTTTTATGCATTGACTGAGTTTTCGATGCATTTATGTGCATAATTCAAATTTGAACTACATGCACATGCTCTAGTGCATATAAATTGGTTGAAAAATCAAATATGTTTCCTTGGGTGCATGCTTAGGTCCCATGCAAGAAATGGGAATGAATTTCAAACACTAGGGCACCCCATTGATTGCGGGCAAAACATTGAGACGCCTGGGTTTTAAATTCTAGTAAATCCAAAACTCATGTGAAATTCATGAAACTTGGCATGATATCATGGAGTGGTATCAACATGCCGTGGTAAAAATGTTGTCCCATTTGGGGCAGGTTTGGGTATATGCTTCTCACAAACCGAAGCTTCTCACAACAAGCATGATGGTTTTCGGTAGGGAACGTCCCACCTTTGGGGACGAAACGATATCCATTGCCTCTTATTGCTTTCAATTTTTTTCTCATGTCAACATAGAACAACAGGAGTGTTGTGTCAATTTTTGTGATTTTCAGGGTTCGTTTGGACATTTTTATGCATTAACTGAGTTTTCAATGCATTTATGTGCATAATTCAAATTTGAACTACACGCACAAGCTCCAGTGCATATAAATTTGTTGAAAAATCAAATCTGTGTCCTTGGGTGCATGCTTAGGTCCCATGCAAGAAATGTGAATGAATTTCAAACACCAGGGCACCGTTGATTGCCAGCAAAACATTGAGATGCCTGGTTTTCAAATTCTATTAAATCCAAAACTCGTTTGAAATTCATGAAACTTGGCATGATATCATGGAGCGGCATCAACATGTCGTGGTAAAAATTTTGTCCCATTTAGGGCAGGTTTGGGTGTATGCTTCTCACAAACCAAAGCTTCTCACAACAAGCATGATGGTTTTCGGTAGGGAACGTCCCACCTTTGGGGACGAAACGATATCCATTGACTCTTATTGCTTTCAAATTTTTTCTCATGTCAACATAGAACAGCAGGAGTGTTGTGTGAATTTTTGTGATTTTTCGGGGTTCGTTTGGACATTTTTATGCATTAACTGAGTTTTCAATGAATTTATGTGCATAATTCAAATTTGAACTACATGCACATGCTCCAGTGCATATAAATTTGTTGAAAAATCAAATATGTGTCCTTGGGTGCATGCTTAGGTCCCATGCAAGAAATGGGAATGAATTTCAAACACCAGAGCACCGTTGATTACCAGCAAAACATTGAGATGCCTGGTTTTTAAATTCTAGTAAGTCCAAAACTCGTCTGAAATTCATGGAACTTGGCATGCTATCATGGAGCGGCATCAACATGTCGTGGTAAATTTTTTGTCCCATTTGGGGCAGGTTTGGGTATATGCTTCTCACAAACTGGAGCTTCTCACAACAAGCATGATGGTTTTCGGTAGGGAACGTCCCACCTTTGGGGACGAAACGATATCCATTGCCTCTTATTGCTTTCAGTTTTTTTTCTCGTGTCAACATAGAGCAACAGGAGTGTTGTGTGAATTTTTGTGATTTTTCGGGGTTCGTCTGGACATTTTTTTGCATTAACTGAGTTTTCAATGCATTTATGTGCATAATACAAATTTGAACTGCATGCACATGCTCCAGTGCATATAAATTGGTTGAAAAATCAAATCTGTGTCCATGGGTGCATGCTTAGGTCCCATGCAAGAAATGAGAATGACTTTCAAACACCAGAGCACTATTGATTGCTGGCAAAACGTTGAGATACTTTGTTTTAAATTCTAGTAAATCTAAAACTCGTCTGAAATTCATGAAACTTGGCATGCTATCATGGAAGGGCACCCGACATGTTGTGGTATTTTTTGTGTCCATTTTGAGAGAAGGCGCACTCGAATAATCATAGCCAACAAAGGCGTTTTGAAAAAATAGCTGCCACTTTAGTATCTCAAACATTTGTATAATTCAAACTGTGTGCGTTTGGTTAACCATTCACGTGACGCCACGTGTATTGGTTTTAATGGCTATTGGAGGTGCCGTATGGATAGCTGCTTGACTGAATGAGAGGTGTGCGAGCGCAGGCTCACCGGGAAGCGTACAAGCTATTCAACACAGGATATGTGCATCTGTTCAACGCAAATGGTTCAGTTTATGGTATGCAAATTAAAGCCAGACTTCGGCGCTAAGCCAAGAGACACTGCGATTTATCAAAATATGTAGCTAAAAATTAATAGCACTATGTATTTTTGCAACTTAAATTCAGTAATTAAGCATAGATTTCATTCATACTAGAGATTAAGCAGTCGTTCTCACCGGGAAGCGAGACAGCCTTGGACCGCCGCCCGCCTCGCTCCCATTGGTCTATATTAATGGCGCCGTCGAGCGGCCGCACCGCCCATCCTCGCCACACACACAATTCCTCTCTCTCCGTCCGCATCCTCGACGCCGCTCTGAGTCCTCAAAGCCGCCAGTGTACGAGGATGCCGCCGAAGCGCCCCATCGGAGGGAGTGGCGATGCCGGGGCTGCTGAAGCACCGGAGCACTGCGTGAATATGGAGATAGAGGTTTCCGTCCCCGCCGACAAGGTGGAGAACGAGGCTGCCAACAAGCAGAGGCGGGTCGAGAAAGAACCGCAAGCGACTCTAGCAGGCCTAGACTTCATCAACAACCTCCCCGATGATATGTTGATAGTCATCATATCCCTCCTCCCAATCAAATATCGGGCGAGGATAGCCGCCCTTTCCCGACGGTGGTGCATCCTATGGCTCCGCACCCCTATCGACCTCCTCCATGCCCACAAGCTCTGCCATGGCTATCGCCAAAGCTTGGATGCATTCTCCCAAATCCTCGGCAGTCACCATGGCCCGATCAAAGGCCTTATCACGGGCAAGTTCCGTTGCAATGGCAAGGAACGAGCGAAGCTTGACAAGTGATTCTGATACCGCGCCATAGATCAGCTCGAGAAGCTAAGTTATAATGATGGGCATATGCGCTTGCTGCCAACGTCCGCGCTCCGCTTTGCGCCCACGCTGCGCCTCACCAAGTTCATGAACTGCCATTCCCCCCCCCCCTTAATGACGCGCCCGCTCTTTTTCTACCACGAATGAACCACCTCGAGCTCGGCGTCGTCCGCATCCCAAAGGATGACATGGAGCGCCGGCTCCGCGGCTGTACTGCACTCGAGTTCCTTCGTCTTCAGGCGATGAATTGGTCGAGTACCTTGCACATCACCTCCAGGACTCTCCGCACTATTTATGTGTGTTGCTGGTGCTGCAACGAGAGATCACAAAAGGTGGATGATACGTCTCCGTCGTATCTACTTTTCCAAACACTTTTGCCCTTGTTTTGGACTCTAACTTGCATGATTTGAATGGAACTAACCCGGACAGACGCTGTTTTTAGCAGAATTTCCATGGTGTTATTTTTGTGCAGAAATAAAAGTTCTCAGATGACCTGAAAATCAACGGAGATTATTTTTGGAATTAATAAAAAAATACTGGCGAAAGAATCAAGGCCAGGGGCCCACACCCTGTCCATGAGGGTGGGGGCGCGCCTACCCCCCTGGGCGTGCCCCCTGCCTCGTGGGCACCCTGGTGCTCCACCGACCTCAACTCCAACTCTATATATTCGTGTTCAGGGACAAAAAATCAGAGAGAAGGATTCATCACGTTTTACGATACGGAGCCGCCGCCAAGCCCTAATCTCTCTCGGCAGGGCTGGTCTGGAGTCCGTTCGGGGCTCCGTAGAGGGGAATCCGTCGCCATCGTCATCATCAACCTTCCTCCATCACCAATTTCATGATGCTCACCGCCGTGCGTGAGTAATTCCATCGTAGGCTTGCTGGACGGCGATGGGTTGGATGAGATTTATCATGTAATCGAGTTAGTTTTGTTAGGGTTTGATCCCTAGTATCCACTATGTTCTGAGATTGATGTTGCTATGACTTTGCTATGCTTAATGCTTGTCACTAGGGCTCGAGTGCCATGATTTCAGATCTGAACCTATTATGTTTTCATGAATATATGTGAGTTCTTGATCCTATCATGCAAGTCATTAGTCACCTACTATGTGTAATGATCCGGCAACCCCGAAGTGACAATAATCGGGACCACTCCCGGTGATGACTGTAGTTTGAGGAGTTCATGTATTCACTATGTGTTAATGCTTTGGTCCGGTACTCTATTAAAAGGAGAACTTAATATCCCTTAGTTTCCATTAGGACCCCGTTGCCACGGGAGGGTAGGACAAAAGATGTCATGCAAGTTCTTTTCCATAAGCACGTATGACTATATTCGGAATACATGCCTACATTACATTGATGAATTGGAGCTAATTCTGTGTCACCCTATGTTATAACTGTTGCATGAATAATCGCATCCGGCATAATTCTCCATCACCGATCCAATGCATACGAGCTTTTCATATATTGTTCTTCTCTTATTTACTTTTCCGTTGCTACTGTTACAATCACTACAAAACTATCACTGTTACTTTTGCCACCGTTCCCGTTACTTCCATACTACTTTGCTACTAAATACTTTGCTGCAGATATTAAGTTATCCAGGTGTGGTTGAATTGACAACTCAACTGTTAATACTTGAGAATATTCTTTGGCTCCCCTTGTGTCGAATAAATAAATTCGGGTTGAATACTCTACCCTCGAAAACTGTTGTGATCCCATATACTTGTGGGTTATCAAGACTATTTTCTGGCGCCGTTGCCGGGGAGCATAGCTCTATTCTTTGAGTCACTTGGGATTTATATCTGCTGATCACTATGAGGAACTTGAAAGACGAGAAAACAAAAATTTATCCCTCAACTACGAGGGGAGGTAAGGAACTGCCATCTAGCTCCGCACTTGATTCACCTTCTTTTTTGAGTAAACTTCCGACACTCAAACCTGCTTCTGCTATTAATTCTAATATGTCGCATGATATTGATGATGCCACTTCTGCTATGCATGATACTTATGATGAATCTACTTTTATGATTAATACTACTATGCCACTAGGTGAATTTCTTGATGAACAACTTGCTAGGGCTAGAGAGAAAGAAATTATTGAAACTGATAATATTGATGAAAGTGATGATGAAGATTCTCCCCCTAGATATGAATTGCCTGTTGTGCTTGAGGGTTATGTTATGGATGAAGAAACTGCTAGAGACTTTCTTGCTTGCAATGATAGGAGTGATCTTAAGAAATTATTAGTTAAGCTTAAAGAAAAATCTCTGAATGCTAGAATGAAATATGATCCTGCTTATGCTACTTCACTTATCTTTGTTACTGATAAAGATTATGATTTCTCTGTTGACACTGAGATAATTACTTTGGTTGAATCTCATCCTTTCTATGGCTATGAATCTGAAACAGTTGTGGCACATCTTACTAAATTAAATGATATAGCCACCCTGTTCACTAATGATGAGAAAACTCGCTACTATTATATCCTTAAATTATTTCCGTTCTCATTAAAGGGTGATGCTAAGATATGGTTTAATTCTCTTGATCCTGGTTGTGTACGTAGTCCCCAGGATATGATTTATTACTTCTCTGCTAAATATTTTCCTGCTCATAAGAAACAAGATGTTTTAAGGGAATATATAATTTTGTACAAATTGAAGAAGAGAGTCTCCCACAGGCTTGGGGGAGGCTTCTCCAATTACTTAATGCTTTGCCTGATCATCCTCTCAAGAAAAATGAAATACTTGATATCTTTTATACTGGACTAACCGATGCTTCCAGAGACCACCTGGATAGTTGTGCTGGTTGTGTTTTCAGGGAAAGAACTATTGATCAAGCTGAAATTCTATTGAATAATATGTTGACCAATGAAAATAATTGGACACTTCCTGAACCAACTCCTAAGCCAACTCCGGAGAAAAGGGGGATTCTATTTCTCAGTCCTGAAGATATGCAAGAGGCAAAGAAATATACGAAAGAAAAAGGTATTAGAGCTGAAGATGTTAAGAATTTACCTCCTATTGAAGAAATGCATGGTCTTAATTTGCCACCTGTTGAAGAAATACATGGTCTTGATAACCCGACACAGGTAGTAAAGGTAAACTCTCTCTATAGATATGATAAAGCTGAAATCCCTCCTGCTAAGTTTGCTAGCCAATGTTTGGATGAATTTGATAACTTTATGGTTAAGCAAGAAGATTTTAATGCTTATTTTGGTAGACAACTGAAACAGAATGCTTATATGATTGAACACTTGGGTGATTATATGTCTAGAGTTAAAGGTGAACTTAAACTCATTAGTAAACATGCTTCTATGGTTACCACTCAAGTAGAACAAGTGCTTAAAGCTCAGAATGATTTGCTCAGTGAATTAAATAATAAGAAAAATGATAATGTTGTTAGAGTTATGACTAGAGGGGGTAAGATGACTCACGAACCTTTGTATCATGAAGGTCACCCTAAGAGAATTGAGCAGGATTCTCGGAGAACTAATGTTGATGCACCTAGTCCTTCTAAAAAGAAGAAAAAGAAAAATGATAGGACTTTGCATGCTTCTAGTGAACCTGTTGTAGACACACCTCAGAATCCCAATGATATTTCTATCTCTGATGCTAAAACACAATCTGGTGATGAACATGAATCTAGTGATAATGTTAATGATGATGTTCATGTTGATGCTCAACCTAGTCATAACAATGATGTAGAGATTGAACCTGCTATTGATCTTGATAACCCACAATCAAAGAATCAACGTTATGATAAAAGAGACTTTGTTGCTAGGAAGCACAGTAAATAAAGAGAACCATGGGTTCAAAAACCCATGCCTTTTCCTCCTAAACCATCCAAGAAAAAGGATGATGAGGATTTTGAGCGCTTTGCTGAAATGAGTAGACCTATCTTCTTGCATATGCGTTTTACTAATATGCTTAAAATGAATTCTTGTGCCAAGTATATGAAAGATATTGTTACAAATAAAAGAAAGATACGGGAAGCTGAAATTTCCACCATGGTTGCTAATTATACTTTTAAAGGTGGAATACCTAAGAAACTAGGAGATCCAGGAGTACCAACTATACCATGCTCCATTAAAAGAAACTATGTTAAAACTGCTTTATGTGATCTTGGAGCCGGTGTTAGTGTTATGCCTCTCTCTTTATATCGTAGACTTGATTTGAATATTTTGACACCTACTGAAATATATTTGCAAATGGCCGATAAAGCAACAGCTATACCTGTCGGTATTTGTGAGGATGTGCCTGTTGTGGTTGCAAACGTTACTATTTTAACGGACTTTGTTATTCTTGATATTCCCGAGGACGATAGTGTGTCCATTATTCTTGGAAGACCCTTTTTTAATACTGCAGGGGCTGTTATTGATTGCAACAAAGGCAATGTCACTTTTCATGTTAATGGAAATGAGCATATGGTACACTTTCCGAGGAAACAACCTCAAGTCCACAATATCAATTCTATTGGAAAATTTTCATCGATTACTATTGGAGGTTTTGAATTTCCTCTTCCTACTGTCAAAAAGAGATATGATATTCTTATTGTTGGGGATGTGCATATCCCCGTTGAGGTAACATAGTGTTATTCGAAATTTCTCCGATTCCATGTTATTCGGAATGAGTTTGTTAACAAGACTTGATCAACCTTGTTAGTGGATTCCTTTTGATGAGCATGATATTGAAAGGATCGAGAAGAGGTGTCTAGGGGGTGGGGGTGATTAGACACTAAGTGCCAAAAGTTGCAGTTTTTAATATTCTTAAGTTTAAGTGGAGTTTAAGCACAAGTTTAACAAACACAATACATATCAAGCAAGCATGCAATGAGTATACGAGCAGCGGAAAGTAAAGCATGCAACTTGCAAGGATGTAAAGGGAAGGTTTTGGAGTATTCAAACGCAATTGGAGACACGGACGTTTTGTCGTGGTTCTGATAGGTGGTGCTATCGTACATCCACGTTGATGGAGACTTCAACCCACAGAGGGTAACGGTTGCGCGAGTCCACGGAGGGCTCCACCCACGAAGGGTCCACGAAGTAGCAACCTTGTCTATTCCATCATGGCCGTCGCCCACGAAGGACTTGCCTCACTAGCGGTAGATCTTCACGAAGTAGGCGATCTCCTTGCCCTTACAAACTCCTTGGTTCAACTCCACAATCTTGTTGGAGGCTCCCAAGTGACACCTAGCCAATCTAGGAGGCACCACTCTCCAAGAAGTAACAAATGGTGTGTTGATGATGAACTCCTTGCTCTTGTGCTTCAAATGATAGTATCCCCAACACTCAACTCTCTCTCATAGGATTTGGATTTGGTGGAAAGAAGATTTGAGTGGAAAGCAACTTGGGGAAGGCTAGAGATCAAGATTCAATGGTAGGAATGGAATATCTTGACCTCAACACAAGTGTAGGTGGTTTTCTCTTAGAAAATGTGTATTGGAAGTGTAGATATGTTCTAATGGCTCTCTCCACGAATGAAGAGTGGGTGGAGGGTATATATAGCCTCCACACAAAATCTAACCGTTACACACAATTTGCCAAACTCCGTGGGACCGAATGGTTAAACTCGGTCGGACCGATTCAGCAAACCTAGTAACCGTTAGGATTTTCGGTGGGACTGAGATGCAACTCGGTAGGACCGATATGGTTAGGGTTAGGGCATAACGTAATCTCGGTGTGACCGATTACACAAACTCGGTGGAACCGATTTTGGAAATAAGCTAACCAGAGAGTTGGTCAGGCCAACTCGGTGAGACCGATTACACAAACTCGGTGGGACCGATTTTGCTAATAAGCTAACCAGAGGGTTTGCATTGTAATCTCGGTAGTACCGACTGCTCAAACTCGGTGAGACCGATTTTGGTAATGGACATACACAGAGAGATTACAATCCCATCTCGGTGAGACCGAGATCCCTATCGGTGAAACCGATTTCCTAGGGTTTGTGGCAGTGGCTATGACATCTGAAACTCGGTGGCTCCGGATAGAAAGAATCGGTGGGGCCGAGTTTGACTTTTGGTTTAGGTCATATGTGGATGTGGGAAGGTAGTTGAGGGTTTTGGAGCATATCACTAAGCACTTTGAGCAAGCAAGCCATTAAGCAACACCTCATCCCCTCTTGATAGTATTGGCTTTTCCCATAGACTCAATGTGATCTTGGATCACTAAAATAGAAAATGTAGAGTCTTGGTCTTGAAGCTTGAGCCAATCCTTTGTCCTTAGCATCTTGAAGGGGTTCCACATCCTCTAGTCCATGCCACTCCATTGTTGAACTTATCTGAAACATACTAGGTAAAAGTGTTAGTCCAACAAGAGATATGTTGACATTAATTACCAAAACCACCCAGGGAGCACTTGTGCTTTCAATCTCCCCCTTTTTGGTAATTGATGACAACATACATAAAAGCTTTAGATAAAGATATAGAGAATAGTAAGTAAAGCTTTGGAAAGACATGTAACATGCATAGGCTCCCCCTACATGTATGCAATCATGTGAATATTGAATATAGGAGCATGTGAATGTGTAAACATGACAGAGTAAGCAATGTGTTACATGTATCTTGGATATATGCATCAGAGCAAATGATGTGAATATGAGAAATGTACCTTCATGCTCATGAGTCCTTCTTGCAAACAGTATGTACATCAGCAAGAATTTCTCATTCACATGACTGTGATGCATATACTTACCTTGTGGTCTTGAGTTGGCTTAGGATGGGATGAACCTGCGCAAACAAGGTTAAATAACACAGATACACCTACTGACCAGAGCAAACAAGAGAAACCACAAGAGAACCAAGACTGGGATGGCATGTAGAGTGAGTACTAAGTACCACATTGGATATAGACATGTCCCCAAAGGTAAAGATATGCAATAAAATCAGAGATTTCCTTCCCTTAGATGTCTTGCTCCCCCTGAATCTAACATGAGATATTGGGAGAAGATAGGGAACAGAAAATCAGAGCAACAGAAAAGAAACAACAGAGCTTGAGCTAAAGCAAGCAAACAAACATGTCTTTCCCCTCTTAAAGACATGTGACATCTCTCCTCTTGAACACCAAGCATCTGGGGTCTTTGATGATATTACTTTCTCCTAGTTGAGAAACTCTCTCCCCCTGAGTATTCTCTCTTTCTCCCCCTATAGGAAGGATTAAGCTTTAATGTGATCTCTCTCTCCCCCTTTGACATCAATTTCCAAGAAGGGCTCTTCTGGACATGTGATACAAATGGGTTGGTCCTCGAGTCACAGAGCAAAGCAGCATGTCTAATATGATGCTGGTAGAGGACAAGAATCATTGAGTGGAGCTGGAGTAAACATAAATCAGGAATAAGTGGCAAGTTGGTTTTCCTGTGGTGGAATCGGTGACTCCGAGTTGTGTGCTTCGGTTGGACCGAAAGGTTTCGGTTGAGCCGAAGAAAACAAACCGGTGTGACCGAGTTCATTAGAGTGAAACCACTTGTCACCTCAACTCACTAGACAAGTAAGATCTCACAAGGATATGCAAGGAATTAACTGAAAGATTTGCAATGAATTGGATGCAGAAAATGCAGAACAAAAAGCAGAGAAAAGAAACTAAAAGATCTAGATGAAGTTTTTTTTGAAAGGGGAAACAAATATGCAAGATACAAATGCAATAACACAGAAAAGAACACAAGAGAACTTCATCTAGAGTTGGGCGGCGACAAAGTCACCTATGTTAGAGTATATTGACTTAGGAGTCAAGTGAGATCACTTGATCATAGGTCATACTCATCGTTTAAGCTCAAAATGGGGTTACCATTTTTCTTTTAAGCCTTTTGATGTATTCACATCTTGTCGAGTTGCTTTGACTCATGACTTGGAGTAAAGCTTCTCTAAGATGGAATAACATACCTTGGGTGGTGGTGTTGATCTTGCTCATGTAGTTGAACTTGTGTGGGTTGCTCAAGGTTGATGTAGTTCATCAAGAGTTGGGAGCACCACTTGGAGTTTGATTTCATCTACCTACATGGGTTAGCTTTGCAAGGAAGAGCACTTGTGTATCCAAAATGACAATCATGAGACTCAACATAGAATTTGCCAAAGGATATGTTTGAATGGTTTCGTGCTTCCTTGTCTTCAACCACCATTGTGTAGAGACTTGGTGATGTAGAGATTGCTCAATATGTGAGTGAGTTGCAATCTCATAGATTTAGATTCAACCAAGTACCTACACGGGTTAGATAACATGCAAGGTACAAATATATCCAAGACAGATGAATGGCATCATCAGAGAAATGTCAAGGATTAGTCATAGGCTCATGCCCCGCATGTATCAAATGGAGTTCCTATTCCAAGTTTGAAGCATCAATGATGTTCAATTCACCTCTCAACCTGCAAAACACTTTCTCATCAAGTGGTTTAGTGAATATATCTGCCAATTGCTTATCAGTGCGAACATGCTTAAGGTTAATGTCCCCTTTTGCAACATGATCTCGAATGAAATGATGACGAACTTCAATATGCTTAGTTCGAGAATGTTGCACGGGATTGTGAGCAATCTTAATAGCACTTTCATTGTCACATAGCAATGGAACATGTTTCACATATATCCCATAATCTTTAAGAGTTTGGGTCATCCAAAGTAATTGAGCACAACATGAACCAGCGGCAATGTATTCCGCTTCGGCGGTGGATAAGGATACCGAGTTTTGTTTCTTGGAAGACCAAGACACAAGAGATCTACCAAGGAATTGACAAGTACCCGAAGTGGACTTTCTATCAACCTTGTCTCTGGCATAGTCCGAATCGGATTAGCCAACAAGATCAAAAGAGGACCTCTTAGGATACCAAATGCCAAAATTTGGTGTATGGATTAGGTATCTCACTATCCTTTTCACAGCCTTAAGATGACATTCTTTAGGAGCAGCTTGATATCATGCACACATGCACACACTTAGCATAATATCGGGACGTGAGGCACATAGATATAACAATGAACCAATCATAGAGCGATAAACCTTTTGATCAATCGGTTCACCATCTTTGGTCAAATCAAGATGTCCACTAGTAGGCATGGGTGTAGTCATACCTTTGCATTCTTGCTTATTCAACTTCTTGAATAAGTCCTTGGTGTAGTTCGTTTGAGAGAAAAAGGTACCTTCCTTAGTTTGCTTGATTTGCAAACCGAGAAAGAATTTGAGTTCACTCATCATAGACATCTCAAACTTCTCCGACATTAGCTTTCCAAACTTCTCACTAAAATGAGGGTTAGTTGAACCAAATATGATATCAGCAACATAAATTTGGCACACAAGTAGTTCTCCATTAACCCTTTTAGTAAAAAGAGTAGAATCAATTTTACCAATTTCAAAGCCTTTTTCAATAAGGAACTTGGTCAACCATTTATACCATGCTCTAGGAGCTTGTTTAAGACCATAAAGGGCTTTGTGAAGTTTGTAAACATGATTAGGTTTCTTAGGATCGACGAATCCGAGAGGTTGCTTAACATAAACTTCCTCCTCAATTCCGCCATTTAGAAAAGCACTTTTAATGTCCATTTGGTACAAGGTGATATCATGGTCATTAGCATAAGAAAGTAAGATGCGAATGGACTCAAGTCTAGCAACGGGAGCATATGTATCACCATAGTCCATACCTTCAACTTGTGTGTAGCCTTGGGCGACGAGACGTGCTTTGTTGCGAACTACTTGTCCATCTTCATCTTGCTTATTGCGAAACACCCATTTGGTACCAATGATGTTGTGGTTGTTGTCGGGCTTCTCGACCAATGTCCACACTTGATTTCTCTCAAAGTTGTGTAGCTCTTCATGCATAGCATTTATCCAGTCCGGATCCTCCAATGCTTCTTCAACCTTCATAGGTTCAATGCTAGAGATGAATGAGTAATGTTCACAAAAGTTAGCTAAACGAGTTTTAGAGAGAGTGATTCTCTCGGTTTGGATATCATTGTAGATTTGCTCGACGGGATGATCTTTGGCAATTCTTGCTCGAACTCGTGAAAGCTTTTGCTTGGGTCGGGGTGGAGCATCCTCTTCATCTTGTGCTTCTTCTTGGCCTTCTTCATTGTTGACGTTGTCGTTCTCTTGTCGTGATGGAGAAGGAGGTTGTTGACTTTCATTGTCGGGGTAAATGACCACGGGTAGCCTAGCCGGCTCCCCTTGGCACTTCAGAAAAAATTACAAGCCAATCCGGCCTCCAAGAAACCAAGACGTGGGGCCGCCTTCCCCCTGCCGGCTGCCTCTCAGGCCGACTGTCGGAAGGCGGCCCGGCCTTAACCCTCATGAAGAAAGCCACGAGAGGGCCGGCTCCGAGAGGCCGGCTATGAGAAGGCCGACTCCAAGAAGCCGGCTCCCACGATACGGTCAAGATCGTGCCCTTGAGATCCGCAACCACATAACGGCGATGGGACGGGGCGTGGCTATAGTAAAGCTTGCCACCCCCGAAACCCGGAGCACGCCTGGCACAGTGCACCATACGGGGTAGCTCTTACCCGTCCGGCGCGGCACTATTGCCATGATGACTACGGCGCCATCCACGGCGGGCTGTCAGCGCAGCCCACGGGCGGTGGGCCCCTTTGGGCAGAGAGACACCCGAAGGCGGCCAGGCCTCCCCCAGTCGGCCCAAGACATGGCCGGCTTTCCCGAGCGGGCTTGCTCCTTCCCTCGAAGGAGGCGCCCAATTAAGAAGACAAGACGACGTGAGGCTACAGCGATCGCCCACCAGGCGGCGGCGCTGTAGCCACGCTTACCTCGATAAAGCCCTCGTCATCAGGATTGAGGCAACAGTAATCGGCCGCCGACAGGGCCCTAGGCAGTAGGGCCTGCCTGTCGACCAAGATGCCGGCAGCCGGCGGGGCCAACCAGCCGGCGGGCCCCAGCGGTCGGCGCGGAAGTCGGCGAGCGTAGACACTGACGGCTAGGACCCGCTCCCAGCCGGATTACCATTGTACCCCCGGGGGGTAGGCCTATATAAACCCCCCGGGGCACCCATGCAAAGGGTTGATCTCATCTAGGTTACACCACACATAGAGAGAAGAGTAGAGCTAGCCTTGCCCTTCTTCTTCCTCTCGCCAAACAGCTCGAGGAGCACCTTGTAGTTACTTGTTCATCGAGTGATCATGCGGAGACCCCGCAGAGCAGCAGTAGGGGTGTTATCTCCACGGAGAGCCCCGAAGCTGGGTAAGATTCGCCGGCGTGCATGTCTTCGCCTTATCCCGCTTCCAGGCACCGGCGACGTCTTATTGGCTCCCACACAGATAAGCCACCCGTTGGCATATGTCGCACCAACCACCCGACATTTGGCGCCCACCTTGGGGCCAGGTGCACCGTCGTCCGGAGACCTGTTCTGGACGGGAACCTTCTTCCTCCCCAGCGAGCATAGCCATCCCGGCACGCCCGATGGCGCTTGCCACGACGCGCTGCAAGGCGTCACCAACGCTTGCGCAGCAAGCAAACTCGCCGATCCCCTTGGCGAGGCCCTCATCTCCGACGAGCCCGCTTCCGACGCGGGCACCGACCGCCTCGTCGACCTCCTCGGTCAGCTCCACGTCTCCAGTGAGCCTGCTGTGGACCAGGAGTCCGTTGGCTCCACCGATCCGATGCATGTCGACTTCGACACTGCCTTGCCCGACGCCTTCCCCACCAACGTCGTGATCTACGATGACCCGCTTCCCCGAGCCGATGGCTGTGACGTTGCCACCGCCGAGGTGATGGTCATCAGCCACGACGGCGCTTCTGGCGAGAACGCCCACGACGCCCCGCAAGCGGCGATCCTCGATCTATCCGTCCCCCTCCCGACCGATGCCGATGCCGAAGCACTGGAGGCTCGCCACCTCGCCCTCCTCGCGGAGGGCCGGAAGCTAGCTTCCGTGAGACGCCTCACCGAGGCCCACCAGCGCGAAGTCGACCGCGCCGCCTTCGGCACGCCACCTCCTGGCGGGCCAAGCCGAGTCGGCGTCGTCAGGCAACGCGGCGCTGTCACCGCCGACATGCTTGGAGTCGACCGCCCAGTCTATGCCACCCCACTTGAGAACCTGCGCGCCGCCCAGGCGGCCGTAGACGAGCTGGATGGACTGGGGGCCGAAGAGCTCCCCTACATGACCAGACGCATCCAGCAGCTAATCGATGCAGCCGCGCAGCGGCACGAAGCTGACGTCCACAAGGAAAGCTCTCCACCGCGCCGAGAGCACGGCGCGACGTCCCAGACGCCGACTACGGGTAGAACCCGCGCGCGACACGAGAAAGACCCGGCTGCCAGCCGAAGCCGAACCCGGATCTCCATCGAGCGAGACGCAGAAGGCCACCCTCGAGCCGTGGAGCTGCGGGGCAACCCGCCTCCGCCTCCGCCTCGTGGGGAAAGGTATCCTACCCCACCGCCTGTCACGCATCCGACTCTCAGCGGCCGACTAGGTCGCCGCGAAGGAGTCGGCGAGAACGACGCCCGCCATCGGATCGACCGCCTAGCGCGATCCCTGGCACTAGAAGAAGAAGATGATGTCGGCCCGCCTTGCTTCAGCCCCCGCATCCGCGACGAGCCCTTCCCCAAAGGGTTCTCGCTCCCAAGAGACACGTCCAAGTACAACGGCTCCGTGAAGCCGGAAGATTGGTTGATCGACTACTCCACCGCAGTACACATCGCGAACGGCAACAGGCGCGTTGCCGTGAAGTACGTGCCCCTCATGCTCCAAGGCACGGCATGGACCTGGCTCAACAGCCTCAAGCCTTACAGCGTCAACAGCTGGCTAGACTTCACAGAAGCCTTCGTCCGCAACTTCACCAGCACCTACAAGCGGGCTCCCAAGCCCAGACAGCTCTCATTGAGCGTACAAGACCCCGCCGAGTCCACTCGCGACTACCTCACGCGTTGGGCCGAGCTCCGCAACTCTTGCGAAGGAGTGCACGAGGTGCAAGCCATCGAATACTTCACAGCCGGGTGCCGAGAGGGCACCCTCCTCAAGCACAAGCTCCTCTGCGACGAGCCGACTACCCTCGACGAGCTTCTGGTCATAGCGGACAAGTATGCCACCGCCGACTCCTCAATGAAGACTGAACTTTGGGTTGACGCGTCCGGAAAGGTACTCAACCCGGCGCCCAAGACGCTGGCTGGGGACTCCGGCTGACGCCCGTACCAAAACGACCACAAGCGCAAGGGCCCCATGCCGCCTTCCACCAGTCGGCAGGTGGCCACGGTCGAGGGCGAGCAGCCTGAAGGGCGGCCCACACCCAAGAAGCAGAAAGGCGGCCGGCCGGCTTGGCAGTCGGCCTTCTCCTACGAGCAAACCCTCGACGCCCCATGCAAGTTCCACAGCGGCGCGAAGCCGTCCAACCACACAACCCGGAAGTGCCACAGGCTCATCCGAATCTCCAAAGGCGAAGGGCTCGCGCCGCCTCCACCTGCTGGTCCGCCGCCTCCGGCTCCGCAGCAGCCGGCCGCTCGGCCAGCAGTCGGAGCCGTGCACGACGAGTTCCCCGACGAGCACGCCGCCTATGTCGTCTTCACCAGCCAGCCTGAAGACCGGCGCAGCAGGCGCCGAGAGCACTAGGAAGTCAACGTGGTTGCCGCCAACCCCTCCGAGCACATGCACTGGTTAGAAAAACCCATCAGCTGGAGCCGGGCCGACCACCCAGAGGTGATGCCATCTCCCGGCTCTTATGCACTGGTTCTGGATGCCACCCTTGCAACAGACAAACGCGCAGCCCGTTTCTCCCGCGTGTTGATAGACGGCGGGAGCAGCATCAACATCTTGTACCTTGACACCCTGAAGAAGCTCAACGTCAAGACGAAGCAGCTCACGCCCACCCAGACTGTGTTCCACAGCATCGTACCCGGCCTGTCCTGCTCCCCCATTGGCAAGATCAAGATTGATGTCCTCTTTGGGGACAAGGATCATTTCCACAGGGAGGCCATCTGGTTTGAAGTGGTGGACCTTGAGAGCTCTTACCATGCACTGCTTGGCCGACCTGCCTTGGCCAAGTTCATGGTTGTTCCCCACTATGCTTACCTCAAGATGAAGATGCCGAGCACCAAGGGCATCATCACCATAGTCGGCGATTACAAGAAATCGGCTGAGTGCGCAGCAGCCAGCAGTCGGCTGGCCGAGTCCCTTGTGATTGCCGAAGAGAAGAAGTTGGACCAGGTTGTGGCCATGGCTGGCAAGTAGCCGGCCCTGTCCCCCAATCCCAAAGAGTGTGATGCCCAAGGTTCCTTCCAGCCGGCCAAGGAAACGAAAAAGATACCTCTTGACCCCGAGCACCCGGAAAGGTTTGCCGTCATTGGGGCAAACCTAAACAGCAAATAGGAAGGCGAGCTCGCCGATTTCCTCTGTGAGAATCGGGACGTCTTTGCATGGTCCCCCAAGGACATGCCGGGTGATCCGAAGGATTTCGCCGAGCACAAGTTACACGTCCGAGAAGGTGCAAAACCAGTCAAGCAACCCCTCCGCCGACTGTCGGAGGAAAAGAGAAGGATTGTAGGAGAAGAGATAGCCCGGCTCCTGGCTGCCGGCTTCATCATGGAAGTGTTCTTTCCAGAGTGGCTCGCCAACCCGGTCCTCGTGCTGAAGAAGAACAACAAGTGGCGCATGTGTATAGACTACACGAGCCTCAACAAGGCCTGCCCCAAAGATCCTTTTGCCCTGCCAAGGATAGATCAAGTGATAGACTACACAGCCGGATGCGAGCTGCTGAGTTTCTTGGATGCTTACTCTGGGTACCATCAGATAAAGTTGGACCCGGCCGACCGCCTGAAGACCGTCTTCATCACACCATTCAGAACCTTTTGCTACCTGACTATGACATTCGGCTTGAGAAATGCCGGTGCCACCTTTCAGCGTTGCATGCAGAAGTGCCTCCTCAAGCAGCTCGGTAGAAATGCCCACGTCTACGTGGACGACATTGTGGTGAAGACGGAGAAGCGCAGCACCTTGCTAGAAGACCTCAAGGAAACATTCGAGAACCTGCGCCGATTCCGGATCAAGCTCAACCCCGAGAAATGCGTGTTCGGAGTGCCAGCCAGCCAGCTCCTAGGCTTCCTGGTCTCCGAACGCGGCATCGAGTGCAACCCAGTAAAGATCAAGGCCATTGAGAGAATGGCGATTCCCACCAAGCTACGAGACGTCCAGAAGTTCACTGGATGCTTGGCTTCCCTGAACCGCTTCATCAGCCGGCTCGGAGAGAAGGCTCTCCCCCTCTACCGCCTCATGAAGAAGACCACTCACTTCGAGTGGAACGACCAAACCGACCAAGCTTTTCACGAGCTGAAGAAGATGTTGACCACGCCGCCTGTCTTGGCGGCACCGACTGAGAAAGAGCCCATGCTCCTTTACATTGCTGCAACCAGCAGGGTGGTCAGTACCGTCATCGTAGTCCAGCGCCCAGAAGAGGGCCGAGCCCAGCCGGTCCAGAGGCTAGTGTACTATTTAAGCGAGGTGTTGTCTACCTCGAAGCAGAACTACCCGCACTACCAGAAGATGTGCTACGACGTGTACTTTGCCGCCAAGAAGCTGAAGCCCTACTTCCAAGAGCACCCCATCACGGTCGTATGCACCGCCCCGCTCGCCGAGATCATAGGCAGCCGAGATGCATCCGGCCGGGTGGCGAAATGGGCCATCGAGCTGGCCCCTTACACGATCTTCTATCAGCCTCGCACCGCCATCAAATCCCAAGCATTGGCCAACTTCCTCGTCGACTGGGCCGAGACCCAGTACCTGCCGCCGGCTCCCGACTCCACTCACTGGCGCCTACACTTCGACGGGTCCAAGATGCTCACCGGCTTGGGAGCCGGCGTCATCCTCACCTCTCCCAAAGGCGACAAGCTCAGATACACGCTGCAAATTCACTTTGCCGCCTCCAACAACGTGGCCGAGTATGAGGCGCTCGTACACAGGCTCCGGCTTGCCAAAGAACTCGGCATACGCTAGATCCTGTGTTACGGCGACTGGGACGCCAAGGACGCAAACATGGCAAGCTACCGTTTCCTCGTCCAGCAGATCAGCGGGTACTTCGAAGGATGCGAGTTCCTCCACGTACCACGAGCCGACAACGGGCCAGCAGATGCCCTGGCTCGATTAGGCTCCACTCGGCAGGCAATACCAACCGGCGTCTCTCTGCAACGCCTCCTCAAGTCGTCTATCAAGCCATCTCCAGAGTCCGATTCCATCTTCGTGCCGCCTAGCCCCGATGCAGCCGGATTCGGTTTGAAGAGCCAAGCAGGCAGCCCGGGGACTTCAGCAGGCGGCTCAGGGACTTCCGTAGTCGCACCCGACCCAGGGACTTCTGAACCCGGCTCGGGGACTGCGGTAGTCGGCCCGGGGACTGCACCAGCACCACAGGCGGCGGCTGACCCCAGCATCCAACCTCCTCCGAAGATTTTACAGTTAAAATGGAGTATGTATCACGCTAACTTTTGTACTAAGTACGAGACAATAGGCCCCCCGAGGAGAACTCGGGGACTGCCATCTTTCATCTATGAATGAAGAGTATCATGCTTATGATTATGTCATTACATTTACTTCTCTCGTCCGGCATCGGGTTCGACTAGTCGGCTCGGGGACTGGCCGCCTTAAGTTATATTACAAGTCCTACCCGTGGTCAGACAAGTAGTGTGCCGGCTCCAAAGCCCTCTCTTGCCAAAAGTCGCAGTTCGAAGAATCGGCTGTCCGGCTGGCAAGAGCCAAAGGCAGGAAACGATGCCCACACGAAAAACGGCTAGGGACTAACGGACTAATATAACAAAAGACGGTTTTTTCCCATCGCCGACCGACTACAAGAGTAGTCGGCCGGCCAGTTTCCATTCACTTCGCTACAATCTAAGAAAGCTCGAGTACTTGCCTTCCCCAAAAAAGATAGCCGAGTCCTTCCTTAGCCACAGACTGCAGAGCAGCTGCCGGCTGGGAAGGCGGCAATCAGGGGAAGGCGGCAAAGGAAACAGCCCAAGGATAAAAAGCATACGAGAATGGAAGCCAAACACATGCGTGATTATATTTACACAAAAGGCCTTGAAAAGGCCAACATTCAACATAGTTTGAATACACCCCCAGTGGGTGGAACTGCGCAAGCTTAATAGAAATTGTTCAAAGAGTAACAAGCAGGAAAAGCAAAGACGGCAGATCAAGCCAAGGGAACGACTGGCGAGTCGGGAAGGTCGGCGGAGACAGTGGCGCCGGCTGGAGGAGTGGCCGGCTGGTGAACCTCGGCATGATCACTGCCTCCCGTAGAGGGCGCGCTAGCACGCGCCTCGTTGCTGGAGGCATGGTCATGCTGAGGCTGGCTGGTTGCTTCACCGGCCGGCTCGACGTCTTCGCCCTCCTCCCCTTCTTCATCTTCACCTTCATCGCTGGAGGCGATCTCCTCCGCCGAGTCTTCACCCTCCGCCGAGTTCAGCCCGAACCACTCCTCCGGCTGGGCAACGCCGTTGTCGTCCACCTCAGGAGCGAAGACGCCGGTGTCGGTAAATTCGGCAAGAGCCGAAGCACGCTGGATGATAGCCGGCCGCACCCCCACCAGCTCTTCATCAGCCTCCTCCCGCCAAGTCCTCAGCTGCTCCAAATTCAGCCTGGGGTACCAGGCCAGGACGAACTCTAGCGCCCGCCTGGCGCCGAATCGAGCAGCGGAGGCCTTCCAGGCCTCAAAGCGGCCGACTGCCACCTCCAGCCAGTCGGCAGTCCGGCTCGGGGTGCGGGGAATCGCCTCGCCTGGCCAGAGGGCGGCCAGCACCTGCGCTCCGGCGCGCTAGAGGCGGCGGAGCATGCGGTGTGCCGGCTGCAGCCGGCTTGGATCGCCAAGAGCTGCTCCTCAAGTGTTCGGCTCACGTCCGGCGCGATCTCAACTCCCGCCTGCCGTTGTGCCTCGCGGTAGGCCTCGATGGCCTGGGTGGCCGCAACGGAGTGGCGGGGGAAGTAGTCTGCGCAGAGAACAAAAGCAGTGCAAATCAAAAGACAAATCAGAGGGCAAGGGGGCGAGCAAAGAGTAAGGGAGGCGGCTTACCGTCAATCAGATCCTCGATCCGGCTGTAACCCTCGCTCAGCGCTTGCTTTGCCTCAGCCCAGCCCGCCGCTTCGGTCTCAAACTCAGCTTTGAGGGCGGCCTCGCTATCTCGCGCCTCCTTCAGGGCCGCCTTGTGGCTCTCCTCCTGGTCGGCCAACTTCTTGGCCCGGCGGTCGCGCTCCTGGACTAAGGCATTGAGCTCGGCCTCTTTGGCGCGAAGGGCGGTCTAGGCCCCGCCGAGCTGCTCCCTCAAGTCGGCATTGGCCCCTGCAAGCATGAAGACAAAGGAAGAAATAGTAAGGAAGAAGTCGTCGGGGAAGATCCGACCCGACTGCTCAGCAGTCGGCCCGGATCTCGGGGACTACACCCAATGGGTGCGCTGACGCGCCCCCACAGGATATGAACAAAACCAAGCACGTACTCCGACTGTTGGTCAGATCCTCACTCTTCTGGCGCAGCTCCCGAGCCTGGGAGTCGAAGGCGGCAGCACTCCGTTTATGGTACTCCTGGAAGATCAGATAGGATGCAAGAATAAGATAACTATCAGGACCTAGTAAGTTCCGAGCCGCCTGCTCAGCAGCCGACTCGGAACTCGGGGGCTACACCCAGTGGGTGCGCTGACGCGCCCCCATAGAAGAAATCAAAAAGGCAAAGCAGCCAAGGCCAAAAGACTCACCCGAACGACGGCCTGCGTTGCAAGGAAATCGCGAGTATATCGCTGCAGCGCGGTGGCATGGCCTGAAGCCAGTTCCGGACCTCCTGGGCCGACGCGTTCAGTTCGCCCGTCTCCTCGTTGGGCGCCCACTCGGACGTGCTGGAGCTGGCCGCCTCCAAGGCCTCCGCCGTCTGGCTGGCGGTCGCAGCTCTGTCTGGCTCCGGCACGAAGGTAGCTTCCCGCGCGCGTCGGCATGATGACGGATGCACCACCAGGCCGGCTCCTGCTGCCGGCTCGCTCCCGGCCGGCTGCACCGGCGCCGCAGCCGGCTGGCCGCCCTGGCCCGCTCCAGTCGGCGCTGTCCGCGGCACCTCCTCCAAGACGACCACATCATCCTCCCTCCGCTCCGCCGCCGCCTGGCCGCGGTTGGCTTCCTCAGACGGAGGCACGGGGGCGTTGGGAGCCACACTCCGCAGGGGGATGACGAGCTGTGGAGGCCGGTTGCGCGAGGCCTCCACCTCCTTCTCCGCGGCCGTCGCTTCCGCCTGGGCCTTGGCCGTCGCGTTGGCCTGCTCCTTCGCCGCCTGGGCGGCCCTCCGCTCCGACGCTTCCCGCTCCTCCCGCGCCTCCCGCGCGTTCCACGCCGTAGCCTCCATAAGGTCGGCGCGGGGGTCCATGCGGCGGGAGCTCGAAGACCCTCCGGCCGATTCAATCACGGAGCCGGCAGGGCCCCGTTCAAGGAAAGCGGCGCCCTGGCCGGTTAACCAAGAAAGGATTTAGAAGAACTCCAATCAGAGAACACGACAAGAGTACAAGACGATTAACACTTACGCCGAAACCGCCTGTGGCCGCTTCACGACCTTCTGGAAGCGGGCCGCCTTCGCGGCCGCCTCATCCCGCTTGGTTGCCGCGGCGGAGCCCCTGGGCTTCTTCGGTCGGCTGCCGAAGTAGGTCGACGCGGCCCGGCGCTTCGGTGCGGCGCCACGGGCGGCCGGCGCGGCGGAGGGGCCCGTGCCTTGAGGATCCGGCGCCGGCTGGCGGTGCGGGACGACTTTCACCTCGTCGTCGTCCGCCCAGTCCTGGAGGCCGGCTCCGAGCCCGGCGCCGCCTGCTTCGCCGCCCTCCCCTGCGGCAGAGTCCTCCATGGCGGCCGCTCCAAGGTCTGGATCGTCGACGTCGTCTACCGTGCGGCCGGGGTGGAACGGGCGCTCTGCCCCCGCGGCCCCCGCCGCCGGCGGAAGTAGAGGATTCTGCAGAAGGCAAGCCGGCGGATCAGAGGCCGGTCATATCGAAGCCGGCAACACAAAAGAAGGGAAAGAAGAAATACTTACGACAGGCGGAGGGTTGGCACGAGAGTATGGCTCCTTGCCGAATCGCCAATCCTCGGCGAGCTTGCAGTTGGCGATGTAGTTCACCAGGTAGGACACCTCGACATGAGGCATCTCCCTGGTGCTCAGCCGGCATGGGTCGAAGCGGTCGCTCATCTGGCAGATCATGTGCGGCCGACCTTGGAGTGGGAGTACCCGGCGCTCCATGAAGGCGGCCACCAAGTCGGCTCCGACCAGGCCCTCCGACTGGACCATCACCCGGAGGCGGGCGACAGCGACGTTCCCGGCCTGGGACAGCGTCCTGGCCCGGTAGCTCCATGAGGCCGGCCTCGAAGCCAGCGGGCCGGCTACGTAAGCCGGCAGGTTGACAAAGTCACCTTGCGGGGCGACGTTCCTCACATAGAAGTAGGACTTCTGCCAGAGCTTCACCGACTGAATCAGCGGGATGGACGGGAACGGATTGTTCTCACCCGTCCGCCTCATGGCGATGTAAGCTCCGCATGGGGCGGGCACGCCCACGACGACGGTGCCGAGTTTGCTCTGGAAGAACTCTCCCCAGAGATCTATGGTGGGGAGGACACCAAGGAACCCTCACAGAGGGTGACGAAGGCCGACAGCAGCATCACGGCGTTGGGGGTGAGGTGATGCGGCTGAAGGTGATAGAATTCGAGGAACGAGCGGAGGAATCCGCTCGCCAGGAGACCGAAGCCGCGTATGCAGTGCGAGCGGAAAACCACCCGCTCGTCCTCCTCCGGCGCCGGCGAGATCTCCTCCTCCGGCGCGCGCCGGACCCGCACGTAGTTCTCGCCGGGCAAACGCCGCGTCCGACGGAGGAACTCGACGTGCTCGTCGAGGACGTTGGAGCCGTCCCACGAGCTCGACGGCGCCATTGGAGCGGCGCGGTGAGAAGCAAGACGCGGTGGCGGCGGAACGGCGCGGCGAAGAGGTGCTGCGACGGCGGAGAGAGAGAAGAAAGAGGACGAGGAATGGTGGAGCGAGGGAGAGCGTGCGAGCCTCTGCCGCTCCCTCTCCTCCCCCTACTTATAGGCCCTCGCGGCGGAGCCGAGGAGGCGTGGTGTGGGGGATGTGGGATTAACTGCGCCCACTCCCCCACGTCCCGCAATTACTGCGCCTTGACGGCGTGGCGAAACCGCCACGGGAAGGCAAACCGTCCACCCTGGGCCGCAGAAGATCTGCGCCTGGGCCAAGGCCAGGCGTGGCGGGCCCGGGCCTGCGGCGACGTCCCGTCGCGCACGCGCCATGGCAGGCCTTTTCTACCACGTGACACGCAGGGAGGCACGCGGTCAGCGCATGAGTTGGCCCACATTCCCGTTGACGAGACCACGGTGCCCACCCAAGGCGGCGCGCATAAGCAGAGCCGGCTCCCAGCTGCCGACTCCTCAAGATAGGAAGTTGACCGAGCTTCTCGTCCCCCTTGCCGACACCAGCTTCGGGGACTACTGTCGGGGTAAATGACCACGGGTAGCCTAGCCGGCTCCCCTTGGCACTTTAGAAAAAATTAGAAGCCAATCCGGCCTCCAAGAAACCAAGACGTGGGGCCGCCTTCCCCCTGTCGGCTGCCTCTCAGGTCGACTATCGGAAGACGGCCCGGACTTAACCCTCATGAAGAAAGCCACAAGAGGGCCGGCTCCGAGAGGCCGGCTACGAGAAGGCCGACTCCAAGAAGCCGGCTCCCACGATACGGTCAAGATCATGCCCTCGAGATCCGCAACCACATAACGGCGATGGGACGGGGCGTGGCTACAGTAAAGCCTGCCACCCCCAAAACCCGGAGCACGCCTGGCACAGTGCATCGTACGGGGTAGCTCTGACCCGTCCGGCGCGGCACTATTGCCATGATGACTACGGCGCCATCCACGGCAGGCTGTCAGCGCAGCCCACGGGCGGTGGGCCCCTTTGGGCAGAGAGACACCCGAAGGCGGCCAGGCCTCCCCCAGTCGGCCCAAGACATGGCCGGCTTTCCCGAGCCGGCTTGCTCCTTCCCTCGAAGGAGGCGCCCCATTAAGAAGACAAGACGACGTGAGGCTACAGCGATCGCCCGCCGGGCAGCGGTGCTGTAGCCACGCTTACCTCGATAAAGCCCTCATCATCAGGATTGAGGCAACAGTAATCGGCCGCCGACAGGGCCCTAGGCAGTAGGGCCTGCCTGTCGACCAAGATGCCGGCAGCCGGCGGGCCCCAGCGGTCGGCGCGGAAGCCGACGAGCATAGACACTGACGGCTGGGACTCGCTCCCAGCTGGATTACCATTGTACCCCCGAGGGGTAGGCCTATATAAACCCCCCGGGGCACCCATGCAAAGGGTTGATCTCAGCTAGGTTACACCACACATAGAGAGAAGAGTAGAGCTAGCCTTGCCCTTCTTCTTCCTCTCGCCAAATAGCTCGAGGAGCACCTTGTAGTTACTTGTTCATCGAGTGATCATGCGGAGACCCCGTAGAGCAGCAGTAGGGGTGTTATCTCCAGGGAGAGCCCCGAAGCTGGGTAAGATTCGTCGGCGTGCATGTCTTCGCCTTATCCCGCTTCCAGGCACCGGCGACGTCTTATTGGCTCCCACACAGATAAGCCACCCGTTGGCATATTTCGCACCAACCACCCGACATTCATCTTGGTGCACTTCCTCGTTTTCTTCATCTTGGCGTGTCCCACTTGTGGATGCTTCCGTATCAACTCTTGGTTCACCTTGTCGTGAGGTAGAAGCTTCCACTTGGACGGACGAGGTACTCTCCTTCACTTCCTTTGGACGAATCTTGCCAATGGACAAGTCTTGAATTGCTTCCGGAGGGTCTTTGTCTCCTACATCAATTGGCAATTGCTCTACTTGCGAGTCGTTAGATTCATCAAACTTCACATCTACCGTCTCTTCAACCTTTGGGTGAAATTGTTGTAGACACGGTAAGTGTGAGAGTTTGAGCCATAACCCAGTAGGAAACCTTCATAAGATTTAGGAGCAAATTTAGAACAACGATGATTATCAAGAATGTAGCACTTTGAGCCGAATACTCGAAAGTATCCAACTTGGGGTTTGTTACCGGTGAGGAGCTCGTATGCCGTCTTGCCGAGTAGCTTGTGAAGATACAAGCGATCTGTTGCATGACAAGCTGTCTCAACCGCTTCCGCCAAAAGTGCTTTAGCGTTTTGTACTCATCAAGCATCGTTCTTGCCATCTCGATAAGAGTCTGGTTCTTCCTTTCAACAACTCCATTTTGTTGAGGTGTGTATGTAGACGAGAACTCGTGTGAAATCCCTTCTTCGTCAAGAAAGGAGTCCACATTTGCATTCTTGAACTCCATTCCGTTGTCGCTCCGAACCTTTTTGATCTTCATGTCAAATTGATTTTGGGCCTTCCTAGCGAAGTTTTTGAAGATCTTTTGGACCTGCGATTTGTCATCAAGAAAGAACACCCACGTAAATCTTGAAAAATCATCAACTATGACTAGACCAAATGAGTTACCACCGAGACTCTTGTAGGAATTTGGACCAAAGAGATCCATGTGAAGTAGCTCGAGTGGTCTTCTTGTGGTCATGATGTTCTTCGCGCGGTGACTTCCTCCAACTTGTTTTCCTGCTTGACAAGCACTACAAAGTCTATCCTTGTCAAATATGACATCTTTTATTCCAAGGATATGATCACCTTTAATAAGCTTATCAAGATTTCGCATACCAACATGACCTAGTCTTCTATGCCACAACCAACCTTTAGAAGATTTAGCAATTAAGCAAGTTTTAGGTTGAGCCTTTTTAGTGAAATCAACAATGTAAAGATCTCCTCTACGTATACTAGTAAAGACCATTTTATGATTGTCTCTACGAAACACTTGGCAATCTACTTCAGTGAATAAGACATTGAAACCGAAATCCACAAGTCTAGAAACTGAAAGTAAATTGTATCCAAGGGATTCAACGAGCATGACATTTTGTATGGAGCTATCATGTGAGATGGCCACCTTACCAAGGCCAACCACCTTACCCTTTGAATTATCACCAGAAGTGATATATTTTCGAGGGCCGTCGTTTTCAGCAAGCTCACGGAACATATCTTCATCTTCGGTCATATGATCAGTACATCCACTATCAAGGACCCATTCCTTTTCTTCAGCCATGTAGCCGCGAAGATTTGCCATAAGACCAAAATGCCTCATTGCATCATCAAGATCATAGTCACTATCATCATCTTCATCATAGTATCCATGTTCAACATCATCTTGTGATTGATCAATTCCTAGAGAGGGTAATTCATTAGATAAATGATCATCACAATGGTTACCTTTATTAATTCTAATAGCTTCGGATATGATATCGCTAATGATTCCAACATTTCCTTTAGCACGCATGAGACTGGTAAGCTCAAATAGACAATCACCAAAGCTAGGATCACTAGAGTTCATCTTACTCAAGGAAATAGACTTATGGAGAATTTTGTATAAATTTTTCAAGGAATAATCTGGAAATCGTTCCTCAAGAAATCTCCATATGGTATAGGCACAAACAAGAGTAGGAAAACATCTAATCAAGTTTCTAGGCAAGCCTCTAATGATGAGCTCAACAGTTCTAAGATTGTGAATCATGTCAATATCTTCATCTAGGGTAGGGTGAAAAGGATCAACATGAGGTGCGCAAGGGCTAGTAATGTACTTGTTCAAATGATATTCATTGAAAATCTCAAGCATTTCATTTTTCCACTCATGAAAATACTCTCCATCAAGAATAGGCACTCTATGTCTAAGACTCCCCAAAGTAGACACATCCATCTTCCTCCAAAGGTGTTTAAACTAAGGCAATGGAGACACTAAGTGCTCTAATACCAATTGAAAGGATCGAGAAGAGGTGTCTAGAGGGGGTGATTAGACACTAAGTGCCAAAAGTTGCAATTTTTAATATTCTTAAGTTTAAGTGGAGTTTAAGCACAAGTTTAACAAACACAATACATATCAAGCAAGCATGCAATGAGTATATGAGCAGCGGAAAGTAAAGCACGAAACTTGCAAGGATGTAAAGGGAAGGGTTTGGAGTATTCAAATGCAATTGGAGACATGGATGTTTTTGTCGTGGTTCCGATAGGTGGTGCTATCGTACATCCACGTTGATGGAGACTTCAACCCACGGAGGGTAACGGTTGCGTGAGTCCACGGAGGGCTCCACCCACGAAGGGTCCATGAAGAAGCAACCTTGTCTATTCCATCATGGCCGTCGCCCACGAAGGACTTGCCTCACTAGCGGTAGATCTTCACGAAGTAGGCGATCTCCTTGCCCTTACAAACTCCTTGGTTCAACTCCACAATCTTGTTGGAGGCTCCCAACTGACAACTAGCCAATCTAGGAGACACCACTCTCCAAGAAGTAACAAATGGTGTGTTGATGATGAACTCCTTGCTCTTGTGCTTCAAATGATAGTCTCCCCAACACTCAACTCTCTCTCACAGGATTTGGATTTGGTGGAAAGAAGATTTGAGTGGAAAGCAACTTGGGGAAGGCTAGAGATCAAGATTCATATGGTAGGAATGGAATATCTTGACCTCAACACAAGTGTAGGTGGTTCTCTCTCAGAAAATGTGTATTGGAAGTGTAGATATGTTCTAATGGCTCTCTCCACGAATGAAGAGTGGGTGGAGGGTATATATAGCCTCCACACAAAATCTAACCGTTACACACAATTTGCCAAACTCCGTGGGACCGAATGGTTAAACTCGGTCGGACCGATTCAGCAAACCTAGTAACCGTTATGATTTTTGGTGGGACTGATGCAACTCGGTAGGACCGATATGGTTAGGGTTAGGGCATAATGTAATCTCAGTGTGACCGATTACACAAACTCGGTGGAGCCGATTTTGGTAATAAGCTAACCAGAGAGTTGGTCAGGCCAACTCGGTGAGACCGATTACACAAACTCGGTGGGACCGATTTTGGTAATAAGCTAACCAGAGGGTTTGCATTGTAATCTCGGTAGTACCGACTGCTCAAACTCGGTGAGACCGATTTTGGTAATGGACATACATAGAGAGATTACAATCCCATCTCGGTGAGACCGAGATCCCTATCGGTGAAACCGAATTCCTAGGGTTTGTGGCAGTGGATATGACATCTGAAACTCGGTGGCTCCGGATAGAAAGAATTGGTCGGGCCGAGTTTGACTTTTGGTTTAGGTCATATGTGGATGTGGGAAGGTAGTTGAGGGTTTTGGAGCATATCACTAAGCACTTTGAGCAAGCAAGCCATTAAGCAACACCTCATCCCCTCTTGATAGTATTGGCTTTTCCTATAGACTCAATGTGATCTTGGATCACTAAAATAGAAAATGTAGAGTCTTGGTCCTGAAGCTTGAGCCAATCCTTTGTCCTTAGCATCTTGAAGGGGTTCCACATCCTCTAGTCCATGCCACTCCATTGTTGAACTTATCTGAAACATACTAGGTAAAAGTGTTAGTCCAATAAGAGATATGTTGGCATTAATTACCAAAACCACCCAGGGAGCACTTGTGCTTTCTGAGATGGATGAAGTTAGAAAGCACAACCTTCTGTACCCTCCTTTTACTTTCTGTCATTTAGAACAAATAAAGAAAAAATAGTATTTTATGTCTGTTTTTTGATTTATCCGTGCAATAAAAAAATACCACGAAAATAAAAGTTCTCCAAATGTCCCGAAAATGAAATATGATTTTTTTTCTGGAATATTTGAGTATATCTGGCATTGAGAACACAGCAGGGGGAGCAAGCACCTGGCCACGAGGGTCCAGGGTGCGCCCACCCCCCTCGGCGCGCCCCTGCCTCATGGGCCCATGGTGGCTCCCCTCCACTTATTCCAGTCACCACACACTCCTTCTTCCTCCCAAAAAAATCACCAACCAGCTCAAGCACGAGTTCTAGCTCATTTTGCTGCGATTTTCTATCTCCTAGCTCAAAGCTCCACTCACAAAACCGCTCTGGGGGATTGTTCTTCGGTATGTGACTTCTCCAATGGTCCAATTAGTTTTTGTTCAAGTGCTTTATTCATTGCAAATATTTGCTGCTTAGGTGACCCTGTTCTTGAGCTTGCATGTCAAATTTATTTGGTCCAAAGTAGTTTTAATGCATGATATAGTCTCTAGGCACTTGTGGGAGTAGTTACTATTAATTTTGTTGAGTTTGGTTCACTTTTATTTGAAGTTACTAAAAATTTCAGAAATTTTCAGAAAATGATGAAGAGATTTTTGAGGGGTTCTTCGAGCCGAAGCTCGAAGGATAAGCAAAGTGAAGAAGACGAGAGGCCCAAATATAATCTCCCTCGCACCACGGAGGTTCGGGCGTGTGAATGGCCTTGTGATGATTTCTTGAGAGCAGACGGGATTTATGATGATTTTTATGAGTTGGCTGAGAATGCAGGCCTCACCGACTTCCTCCACGACCAACGCGAACAGTATCTCCTACTCACTAATATTTTTGTGCAAAATTTTCATTTCCATGCTAGGAGGTCACCACCTTTGGTGGATTTCTATTTATATGATGAGTATAAGGAGATGTCCCTCTATGAATTTTGTGAGGTCTGCAAGTTGCCCTTTTCGGGCAGCGTATAGGAACCACATCGTAACGATGTGGAGGGGTTTATTAATACAATTGTTGTAGGGGAAACTAGGAAGGTTTCCGATGCAAGAATTACTAGCATACATTTTCCTGTTCTACGCTACTTTGCAATATTTGCTAGTAGATGCTTAATTGGTCGCGGAAACTGTGGCAACCTTAGTGCCCCTGATATTGTTATTTTGTGCCATGCCTTGTTCCGTGATGACACATTTAGTATGGGCGCTATTGTTGCAAAGCGGTTAAATCTTAACCGTACGAAGGGCCCCATATTGGGAGGTATCTTCGCCTCGCGCCTTGCTGCACATTTTAACATACCTATTAGACATTATGAGAAAGAAGAAAAGTTGTTGCCTCCTGTTTTCTAGACTATAAGAGTATGGTAGAACATGATTTATCGTTAAGAATAAGGAAAAGATGCTTAAGTACAAGCTGATATTTGATAAAAATCACCCTGAGACTATCACTTTGCCTGCTCCTTGCTTGTTTGACTTATCTGCAGTCAAGTACCCCGCCGGAGGCCATTCATGCCTACCGAAACCCCACACCAGCTACAGAGCCAGAGCCGGAACCATAATTTGTTCCTTCACGACAGTCTATTTACCAGTGGGATCCGGAGGAGATTGCCAACTAGTGGCAAACCGAGGCTCCTTCTCAGTACGACCCCAACTACAACTTTGGATATCCGCCAGGCCAGCCGTGGCAGTAGACCAACTTAGGACAAAAGCCTAAGCTTGGGGGAGTATGTATTTCTCACCGACATTACATTCATGTTCACACACTCATGCTAGTTGTTGGTGCTCATACTTTTTCATTGTATTATCCATGCTAGTTTATTTTCTTTTTCTTGCTTTCTTCTTGTGTGCAAGGTAGTCAGAATACCGATTCGGCTGCTAGAATCCTACGACTTCACGACCCCACGGAAGCATGTCGATACAAATCCCACTATGAATCCGGATCAGGTAGAATCCATGTTGAGTCGCGATCCAAATCATAGAATCCTATACAAAACTGTACAATCCCGACTATGCTATGGACTACATTTGATTCTACTAACGTACCTAAGCCGTTTGTTTAGTTGTAGAAAAGTAGTATGCCATCATCCAAACCCCTTTCATATACCTCATGGACCTTTATTCCCCTACCAAGTCCAAACGCTCAGCTCTAGACACATTTGATATAGCTCTCAGAAACCCTAGATCGAAATTGAGGATCAGGCTTGTCGACATATGGAATTGGCGTGAAAAGGAGGATGCTTCAAGATTGATCGGAGAAGTAGAGAAAGACCCTTCAAGGTTAGCACTATAGGTCAGATAGACAAGTGATTGACTATTCACGCACTCTAAAAAGAACGTAAGTAAATTTCTTGCATTGAAGGTTTAAATGTTCTATATATCTCCCTCTCATATGTGTCCCATAGATGCGAGCTAGATGGTAGGTTAGCCATAAAATTAGTGTAATACAACTAGCATTGATGTGTATGTTCTTTGCTCCATATTTAGTGTCAAAACTCTATAGAACCCATATAAATTTCTTGTGTGCATACAAAATATCTTATTTGAGTAAATCTAGTAGAATCCTCGATCTTACAACTCGATTCTGTCTGAGGAAAATCGATCCGACTCCGAATCCCGACTTTGACTACGTTGCTTGTGTGTTCGAAAAACCTTAAGAAAAAACAAAAGAATTAGTTGTAGCTTTTAGCTAGTTTACTTTCCATGCTTGTAGTAGTAATAATTAAAAGAAACCCAAAAAGATTTCTCATTCTTCTTTTCCTTGTTGGGAGCTTTCCCGTGTAAATAGTTTTTTTCTTTTCTTTTCTTTGGGGGTTGAGAGGAGAAGACCATAATGAAAATGTTGAAGTGGCTCTTATATGCATTATTGTTTATTTAACAAGAGCCCATATTACCTTGTCTTCTCCTGTGTGTCAGATGCTTGCAGATTCCAGCTTATTCCAATGCACGTGCACCATTATTATTATTCACATCGTTCGGTCGTGCAAGTGAAAAGCAATTATGGCGGCATATGATGGACTGATTGAGATGAGAGAAGCTGGTATGAACTCGACCTCTCTTGTTTTTGTAAATATGATTAGTTCATCGTTCCTGATTCAGTCTATTATGAATAAACATGTTTGCAATGACAATTAGAGATTATAGTTGCTTATGCCATGCTTAATTAGCTAGGAGTTTATAATGGTTTACCTTGCGTGCCAACATGCTATTAAAATGGTTGTGATGTGGTATGATAGGGTGGTATCCTCCTTTGAATGATTCAAGTGACTTGACTTGGCACATGTTCACACATGTAGTTGAAACAAATCAACATAGCCTTCACGATATTTATGTTCATGGTGGATTATATCCTACACATACTTGCACTCAATGTTTATTAATTTTAATGCATGTTCATGACTGTTGTCGCTCCCTAGTTGGTCGCTCCCCAGTCCTTTTCTAGCCTTCACTTGTTCTAAGCGGGAATACTGCTTGTGCATCCACTTCCATAAACCCCAAAGTTATTCCATATGAGTCCACCATACCTTCCTATATATGCGGTATCTACCTGCCGTTCCAAGTAAATTTGTATGTGCCAAACTCTAAACCTTCAAATTAAATTCTGTTTTGTATGCTCGAATAGTTCATGTATCAACTAGGGTTGTTTGTATCTTCCATGCTAGGCGGGTTATTCTCAAGAGTGGACTCCGCTCTTCACTCACGAGAAAATGGTTGGTCACCGGGATGCCTAGTCCCATGCTTTATGCAAATCAAATCAAAATAATTGCAAACAAAACTCCCCCGGGACTCTTGTTAGTTGGAGGCACTCGTTGTTTCGAGCAAGCCATGGATGGATGCTTGTTGGTGGAGGGGGAGTATAAAATTTACCATTCTGTTTGGGAACCGCCTATAATGTGAGTAGCATGGAAGATATCGAGATCTCTGGTTGTCATGTTGACAATGAAAGTATACCACTCAAAATATTATTCATCTCTATTTCAAAATCGAGCTCTGGCACCTCTACAAATCCCTGCTTCCCTCTACGAAAGGCCTATCTATTTACTTTTATGTTGAGTCATCACCCTCTTATTAAAAAGCACCAACTCGAGAGCACCGCCGTCATTTGCATCCATTACTATTAATTTATATTGGGTATGACTATGACTGGATCTCTTTTACCATGAATTACAATGTTTAGTCGGTCCTTGATCTTTAAAGGTGCTCTGCATTTATGTTTTGCAGTCTCAGAAAGGGCTAGCGAGATACCATCTTGTTACATCATATCATGATTGTTTTGAGAAAGTGTTGTCATCCGAGATTTATTATTATTGCTCGCTAGTTGATTATGCCATTGACATGAGTAAACATGAGACCTAAATGTTATTGTGAATATGGTTAGTCATAACCTTTGCTGAAAACTTGAATGCTGGCTTTACATATTTACAACAACAAGAGCAAATAGAGTTTGTAAAAGTTTCTCTTTATCACTTCCAATTTATCAACTGAATTGCTTGAGGACAAGCAAAGGTTTAAGCTTGGGGGAGTTGATACATCTCCGTCGTACCTACTTTTCCAAACACGTTTGCCCTTGTTTTGGACTCTAACTTGCATGATTTGAATGGAACTAACCCGGACTGACGCTGTTTTCAGCAGAATTGCCATGGTGTTATTTTTGTGCAGAAATAAAAGTTCTCGGATGACCTAAAAATCAACGGATATTATTTTTTGGAATTAATAAAAAATACTGGCGAAAGAATCAACGCCAGGGGGCCACATCATGTCCATGAGGGTGGGGGCGCGCCTACCCCCCTGGGTGTGCCCCCCGCCTCGTGGGCCCCCTGGTGCTCCACCGACCTCAACTCCAACTCTATATATTCGTGTTTGGGGAGAAAAAAATCAGAGAGAAGGATTCATCACGTTTTATGATACAGAGCCGCCGCCAAGCCCTAATCTCTCTCGAGAGTGCTGATCTGGAGTCCGTTCGGGGCTCCGGAGAGGGGAATCCGTCGCCATCGTCATCATCAACCTTCCTCCATCACCAATTTCATGATGCTCACCGCCGTGCGTGAGTAATTCCATCGTAGGCTTGCTAGACGGCGATGGGTTGGATGAGATTTATCATGTAATCGAGTTAGTTTTGTTAGGGTTTGATCCCTAGTATCCACTATGTTCTGAGATTGATGTTGCTATGACTTTGCTATGCTTAATGCTTGTCACTAGGGTCTGAGTGCCATGATTTCAGATCTGAAACTATTATGTTTTCATGAATATATGTGAGTTCTTGATCCTATCATGCAAGTCATTAGTCACCTACTATGTGTTATGATCCGGCAACCCCGAAGTGACAATAATCGGGACCACTCCCGGTGATGACCGTAGTTTGAGGAGTCCATGTATTCACTATGTGTTAATGCTTTGGTTCGGTACTCTATTAAAAGGAGGCCTTAATATCCCTTAGTTTCCATTAGGACCCCGCTGCCACGAGAGGGTAGGACAAAAGATGTCATGCAAGTTCTTTTCCGTAAGCACGTATGACTATATTCGGAATACATGCCTACATTACATTGATGAGTTGGAGCTAGTTCTGTGTCACCCTATGTTATAACTGTTGCATGAATAATCGCATCCGACATAATTCTCCATCACCGATCCAATGCCTACAAGCTTTTCATATATTGTTCTTCGCTTATTTACTTTTTTGTTGCTACTGTTACAATCACTACAAAACTATCACTGTTACTTTTGCCACCGTTACCGTTACTTCCATACTACTTTGCTACTAAATACTTTGCTGCAGATATTAAGTTATCCAGGTGTGGTTGAATTGACAACTCAACTGCTAATACTTGAGAATATTCTTTGGTTCCCCTTGTGTCGAATCAATAAATTTGGGTTGAATACTCTACCCTCAAAAACTGTTGCGGTCCCATATACTTGTGGGTTATCAGTGGAACACAATATGGTCATCCAGGACACACCTTCACTTGAGAGATTACTTCTAGTTGATCAACGAGGTCCAACAAGAATCAATGTCATTTCCGCGCCGAAATTGAAGGTGATGGGCTACTCGTCTGTCAAATACTACAACTTTCAGGTACAACAATCGCCTTATATACCTCTCATTCTTGATATCAACATTATTTCTAGTTTTGAAGATGTATGTTCATCTGTCATCCACCGAAGCTTCACCCAGACTCTGGGCACAGTGATGGTCTTGGCACTAGAATCTGTCGTCCACAACCTGGACCAAGTTATCAGTTGCCTGACATGCTTTCCGTGCCTAAAGAAGCTGTATATCGAGGTGATGTTACTTTCCTGTTAAATGTTAACCATAAGGGATTTCAATTTTTTCCACCTTTTCCCAAGTTAACAATGACAATGTACTATGATTTCTGAAGGAATTTTGGAGGATTTTAGGACATACACCCCACCCCATGTTGGTTGCTTCATTCATATGGTTACAATCGCCCATAAGCATTTCTCCTTTGGATTCATCGGTACTGGTTTTCTTAGGGAATTTTTCATCCAATCCAACCTCTTGTGAAGAAGGCTACATGTTTCTAGATTGTAATCGAATGCCCATGTTAATCATGCCAGATCAAAGATGGCACGTTGGTGCATTTTACAAATCCTACAAACCAAATGGGCATGTAGCAGTGTTCAAAACTGCATGTAGGCACTACCACGTTCGTTCTCTTCTTTTGCAGTTCATATTAGGCCCGGAGGTGGATGATGTTTATAACGACAATCACATCAAATGCCTGGATCTGCATCTCCCAAATATTACTTTGAACTCCTACCGAGGGACCCCACCGGAGATTACACTCGCAAGGTTCTTTCTTGCCAGAGCAAAGGTGCTGAGTGTACTGAGGTTGAACACGCATTTAATTAGGAAAGATCAATGGTATGATTATCAGAGCCGGCTGGCACTATCGAATGGAAGTGCCTCCAAAAATGCCAAACTTCACATTGGAAGATCATATAAAGCAATTGAAAGTTATTGTGTCAAACCCATACATGACTTGTCAGCGGCTGGTCCCTTTTCAAAAATGATGCAGCATGCAATGTATAAATTTGGGCGTTGTAATCTTTGAATTTGAACCTTGCAATATTTATGGTATTTTTTATATGGAACCATTTCTGTTCTCTTGTCTCAACGCAAACAGTTCATCCGGGTGAACCGCATGTCGTACATCGCACACACCTTGATATGGTTGACCGTTTCTTTTGCGTTGCCTAATCACAAACAGTTCATCTGAGTGAACTGTATGCTGTACATCGCACACACCTTGATCTGGCTGACTGTTTCTTTTGTGTTGCCTAATCACAAACACTTCATCCGAGTGAACCGTATGTTGTACATCGCACACACCTTCATCTGGTTGCCCGTTTCTTCTGTTCCTACTCATCGAAAACGCTTAGTTGAACTGAACCGTATGCCCTGCATCGCACACGCAACTAAAATCTGAACCGTGTTTGATGCATCCGTCATCGCAAATGTTTTGCGCCTTTTTTGACGGGTTTATTACACCACCGTTTGCGACTATTGCATCACACACAGTTTCTTCGAAGGGTCTCTGATCGTGGTGTCGCGTTAGCAGCATCCTGCAGTAGTGATAAGAAACGGTTTTCGGCCAGATCTAGGGAGCGGGAAACAGAAGAGAACAGAGAGGGAGATCCAATCTCGGAGGGGCTCCCGCCCCTCCGGCGCCATGGAGACCATGGACCAGAGGGAGAACCCTCCTCCCATCTAGGGAGGAGGCCAAGGAAGAAGAAGAAGGAGGGGGCTCTCTCCCCCTCTCTCCCGGTGGCGTCGGAGTGCCGCCGGGGCAACGATCGGGACGGCGATCTACATCAACAATCTTGCTACCATCTACACCAACTTTCTCCCCCTCTATGCAACGGTGTAACACCTCTTCCCCCCCCCCCCCCCGCTTTAATCTCTACTTAAACATGGTGCTCAGCTCCATATATTACTTCCCAATGATCTATGGTTATTGTTGGGGATATAACTATTTGTGAAAGCCGCCCAGGAGGAGTCGTGTTACGCAAAGAGGGACTTATCAGAAGAAGCCCAAGACCAAGCAGGAAGATGGCGGTTCAATAAAGGGTCTAAGGCCCATAGGCGATTTAAGGCCCATAGTGGTAAACCGCCATGACGGCATGACTTGTATTATAAGGTAGAATTAACTAGTCACCGAGCCGGACATTGTTTATGAGCCGGTCGGGACTCTGAAGGCCGAAGGGCGTCAACCCGTGTATATAAGGGGACGACCTGCCGGCGGCTTAGGGCAAGAAACAACTCCCCGAGAGCCAGTCATAGCGTATCTCGCTCCCTGGTCATCGAAACCTCAAGCAATACCAACCCAACTAGACGTAGGCCTTCCTTCACTGCAAGGGGCCGAACTAGTATAAACCTCGCATGTCCTTTGTCCCGATTAACCCCTTTAAGCTTCCTAGTTGCGATGGCTCCATGACTTAGTCCTTCCAAGAGGACATCTGCCATGACAATTCCACGACAGTTGGCGCCCACCGTGGGGCCAGCGCACGGTGGATTTGAGTTCTTGAAGGGCAGCTTCGAAGGGCTCAAGGGATACGCGGTTGGCCGGATGACCAAGAGTCGTCGCGGCAAGATCTACATCGACGACGAAGGCTGGGGCCCCGACGCCGGCTCAATTGAGTACGGGTACCGGGTCCCCTTCGGCGAAATTCACGTCTTCATTGGCCGGATTGGTGAGCCGGGCCCTGAGCCGGACAACTGCGCCGACCTCATCGAGACGGCTCAGTGTGCGAGACCCACCCGAGCTCAACCCGTCGTGAAGCGTGCCTTTGTGAGTTGCATCCACGGAGGTGAACTTTCTGAAGGATCTGAAGAAGCTGGTGAGCCGGCCGTCCTCTCGGATGGTGATTCGTCCGCCGGTTCAACAGATTCGCTGTATCAAGTCCAAGATGGTATGCTGGGGGGCTGTTCCGATGGCAGCACTATTCCGGACCCCTCTGAGTCACCAAATTGGGCAGGAGTCTTCATGGCTGGTACTCAACCCGGCCAAAATTCTACCGCTTCAGCAGCAATAACGTCCGGGTTAGGAGCAGCCGGGGCGGGAGGCCCTGTGCGCTCACCGACTCAGGTGTTGATGGATCTTATGGATAGGCTTACAGCCTTGTTGACTGTTATGGCCATCCCTGCGAATCAAGATGAGCATAACGCAGAGGTGGCACGGGTTCGTGAAGAGATCGATCAGGCCAAGGAAACTTTATCAGCCGAAGATACTAGATTGGCCATAGAGCGAGCGGCTTTGGACGCACGGGCGCAGCAGCTTCAGGCAGAGGCTTTTCAACTCACGTTGAGCCTGAACGCGTCTAATGAGGTGATGAGGAGGAGACATCAGAAGACTCAGTCCCGCTTACCTCAGGTTTACGATCCCCGGAATCTCTTTGCTACACCCGGAGCCGGCCCAAGTAACCCGCCAGGTGCAGATCAGTTTATGACATCCGGAACAGGAGGCCTGGTTCAGCCTCAGGTGACAGCGCCTCGTCATGGCAATATGGCACCGCCCCGTTACATACCAATGCCACCGGGTCACTTCTCCAACCCCATGGAGAACTTAATTGCAGCATCAGCACGTTTGGCGGCTCTTCCAGTAGATGGTGATGATCCGACTGCGGAGGAAACCCGAAGGATCAGGGAACTTGTCCAAACAGTGCTGGCTCAGCAAGAGACCTACTCCTATAGGCGGGATAGGATTCACTCAACTCCTCCGTGTCACAGCCCCAGTTCAGGCCTTGCTTGTCTTTACATCTGCATCCTTGCATCATGATTTTAATTCCATTTAAATTTGAAATGGGGATGACAAACCCTAGCACCAAATGGAATGCAATTAGGATCAAAATAAAAATATTTTCAATAATCCCAAATGCCCTTAAGAAAAGTTCAGGATTTTTGTTAAAGGTGAAAACCTCTGCCAAAAGTCATGCACATATTTCTAGGCCATTCTGGATTTTTGAATTAAATCATATGCTATTTGAATTTGGGCATTTAAATGCTATAAAATATTTTAAATGCTCAAATAATCATGAACTAAAATCTTTACTGTTGGAAATATTCCAAACAGTAGCCTTGAGAAGTTTCATGATTTTTGAGTTAGTTCTAGTATTTTAATAAAAGCCCTAAAGTTGCAGAAGAAATAGAAAAACAAAAACAATTAGAAAGAGAGAGAGACTTACTGGCTTACCTGCGCAGCCCACATGGTCGGCCCAGCTGGCGGCCCAGCTAGCTGGCCAGCCCACCGAGGGCACGGGCGTCTTCTTCCTCCTGCCAGAAGGCAGAGGAGAAGACAACCACGGCGCCGCGGCGTGCCACGCCGGCAGCTGCCTGCCTGGCTGCCCCCTCATCGCCCTGGACTCCCTCCACAACGCCACGCGCCCCCTGGACCCCCTCGACCGCTCCCCTCTCTCCCTGCCTCGCCTCTCTCGCTCTCTCTCCCCCGAAGCCGAGCGAGCTCGTCGCCGCCATTCATCGTAGCTGCAGCCACCGCCTTCCCCTCGCTCTTCTGACCTGCCCAGAGGCTCCGCCTCAACCCCCTCCTTCTTCCACCCCGAGCCACGCCACCGCGGGAGCCCCAAATCGCCGCCACGAGTCGTCTTCCCCGAGCACGGCCGCCGGACTCCATCGACGGATTCGCCGTCACCAAGCCGTCCCCGAGCTCTCTGACGATTCCATCGGATGCGCTGTGAGCTTCCCGTCGCTTCCCCCCTAACCCCATGGAGTTTTCCTCGTCGTAGCCGCCTTTTCCATTGGAGTCGAAGCGCGCCGCCGCCTGAGCTCCTCGCCGCTGTGGCCACCTCCACTGGAGCTCAAAACCAAGCACATAACCGCGCATAGCGCGCCACCACAGGGCCGTTGCAACCACCTGCTGCTCCTGCCGTGCCCTGCGGCGTCGAGTCCGTCGACGTCCGAACTCCGACACCGCTCCGCTCGTCGGTGCCGTCGATTCCGGCCACCCCGCCCCCTCTCGTGTGTTTTCCTGGAGGCGGCGCACGCCCAGCTCCACGCAGAGCCCCTTCGGCGTCCTTTTGGTCGCCTGAGGGCGAAACCCGACGCCCTCCGCCGTGTACGCCGTCGCCGGCGTCGAGCCGTGGACCAAGTCCGGTGGGCTTGACCCCGGTTGACCGGGGGTTTGACTCCCATGACTTACTGACGTGGGCCCAGGCCCCTAATTAATCCAGATTTAGGATTAAGTTAGTGTTAACCGACCCTGTTAATTAGTTAAGACACTGACATGTGGGTCCCAGCCGTCAGGTTTGACCTGGGCTGGCGCCTTTGACCTGCTGACGTCACCCCGACGTCATGCTGATGTAGTATTACATTTTCTGGGTTTATTTTTAAACAGGAAATTCCAGAAAATAGTACTAACTTCTAAAATTCATAGAAATTCAACCGTAGCTCCAAATGCAAAGATTTATATATGAAAAATGATCAGAAAAATCCAATCTATCCATCTGTACCATTTTCATGCATGTTAGAACACTTTAACCTTGCTGTTTAGGTGAAACAAGGTAAAGCACTAATATGACCTCTTAAAATGGGTTTGCATTTGAATCTTTGGTTCAAATGGACTCATCTCAATCTGTTCTAGCTTGCATTAGCCAAAACACATTCATATTGCCATGTCATAGCATGCATCATATTGTGCATTGCATTGATTGTATTTCTTTCTGTGTTGCCGGCATTGTCCCCTCTCGATAGACGTGGATCCGACGATGAGTTCGATGACACCGATGAAGAACTATATTATCTTCAGAAGTGCCAGGAAAGCAAAACCCCCTTGTTCATTCCGATACAATCCCACTCTCTCGCTCCTGCTCTCTTTTATTGCATTAGGACAACAACGATTCATGTGTTACTTGCTGCGGTAGCTGAACCCCTTTATCCTTTGCATGACCTGTCATTCCACAGTAAATAGATGAAACCCACTAGCATGAGTAGGAGTTGTTTGAGCCCTGATGTGCCTACTCATTCATGCTTGTTGTCATGCCTGCTACTGCTTAGAGTTGTGTCGGGTCTGATTCATCGGGAATGAATTGGAATGTGGTGAACATGTCCTACTGTTGAGAGCCAAGTGTGTGAACACGATTTGGTAAAGGTAGCGGTGAGAGGCCATGTAGGAGTACATGGTGGGTTGTCTCATTGCAGCCGTCCTCAGGAACTGAGTTCTGTGTTTGTGATCCATGAACAGTTACTACCACACATTGGGCTCCGGGCGCTCCAAGCCCTCTCGACTTATTAATCAACTTGATCTCTGTCCAGGAGTTGCAACTAGTTTCTGGTGTTTGTAGGTAGTGTTAGTAGTCTACCAAGTGGCACCCTGTACAGGTGGGCTTGGGACAGACTAGGCACCGTGGCCGGGTATGCCGAGCGCCGCCCGTTTGGTGGGCTTGGAACCCTGTACACATCGTTTGGGGCCGTGAGCGACACCCCGGCCGGATCTCCTTGAGGATGGAACCCGAATAGGCGATAAACCTGGACTAGAGACTTGTTGGTTAGTCAGGTCGTGGCCGACTCCCTCGCCCGGCTTCCGCTTGAAGGTTGCCGAGGTACATGACGTGTACAGGGCAGTAAGTGGCGAGAGCGTGTGTGAAGAAGTACACCCCTGCAGGGTTATCATTATCTATTCGAATAGCCGGATTCCTCGGATATGGAAACTTGGACCCCTTGCATAGTTCATAGACAAGTGAAAGTGGATACTCTAAAATGCGCAAGATAAGCGTGAGTGCTATGGATGGCCTTCTCGTAGGGAGACGGGAGCGGATCCATAGTGGTGTATTGATATGGTGAATATGTGGACTCGTGTGCGCCACCTCAAAAGAGTTACTTGCAGTCGTAGTTCAGGATAGCCACCGAGTCAAAGCTGGCTTGCTGCAGTTAAACTCCACCACCCCCTTTTGATACTGATGCATGTGTAGATAGTTCTGATGTAAGTCTTGCTGAGTACATTTGTACTCACGTTTGCCTATTTTATGTTTTGCAGAGAGACGTCAGTCTCGCTAGTAGTTCCGTGTGGACTTCGACGTTTAGCTTGTTACCTCAGCTACGATCTTGTGCCCTCGGCAGGATCTGGTAGATAGTCAGGCTTCTCAGCCTTTTTCATTTGTAGATGTCTGTACTCAGACGTGTTAAGCTTCCGCTTGTGCTTTGACTTGTATGCTCTGAGTGTTGGGTCATGAGACCCATGCTTGTAATATCTCGCTCCTCGGAGCCTAATGAATAAATACCTGAGTCGTAGAGTCTTGTTGTGATGCCATGTTGTATTTACACATATCGAGCATATTGTGTGTATGATTGAAATGCTTGCTATGTGTGGGATCCGACTATCTAGTTGTTTATCCTTGGCAGCCTATCATATGGGGAAATGTAGTCTAGTGCTTCTGAGCGATAGTAGTCCGCTACAGCCCGGTTCACCGGAGTCCTGCTAGCCCAGCACTACTGCTCGGAACACTTGACTGGCCGGCATGTGATTCACTTCGTTCCTGTGTCTGTCCCTTCGGGGAAATGTCACGCGGTGACATCCGGAGTCCTGCCTAGCCTGCTACAGCCCGGGTTACCGGAGTCCTGTTAGCCCAGTGCTACAGCCCGGATTCACACGTTGATGACCGACATGCTCGATGTGATTCATGTATGCCTGTCCTCATAGGTTAGCGCCGCTTTGGGTTCACGACTAGCCATGTCGGCCCGGGTTCTTTGTCATATGGATGCTAGCGACACTATCATATACGTGAGCCAAAAGGCGCAAACGGTCCCGGGCCAGGTAAGGTGGCACCCGTGGAATACCGTGCGTGAGGCCGCAAAGTGATATGATGTGTTACATGCTAGATCGGTGTGACTTAGGATCGGGGTCCTGACAGCTTTGGTATCAGAGCCTGACTGCCTGTAGGATTACCAAGCCAAACTGGTCGAAGTTGTGTCTAGAAATGCTTTAGTTATGTAAGGGAATTGATTGTGGAAGGGAACGTAAGGCTCTTTTTACTCCTTATACCTCATGGCCTTCTGATCTGAGTCAACCTCTTCTCTTCTACGGGAATTAAGAACTAGGCCTTCTCATCTATCTCTCAGGATGACGTGTTACTAAACCGTAGTTGCCTAGGATTGTTGTATTCAAGCCCCAGTTCTGTTTCTACTACTTCCATGTGTTCTTAGTTGATCTCAGAACATTAATATTGTGATGTTGAGTGGCTATGCCACCATTTTTGCAGGATGTCCAAATATTTTTGAGCATTTACAGCCGTTATGCTGTCCGAGTCATCCCAGGTTTCTAAATAGTCTGATGCAGTTGCAAATCCCTTCTCTCTGTTTCTAATGTTCATTTGGGTCAGAATAAGCACACTAATCGGTCTGTTGAGGTACTCTGTTGCCTTGACGTATATGTTGGAGCAACTACTATGACCCTAGGTGTCTTATGAAACCATCTAGTAATCTGTCCATGTTTTGTGTTTCCGGTGTGATGATTCTGGCCACCATTCTCGAAATCATCCCGTGATGCCGTTTAGTAGTAGGTATTCTACTCCTGGGTTTTCAAACCCGAGATTCATCCTACTTACTTCATGTTGATAGTGCTTGCTAGTTCCTTTAGGACATTAGTAACCTTTGCGATAGTCATCGAGGTCCGTGGTATATCATTCTTCCAAATACCATGAACTGCTTATGGCAGAAGTTCTGTTGAACCAAAAGATCACAACCAGAGTACTCTTGAGGAGTTCTCCATCCATAATTGTGAATCTGCCCGTCCTACCTCTCCGCATGGATTATCCGGAAGAAATTCGTTGAACTCGTTTGACATACTAATCCGTGCATCCACAACTCAGAAGATCATATGCTCTTTGAGTTGTCCCCCTTCAGTTATATTCCGACCTTCATCTATCAATTGATAGTAAGGAGTAGTTGGCAATCGTGTTTATCGATACCTATTATTCTTGTGGTCCGTCAAGCCATTCTATTCCGGAATGACTAGGAGAAACAAACTCCAGTACCCCATCCATATCTAGGAGTGGGTCAAAGCAATTGTACTCCGCAGATCAAATGCCAACCCAGCTTCTGCTCTGCTCTACCTTGGAGTGTTACCATCTTTATGTCAAGAGTGTCATGAGAATTGCACCACCTCTTATGAATTATTGACGTAGTAATACTTCTCGCTATCATTATTCATTCCTCGGTCCCGTGTTGTTGTAACCGGAATGACGACAAGTGAATCGTGTTGCGTGAAATCAATACTCCTAGCAACTGTGTTGCTTGGTAGTAAATGGACAATATTCTCATTCTTAGCGTGTTGGTTATGGAATCATCATTATAAGATTGATCATGCTACCTAGTCCTTATCTCTGGTGCACTCCTTGATCAATGAGTGAGGATTAGTCAAACCCTTGCTCTTTTGATCATATTGTCTTGCCCTGAAAAGCAAGATTGATCTTGAGCTTAGTAATATATCGGTGGTTCGTGGTTTTCCGAAGATCTTCTCGGAAGTATCACCAGGTTGTCACCTGACCGCTATGTTGAGTTCGTGATCAAGTTGGTTTCTTGTGAACCACCCTTTCTCCAAGAATCTATGTTGGATACCCCTGAGCTAGTTGGTTGAGCTAAACAACAACTTGGGGAGTTGGAAGATAAAAGCCTGTCCGACTTAGCTCATGATTAAGGGATATCTTTTGTGGTGTGTGTTGAAGAAAGATGATATCTTCACCAATTGGTCCTCGTGATCAGTTGTTGGATGTATTGTCTTGTCAAAACTTTGACTTGAGTATGGGCTATCGTCAAGTCAAATCAGAACCAACGATGCTCGTAATGTTGTCTTACCCGTGGTTGATTCCTCGGGCATACACCATTATATCTTTTGGTCTGACCAATGCTATCACCGTGTTCACATGATGGTGGAAGTCCAGTGATATGGAAATTCCGATGAGTTATCGTTGAGCCCATCAGCAGCATTTTGTCACCCCCCCCCCCATGATTCATGTTGAACATCAACCTAGTGTTGGAAACTTTGTAAGCAATGCCTTCGTGTTCCGTTCATGAAGCATATGTTGGATGAAAGAAGTGACTTCCTCGAATTCATGTGCATTTGGTGTAAGTTGCCGCCGTGAGTTCGAGAAAGATTGTTTTTGCTTCCTTCGGAATCATCCCAAGTCAGTCACGCATGTGCGAAGTATTCTATGGTTTGGTAGACTGATCATCTCCATTCCATATGTATCCCTAGCACACCAAGCCACTAACTGATTTGTTCAAGGAGAAGAAGTTCCTTTGTAAGAGCTAATCATATGACTTATGCAAGGACTTCGTTATCCGCGATGATGGTTCCCCACCTGAACTCGGTAGTGTTTTATTGTAAGACTGCTATGTGGTCATGCTTGTCGGGGACAGTGTGCTCACATGTATGTAGCAGAACCAGCTCATGTTTTGGAGCTTGCTATCCTAGTTCTTTTCCCGAGAATCTCGCAACGTCATCTCGTCGGTTTGTGTTGCAAACTTTCTTTTCCAGACATGCTGTCTGAAATATCCTGCTTCCAACCAGATCTGAATCTCAGGCAAATATGATGGTTGGAACGTTTCCCGAGAACTATAATATTGGTCTCTCCGTAACCCGGTAAAGTGGATGTTGTGGCCAACACACCAGCCGGAAGACCTATTATCGTAGTATCTCGATTGAGGAAGTTGGCCACCTCCCCATAAGGATCTCGCAGGATTTACTTCCATAGTTATTCCTTGTGGATTCTTGTGCTCCCGAAGTCCAACCTTTTACTTGATGTTCTAGATATCAAACCATATCTGTTAATGGGTTACGCTAGCACATCAAGGGGAACATTAGAAGTGGAGTGTTAAATGTCTCTCGGTCGATCATCCAGGTTTTGTTTCCTTGGCCTCGCTAAGGTGAAATCTGTGAAGGTGTTATCTTCCTTTGCATCTGCATCGTCCATCACTATTCATCATGGTAGTATGTTGTGTTGCCAAGATCCTTGACACGGATGTTGGTAGAACCTTGATGAATATGGAAATGCTCAAGTTCTTGAGAGCACGCGCAAGCAAATCATCCCTTGCGTTGTCTTCAGCAAGGTAGTTCACATCATCCATTCTAAACCGAGTGTGTCGTCCTCTCGAACTCCGTCAAACGAATGTTTGTAAATTGCCTTAGGCTGGTATAAAGAATTTCAATGATCTCTGTATGAAAAGTAATTCTTTTTGCCACTTAAGGGAATAGTTCTTCGAGTCACCTTCCCTGAGGTGCCCCGTTATGGATCATGGCAATTTTCCTCGCTACCCTGTCACCTCGTCAAATTGTTTCTTCCGTCCCCCCTCATGCATGTTTTGCCTCTCAGTTCGAGAGATGTTCCAATGTCCCACTCGAAGAGTTGATCCTGAGTTGTCCGATCTTCGAGAAGATCGATCCTTCTGGAGTTTTCCCTTTCCTCTCATTGTCATGTTAGTTGGAGTTCTTAGAGCAAGACATCAAGGCAAAGATGATGATCGAATCAACGCTCTTATGAGGTGCAACCTGGATCGTGAAGATCGTGTTAGCTTGTGTCCCCTCTGTCTTCTTACCTCACGTCTTGAATCTCGGGACGAGATTCTTGTTTAGTGGGGGTGAGTTGTCACAGCCCCAGTTCAGGCTTTGCTTGTCTTTACATCTGCATCCTTGCATCATGATTTTAATTCCATTTAAATTTGAAATGGGGATGACAAACCCTAGCACCAAATGGAATGCAATTAGGATCAAAATAAAAATATTTTCAATAATCCCAAATGCCCTTAAGAAAAGTTCAGGATTTTTGTTAAAGGTGAAAACCTCTGCCAAAAGTCATGCACATATTTCTAGGCCATTCTGGATTTTTGAATTAAATCATATGCTATTTGAATTTGGGCATTTAAATGCTATAAAATATTTTAAATGCTCAAATAATCATGAACTAAAATCTTTACTGTTGGAAATATTCCAAACAGTAGCCTTGAGAAGTTTCATGATTTTTGAGTTAGTTCTAGTATTTTAATAAAAGCCCTAAAGTTGCAGAAGAAATAGAAAAACAAAAACAATTAGAAAGAGAGAGAGACTTACTGGCTTACCTGCGCAGCCCACATGGTCGGCCCAGCTGGCGGCCCAGCTAGCTGGCCAGCCCACCGAGGGCACGGGCGTCTTCTTCCTCCTGCCAGAAGGCAGAGGAGAAGACAACCACGGCGCCGCGGCGTGCCACGCCGGCAGCTGCCTGCCTGGCTGCCCCCTCATCGCCCTGGACTCCCTCCACAACGCCACGCGCCCCCTGGACCCCCTCGACCGCTCCCCTCTCTCCCTGCCTCGCCTCTCTCGCTCTCTCTCCCCCGAAGCCGAGCGAGCTCGTCGCCGCCATTCATCGTAGCTGCAGCCACCGCCTTCCCCTCGCTCTTCTGACCTGCCCAGAGGCTCCGCCTCAACCCCCTCCTTCTTCCACCCCGAGCCACGCCACCGCGGGAGCCCCAAATCGCCGCCACGAGTCGTCTTCCCCGAGCACGGCCGCCGGACTCCATCGACGGATTCGCCGTCACCAAGCCGTCCCCGAGCTCTCTGACGATTCCATCGGATGCGCTGTGAGCTTCCCGTCGCTTCCCCCCTAACCCCATGGAGTTTTCCTCGTCGTAGCCGCCTTTTCCATTGGAGTCGAAGCGCGCCGCCGCCTGAGCTCCTCGCCGCCGTGGCCACCTCCACTGGAGCTCAAAACCAAGCACATAACCGCGCATAGCGCGCCACCACGGGGCCGTTGCAACCACCTGCTGCTCCTGCCGTGCCCTGCGGCGTCGAGTCCGTCGACGTCCGAACTCCGACACCGCTCCGCTCGTCGGTGCCGTCGACTCCGGCCACCCCGCCCCCTCTCGTGTGTTTTCCTGGAGGCGGCGCACGCCCAGCTCCACGCAGAGCCCCTTCGGCGTCCTTTTGGTCGCCTGAGGGCGAAACCCGACGCCCTCCGCCGTGTACGCCGTCGCCGGCGTCGAGCCGTGGACCAAGTCCGGTGGGCTTGACCCCGGTTGACCGGGGGTTTGACTCCCATGACTTACTGACGTGGGCCCAGGCCCCTAATTAATCCAGATTTAGGATTAAGTTAGTGTTAACCGACCCTGTTAATTAGTTAAGACACTGACATGTGGGTCCCAGCCGTCAGGTTTGACCTGGGCTGGCGCCTTTGACCTGCTGACGTCACCCCGACGTCATGCTGATGTAGTATTACATTTTCTGGGTTTATTTTTAAACAGGAAATTCCAGAAAATAGTACTAACTTCTAAAATTCATAGAAATTCAACCGTAGCTCCAAATGCAAAGATTTATATATGAAAAATGATCAGAAAAATCCAATCTATCCATCTGTACCATTTTCATGCATGTTAGAACACTTTAACCTTGCTGTTTAGGTGAAACAAGGTAAAGCACTAATATGACCTCTTAAAATGGGTTTGCATTTGAATCTTTGGTTCAAATGGACTCATCTCAATCTGTTCTAGCTTGCATTAGCCAAAACACATTCATATTGCCATGTCATAGCATGCATCATATTGTGCATTGCATTGATTGTATTTCTTTCTGTGTTGCCGGCATTGTCCCCTCTCGATAGACGTGGATCCGACGATGAGTTCGATGACACCGATGAAGAACTATATTATCTTCAGAAGTGCCAGGAAAGCAAAACCCCCTTGTTCATTCCGATACAATCCCACTCTCTCGCTCCTGCTCTCTTTTATTGCATTAGGACAACAACGATTCATGTGTTACTTGCTGCGGTTGCTGAACCCCTTTATCCTTTGCATGACCTGTCATTCCACAGTAAATAGATGAAACCCACTAGCATGAGTAGGAGTTGTTTGAGCCCTGATGTGCCTACTCATTCATGCTTGTTGTCATGCCTGCTACTGCTTAGAGTTGTGTCGGGTCTGATTCATCGGGAATGAATTGGAATGTGGTGAACATGTCCTACTGTTGAGAGCCAAGTGTGTGAACACGATTTGGTAAAGGTAGCGGTGAGAGGCCATGTAGGAGTACATGGTGGGTTGTCTCATTGCAGCCGTCCTCAGGAACTGAGTTCTGTGTTTGTGATCCATGAACAGTTACTACCACACATTGGGCTCCGGGCGCTCCAAGCCCTCTCGACTTATTAATCAACTTGATCTCTGTCCAGGAGTTGCAACTAGTTTCTGGTGTTTGTAGGTAGTGTTAGTAGTCTACCAAGTGGCACCCTGTACAGGTGGGCTTGGGACAGACTAGGCACCGTGGCCGGGTATGCCGAGCGCCGCCCGTTTGGTGGGCTTGGAACCCTGTACACATCGTTTGGGGCCGTGAGCGACACCCCGGCCGGATCTCCTTGCGGATGGAACCCGAATAGGCGATAAACCTGGACTAGAGACTTGTTGGTTAGTCAGGTCGTGGCCGACTCCCTCGCCCGGCTTCCGCTTGAAGGTTGCCGAGGTACATGACGTGTACAGGGCAGTAAGTGGCGAGAGCGTGTGTGAAGAAGTACACCCCTGCAGGGTTATCATTATCTATTCGAATAGCCGGATTCCTCGGATATGGAAACTTGGACCCCTTGCATAGTTCATAGACAAGTGAAAGTGGATACTCTAAAATGCGCAAGATAAGCGTGAGTGCTATGGATGGCCTTCTCGTAGGGAGACGGGAGCGGATCCATAGTGGTGTATTGATATGGTGAATATGTGGACTCGTGTGCGCCACCTCAAAAGAGTTACTTGCAGTCGTAGTTCAGGATAGCCACCGAGTCAAAGCTGGCTTGCTGCAGTTAAACTCCACCACCCCCTTTTGATACTGATGCATGTGTAGATAGTTCTGATGTAAGTCTTGCTGAGTACATTTGTACTCACGTTTGCCTATTTTATGTTTTGCAGAGAGACGTCAGTCTCGCTAGTAGTTCCGTGTGGACTTCGACGTTTAGCTTGTTACCTCAGCTACGATCTTGTGCCCTCGGCAGGATCTGGTAGATAGTCAGGCTTCTCAGCCTTTTTCATTTGTAGATGTCTGTACTCAGACGTGTTAAGCTTCCGCTTGTGCTTTGACTTGTATGCTCTGAGTGTTGGGTCATGAGACCCATGCTTGTAATATCTCGCTCCTCGGAGCCTAATGAATAAATACCTGAGTCGTAGAGTCTTGTTGTGATGCCATGTTGTATTTACACATATCGAGCATATTGTGTGTATGATTGAAATGCTTGCTATGTGTGGGATCCGACTATCTAGTTGTTTATCCTTGGCAGCCTATCATATGGGGAAATGTAGTCTAGTGCTTCTGAGCGATAGTAGTCCGCTACAGCCCGGTTCACCGGAGTCCTGCTAGCCCAGCACTACTGCTCGGAACACTTGACTGGCCGGCATGTGATTCACTTCGTTCCTGTGTCTGTCCCTTCGGGGAAATGTCACGCGGTGACATCCGGAGTCCTGCCTAGCCTGCTACAGCCCGGGTTACCGGAGTCCTGTTAGCCCAGTGCTACAGCCCGGATTCACACGTTGATGACCGACATGCTCGATGTGATTCATGTATGCCTGTCCTCATAGGTTAGCGCCGCTTTGGGTTCACGACTAGCCATGTCGGCCCGGGTTCTTTGTCATATGGATGCTAGCGACACTATCATATACGTGAGCCAAAAGGCGCAAACGGTCCCGGGCCAGGTAAGGTGGCACCCGTGGAATACCGTGCGTGAGGCCGCAAAGTGATATGATGTGTTACATGCTAGATCGGTGTGACTTAGGATCGGGGTCCTGACACTCCGCCCTGGTTAGCTCCGCCTCGTAAAAACCGGAGCCTGAGTTACAGCAGACGCATGGAGTCGGAGGCCCTGTCAAGCAACGCTCAGCGACGGAACCAGCCCGGTGGATATAACCTGGTGCAGGATCGTATACGTCAGGAGGATGAACGGGCGGCTCAGCTAGCAGATCAGCAGGACATACCGGCTTATCCGACGACTTCGGTAGAGGCGGGAGTCGCTACTAGAACCGGAAGCATTCCTTGTCTGGTACCGGCTCTACGCAATGTACGTCTGCCCAAGGATTTCAAGGGACCTCGAAAGGTGCCGAATTATACGGCCGACTTACAGCCTGGGGCGTGGATTGAAAGTTACGAGATGGCCATGGAGCTGCTGGAGGTTAGTGATGAAGCAATGGCTAAATACTTCACCATGATGTTGGACGGAACGACCCGTTCTTGGCTAAAGGGTTTGCCACCCAATTCCATTAGTTCATGGGCAGAGCTCAAGGCCCGCTTCATTCAAAACTTCAAAGATACTTGCAAGCAGTCTATGTCGATTGTGGACTTGACAAATTGTAAGCAGGAGGAAGGTGAATCCACGACTCATTGGGTGCGCCGGGTCAAAGATATAATACATTCGTCTGACAAGATGGATGCCGGCTCAGCAGTTCTCATGCTAGAGAAGAATTGCCACTTTGATCCTCTGAGACAGAAACTGGGGCGCCTTAAGCATGATTGCAATGATATGGGGATGCTGATGGCGGCTTTAGTCAAGTATGCCGATTCTGATAGTACCAAGGATCCCGTGTCTGATGAGGAAAAGATAGGGAAGGGAAAGAAGAATGGTAATGGAAAGGGTCAGCAGCATAACCCGACAAATCAAGGAGGCAATAAGCGTAAGGCGGACGGTAACCCGGAATTTGTGGCTAATGCACAAGGTAACAATCAGAAACGCAAGGGGAAACCTCCCCCTCGGTCCGGCAGGTCAGGTCCATCTCTTGAACAGCTACTCAATGAGCCTTGTCCGAGGCATGGCACCCGGGAACATCCAGCGACTCACTTATGGAAGGATTGTGCAATCATGAAGGCTTTCAAGAATTCCAACATGTTTGATGGCAATCAAGGCCCGGGCGGCGGTTCAGGAGCTGGCGGCTTTCATGGCCCGGGTGGCGGTTCAGGTCCCGGCTTTCAGGGAAACCAGGGTGGTTATAACCAACAGCAGTCTGGTCAAGGAGGTCAGCAGCAGCAGCAGTCAGGTTATCAGAGCCATCCAAAATAGCTAAACAGCGGGCAGTATCACGTATTCACCACAAGCCTGTGTAAACGTGATCAGAAAATTCATAAGAGGGTTGTAAACTCTATTGAGCCAGCAGTTCCTCGTTATTTGAGGTGGTCAGAACAGCCCATTGTTTGGAGTAGGCAGGATCACCCCCCCCCCCCCCGGGTTGATAATCCAGGTCAACTAGCCTTGGTGGTGGCCCCGCAGGTCGGTGGTTACAAATTTACTAAGGTGCTTATGGATGGAGGTGGCAACATCAACATCCTCTATTACGAGACCTTTCGGCGCATGGGATTAACTGACAAGAATTTAAAGACTTCCAACACCGTCTTCCATGGAGTGGTGCCTGGTAAGTCGGCGTATCCTGTGGGTAAGATTGAGCTAGAGGTAGCTTTTGGAGACGAGCATGATTCTAGGGCTGAGAAGTTAACCTTTGAGGTGGTCAAAATCAAAAGTCCGTATCACACTTTGTTCGGGCGGCCGGCTTACGCCAAATTCATGGCGCGGCCGTGTTATGTTTACTTGCAGCTCAAGATGCCAGGTTATAAGGGCACCATCACTGTGCATGGAAGTCGTAAGGTGGCCCTGGAGTGCGAAGAAGGCGACGCGGCTTATGCCGGGTCTGTCTGTGCAGCCGAGGAGCTCAAGTTTTATCAAAACAACGTTGACCCGGCAGACATGACCTCCCTCAAGAAGCCGACTACGGAACATGACCCGGCCATGAAGTTTAAGTCGGCTGCAGAGACTAAGCTTGTTGATTTTACTCCAGGCGATTCGTCTAAGCAGTTTAGCATCAGTGCCAACTTGGATCCTAAATAGGAAAGCGCGCTCATCGAGTTCATCCGTGAGAATCGGGACATCTTTGCATGGAAACCTTCTGACATGCCGGGTGTACCGAGAGGACTCGCTGAGCACGCTCTTAATATTGATCCGAGGTATAAGTCGGGCAGGCAGTTTCTGCGGCGGTTCAATGAGGAACGACGAAAAGCTATTGGAGAGGAGGTCGGCTGGCTCTTAGCGGCTTGGTTCATTATTGAAGTCTTTCACCCGGAGTGGTTGGCTAACCCGGTGCTCGTGCTCAAGAAAAACGGCACCTGGCGGATGTGTGTGGATTATACAGACTTGAATAAGGCTTGCCCAGCTGATCCTTTTGCTCTTCCCCGTATTGATCAAATCATTGATGCTACGGCGGGTTGCGCGCGTTTGAGTTTTCTGGATGCTTACTCTGGTTATCATCAGATCAAAATGGCAGTTAAGGACCAGGAGAAGACGGCTTTCATCACTCCTTTTGGAGCCTTCTGCTATGTGTCTATGCCTTTTGGGCTCAAGAGTGCCCAGGCGACTTATCAGCGGTGTGTACAGAATTGTCTCCATAATCAGATTGGGCGCAATGTTCATGCTTATGTGGATGACATAGTGGTGAAGTCCATAGAGACGGAAACCTTGATATCTGATCTCAGAGAAACCTTTGATAACCTTTGGGTTTACAAGATGATGCTTAACCCGGAGAAGTGTGTATTTGGTGTACCGACAGGCAAGCTTTTGGGGTTCTTGGTCTCAAACAAGGGCATTGAAGCTAATCCGGAGAAGATCAAAGCAATCACCTCTTTGGCTAAGCCGGCGTGCATCAATGATGTTCAGCGACTAGCGGGTCGTGTTGCTGCTTTAAGCCGGTTCATAAGCCGGCTAGGTGAGAAGGCCCTGCCGTTGTATCAGATGATGAAGAAGGCAGACACCTTCGTCTGGAGTGATGCTGCTAACGCCGCTTTCGAGGATTTGAAGAGGCAGTTATCTGAGCCGCCGGTTCTTGCAGATCCTATTGACAAAGAGCCTTTGCTGTTATATGTGGCTGCTAATTCACAAGCCGTCAGCGTTGCAATTGTGGTGGAACGCAAGGAGGACGGTAAGGAGCATCTGGTTCAACGGTCGGTTTATTATGTCAATGAGGTGCTCATCGAGTCAAAGCAAAGGTACCCTCATTGGCAGAAGCTGGTTTACGGAGTGTTCATGGCAAGCCGGAAGCTGAAACAGTATTTCCAAGGTCACCCTATTATGGTGGTGAGTTCTGCCCCCTTGGGAGACATCATCCAGAACAGAGAGGCCACAGGACGAGTCGCCAAGTGGGCCATTGAGCTCGGGCCTCATGGTTTGAAGTATGTGCCACGTACTGCCATTAAGTCTCAAGCCTTGGTGGATTTTATCAATGACTGGACAGAGCTACAGGCACCTGAGGAGAAGCCCGATAACACATATTGGACGATTCACTTTGATGGGTCCAGGCAGCTGGAAGGCTCGGGGGCTGGGGTCGTGTTAACTTCCCCTCGAGGTGACAAATTCTGTTATGTGCTCCGGCTTATGTTTCCCTGTACTAACAATGCAGCTGAGTATGAGGCTTTACTCCATGGTCTCCGGATGGCTAAGGAGATGAACTTGAGCCGGGTAAGGTGCTTAGGAGACTCAGACCTTGTGGCCCAACAGGTGTCAGGCAAGTGGGATTCCAAAGATCCCCTCATGGCGGCTTATTGTCGTCAAGTTGACGCGGTGGCTGGGCACTTCAAGGGTTATGTGGTGGAGCACATTGATCGAAGGAAGAATGAGGCGGCTGATGCCTTAAGCCGGCTGGGATCTCAGCGTAAGCCGGTGCCGCCTAACACCTTTCTTGATGTTTTGCATAATCCTTCGGTTAAGTTACCTACAGAGGAAGATCTGGCAATACCAGCCCCGGAGGCACAGCTGGTGGCGGCTCTCCACGTTATCCCGGATTGGACAGTGCCTTATTTGGCTTACATGACCCGGGGAGAGTTGCCTGAAGATGAGACCTTGGCAAGACAAATTGTCCGGCGGTCCAAGTCTATGACAATTATCAATGGCGAGTTACATCACTGCAGCGTCACTGGGGCGTTTCAACATTGTGTGTCGCCTACAGAGGGTCAGGAGATCCTTCGTGGGATTCATGAAGGTGATTGTGGTCATCACGCCGGCTCAAAATCCCTTGTGGCCAAAGCTTTCCATCATGGGTTTTATTGGCTGACGGCTCACGCTGATGCGGAAGATCTGGTCAGTAAATGCGATGGATGTCAGAAGTTCTCACGACGGGCTCATGTGCCGGCTCAAGAATTGAGGATGATTCCAATTACTTGGCCATTTGCAGTCTGGGGGCTTGACATGGTGGGACCTTTCAAAAGGTCTAAGGATAAAAAGACACACCTCTTGGTGGCAGTTGACAAGTTTACAAAGTGGGTTGAGGCGGAGCCAGTCAGTAAGTGTGATGCAGCCACGGCGGTCCAGTTCATAAAAAAGGTGAATTTTCGTTTCGGCTTTCCACATAGTATCATAACTGATAATGGCACTAACCTCTCCAAAGGAGCCATGGAAGAGTTCTGTCAACGAGAGCATATCCGGCTTGACGTTTCGGCTGTGGCTCATCCTCAGTCCAATGGTCAAGCGGAAAGAGCCAATCAAGAGATCTTGAAAGGTATCAAGCCCCGGCTCTTGGTCCCCTTACAGCGGACGCCGGGTTGTTGGGTGGAGGAGTTACCCTCTGTACTATGGAGCATCAATACTACACCTAACAGATCCACGGGTTACACACCTTTCTTCATGGTGTACGGAGCAGAGGCGGTTCTGCCAAGTGACATCCGGCATGACTCACCTCGCGTGACGGCTTACATTGAGGCTGACAACGAAAAAGCTCGTCAAGATGCACTTGACCTATTGGACGAAGAGCGAGACTTGGCAATAGCCCGCTCGGCGATCTACCAGCAAGACCTGCGCCGTTACCACAGCCGCCGGGTTAGGTCCAGAACCTTTCAGGAAGGGGACTTAGTGCTCCGGCTCATCCAGGATCAATCCGACATGCACAAGCTATCCCCTCCTTGGGAAGGAACCTTTGTGGTCAGCAAGAATCTGAACAACGGATCATACTACCTTATTGACGTTCGAGAGCACAGAGACTCACGTAAGTCGGAGGAGGAGACCCGTCGGCCATGGAATATCGCTCATCTTTGACCTTACTATACTTGAGCCACCGGCTCTAATGTGTATATATTTCTACTATGTATATATTACATAAAGCAATAAAGCAGGACCTTTGTCCTTTTTTCCACTTCCCAGAAAGGTTTATGTGTCTTCTTTGTCAGGTGGTGGAGATAACCAAGAGGAAGCGGGTCATATCTGAATCCGGCTTTTCCTTTGGTCTGGCTTATGATCATATATGAATCTAGCCATGGTCACTTGGGGGCTTCCTGTATAAACATAGGTCGTATTCGAACCAAAGAGAACATAGCTGTCGATACCCACTTGATCGGCATAATGCCAAACCCACTTGGGGGCTTCTTGATCATATTTGAATCATAGCTTAACCCCTTTGGGTCTGACGTGGATCGTATTTGAATCAGCGTCATTAAACAACTCTTATGGTCACTTGGGGGCTTCCTGTTCAAACATAGGTCGTATTCGAACCAAAGAGAACATAGCTGTCGATACCCACTTCATCGGCATCGCCACAGCCACTGGGGGCTATATGATCGTATCCGAATCTTAGCTTAACCCCTTTGGAACGGTTCACTGATCGTATTCGAATCAGAAGCCTTGACAATTTTATTCATTATACTTGATTATCTTGAGAATCTCTTGAAAATGCAATGGAGTGTACTGCCATCCACCGGCTTAACATTGGTTACATCAGGTTGATAAGTACCAGGTGAACTTTATGTGTCAATTTTCAGGAGTTAAACTCAATCTCAGGGGTCGAGCTACATAAGCCGGAAAAATAACCGTAAGCATCACAGGTATATTATTATGATTATGACTGCTAAGCTTAATCATAAGTTGGTTTTCCTGTAATTATTCAATATGTGCTCCGGGTTATCAAGGCTTACGTGATCCTCATTGTGATAAGTCGCCAAGGGGCTTCTTGTTTGTCTTATGTGCAGGGCAATACAAGATATTTCTGCAAGGACATAACAGATTCATGTAAACTGCAAGTGCATAGTAACGGCGGCTTATGCAAGCGTTAAGTGCCATAAGCATGCACGAAGGCATGGCAAAGTCAAAGTGTTTTCTACTCTATTACAAGACCCCCCCCCCCCGGGTCTAAATGATGAGGCATTGTTTTTTCTACCAAGGCATAAGCATGTGGCGCCTGGCGATTTACTCTTGGGGATGACCTGAAGCTTCCGGGTTATCCTTCTCTGCCTCTCCGCCGGTTGCCTTGTCCTGGAAGGATGATGATGCCCAGTCAATGCCACTCAAGGCTTCAAACTCAGCTTCATCATCTATTCAACCGGTTGGGTCAACTTCAGGGGCAAAGGTGTGCTTACGAGTTGGAGGAACCAGGCTGACTTCATGGTAATGAGGTGTTGGAATCCTCCGGTTCTCCTTGTCATAACCCGACTGATATTTGGTCAGATCAGTATCATTCCCAATAAGGGTAGCCACCGGGCGTATGTCTTTCACACAGGCGATAAAGTCTGCTTCGTCAAATAAGGTGCCATCCACCTTTAGACTCGGGTATCCAAGAGCAATGTCGGTCGGGTCTAGTTCAGGATAAAAGGCTTTAGCCCGGCTCAACGCTGCTATCGCCCCGGCTCTTGTGGATGCCCGCCTTAGCTCTTGAACCCGCTGAGGAAGTACTGCAAGCCGTTTCAGCACATCTTGAAGGAGATATGGAACATCATTCGATAAAGCCACAACGGCCAAAGCACGTTGTGACCCGGTGTAAAGTTGTTCCACCAGTGTATACACTGCCTTCAGCTTGGTCAGCATATTTTGCTTAAGGTTAGTACTTCTGGGGCCTATATTGTTAAAAACCATAAGGTAAGCCGGAGGTACAAATTACGGTATTTATCAACAAAAGGTTTGCAGAATTTAAGGTTTCATATATTGGCACTTACCAAAGATTGCCGAGACCATTCGAGATATCTGATTTTTTAAGCAGGACAGTTCGTTCTTCACTTGCAAGTGATGCTTCAGCTGTCTAGGCCCAGGTCGCCAGTAAGGCCTTTTCGTCAGCCCAGATTTTCTTCTCCGACTCAAAATTCTTCTTCAACTTCTCTTGTTCAGAGACGCTGAATTCAAATTTGGCGTTGGCATTTTGAATTTCAATTTCCTGGACTGCCAAGCGGTTCTTCAGATCAGCAATTTCTGACTCAAATTGGCTTATGGTGGCATGTATGGCACCGGATAATAGTCAAGATTATGGTAAATAATATTAAGTCCCAAGCACTTTGCAAGCAAAGATACTTGGAACTTGGGGGCTAATGCATACCGAAACTTTCGAAATTATTAAGCCGGTCTTGGATATTAAGTCCCAAATACTTTGCAAGCAAAGATACTTGGCACTTGGGGGCTAATGTGTGTCGCAGGTTAAAAGTATTGTATTACAGCCGGGTTAAATAAATACTCTTTAAGCCGGACAAGAGGCTCTGACAATGTTTCTAAGTCTACAGCATATTCACTCATAAGCAATAGACTTGGGGGCTGGTACAGTAAGTATGATTGAAAGTAAAGAAGCATAAGTCATACCTCAGATTTTTGCTGGATTTGCTTCACCATATCAATTTCCAGGTCACGACTGCTCTGAACCTGGTTGATGTAGCATGAGACGATTTCTCCAATACTCAAATGGGTATAGTCGGTGATATCCATCTTGGCCTTACGACGCTCTAATAACTCCTCCTTAGCAGAAGATTTGGCGAGTACAGTGGGTTGAGACGGCTCAACAAATTGAGTCTTCAAAAACTCAACTTCCGGGTCATCTGCCTTGGTGGGGCTAGGAGCCTCCGGGTTAACAGAACCATTGATGACTTGTTCAGCAGGCGGGTCAGAAGAGGTTGCAGGAGCATCATGAGATAATGAAGGTGGCGGCTCGTGAACAGAAGTATCAGGCACGGCCGTTCCAAGCGCCGGCTCAGTTACAACCGGATCCTCGGTCGGCTTATCTTTATTTGCTTTCTTCCTGGTCTTCACTTGCACGCTATCGACAAAACGAAATAAATGAATACAGAGACATAAGGAAGAGCATAAGGTAAATAAATTTGTATTACCCAGGGGCAGTCTTAAAGGCCGGCATGTTGGACTGCATAGACTCGCCGGATGAAGGAGATGTATCCTGATAATTGGAGTCAGACGAATTGAGAGGTTGACGGATTAGACCCGCCAAAGGTAAAAAAAAGGGATAAGTCGGAGATAACCTCAGTCCGACGCTTCCGGGTTGTATCAAGCAAGCCGGAGGAGAGCTCTGCGTCTTTGCTGGTCCGGGTCTGCCTCCGGCTTTCAAATTGTTGTTGCTTCAAAAGAAAGTCAGGGTCTTGGTAAGCCAAAGGATGTGAAAATCTTACTTTCCGGGTTACTCTTCGAATTTTCTAACGCGGCAGAGGCTCGGAGTCGGAAGAGATTATAGTTACCTCTTCTTCGACGGGTTGGCTGTTTCCCGTGTCTTCCTGAAAGAGAAAACATGTCAGTAAAATGACGAAACAATAGTCAGGGAAGTTTAAAGATTACCTCTTCTTCGGCATCATCAGAATCATCGAGCTGGAACATCTCTGAAGCGCTCGGTCTTCTCTTCTTTGAAGTAGAAGGCCTGGTGGTTCGTTTTTCGGCCCTCTTTGCCGCCCGAGCTTGTTTGGCCGCCTCATGATCATACGGGACTTTCCAGAACTTGTCGTTTGCCTGTAAGGAGTTGTAAAGAGGTATGAGCAAATATAAGGTAAACATAATAAAAGGTGATCAGTAAGGCTGGTGACTTACTGCGGGGGCCGGATTGTTCCTACAGAAGGGGAGTAAGCTGAAGGCATTATTTACCATAGTCCCCTCTTTCAGCAATGACTGGATCATAGCTTCGACCGTGTCGTCTGGTAAATCATCAGGGTTGTGACGCAGCGGGTCATCCCTTTCCCCTGAGTAAGTACACATTAAGCCGGGTCGGCGGCTTAACGGAATAACCCGCCAGGTAATCCAGGTCCGAACCAAATCAATGCCATCCAAACCATTGCCCAAAAGGGCCTTAATCTTCTTTATGGTGGGAGCAAGGGGAATACGCTCAACTGAAGATAATTTGTCAGCCAATGGGTGGTTGGACTCCAAGCGTAGGGCACGAAAGCCGGGCAGCGGGTTCTCACCAGCCGGGGAGGCATCTTGGCAGTAAAACCACGTCTCATTCCACTCCTTTGGATGGCTTGGCAGTTCTGCATAAGGGAAAAGACAGTCTCTTCGCCGTTGGATTGAAATACCGCCAAGTTCAAGACTGGGCCCAATGGCACGTTCATTTTGCCGGTTCAAATAAAATAGTTCTCTAAACAAGGTCAAACTTGGTTCTTCTCCAAGGTACACCTCGCAAAACACTTGTAAGTTGCAGAGATTTGACACGGAGTTGGGCCCAATGTCTTGAGGCCTTAGATCGAAGAAATTCAGAACATCCCTAAAGAATTTTGAACCGGGAGGGGCAAATCCCCGGCTCATGTGATCAGTAAAAATGATCACTTCCCCTTCCTTGGGTTGAGGTTTTTCTTCAGTTGGGTCAGGAGCGCGATAAGACATAAGTTCTTTCTTGGGCAGGTGACCAGACTTTACAAAGTCAGACAACTTGCTCTCTGTGATAGTGGATGGGACCCAGTTGCAGGTTACCGGAGGTTTGAGAGCTTTGGGTGACATTGTGTAAATCGAAGCCTACAGTAAGATAAAAGAAATTTTCTGGTTTATCATAACCCGGAGAGTAAGCATTATTGAGTTATTTAAGATGGCGGCTTAAGAAGGGGCCTAATGACGTACAGGTAACTATATGATAATGTTTTAACAGTTGCAGGTATTGAGATGATTAAGGTTCTCTTAAGTCGCCAGAAGCAAGCGGTGCTGACAGCCGGTGTTATCTTAAACCGGTTACGCAAACTACTATGACTGAAACAGAGTCAACAAACGCCGTTTTTGGCAAAGTGTGGAGGAAACAGGTTTCACAGATTGCAAATATCATTTCGGATCAAACAATGCTCTGGAAAGGAAAAATTTCTAGACCTAGAAACAGGGCAGAGGAGTTCATACACTCCAAGGAAGCTTATAAATAAGGGAAAACAGATCTGTTTGCATTCGAGATAAGCACAAAGCAGTTACCGCAGCAGTTCTATTCTATTCAATGATCTGAACAGGGCATCAGAGGTACAAAGCATCCAGGGTCCGCCGCCGGCTACGATGAACACCAATGAACTCGATGAACATCGGTGAACTTGATGCAGATCTAAGACAGAAAGGAAAAGGGACTTACAGATGTGGAGCTGCAGCAGAGGTTCGTCGCGTTTTTCTGGTCAGATTCAGGTCGATGCAACGGCCTGAGTTGGTGAAGACAAGGAACTCGACGATGGCGACGGCGGCGGAGCTCGGGTCGCAGAAAAGGGAGCCAAAGGAAGGAGATGACTGAAAGAGGCAAGAATGGAAGACCTAGGTCGCTCTATTTATAAGGAATGACTGACCAAGACGGCGCGAGAAACGAGGAGACCAAAGACATCATTATCCAGCGGCCCCGACGCCTCGATTTTCGGGAGGGTCAGTAAAGGCAAAGATCCGTTGAAGATATGACAAATTAAAATATAAGTTTTATTGAAGATGACGTCACGGTGATTTAACCCGGATCCAGATGATGATGTCCCGGTGGGTTACAATTTTCACACAAGACAGAAGATTAAAGGCCAGTTCATAAGGTTTTCAAAGATTGACCTAAACCGGTTCAAATCAATCTGGGGCCTAATGTTGGGGATATAACTATTTGTGTAAGCCGCCCAGGAGGGGCCGGGTTACGCAAAGAGGGACTTATCAGAAGAAGCCCAAGACCAAGCAGGAAGATGGCGGTTCAATAAAGGGTCTAAGGCCCATAGGCGATTTAAGGCCCATAGTGGTAAACCGCCATGACGGCATGACTTGTATTATAAGGTAGAATTAACTAGTCACCGAGCCGGACACTGTTTATGAGCCGGCCAGGACTCTGTAGGCCACATGGCGTCAACCCGTGTATATAAGGGGACGACCCGCCGACGACTTAGGGCAAGAAACAACTCCTCGAGAGCCAGGCATAGCGTATCTCGCTCCCTGGTCATCGAAACCTCAAGCAATACCAACCCAACTAGACGTAAGCCTTCCTTCACCGCAAGGGGCTGAACTAGTATAAACCTCGCGTGTCCTTTGTCCCGATTAACCCCTTTAAGCTTCCTAGTTGCGATGGCTCCATGACTAAGTCCTTCTAAGAGGAAATCTGCCGTGACAATTTCACGACAGTTATCTATGATGTTTGAGTAGATCTGTTTTGCCCATGGGTTAATCGTGATCTTGGCTGGTATGAGTATATATTATTTATGGTGCTGTCCTACGATGCTCTCCGTTCTCGCGCAAACATGAGGGGGACCGCTGTAGGGTGTTGCAATATGTTCATGGTTCACTTACGGTGGGTTGGAGGGTGACAGAAACTTAAACCCGAGTAGGTGGGGTATGACGTATGGGAATTAAGAGGACTCGATACTTAATGCTATGGTTGGGTTTCACGACCTTAATGATCTTTAGTAGTTGCGGATGCTTGCTAGAGTTCCAATCATAAGTGCATATGATCCAAGTAGAGAAAGTATGTTAGCTCATGCCTCTCCCTCATATAAAGTTGCAAGAATGATTACCGGTACTTATTATCGATTGCCTAGGGACAAATGACTTTCTTATTGACAAAAGCTATCGACTTTTATTAACTTGCAATTTATTCGTAGTTTTATTCTCGCAAAGTACTCGTAGTTTTATCCTTGCAAAATAGTTTCATACTTGTTTCCGATAAAGCAAGCGTCAAGTGTGTGTAGAGTTGTATCGGTGGTCGATAGAACTTGAGGGAATATTTGTTCTACCTTTAGCTCCTCGTTGGGCTCGACACTCTTACTTATCGAAAGAGGCTACAATTGATCCCCATACTTGTGGGTTATCAAGACCTTTTTTTGGCGCCGTTGCTGGGGAGCAATAGCGTGGGGTGAATATTCTCGTGTGTGCTTGTTTGCTCTATCACTAAGTAGTTTTTATTTCATGTTCTAAGTTGTTCTCTCTCTTTGTATGTAAGTTGGCCAACACGAAAAAATTGCAAGAAACTGCTTATGCTATGTATTGGCCTTTACTTGATGTTTATGAATTGTTCTTTTATGACATGCCGATGCATAGGAAGAGAGTTAGACTTCGTCATTGCTTGATATGTGTTGCTTTGTGCTCACTACTAAATGCTAAATCATTGTTGATTCAAATTGGCTTTGATATACCTTGGGATCTGGGTGGATCCATTACTTGAGCACTTTATGCCTAGCTTAATGGCTTTAAAGAAAGCGCTGCCAGGGAGACAACCCGGAAGTTTTAGAGAGTCATTTATTTCTATTGAGTGCTTTTATAAAGTTTAAAAACAAAAAAATATAGAGGGGAACTTAAAACTTCACAAAAAGAAAAGTGAAAGTGAGATAGACGAGCACCGTGGAAGCAGGAGCATGCCTTGAACTTTGTTCATGCCAATGGAAACTTTGTGAATCTTAATTACAGGAACTTTTCAACAAAAATAATTATCCCCTTGTAAAATTCCATTGTATTATAAAAATAATGTGCCAAGATTTGCCTTTAGGATGTTTAGATTGCTTGTTGGTTTGTGCGGTGTAAAAAAGAAACTTTGGTTGTAGTGCACGATTTTAAAAATTTTACTGGAATGTCAAATAGTTCTGAAACCTTTTGCACTGTATTTCTTTACAGAATGTTTATTCTTCATATTTTGTTCAGAATTTTTGGAGTACCAAAAGTATGGTGAATGTTCAGATTACTACAAACTATCCTGTTTAAGACATATTCTGTTTTTGATGCATTGTTTGTTTGTTTTGATGAAACTATCGATTTTTATCGGTGGTATAAGCCATGGAAAAGTTATATTACAGTAGATACAATGCAAAAACAAAATATAAATTGGTTTGCAACAATACTTAGAGTAGTGATTTGCTTTATTATACTAACTAATCTTACCGAACTTTCTGTTGAGTTTTGTGTGGATGAAGTGATTAAAGATCGAGGAGGTCTCGATGCGAGGAGAAGGAGGAGAGGCAAGAGCTCAAGCTTGGGGATGCCCAAGGCACCCCAAGTAAATATTCAAGGAGACTCAAGCGTCTAAGCTTGGGGATGCCCCGGAAGGCATCCCATCTTTCTTGAATAAGTATCGGTATGTTTTCGGTTTCGTTTCCTTCATGTGATATGTGCAAATCTTGGAGCGTCTTTTGCTTTTAGTTTTCATTTTTATTTCATGCACCATGCTGGTATGAGATAGTCCATGGTTGATTTATAGAATGCTCATTGCACTTCGCTGATATCTTTTGATTATGGCTTTATATAATGCTTCATGTGCTTCACTTATATTATTTAAAGTCTGGATTGCCTGTTTCTCTTCACATAGAAAACTGTTATTTGAAGAATGCTCTTTTGCTTCACTTATATTTATTAGAGCATGGTCTTTTATAGAAAGAAGTAAACTCTCATGCTTCACTTATATCTATTTAGAGAGTCAACATGAATTGGTCATTTGCATGGTTAGTCATAAACTCCTACATAAAACTTATGGATCACTGAATATGATATGTTTGATTTCTTGCAATAGTTTTGCGATATAGAGATGGAATATGTGGGAGGTACTAGTAAATGGTTGTGTTTCGTAAGAATATTGGTGTTAAGGTTTGTGATTCCCGAAGCATGCACGTATAGTCTCTTGTTATGCTATGAAGTTGGAGCATGATTTATTATTGATTGTCCTCCTTATGAGTGGCGGCCGGGGACGAGCGATGGTATTTTCCTACCAATCTATCCCCCTAGGGGCATGCGTAGTAGTACTTTGCTTCGAGGGCTAATAAACTTTTGCAATAAGTATATGAGTTCTTTATGACTAATGTGAGTCCATGGATTATACACACTCTTACCTTTCCGCAATTTGCTAGCCTCTACGGTACCGTGCATTGCCATTTCTCACATCGTGACGTGGTGCAAAGTTCGCAGGTGCATCCAAACCCCGGGATATGATACACTCTATCACACATAGGCCTTATTATATCTTCCACAAAACAGCCACCATACCTACGTATTATGCCTTTTCCATGGCCATTTCGAGATATATTGCCATGCAACTTCCACCGCTTTCGTTTGATGACTTGAGCATTCATTGTCATATTGCTTTGCATGATCATATAGCTGACATAGTAGTTGTGGCTTAGCCACCGTTCATCATTTTTATACATGTTACGCTAGATCATTGCACATCTTAGTACATTGCCAGAGGCATTCATATAGAGTCATACTTTGTCATAGGTATCGAGTTGTAATTTTTATTTCTTTTGAGTTATAAGTAAATAGAAGTGTGATGATCATCATTATTCATTTTTAGAGCAGTGCCCCAGTGAGGAAAGGATGATGGAGACTATGATTCCCACCACAAGTCGGGATGAGACTCCGGACAATGAGAGAAAAAAAATAAAAAATAAAAAAAAAGAAAAAGGAAGAAAAAGAAAAAAAGAAAAAAAAGAAAAAAAAGAAACAAAGAGAGAAGGGGCATTGTTAGTATCCTTTACCACACTTGTGCTTCAAAGTAGCACCATGTTTTTCATATGGAGAGTCTCCTATGTTGTCACTTTCATATACTAGTGGGAATTTTTCATAATAGGATTAGATGCACACCCACTTAGTTTCATATTGAGCTTTCATACACTTGTAGCTCTTAGTGCATTCGTTGCATGGCAATCCCTACTCCTCACATTGATATCAATTCATGGGCACCTCCATAGCCCATTGGTTAGTTGCGTCGATGTGAGACTTTCTTACTTTTTTGTCTTCTTTATATTTACCCCTATCATTATACTCTATTCCACCCATAGTGCTATATCCATGGATTGCGCTCATGTATTGCGTGAGAGTTGAAAAAGCTAAAGCGCATTAAAAAGTATGAACCAATTGCTCGGCTTGTCATCGGGGTTGTGCATGGTAAATACTTTGTGTTAAGAAGACAGAGCATGACAAGACTATGATTTTGTAGGGATAACTTTCTTTAGCATTGATATTTTGAAAGATATGATTGTTTGTTGGGATGCCTGAGTATTGATGTCTTTATGTCAAATTATAGACTATTGCTTTGAATCACTTATGTCTTAATATTCATGCCATGATTAGATATATGATCAAGTTTATGCTAGGTAGCGTTCCACATAAAAAATTATCTTTTTTATCATTTACCTGCTCGAGGATGAGCGGGAATTAAGCTTGGGGATGCTGATATGTCTCCGTCGTATCTATAATTTTTGATTGTTTCATGCCAATATTATACAAGTTTTACATACTTTTGGCAACTTTTTATATGATTTATTGGACTAACCTATTGATCTAGTGCCTAGTGTCAGTTCCTGTTTTCTGCATGTTTTTTGTATCACAGAGTATTCATATCAAACGAAGTCCAAATGCAATAAAATTTCTCGAAGAATTATTTTGGAATATATGTGATTTGGGGGAGTTGGAATTACCGCAAATGGAGGCCCGTGGTGGGCACAACCCACCAGTGCACGCCAGAGGAGCCAGGCGTGCCGTGGTGGGTTGTGCCCACCTGGTACATCGGTTGGACCTCTACTTCAGATGCAAGGAAGCTTATATCTGGAAAAAAATCGTGTTAAAATCTCAGCGCAATCGAAGTTACGGATCTCCAGGAATATAAGAAACGGTTTTCGACCAAATTTGGGGAGCGGGAAACAGAAGAGAACAGAGAGGGAGATCCAATCTCGGAGGGGCTCCCGCCCCTTAACCGCCATGGAGACCATGGACTAGAGGGGGTACCCTCCTCCCATATAGGGGGAGGCCAAGGAAGAAGAAGAAGAAGGGGGGCCAGAGTGCCGCCGAGGCAACGATCGGGACGGCGATCTACATCAACAATCTTGCTACCATCTACACCAACTTTCTCGCCCTCTATGCAGCGGTGTAACACCTCTTCCCCCCACTGTAATCTCTACTTAAACATGGTGCTCAACTCCATATATTATTTCCCAATGATCTATGGTTATCCTATGATGTTCGAGTAGACCCGTTTTGCCCTATGGGTTAATCGTCATCTTGGTTGGTATGATTGTATATTTTATTTATGGTGTTGTCCTACGGTGCCCTCCGTTCTCACGCAAACTTGAGGTGCCCTCGTTGTAGGGTGTTGCAATATGTTCATGGTTCGCTTACGGTGGGTTGCTAGAGTGACAGAAACTTAAACTCAAGTAGGTGGGGTATGACGTATGGGAATAAAGAGGACTTGATACTAAATGCTATGGTTGGGTTTCACATCCTTAATGATCTTTAGTAGTTGCGGATGCTTGCTAGAGTTCCAATCATAAGTGCATGTGATCCAAGTAGATAAACTATGTTAGCTCATGCCTCTCCCTCATATAAAGTTGCAAGAATGATTACCGGTACTTATTATCGATTGCCTAGGGACAAATGACTTTCTTAATGACAAAAGCTATCCACTTTTATTACCTTGCAATTTATTTGTAGTTTTATTCTCGCAAAGTACTTGTAGTTTTATCCTTGCAAAATAGTTTCATACTTGTTTCCGGTAAAGCAAACGTCAAGTGTGCGTAGAGTTGTATCGGTGGTTGATAGAACTTAAGGGAATATTTGTTCTACCTTTAGCTCCTCGTTGGGTTCTACACTCTTACTTATCGAAAAAGGTGTAACGCCCGGATAATCATGCTACAGTAATCCCACGCTAATCATGCCATGTCACCTCGGTTACTGTTGCTAACCTCGCAATGATTCGAAACCGTTTCAAATTTAAATTCTAAATAAGTCAAACGACAAAAGTTTTCAAAATATTAAACTAAAACGTTCGGAGTGTGCAAATAAATACTTAGGTATTTATGGTGAGGGAACCGTGGTTTTATAGGAAACCTAAATACATAAAATGAATTAAACAGAAAAGGGAAATAAAGAAAAAGAAATAAAAAATAAATTACAAAACAAAAAAAAGGAGAAAACCCCCTGGGCCGTGGCCCAACTGGGCCAACCCATCAGGCCCAGCCGGCCACCCACTTCCCCCATTATCCACTAACCATCCCCCACCCGAACCGACACTCCACTCACCTCCCCCCCTCCCCCCCCCCCCGCCAAATATCTCTGCCCCCCTCTCTCCCGATTGGATCGGGATCGAGAGGAGGAGGCCACCGACGCCGTCGCCCGCCGCCGCCAGGAGCACGCACCGCCTCGCCGGACTTCCCCACCGGTCTGCTTCCTCGTCGCACGTCGTCCCCGGCATCCTCTCCACGCCCTACTGCCCCGGACCCTACACCCGACGTGAGCCCCGGCCTCTCCTTCTCGCGCCCCTGACTTTCCGGCCGCGCCCGCATGGCGCTCGCCTCGCTCCGGCAACGCCCAGGCCACGCCTCCCCTGTATCTGCTGCTACTGCTCCGCCGGCCTCTGCCGCGTGCAAGCGCTCGTGCCCCCCTGCTCTCCTGCCTGACCTCGCCAGGCCTCGCCCGAAGCTCCCCGTTCTCCCGCACGCGCACGCACTGCCGCTCCCGCCTCGCCCTGCATCCCCCACGCTCCGGCCGGCCCCTGCCCCATGCGCGACTGCGCACACCCGCGCAGCCCTGCGCGCGCCACGGCTTCCTCGCTGTCGCGTGTAGCCTCCCGAGCGCTGATGTGTCCCGCTACTGCTCGCCGCTTTCCCCGTGCTTCTCCACCCGCGTGTGCCAGGCCGCGGCAGTTCGCCCGGCGCCCGTTCCCCTTCGCGCTGCACGTTGTCCCGCCTCCGCCACAGCTGCCGCCTCCGCGCGCGCACGCCCTCCTCCCGAGAGCTCACGCGCGTCGCTCGGGGTCGCGCCCCGCCATGGCCGTGGACGGCGCTCGATCCAGCCCCGACGGGCGTCCCCGCCAGCGCTCAGATGGGCTGGCGCCCGTGGCCCCGCTAGCGCCCGATCCGCTAGGCCCTGTGGGCCTATGACAAAGGGCCCCATGCCCAGAACGTTTATATAAAAAAGGAATTAATATATATATATATATATAATTAATAATAAAAATAATTAACTAATTAATTAATTCTGATTAAATTAACTAATTAAGATTAATTAACCTAATGACTAATTAACCTAATTAACTACTATTAATTAACTAACAGAGTATGACACTAGGACCCACGCGTAAGTTTGACTAAGTCAACCGGACTGTTGACTGCTCACTGGACCTGCTGACTGTGCTGTTGACCCAGTCATTGGCCCCATCTGTCAGTTTGACTTAGTCAATCCCTGTTGACTGCTTATGTCAACATGGCATCATGTTGATGTCATTAATCCAATTTCGAATTAAATTAAATGAATAATTAAATTCCAGAAAATAGTAAATCTTTAGAAAATCATATTTTTTAATCCGTAACTCGGATTAAATTATTTTCAACATGAAAGTTGCTCAGAACGACGAGACGAATCCAGATACACAGCCCGTTCGTCTGCCACACACCCCTAACATATCAAACTCGCAACTTTCCCCCTCCGGCTCCTCTGCCCGAAAACGCAAAACACCGGGGATACATTCCCGGTTGTTTCCCCCCTTCACCGGTATCACCTCATACCGCGTTAAGGCACGCCTAGCATCACGCTTTGTTTTATGATGCATCGTTATGCATCTGTTTGCATTGTATTCACTGTTTCTTCCCCCCTCTTCTCTCGCTAGACACCGAGACCGACACCGCTGCTACCCAGTACGACTATGGTGTTGACGACCCCTCTCTCTTGCCAGAGCAACCAGGCAAGCCCCCCCCCCTTTGATCACCAGATATCGCCTATTCTTCTCTATATGCTTGCATTAGAGTAGTGTAGCATGTTACTGCTTTCCGTCAATCCTATCCTGATGCATAGCCTGTTCTTGCTATTACTGTTGTTACCTTTACCTGCAATCCTACCTGCTTAGTATAGGATGCTAGTTTTCCATCAGTGGCCCTACATGCTTGTCCGTCTGTTGTGCTATACTATCGGGCCGTGATCACTCGGGAGGTGATCACGAGTATATACTATAGACTTTATACATGATGCATGTGGTGACTAAAGTCGGGTCGGCTCGAGGAGTACCCGCGAGTGATTCACAGATTGGGGGCTGAAAGGACCTTTTGTCCCGATGGCCCTCTGGGTGGATCCTTGTGGCGGAGCGACAGGGCAGGTTGAGACTACCTAGGTGAGAGGTGGGCCTGGCCCTGTCGGCGTTCGCGGTTACTTCAAAATAACACGCTTAACGAGATCTTGGTATTTGATCTGAGTTTGGCCACTGGCCTATACGCACTAACCAACTACGCGGGAACAGTTATGGGCACTCGACGTCGCGGTATTAGCCGAAGCCTTCGTGACGTCAGCGACTGAGCGGCGCGCGCCGGTTTGGACCGCGTAACATGACTTCCTTTGTAATGGAGGTTGCTAGGTCTGCTCGCCGGCCGCGTTCGCAACGTGTAGGTGTGCTAAGGGCAATGGGCCCAGACCCCTGTGCGCTTAGGTTTAGACCGGTGTGCTGACCTCTCTGTTGGCCTAGGTGGGGCTGCGACGTGTTGATCTTCCGAGGCCGGGCATGACCCAGGAAAGTGTGTCTGGCCAAAGGGGATCGAGCGTGTTGGGTTATGTGGTGCACCCCTGCAGTGAAGTTAATCTATTCGAATAGCCGTGATCTTCGGTAATAGGACGGCTTGGAGTTGTACCTTGACCTTACGACAACTAGAACCGGATACTTAATAAAACACACCCTTCCAAGTGCCAGATACAACCCGGTGATCGCTCTCTAGCAGGGCGACGAGGAGGGGATCGCCGGGTAGGGTTATGCTAGGTGATGCTACTTGGAGGACTTCAGTCTACTCTCTTCTACATGCTGCAAGACGGAGGCTGCCAGAAGCATAGTCTTCGATAGGATTAGTTATCCCCCTCTTATTCTGGCATTCTGCAGTTCAGTCCACTGATATGGCCCTTTACACATATACCCATGCATATGTAGTGTAGTTCCTTGCTTGCGAGTACTTTGGATGAGTACTCACGGTTGCTTTCTCCTTCTTTTCCCCCTATCCCTTCTACCTGGTTGTCGCAACCAGATGTTGGAGCCTAGGATCCATACGCCACAGTTGACGACGACTCCTACTACACCGGAGGTGCCTACTACTACATGCAGCCCGCTGATGACGACCAGGAGTAGTTAGGAGGATCCTAGGCAGGAGGCCTGCGCCTCGTTCGATCTGTATCCCCATTTGTGCTAGCCATCTTATGCAACTTGTTTAACTTATGTCTGTACTCAGATATTGTTGCTTCCGCTGACTCGTCTATGATCGAGCACTTGTATTCGAGCCCTCGAGGCCCCTGGCTTGTATTATGATGCTTGTATGACTTATTTATGTTTTAGAGTTGTGTTGTGATATCTTTCCATGAGTCCCTGATCTTGATCGTACACATTTGCGTGCATGATTAGTGTACAATTGAATCGGGGGCGTCACAAGAGGCTACAATTGATCCCCTATACTTGTGGGTTATCAGTGGTCCACCTCTGAATGTAATATCTTAAGGTTTCATTAGGCTTCTGGACGCAATGTTGTAATTCAGTCAGCCCTGCATGTCGTTTGCAAGTTCCCTCAAATGTCCTGACAAACACTCGGGCCAAATCTTCCCAACTGAATATACTACCAGGAGCCAATTGATTCAACCAAGCTCTGGCCAAACCCTCCAACATCAGGGGGAGATGCTTCATGGCTACATCATCATTTCCACCGCCAATCTCCACAGCCACTCGGTAATCCTCTAGCCAAGTGTCAGGCTTTGACTCACCGGTGAACTTGCTCACTCCCGTCGCCAACCTGAAGTTGGGAGGGATCTCATTAGCTCTGATGGCTCTGCTGAAGCATTCAGGCCCGGGGACATGAACTCTGCTACCTGTCGGACGATATCTGTGTAACGCCCTTGATGCGGCTATATCTCCCATGTGTCGAAGCACGACTTAGAGGCATAACCGCATTGAAAGCAATGTCGCAAGTGAGGTAATCTTCACACAACCCATGTAATACATAAGGGAAAGAGATACATAGTTGGCTTACAATCGCCACTTCACGCAATACATGAGTAAAGCATTACATCAAATAGATACAATCAAGGTCCGACTACGGAACCAAAATAAAAGAAGACTACCCCAAATGCTACATAGATCCCCGATCGTCCCAACTGGGCTCCACTACTGATCAACTGAAACGAAACAACACAATGAACAAGATCTTCATCGAGCTCCTCCTTGAGCTCGGGTGCGTCACCTGCACGGTTTCCTCGGCCCCTGCAAACTGGTTTTGGAAGTAACTGTGAGTCACGGGGACTCAGCAATCTCACACCCGCGAGATCAAGACTATTTAAGCTTATGGGTAGGAGAAGGTAGTGAGGTGGAGCTGCAGCAAGCGACTAGCATATCTGGTGTCTAACATACGCAAATGAGAGCGAGAAGAGAAGGCAAAAGCATGGTCGAACAACTATGATCAAGAAGTGATCCTAGAACAACCTACGTCAAGCATAACTCCAACACCGTGTTCACTTCCCGGACTCCGCCGAGAAGAGACCATCACGGTTACACACGCGGTTGGTGTATTTTAATTAAGATCAACTTCGGGTTTTCTACAACCGGACATTAACAAATTCCCATCTGCCTCATAACCGCGGGCATGGCTTTCGAAAGATAATACCCTGCAAGGGTGTCCCAACTTAGCCCATTATAAGCTCTCACGGTCAACGAAGGATATTCCTTCTCCCGGGAAGACCCGATCAGTCTCGGAATCCCGGCTACAAGACATTTCGACAATGGTAAAACAAGACCAGCAAGACCACCCGCTGTACCGACAAATCCCGATAGGAGCTGCACATATCTCGTTCTCAGGGCACACCGTATAAGCTAAGCGTACAGGTACCAACGTAACCCAAATTGCCAAGGGACGGTCCCGCACGGTGCTCTAGTTTGGACCAACACTCAGAGGAGCACTGGCCCGGGGGTAAAATAAAGATGACCCTTGAGTCTGCAGAACCCAAGGGAAAAAGGCTTAGGTGGCAAATGGTAAAACCAAGGTTGGGCCTTGCTGGAGGAGTCTTATTCAAAGCGAACTGTCAAGGGGGTCCCATAAATCACCCAACCGTGTAAGGAACGCAAAATCCGGGAACATAATACCGATATGACGGAAACTATGGCAGCAAGAGTGGAACAAAACACCAGGCATAAGGCCGAGCCTTCCACCCTTTACCAAGTATATAGATGCATTAATTAAATAAGAGATATTGTGATATCCCAACATATCCATATTCCAACATGGAACAAACTTCATCTTCACCTGCAACTAACAACGCTATAAGAGGGGTTGAGCAAAAGCGGTAACATAGCCAAACAATGGTTTGCTAGGACAAGGTGGGTTAGAGGCTTGGTTTAACAATATGGGAGGCATGATAAGCAAGTGGTAGGTATCGCAACATAGGCATAGCAAAAGAGCGAGCAACTAGCACGCAAAGATAGAAGTGATTTCGAGGGTATGGTCATCTTGCCTGAGATCCCGCAAGGAAGAAGAACGAGTCCATGAAGAAGACAAACGGACGTAGTCGAACGAATCCTCAAAACTCCGGAACGAAACCGAAGCTAACGAGAGAAGCAACCAGGAAAGAAACAAACAACATAGTAAACAACCACCACATACACATGGCATGATGCACAAACAAGTATGATGCATGTCCGGTTTAAATATGCATGGCATGGCAAAGTGCACAAACAATACCACAAATTAAGTGGAGCTCAATATGCAACGAGTTGCATATTGACGAAACACCACATACGATTATTTAGTTCTCTCTCGGTTATGTATCCATCAATATTAAATGTTGTTAAACATGACAAGAGATGAAACATATGAAAACTAACTATTTAGGCAAGTTTAAATGAGGCCGGAAATAACAAGCAACAATTCCGAAAAATCCTCATATGCATATTTAGAATTTGGTGTTGTTCTGTCCTAAAGCACATTTTAGTGTTGTTAAACATGCAAAGTAATGGCACCATGTTAAACTAGGCATTTTTCTACCCCATTTACATATTAAGTTTATTTAAATCGGAGCTACGGTTATTTAGTTATGAAATAAATCCTTTTAACATGGCATTTATGCAAATTTAATCAAACAGCATGTTTAAACATTTTAACCATGGGTGAAAATTGGATATTATGAAACTAGACAAAAATCTAAGCATTTTACATATATAGTTCATTTTAATCCGATGCACGGTTGGTGAGTTATTAAATGCATGAACATGGAGGGTTTTTTTGCAAATCTGTAAATCTCTGGATAATACACAAATTCACAGACGCTGGAAAAAACATGATATGGGCCAAATCTGGCTGGGCCAACAAGAGGATGGCGCTGGAGGCAGCTCACCCATGGGCTTTAGGCCCGGATCTGCTGGGCTGGATGGCTGAAGGGGCGCGGCTGGGCCTTGCGCGAGATGCGGTCCAAGCGTGGTCGCGGTCAACGAGCGAGGAGCGGGACGAGGCGCTGGATTCGGGCGGCGGCTGCGCGATGCGCTCCTGCAGGACACGGGCGCGATAAAGGGTCAGTGAGGAAGAGGGGAAAAGAGAAGGAGGAGCAGGGGCACACGGCGACCTACAGGGCTTCACCGGTGACTGGGTTCGCCGGCACTGAGCGACGGGAGGCGGGGAAGGCGTTGAGGACGATGCAGTCAACGGCACGGGGCGGAGGAGGTGCATCTCCCTGTCGCCTGAAGTAGAGGACGAGCGGGCGTCGTGGCTCCAGGAACATGACGGGGCGGCAGAGGCGCGGATCCAGGCGCGGGGGAGGACTTGGCGAGGCTCGACGGCACGGAACGGTGGCCATGGCAGCAGGGGCGACCTCCTGTTGCTCCTGTACCTGGCGAGAGAGAGAATTTGAGAGAGCAAGAGAGACAGAAGGAGGAGAACGAAGGGAGAGAGAGAGAGGGACGAGGCCGATCCTGGCGGCTTCGGTGGTGGTGGTCGAGGAGGAGCTCCTCTCCTCCGGATGGAACTGGAAGAAGAAGGCAGCGGGGCGCTGGTCTCTGACAAGGCCGGTCGAAGACGTCGGGTTAAGGCAGGGGAGCTCGGGCTCCTGGATCGAGAGGGGCGTGGGAAATCGGGCGCCGTGGTGTTCTGCTCCCCAGCGAGCTCAAGCGAGGCAAGGGGATCCACGGGCGGGAGGAGAAGCAGAGGAGGCCGAGGCAGGGAACGACGAGGTGGTGGCTGCTCCTGGGATCGAGCGAGGACGAGGGAAGCAGAAGAGACCGCGGTGCCTTCGGGATTGGGTGGAGGAGGAAACCGAGGAGAGGGGCTCTGGGAGGATCCCGAGGAAGGAGGCGACAAAGTGGAGCTAGTGGCGGCGGCGCGACGGGACAAGGGGGAGGATTTTTAGGGTTTGCCAAAATGGACTAGGGGCTATATATATATATATATATATATATATATATATATATATATATATATATATACGAAAGGGGATGATTTGGATCCTCCGATCGCGATCGGGCGGACCGAAATAAATGGGTTAGGGAGTCCAAAAGAGAAAACGGAGATGTTTTAGAGATTATTGGGGATGATCCGGACTCATCGGTAACGACAGACCGGTTCGGGTTCGGGTAAGTTTTGGACACGCACACGAGGGGTCTGAGAGAGGTCAACAAGGACAAGGGCCTGACAAAATGACAACGGAGCCAAAGAGAGAAAGGGCAACTACGAACGGCTACGAGTTTTATGAAAACATGCAGATGCAATGCGCATGATGCTAAGAGATGAGATGCATGACATGAACACAATGCAAAACAACAGACAAAACCCAACCACGGAGGAAATAACATATCACATCGCCGGAAATGGCAAGAGTTGGAGTTACAATTATGGAAAGTTACATCCGGGGCGTTACAATCTGTCTAGTCCTTCTTTGTGTGCCCGGTTTCTGTCGACCAGACCTTGCACAAGAATTGACCTTGCATCAAACCCACGCTCTCTTGGGTTGACTGGGACTCTACGGTCATCGCCGTACGGACGCCTATCATCATACTGCCGGGGCACGTACGATCTGCTCCTCGAAGGGGGTGTAAGCACTCGACAGCGGTCATCACGGCTGAGTCAATGATCATACTGCTCGTGGTTCTGACCCAGGTACTATTCCTGGCGGTTCCCATGGCCTTCATGCCGCGGAGGCGATCTTGGGCTGTGAGCCGACTGGACTGTGTCCGCCACTACAAACCTGCTGTGGATCCGGTTGCGCGACTGAGAAACGACTGTGTTCTGCACCTGCTGCCCAGAGCAGCGCCCGGATCTGCATCAAACCTCTTCCAGCCTCTGATTGGGACGACTAAATCGACTCTGCTATACGGGCTACAAATGTAAGATTATGAATCGGAGTGCAGTATACCTGAGGTTCAGGCGGAAACAATTGTCGGTGTCGTCGATTGGATTCGGGGATCTGTTGTCGAGCGCGCTCGTCGAGTGAATCTTGAAGGTTCTCCAGACGCGCGCGCTCAGCCAAGGTGGCTAGGCGCGTAGCCTCCAAGGCCCGAGCCTCAGAGGTTTCTCCGATGATGGGGGTGTGGAGGGCCTCCACGTTTCGACAATGCAACTCATCCCTCTGCTGTGAAGTGAGGGCTTCGGGACGATATTCCTCGTGATCTTGCGACGAGCCGCCATCGCCATCGCCGCCGCCACCGCGACGGAAACCAGTCGGGCTACGCGGCGTGTCGACCATCAGAACTTCTGCCGCAGAGTCACCGCTGTCGCACTCGGACAGAGTCTCGGCGGAACCAGTTGATAGATCGAATAGTCCGTAGAGAGATTCGTCGGGCTCGATTGTCGTGACTTGAGGTGTGGCCGACTAACGGGCCACCGCATGCTTCACCCACCGCTTAAGCTGCGATCGACCAGATCGTTTGCGACGGCTAGCGGCGGGGAGCGAAGATGCTGCGGGAGCCGACCGATACTGAGTCGACGGCTGCCGCAGAAGGATGTCGCGGACACATGCATGAAAGTGTGTCGCCCCGCGGACGGGGAGCGCCTCGACGTCGAGGGGGGCCTCCTGGAGCCAGGGGAGTCGTCGACGATGAAAACGAGCGCGCCGAGACGGATCTCGTGGCCCTCAGGCAAACCACCGCCAGAAATCATGATGATGGAGATCGGAAAATTGCAACCTCACCGGAAGTCGCTAAGACACCTGCCCCAAGGTGGGCGCCAATTGTCGTGGGAGTAAGTCTAACAGTAGAATAGGGGGTACGTAGGAGGAGGCAAGATCCTAGCTACGGTGAGATTGTGCACGCAAGGTTTACGAGTTTAGGCCCTTCTCAGAGGAAGTAACATCCCTACGTCTCGGTGCCCGGAGGCTTGGTCGACTGGATTATGCGTGAGATTTAGAGGGGGTGCGAACCCCTGGGCCAGTGCAGGGGGTGGCTTATATAGAGTGCGCCAGGACCCCAGCCAGCCCACGTTACAAAGGGTTTAATGTACATTAAGACATGGCGTTACTGGTAATGCCAATAATAAAGAGGTATAAATGATATTTAATACTACAGAGTGAATGCCCGACCGTTGCCATCATGAGTGACGTTAGGTCTTCTGTACTCCGAGTGGTTTCTTGTACAGTCGAATGGCTACATCTTCGTCGAATGGAATTTGGGGTATCCGAGTGAGGTTGAAGGTCGAGTGGATTGCACTCCTTGGTGAACTCAGTCGTTTTCTTTTCTTGTGTTTTGAATGTCGTTGACTCTAGGGCAGTGTCCTTGGGTAGGGTGTCTAGGTCAGGCCTATGACCCTACCTTAGGTACATGTCATCGTCAGTATCTCTAGGCCCACTCGGTAGTGCATCATCATAATGAGCTCAATGTGACTAAGGAGTTAGCCACGGGATCATGCATTATTATTTTTTGAATATAAGGGATCATGCATTATGGAACGAGTAAAGAGACTTGCTGGTAATGAGATTGAACGAGGTATGGGGATACTGACGATTGAATCTAGGGCAAGTAACATACCGATGGACAAAGGGAATTGTATGCGGGATTGATTGAATCCCCGACATCGTGGTTCATCCGATGAGATCATCGTGGAACATGTGGGAGCCAATATGGGTATCCAGATCCCGCTATTGGTTATTGGCCGGAGAGGTGTCTCGGTCATGTCTGCATGGTTCCCGAACCCGTAGGGTCTACACACTTAAGGTCCGGTGACGCTAGAGTTGTAATGGGAATAGTATGTGGATATCGAAGGTTGTTCGGAGTCCCGGATGAGATCCCGGACATGAAGAGGAACTCCGAAATGGTCCGGAGGTGAAGATTGATATATTGGACGAAGGGTATTGGAGACCGGAATTGTTCTAGGAGTACCAGGTGATGACCAGCGTGACCGAAAGGAGATTCGAAGGCCCCGACAAGCGTTGGGGGCCTTATGGGCCAAGGGGAGGGGGCACGCCAGCCCACTGAGGGGATGTGCGCCCCTCCCACCCCATCTCACGTAACCTGGAGAGGTGGGGGTGTTGGGGAATGTAGCAGAAATTAAAAAAATTCCTACGTGTCACCAAGATCTATCTATGGAGAAACCAGCAACGAGGGGAAAGAGAGTGCATCTACATACCCTTGTAGATCGCTAAGCGGAAGCATTCAAGTGAACGGGGTTGATGGAGTCGTACTCGTCGTGATCCAAATCACCGATGACCAAGTGCCGAACGGACGGCACCTCCGTGTTCAACACACGTACAGCCCGGTGACGTCTCCCATGCCTTGATCCAGCAAGGAGAGAGGGAGAGGTTGAGGAAGACTCCATCCAGCAGCAGCACAACGGCATGGTGGTGGTGGAGGAGCGTGGCAATCCTGCAGGGCTTCGCCAAGCACCACAGAAGAGGAGGAAGAAGAGACGCAGGGCTGCACCAACGAGAGATCGAATCGCGTGTCATGGGCAGCCCCAAGCCTCACTATATATAGGGGAGAAGGAGGAGGGTGAGCCCCCTCTAGGGTTCCCACCCCTAGGGGGGGCGGCAGCCCTAGATGGGAAAGGGGAGGCGACCAAGAGGGGGAGAGAGGGGGCGCCCCCTAGGGTGGCCTTAGGCCCATCTAAGCCTAGGGTTTCCCCCTTTCTCCTCCTTTGCTGCGCCTTGGGCCTTGTGGGAGGCGCACCAGCCCACTTAGGGGCTGGTCCCTCACCACTCTTGCCCCATGCAAGCCTCCGGGGCTTGTGGCCCCACTTGGTGGACCCCCGGACACCTCCGGTGGTCCCGCTACACTACCGGTGATGCCCAGAACTCTTTCCGGTGGCCAAAACCATACTTCCTATATATAAATCTTTACCTACGGACCATTCCGGAACTCCTCGTGACGTCCAGGATCTCATCCGGGACTCCGAACAACATTCGGTAACCACATACAAGCTTCCTTTATAACCCTAGCGTCATCGAACCTTAAGTGTGTAGACCCTACGGGTTCGGGAGACATGCAGACATGACCGAGACGTTCTCTGGTCAATAACCAACAGCGGGATCTGGATACCCATGTTGGCTCCCACATGTTCCACGATGATCTCATCGGATGAACCACGATGTCAATGACTTAATCAATCCCGTATTCAATTCCCTTTGTCTATCGGTACGATACTTGCCTGAGATTCGATCGTCGGTATCCCGATACCTTGTTCAATCTCGTTACCGGCAAGTCTCTTTACTCGTTCCGTAACACATCATCCCGTGATCAACTCCTTGATCACATTGTGCACATTATGATGATGTCCTACCGAGTGGGCCCAGAGATACCTCTCCGTCACACGGAGTGACAAATCCCAGTCTCGATTCGTGCCAACCCAACAGACACTTTCGGAGATACCTGTAGTGTACCTTTATAGCCACCCAGTTACGTTGTGACGTTTGGCACACCCAAAGTATTCCTACGGTATCCGGGAGTTGCACAATCTCATGGTCTAAGGAAATGATACTTGACATTAGAAAAGCTTTAGCATACGAACTACATGATCTTGTGCTAGGCTTAGGATTGGGTCTTGTCCATCACATCATTCTCCTAATGATGTGATCCCGTTATCAACGACATCCAATGTCCATGGTCAGGAAACCGTAACCATCCATTGATCAACGAGCTAGTCAACTAGAGGCTTACTAGGGACATGGTGTTGTCTATGTATCCACACATGTATCTGAGTTTCCTATCAATACAATTCTAGCATGGATAATAAACGATTATCATGAACAAGGAAATATAATAATAATCAATTTATTATTGCCTCTAGGGCATATTTCCAACAGTCTCCCACTTGCACTAGAGTCAATAATCTAGCTCACATCGATATGTGATTAACACTCAAGGTCACATCCCTATGTGACTAACACCCAAGAGTTCTGGGTTTGATCATGTTATGCTTGTGAGAGAGGTTATAGTCAACGGGTCTGAACCTTTCAGATCCGTGTGTGCTTTACAAATATCTATGTCATCTCCTAGATGCAGTTACCACGCTCTATTTGGTGCTATTCCAAATAACTGTTCTACTATACGAATTCCAGTTTACTACTCAGAATAATCTGGATTAGTGTCAAAGCTTGCATCGGCGTAACCCTTTACGACGAACTCTTTTACCACCTCCATAATCGAGAAAATTCCTTAGTCCACTAGTTACTAAGGATAACTTTGACCGTTGTCCTGTGATCCATTTCTAGATCACACTTGTACCCCTTGACTGACTCATGGTTTGGCACACTTCAGGTGCGGTACATAACATAGCATACTTTAGAGCCTACGACTAAAGCATAGGGGACGACCTTCGTCCTTTCTATTCTGCCGTGGTCATGTCTTGAGTCTTGCTCAATACTCACACCTTGTAACATAGCCGAGAACTCCTTCTTTGCTGATCTATTTTGAACTCCTTCAAAATCTTGTCATGGTATGTGTTCGTTTGAAAGTACTATTAAGCGATTTTGATCTATCCTTATAGATCTTGATTCTCAATGTTCAAGTAGCTTAATCCAGGTTTTCCATTGAAAAACATTTTTCAAATAATCCTATATGCTTTCCAGAAATTCTACATCATTTCTGATCAACAATATGTACTCATCAGAAATTCTATAGTGCTCCCACTTACTTCTTTGGAAATACAAGTTTCTCATAAACTTTGTATAAACCAAAATCTTTGATCATCTCATCAAAGCGTACATTCCAACTCCGAGATGCTTACTCCAGTCCTTAGAAGGATTGCTGGAGTTTTGCATACTTGTTAGCATCTTACAGGATTGACAAAAAACTTCTGGTTGTATCACATACAACCTTTCCTCAAGAAAATCATCGAGGAAACAATGTTTTGACATCCTATCTGCACAATTTCATAAATAATGCAGTAAACGCTAACATAATTCCAACAGACTCTTAGCATCGCTACGAGTGAGAAAGTCTCATCGCAGTCAACTCCTTGAACTTGTCGGAAAACATCTTAATGACAAGTCGAGCTTTCTTAATGGTGACATTTACCATCATTGTCCGTCTTCCTTTTAAAATCCATCTGTACTCAACAGCCTTACGACCATCGAGCCGTTCTGTCAAAGTCTACACTTTGTTTTCATACATGGATCCTCTCTCGGATTTTATGGCCTCGAGCCATTCATCGGAATCCGGGCCCACCATCGCTTCTCCATAGCTCGTAGGTTCATTGTTGTCTAGCAACATGACGTCCAAGACAGGATTACGTACCACTCTGAAGTAGTACGCATCCTTGTCGTCCTACGAGGTCTGGGAGTGACTTGATCCGAAGTCTCATGATCACTATCATAAGCTTCCACTTCAATTGGTGTAGGTGCCATAGGAACAACTCCTGTGCCCTGCTACACACTAGTTGAAGTGACGGTTCAATAACCTCATCAAGTCTCCACCATCCTCCCACTCAATTCTTTCGAGAGAAACTTTTCCTCGAGAAAGGACTCGATTTGAGAAACAATCCCTATTGCTTTCGGATCTGAGACAGGAGGTATACCCAACTGTTTTGGGTGTCCTATGAAGATGCATTTATCCGCTTTGGGTTCGAGCTTATCAGCCTGAAACTTTTTCACATAAGCGTCGTGACCCCAAACTTTTAAGAAATGACAGCTTAGGTTTCTCTAAACCATAGTTCATACGGTGTCATCTAATCGGAATTACGTGGTGCCCTATTTAAAGTGAGTGCGGTTGTCTCTAATGCCTAACCTATGAACGATAGTGGTAATTCGATAAGAGACATCATGGTACGCACCATATCCAATAGGGTGCAACTATGATGTTTGGACACACCATCACACTATGGTGTTCCAGGCGGTATTAGTTGTGAAACAATTTCCACAGTGCCAAGCTCGTAACTCAGATATTCATTTCTATGATCATATCATAGACATTTTATCCTCTTATCATGAATATCTTCAACTTCATTCTGAATATTACTTGAACCATTCAATAATTCAGACTTGTGTTTCATCAAGTAAATATACTCAGTATCTACTCAAATCATCTGTGAAGTAAGAGCATAACGATATCCACTGCGTGCCTCAGCACTCATTGGACTGCACACATCAAAATGTATTACTTCCAACAAGTTGCTTTCTTGTTCCATTTTACTGAAACCGAAGCTTTCAGTCATCTTGCCCATGTGGTACGATCTGCATGTCTCAAGCGATTCAAAATCAAGTGAGTCCAAACGGTCCATCTGCATGGAGTTTCTTTATGCGTATATACCAATAGACATGGTTCACATGTCTCAATCCTTTTCAAAAATGAGTGAGTCCAAAGATCCATCAACATGGAGCTTCTTCATGCGTTTTATACCAATATGACTTACATGGCAGTGCCACAAGTAGGTGGTACTATCATTACTATCTTATATCTTTTGGCATGAACATGTGTATCACTATGATCGAGATTCAATAAACCATTCATTTTAGGTGCAAGACCATTGAAGGTATTATTCAAATAAATAGAGTAACCATTATTCTCCTTAAATGAATAACCGTATTGCGATAGACATAATCCAATCATGTCTATGCTCAACGCAAACACCAAAGAACAATTGTTTAGGTTTAACACCAATCTCGATGGTAGAGGGAGCGTGCGATGCTTGATCATATCAACCTTGGAAGCACTTCCAACACATCTCGTCAGCTCACCTTTAGCTAGTCTCCGTTTATTCCGTAGCTTTTATTTCGAGTTACTAACACTTAGCAACCGAACCGGTATCTAATACCCTGATGCTACTAGGAGTACTAGTAAAGTACACATTCACATAATGTATATCCAATATACTTCTATCGACAGCCTTCTCATCTACCAAGTATCTAGGGTAATTCTGCTCTAGTGGTTGTTCCCCTTATTACAGAAGCACTCACTCTCGGGTTTGGGTTCAACCTTGGGTTTCTCCACTAGAGCAGCAGCTGATTTGCCGTTTCATGAAGTATCCCTTCTTGCCCTTGCCCTTCTTAAAACTAGTGGTTTCACTAACCATCAACAATTGATGCTCCTTCTTGATTTCTACTTTCGCGGTGTCAAACATCGCGAATATTTCAAGGATCATCATATCTATCCCTGATATGTTATAGTTCATCACGAAGCTCTAGCAGCTTGGTGGCAATGACTTTGGAGAAACATCACTATCTTATCTGGAAGATCAACTCCCACTCGATTCAAGTGATTGTTGTACTCAGACAATCTGAGCACAAGCTCAACGATTGAGCTTTTCTCCCTTAGTTTGCAGGCCAAGAAAATCGTCGGAGGTCTTATGCCTCTTGACGTGGGCACAAGCCTGGAATCCCAATTTCAGCCCTCGAAACATCTCATATGTTCCGCGACATTTCAAAAATGTCTTCGGTGCCTCAATTCTAAACCATTTATCATTACCGAACTATCATGTAGTCATCAAAACGTGTATGTCAGATGTTCGCAACATCCACAGACCATGTTCGAGGTCCAGCACACCGAGCGGTGCATTAAGGACACAAGCCTTCTACTGTCCGCATAATTGCTACTATCAACTTTCAACTATATTTTCTCTAGGAACATATCTAAAACAGTAGAACTAAAGCGCGAGCTTATGACATAATTTGCAAAGATCTTTTGACTATGTTCAGGATAATTAAGTTCATCTTATGAACTCCCACTCAGATAGACATCCCTCTAGTCATCTAAGTGATTACATGATCCGAGTCAACTAGGCCGTGTCCGATCATCACGTGAGACGGACTAGTCATCATCGGTGAACATCTTCATGTTGATCGTATCTACCATACGATTCATGCTCGACCTTTCGGTCTCTTGTGTTCCGAGGCCATGTCTGTACATGCTAGGCTCGTCAAGTCAACCTAAGTGTTTCGCGTGTGTTCCGAGGCCATGTCTGTACATGCTAGGCTCGTCAACACCCGTTGTATTCGAACGTAAGAATCTATCACACCCGATCATCACGTGGTGCTTCGAAACGACGAACTTTCGCAATGGTGCACAGTTAGGGGGAACACTTTCTTGAAATTTTAATGAGGGATCATCTTATTTACTACCGTCGTTCTAAGCAAATAAGATGTATAAACATGATAAACATCACATGCAATCAAATAGTGACATGATATGGCCATCATCACTTTGCTCCTTTTGATCTCCATCTTCGGGGCTCCATGATCATCGTCGTCACCGGCATGACACCATGATCTCCATCATCGTGTCTTCATGAAGTTGTCACGTCAACTATTACTTCTACTACTATGGCTAACGCTTTAGCAATAAAGTAAAGTAATTACATGGCGTTTATGTTGACACGCAGGTCATAAATAAATTAAGACAACTCCTATGGCTCCTGCCGGTTGTCATACTCATCGACATGCAAGTCGTGATTCCTATTACAAGAACATGATCATCTCATACATCACATATATCATTCATCACATCCTTTTGGCCATATCACATCACATGGCATACCCTGCAAAAACAAGTTAGACGTCCTCTAATTGTTGCTTGCATGTTTTACGTGGCTGCTATGGGTTTCTAGCAAGAACGTTTCTTACCTACGCAAAACCACAACGTGATATGTCAATTGCTATTTACCCTTCATAAGGACCCTTTTCATCGAATCCGATCCGACTAAAGTGGGAGAGACTGGCACCCGCTAGCCACCTTATGCAACTAGTGCATGTCAGTCGGTGGAACCTGTCTCACGTAAGTGTACGTGTAAGGTCGGTCCGGGCCGCTTCATCCCACAATGCCGCCGAATCAAGATTGACTAGTAACGGTAAGCATATTGAACAAAATCAACGCCCACAACTACTTTGTGTTCTACTCGTGCATAGAATCTACACAATAGACCTAGCTCATGATGCCACTGTTGGGGAACGTAGCAGAAATTTAAAATTTTCCTACGTGTCACCAAGATCTATCTATGGAGAAGCCAGCAACGAGGGGAAAGCGAGTGCATCTACATACCCTTGTAGATCGCTAAGAGGAAGCGTTCAAGTGAACGGGGTTGATGGAGTCGTACTCGTCGTGATCCAAATCACCGATGACCAAGTGCCGAACGGACGGCACCTCCGTGTTCAACACACGTACAGCCCGGTGACGTCTCCCATGCCTTGATCTAGCAAGGAGAGAGGGAGAGGTTGAGGAAGACTCCATCCAGCAGCAGCACAACGGCATGGTGGTGGTGGAGGAGCGTGGCAATCCTGCAGGGCTTCGCCAAGCACCACAGAAGAGGAGGAAGAAGAGACGCAGGGCTGCACCAACGAGAGATCGAATCGCGTGTTATGGGCAGCCCCAAGCCTCACTATATATAGGGGAGAGGGAGGAGGGTGCGCCCCCTCTAGGGTTCCCACCCCTAGGGGGGCGGCAGCCCTAGATGGGAAAGGGGAGGCGGCCAAGAGGGGGAGAGAGGGGGCGCCCCCTAGGGTGGGCCTTAGGCCCATCTAAGCCTAGGGTTTCCCCCTTTCTCCTCCTTTGCTGCGCCTTGGGCCTTGTGGGAGGCGCACCAGCCCACTTAGGGGCTGGTCCCTCACCACTCTTGCCCCATGCAAGCCTCCGGGGCTTGTGGCCCCACTTGGTGGACCCTCGGACACCTCCGGTGGTCCCGGTACACTACCGGTGATGCCCAGAACTCTTTCCGGTGGCCAAAACCATACTTCCTATATATAAATCTTTACCTCCGGACCATTCCGGAACTCCTCGTGACGTCCAGGATCTCATCCGGGACTCCGAACAACATTCGGTAACCACATACAAGCTTCCTTTATAACCCTAGCGTCATCGAACCTTGAGTGTGTAGACCCTACGGGTTCGGGAGACATGCAGACATGACCGAGACGTTCTCCGGTCAATAACCAACAACGGGATCTGGATACCCATGTTGGCTCCCACATGTTCCACGATGATCTCATCGGATGAACCACGGTGTCAAGGACTTAATCAATCCCGTATTCAATTCCCTTTGTCTATCGGTACGATACTTGCCCGAGATTCGATCGTCGGTATCCCGATACCTTGTTCAATCTCGTTACCGGCAAGTCTCTTTACTCGTTCCGTAACACATCATCCCGTGATCAACTCCTTGATCACATTGTGCACATTATGATGATGTCCTACCGAGTGGGCCCAAAGACACCTCTCCGTCACACGGAGTGACAAATCCCAGTCTCGATTCGTGCCAACCCAACAGACACTTTTGGAGATACCTGTAGTGTACCTTTATAGCCACCCAGTTACGTTGTGACGTTTGGCACAACCAAAGTATTCCTACGGTATCCGGGAGTTGCACAATCTCATGGTCTAAGGAAATGATACTTGACATTAGAAAAGCTTTAGCATACGAACTACATGATCTTGTGCTAGGCTTAGGATTGGGTCTTGTCCATCACATCATTCTCCTAACGATGTGATCCCGTTATCAACGACATCCAATGTCCATGGTCAGGAAACCGTAACCATCCATTGATCAACGAGCTAGTCAACTAGAGGCTTACTAGGGACATGGTGTTGTCTATGTATCCACACATGTATCTGAGTTTCCTGTCAATACAATTCTAGCATGGATAATAAACGATTATCATAAACAAGGAAGTATAATAATAATCAATTTATTATTGCCTCTAGGGCATATTTCCAACAGGGGGCGCCTCCCCTAGGGCAACCGCCCCTCCCAGCTTGGGAGGCAAGTTTCCTAGGGGTGGGGGCGCCCAAACCCATCTAGGGTTCCCCCAGTGGCCGTCGCCCCTCCCCTAGGGAAACCCTAGGGTGCCTCCTCCTCCCCCTTCCCCCTATATATACTGAGGGAGAGAGAGGGGAGCCGCACCCTTTCCCTGGCGCAGCCCCTCCCTCCTCCTACACCTCTTCCTCCTCCGTATTGCTTGGAGAAGCCCTGCCGGAGAACCACGAGCTCCACCACCACCACACCGTCGTGCTGCCGGAGTTCTCCCTCAACTTCTCTTCTCCTCTTGATGGATCAAGAAGGAGGAGACGCCACCGGGCTGTACGTGTGTTGAACGCGTAGGCGCCGTCCGTTCGGCGCTTGGATCGGATCTTCCGCGATTTGAATCGACGCGAGTACGACTCATCAACCGCGTTCTTGTAACGCTTTCGCTTAACGGTCTTCAAGGGTATGAAGATGCACTCTCCCTCTCTCGTTGCTACCATCTCCTAGATTGATCTTGGTGACACGTAGGAAAATTTTGAATTATTGCTATGTTCCCCAACACGGCTATAGGCTGGAGAGGCACGCGCATCTCGACGTCTGGAGGGGAGTGGCGGCGGTGGCCGGAGGCGGATGCATGCGTCATCGCGTGAAAAGTGGACTCATCAGCGTCTTGCCACAATGATGGGGCCGGCACGCCGGGAAACTCCGTCCACTGCAAGGCCAACTTCTGTGCGCTTGCACGCAAGGTGCTTGTGTTTATTTGTAGTCCACTCTCGACTCGTAGAACTAAATCGATGTGAAGGCATGGAGAGATCACCGTGAGTCCTGCCGGGTGCTTCCCTCTGTCGGCGGCAGCCATGAAGGATTGAAGGTAGGCGCGACAGGCATACCGCGGCTGGAGGGGTGTGTGATGCGGCTGCTGATTCCCCAGCCTAGTACAGAAATGCACATAATACAAGCATTTATTGAACCAATATTCTCTTAAGTAAAGAAAATGGCATATGTAGACGTATGGGGAAGCTGTAGTGGCATATTTCTAACTTCAGTTTTTGTAATGACATTTTTCCAACTCATAAAAGTTGCAGTGGTATAAATTCAATTAATCTTTTTTTAGGGGAGCCTCAGCGCATCAACCAACGGCGTTACAAGGACCAGCCCGACCTAAAATCGCGTGCGGCCCATGCTTCTGTAGATTTCTTTCCACGAGACTATCCATTTCTTCACTCCTTTTTTTAGGGAGTCCTTTTTTTTAAGACAAGGGAGTCCATTTCTTCACTCGACACAGGACGCAGAGCACCCACTCACTGGGCCTTGCTTTTTTTTTGAGGTGTTACTGGGCCTTGCTAGAACAATGAATTCACAAGTCCAGCCGTTCCAAAGCCCCGTTCATCAGCCCAGCCCATTCCCCACACACCCCTCGTCCTCAGACGAAACCCTAGTTCCAGAACCCCTATAAAATGCCTCACCCGCCGCCGCCGCCGCCTCAACACCCTTCGCCAAAATGCAGATCTTCGTCAAGACCCTCACGGGGAAGACCATCACCCTCGAGGTTGAGAGCAGCGATACCATCGACAATGTCAAGGCCAAGATCCAGGACAAGGAGGGTGAGTATCTTCTTCTCACACGTTCTTCTTTCCTTTTTCTTTCATTTGTGCCGGCCGCCGTGGTTAATCTCTGTTTTGTTCCGGCAGGGATCCCGCCGGACCAGCAGAGGCTGATCTTCGCCGGCAAGCAGTTGGAGGACGGCCGCACCCTCGCCGACTACAACATCCAGAAGGAGTCGACCCTCCATCTCGTCCTCAGGCTCCGTGGAGGCATCATCGAGCCATCCCTGCAGGCGCTTGCCCGCAAGTACAACCAGGAGAAGATGATTTGCCGCAAGTAAGTGCAGCCGTCTACATGCCATCTCGTTTCTGTACGTTTATCCGCATATCATCTCAGACTTAATTTATCTCTCTGTTACATGCAAAGTATCTCTTGTGACCGATTTACATATACTGAGGTTTGTACCATTCATTTAAGAGAAGAAGTTAGTCTAAGATTATAATCACTAGAATATACAGTATATTTCTAGATGGCTTGCACCGCAGTTGTTTCAGGAGTAAGAATAGGCATAGATCCGATTTTTCGGTTGAGCTCACGTTTCAATGGTATAACCTCTTAGCTATTGCGGGGGCCTACTTTTGGAAATGAGTTAGTCATCCCAGCATGATGCGTCAGGGTACATAGTTTAGTTTGGTTTTGTCATGTTATGCTGACTTCTAAACTGGTAAAATAAACCCCACAAAGTACTCTTTAGCTACCTTGGTCTAGCACTCATTTCAATCTTTTCATCAAGAAAATCTATACTCATCACTTGCTTGATTCCTTTTGCTGTTTTATTTGTCAACTTGTACTTAATTTCATGCTGTTTTGTTAGATTTATGGATATGGGTTTTCTAATGAGATAACCTAGAGGTTCAATAAAGAGTCAGAAGTGGGCATTTCTTGTGGCATGTTTTGCTCCTCAGGGTTTGGCATTCACGAGGCTCGATGATGACTACTCTTGCTTTAACCACACCGAATTTGAAGGCTGGGTGAAGTTATCTCTCCTTCCCTCTTTTACTGTATGGTCTTTCTCTCTTGGCGGTTCCTTGTGAAGTCTGTTCCTTTGGGTGAAGAACTAAGCGGGATTTAGCTTCTGCAGCTTTGTTCTTCATCTAAAGGTTGAGATAGAAGGATGCGCTGAGATTGGGGATCCTCAACTGGGAGGCAGGAGGGGTCTCTTCTGAAGGATCTTCCCATGTGGAAAAAACTGGCCTTCACTGAGAGCCTCAATGGAATCCTTGTTTCATGCTAAATTCTGATTGATAAAATGTTTGGGTTTTAGGTCATTTTGTCTGCCCTTTCCTACCTTCTCAATTCTGCTGGTTACTTTACTTCCTTGATTGCCTTCTTCAGATAAATTAAGCCACCTGTAAATTAACCTTGTGTGCAGTTAGTCTAATACAGTAACACTTTGATCTTACATGTTCTAATGTTCCTCGCTTGTCTGCAGATGCTATGCGCGCCTGCACCCAAGGGCTGTCAACTGCCGCAAGAAGAAGTGTGGCCACAGCAACCAGCTGAGGCCCAAGAAGAAGATCAAGAACTAGAGGGACTACTAGTCAGTTTCATGGACCGGTTGAATCCATCGCCGTGTTAGCGTTTATGCTATTATCGTCTCGTTGTCGTTGAACCTTATTTTACTTTGCTTTCAGCCTCCTATCGTTGTGGTTATGATAAGTGACAGTATTGGTATATGGTAGCAAACCTATAATTTTGCCTTATCTCCCCCGTTTCTTGTTAATTCTTGACTCATTGTTAATCTGTCCGTGAAAGCTTGGGGTCTCATCTCTCTATCTGGGCTACCGGATAGGGGTTGGTTGCGTTTAGATTTCCCAGATTGCTGATGCTAAAAAATGTTAACATTAGTCTGTTTTGTTTTGCACATGAGTTGAGCAACTGTAGTCTGCAAGAAAATCGAGCTCTTTGAGTATTGGTTCCATGCTTGGGATAAACCCAGGGAGTAATCATGTTGCATACAATCTTGGTAGAATCACTGGAACAAAATTCATCCAGAGGACACACTAGCCTGTCTTGGTTAATCCAGAGGACACACTAGCCTGTCTTGGTTAATCCAGAGGACACAGGCCAGTGATGTTAGAGTTTTGTTTCAGTAATTCTCCAAGATTCTGGCTTAAGGTCGATGAGTTCACCAGGCCAGCACACCCCAGCATGACATGTTGGTAACCTAGTTCAATTTTGAGTTGGTGCTATCATAAGTTGTAAACCAATTTGGTTGGGAACTTGGCATGCCCCTCTACTGAAACATAGAGCGAGTTTGCAGCGGGTGCATAGAGTTCGCCACCCGCGTTATCACACTGCATCTGCATGCAGCGGCCTTGACCTCGGAATGCGTGGGTTTGATTGTGCCAGCCTCCTGCCACCTTCCATTTGCGTGTCTCCTCGGCCGGTCCAAGTGCGACATTCCTCGCCGCCGACAGCTTGGAGGAGCGGTTGGGTCTGCATCCCGTCCGGTCTGGTTCCTTTCCTCTGATAATTCCATTCCATGCAGTGGTGTCCTCGTCATAATGCAGTACTCCTTCCCAACGTTGGCAATTCTGCAGTTTTGGTCGCCCAGAAGGCTCCCCGGCCGATCGGATCGGACCGGGCATTCAAGCTGCGCGTTGCCACGGTGCTTGCATGTTAAGTACAGTGTATAGGAATTGATCTATAGGTTGCTCTCTGAAGTAGTAGCTAGTACAAATCGATCACAGGAGCCTTGCTCTCGAATTGGGGAAGAACAGAGGAAGAACTAGGGTTCGGGAGAGAGAGGGTAGGCAGCCGCCGGTTCGTCCTTTGATCCACTGGATGCCGTGCTCTTCGTGCGCCTCCTTGAAGTAGCGAGCGGTGCGGGCTCAGTTGACCCACTCCCGCCCATGGGCGCGTTGGTTGGGCCGCTGGGCAACTGCTGTGTTGCTGTGGTCGCTGCCCGGTGGGTCCTGCTTGTCAGGGGCACTAACATCCCCCTCTCCTTCAGATGAGGCTTGTCCCCAAGTCTCTGCATGCGGAAAGCGCGCCATGAGGCTGGCCTTGTCCTCCCAGGTGGTGCCCAAAGTTGCAGAGTTAGACCATTGCATCTTCACTTGTTCCTGCATGCCCCCGTTCTTTTTGCGCCAGCGAGTTTGCAAAACTGCCACTGGCACAACAAGGTCGTCAGAACAATGAGGCAACTGTGGTTCGACTGACATACCAGGGAGAAGAGCGCGGCGAAGCAGCGATGCGTGAAAGACTGGGTGCACCGTGGCTTCAGGTGGTAGTTGCAGTTTATAAGCCACTTCGTTGATTTTGTCGATGATGAGAAATGGCCCGTAGAACTTGTATGCAAGTTTGTGGTTAGCTCACGGTGCCACCGATGATTGAATGTATGGTTGCAGTTTGAGGAACACTTGCTCGCCCACTTGGAATTCTCTGAAAGATCGCTTCGTGTCTGCTTGGTCTTTCATGAGCTGCCATGCTCTATTCAAATGTTGTTGTAGCAAATCTTGCACTGTTGCTCGTTCATCCAGCCAAGATTGCAGCGCTGGCACCGAGCAAATGCTGTTTGCAGCAATTCCCAGTTGTGAAGGTTCGTATCCGAACAGTGCCTTGCATGGAGTCATGCCGATAGCAGAGTGATGTGCATTTTGTACCAGAATTGAGCGAGTGGGATCCAAAAACTCCATCTCCTGGGACATGCTTGAGTAAAACAGCGGAGGAAGGTCTCGACGCACTGATTGACACGTTCAGTTTGCCCGTCAGTCTGGGGGTGATTTGCTGTGCTCAATCGAAGTTCGATGCCTGCCCACGGAACAACTCCTGTCAGAAATGGCTGGTGAAGACAGGATCCCTGTCAGAGACGATCACCTTGGGCAGAGCATGTGTCCTGTAAATCTGGTTCATGTATAGTTGCGCCACTGAAGCCGCCGTGTATGGATGAGCCAGAGGGAGGAAGTAAGCAAACTTGGTGCGTTTGTCAACTAGCACCAACAAACAGTTGAATTTGCTGGACTGGGGAAGACCATCGACGAAATCCATTGAAATCAGATCCCAAGGTTGCTGAGGAACCGACAGTGGCAGTAGCAGACCTGGGGCTGTTGCCGGTCTGGTTTAGCTTCTGACACACCTGACAACAACGAACGCACTGCAAAATTTGCGGCTTCATCTTGGGCCAGGCGAAAAGATGTCGAATGCAACGGTAGGTAACAGGGAACCCATAATGGCCGCCGATGGACTGTCGTGGAAAGCTGATATGATCCTTTGCTGTATATGGGTGCTCCCCCCAGCCAAATCCTGCCTCTAAAATAGATAATCCCTTGCCGAAGAGAAAATCTGCCTTTTGGGTCCTCCCTAATGGCCAGTTGCGACAGCAGACGCGAGGCTTGGTCGTTGTTGTGGTAACTACTGATGACATCCTCGAGCCATGCAGGGCTGCATGACGTGGTAGAGAAAAGTGTGTCGCTCGGATTGGCACAAGACATCGCATCTGCGCCAGCATTCTCGACCCCTTTCTTATACTTGATGCGATAGCGTAGGCCAAGCAGCTTGGTGAAAGCTTTTTGCCGCCAAGGAGTTGTCAGGCGTTGGTGCTCCAAGTGAATCAGACTTTTCTGGTCCGTCAGGATGTCAAATTCGGCGTGCTGCAGGTACGGACGCCACTGATCCACGGCTACGACTATAGACAAGTATTCCTTCTCATAAGTGGACAACCCTTGGTAGCGTGGACTGAGCGCTTTGCTCATGAAAGCGATCGGGTGCCCCTGTTGCTGAAGGATCGCGCCAATGCCATGGTCACTTGCATCTGTCTCAATTGTAAATGGCTGTTTGAAATTAGGGAGAGCCAGCACTGGAGCAGAAACCAGTTGTTGCTTGAGCACCTGAAAGGCTGTTTCAGTTGTAGAAGTCTAGAGGAAGGGAGTCCCTTTCTTGAGCAAGTTAAACAGAGGACGCGCGATCACCCCAAAGTTTGACGAACCTCCTGTAGTAGCTTGCAAGCCCCAGGAAACTGCGAACCTCTTTGACATTTGTTGGTGCTGTCCAGTTGCTGACTGCTGCAATTTTGTAGGGTTCAGTAGCGACACCTTGCAAACTGATGACACGACCGAGATAAGAGTTTGTCTGCTGGCCGAAAGCACACTTTCTAAGTTTGGCTTTCCAGCTGTCTCTGTGGAGAAGAGTGAGCACTTGTCTCAGATGCTCGAAGTGCTCACGAAGTGTTGCACTAAAGACGAGAATATCGTCGAAGAATGATAGTACACAAACAAGGTTGACAGGCTTGAGTGTGGTGGTGACTACTCCAATGAAAGTGGCCGGTGCCCTCGCGAGACCAAAAGAGACTACCCTGAATTCAGAGTGCCCTTGGTGTGTCTAGAAAGCTGTCTTGTATTCCTCCCCGGGAGCTAATCGAATCTGATGGTAACCTGCGCGAAGATCTAGCTTGGAGAACCAAGCTGCACTGTGGAGTTCATCCAAAAGTTCTTCAATGACAGGTATCGGAAACTTGGCGACCACTGTGAGCGCGTTGAGTTGACGGTAATCGATGCACAGCCGCCATGTCCCATCTTTCTTCTTGACTAAGATGACTGGTGAAGAGAACGGACTCGTACTTCTCTGTATCACACCAGATCGCAGCAACTCTTCAACTTGTTTCTCCATCTCACTCTTGTGTTCTGGCTTGTGTTTGTAAGGCATGATGTTGACTGGTTGTGCTCCGGGAATGAGCGGGATCCTGTGATCACAATCACGTTGAGGAGGAAGGCCTTCTGGTTCAGAGAAAACATCTACGAATTCATCGACCACCTTCTGAATACTGTCGGCGTTCTGGGAACGGGGGTCCCCAGACTTGCCTGCCTGCGGCCTGCGGCGTGGCTCAAGTGGGTGCCCATCGCGGGCCATCTTCATCAGCTCAAGACCAAGACCCTCGCGAGGAGCCAAGCCTCGCGGGGCGGACGACAGGAAGCTTCCTCAGAGGCAGCCTCGTCAGGCAGGCTCGCGAGGAGGCGGAGAGATCAAGGCGGGGTACCTCGCGAGGAGCCCGTGACACAAGCCATGACGAATCAAGACCAGGCGGGCGCCAGCCTGCGCAGAGTCCTTGTTTCCCTTTCGGTGCAAAGGGGGCAAGCACAGGCCAAGGCATCAGGCAAAGGTTACCATTCTGGTGCAACGAGACCAAGACCAGCCGGACGACAAGACGGAGGTCACTGTGAAGCCCAAGACGGCATCACCGCCGGTGCTTTTGGCAGCCGAAGACCACCTTTGGTCAGGATAACTTGTACTAGATGTTCCCCTTCAAAATGACCAATTATTGGCGCCCTTCCCGCTCATTATTTGGGGAGAAGCCCAGGGCCTCTATAAATAGAGCTAGCCACCATAGAGTAGAGGCATCTGGAAATCTAGAAAGCTAATAGAGCCCAAATAGAGAGAGATAGGGAGGCGACTAGACTCACCCAAGCAGTTCATCGCACCAGCTCAGGAACACCTCTCGCGAGGTTGTTCTACCCTTGTACTGTTCATCATCAGCCCTTGAGGCAATCCACCACACCACACACTGAAGTAGGGTATTACACCACAACGGTGGCCCGAACCAGTATAAATCTCGTGTCCCTTGTGTTGTTCATCGTTTTCCAGCTTAGATCGCTCGGGGGATCGGACGTAGAACGGTAGGGGAGAGATTTCCGCGCGCACCCCAGTGTTCGAACCTCAAGGGTCTGCCGGAACCCGAAATCCGACATTTGGCGCGCCAGGTAGGGGTGCGCCGGAATCTTTCTTCCGTTGTTCGCGCCTGATCTTTCGTCGTGTCCATGGCTGACGCTCGTCGGGCTCGCGCCGAGCGCCGGGCTGGTCGCACCACCCACGTCGCCCAGACGACGCCCGTCGACGGCCGCCCTCGTCGTTCCCCGACGCCTGCCGCCAACGCCGCGACCGGCCCGGCGGGGAACGAGCAGCAGGCCTCGTCTCAGCATCCTTCGGTGCGGCGGGATGGCCGCGCCGCCACCCCGTCGCTGGCCCCAGCCGGCTCGTCGTCCCACACCCGTCACGCTCCCATGGATGCGCACGCCTCACTGCTCCTGGCAAGAGAGCTCCTGCACTACCGCCCCGTCGATGACCTCTACGAGGACTGGCTCGCCCGCATCACCCAGCTCGTCAGCGCCGCAGGGGGCTCCCCCTTGCGGTCCCTCTCGCTGCCTCGCCCTCCGTTCCGTGCAGGGGGCGGGGATCAGGAGGTGCCTCCACCACCTCCTCCCCAAGAAGGCGTCCTGGCTCCAAGGCATGCAGCCCCAGGGCGAGGCCCCCTGCACCCTGCACCAGCGCAGCAAGAAAGGAGTTGCCAAGAGATCCCTCGTCCCCAAGAAGGTGCTCGCGCGCTCCCAGCGCCGGCGCGCCAAGATCACGTCCTGCACCCCTACGTCAAGACCCCGTGCTGCTCCAAGCGGCGGTGCACGGTAATCCCCAGCAGCAAGCCCAACAACACCAGCAAAAGGCGCCGGTGGCCACAGCAGGCTGCCGCACCCTCACCCCGACCTGCACGGCGTCGCATGGCCAGGCAAGTTCAAGCCTGACCTCCCCCTCGCTACAATGGCACGGCAGACCCTGCGGAGTTCCTACAACTCTACGAGTTGTGCATCGAAGCCGCCAACGGAGATGAAAGGGTCATGGCGAACTGGTTCCCCATGGTGCTCAAGGATGGGGCCCGCACCTGGCTCCTGAACCTGGCTCCTGGCACGATCTCCTCCCGGGACGAGATGTGCACTCGCTTCATCACCAGCTTCCAGGGTACTCGCGACCGGCCCCCTGCCGTAAGCGACCTGCGCCGCATCAAGCAACAGCAAGGGGAGACCCTGCAGAAATACATCCAGCGCTTCAACAGCGCTCGCCCATACCTGGCCATGGGAAGCCCGCCTTGACCCGGCCCGGCCCGACGCTGCCCCCGGGCCGGGCTCGGGCCTAGATTTTGAGCTCGAAGGCCGGGCCGGGCCGGGCCCGGGCCCATCGTTTTTGCATTTCTCTGAAGGTCGGGCCGGGCCAGCCCGAAGCCCGACGGGCTTTTATGTGTTCGGGCCGGGCTCGGGCCTGGGTTTTTTCGTCGGGCTTGGCTAGGCCCGACCCGAAGCCTGGCCCGACCCGAGGTATGGCCAGGTATACGCTCGCCTCAAGATCCCCAAGGTGACTGAAGAAGCCATCATCTCCGCCTTCTCCGATGGCGTACGCGACATCAAGATGAAGGAGGAGCTAGCAATCCATGAAGACCTATGCACATCCCTGGAGCTGTTCAACCTGGCGACCAAGTGCGCCAGGGCCGAGGAAGGGCACCTCTCCCTCCTTGAACTCCCGGCAGCCGACCCAGAAGAAAAGAAGCACAAGGCCAAGGACGTGAAGCGCAAGGGGGCTGTCGTGCTTGCAGCAGAACCGGACACCAAGCGAGGCAAGGATCAGCCTGAGTCATCCAAGGGCAGCCGATACTGCATGTACCACGACCTCCACACCCACAACACCAACGAATGTCAAGAGCTCAGAGCCGTGCGAGATGGGCGAATCGGCCGACGCCCCGAGCACAACGACAGGGGCTACGGCCAAGGAGGAGGAAGAGGTGGAGGATGATGGGAAGACCGTGGCCCTCGCCAAGGGTGGCGTGACCGACCTCGCAAGGATCACTGGCAGGACCAGCCTCACGAGGGAGGTTGGAGGGATCAACCTCATGAGGATCGACCACGCGGCAACGCAGGCCTTCCTCCTCTGTCGCCACCACTAAGGAGGCACGAAGACCTGCATCAGGACGAGGGGGCTGGGGGCTTCCAGGAGCCACGCGCAATCGCTTGCATCTTGGGAGGCGCGCAGGCCCCAGCCTCACAGCGCATCTTCAAGCAGTTTGCTCGCGAGGTGAATGCATTCCTCCCCAGGCTTGAGGCCACGCGCCCTCTCAGGTGGTCTGTGTGCACTATCACATTCAGCTCAGCGGATCAGCTCAAGTGCGCGGCAACGGCCGGAGTCCTCCCTATGCTCTGCTCCCCAGTCATCAGCAACATGCAGGTCACCAGGACCCTCATTGACGGTGGGGCAGGGCTCAACGTCCTGTCCGTCGAAACGTTCGATGATCTCCAAGTGCCGTACGATCAGCTTCAGCCAACCAAGCCTTTCTCACGAGTCACTGATGGTTTCACTGTTCCAATAGGGCAAGTTCGCCTTCCGGTCACCTTCGGGCAGCGCAACAACTACCGCACCGAGCTCATCGACTTCGACGTCGCCCACATTCGTCTGCCATACAACGCCATCCTTGGGTATCCAGCCCTGGCCAAGTTCATGGCAGTGACTCACCATGGCTACAACGTCCTCAAGATGCCGGGAAGCGGTGGAGTCATCACCATACCTTGTGAAGAAAAAGACGCAGTGTGTTCACTTGAGCATGCGTTCCAAGCCACAACAATCGAAGACCCAGATCGCGGAAGCGGAAGACTTCCCGAGACAACCCTCAAGAAGAAGAAGGTTTCGCCTGGCCCAAGCCATACAGAGGAAGGCACCTCCGGAGGTGTTGCATCAGGATCTGCGCCCAATCAGGGGGCGCCCCACTCTCGCGCATAGGAAGGCGCGCTCGGCGCCCTCCTTAGGCAGGGATCGGGGGCTCTTTCTTGGAGAGCCACCGACCTTGCCAAGATCACGAGGGAGGCGCTCGGGCATCACTTGGAAGGGTGCTTTCAGGCATGTTTCCTTCAGGAAGGAACAAGACAAGGAAGACCAAACCCTCAGGAGTTCATCCCAAGAAACACCCAGGAGCTACAGGAGTCAAGAGTCATGCGCGGCAGCCGCCGCTTGCCCACCATGCCCCCACATCCAGGCAAGGATGGGGGGCTGCGCGTCTGCATCAACGTGCCGGGGCTCAACCTAGCCGCACCTCAGGAGCGCCTCTGGCCTTCGCGCGCGGGGCGTTGCGAGGGTCCACCTCACAGCTACGTTCGCATGACCTTCGGCCTGTCGAATGCGGTCGCCGCTCGTCAGCGTCTGCTGAGGAGCATTCTGGAGGCTCAGGAGGTTAGGCATTGGGCGGTTCTGGCGGAGATGGAGATGGCCCTCGAGGACCCGCCTGTGCCCCCAGAGCCTCCAGAGGCTCCTGGGCCTGGGGGCTCATGAGGGTCGACGTCTTCACTGCGCGTCGCTCGCTTCTTCAGCATCACTTCATCTTCAAACAGCACCAGGTGACATCCTTCTAAGTTCCGTTTTTAGCTGGGAGCGCCCGCAGGGCCGCATCATTCCTAGGCCGCGTGGGTCCGTCCCTACGACATGTATCCGTTTTGCTTACGCTCTTTACTTGCCTTATTGGGGGCGCCCCTCGGGCTGCATCACCCCCAAGCTGCTCGGGCCTGTCCCGACGGCGTTTGCTTTTCCTGCATCTACTTGAAGTGAGTTTCCTCCTACGTGCTTAACATCCCCGACCTAATTGCCTGCTCGATTGACGCCCACCTATGGAGCCGCTCGCTAATGGCACGACATTTGTGCACGGGTCCGTCCCTGCAACACTGATAAATCTAAGTGGCTGAGTTCACACCGCGGCAGCCCCGCAAGGCGCCACCTCACCAGGCCCTCAGTGCCCCGATCACCTCCTCAAAGCGACCCAAGGTTGGCTGGCAACCGTAACGACAGGTCTTCTCTCTCCTTATGATTGGTGTGCAGGACCTGCTCCAGAAACAACGTTGGGAACGTCGCGAGCTTTCTCTCCCTCTCTCCGGCACGGACAGCTTGCGCGTTAAAAGGGGGCGCCTGAGCATCGCGACTCATGGGCTCCTACTGGCTCTCCAGCCCTCACCCCCTGGCCTTGACCCACGACATCGCGACCTGTCATACCAGCGGCGGCTGAGCTCGCTCGAGGGCCGGGACCTGAGGACGTAGAGCACTAAAGAAAGTGCGGGGTAGTGGGGAGAAGCTCGCGAGGACCTAACCCAGCGGCACCTCGGTTACTGCCTCCCGGATCGGGCGCCTTGTCAAGGAACTACACCGATTCAAAAGATAAATCACGCCCTTACAGAAGTTGGACCAACGTAGCGCCACACCCTCGCTCAGTGCGGTTCTGTCGCGACGATGCTGCCTTCCTTTCTCGCCCAGCGGGGGTTGCTTGGGCGCTAAAGGGGACCTTCCGAGCATCACGACTCGGGGGCTCTTACCGGACCTCGGGCCGCTCACCTCCTGGCCTTGACCACGGCATCGCGACCTAGCATACCAGCGACGGCTGAAGCCCGCTTGGGGACTGGGACCTGTCGGTGTAGAGCGCTAAGCCCTCGTGAGGATAGAAAGGGGGAGCCTAGCCAGAACAGGACAAGCACCTCACATCGCTTCATATTAAGGATATAATATTCACAAAAGACACAACAGACGCCTTACATACCCCCGCAGGGTGTTGCTTTGATTCCTCGCAGGGAAAAAAGGGTGCTAATCCTAAGGAACGCTAGTTGCCTACGCCTCCGCAGGTGACGCCATCATCAACAATGGGCTGCCCGCCACCGGCGCCAACCCCATCCAGATCAGTGGCGACGGCGGCTGGACGCAGCTACCCCGCTCCGAGCACGGCGCGAGCTCGGAGGCTCGTAGCTGTCGTCGCTCGTCTCCGGAGTCGCGAGAAGCTCGGGGGAGCCGCTGGATTCCCCAGTTCCTCCACTGCTGCCTGAAGAGCTGCTGGAGGGCCGACGGGCGAGCCAGGTCCTCGCCGGTTCGTCGCCCCTGCCGCCCCCTTTGGGGCAGCACTCCAGCCGGCGTCCTTCAGCATCGAAGACCTTGAAGAACATCAGGGAGGTGCCGTCGTATTCAAGATGAATTACGAGGGCGCCTACCGCCCGGCAGACCCGGGCGATTTCGCCCCAGCCCCGGGTCATGAAGACCTTGCCCGGAGCGACGACCGCGACCTCCGCTCCGGTCGCCGGGGTGCTGCAGCCGACGTGCTGCAGCCAGAGCTCCAGAGCCCCGCTCGGCGGCATCTCGAAGGCGAAGGAGGGAGGAAGGCGGATCCAAGAGCTTGAAGGCATGGCAGCGTGAAGCACGAGCTCGCGAGAGGAGCGCTTGGCGTGGACTCCAGGGGGCACGACGCGCACCACCGTACCTCGCCGGCGACGACGGCGGCACTGTCGATGTCGCTCGGCGCCCTCCTCCCTAGGGCTTACGACGCGGGCGTACAGGGGCAGCGGAAACCCCGGTGGCGGCCGCTCGTACCACGGCCTCGACACCTCGTGCCAGGAACCTTCGTCCCGGCGGCAGAGGATTGGCCGCTTCGTCGGCGGAAGGGGGTCTGGACCCTCTCGGGGGGCCTTTCCTTTCTCTTCTGCAGAGAACCGGCGGATTGGTGCCATTGGCGTATGAAGGAGCAAGGACGAGGGAGAAGAAGAGAAGGAGTAGCAGGAAGGAATGGACCGAAGGGGCTCAGGCGGCCCCATACTTATAGCCGACGAAAGCCAACCGCCGAGCACCACGATCGCAGGTAATCATGACCCGTTTCTCTGCATGCAGGGATTTGTCAAGTCATGTAGTTGCTGAGGCGTCGTGGGGAAGCGCAGTCGCCCACGTCCAATCAACCGCCACGCGGCGCCCAAGGCCGCAGGCTTTTGGGGCCCGCGGCTCTTCGCGCTTGCCCCTTCGCTTCTCTGCTAGGCCAAGCTCGCGCGCGCCTTGGGCCCGGGGGCTACTGTCGGCGTTCTGGGAACGGGGGTCCCCAGACTTGCCTGCCTGCAGCCTGCGGCGTGGCTCAAGTGGGGGCCCATCGCGGCCCATCTTCATCAGCTCAAGACCAAGACCCCCGCGAGGAGCCAAGCCTCGCGGGGCGGACGACAGGAAGCTTCCTCAGAGGCAGCCTCGTCAGGCAGGCTCGCGAGGAGGCGGAGAGATCAAGGCGGGGGTACCTCGCGAGGAGCCTGTGACGCAAGCCATGACGAATCAAGACCAGGCAGGCGCTAGCCTGCGCAGAGTCCTTATTTCCCTTTCGGTGCAAAGGGGGCAAGCACAGGCCAAGGCATCAGGCAAAGGTTACCATTCTGGTGCAACGAGACCAAGACCAGCCGTACGGCAAGACGGAGGTCACTGTGGAGCCCAAGACGGCGTCACCGCCGGTGCTTTTGGCAGCTGAAGACCACCTTTGGTCAGAATAACTTGTACTAGATGTTCCCCTTCAAAATGGTCAATTGTTGGCGCCCTTCCCGCTCATTATTTGAGGAGAGGCCCAGGGCCTCTATAAATAGAGCTAGCCACCACAGAGTAGAGGCATATGGAAATCTAGAAAGCTAATAGAGCCCAGGTAGAGAGAGAGAGATAGGGAGGCGACTGGACTCACCCAAGCAGTTCATCGTACCAGCTCAGGAACACCTCTCGCGAGGTTGTTCTACCCTTGTACTGTTCATCATCAGCCCTTGAGGCAATCCACCACACCACACACTGGAGTAGGGTATTACACCACAACGGTGGCCCGAACCAGTATAAATCTCGTGTCCCTTGTGTTGTTCATCGTTTTCCAGTTTAGATCGCTCGGGGGATCGGACGTAGAACGGTAGGGGAAAGATTTCCGCGCGCACCCAGTGTTCGAACCTCAAGGGTCTGCCGGAACCCGAAATCCGACAAATACAGTCCGGGACAGGTGTTGTTGATTCCTTGTCTGGTGCAATCATGCATAAGTGCACGATATGTGAGACTGCTTCGTTGCTGCAGAGGCTCTGTAGTTGGATGCTGTTGATGGTTTCGCAAACGACAGAAGCTGCATCATGTCCATTCAGACGAATAGGGCCTGCTGGGGTGAGCGTTTCGATGAAACGAGCGCGCCAATCGACAGTCATGGGACTATGTTCTTCGAGCCAATCCATCCCTAGGATGGCGTCATAGGTACCGAGAGGAAGCACCTTCAGATCCGTGAAAAATTCATGCCCTTGAGCGTACCACGCGCAGTGTGGAATGTAAGTGGAGCAGATCATTTCGCCGCCGTCCGCGACTCGAACACGGCCCGGTTTGGTCATTGCTTGGACACCGGCGAGAGTCGTGGCCAGTTGCTCGTCGATGAAGGAGTTGGAGCTGCCCGTGTCGATGAGAAGGAGCACTTCGTGCCCTTGTATCCAGGCTCGCATTTGGAATGCCTTGGCAGAGACGCCACCAGTCATGGCAGAGAGAGAAATTGCCATGACCGTGTCGTTCAAGCCTTCGTCTTACTGCACTTGGGTGTCGATGAAGTTGTCGAGGCCGATCATGTCGAGGAGCTCTTCGACGACGTATAGTTGTACTGAAGTGGGGCACACATGATCATGCCCCATTTTTCGCCACACTTAAAGTAGAGGCCGCGGGCGCGTCGATAGTCCCACAACGCTTTGATCTTGGACGAGTCCGCTCGCGCGGCGTCAGTCCCGCGTCGATCGGTGGCGATTGTTGGAGTCGAATGGCGCAGCGGAGGTGGGGAAGTGGCAATGGCACTGCAGCTCTTGGGGCGCGTCGGGTGGTCGTGGTGGGTGTCCCCGAGCCCCATCCGACACCTCCTCCTGGAGCTGCGCCAGCGCGCACGCTGTGTCCAGATCAAGGGGCCGCTGCACCATGACGACCGCCCTGATGTCCGTCCTCAGGCCCTCAGACAAAAACGTGTGAGAAAATAATAAGGATGAATTGTCGAGGGAGGCGCCAAGATGTTGTGCTACGGCCGGTGACGCGGAGGAGGCACCTGCCAGCGGCCGCAGCCGGCAGCCGGCACCCGCCGCGCAGTACAAACCTGTTGCAGATTGAGAGAGACCGTAGACAATACTGCACCATGCGGTTTTTGCGACACAGTTCAGCAAGAGCGAACAGAAGAGGTTCTTGAGTGCACACGTACAAGTTCAGTGGTCGCTACCGTTTTGCCCTACACCTGCTTTTACAGTCTGATGGAAACTAGGAACACGGTGACGGCAATTCTGATATGATATGATCGCTGCAATATAACAGCGCCGAGGAGCAACGCACCGCCCAAGGTCCTGCCCATCGACGTGCCGGCCATCTGCATCTCCATGGCCGAGCTGAACAGCATCACCGGCAACTTCGGGCAGGTCGGAGAAGGCCAGATCTACAGGGCCGCGCTGGCCTCGGGGAGAACGTCGCCGTAAAGAAGCTCCACCCCAGCGTGCCCAGCGACTCCGTCGCAGATTTCTCCACGCAACGCAGGTTAGAACAAGGAGACGCGCTTCGACTTCCAACATTCAGAAAATGGCGCTAAACTTTGCTGCTTGGTTCGATGGATTCACTAGCTGTCGCCTGTCAATGGTGTCGAAGCTGAAGAACGAGTACTTCATCCGGTTGATGGAGCCTGGACGAGAGCAACAGGGTCCTGGTCTACCAGTTCACCACCAACGGCTCTCTGCACGACACGCTTACACGGTAGTACATACACTTGCCGGCCATCATCAGGAATTACTACACGGTGTCATTCAGTGGTAATCTGAAGAAGAAAGAAATGCAGGCAAGGAGGGTTTCATTCAGTGCCACTTTATTCATGGACACGTCTGGATGTGTCTATAGACAAATTGATACCTAATAGGGTAACCCGCCTTTTTCCCTATTTATCTGTCACCTCTTTTTTTCTCAAACTCAAATTTTCATCCATTTGCAACTATCAACAAAAAAAATATTAAAGGTAAATTATTCATGACAAACAATTCAACATGTCGATAATTCAATTAAAGTTTATAATTCGGATTGAACAAATCGAATGAATCAATGTTCGCCGTCATTTTCGTGGCGCACATGATGATGCTATGCATCCGGTGAACCCATCTGAGCGCACCCTCATCAACCATGGTAGTGTTGGCCAACATGACCCCCGCCTCCTCGGTGAAGTTTACATTCCAACTTGGTCTATTTCAAATGCAAGCCACACCTTCTCAATTTCAACCTTTTTTGTTTGTATCTCTATGGATCATTCGAACTTCTCGTCCTTTTTTCATTCCCCCTGTTCATCACTTTTGGCACATGCCACCTTTTTGTGAGACATTATGTCCACTCACTTATCCGACAATTGGCTCGCCCGCCCGGTGCGTTTTTTGCTCTCTAGCTCCCACTTCCTTCCCATCGCCCTTGGCACACAGGTTGCCGGCGCAAGCCCCCCTCCACCTCCACTTGTTTCACTATTTTCATCCCCTCAATTGATTGCTGGGAGCTTGAGCCATCAATTCTTCGCTTTTTGGGGTGCAAAGATTGACATTGTAGAGTGATGATGCTATTTCGCTCCTTTTTTTTGAATCGGGCTTACCCCCTTTGCGTTACAAAGAACGAAAATACAACTGTTCCAGAAACATTCAGGAGGAGAGGAAAGAGAGGTAGCGAGTACAACGCACTGTCAGGAAATCCACCGCATTCGCTCGTCGTCGAAACGAATGCTATGGGACGAAAACCTGACAACATACCCAACAGACTCTTGAATGGCATACCACCGAAGAGTGACAGAGCTCTCATTGTGCTCATTTGAGATTTGGAATGGTGGGTAGTTCTTCATCTCATGGAAGAAGTCATGAACCTTTTCCAAAAGGGTGAACCTCTTTGCTTAGTGCCGGCTATTGAATCAATGCTCACATCCAACTATGGCAAGCACAACCACTCATCCTCCTTCGCAGTGTGCACACTTTATCTCTTCGTTTTCTTGCTTGTTTTTGGCTCCAGCACTGGCGGCGAGTATTGATCTTCAACTTCGTGCATCTGAGAGGATTTGCCTTTGTTGGTAATAGACATCAACACTTCTTTCTATATTTGCACGACACAAAGGCATCACACTTGGGTCCCGTATGAACCGCTCAAATTCAAGAAAAAAATACCGACTATGGGAACGGGGGAGGGAGGGGGGGTGGGGGGATTCGCCAAATAGGTTGCGGGCGTACATGGGGGGTGGCACCGGAGTGGGGCGGCGGAGGAAGGGAGCCGAGAGCGGTGCCTACTTTTAGTCCAAAACGGTTGCGGCTGACCAAATTTGAGGAGCTGGGGGCAAGTTTTTGGGGGACCAAAAGCTAAAATTAGTAAAATTTTGGGATCTGCTAGTTGACATTTTTTTTATCCAAAAATGTCAGTTTTGCTCCTCAAATTTGAGTTTTAGGGGATCTGAGATGCTTAGGCTTCACTTTTTTTTCCTTGTAACTGGCTTAACATTAACCAGGAGCAGATATTTTCCTTGTCTCCGTTGGTGGGGACGAAAGGGACCGTGCTACATGCGCCCTTCTTATCTTGATGATTTGACGCAAGTTACAGCGGTGAGCGACAACCGCTAGTACTACTCTGCACAAGGATTCAGTAAGAAACCATATCATCAAAGATTCGATTCAGAGACTAAACGTCAAGGTATGTATCTGTTTCAGCAGAAAACGTTAACATATGCGAGAGGAGACAGTGCCTTCAGTTTGATTGCCTTGCCGATCGTACTCGGTCACCCATCTTCTCTTCAGACTGTCTTCCGTTTATGAGGCAGCCTTGAGCCTCAGGATACTAAACATCGCACTACGCTACGCACTACGGTCGTATCGTATATCTGGAAATTGCGTCTCAGGAGAAGCAGTCGGCAACGTCGCGCGTCCCTTTCAGAATTGGAATTTCTCCCCAGCGTCGGAACAAGAGGAAGGATGAGGAAGCAAACCACCTATCAGACGGGCCTGCAACTGCATGCAGTGGACTCATGCGCGCGTGGTGCACCGGCGAGGCGTCCGTGCCTCTTGCTCATATGATTGGGATCTGCGCGGTGACGCACATTGCGTGGGTATCGCCGCCGCCGTGTCTACAGATACTACGACTAGCTAGAGGTTTTCACCGATCTTCCTCTCCTTTCTTTCTTGTGGATCCCATCGTTTCAGGCTTGCATGCAGCGAAGAAAAGCGCAAGAGAACAGGCAGAAATGGACAAGGAGACGGAGACAGTGGCCGCTTAACCCAAGTGCGGATGGTGTGCAGGAAAGAGGTCTGTATGTACTGCCGCTCCGTTTGGTTCCATCTCGCCATCGCCATACCGATCCCCGTACTGTTCGATCGCAGCAGAAAAGCGCCAAAACTTTTCTTTCACCGTTTGATCGAGGAGGCGATGCGTATCTTATCTACTGTACGTGCCATTCGCGGCCTGGGAGATTTCATCCTTTTGGACAAATTTGACTATTTTAACCTGTGGACGAAATCAATTCACAAAATGAACTGCTCGTGAAACAATTTCACAGCCGTAACATTTTTGTGTGGCGCCCGCCACGACGGCGTCACACCCTACGGTGCAGCGCCCAGCTCAGGGGCGTTGCACTTGAGTCCATCGTGGCACGGCTGGGTCCCGCACCCAGTAGTGCAGCGCCTCCGAGCTAGGCGCCACACATGTAATGTGCAACGCCTCTGAGCTAGGCGCCACACAATTAAAGTGCAACGCCCAGCGCGGGGGCGCTGCACTGTGACTTATCCAGCCACTTGGCTGCCCCCCTCCCCCACCCCCCCACACCACACACCCAACCCGAGCTTTGCCCCCTCTCCCACTCTCTCCCCCTCTTAAATCCTCTCCCAAATCTTGCATATTCGAAGAATTTGTCCGTGGATTTCGAAGTCCAACCCTCCCTCAAGGTAATCTTCTCCGATCCCCTTGTTTTGATCCAAGTAAAGTTCTCCCATTGCTCATTTCTTGCTAGTTTGGGGAAACCCTAGTTTTGTTTGGATCTAGAGATTTGCATGGAGATGTGAGATGTTTGTTTGCCAATTTCTATGATTAGGCTTTGTTAGTATGCTAGGGTTACTCTTATGGGTGTTCTTATGTTGGTGTTAGGGTTAGGTTTAGGGCTAGGGTTATGGTTAGGGTTAGGGTTATGAATAGGGTTAGGGTTGTTGTTTGATATATATATATTAGGGTTTCTATTCCGTGTTAATCCTTGGATTAGTACTCATGGAAGCAATGTTACCTTGTGTTTCTTGAAATGCTTATAGGGATGGGAAGAACATGTGTGTTTGTTCATCATGGGGACAAAGACGCCTTTTTGAGAGGCAATATAGAACCGGACCCGGATGAGCTTGACATGGTGTTTGACAGTAGTCCTAGCTATGCGGAGCTTTTGCAACAAGTTAGGAAAAAATTTGAATTGGATGGACCCTAATGATATCATTGAGTTGGAGGGAAGGCATAATGTTGGTCTTGGAATGCACGTCCGTTGGAAGACAATGCGTGTCAACTCGGAGCAACGTTGGCTTGCATACAAGGAGACGGTGGCCGAATCACTAGACAAGGCTCTTGAGTTATTTGCAACGAAGAAGGTTGATTCAAGCTTGCATTTGGACTTGAACCGGGACCCCTCCCCTTTGGTTGCTAGTAGCCCCCCACCCTTGAAGCGAGATGAAATTGTTGAACCGAAGCGAGATGAAATTGTTGAACCTCTTTTGACCCAAGAAGTGAGGCCAACATTGAGCCCGTTTACAAACAACCAAGATGAAGTTTTGCAAGAGGACAATGATGAGTATGCGGACGATGACAATGAAGTTGATCTCCATGACAACAATGTGGGTGATCTTGACAAATATCATTTGCAAGAGACAATGGACCAATCCATCCCTTTTTCCCGTGCATATGAATCGGACTCGGATGACGATGGTCCCGATGAACAAGTTGATGCGGAGGGGTTCACGGTGAAGGAGGCCGAAGCTTTTGAGAAGGTATTTCGTCGGGATCATCGGACTACATTGTTCAAGGATGTTAGTCTCGCGGATGAAGCCGTGGTAGATGGTGGCCAATGTGCACCTCTAGGGGTTAGGCCAAACTCTCACCGTGATTTGGGAGACGACAGGAACCGGATTGGTAAAGGTTCTAAGTTCGACACCTTATTGGAATTGAAAATGTGGCTCGACAACTACTCGGTTACGCATTATCGTCCACACAAGGTGGTGCACTCGGACGTCAATGTGCGCTACACGGTTGCATGTGCATGTGAAGATGAAATATGTCCGTGGATTGTGCGTGCAAGACCATGGAAAGGAGGTCCAAGTTGGCATGTAGTGAGTTGTGTGCCATAACACATGTGCCAAGGCAAGAGGGTGGATGGCAAGATCGTGTCTCAAAACCACAAACAACCCACGTCCGAGTTCATCGCTTATAGGCTCTCGAACTCAATATCCACACTTCCAACAATGAGCGTCCAACATGTCATTGACCTTGTGAAAGCCATCTTTCATTACAAGGTGAAGTACGGCAAGGCATGGAAGGCAAAGCAAGCCGCATTTAAGATGTTGTATGGTACATGGGAGGAAGCATACAACCGAATCCCTAGGTTGTTGCTAGCCATGGCCGCGACAAACCCGGGCATGGTTCATGTGGTCGAGCCTCATGGGCACCAAACAACGGTTCATGAAGGAAGAAGGGTCAGAGTATTTGGCCGTGCTTTTTGGGCGTTCGAGCAATGTGTGAGGGCTTTTGAACATTGTAGACCGGTCATCGCAATTGATGGCACGTTCTTGACCGGACAATACAAGGGCACCTTGTTGGTTGCGATAGCAAGTGATGCCAACAACCGGGTGTTGCCATTGGCATTTGCTTTGGTTGAGGTGGAAAACAATGACAACCGGGAGTGGTTTCTATATCTTTTGAGGACGAAGGTGTTACCCGCTCAAAGGGAAATCTGTGTCATATCGGATCGGAATCAAGGAATTCTTAACGCGGTGGAGATTGACATTCCCGGGCATGCTCCGTTGCATCATTGATGGTGCATGAGGCACTTTTGTTCGAACTTCTATAGGGCATGTGGCCTTAAGGAGTTGGCCGACGATCTTCAAGATTGTTGTCTCGCTTTCTCTGAAAGGCGCTTCGCCACTTTGTACAACAAATTGCTCGCACACAAAAAGCTTGATGCCGGGGGTCAAGACTTTCTCAATAGGCACCTTCAATACCGGGACAAGTGGGCAGCGCCTGGCAGCTGGGCGTTGCACTATGGAGTGTGGCGCCTCCAGGCTAGGCGCTGCACATGTCTGTAACTATTCAGAGAGCAACAGAAGTTTGGATAGTTACAGACATGTGCAGCGCCTAGCTCGGAGGCGCCACACTCCATAGTGCAGCGCCTGGCAGCTGGGCGTTGCACTATGGAGTGTGGCGCGTGGCAGCTAGGCGTTGCACATGTCTGTAACTATCCAGAGAGCAACAGAAGTTTGGATAGTTATAGACATATGCAACGCCTAGCTCGGAGGCGCCACACTCCATAGTGCAGCGCCTGGCAGCTGGGCGTTGCACTATGGAGTGTGGCGCCTCCAGGCTAGGCGCTGCACATGTCTGTAACTATTCAGAGAGCAACAAAAGTTTGGAGTAGTTACAGACATGTGCAGCGCCTAGCCTGGAGGCGCCACACTCCATGGTGCAGCGCCCAGGCGCTGCACCATGGAGTGTGGCGCCTCCAGGCTAGGCGCTGCACAAACACTTAGTGTTTTTTTGCCATTCAGACTGTCATTTTCAGCCATAATTCAACATTGCTTATAGTAAACAGTAAGGTTCAAATAGTGTTGAACAAAGACACCATTTCTTAGAAAGGACCATCACAATAAGTTCAAGTTTAACATAGAGCTACAATAAGTTCAAGTCCATCACTCTAACTTCAACGACATAACAAATTCCACATTACTAAGGATGAACATTACTAAGAGCTACCACCACTCTGGGTTGAACATTACTAAGGATGACTAGTGCTTTCCGCGCTTGCTGGCTCCTCCCCCCTCTTCGCAGATATCTTCTTCACCTTCCTAGGACGAGGAACCCGCTCCGGCTCCGGCTCTGGTACCTCCACGTCGTCCATTTCATCCTCCAAATAGTCATCCAAAGCGTTCATCCGCGAGGTGCCGACCGTCCTTTTGCCTCTTTGAGTAAAGTCCTCAGGTGTGTATTTGTTGATTCCCTTCCTAGGCTTTAGCTCGTATGCAGACCGAACTTTGTAGGCCCCCAAGACCATATCATCAGGAACCTACGCATGCACAAAAGATATGGAAAGACCGTGTGTGAGGATATAGTTAGCAATGCATCAACAATTGGATATGTCCTCATGCCATACCTCTTGGGTGACCACACCCACATCCTCATCCTCCAAAGGATCAGCGTTGCCAGAAGTTGGATCTGATGGTGTCGCCGACCTAGAACGTTCTGGTGATACATACTCGGGGTCACGACAACCGAAAAGATTTGATAGCCGCCTTAACTTTTGGCCCTGGCGCTGCAACATGAACAAGTGAATCAGACATCGAACATAGCAACACATGTTAAGTGCTAGTTTGAAGGAGATGTGAACCTTAATGAAAGCTCGAAGTGAAGATTCCCCATCGCTTTTGCCAGCCGGGGTTGTTTCCAGAATAGTGTCGGTCTCATCAGCTGCTTTCTTGATCTGGGCACGCTATGAATAGAAACGATGTTAACATGTTAGGCAAGTGAAGGGATCACAAAGTAAATGGGGCAACAAGGGCAAATACCACAAAGTTCATCATTGGAGCTGAAGGGATCACTGAGTTGCCTTTCCTGATCAATGAGTTATACTGGTGCTGGGCAACCTCATCACAAACGGTGGGTTCTTCCAAAATCTCCTCGGCATACGCCGGCTTGCATACCTCCACACGGGTGCTTGCAAGAAACCATATGAGATAGTTGTTGAACGCGATCGGGCAGTGCTGACGAAGCTGGGCTCGTTTTCCAGCCCGAGCTTGCTCCACAGCGTACTTGAACTGTATGATATAATTGCTGTGATGCTTGGACCAATCCTTGATCTTCCGCTATTTTTCTTATCCAACCTGCAAGTTAGAAACAGAATATTAGCATCATCGAAACCGCCGAGAAGCTAAGTGCTCAAGGTTGATTATATCTTACGCGTGTAGCACTATGTCCGTGTCCTCCCACTCTGGCGGGTGTGGCTGGAACAAACCAAACTGGCGGAACACCCGATGTGGCTGGTGGATCTCAACCGCCCAGTTGCATATGAGTGGACACCGCATATGCCAGAGATCCCTATCTCTAAGGCACATCTGATTCAGCCTGAACTCTAGAGGGTTCCCAAAGCTATCTCCTTTTCCATACGGTTCCCATTCAACCTACAAAATGGGATAGAATGCAAAATTGATATCGAGTTACGATAGAAGCATCAAAATCACTTATGGAATGTCGATTCACCTGCTCAGGCGTGATCGCGTCCATCTCGCTCCTGTACAGCTTGTACATGACCGAGGGATCATCCGTCATCTCATTTAACACATCCCACTTGTAAGCCCAAGTGGGGAGCCGTAGTGGGCCGCCTTTGTCGTCCCAATCCTCGAACTTCACGATCTTCGGTCGTCCAACCGGCAAACGCTCCCAGCTCCATATGGAAAGTGCGAGCAAACAACCACCAATACCTCCAGATAGCCTACAAGAGGCTTCGTCCAACTGCACATACAAAAGAACTCGGTTGAATTAACAGCAAGATTGGATTCATAATGTACCAATGAAGTGAAACAGAAACAACTTCATACCTTTCTATACAAGTAAGCCAGTGTCGCCGAACCCCAACTCCATTTGCTATCGAAGACGGTCAACGCCTTGAGACACATCCATGGAGCATTCTTGCCTGTGCCGTCAGCAAACATAGTCCTGGATATCACGTACCACATGTAGACACGAGCATATGTCTTCACCGTGTCCTCATCAGCATCCTCAGGGCAAATACTGAAGTTTGATACAATCCACGTGAAAGCAGCACCGGCTGCGACTCTAACCTTCTTCTTGCCTTCTTCTTCTGGTTCGCGAGGCGCCGGAGGAACATTACCAATAAGGGCAAACATCTGCTCGCGCCACCCATTAGAATCGGTGCTCATACATAGAGGATTCCCATCAATAGGAAGACCGGTGATCATAGCTATATCATGGAGCGTCACGGTCATCTCTCCGGTACGAAGATGGAAAGTATGTGTCTCCGGCCTCCAATGATCAATAAGCGCGGTGAGTGCTGGAGCATTGTTCGGTGGCGTCGACCGGCTGACCAACTGAATGAAAGGGAGAAGTTCTGTCTCCCTAACATACGGTGTGTACCGCTCGTCATAGCGCATCCACCCAAGGTTGACCCCGTGAGCCCGAAGCTTCAGAGGTGCAAGCTCCTACAAACAAACAAACAAATCATTACATATGGGGATATGTGTTTGAAAAAAAACACGAAATTCATAACACCGGCAACTTTCATTATTACCCGCTGCTCCACCGACATAGCGTGCGACCGATGTTGTTGGTCCCAATGATCATTGATAAGCCAAACCATCCTAACAATTTGAAAGAAAGCTTTATTGTCAACACGATTATCTTTTGAATACAAAAAAAGTAAAGTACGGCTACTAGATGCAAAATACAAAGCATATGTATCCAAACCATTCTTGCCAATACAAATGTAATTTCAATAAACTAAACTAAGCCTACCTCATGCAAGATTCAATACAAATATATTTTCCATATAAATAAAATGTCAACCTATGTATCCAAACTATATAAATAACATGTCAACCTATGTATCCTAACCACATTCTAGTCTAACAAGGGTTCCCCAAATCTAATACATGCAAATATTCAAACAAGAGTTCCCCAAATCTAATACATGCAATATTCAAACAAGGGTTCCTCAAATCTCCGAAATAGCATACATTCCATGGATAGAAAGAAGGGGATCAGAGAAAAGTACCTTCTAGGATGGATTGGTGAAGGAATCCACGGGCCAAATCGTCAGATCTGAAATTTTTTGAAGAGGGGATTGAAAGGGGGAGAGGAGGAAGCCGCCGGCCGCTGCTCTGTAACTTCTCTGGATCGAATGGGTGGGGTGGGGGGGAGGGGCAGCGGGCGGCTGGCATCTAAGTCATAGTGCAGCGCCTACGGGCCGAGCGCTGCACATTACATGTGTGGCGCCTAGCTCGGAGGCGCTGCACTGCTGGGTGCGGGCCCAGGGGCTGCCACGGTGGACTGAAGTGCAACGCCCCCGAGCTGGGCGCTGCACAGTCCGGTGTGGCGCCGTCGTGGCGGGCGCCACACAAAAAGGTTACGGCTGTGAAATTGTTTCTTCAGCAGTTCATTTTGTGAATTGATTTCGTCCGAAGGTCAATATTGTCAAATTTGCCATCCTTTTGATGCTGCGCTGAAAAACGGCAGGCCTACTAGCTAGCTACAGGGAAAACGAACAGCTTGGAGACCACACTGGTTTTTCCTCTTACTCGTCATTATTTTCCTCCTTGTCGCGGTTCATGCGCGCAGCGGCATGTGTTAGGTGACGGGACCGGCGGAATCATGCTGCGCGCGTGTCGATCACAGCGAGTAGGCGGTGGAAGGCATGTGAGGTGCCGAGCTAGCACGTAGTAGATCCCGATCTGCATAGTAGATAAACCTGCATAAATGCTCCACTTATCCTTGCCTAGTGAGATACCTATGCATGGTAAGCACATCTTCGAGTCTAAAAGATGATGTCCAATTCACCAAACCATGGATGTTTTGGTAAATTGTTGGATACCTATGCACATTTTGGATGGTTTGAGCCTCAAAAAAGATACCTATGCATTGCAGCTCTTGGTGCCACATGAAGATGTACGAACCCCCTCCTCGTAACCCCCTCGTCCGCTCCTATGGGCGGCCAGGGGGAAACCCTAGCCGCCGCCGCCGTCGGGCGTCTCTCCCCTGCCTCCCTCACCCTCGTCGCCGCCAGCAGGGCCGCCGGGCGAAGCCTGGCCGGCAAGGGCGGCGACGGGGTATATCTCCCCTACGCGCGATCTGACTGGCACAGGACGGCCTGTCCGTGAAGTGGCGCCGGACTACCGTGGGGTTCGGCGGCGCTGCGGGCGGATCCTGGCGGCGTCGTGCACGACACGCCGATGGTTGGAGTCCACGTTTGCAACGCGGATTGGCTGCGGGAGCGCCAAGATCTGATGGCTGTGAGCCGTCGCGTTCGGGTCAGATCTTTCGCGATCTGGCGCTTGGACGCCGGCGCTAGTGCGGGGTGGTGGTACTCGTCATTGCCCAGGTTGGATTCTCTGGATCTGGAGCCTGGACGGATCTGCACTAGAGTCGCCCGATGGTGCTTTCTTCTCCGGATGGTTTCGTTTCTCGGTTTGTGTCCAGATCCGAAGCAGACAAGGTCGGTGGTTCAGGTTGGGGACCGGAGGAAACTTTGGTCGGCTAACTCGACCCGGCATCGGCGACGGCTTTGGCGTTGTAACCCTCCTTGGAAGCGAAGCCGAGGTCCACTCCTACCCACCTCTGACCCACTCCCGGACGGAAGTCCAAAATCCGTCTTGGATTGGGCGGCGGCGGCGCCCTTAGCGTCGTGTCCTCCATGGAGGCGCCGTCTCGGGAGGCTTGGGTGCTCGGGGGAGAGGTATTGTGGGTGGTGGGCTCTACATGGCAGTTCCTGCAGCGGCGACGATGTGGAGGTCGGCAGGTGGAGCGGCGTTGAATCTACCACGTCGACGACGACGAGTATTGGCGGCATGGTGTAGCTGATTCTCGACGACGAATGTGTCTGGATGGATGTGCGCAGGATGAGGAAGCTGTCTGGCGTCATGGTGGCGTTGATGGCAGACAGGCCTGGCAAGGTCGATACATCATTTTTGCTCTGAGGATGGGCCAAGGGATGATGGAGGTGACGGCCCTTGCAGTGTGCGGTGCTCACTGGGAGTGTGTCAGACCGGGATGGGACCCAATCCAGGTAGTGGCTTGGATGGGACACCCGACTTTAGATGTTAGGCTTTGGTGCGATGTTTGTTTGGTATTAGGCCCGGACATTCAGCACACCTTCATCAAAGGGATAGGAGTAGCAACATCGTTGCCAAGATGGTGACTTCAGACTTATTGATGTATCATCTTGTATGGTCTTTGTGAATAATTAATAATATGGCTGCATGCATCGTCCAGATGCAGAGGCCGGGGGTACATCCTCCTTTTCTAAAAAAAAAGCTCTCGGGTGCCACGCACACCCCTAAATAAAAATAGCATTAAGAACATTTTTTTTTGAAAAAACTAAAATTTTAGGATATGAAACTCGAGTGCCCGCAATACATCCGTGTTCATTTTCACAGGGATGGTATCCGCGGCAATAATGCTACACCTATGTATAGGTTTACGAAACCTCACGTAAATCCACTTCACGCTAACTAAACTGCCCCTTCCTGGGCCCGCGTCTCCAAATTCGGCCTAATATAGAACCACCACGTCAGATCGTACGTAAAATACGTAAGAATCGCTACGTAATTGTAGCATCGCCCCCGGCGTAGGAATTACGATCCGACGTAAGTTACATTCAGGTTTTTTTCTACCCATACGAACTTTTTGTCTTTTTTACTGGCATTACTATGGGCACCCATTCCCCATGAAGTTGAGCACGTCTATACAACGGGCACCCAAATTTCATATTTCAAAGTTTCATAATTTTTTGAATTTTTCTTATATGCTTTTTAATGCTATTTTCATATAGAGGTGTGTGGCATCTGAGAGCCACAAAATCCTCATCCCATCTTTGAGCCTCAAAAAAGATATCCAATTCACCAAACCATGGACGTTTGTTGTAGTTTGTCGCGAGATACAACTTTCACTGACGAAACAAAACTTGTCTTCGTGACTTTTGTTTATAGATTACTTATATAAATATATACTGGCCAACTCCTAGATGAACTTCGCCGGGGTTTTCCTTTTTGAAACCGGAGGGAGAGCTTCTCTGGTTTTACTTATACAATATAAGTAGCACGACGAGAGAGCTGAGAAATGATCCCTCTGACCTGCAAATTGTATCTTCTTTTAGTTTTCTTTTCAGAACGACTCCCGTTCTTGTTTTAGCTCTAGTTCTAGTTTAAGCCAGGTCACTGTCTATCCGTCCCGGTCTCCTACAGTTTCAGCGTTCGTGTCATGTCAACAATAGCTGACAGCGATGAATTTCTTTCATAACCAAGTAAACTGCCATCTCAGGAAATGTTGTGCAGACAGATGGGCCGATGTGCAATGAAACCCACCCCCGGTTTTACTTAATCGGGAGGAGTTCTTGATGACACTAACCGAACGTGATGTTGAGATTTTGGAGAGGCTGTCGTCCAATGAAGAGTTGAAGACTGTCCTAGATGAACATATTGCTAGATCGACCTGGACAAATCCTATTCCTATTTCTATTTTCAGACTAGTTTCCACATTTATTTATTTATTTATTTCTGCCGATTATAAGGTTTTGCACTCAAGACAAGACCACAACCAATGGCCCGATGCCATCCCCACAATCGTACAAGACACAAATTCCTCCAAAAAAAAAAGAGAAATCCAACTCTGCAAAGAATGGAGGAATTTGATGCTTCTGCTTTGGGAGAGAAGCAAGTTGATGACGTCCTGACCGCCGGCTTCGGAACCATGCGCCGCTCGCATCCTTAATGGTGCACCTCCGTACACCGCTACATCCCTTGCCGATCGCAACATAAGGTCATCTCCAACCCTAACCTTTAAACCAGATACCGCATCCATCCGCGGACTGGGTATAAGTTCGTTGATACTGATGCGGGAGCCGGCCATTCAACCGTAGTCACATATATTCAGTTACATTTCAAAAGAAATCTAACGAAAGTGAACAAATTCTATGGATATTTAAACAAATCGAACGATATTCATTTATACTTGGATAATTTTTACATAAAATAGGATGCTTTTCGATACGCATAAAGCATCACCCAACCACCACAACTGAGGTGCTTAGTTCTACAATCTCAAGATTTGTCGACACATTCTGTAGGAGATGCTTATAGAGGTAGAATATGCGTGTGTGCATTCCTAGAGATGAATGTGCCTGCATATTGTGAGCATTTGCGTTTGTATTGTGTTTCTTAAGAATATTACGTGTATTGTATTTTTTACACATTTCGGACCAATGTGTTGAAATTATATTGTCTATAAATCATATATGTAAACTGTGGCACTCTGAAAGTGAGATCTTAAGTCCGCCACTAAGAGCATCTTCAATTGGACTGGGCTAATTTGACTCCTTATATGTTCACGAACACATTCGGACATGTTCACAGATAGGAGCCAACCGAGCCTCGTTTGTCCGCCCGAGCAATATTGCCTCCCATATCCAAAATCTTTTTTCCATGTGTTCCGTGTACATAGATCATTCAATGATAGGAATAATTCAAACAATGAAAATATCACAAACTAATTCAAAAATAAATATTTCAAATTTTAAAAAAATAAACTTCAAACATAAAACTAGTGATTTACAACATGAATCCACATATGCTCCACAAGATCATTGAGTAGTTGCACATGCACATATTGATCTCGAAGTTGTCGATTCATCTCTAGAAAGTTGACAACTTGCTCTACATCTTGTTAAGTGAGCAGGACATGCACTCAAGGCCTCTCAAAATCAAAAGTATGGTGAGAGCAATGTCACCATCATCCTCCACAACCATGTTCAAGATCACACAAAAAGTTATTCACAAAAAAAAAGATACACAAAAAGTCATCACATCCAACAATGTCTCGCGAGCTTAGAGCACACCAAACTCCCTCTCCATATCCTTCCTAGCAGCTTCTTGCATTTGTGCGAAGAGACAATTTGTTACCTTGGGCCTCGAGAGTAGTCTTCATAAACTCGGCCCATCAAGGATAGATACCACCGGCAAGGTCGTACCACATGGTGTAGCCATGCTCCTTGATGGCGTAATTGCACGACAGAGCATCCCATCACAAAGTCTCTTAAACAGCACATCGCTAAGGCACATTGATGTCGTCTAAGATCCTGACATGCCAAAGAAACCATGTCAAATCCACAAGTCTTTTGATGCCACTGCTTCAAGTCTGATGGTGACATATTTGGTATTACCTTGGTATTGCCCGCACAAACCTATCGGACGCTTCTGCCATTGCCACCTCATGCAATCAACTGAATCGAGCATACTAGGAAAGCCTTCTGTTGCTCCAATTGCCAAATGTCTTTTTGTATCCTTGATATTTGGTTCTCTCAAGTACTTCGATCAAAACACCTTCACCACCACAAAGACAAATCTCACTATCACGCCGATGCATGTGCTCACTCCCATCTGAACGATCTCATTAACGACATATCCAGTTATACCATATTTGTTCGAGGATGCTCATCATCATCAACTCTTCACTGCCATCATCATCGATGCCCACCGACAATAATTCAATGAACTCCTCAACATTCGGGGTGAACAAACTCATCCTCTAGCGAATCCATCTTGTCCCTACAAAGTACCAAAAAGACTAAAAGAAACTTGAACATTTCCTCGAACACATGATGGGCAAGGTGTAGGGCAGGCGGAGTAGGACGTACCAGGGTGGCGATTGTGTTCAAGGCAAGCGGGGGACAACATCGGAGTTGGGGTAGAGGGTGGGCAGGGTGCGACGCGGACAAGGACAAAGCAGAGAACAAGAGGGTGGGCCTGGGGCAAAGGGGGTGAGGATCTATTTGGGAGGATGGGTTCAATGTGTCGGGTCCGACGTGGCGAACACGTCCAAACGCTTCATTTCTGCTTCACGTATGAGCTTTGATTTGAGGCGCGGAACATATCACACAATTGCACTAGGTTTATAGGGTCCGACTAAAAGAATGTTTGGATAGTGTGTGAACTCTCCATCTCGAGACAAATGGGGCAATTTGAAGAGGTCGGTCCAGCTCAAAATGCTCTCACGACCGCCACTCGACGAACGCCGCACGAGCCAGGGCACCTAGGCGGTGCCGCTCACGAACCAACACCAAATAGACGCTAGCAGCGCACGGCAGAGCGACGCCGTCGACCGTCGACGCGCAGCCGGCGGCAAAACAACGGAAGAAACCGCGAAAGGACACGTCCTTGCACCACCAGGAGGATGGGCTGCCGCCACGATTCACCACGGGACGACCGGAGCTGGCAGCGAAGCGCCCGGCCACGCCAGGCCCAGACCACCCCGTCTGACACCAACTGCACGTGATGTTGAGATCTTGGTGACGCCGCCGTATAATGAGGAGTTGAAGACTGTACCAAATGAACATGGCTAGATCGACCTGAATAAATCCTTTTTTTCTATTTTCTTGTTAGTTTCCACCAGTTTTTAATTCATTTCTGCCGATTATAATAAGGTTGCACGTGAAAGCCTACCGGAGCATTTGTGCCTCCTGTCTCCATTTGGTTACCGGAGCATTTGTGCCTCCTGTGTCCATTTAGGTACAAAAAATAAATCAGGTAGCAAATTCAGAGAAAGAAATGCAATGCCTGAACCTATTAAGAAAATGCGCCTGCAAATCGACAGTGACAAGGAAATATAGAAGAAGCTCTCATTTCGGACAAGGCGTGCAGCAGACGGCAAGGACGTGCGTTGCCATCGCCGAATCTTTTCTTCCTTTTTTTTTTTTTGAGGGGAGCTGAATCTTTTCTTCTGGAGTACGTACTATACCTACCACCTGTGGGCATATGCAAACAACAAATTGCTGGACCAGCTTGGGATAAACTCGAGTACAGTCATTAAATGAATCAAATTATTGTAGCTCATCCACTTGAGGAGTATGTTCTCATAGCAACATAAACCCGGCCAAACAATTGAAGAATGAAGAAGAAGAAAATATCTATATTTGTTCATTCTGCCGGGTGCCATTATGAAGTTTGCGGTTGCCAGAAGTTCAATTAGCTTTATACACCTCATTGCCAAGCTCTTCGCCAAAGTTCTCTCCCTCCGGCTCGTGCCGCGTCTTTGGGAGATGGTGTCTACGAACCAAAGTGCGTTCATCGCCGGAAGGAGTGCACACGACAACTTTCTTTTTGTCCAGCAAACGGCTCGACTCCTCCATAACCTCAAGGCGCCACGCGTTCTTCTCAAATTGGACATCGCCAAGGCGTTCGACACGGTGGCGTGGCCATTCCTCCTCGAGACGCTTCGACACCTTGGGTTCGCCACGCGTTGGTGCGAGTGGATCTCGATCCTCCTCTCCACCGCTTCGACCCGTGTTCTTCTCAACGGCATCCCGGACCGCCGATTGCTCACGCTCAGGGACTGCGCCAGGGAGATCCGGTGTCCCCCATGTTGTTTACCCTGGTGATCGACAAACTTAACTCGCTCCTCAAGCATGCTACGAACCAAGGAATCCTCCGGCGGCTGACCACGCGCCACGCTGCGTCCAACATCTCCATGTTCGCCGACGACGTGGTCATCTTTTGCCACCCCGACGCCCATGAGCTCTCCGCCATCCGAATGTTGCTCGACACTTTTGGCAACGCCTCGGGTTTGCGAACCAACTTCCTCAAGTGCTCTGCATCACCCATCAGATGCGGCGACGACCACCTCGCCACCATTGGTGCCTCCCTCTCTTGCCCGATGGCGGAATTTCCTATCAAATACCTTGGGCTACCACTCTCAACTCACAAAGTGCCGGCCTCTGCCCTCCTTCCCCTCGTCGACAAGCTCACCAAGAAGCTTGCCACCCGGAAGACTTCTCTGCTGTCCCGTGGCCAGCGACTTGCTCTAGTCCGGCACGTCCTCACCGCCATGCCGATGCATATCCTGCTAGCGCTAGCGCTTAACCCAGCAATCCTCAAGAAGGTCAACAGGCTCATCCGCGACTTTCTATGGCACGGTAACAAAGACGCACAGGCTGGCTGCTGCATTGTCTCGTGGCAAAAGGTGTGTCGTCCCCTAGAGCTTGGTGGGCTGGGGATCCGCGACCTGCACCGTACTGGCGTCGCTCTCCGCACCCGGTGGTTGTGGCTGCATCGCACCGACCCTGACCGCTCCTGGAAGCATCTACATCTCCCGTCCGACCACGAGGCATCCGTGCTTCCACGACCTAGACCATCGGCAACGGCAACACCTGCAAGTTCTGGCAAGACCATTGGCTCAATGGACGATCCATTCCCGAGATTGCTCCTACCCTATCTGGCCTCATCCCGAGGTGCCGCAGGAGCCAGCGCCTGGTCAGCGACGCTCTCAGCAACAGAGGCTGGATCGTCGACATCCACGGCGTCCTGCACCCCCGTGTGGTCATTGAATACGTCGAGCTATGGTGGCTGCTCCAAACTGTCCAGCTCTCCAGCGAACCCGACAAGCTCTCCTGGAAGTGGACTGCCGATGGGAACTACTCCACGCGATCAACCTACCAGGCGCTATTGATCGGTGCCACCACCGCGCCATTTTGGCGCCCCATCTGGAAGACTTGGGCCCCTTCCAATGCGAAGATATTCCTTTGGCTCGCCTCCCTTAATAGATGCTGGACCGCTGACCGGAGAGCACACCACAATCTGCCTCACGACCCCCTTTGCAAGCTTTGCAGCCAAGACAACGAGACACTGCACCACCTTCTCGTCGGCTGCGTCTTCTCACGCATCATATGGCACGATATCATGGCGTGGCGCCACATACCCGCCCTTCCTCCTGATGGCACTACCAACTTCTTTGACTGGTGGATGGCGGCGAGGGCGAGCGTGCCAGCCTGCCTCCGCAAAGGGACGAACTCCATCATCATCCTCACCTCTTGGGCACTTTGGAAGCACCGCAATGCAACGCTCTTCGACAATGTTGCACCCTCCTACAACAAGCTAATCGAGGACATACAACAGGAGGCGAAACTCTGGGCAAGAGCCGGCGCCAAAGGGCTCGATAGGATCATTCATGTAACATAAACTATAACTTTGGAGGCCGAGCATCCTCCCTCCTCCACTGCTCAACTAGCGGTTAGGCCCGCCATCCCATGTGTACGACGCCTAAGACGCTCACCCATGTATTTTCTCCCAACTTATCAATGGAATGATATGCAACTTGCGTATTCAAAAAAAAAAGAAGTTCAATTAGCTCTGTTTTGCTACTCACTTCGTCCAGATTTATTAGTCCCCTTGTATTTTGTGTCGGACTTTGACCGTAAATTTAACTAATGTAAAATATATTTTTTATTTATTGAAAATAATATCATTTGGAACTTCTTTCAAATATACGAATCCAAATACCTAGATTTTGTGGTTTATAACTTATATTTGGCTAATCAAATCTATGTTCAAAGTTTGACGAAAATACAAGGTGGATTTATAATCCGAACTGAGGAAGTACTATCCATTGTCAAACAAGACCTCGACAAGCCATCTATTGCCAGTGGGTGATTGTGGAAAATTCAACCCAATATTACAAATTAAGAAGAACAAAAGGAAGAGCAAGACATTTGGGTTACAGCTAACTAACAAAAACAATGAACTATGCGCGTTGTCAAATCCAGATACAATGGTGTTGAGGCCTACCTTTATCCAAAGATCAACTTCATTCTCAATGGTTGGGAGGATGTCAACCTTAGACATGGGATCGAGATTAGATCACAACTATTTTTGTTTTAAATAGTGCATCGTCCAGGATTTGATCCCGAGACCTTGTGGCTCCGATACCATATTGAGCCGATGCGCTAGCCCAGTTTCTCATAAGTCCGAACTGATGGAAAGGACTAGACAATGTATTTTAACAATATCGATGGTAGATTGTCACCAATGTTGGAAAATTCACCTTTCTAGAGGGAGGAGGAAGAACATTGAGGCAACCCGCTTCTTCTTTTGCGTGTCTGTCATGCTTCCGCCTTGAAGTTGGAGATGCAGCCACATGTCTCACATCCATGAGCTCAACGGCCAATTCCCCAAATGGAAGCAACCCAATTTGGTTCAGAAGCCACCTTAGACAAGGAACAATTCACCAAAGAGGCGCAACCCATCCCGCAAAAGCTCACTATTAAACATAAGTTATCCAAATATGCAAATGTCATGGGAGGGCCAGGGTCGGTCAAATCGTTTGTAGGTACATAAACAACTTGAATCAAAGTTATAGATCCTTTTTTAGTATAAATAATTTTTTCTTGCAAGAGCCCATTAAGAGTAGCTTGATAACCCACTATGGAGGGCATTATCCCTAATAAAAAGAGGATAGCTTTCATCCCGCTTTAACAAGAGGAAAGATATTGCCAAATAAAAGCATGCACTGCTTATTAATATCTCGGAGATATTTTATCATAGTTAGGGCTGTTAAACCAACTCTCATAAGAGCTCCCAGTAGTTCATTCATTTGACCATAGACTAGAGCTACCTTTGATTCCTAAATATTTTTTTCATCAATTACTCCTAGCTCACTGTTAATGGTAGATGCACCTTTTTCCACATGAAGAGTGGTCTAATGCTGGCCATCGGACAAAAACTTCACACGAGAAGGTGAAGCTCTGTATAGTTTAAGATTTTTTTATGTCCGTTCTAATTAGTTAAATTTGCGGTCATTTCATGTTTAATGGTTAAAGAAAAAAACAACCAAAGCACCTCATAGGGTGCAACATCAAAGGCCAATCGTCCTCTCTCATTTAAAAAAAGAGACAAACGTCAAATGCATCATCATTAAAATAGCTCAATAAATAGCACTACATGACAACTCTGGCTTCATGATGAACACATGCCACGTGACGAGTACAACTCTAGATCATTCAACAGCATGACACTGCAAAGTTTTATTGTGTGGAAAATGACAAGTCCATTCAAACATGATGTAGGTCAAGTTATTTTGGCGGCTTCTCCTATAAGTCGCACTCTCCCCAAGTTCTTCCATAGGCCTAATATTCAGGCAACCAAAAAAAATCAAGGAGAGGCGTAGAAATAAAAGGGCACAATTTATTTTGGTTCTGTGTGAGATGGCCGTCAAATTCCTCTAGGAAAATATTGTGTAGGAAGCTCTTCCAGCCCTATCCCGCTACCATTCACAAGTGTCAAAACAACATCTTAATTTGTAAATCTAAACCAAGTATTCAAGCAAAGACACATGTGAAGTGTTAATTTTCTTGAGTATCTGCTACTCTAAACTTTTGACACAAAATATTCCACACTTTAATGTAATGACATGTGCATATTCAATGACACGTGTTGGCTGGGGTGTTAGGGCCCATTCGGGCTTTCAATTTTTGTAAGGCTAACAAGAAAAGAGAAACAGTGCACTTAAACATACCACTCGTGGCTAGTCATAATGCGAAAATGTTAAACTCAACCTTAGTCATAGGCAATGAACTATCTAGATATAGATATATACATACGCCCACGTGATGGAAAAAAATAACCTAATTTTATGCTTCCATGTATACATCTTCTATTTCAACATTACACACCCATTTATTCTTGTTGTATGTTTAAAAAATCAGGAAATTCGGGTGCATTATTCATCACTGCAATCATCGCAGCACCTGAATAAAACTGCTACTTAGGAAAAACGTTCTTGTAATGTAACTTGAATCATTAACTTTTACCAAAAAAAGGGAAGTTCAAGACATCTGTATGCATGCCATTCTACATGTGCCCAATCAAAATCATTGAAATCGTTACAAGTAAATACACCATTTCAAAGAGAGACAAAAAAAAAACACCATTGGCATGCATTTTCTAGGCTAGTGCATCACCTAAGGCTGAGATATGCCTTTTGCTTTAAGCACTGTTTAGCATGACTTAGTTTACCAAAATGAATGACCCAAGAGAGGTACACCATTTGGCATTTGCATGTTAAGTAGCACCGGTTCACATGCATGAGTCAACAGCAAAACCACCAGCTGCCCATATGGTAGCATAAAAAACACTACACACACATACAAAGTGTATGGATGAAACGAAGCTCAAAAGAAAGTTGTTATTAGATTAAAAAAAAGCACACATATGTCAAGTACCCATTTTTAGAATTTGCAATGAATACATCATTCGTCTCGGCAGACAGAGTACTAAAGAATGCATTGGAAACTTACAACATCTTCTTGCCAAACAAAAGCTAATAGAAAATGAATACATGGTATAGCATGCATTGTATCCATGATTTACTCGAAAATAGCATTAGCTTCTGGAAATTTGACAAATAGAAAAAAAGCAAATAAGAAAACATAATCAAACATATTCGATTAAACTAAGTATATTAGACCTAACAAGTATTTAGGCCTAACAAGTATTTAAACCCTAAACCCCATAGCTACGGCTGTGTGGCTTGGCTCAGTTCCACCTTGTATTGAGGATTTGTGGCCTCTTGACTGTAACTCATTGAATATGCAATAAACTCCCTTTACCCCTGTAAAAAAACAAGTATTTAAAAAAACCAAACATAAAATACATCTTTGTCCTAGACGAGAGTGGAATAAATTCGACTTTCATACAATGTCTCGATAGAAACACAAGGTGGAATGTCATTTTAGCAGTTAGGTTAAGAGGTCTTGTAAGATGCTCCCTCCTAGCCGAACAGGACCAATGGTCTGCATTAGCTGAAATGAGGCCGTAGCTGGTGTTAGCTGAAGCTATTTCCCTCGTATTAATGACGTGATCCGAGCCGTCGATGTCGCAGCCGCATACGACCGTTGCGTCGATCACGGCCGTAGACGGGACGTTCTCCGCTTATAATTGCGGCCGCACCGCACAGACCGCAGAGGCAGAGAGCAGCACGCAGGCAGGCGAGTCCTGGGCTAGGGAGGGGCAGAGGAGACGCCAAAAATAAGAAGCGGCGAAGGGTACGATCAAATCGGCAGAGAGAGGGAGGGAGGGGGAGGGGGAGGAGCGGAGGAGGAGGCGGCTTCGACCCGCGCCGCGGTCCGTGGGGGGAGGCATGGAGGCGAACGGGCGCGGTGGGGACAATGACGCCGCGCGGGCGCCGCTCCTGGCGGGGCGGCGGAACTCGGTGGGGTCGATGCGCGGGGAGTTCGTGTCGCGGCTCCCCAAGAAGGTGCTCGACGCCGTCGACCCGGAGAGGCCTTCCCACGTCGACTTCTCCCGCTCCAAGGGCCTCCTGGAAGGTTCGGTTCGGTTCGGCGGGCCATCCTCCTGACCTCGCATTGCTTCTCCTCTCCTTCCTTTTCTCTTCTTGATTGATTGATCTGTACGTATTTTGGCAAGCACTCTGCTGGCGTTTGGCTTCCGTCGTCGTCATGTTGGCAGCATGTTAGTTACGGGGGAGGTGGCACTTTTGTGGGTTTTCTTGTTGGAGTCTCATAGGGGTTAACCGGTGCTGATTGGCTGAATGGTTGGTGGCTGTGCTTGTGATTCTGGATTCCGGGATTCCATGGATAATTCGACGCTTTGGTGATCACCTTCCCGTTATCATGGCGGTATTGCTGGGACCAAAGGAGGCGTTTATTATGCTTATTACTTTGTGATGGAACACGAGTTCTCTATGTTTCGGTGCTTTGTGGTTGTTTCCTATGCTTGCAACTTGTAAACGCAAGTTATGTTTGTGTATTTGGTGACATTTTCGCCTTTCTCTTTTGTTGCCTATGTGCTGTTTAAGATTGGTCCAATATCTCTTAAGACTCATTCGAATTATTTTTATTCTTTGTGGTAAAAGATTTCAGGAACATAAAAAATGAGCAGATGCAATATGGCGTGGTGTGCCTCTGTTTACAGTTAACCTCAAACTGTACTGTGATTTTAGCTGTGCTAGCTAGGACATTGCTCATTTCATTTTTGTTGCCTGTAATCTCTACTGACTTGCCCAACTTTGGTCCTCCCTCTGGATCTTACGGAGTAGTTCAGATACCAGAACATCAAGACAAAACAATCACTTTTCAAAGGGAGGGGACATCTAGAATCTACAATAGCGGCCGGCGTTGGTTTTTAATACCAACATCTCTGTCACGATGTTCTGCATCCGCTGATGTGCTCTTTTCTATGTGTATCTTTGTGGGAAACTGGAAATTTTGGACTTCTCTTCATTGAGATTATTTTTTCAAGGCTGGAGGAATGAGACTTGAACCTCGCAACCTTGTGCGCAATCCTACACCCCTGTTCTTGGATTAGATACTGAATGCGCACCTCTTTGAGACAGAACAGTGCTGCAAATTTTCAACCACATAAAATAAAAATTTACTTGTTTGTGAGGTTCCATCGGCTGTACAGTTTGATTCTTTAGTAGTTGTTGTGTTCTTTGTCTGTTTCTTTGAAACAAATGGGAGAGTTCTTTTTTACTTCTATGAGTTGTTGGATCTAATCCAATCTTAGCTGTCTCAAGACTGTCCTTGTCTGTCCTTTGTTGTTTCTTGGGACAAAAGATGTTGAACAGTTGGTGAGACTATCTCATTCATAGTCTGCTAAAAGAACATTGCAACGTTGGAATTCATTATTTTCTGTTCCTATTCCTTTTTTTAACTTTTTAGCTGCTTTTTCCCCCATTTTTATTTGTTTTCCAGATGTTCCGTTTTTTACTTGCCAGATATTTTTTTACCTAGAAACCGTTAGTATATTTTTACTGATATAAAGTTAAATATGCCAAGATGTGTATGCCGTGGCTTACTATGGTGGAATCTACATTTTTTTCTTTCAAAATGCTAGAACTAGATAAGGAAGTTTTCTATAACCTTGATAAACTGGTAGTTTAAGTTTATGAGTCCATCAGATCAAGAGAAAGTATATCACATATGAACTATTCCTAATATTTCATAGTTATTTGATGGTTCCCCACAGAAGTGGTATACGACCCAATCTTTTTTCTCTTCTTATATGCACAGTATGAACTCTTTTATTAACTTACTGATTTAGTGTGATTAACTTTTGGGCTTATATAGGAGAGAAAGAATACTACGAGAAACAATTTGCCACCTTGAGATCCTTTGAGGAAGTTGACTCTATAGAAGAATCCAATGTAATAAGTGAAGAAGAAGAGCTCATGGAGCAAAGGCAGAGTGAATTTGCTATGAAGATATCAAACTATGCAAATGTTGTCCTCTTGGCATTGAAGGTTACTATTTCCCCTCTGTATTTAGTAAACTTGCATAGACTCCTTTAGGTTGACTATACAATTCATGCTCTCTCGTTTTCTTCAGATATATGCCACAGTTAAAAGTGGGTCAATTGCTATTGCTGCATCAACACTTGATTCATTGCTCGACCTCATGGCTGGTGGTATCCTTTGGTTCACACATCTCTCAATGAAGAGCATCAACGTCTACAAGTATCCCATTGGTAAATTGAGGGTACAACCAGTAGGCATTATCATCTTCGCAGCTGTTATGGCTACTTTAGGTATGTTTTCTCAAGTCATGTCCTTGTTTACTTCTCGTTAGACTATTATCGTTGTCTTAAATTTAAAGAATAATTATTTTGCATTTCCAGGATTCCAAGTATTTCTTCAAGCAGTTGAAAAGCTGGTAGTGAACGTGACTCCAGATAAATTGTCCCCACCACAACTCATGTGGCTATATTCAATCATGATCTTTGCAACAGTAGTTAAGCTAGCCCTGTGGTTCTACTGCCGGACCTCTGGTAACAACATAGTCCGCGCCTATGCTAAGGTTTATATCCATATCTCAATTTGACTAGATTCAAATGAACAAATGAACATAGTTTACCTGAACAAATGGGCTATTTTTCACAGGATCATTATTTTGATGTGGTCACGAATGTCGTTGGTTTGGCTGCTGCTGTTCTCGGTGACATGTTCTACTGGTGGATTGACCCAGTTGGTGCAATCGTCCTTGCAGTCTATACAATTACAAACTGGTCTGGAACAGTGTGGGAAAATGCAGGTTTGCAGTACTTGCTATACCATTAAAACTTGACATATGAAACACCAATTTCCGTATATAGTTCTCCAATCATATAAATAATCTGATGCCACAGGAAAATATGTGGTACAAGAACATCAGTTAGGAAAATTGATTGTAGGCCTACTGGACGTGGATGCCTCAAAGACTACTCTATGAAACATATTATATTATTAAATAAAGTTGAAGAATCAGGCCCTCCTGTCGATTTCCATTAAAGGAACCGACAACAGTTTTAACATAGTCTTTTTTATATAATTAATTAATAGAAATACATAACTTGAATCCACTGATTACTCCGACAGATTTAGGACTGATATATAAGTAAAATTGCTGCATGTTACATTTTACAGATGACGCTAGCCTGACATATGGTTATTTATTAACACATATTGCTATCCTTGATGCAGTATCGCTAGTAGGTGAATCAGCTCCCCCAGAAATGCTGCAGAAGTTGACATACCTAGCTATCAGACATGACCCTCAAATTAAGCGTGTTGATACAGTCCGGGCATACACCTTTGGGGTGCTTTACTTTGTTGAGGTTAGTATATCCTACATCTATATCCTTGCAATATTAACCAAGATATGTGTACTATATCAATATCACGCATCTGTTTGAGACCCTGGGTGCTGCACTGATTCTAAATGAACACTTATTACTGCTTTATGTGTTTTCCATAGCATTTGTTGGAAGTAGTAGTTGACACAATACTGCATAAACTAATGAGATGTGCACGGTGGGTTAGGAACTGGATTCAGTAGCTTCATACATACAAATAGTACAGAACATTTAAGTACTTGTATGAACTTCACAACTCATGCTATCAGTGGACTGGCAGGTCGATATTGAGCTCCCGGAGGACTTGCCACTCAAGGAGGCGCATGCCATTGGAGAATCGCTCCAGATAAAGATCGAGGAACTTCCAGAAGTTGAGCGGGCATTCGTTCACCTTGATTTCGAGTGTGACCACAAGCCAGAGCACTCGATCCTCAGCAAGCTTCCTAGCAGCCAGCCTTGATTACCATCTGAATTCACCGTGGAAAACGCAAGATGTTGGCTATTTTGCTTGCCGTGCAGGATTCGCTACAGTACATGGTGTCTTGCGCTATATGGAAGGGCTGAAGTTGAGCTAGGCATTGTTGGCCATCTAAATGAGATAAGAACCAGCGTTGGAGACTGTATAGACTTGTTTTGCGGAGCCCTCTAAGTGTCATGTTTCGAGTAAAAGTAGGTTACTTTTGCTTCTTGAAGCTGTCATTGTTTGTCTGCCACGAGGGCTGCAATGTGGAAACGTTTGCCACAAAAAGAAAGCAAGCGATTTTTGTGTGCTCAAAGTCAGTTTTGTGAACTTAGTATGCCGCTTGAGAAACCCTGTTGGCTAGGGTCGCAAGGAGCGAGCTAGCCCACTCAGGTTCGAGTCCTAAGTGGACCGTGGTGCTTAGAGATTTCTACTATAAAAATATGACTTCAAGGGTTAGTTCTGAATGGTCTTTTTTTTTTTAACTTAGTATGCAGCTTTTTTACCTGTGATTTGTTCTGATTTTTTTTTTGAAAAATGATACACTAACTTCGTTTGTAAATAGGTCATGTTTTAGACCTTTACATGGTATACAACATGTTTTTTATGAAAATTTGTATGTTTGTGAAATTTTCCTCAACTTCTACTTTATGAGTATTTCGCATAACACATACTGTATAACACTATTTTCACCTAACTAATGTGAATATTTTCTTAAATATTAGTGCTCAATGTTTGGAAAGTTTGGTTGTACACTTGCTATGAAATCATGTATTTACGGCTCAACTACTAATCTATTCATTGGTCTACTTTTTATTGACAGTATGTGTTATATTCGTTTGTTTAAAGGACATTAATCTATTCGTTGGTACTTCGCACTTAGCGAAGGTCCCCCACGGGTGCGGCTATGTGCCGTTTGCTGCGAGACACACGGCTGCCTCCCTTAAAGGGCCCAGTGGTGGGCCAGCCCAGTAGGACATAGCTCATCATGCTGATGTCACTCGTTTCCCCCTTTTCCCTTTTATTTATATTTAAAATGCAAATATATCAATAACTTGGATTTACTTAAGAATTTTTAAAACACGAATTTGAAATTGTTAACATAGAATAATTTTTTTTATTAGCACAGTATTAAAAATTGTTGATAACTTTCAGAAAAAATGTGTGTGGCAATGAAAAATTGTTCCCCGTTTCAAAAAATGGGTGTGACGTTTTTAAAACATGTGTGTTTGTAAAAACAATATCTGTGTAATGTAAAAAGGAATTTGCAGTATGAAAGGATGTACGTGACATTTTATGTAAATACTCCCGCATTAAAAAAAATGTTATATACAATGTAAAAAATGTCCACGTAGGTTAAAAAAGATTTACTTTCATTAAAAAGATATAATTGACATTTTAAAAAGATATACGTGTTTCCAAAAAAATGTCCATGAAAATTTCAAAATATTTATACAATGTGAAAAAAATGTTCACATCGTCAAAGAAAGTTTATTGCCACTATAAAATGTACAATATGTATTTGGAAAATGTTGTCGTGTATTCAAATATGAATTTAAAAAGTGTACAACGTGTATCTTAAAAAAGTTATCGTGTATTCAAAAAGTGTATAAAACATGTATTTATAAAAATGTACATCATGTATTTAAAAAAGGCTGGCGTTTCAGAAAAATGTTTCAAGTTTGCTCTAAAAGAATACTTTGTGTACTGAGAAAAAGTAGAAATGTGTTGAAAAAAAGTAAACAAAGAAACACCGACAAAGAAACAAAAAGAAAATTAAAAGGTAACCAAGAAAACCAAGAAAGAAACAAATAAAATCAAACTATGATGAAGAAAGAAAAACCAAAAAAAGAAAGAAACCAAAGTAAAATAAACAAGGAAACAAAAACCAAAGAAAACCGATGATAAAGAAAATAAACTAGAGAAAAAACAAAACAAAAGAAAAAATAAACTAAGAAAAACTAGGGCAGAGCGAACCTACAACGCGATAAGAGTGGCAAAAGAGCAGCCGCGCTCATGGGCCGGCCCACTAGTTGTCGCCCTTAGGAGATTCCTATAGAAATCTGTGCGGGTGACATATAATATTTGCGTACTCCAACCAAAGAATCATTCTTTTTGGCCTGGAAGTGCGCCACGCGGGGTGCCCAACTGCCGCCACGTGTTGTGCAATGGAGCTCCCTCTGGATTGCAATTTTTCTTTCTTTTTCTTTACGTGTCTCAGGGTTGGGTTTTTTCGGCTTTTCATTTTCTGGCTGTTTTTCCCTAGGCTTTGAAGAAATTTTTAATTTATTTTACAAAGCATAGTTGTGCTTCTTGAAAATAAAAGCAAATTTGTGCTTTCACGAGAATCATAGTTGGGTTTCTCGTGGACTTTGTGCTTTCACGAGAGGCAAATATGTGCTTCTTTCTTGAGAAGCACAACCTATGCTTCCCCTCGAAAAATGAAAAGTGCAACCATGCTTTCGGGCTCTGTGTGTTTTTTCCTTTCCTTTTGTTTGCTAATTTTTTGGTATTTATTTTTTTGGTTTGTTGTTGTTTCTTTTTTTGAGTAAAAAAAGTGTCTAAGCCTATTGACATGAGATCTAGTTTTGAAGATCTCAACCTAAAAAATCTAACGATGAAAACAATTTGATATTTGGACTCATTGCTTAAAAGATAAAATGTTTTAAATAAGCGAATCTATGAAAAAAAAACTTCAAGGTTGCCACAAGTGTATACGTTGTGCGTTTGCCAACACCTGAGAAGGTGGAGAGTAACCTTAACTGGTGGTTTTGGCATAGCCCCGTCGCCTCCCCCCACCCACCCACCCATCCACACACACAAACATATTGTAGCAGATCGTTTGGCATTATATAATCGTGATGAGCGGGCCACAACTATGTGGCTTGGTCAAGGATCTCCTTTTTTTAGGAAATGCCATCATGGCTAATTTAATTAAATTAAATCACGCTTACATCGTCAATCAACAGCGGCATAATAAAACTAGGCGGATCATCTGCCCACACACAACTATCTAGATTACATTCATGTGCAAGTGTGTGCGCTACCCGATTTGCTTCCCTTGGACAGTGCATAAATAAGATTCTGTCAAAAGAGCTCGCCTGAATACGAATGTCTTCAAATATCGAAGCAGCAATAGTCGCAGAGAAACCACCTTCCTGAAGAGTATCAATAACTCCTGCACAATCAGACTGAATAACTAATTTCTGACAGCCTATTTGATTTGCAAGATGAATACCATCTAAAACTGCTTGAGCTTCAGATGTTGCCGCGTCAAGCGCAAAAGGAATAAGCTTGGAACCCGTGCCTACAAATCTTCCTTTATCATCTCTGATTACCACACCTGTAGCTCCTGGCCTCATATTAATATCGTATTTAGCATCAATATTTACAGAGACGAAGCCCTCAGACGCCCTATGCCAAGTACTTGATCTTGGCTGAGTCTCTTTCCCTTGTGCTTTTGCGAAACTAGATACCAATACTTAAATTGACATCACCGCTTGTGATAAATATTGCACGGTTTCTGTATGGACTATCTGTCTTCGTCTCCACCAAATATACCAAGCGGCCGTTATGATTGTTTCTCTGAAAAACTTTACTGATGCATCAACTGGGACCCTGAACTTTCCAGCCATCAGATGATCAAGCACTGCACTACCTGACCGATCTATCTCACATGCTTTAGTAACCACCTCCATCAGGCCAATTTTCCACCAAATACCTTTTGCTTCCTCACACTGAAAAATAACATGTTTTATGTCTTCAAAATATCTCTTACAGACCGGACCATACTGTTGTTCATTATGTGACGATTAACCAGAACATCATAACAGGGAAGAATCACATGCAAACATTTCCAAGTAAAAAATTTCACTTTTGCTGGTACAGTGCACTTCCAAAGATCTCTCCAAACCGTGTTCAAACCTGAACATCCCGTTCCATCAGATCTTTGCAAGGAGACACCAAATGTAGATTCCCACTCCATGTGGTATGCAGAATGAATTGAAAAGAAACCATTCTTACTGAATTTCCATGCCACAAAATCACTTCTTATGTAGAGCAATTACTGCCTCTGAATTGTAACCCTATCAATATGGAATAAAACACCCTTTTACCTCGCAAAAAAAAAACAGATTCTTTTTTTAAGGGTTACCACCACTTTATTAATCAGGAATCAAACAGATTCTTTTGTGTGTGAAGAAAACACGGTGCTCACATTTTATCGTTTCAGCCCATGATCCGAACATATTTTTTTTTGAGAAACCGGCAGGAGCACTGCCTTTTCATATAAGAAGAAGAAGATAGTTTATGTACAACAGAGATCCGTTTTTTTGAGAGGAACCGGACAAAAAACCCCTAGAAAAAAGAGCACGATGGCACTAATCAACCGATACCGGTTGCCACCTGTGCGCGGCCAAAGGCCAAAGTCCTTTGCTTGATGTCGTCGAAGGCAATAGCTGCTACCTCAAGGTGCGTGAGGCGAGTTCCATTGAAGATGTGTCGGTTTCGCTCCTTCCAGATGTTCCAGATGGTGTAAAGGAAACGCCCGCTCCGCCTTCTTCTGTCATCCTTGGGCAAATTGATAGTGAACAAATCCCACCAGTCCGAAATCCCCATCGAAGGAGGCAACATGGGCGTTGCCCCAGAATCCTCTCCCGTCCACACCTGGACGTGAGACCAAACTGTGGTGGCAAACGGGCAGTCTTTGCAGAGATGAGTGGCCGTCTCCGGTGCCCCCAGGCAAAGGGGGCAGCGAGGGTCGTGCGGCCATCCACGAACGGCAAGCATGTTGGCCATGAGGATTTTTCCGTGGAGCACAAGCCAGGCGAAGAACTTGCATTTTGGCTCAGCGTGTGCCTCCCAAATCTTGGTTGGGGAGAACCTGGGGTAGGATGCAGAGAACTGGACCGTGTAGGCCGAAGCAGCAGAGTATATGCCATTGGAGGTCCATCGCCAAGTGATGGAGTCCTCCTGGTCCGGGTTCAACACAACCTGGGAGATAGCTGATGCGAGGGCAATGAACTCATGTAGGTGAGTAGGCAACGAAAGACGGGCCACCGATCTGATCCAGTTCTCCTCCTGGAGCTCCTTCATCATAGTTCTCCTCTTCCTGGTGGCAATTTTGTACAGCTCCGGGAAGGCCCGGGACAAGGGGGCCCGTCCTGTCCAGTCGTCATGCCAGAATAAGGATTTTCTCCCATTGCCCAAGGAGATGGTGGTAGAAGCCCTGAAGAGCGCCATATCCGTGTCATCGCAGGGCACCGCAGAGCCTGCCCATTGGCGGCCAGGATCAGTCCACATAAGCCAAGGCCAGCGAAGTCGGAGCGCCCTACCAAATCTCTCGCGGTCCGTGATTCCCAGGCCCCCTATGGGCTTAGGCCGGCAGACAGTCTTCCAGTTGACCAAAGAGTGTCCGCCAGATGCGTTTTCCGAGTCTTCCCCACACCAGATGAAGTTGCGAGTGATCTTACTAAGCTTCTGGATTGCCCAAGCGGGAAGCGCGAAAGCCGTGAGGTGATGATTTGCGATGGCGCATAGCACGGACTTTGCAAGGGAGACCCTGCCCGGTCGCGCCAGGTTCTTCCCCTTCCAGCCCGGCAACCTGCCCATGGCCTTGTCTAGAAGAGGTTGGAGGTCAACCCTTCTGAGCCGCCTCGTATGCAGTGGGAGACCAAGGTATCGGCCGGGGAACGAGGCCAGCTTGGCCGGGAAGGCCAAGAGGATTGCCGGGAGATCGACGTCCTAGCAGCGAATGGGGAACACCTCAGTTTTGCTGATATTTATGATGAGGTCCGATGCATCCCCAAAACAGGCAAGGATCTTAGCGATTGCGTCGATCTCTTCTTTGACCGGGTTGGCGAAAATGCCAACATCGTCTGCATAGAGAGAAACCCCACAGGAGGCCGTCCGCGCCCTAATGGGCTTGAGGATCCCGGCTTGCGAAGCCGCCCGGAACATAAGCTGCAGAGGATCAATGATCCGAACATATATGTTCCAGGTACTGAAAGAAGATTCGGCTCGTTCAGCAGAAGCAGACCAACGGTGAGCAGTAAACCAGAGACGTCAGGATTCAACTCATCATCAAAAAAAGAAAGATGAGACGTCAGGATCGACCGTGCCGGACGTTTCCAAATTGCGGTGCTACACGTCAACTAGGTCGAGATCTCTGCCACGTGAGGGTCTGGCCTAGACAGAGTAAAGATCAGCTTGATGCCAGGCTAGTGTATGTTTTTTTCCTCCCCAAATAAAGAAAGAAAGAGAGAGTGATGACACGAAAACATGTGGCCCGGACGCGAAACAAGGATCCAGCACATGGCCTCTGGACTGGACACGCATTCGCATCGAAGAGATATATACGTACGTACGTGACCCTCGCTTCCAGATGCGTGCTTACGAAATCCGTGCGACGGAGATATTCCCTCATGCGATGGTTCATGGAGGCATTTCTCCTCATCCTCATAAATAAAAACACGAAGCCACTTATGGCAACGTTATGGTTGCTGTGTACGTAGTTAACTGGACCGTACCGTGGCTTTCATGGTGGAGTTTTGATACGGTCATGCGCAGTATGTATAGTTCCCATTATCTTCGCTCCATATTTTGTGGTACTAGCATTTTTTTTGAACGGACCAGCTGATGGCTGGCATATATTGATATCGAAAGCAGGGAGCAGGCGGGAAAAACACAAGGTGGAGTTCGATCTGGTGATCAAGGATTGAAAAAGAAGAAGGAAAAAGAAGACAAAAAAAACTAGCCGTGGCTAGAATGCAGCAGGTTGCTCTCTCACGGAGGATCCGAAATTGGGTGCTCGAGGTGGGTTGCTCCTGCTTGGCACCACAACTCAAGAGTCCTTGTAATGCTTGCCATTGTTTCAGTCAGGCTTGCACTCTTTTGCCGGAAAGTGCAGTCGTTTCTCTGCTGCCAAATGTCGCCGATTACCAGAACGATCATTGTCTTGACTCCTTTTTTGTGCTCAGCTCTCGCTCCATTTACCATCTCTGTGATGATGTCGACCGCTTTGCTCTTCTGCTGCCAGTTCGATGGGTGCATGGAGCCGCAACCATGTCCTTGGGCAGTTCTTGCCTAGATTGACGATGAAAAAGGGCACTGCCAGAAAAGGTGTTGCGAGGTCTCGAGGCTTCTGAGACATAGCTGGCAAAAATACTCATTTGGCCAGCCTCGTCTCTGGAGACGGTCATTGCACCATAGTTTGTTTTTGAGCAGCAGCCAGACTGTAAATTTGAGCCTTGCCGGTGCCCAGACTTTGTTGGGGAAGGTAGCAGAATTTTAAAATTTTCTACAGATCACCAAGATAAATCTATGGAGTAATCTAGCAACGAGGGAAGGAGAGTGCATCTACATACCCTTGTAGATCGCTAAGCGGAAGCGTTCGAGTGAACGGGTTTGATGGAGTCGTACTCGTCGTGATCCAAATCACCGATGATCCTAGCGCCGAACGGACGGCACCTTCGCGTTCAACACACGTATGGTTGGGAGAGATGTCTCCTACTTCTTGATCCAGCAAGGGGGAAGGAGAGGTTGATGGAGATCCAGCAGCACGACGGCGTGGTGGTGGAAGCAGCGGGGATCTCGGCAGGGCTTCGCCAAGCTCAGCGAGAGGGAGAGGTGTTACGAGGGGAGAGGGAGGTGCCAGGGGCTAGGGTCCGGCTCCCATGTGCCTCCCCACTATATATAGGGGTGGAGGGGCTGGTTTCTTGCACTCCAAGTCCATTGGGGCGTTGGCAAAGGTGGGGGAAAGAAATCCCATCATTTCCCTTCCCCACCGATTGTTATCCCCCCTTTTTAGGGATCTTGATCTTATCCCTTCGGGATATGATCTTATTCCTTCTAAGGGGGGGTCTTGGTGCGCCTTGACCAGGGATGTGGGGCCTTGCCCCCACTACCCACGTTCATGTGGGTCCCCCCATGCAGGTGGGCCCCACTCCGGAACCTTCTAGAACCTTCGCGGTACAATACCGAAAAATCCGAACATTTTCCGGTGGCCAAAATAGGACTTCCCATATATAAATCTTTACCTCCGGACCATTCCGGAACTCCTCGTGACGTCCGAGATCTCATCCGGGACTCTGAAAAACTTTCAGGTTACCGCATACTAATATCTCTACAACCCTAGCGTCACCGAACCTTAAGTGTGTAGACCCTACGGGTTCGGGAGACACGCAGACGTGACCGAGACGACTCTCCGGTCAATAACCAACAGCGGGATCTGGATACCCATGTTGGCTCCCACATGTTCCACGCTGATCTCATCGGATGAACCGCGATGTCGAGGATTCAATCAATCCCGTATTCAATTCCCTTTGTCCAGCGGTATTGTACTTGCCCGAGATTCGATCGTCGGTATCCCGATACCTTGTTCAATCTCATTACCGGCAAGTCTCTTTACTCGTTCCGTAACACATCATCCTGTGATCAACTCCTTGATCACATTGTGCACATTATGATGATGTCCTACCGAGTGGGCCCAAAGATACCTCTCCGTCACACGGAGTGACAAATCCCAGTCTCGATTCGTGCCAACCCAACAGACACTTTCGGAGATACCCGTAGTGCACCTTTATAGCCACCCAATTACGTTGTGACGTGTGGCACACCCAAAGCATTCCTACGGTATCCGGGAGTTGCACAATCTCATGGTCTAAGGAAATGATACTTGACATTAGAAAATCTTTAGCAAACGAACTACACGATCTTGTGCTAGGCTTAGGATTGGGTCTTGTCCGTCACATCATTCTCCTAATGATGTGATCCCGTTATCAACGACATCCAATGTCCATGGTCAGGAAACCGTAACCATCTATTGATCAACAAGCTAGTCAACTAGAGGCTTACTAGGGACATGGTGTTGTCTATGTATCCACACATGTATCTGAGTTTCCTATCAATACAATTCTAGCATGGATAATAAACGATTATCATGAACAAGGAAATATGATAATAACTAATTTATTATTGCCTCTAGGGCTTATTTCCAACAGTCTCCCACTTGCACTAGAGTCAATAATCCAGCTCACATCGCTATGTGATTAACACTCAAGGTCACATCCCCATGTGACTAACACCCAAAGAGTTCTGGGTTTGATCATGTTATGCTTGTGAGAGAGGTTTTAGTCAACGGGTATGCAACATTCAGATCCGTATGTACTTCGCAAATCTCTATGTCATCTTGTAGATGCAGCTACTACGCTTATTTGGAGCCATTTCAAATAACTGTTCTACTTGGAGCTATTCTAAATTGTTGCTCCATTATACGTATCCGGTATCTCTACTCACAGCTATCCGGATAGGTGTTAAGCTTGCATTGACGTAACTCTTTATGTCAAACTCTTTATCACCTCCATAACCGAGAAACATATCCTTATTCCTCTAAGGATAATTTTGACCGCTATCTGGTGATCTACTCCTAGATCACCTTTGTACCCTCTTGCCAGACATGTGGCAAGGCACACATCAGGTGCGGTACTCAGCATGGCATACCGTATAGAGCCTATGAGAAAAGCATAGGGGACGACCTTCGTCCTTCCTCTTTCTTCTGCCGTGGTCGAGCTTTAAGTCTTAACTTCATACCTTACAACTCAGGCAAGAACTCCTTCTTTGACTGATCCATCTTGAACACCTTCAAGATCATGTCAAGGTATGTGCTCATTTGAAAGTACCATTAAGCGTTTTAATCTATCCTTATAGATCTTGATGCTCAATGTTCAAGTAGCTTAATCCAGGTTTTCCATTGAAAAACACTTTTCAAATAACCCTATATGCTTTCCAGAAATTCTACATCATTTCTGATCAACAATATGTCAACAACATATACTCATCGAAAATTCTATAGTGCTCCCACTCACTTCTTTGGAAATACAAGTTTCTCATAAACTTTGTATAAACCCAAAATCTTTGATCATCTCATCAAAGCGTACATTCCAACCCCGAGATGCTTACTCCAGTCCTTAGAAGGACTGCTGGAGCTTTGCATACTTGTTAGCATCTTTCAGGATTGACAAAACCTTCCGGTTGTATCACATACAACCTTTCCTCAAGAAAATTGTCGAGGAAACAATGTTTTGACATCCTATCTGCAAGATTTCATAAATAATGCAGTAATCGCTAATATAATTCCAACAGACTCTTAGCATCGCTACGAGTGAGAAAGTCTCATCGTAGTCAACTCCTTGAACTTGTCGGAAAACATCTTAACGACAAGTCGAGCTTTCTTAATGGTGATACTTACCATCATTGTCCGTCTTCCTTTTAAAATCCATATGTACCTAACAGCCTTACGACCATCAAGTAGTTCTTCCAAAGTCTACACTTTGTTTTCATATATGGATCCTCTCTCGGATTTTATGGCCTCGAGCCATTTTTGGAATCCGGGCCCACCATCGCTTCTCCATAGCTCGTAGGTTCATTGTTGTCTAGCAACATGACTTCCAAGACAGGATTACATACCACTCTGAAGTAGTACGCATCCTTGTCATCCTACGAGGTTTGGTAGTGACTTGATCCGAAGTTTCATGATCACTATCATAAGCTTCCACTTCAATTAGTGTAGGTGCCACAGGAACAACTCCCTGTGCCCTGCTACACACTAGTTGAAGTGACGGTTCAATAACCTCATCAAGTCTCTACCATCCTCCCACTCAATTCTTTCGAGAGAAACTTTTCCTCGAGAAAGGACCCGATTCTAGAAACAATCCCTTATTGCTTTCGGATCTGAGACATGAGGTATACCCAACTGTTTTGGGTGTCCTATGAAGATGCATTTATCCGCTTTGGGTTCGAGCATATTAGCCTGAAACTTTTTCACATAAGCGTCGCAGCCCCAAACCTTTTAACAAATGACAACTTAGGTTTCTCTAAACCATAGTTCATACGGTGTCATCTCATCGAAATTACGTGGTGCCCTATTTAAAGTGAATGTGGTTGTCTCTAATGCCTAACCCATAAACTATCATGGTAATTCGATAAGAGATATCATGGTATGCATCATATCCAATAGGGTGCAGTTATGATGTTCGGACACACCATCACACTATGGTGTTCCAGGCTGTATTAGTTGTGAAACAATTTCCACAATGTCTTAATTCTGTGCCAAACTCGTAATTCAGATATTCATCTCTATGATCATATCATAGATATTTTATCCTCTTGTCACGACGATCTTTCAACTTCACCCTGAAATTACTTGAACCTTTCAATAATCCAGACTCGTGATTCATCAAGTAAATATACTCAACATCTACTCAAATCATCTGTGAAGTAAGAACATAACGATATCCACTACACGCCTCAGCACTCATTGGACTGCACACATCAAAATGTATTACTTCCAACAAGTTGCTTTCTAGTTCCATCTTACTGAAAACGAGGCCTTTCAGTCATCTTGCCCATGCGGTATGATTTGCATGTCTCAAGTGATTCAAAATCAAGTGAGCCCAAACGATCCATCTGTATGGAGTTTCTTCATGCATATATACCAATAGGCATGGTTCGCATGTCTCAAGTGATTCAAAATCAAGTGAGTCCAAAGATCCATCAACATGGAGCTTCTTCATGCGTTTTATACCATTATGACTCAAATTGCAGTGCCACAAGTATGTGGTACTATCATTACTATCTTATATCTTTTGGCATGAACATGTGTATCACTACGATCGGGATTCAATAAACCATTCATTTTAGGTGCAAGACCATTGAAGGTATTATTCAAATAAACAGAGTAACCATTATTCTCCTTTAATGAATAACCGTATTGCGATAAACATAATCCAATCATGTCTATGCTCAACGCAAACACCAGATAACAAATATTTAGGTTTAACACCAATCCCGATGGTAGATGGAGCGTGCGATGTTTGATCACATCAACCTTGGAAACACTTCCAACACATATCGTCGTCTCGCCTTTGGCTAGTCTCCGTTTATTCTGTAGCCTTTTATTTCGAGTTACTAACACTTAGCAACCGAACCGGTATCTAATACCCTGCTGCTACTAGGAGTACTAGTAAAGTACACATATAATATAATATATGTCCAATACATACTTCTTTCAACCTTGCCAGCCTTCTCATCTACCAAGTATCTAGGGTGGTTCCGCTTCAGTGACCGTTCCCCTTATTATAGAAGCACTTAGTCTCGGGCTTGGGTTCAACTTTGGGTTTCTTCACTAGAGCAGCAACTGATTTGTCGTTTCATGAAGTATCCCTTTTTTGCCCTTGCCCTTCTTGAAACTAGTGGTTTTACTAACCATCAAAAATTGATGCTCCTATTTGATTTCTACTTTCGCGGTGTCATGACTAGCTCAAGGATCATCATATCTATCCCTGATATGTTATAGCTCATCACGAAGCTCTAGTAGCTTGGTGGCAGTGACTTCGGAGAACCATCACTATCTCATCTGGAAGATCAACTCCCACTCGATTCAAGCGATTGTTGTACTCATACAATCTGAGCACATGCTCAACGATTAAGCTTTTCTCCTTAGTTTGCAGGCTTAGGAAACTTGTCAGAGGTCTCATACCTCTTGACGTGGGCACTAGCCTGAAATCCCAATTTCAGTCCTTGGAACATCTCATATGTTCTGCGATGTTTCAAAAACGTCTTTGGTGCCTCAATTCTAAACCATTTAGCATTACACACTGAACTATCATGTAGTCATCAAAACGTGTATGTCAGATGTTCACAACATCCACAACCGACGCTCGAGGTTCAACTCACTGAGCGGTGCATTAAGGACATAATCCTTCTGCGCAGCAATGAGGACAATCCTCAGTTTAGGGACCCAGTCCGCATAACTGCTACTATCAACTTTCAACTAAATTTTCTCTAGGAACATATCTAAAACAGTAGTACTAAAGCGTAAGCTACGACATAATTTGCAAAGTCCTTTTGACTATGTTCATGATAATTAAGTTCATCTGATTATTTAATGAACTCCCACTCAGATAGACATCCCTCTAGTCATCTAAGTGATACATGATCCGAGTCAACTAGGCCGTGTCCGATCATCACGTGAGGCGGACTAGTCATCATCGGTGAACATCTTCATGTTGATTGTATCTTCTATACGACTCATGTTCGACCTTTCGGTCTTCTGTGTTCCCAGGCCATGTCTGTACATGCTAGGCTCGTCAAGTCAACCTAAGTGTATTGCGTGTGTAAATCTGGCTTACACCCGTTGTATTCGAACGTTAGAATCTATCACACCCGATCATCACGTGGTGCTTCGAAACGACGAACCTTCGCAACGGTGCACAGTTAGGGGGAACACTTTCTTGAAATTATTGCGAGGGATCATCTTATTTAAGCTACCGTCATTCTAAGCAAATAAGATGTAAAACATGATAAACATCACATGCAATCAAATAGTGACATGATATGACCAATATCATTTTGCTCCTTTTGATCTCCATCTTCGGGGCGCCATGATCATCATCGTCACCGGCATGACACCATGATCTCCATCATCGTGTCTTCGTGAAGTTGTCTCGCCAACTATTACTTCTACTACTATGGCTAACGGTTAGCAATAAAGTAAAGTAATTACATGACGTTTATGTTGCCACGCAGGTCATAAATAAATTAAGACAACTCCTATGGCTCCTGCCGGTTGTCATACTCATCGACATGCAAGTCGTGATTCCTATTACAAGAACATGATCAATCTCATACATCACATATATCATTCATCATATCCTTTTTGGCCATATCACATCACACGGCATATGCTGCAAAAACAAGTTAGACGTCCTCTAATTGTTGTTGCAAATTTTTTACGTGGCTGCTATAGGTTTCTTAGCAAGAATGTTTCTTACCTACGCCAAAACCACAACGTGATATGCCAATTTCTATTTACCCTTCATAAGGACCCTTTTCATCGAATCCGATCCGACTAAAGTGGGAGAGACAGACACCCGCTAGCCACCTTATGCAACTAGTGCATGTCAGTCGGTGGAACCTGTCTCACGTAAGTGTATGTGTAAGGTCGGTCCGGGCCGCTTCATCCCACGATGCCGCCGAATCAAGATAAGACTAGTAACGACAAGTAAATTGACAAAATCGACGCCCACAACTACTTTGTGTTCTACTCTTGCATAGAAACTACGCATAGACCTGGCTCTGATACCACTGTTGGGGAACGTAGCAGAATTTTAAAATTTTCTACGCATCACCAAGATAAATCTATGAAGTAATCTAGCAACGAGGGAAGGAGAGTGCATCTACATACCCTTGTAGATCGCTAAGCGGAAGCGTTCGAGTGAACGGGGTTGATGGAGTCGTACTCGTCCTGATCCAAATCACCGATGATCCTAGCGCCGAACGGACGGCACCTCCGCGTTCAACACACGTACGGTTTGGAGAGACGTCTCCTCCTTCTTGATCCAGCAAGGGGGAAGGAGAGGTTGATGGAGATCCAGCAGCACGACGGCGTGGTGGTGGAAGCAGCGGGGATCTCGGCAGGGCTTCGCCAAGCTCAGCGAGAGGGGGAGGTGTTACGAGGGGAGAGGGAGGTGCCAGGGGCTAGGGTCCGGCTCCCATGTGCCTCCCCACTATATATAGGGGTGGAGGGGCTGGTTTCTTGCACTCCAAGTCGATTGGGGCGTTGGCAAAGGTGGGGGAAAGAAATCCCATCATTTCCCTTCCCCACTGATTGTTATCCCCCCTTTTTAGGGATCTTGATCTTATCCCTTCGGGATATGATCTTATTCCTTCTAAGGGGGGATCTTGGTGCGCCTTGACCAGGGGTGTGGGGCCTTTCCCCCACTACCCACGTTCATGTGGGTCCCCCCATGCAGGTGGGCCCCACTCTGGAACCTTCTAGAACCTTCCCGGTACAATACCGAAAAATCCCGAACATTTTCCGGTGGCCAAAATAGGACTTCCCATATATAAATCTTTACCTCTGGACCATTACGGAACTCCTCGTGACGTCCGGGATCTCATCCGGGACTCCGAACAACTTTCGGGTTACCGCATACTAATATCTCTACAACCCTAGCGTCACCGAACCTTAAGTGTGTAGACCCTACGGGTTCGGGAGACACGCAGACATGACCGAGACGACTCTCCGGTCAATAACCAACAGCGGGATCTGGATACCCATGTTGGCTCCCACATGTTCCACGATGATCTCGTCGGATGAACCACGATGTCGAGGATTCAATCAATCCCGTATTCAATTCCCTTTGTCCAGCGGTATTGTACTTGCCCGAGATTCGATCGTCGGTATCCCGAACCTTGTTCAATCTCGTTACCGGCAAGTCTCTTTACTCGTTCCGTAACACATCATCCCGTGATCAACTCCTTGATCACATTGTGCACATTATGATGAAGTCCTACCGAGTGGGCCCAGAGATACCTCTCCGTCACACGGAGTGACAAGTCCCAGTCTCGATTCGTGCCAACCCAACAGACACTTTCGAAGATACCCGTAGTGCACCTTTATAGCCACCCAGTTACGTTGTGACGTTTGGCACACCCAAAGCATTCCTACGGTATCCGGGAGTTGCACAATCTCATGGTCTAAGGAAATGATACTTGACATTAGAAAAGCTTTAGCAAACGAACTACACGATCTTGTGCTAGGCTTAGCATTGGGTCTTGTCCATCACATCATTCTCCTAATGATGTGATCCCGTTATCAATGACAACCAATGTCCATGGTCAGGAAACCGTAACCATCTATTGATCAACGAGCTAGTCAACTAGAGGCTTACTAGGGACATGGTGTTGTCTATGTATCCACACATGTATCTGAGTTTCCTATCAATACAATTCTAGCATGGATAATAAACGATTATCATGAACAAGGAAATATGATAATAACTAATTTATTATTGCCTCTAGGGCATATTTCCAACAGACTTGCCATAGCAGATTTCTGAAGTTTTTCTTGAGCATCCCTTGGAACTAGCAGTTGTATGCCGAGCTGGAGGAGAAGAAACCTGAGGCCGTGTGTTTCCACTTGATTGTGTCTTGCTCGTGGTCACATAGGCTTATGTTCTTGGAGATGAGCCATCTGCTCAGGCGGATCACCTCCGGCCAGAGCTGTTGTGTTTGCCCGTGGGCTAGATCTGCAACCCAGGTGTCATCATGGAGCGCCTCATGGACTGTTATGCTCTTCCTTCTTGAGTGCTTGTGTAGGTCACGAAACTCCATTTTGAGCGTGCCTGCACCCGTCCAGGAGCTGTCCCAGAAGCTGGCCGTCTTCCCATCACCTAGCGTCACCGTGGTTGAGGCGTTGAACAGCTCTCTGTCTCCTTGATCGCATGGCAGCTGCATGCCCACCCAGGGCCTGTTGGGTGTGAGCCAGGAGAGCCACATCCATCTGAGCCTGAGTGCGCGGCTGAAACATTGTAAGTTGGAGATGCCAAGGCCGCCGTTGTCGATCGGAGTGCAAACTTCTGGCCAGCTCACTTTGCATTTGCCGCCACTGATCGTCTCATCTTGGGCCCAGAGGAAACGTCTTCTGATCTTGTCTACCTCAGCTAGCAGCTTCTTTGGCACCCTCAGCACCGTCAGGGCAAAGGTGGGGAGCGCTGGCAGAACACTTCTGATGAGGACTCGCCGTCCCGCAATGGTTAGGAGCCGTCCTTTCCAGCCTGTCAGGCGAGCTCTGATTCGGTCAAGGATGAATTGTAAGTGCACTATGCGCAGCCTGGAGATAGTGACTGGGAGCCCAAGGTAACATAGTGGGAACTAGGCTTGTTGCCCTCCAAAGTTCTGGAGCACCTGCTGCAGGTTAATTTGATCACATCTAATTGCAGCAACTGATGATTTATGCAAGTTTACTTTCAGTCCCGACGCTAGTCCGAAATCGTGGATGATGCTCATCAAGGTGTCAATCTCCTCCTTCACTGGGTTGGCCAAGATGATGGCGTCGTCTGCGTATAGACTTGCGCGCAACGTGAGGTCTCTGCCTAGGATCGGGTCAAGCTGGCCAAGCTCCATGGCACGCTGGAGAAGCCGATGAAGCGGGTCTATGGCGATGATGAAGAGGAGCGGGGACAGGGGGTCGCCCTGTCTAAGTCCCTGGCAGTGCCAAATTTTCTTTCCCATCGCACCATTAAGTAAAAAGGAGGAGGTCGACGTCCTCAGAAGCATAGCTATCCAGTCACGCCATCTAGCCGGGAAACCAAGGGCCTGGAGGAGTTGGAGTAGGTACTCCCACGGAACATTGTCAAACGCCTTAGCTATGTCGAGTTTGAAAGGAGCGCAGGTGTTTTTCTTTGGTGTAGGGACCTAACTGCATTTTGGACGTAGAGGTAGCTGTCATGTGTGCTCTTCTTGGCTAGGAAGGCAGATTGTGCCGGGGAGATGATGGTGTCGATGACGTTTGACAGCCGCATGGAGAGGACTGTGGTGATCAGTTTTGCAATGGAGTGAACTAAGCTAATTGGCCTGAAGTCAGAGATTGCTTCTGCACTGTCTTTCTTTGGGATCAAAACTACCATGGAAGAGTTGAGAGCTTCAAGGCCATCGCCAGCGATGGAGTAGAATTGGTGGAAAGCTCTCATGATGTCTTGTTTGATTATTTGCCAGCAGCTATGGAAGAAGATTCCGATGAATCCGTCCGGTCCCGGAGCTTTTTTTACCGGACAGGCCTTGATCGCCTCCCACACTTCTTCCTCGGAGAAGGGGTTGTCGAGGCCTCCCCCTCAAACAGTGGGCAGCTGCAGTTGGCTCCAGTTGATGGCCCTGTGACAGTCCCCCTTGGAGCCAAGGACGGAGTTGAAATGCTCGAAGATGACTGCTTCCTTGTCTTCGTGTGATGTGACGATTCCGCTACCAGTCCACAGGCTGTAAATGAAGTTCTTTCTACGTCTCGAACGGATCTTTGCATGAAAGAACTTGGTTCCCGCATCGCCCAGCTTGATCCAGGTCAGCCTAGAAGCTTGGGGCTTGCGCGCGCGCTCGATCGCCGCAAGGCCGAGCAGTCTTTGCTTGAGGAGTCGTCGTAGATTAAATTCCGGCGTGGAGAGGCTGCGGGACTCCTGGGCAATGTCTAGACGTAGAATGATCTTGTTAGCTATGTGGAATTGGAGCTTGGCGTCGTTAAAGAAAGAGGAACTCCAGATTTTTAGATCCTTTGCAGTACGTGCCATCTAGATTGATAGCCGTTTGAAGGCACATGCGCTTTGAACTGGTCGGCTCCAAGCGTGAGCGACCGTCTCCTGGAAGCGCGGGAAAAGCGACCAAAAGCTCTCGAACTTGAATTTTGCGCGGCGGCAAGGGGCGGCAGCATCGGCTAGGAGAAGCGGGCAGTGGTCCGACACTGCTGTAGATGCTGCCATCAGCACGCTTGAGGGGAAAAGATCATCCCAACTACAGGTGCAGAAGAACTTATCGATGCTGACGAGAGTCGGGTTCTCGCGCTCATTGCTCTAGGTATACTGGCAGTTTTTGCATTTGATTTCTTTTAAGCCGACGCTGTCGATGGCTTGTCTAAACATGCCCATGAGCCTACGGTTGAGGTGGTGGTTGTTTTTGTCTCTCGCCTCGTAGATGAGGTTAAAATCGTCGTTGATGAGCCATGGATCAGTAGGCAGGGGGGCGTTCTAGCTAACTCGTCGAGGAATGCAGTTTTTCTACTGTCTTCCGTTGGGCCGTAGACAGTCGTTAGCCAGAAGTTTGCAGATTGCTGGATGAGCGTCACCTTCACAATGATCGCGAATTCGCCTACAGCTTGCGAGGTGATGGTGGCCAGGTCGCTGTTCCAGAAAATGGCTGCTCCGCCGCGGGAGCGGATTGCAGGAAGGACTATGCATTCAGTCAGGGCCGCGCCCCCAATTTCTCTGACGATGCCTAGGGTCCAAACATTGATCTTGGTTTCCTGCAGGCACAGGATCGCTACTTTGCTGGCAGTGACTACTTCGCAGACTGCCGCTCGTTTTGCCGGCTGGTTTAGGCCGCGGACGTTCCACGACATGATCGGGCATAGGCTTTCACTCATGGGAAAACAGGTTTGCTCCGGAGGCTGATAGAAAACTAAATGGCCTCAGGCCCAGTACAGACACATCCATACTAGCAGGGGCTCGCCGGCGTCCACCAATAGCCCCCAAACTACGCCGGCAAGAAATGGTCCACTCTAAGGAAACACAGCAAGGAAAAACTAACTCCAACCAGCTACACGCCGGTCGCCGCCGGAGACTGTAAACTAGGTGTGCTAACATAGCTAAACCGAGGCCACATTGGCAGCTCCTTCAGGCCCCGCAAGACCTGCAGCGACGAGGAGGGAGTCCTTGTCGAGGCGCGTCAGTTTGGCGATGACGGCGATGTCATTGTCGGTGAGGGGCTCGTCAAAACGACGAATGAGCGCGTCGGCCACCTCCTTGGTCATTTTTTCCTTTGGCCCGAGCAGCCCGAGCTCCTTGACGATGCGGAGGGAGGCACGCTGGGAGACTGGCGTCTTGGAGTTGCTTGTGGCCTGACGAGCGCTCTGCCTGGTGGGTACTGGCAGCATGCGCGCCTTGGGTGGAGGAGAGGGGCAGTGTAGGGGGACGTTGGCGATGATCGGTGCTGGGGCATCGACGAGCAGGCGGCGAGTGACTTGGGGGGCGCTATGTTCGTTGTCGTTGGCGATCTTAAGCTGGCAGACGCGGGTGGTGACCGTGCCGAGCTGCATTTCCAGCGTGAAGGCGGGCATGGGGGCGCATCTGTTGAACTGGCCAGAGGCCTGGGAGGAGGTGGCGAGCGTGGGGCCGAAGGCGACGAGCTGCGGCTCTGCCGCAGCCCCCCCCATGTGCATGGCACTGTCGAAGTCCAGGGGCGCCGCGATCGCAGCGTCCGCCGCAGCTTGGACGTCCGCCGCCGAGTTGTCGACGATCACCAAGGCGAGGATGGGCTGCTTGGCCTCTTTGAAGAAGTCGTCGACTAGGTCTTTTCCTTTGTCGTTGCTGGTGTCGTCATGCGCCGTTCCAGAGCCTGGCACCGCTCGCGGAGAGCGAGGAGCGGAGGGTCGGCACTGACGCAGCTGGGCATCGCCCACTAACGGCCTTCTGTCGCCCGCACGGCGACCATGCGAAGCCTTGTGGTGGCGCCTAGGTGGCGGGGAGCGGCTGCGGTGGCGGTGCACGGGCGTCGGCGCCTGCGGCTGCTGAGACGGCGTGCACCCTCGACGCAGCAACGCGTCCTTCCAAGAGCGGCGTCCCCCGCCTCCTGCTCCACCGGCGTCGTCGTCGTGGTCGCGCCTGCTACGCGGCACGCCTCGGCAGCCCAAGTCGGCCACCGGTGCGCGGCCCAGGCGCTAGATGCGATCGCTTCGCTGGCCGTCCTCGACCTCCATGGTCCAGGTGGCGGGGATCACCATGAAGCGGGGCCTATCGTCAGTGTCAGAGTCGGACGACGGTAGCCCACTCTGGGCAGAGTGGGAGGAGCGCGGCGAAGGGGGCGTCCAGTCTTCCACCCGGTCGACGTGGATGAGCATGGTGTAGTCCGCGGTGCCCGGTGGGGGGGCGGGGGCGACGCGCTGGTCGAGCGGCGAGAAGCCCTGCATCTCCTCGACGCGGCCCATGTCGCGTGGCAGGATCCCGAGCGTGTGCTTGGTGGGGATGTGGGCGACGTCACTGGTCCAGACCCAGCAAGCGAACGTCTTCGTGTGGCCGCGCTCCTGCGTCCTGTTGTTGAGGCGGTCCACCCGCACCTTCTTCCCAAGGATCTCCTCAATTCCATCTAGCGACCAGTACTGCATGGGCACCTTCTCGATGACGACTCGAACGTGGAGCTGGAGCGTGTCGAAGGAGGCGTGGTCATGCTCGTGCCACGACGCGATGTTGAAGACGGCGCCGTCGACCCTGATGGATCCACGACGGACGGCGTTGACGTGGTGCGCAGGCTGGGTGAAGATGACAAGGTAGTGCTCCGGGTGGTGGGCCATGACGCGGAGCTGGTTCACCGGGACGGCGAGCTGCGCCTCCGGCGCGCGGCCAACCGCCATGTTGGACGTGGCGTTGACGCCGTCAGCAGCGCACATGGTGACCGCGTGGTTGCGCAGGAAGAAGATGGCTTGCTCCGTCGCCGGGGTGGACATGGTCAGCGAGTGACTATCTCTGGGGCGGCGCGAAGGGTCGATGTGGTGCTACATGGCGGGGGTCGTGGTGGGCATGGTGGATGCGGCGGGAGGCGGGAAGCAGAGGCGCGAGTGGATTGGAACTGGCGGAGCGGCGGGGAGTGGCCTGCTACTGGTACCTCTAGGTCTCTGGTTGCGGGGGCAGTGTTTCTCGATGTGCCCAGGCTGCTCGCAGAGGATGCAGTGGATGGGGTCGCGACAGTCAGCGCGGCGGTGCTTCTTGCTGAGGCAGCGGAAGCAGCGGCCGCGGAAGCGGCTTAAGAAGGCCGCTCGGGCGGCGTCGGCATTGAAGCCTCTGCGGCGGTCCGGCCGCTGCCCTCCGGGGCGCGCCTTGGAGCCCGACGGATCTGAGGCAGCGCGCTTGCTCTTCTGGTGACTGACCACGGTCCACCCACCGTCCATCCCCGAAACGGCAATCTGAGCAGCTGGGGGAGGGGATGGGGTGACGATGATGGATTTAAGGCGTTGGGTAGGGGGGGGGGCAGTAGCTCGGCGGAGCTTGAAGGCGTCGCGGCCGTCTGCAGCGAGGCGTGCTGCGGGATTTGCGGCGGGGCGGCTGGATCTGGAGAGGCATCGAGCTGTGAGTCCGGCACCTCGGATGGACCGGGGAAAAACAAGTATCCCCCGCGGCTGGATCCGGTCCGAAGCCTGAGCTTGCAGCTGGCGAAGGAGGGGGGACGCCGCCATAAAGGCCGGTGGGTGGCCGCAGCGGCCAGAGCGGCCAGCGGCGCGGGAGGGAGGGGGGAGCTAGGTGGGAGACACCGTAGTTGCCTGATAAATAAAGTTCACTAGCAAATTTTAGAACACGGTGACCATTACCATTGGTGTCGCTTCGCTGATCGCTAACAGTGTCGTCACTCCTGTGCCATGTCCTGCCTGTTGTAGGGGTGGTATAAAGTACCGACGGTCTTCCACTCTTCCCCCGCGACCGCGATGATGACATAATGGCAAAGCCAGTCAGCTGAGCTAGCTCACCACTGTACACAGAGTTTCGTCCGTTCGCCGAAACTAATGTACAGTGATGAGCTCACTTGACTAAGGGCCATAAAAATAGAAAAAATGCAGGATCGGCATGTCATCTTGAATCCTCTGGGATTATAATGATATATTTACGAAAACACTAGCGCCCACACATGTGGCAACATTTCAACTCGCCCACATGTCTGGATCACCGTGCAGTTAAATTTGCACGAATCTTGACACATCGAGGCAGTTTTCGCGTACCACGTAGGACAAGACCGGTGTGTGGGTGTTGCAGAGGTCGCTCACACGCCCCACAATACGCGATTGCCAGCTGCGCTATGTGGGCGAACTAGTTTCTGCCCACACAGCCACCACCTAGTCCACGCGCATGTGGGCGAACTGCTTTTCGCCCACACGATAGTCGTACGTTGTTGGATGACAACTGCAGTTGCGCGTACATGACAACTAGGTAAACACACATGACAACTATGATTAGTTTGCTAGACGGCAACTGCAGTTGCGCGTACGTGGCAATCAGGTAAACATACATGGCAACTGTGATTAACCACACGTGGCAACTAGGTAAACACACATGACAACTAGGTAAGGCCATATGTGGCAAGTAGTTAATCACACACGACAACTATGGTTTAATTACACGCGTCAACTACCATAAATTAGACATGACAACTATAGTTAACCAAAACAGAGAGAGTTGCCATGCTTTTACAACCATATTTACCATCCCGGATAACTACATCTGCCATCCCGGATGGCAACTAAATCGTCATCTCGCGGGTATCTATGGTAGCTGCGCCAGGATGTGTGGGCATATTTGCTTCGTGCCACACGCGCGGAGTGGGGATGAGTAGTACTTGTTGAACGTGTGGCACGAAGTAGCTGGCGCCCACACGTGTGTGCAATTTTACTATTCGCCCACAGACAGCCTACGTGGGCTGCTCCCTGCTCATGCCACACACGGTGTGTGGGTGAATGCCTATTATGCCACACGTGCAGTGGATATTGGCGTTCTATACTTAATTGTGTAAAAAAACGCATGATTCTTTTCAAGAGTTTGGTAGATGCAAAATTTCTTTCGGAATCTAGTGCAAATAAATCATAAGGAAAAAAATTCCGTGGATTACAATCATACAACTAAAAAAACTTATGTAGTAAATAAAGATCGTAAGAATTACGAAGCTGCTTGATTTGAGGTCAAATAGTAATTGTTAGCAAGTCTGAATGGACTAACAATTGGTTCTTGTCAATCTTAAAAAGTCGTCAATTTTGACAACTTTTGGTTTGAGTGTGTCAAATATTGACATCAAATGGTCAAACCAACCAGCATCTAATTTTAATTAAACATTATTTGGAAATTCATTTTTTCTGCAGGATATTATTTCGAAATCCTTTAAATCAAAGAAGACCTAGGTATTTATCTAAGGCAGAAAGACACCACGTGCCTTTTTTTCTTTAATGCAAAGACACTGCACACTAGCGTGATTCCTTCGCTTCAAAAAGTAGGTCACACCTTTCTGCACGGGCACTATTTGGACTCGCTTTTACCTGTCCAGAGAACTGACCGAGGAGGGAAACGAGCGCCCGGCCAGGACTAGGCGGCTCCATCAAGCAATGCGAGCAGCAGTGCCCTTTTTCTCTCTCGCTTGATCTGTTGTCCTTCGTACTCTTTTTCAGTTTTTTGGTGCCTCCTCTTTTCCAGTACTTTCCATGCTTCTCTGCAGCTTTTTGGTAATTGCCGAAAAAATGGCATAGCTGAACCTAAACCAAAGTATGTGGAGGAACGAAAATACATCGATCCGTATTAATGCGGGAAAAAATAAATCCCCAAACATTACCTAGGGCTGCGTTTGGTTACCTGAATCGTTTTTTGCCCCTTGACATACTTGTCCGAGTTGAGCCTGGTTGAGCATGTGCACGCAAAAAACTATCATCTGCATGTTGATTGGTTGCCTATACTCTCCCTGCATCATAGCAACACCTCTATGCAGTGTGTCTGGTTGCTCGGAGTGCTCATACTAGTGCACGTTGTTTAGTTGCATACACTGGACATGATTAAGTGTTAAGAGCTACACATAACATACAGTATTACACCAGAGTGCTTCGGCGACATCGCAGAACGGTGGTCCCGGCGCCATGTCTGACACGACGACCATGGAGTCGTGGGCGAGCAATCCCATCGGCGACACGTGAACTAGTTTCTAGCGTCGTCGCCGCAGAGAAAGTCCGTGTGGAGTAACGAATAGGAGGGTGCTTTAAGTTTCTGGCCGGTGTTGGTGTCCTGAATTAGGGGGTACTTGCCAGGCAGGCCTGCGCGGGATGTTTTTGGCCTGTTTGGTTGTCTAGGTTGCATTGAAAAATTGGCCCGCACGAAACTTAAATCGCCTCTGGGCTGCATCCAGAGGAATGCTCAAATAGAAGTTGTTGTTTAGTATTTTGCTGTGAGAACATCACTTATTATGTATGTTGATTTGTGTTTGATCATTGTATAACAACTGAAGCATGATGGCAATGTTGTTTAGTAGTACTCGTATTTTACTGTGAGAACCTCACTTATTTTGTATGTGAATTTGTAATTGGTGAGTGTACGATGACTTGTTGTGAACCTCACAGTGAGAACATCACTCATCTTTGTGAAACTTGTACTTGATGATTGTACAACCGCAATGTAGTTGATGGCGGTTTGTTGTCGGACTGCAATTCGTTGACTGTCTTGTTTTCTATGTACATTGTCATATTAGTATCTAAAACAGCTTGATTTGTTGGGTGTATAATCACATTCAGCCGATACCCGAACATGCACATTTGACACCTGAACTTGGTTAAGTCCGGAGGCAGGGTTTTCATACAAAAGAGGGCTGGGTGGTGAAATCCCTCGCCTTAGTCCACAGGTACATGGGTGATGACTTGAGAGCAGCAGAGGGGGCACCTGCTGTTTGAATCAAACCACTGGGAGATGCACTGGCTGTGGTAACGATGCCTGAATCCTGGGAGTTCGACCACTGTGTGCCTGGTCAGTGCGTCGAGGCATACGATGCAGGCCTTGGCCGGCATTGCAGGAACCTCCTTGCAAGCGTCAAGAAGCGCCGGCACATTGACGATGAGCCGACGGTCCACGCTGAGTGTGAGGTGGAAGTGGCATCCCTGCTTTGACCGTGACCGCACTTGTGACCAGATGTAGGATCGAAAGGATGTCTAGAGGAGGGGGTGATTAGACTACTTGACCAAATAAAAAATTATCATTTTCCCAATTTTAGTTGTAGGCAAGTTTTAGCAATTCTACCAAGTCAAGTACACCCTACACCTGCAAGTCTAAGAGTTGAGCAGCGGAAAGTAGAGACTTTGTGTCGGTGTCAAAACCGGCAGACTCTCGGGGTAGGGGGTCCCGAGCTGTGGATCTTGGATCAAGGGTAACAGGAACGAAGGAGATGATGTTTACCCAGGTTCGGGCCCTCTTGATGGAGGTAAAACCCTACGTCCTGCTCTTGTTTATATTGAAGTGGATGTATTGAGTACAAAGTTGATCTACCTCGAGATCATAATGTGTGGTCTAACTCTAGGGCTAGGTGAATGATTTTCTGTTGATGTCCCCTCTACGGGCTAAGCCCTATGGCTTATATACACGCCAGTGATGGTACCTAGGGTTACAAGGTCGGTAACTATGAGCCAGGAGGCGGCAGAGATCTTGGAGTATACGTCAAGTCTTCAGGGGAGGTAGTCTTGATCACACCTCCTACGTATGGCTTCGAGAGTCCTTCTTGATCATGAATGGTGGCTTGCCGGCCCAACCCAAGGAGAATGGGTCGGCTGGGTTAGCCCCCCTTATCCAGGACACCGTCAGTAGCCCCAAGCTAGTCTTCTATGCCGAGGATGATCCTTCTAATAAGAATCCCGGACCCGAAGTCCTTGTCTCGACAGACGAGTTCCTCCTTGTGATTCTTAAACCACCCCTTCAAAGGAGCGATGCCAGCCAAAGCCTGACCGGACCTATTTCCTTTGCTTGAAGAGGTTGGAAAACTTAGCCTTGAAGGCCAAACACCTCGGTGTGAATGGTTCCACATATTCTGACAACTTTATCGAAATGACTCACCGCATGGCAGGTCGATCAGTTACTGCTTCCCTCAAATCACGGCCCGAGGCAAACTTTTACTAGCACGTCCCTTCGAAACAGAGATCGTGCCCGTTTTATCAGGGATATATCATCAAGATTTTGTTTCCTCCCATATGCTCAATGTCATCTTTAATGGGAGTGGCGAGTTTATTGGCGTAGCAAGGGGGAGTCTTGGCCTTTCGTAGGCCTATAAGAGCAAAGGGGAGGATAGCGCAACTGGCCACACTCCCATTCTCCCTACCTTACTACTTCATCTAGCTCCAGCGCCCAGATCCAATCCCGCATCCTCTTTCTCCAGCGAGTCCATCCTTCTTCGCCACCATGGCTGAGACCCTCCGGGGGCACGAGGCGGTTCCATAGTGACCGATGAGACCATCCAGGAGCTGCGAAACGTGGGTTACCTGTCCACTGACATCGGCGCCCACGCTCCTGCCGCTGGCCAGCAAGTGCCCGCTCCCAATGTCGGGGAGCGGGTGGTTTTTGTCCCCCACCTCGTCCGAGGACTGGGGTTCCCGCTGCACCCCTTTGTGCATGGGGTGATGTTCTACTACGGGCTGGATTTTCATCATCTGGCCCCAAACTCCATCCTCCACCTTGCCGCCTTCATCACGGTCTGCGAGGCCTTCCTCCGTTGTGAGCCACACTTCGACCATTGGCTGAAGATCTTCGGACTCAAGCCGAACTCCAGTGGCTCCAACCTCGTGGAGTTGGAGGGTCCATGATTAGCAAGAACCAGGGGGCATAGTGGTTCAAAGGCACCTTCACAAAAAAAGGTGAAGGAGTGGCAACGGGAGTGGTTCTACATCATTGAATCGCTCGCCCTAGCCAACTTGAGGTCCCACCCTTCTCGGTCGGGCCTCCAAAGAAGCTCATGTACTAGAAGGAAAAGGGCGTCACGTGGGGGAACCCGAAGGAAGTGGAGGCCCTGGTCAAAAGGGTCAAATGGTGGTCCACCATGGGGAAGATCGACATGGCCAACGTCATCAACATCATGCACAACCTGAAGGAAATATGCCCTAGAGGCAATAATAAAGTTGTTATTTATATTTCCTTATATCATGATAAATGTTTATTATTCATGCTAGAATTGTATTAACCGGAAACTTAGTGCATGTGTGAATACATAGACAAACAGAGTGTCACTAGTATGCCTCTATTTGACTAGCTCGTTGAATCAAAGATGGTTATGTTTCCTAGCGATAGACATGAGTTGTCATTTGATTAACGGTATCACATAACTAGAGAATGATGTGATTGACTTGACCCATTCTGTTAGCTTAGCACTTGATCGTTTAGTATATTGCTATTGTTTTCTTCATGACTTATACATGTTCCTATGACTATGAGATTATGCAACTCCCGAATACCAGAGGAACACTTTGTGTGCTACCAAACGTCACAATGTAACTGGGTGATTATAAAGGTGCTCTACAGGTGTCTCCGATGGTACTTGTTGAGTTGGCATAGATCAAGATTAGGATTTGTCACTCCGATTGTCAGAGAGGTATCTCTGGGCCCTCTCGGTAATGCACATCACTATAAGCCTTGCAAGCAATGTGACTAATGAGTTAGTTGCGGGATGATCCATTACGGAACGAGTAAATAGACTTGTCGGTAACGAGATTGAACTAGGTATTGAGATACCGACGACCGAATCTCAGGCAAGTAACATACCGATGACAAAGGAACAATGTATGTTGTTATGCGGTTTGACCGATAAAGATCTTCGTAGAATATTTAGGAGCCATCTGAGCATCCAGGTTCCGCTATTGGTTATTGACCGGAGACGTGTCTCGGTCATGTCTACATAGTTCTCGAACCCGTTGGGTCCGCACGCTTAAAGTTCGATGACGACCGGTATTATGAGTTTATGTGCTTTGATGTACCGAAGGTAGTTCGGAGTTCCAGATATGATCACGGACATGACGAGGAGTCTCGAAATGGTCAAGACATAAAGATCGATATATTGGACGACTATATTTGGACATCGGAATGGTTCCGGGTGAGATCGGGCATTTACCGGTGTACCGGGAGGTTACCGGAACCCCCCAGGAGGTATTTGGGCCTTATTGGGCCATAGTGGGAGAGAGGAGAAGGAAGCAAAGGAGGGGGCGCCCCCCAAGCCCAATCCGAATTGGGAGCCCCCCTTTCCTTCCCCCTTCCTCCCCCTTCCTTCTCTCCTAATCCAACTAGGGAAGGGGGGGGGGGGATCCTACTCCCGTTGGGAGTAGGACTCCCCTTGGGGCACCCCTAGGAGGCCGGCCCCCTTCCCCTCCTCCACTCCTTTATATACGGGGAGGGGGGCACCCCATAGACACACAAGTTGATCATTGATCTCTTAGCCGTGTGCGGTGCCCCCTCCACCATAATCCACCTCGGTCATATCGTCATAGTGCTTAAGAGAAGCCCTGCGCCGGTAGCTTCATCACCACCATCATCATGCCGTCGTGCTGACTAAGCTCTTCCCCGACACTCTACTGGATCTTGAGTTCGTGGGACGTCACCGAGCCGAACGTGTGCAGATCGCGGAGGTGCCGTACCTTCGGTGCTAGGATCGGTCGATCGTGAAGACGTATGACTACATCAACCACGTTGTCATAACACTTCCGCTTACGGTCTACGAGGGTACATAGACAACACTCTCCCCTCTCGTTGATATGCATCACCATGATCTTGCGTGTGCATAGGATTTTTTTTGAAATTACTACGTTCTCCAACAGTGGCATCCGAGCCAGGTTTATGCGTACATGTTATATGCACGAGTAGAACACAAGTGAGTTGTGGGCGATACTAGTCATACTGACCAGCATGTCATACTTTTATTCAGCGATATTGTTGGATGAAGCGGCCTGGACCGACATTACGCTTACGCTTACGCGAGACTGGTTCTACCGACGTGCTTTGCACACATGTGGCTGGCGGGTGTCAGTTTCTCCAAATTTAGTTGAACCGAGTGTGGCTACACCCGGTCCTTGAGAAGGTTAAAACATCACATACTTGACGAAATATCGTTGTGGTTTTGATGCGTAGGTAAGAACGGTTCTTACTCAGCCCGTAGCAGCCACGTAAAACTTGCAACAACAAAGTAGAGGACGTCTAACTTGTTTTTGCAGGGCATGTTGTGATGTGATATGGTCAAGACATGATGCTAAATTTTATTAGATGAGATGATCATGTTTTGTAACAGAGTTATCGGCAACTGGCAGGAGCCATATGGTTGTCGCTTTATTGTATGAAATCATATGGTTGTCGCTTTATTGTATGAAATGCAATCGCCATATAATTGCTTTACTTTATCATTAAGCGGTAGCGATAGTCGCAGAAGCAATAGTTGGCGAGACGACAACGATGCTACGATGTAGATCAAGGTGTCGCGCCGGTGACGATGGTGATCATGACAGTGCTTTGGAGATGGAGATCAAAGGCACAAGATGATGATGGCCATATCATATCACTTATATTGATTGCATGTGATGTTTATCCTTTATGCATCTTATTTTGCTTAGTTCGACGGTAGCATTATAAGATGATCTCTCACTAAATTTCAAGGTATAAGTGTTCTCCCTAAGTATGCACCGTTGCGAAAGTTCGTCGTGCCGAGACACAATGTGATGATCGGGTGTGATAAGCTCTACGTTCACATACAATTGGTGTAAGCCAGTTTTGCACACGCAGAATACTCGGGTTAAACTTGACGAGCCTAGCATATGCAGATATGGCCTCGGAACACTGAGACCGAAAGGTCAAACGTGAATCATATAGTAGATATGATCAACATAGTGATGTTCACCATTGAAAACTATTCCATCTCACGTGATGATCGGACATGGTTTAGTTGATTTGGATCACGTGATAACTTAGATGATTAGAGGGACGTCTATCTAAGTGGGAGTTCTTAAGTAATTTGATTAATTGAACTTTAATTTACCATGGACCTAGTACCTGATAGTATTTTGCATGTCTATGTTGTTGTAGATAGATGGCCCGTGCTGTTGTTCCGTTGAATTTTAATGCGTTCCTAGAGAAAGCTAAGTTGAAAGATGATGGTAGCAACTACACAGACTGGGTGAGTAACTTGAGGATTATCCTCATTGCTGCATAGAAGAATTACGTCCTGGAAGCACCTCTAGGTGCCAAACCCGCTGCAGGAGCAACACCAGATGTTATGAACGTCTGGGAGAGCAAAGCTGATGACTACTCGATAGTTTAGTGTGCCATGCTTTACGGCTTAGAACTGGGACTTCAACGACGTTTTGAACGTCATGGAGCATATGAGATGTTTCAGGAGTTGAAGGTATATGTGATATACATGTTATTGATGTGTACCTTACTAATGCTCGCAGTAGTGCCTGGGTATTTGATACTGGTTCTGTTGCTAATATTTGCAACTGGAAACAGGGACTACGGATTAAGCGAAGATTGGCTAAGGACGAGGCGACGATGCGCGTGGGAAATGGTTCCAAAGTCGATGTGATCGCAGTTGGCATGCTACCTCTACATCTACCTTCGGGATTAGTTTTAGACCTGAATAATTGTTATTTGGTGCAAGCGTTGAGCATGAACATTATATCTGGATCTTGTTTGATGCGAGACGGTTATTCATTTAAATCAGAGAATAATGGTTTTTCTATTTATATGAGTAATATCTTTTATGGTCATGCACCCTTGAAGAGTGGTCTATTTTTATTGAATCTCGATAGTAGTGATACACATATTCATAATATTGAAGCCAAAAGATGTAGAGTTGATAATGATAGTGCAACTTATTTGTGGCACTGCCCTTTAGGTCATATTGGTGTAAAGCGCATGAAGAAACTCCATTCCGATGGACTTTTGGAATCACTTGATTATGAATCACTTGGTACTTGCGAACCATGCCTCATGGGCAAGATGACTAAAACGCCGTTCTCCGAAACAATGGAGCGAGTTGGAAATCATACATACTGATGTATGTGGTCCGATGAATGTTGAGGCTTGCGGCGGGTATCGTTATTTTCTCACCTTCACAGATGATTTGAGCAGATATGAGTATATCTACTTGATGAAACATAAGTCTGAAACATTTGAAAAGTTCAAAGAATTTCAGAGTGAAGTGGAAAATCATCGTAACAAGAAAATAAAGTTTCTACGATCTGATCGTGGAGGAGAATATTTGAGTTACGAGTTTGGTCTTCATTTGAAACAACGCAGAATAGTTTCGCAACTCACGTCACCCGGAACACCACATCATAATGGTGTATCCGAACGTCGTAATCATACTTTACTAGATATGGTGTGATCTATGATGTCTCTTACTGATTTACCGCTATCGTTTTGGGGTTATGCTTTAGAGACGGCTGCATTCACGTTAAATAGGGCACCATCTAAATCCGTTGAGATGACACCTTATGAACTGTGGTTTTGCAAGAAACCAAAATTGTCATTTCTTAAAGTTTGGGGCTGCGATGCTTATGTGAAAAAGCTTCAACCAGATAAGCTCGAACCCAAATCGGAGAAATGTGTCTTCATAGTATACCCAAAGGAGACTGTTGGGACACCTTCTATCACAGATCCGAAGGCAAGACATTCGATGCTAAGAATGGATCCTTTCTAGAGAAGGAGTTTCTCTTGAAAGAAGTGAGTGGGAGGAAAGTAGAACTTGATGAGGTAACTGTACCTGCTCCCTTATTGGAAAGTAGTTCATCACAGAAACCGGTTTCTGCGACACATACACCAATTAGTGAGGAAGTTAATGATGATGATCATGAAACTTCAGATCAAGTTGTTACTGAACCTCATAGGTCAACCAGAGTAAGATCTGCACCAGAGTGGTACGATAATCCTGTTCTGGAAGTTATGTTACTAGACCATGACGAACCTACGAACTATGAAGAAGCGATGGTGAGCCCAGATTCCGCGAAATGGCTTGAGGCCATGAAATCTGAGATGGGATCCATGTATGAGAACAAAGTGTGGACTTTGGTTGACTTGCCCGATGATCGGCAAGCCATCGAGAATAAATGGATCTTCAAGAAGAAGACTGACGCTGACGGTAATGTTACTATCTACAAATCTTGACTTGTCGCGAAAGGTTTTCGACAAGTTCAAGGAGTTGACTACGATGAGACCTTCTCACCCGTAGCGATGCTTAAGTCCGTCCGAATCATTTTAGCAATCGTTGCATTTTATGATTATGAAATTTGGCAAATGGATGTAAAGACTGCATTCCCGAATGGATTTCTGGAAGAAGAGTTGTATATGATGCAACCTGAAGGTTTTATCGATCCAAAGGATGCTAACAAAGTGTGCAAGCTCCAGCAATCCATTTATGGACTGGTGCAAGCATGTCGGAGTTGGAATAAACATTTTGATAGTGTGATCAAAGCATACGGTTTTATACAGACTTTTGGAGAAGCCTGTATTTAGAAGAAAGTGAGTGGGAGCTCTGTAGCATTTCTAATATTATATGTGGATGACATATTGTTGATTGGAAATGATATAGAATTTCTGGATAGCATAAAAGGATACTTGAATAAGAGTTTTTCAATGAACGACCTCAGTGAAGCTGCTTATATATTGGGCATCAAGATCTATAGAGATAGATAAAGACGCTTAATTGGACTTTCACAAAGCACATACCTTGATAAAGTTTTGAAGAAGTTCAAAATGGATCAAGCAAAGAAAGGGTTCTTGCCTGTGTTACAAGGTGTGAAGTTGAGTCAGACTCAATGCCCGACCACTGTAGAAGATAGAGAGAAAATGAAAGGTGTTCCTATGCTTCAACCATAGGCTCTATCATGTATGCAATGTTGTGTACCAGACCTGATGTGTGCCTTGCTATTAGTTTAGCAGGGAGGTACCAAAGTAATCCAGGAGTGGGTCACTGGATAGCAGTCAAGAACATCCTGAAATACCTGAAAAAACTAAGGATATGTTTCTCGTTTATAGAGGTGACAAAGAGCTCGTCGTAAATGGTTACATCGATGCAAGCTTTGGCACGGATCCAAATGACCCTAAGTCACAACACGGATACGTGTTTATATTGAACGGTGGAGCTGTCAGTTGGTGCAGTTCTAAGCAAATCGTCGTGGCGGGATCTATGTGTGAAGCGGAGTACATAGCTGCTTCGGAAGCAGCGAATGAAGGAGTCTGGATGAAGGAGTTCATATCCGATCTAGGTGTCATACCTAGTGCATCGGGTCCAATGAAAATCTTTTGTGACAATACTGGTGCAATTGCCTTGGCATAGGAATCCAGATTTCACAAAAGAACCAAGCACATCAAGAGACGCTTCAATTCCATCTGCAATCAAGTCAAGGAGGGAGACATGGAGATTTGCAAGATACATACGGATCTGAATGTTGCAGACCCATTGACTAAGCCTCTCTCACGAGCAAAACATGACCAACACCAAGACTCCATGGGTGTTTGATGACCCACAAGTATAGGGGATCTATCATAGTCCTTTCGATAAGTAAGAGTGTCGAACCCAACGAGGAGCAGAAGGAAATGATAAGCGGTTTTCAGCAAGGTATTCTCTGCAAGTACTGAAATAAGTGGTAACAGATAGTTTTGTGATAAGATAATTTGTAACGAGCAACAAGTAACGAAAGTAAATAAAGTGCAGCAAGGTGGCCCAATCCTTTTGTAGCAAAGGTCAAGCCTGGACAAACTCTTATATAAAGAAAAGCGCTCCCGAGGACACATGGGAATATCGTCAAGCTAGTTTTCACCACGTTCATATAATTCGCGTTCGGTACTTTGATAATTTGATATGTGGGTGGACCGGTGCTTGGGTGCTGTTCTTACTTGAACAAGCATCCCACTTATGACTAACCTCTATTGCAAGCATCCGCAACAAAGTATTAAGGTAAACCTAACCATAGCATGAAACATATGGATCCAAATCAGCCCCTTACGAAGCAACGCATAAACTAGGGTTTAAGCTTCTGTCACTCTAGCAACCCATCATCTACTTATTACTTACCAATGCCTTCCTCTAGGCCCAAATAATGGTGAAGTGTTATGTAGTCGACGTTCACATAACACCACTAGAGGCTAGACAACATACATCTCATCAAAATAGCGAATGAATACCAAATTCACATGACTACTAATAGCAAGACTTCTCCCTTGTCCTCAGGAACAAACGTAACTACTCACAAAGCATATTCATGTTCATAATTAGAGGGGTAATAATATGCATAAAGGATCTGAACATATGATCTTCCACCAAATAAACCAACTAGCATCAACTACAAGGAGTAATTAACACTACTAGCAACCTACTAGCACCAATCCCGGACTTGGAGACAAGAATTGGATACAAGAGATGAACTAGGGTTTGGAGATGAGATGGTGCTGGTGAAGATGTTGATGGAGATTGCCCTCTCCCGATGAGAGGAGCGTTGGTGATGACGATGACGATGATTTCCCCCTCCCGGAGGGAAGTATCCCCGACAGAACAGCTCTGCCGGAGCTCTAGATTGGTTCCGCCAAGTTTCCGCCTCGTGGCGGCGGAGTCTCGTCCCGAAAGGTTGCTTCCTCTTTTTTTCTTGACGAAAGACTTCATATAGGAGAAGATGGGCGTCGGAGAGCCACCAGGGGGCCCACGAGGTAGGGGGGCGCGCCCTAGGAGGGGGGCACGCCCCCCACCCTCGTGAGCAGGGTGTGGGCCCCCTGGCCTTCATCCTTGGCAAGGATTTTTCTTTATTTATTTTAAGATATTCCGTGGAGTTTCCGGACTTTTGGAGTTGCACAGAATAAGTCTCTAATATTTGCTCCTTTTCCAGCCCAGAATTCCAGCTGCCGGCATTCTCCCTCTTCATGTAAACCTTATAAAATAAGAGAGAATAGCCATAAGTATTGTGACATAACGTGAAATAACAGCCCATAATGCAATAAATATCGATAAAAAGCATGATGCAAAATGACGTATCAACTCCCCCAAGCTTAGACCTCACTTGTTGATACGTCTCCGTCGTACCTACTTTTCCAAACACTTTTGCCCTTGTTTTGGACTCTAACTTGTATGATTTGAATGGAACTAACCCGGACTGACGCTGTTTTCAGCAGAATTGCCACGATGTTGTTTTATGTGCAGAAAACAGAAGTTCTCGGAATGACCTGAAACTCCACGGGATGTCTTATAAAAATAATAAAAAATCCTCGCCAAAGATGAAGACCAGGGGGCCCACACTCTATCCACGAGGGTGGGGGGCGCGCCCCCCCTCCTAGGGCGCGCCCCCTACCTCGTGGGCCCCCTGGAGACCTCCCGACGCCAACTCCAACTCTATATATTGGCTTTCGGGGAGAAAAAATAGGAGAGAAGAAATCATCGCGTTTTATGATACGGAGCCGCCGCCAAGCCCTACAACCTCTCGAGAGGGCTGATCTGGAGTCCGTTCGGGGCTCCGGAGAGGGGGATTCGTCGCCGTCGTCATCATCAACCATCCTCCATCACCAATTTCATGATGCTCACCGCCGTGCGTGAGTAATTCCATCGTAGGCTTGCTGGACGGTGATGGGTTGGATGATATTTATCATGTAATCAAGTTAGTTTTGTTAGGGTTTGATCCCTAGTATCCACTATGTTCTGAGATTGATGTTGCTATGACTTTGCTATGCTTAATGCTTGTCACTAGGGCCCGAGTGCCATGATTTCAGATCTGAACCTATTATGTTTTCATGAATATATGTGAGTTCTTGATCCTATCTTGCAAGTCTATGGTCACCTATTATGTGTTGTGATCCGACAACCCCGAAGTGACAATAATCGGGATACTTCTCGGTGATGACCATAGTTTGAGGATTCATGTATTCACTATGTGCTAATGCTTTGTTCCAGTTCTCTATTAAAAGGAGGCCTTAATATCCCTTAGTTTCCAATAGGACCCCGCTGCCACGGGAGGGTAGGACAAAAGATGGCATGCAAGTTCTTTTCCATAAGCATGTATGACTATATTTGGAATACATGCCTACATTACATTGATGAATTGGAGCTAGTTCTGTGTCACCCTATGTTATGACTGTTACATGATGAACCGCATCCTGCATAATTATCCATCACTAATCCGGTGCCTACGAGCTTTCCATATACTGGTTCTCGCTTATTTACTTTCCCGCTGCTACTGTCACAATCACTACAAAATACCAAAAATATTTACTACTGCTCGCATTACTCTCTTGTTATCGTTACCACCACTCTCATATTACTTTGCTACTAAACACTTTGCTGCAGATACTAAGTTTCCAGGTGTGGTTGAATTGACAACTCAGCTGCTAATACTTGAGAATATTCTTTGGCTCCCCTTGTGTCGTATCAATAAATTTGGGTTAAATACTCTACCCTCGAAAACTGTTGCGATCCCCTATACTTGTGGGTTATCAAGACCTTTTTCTGGCGCCGTTGCCGGGGAGCATAGCTCTATTCTTTGAGTCACTTGGGATTTATATCTGCTGGACACTATGAAGAACGTGAAAGACGCTAAGGCAACAATTTATCCCTCAACTATGAGGGGAGGTAAGGAATTGCCATCTAGCTCTGCAGTTGATTCACCTTCTATTATGAGTAAGCTTGCGACACCTAAACCTGCTTCTGCTATTCGTTCCGATATGTCGCATGTTATTGATGATGCCACTTCTGCTATGCATGATACTTATGATGAAACTGCTTCTATGCCTGATACTACTGTGCACCTTAGTGAATTTCTTGATGGACAAATTGCTAGGGCTAGAGAGAAAGAGATTACTGAATCTGAATATAATGATGAAAATAATGATGAAGATATGCCTGTTATTCCTGAGGGTTATGTTTTTGATATGGAATCTTCTGCCGCTATTTTAGCTTGCAAAGATAGATATGAGCTCAAGAGGTTATTGACTAAGTGGAACAAAGAATCACTTAGAGATAAAATGAAACCTGACCCTGCTTTTGCTACTTCATCCATTTGTGTTCCTGATAAGGATTATGAATTCTCTGTTGATCCTGATATAATTACTTTGGTTGAATCTGATCCTTTCCATGGTTATGAATCTGAAACTGTTGTGGCACATCTTACTAAATTAAATGATATAGCCACCCTGTTTAATAATGATGATAGATCGTGTTACTTTTATATACTCAAAATATTTCCGTTCTCATTAAAGGGTGATGCTAAGATATGGTTTAATTCTCTTGATCCTGGTTGTGTGCGTAGTCCCCAGGATATGATTTATTACTTCTCTGCTAAATATTTCCCTGTTCATAAGAAACAAGTTGCTTTAAAGGAAATATACAACTTTGTGCAAATTGAAGAAGAGAGTCTCCCACAAGCTTGGGGGAGGCTTCTCAAGTTACTTAATGCTTTGCCTGATCATCCTCTTAAGAAACATGAAATACTTGATATCTTTTATAATGGACTAACCGATGCTTCCAGAGATTACCTGGATAGTTATGCTGGTTCTCTTTTTAGGGAAAGAACACCGGATGAAGCTGAAATTCTATTGAATAATATGTTGACAAATGAAAATAATTGGGAACCTCCTGAGCCAGCTCCTGAGCCAGCTCCCGCTCCAATTACTGATCCTATTCCTAAACCAACTCAGAGGAAGAGAGGTGTTCTATTTCTCAGTCCCGAAGATATGCAAGAGGCAAAGAAATCTATGAAAGAAAAAGGTATTAAAGCTGAAGATGTTAAGAATTTACCTCCTATTGAAGAAATACATGGTCTTAATTTACCGCTTGTTGAAGAAACATATGATCTTAATCCTTTATTTATTGAAGAACCTCCTGATCCCGATATCCCGACACAGGTAGTAAAGGTAAATTCTCTCTATAGATATGATAAGGCTGAAGTCCCTCCTACTAAAATTGCTAGTCAGTGCTTGGATGAGTTTGATGACTTTATGTTTAAGCAAGATGACTTCAATGCTTATTTTGGTAGAAAATTAAAACAAAATGCTTATATGATTAGACGCTTGGGTGATTATATGGCTAATATTAGAGGTGAACTTAAACTTGTTAGCAAACATGCTTCCATGGTTACCACTCAAGTAGAACAAGTACTTAAAGCTCAAAAAGAAGTGCTTGATGAAATGAATAGTAAGTAAAATGATTATGCTGTTAGAGTGGCTACTAGAACTGGTAGAATGACTCAGGAACCTTTGTATCCTGAAGGCCACCCTAAGAGAATTGAGCAAGATTCTGAGAGAAATAATATTGATGCACCTAGTTCTTCTAAAAAGAAGAAAAAGAAAAATGATAGAACTGTGCAAACTTCTAGCGAACCTATTGCTGAACCACCTGATAATCCAAATGATATCTCTATGTATGATGCTAAAACACAATCTCGTAATGACCATGAACCTAGTGAAAATGTTAATGATGATGCTCAACCTAGTAATGATAATGATGTAGAAATTGAACCTGCTGTTGATCTTGATAACCCACAATCAAAGAATCAACGTTATGATAAGAGAGACTTTGTTGCTAGGAAACATGGTAAAGAAAGATAACCTTGGGTTCAGAAACCCATGCCTTTTCCTCCCAAGCCATCCAAGAAAAAGGATGATGAGGATTTTGAGCGCTTTGCTAAAATGATTAGACCTATCTTTTTGCGTATGCGATTAACTGATGTGCTCAAAACGAATCCTTATGCTAAATATATGAAAGATATCATTACTAATAAAAGAAAGATACGGGAAGCTGAAATTTCCACCATGCTTGCTAATTATACTTTTAAGGGTGGAATACCAAAGAAACTTGGAGATCCCGGAGTACCTACTATACCTTGCTCCATTAAAAGAAATTATATTAAAACTGCTTTATGTGATCTTGGAGCTGGTGTTAGTGTTATGCCTCTCTCTTTGTATCGTAGACTTGACTTGAATAAGTTGACACCTACTAAAATATCTTTGCAAATGGCTGATAAATCAACTGCTATACCTGTCGGTATTTGTGAGGATGTGCCTGTTGTGGTTGCAAACGTTACTATTTTAACGGACTTTGTTATTCTTGATATTCCCGAGGATGATAGTATGTCTATTATTCTTGGAAGACCTTTTCTTAATACTGCAGGGGCTGTTATTGATTGCAACAAAGGCAATGTCACTTTTCATGTTAATGGTAATGAGCATACGGTACACTTTCCGAGGAAACAACCTCAAGTCCACAGTATCAACTCTATTGAAAAAATTCCATCAACTATATTTGGAGATTTTGAATTTCCTCTTCCTACGGTCAAAAAGAAATATGATATACTTATTATTGGGGATGTGCATATCCCCATTGAGGTAACTTAGTGTTATTCGAAATTTCTGCGGTTCCATGATTATCGGAATGAGTTTGTTAACAAGACTTGATCAACCTTGTTACTGAATTCCTTTTGATGAGCATGAGATGGATGAAACTAGAAGCACAACCTTCTGTACCCTCTCTATACTTTCTGTTATTTAGTAGAAATAAAGAAAAAAATAGTATTTTTCTGTCTATTTCTTGTCTTATCCGTGCAATACAAAAATATCCCAAAAATAAAAGTCCTCAGAATGCCATGCTAATTTAATATGATTTTTTCGGGAATATTTGAGGATTTACTGTGCAAAAATTACCGCGGGGGGAGCTGCCACCTGACCACGAGGGTGGAGGGCGCGCCCTACCCCCTGGGCGCGCCCTCCTGCCTCGTGGGCCCACGGTGGCCCTCCTCCACTTATCCCAGCACCCATCTTCTTCTCTGCCTCACACAAACCCGAAACACCAACTCAAGCACGAGTTCCAACCACTTTTGCTGTGATTTTTGATCTCCTTGCTCAAAGCACCTCTCGCAAAACTGCTTGGGGAGATTGTTCTTTGGTATGTGACTCCTCCATTGGTCCAATTAGTTTTTGTTCTAGTGCTCTATTCTTTGCAAATTTGTGCTGCATAGGTCACCATGTTCTTGAGCTTGCATGTTAAATTTATATGGTTCCAAGTAGTTCTAATGCTTGATGTAGGCTCTAGGCACTTGTAGGAGTTGTTGCTATCAGTTTTATTGAAGTTGGTTCACTTTTGTTTGAAGTTACTAAATTTTTTAGATTATTTCAGAAAATAATGAAGAGACTTTTGAGGGGCTCATCGAGCCGAAGCTCAAAGGAGAAACAAAATGAAGAAGCTCAGAGGCCCAAATGTAATTTGCCTCATACCACGGATATACGGCCGTGTGAATGGCCTTCTGATAATTTCTTGACACAGGCCGGGATTTATGAGGATTTCTATTCATTGATTGAAAATGCTAGCCTCACCGACTTCGTCCGCGACCAACGTCCACAGTATCTCTTACTCACAAATACTTTTGTGCAAACTTCTACTTTTACCCTAAGGAATCACCTCCTTCAGTAGAGTTTCATTTATATGACGTTGTGAAGAAAATGCCATTGTCTGAATTTTGCGCATTATGCAACATACCCCCAGAGGGTATCTTAGAGGAACCACCCCGTAAAGAGGTGGAACCATTTGTTAACCTTATCTCCGTGGGAGAAACCAGGAAGGTTTCTGATGCAAGAATCACTAGCATACATTTTCCTGTCTTACGCTAATTTGCCTTATTTGCTAGTCGTTGCTTGATTGGTCGTGGGAACTGTGGGAACCTTAGTGTTCCTGATATTATTATTTTGTTCCATGGTTTGTACCGCGACAACACTGTCAGTATGGGCGGAATTGTTGCTAGACGGTTAAGTCTGAACCGTACTAAGGGCCCCATCTTTGGAGGCATTTATGCTTCTTGCCTTGCTGCACATTTTAACATATCTATTAGGCATTATGAGAAAGAATAAAAATTGCTGCCTAATGCTTATCTAGATTATAAGAGTATGATAGCACATGATTTTCTTGTTAAGGGCAGGGATGGAGAGCTCAAATATAAGTTATACTGTGATAAACATCATCCTGAAACTATTACGTTGCCTGCTCCTTCTTTGTTTAATTTTGTAGGACCCTATCTCGTTACGTGGGCTGCCGTTCATGAAGGAAATATGCCCTAGAGGCAATAATAAATTTATTATCTATTTCCTTATATCACGATAAATGTTTATTATTCATGCTACAATTGTATTAACTGGACACATAATACTTGTGTGAATATATAGACAAAAAGAGTGTCACTAGTATGCCTCTACTTGACTAGCTCGTTAATCAAAGATGGTTATGTTTCCTAGCCATAGACATGGGTTGTCATTTGATTAACGGGATCACATCATTAGGAGAATGATGTGATTGACATGACCCATTCCATTAGCTTAGCACCCGATTGTTTAGTATGTTGCTATTGCTTTCTTCATGACTTATACATGTTCCTATGACTATGAGATTATGCAACTCCCGTTTACCGGAGGAACACTTTGTGTGCTACCAAATGTCACAACGTAACTGGGTGATTATAAAGGAGCTCTACAGGTGTCTCCAAAGGTACATGTTGGGTTGGCGTATTTCGAGATTAGGATTTGTCACTCCGATTTTCGGAGAGGTATCTCTGGGCCCTCTCGGTAATGCACATCACTTAAGCCTTGCAAGCAATGCAACTAATGAGTTAGTTGCGAGATGATGTATTACGGAACGAGTAAAGAGACTTGCCAGTAACGAGATTGAACTAGGTATTGAGATACCGACGATCGAATCTCGGGCAAGTAACATACCGATGACAAAGGGAACAACGTATGTTGTTATGGGGTCTGACCGATAAAGATCTTCGTAGAATATGTAGGAGCCAATATGAGCATCCAGGTTCCGCTATTGGTTATTGACCGGAGACGTGTCTCGGTCATGTCTACATAGTTCTCCAACCCGTTGGGTCCGCACGCTTAACGTTACGATGACAATTTCATTATGAGTTTATATGTTTTGATGTACCGAAGGTTGTTCAGAGTCCCAGATGTGATCACGGACATGAAGAGGAGTCTCGAAATGGTCGATACATAAAGATTGATATATTGGACGACTATATTCGGACACCGGAAGTGTTCTGGGTGATTTCGGAGAAAACCGGAGTGCCGGAGGGTTACTGGAACCCCCCGGGAGAAGTAATGGGCCTTATGGGCCTTAGTGGAGAGAGAGAGGGGCGACCAGGGTGGGCCGTGTGCCCCCTCCCCCTCTGGTCGGAATTGGACTAGGAGGGGGGGGGGCAGCGCCCCCCTTTCCTTCTCCCTCTCCCCCTTCCTTTCCCCCTCCTAGTCCTACTCCTACTAGGAGGAGGACTCCTCCTCCTGGCGCGCCCCAGCCTCCCCCTTGCTCCTTTATATACGGGGGCAGGGGGGCACCTCTAGACACAACAATTGATCCTTGAGATCTCTTAGCCGTGTGCGGTGCCCCCCTCCACCATAATCCTCGATAATATTGTAGCGGTGCTTAGGCAAAGCCCTGCGACGGTAGAACATCAAGATCGTCACCACGTCGTCGTGCTGACGGAACTCATCCCCGACACTTTGCTGGATCGGAGTCCGGGGATCGTCATCGAGCTGAACGTGTGCTAGAACTCGGAGGTGCCGTAGTTTCGGTGCTTGATCGGTCGGGCTGTGAAGACGTACGACTACATCAACCGCGTTGTTATAACGCTTCCGCTTTCGGTCTACAAGGGTACATGGACAACACTCTCTCCTCTCATTGCTATGCATCACCATGATCTTGCGTGTGCGTAGGATTTTTTTTGAAATTACTACGTTCCCCACAGTGGCATCCGAGCCTAGGTTTTATGTGTTGATGTTATTTGCACGAGTAGAACACAAGTGAGTTGTGGGCGATATAAGTCATACTGCTTACCAGCATGTCACACTTTGGTTCGGCGGTATTGTTGGATGAAGCGGCCCGGACCGACATTACGCGTACGCTTACGCGAGACTGGTTCTACCGACGTGCTTTGCACACAGGTGGCTGGCGGGTGTCAGTTTCTCCAACTTTAGTTGAACCGAGTGTGGCTACGCCCGGTCCTTGCGAAGGTTAAAACAACACCAACTTGACAAACTATCGTTGTGGTTTTGATGCATAGGTAAGATTGGTTCTTGCTAAGCCCGTAGCAGCCACGTAAAACTTGCAACAACAAAGTAGAAGACGTCTAACTTGTTTTTGCATGGCATGTTGTGATGTGATATGGTCAAGACATGATGCTAAATTTTATTGGATGAGATGATCATGTTTTGTAACCGAGTTATCGGCAACTGGCAGGAGCCATATGGTTGTCGCTTTATTGTATGCAATGCAATCGCCCTGTAATGCTTTACTTTATCACTAAGCGGTAGCGATAGTCGTAGAAGCATAAGATTGGCGAGACGACAACGATGCTACGATGGAGATCAAGGTGTCGCGCCGGTGACGATGGTGATCATGACGGTGCTTCGAAGATGGAGATCACAAGCACAAGATGATGATGGCCATATCATATCACTTATATTGATTGCATGTGATGTTTATCTTTTATGCATCTTATCTTGCTTAGATTGACGGTAGCATTATAAGATGATCCTTCACTAAATTATCATAGTAAAAGTGTTCTCCCTGAGTATGCACCGTTACAAAAGTTCTTCGTGCTGAGACACCATGTGATGATCGGATGTGATAGGCTCTACGTTCAAATACAACGGGTGCAAAACAGTTGCACACGCGGAATACTCAGGTTAAACTTGACGAGCCTAGCATATAACAGATATGGCCTCGGAACACGGAGACCGAAAGTTCGAGCGTGAATCATATAGTAGATATGATCAACATAGTGATGTTCACCATTGAAACTACTCCATCTCACGTTATGATCCGACATGGTTTAGTTGATTTGGATCACGTCATCACTTAGAGGATTAGAGGGATGTCTATCTAAGTGGGAGTTCTTAAGTAATATGATTAATTGAACTTTAATTTATCATGAACTTAGTCCTGGTAGTATTAGCATATCTATGTTGTAGATCAATAGCTAGTGTTGTTGCTTCCCTATGTTTTATATATGTTCCTAGAGAAAACTAAGTTGAAAGATGTTAGTAGCAAAAACGCGGATTGGATCCATGATCTGAGGTTTATCCTCATTGCTGCACAAAAGAATTATGTCCTTGATGCACCGCTAGGTGACAGGCCTATTGCAGGAGCAGATGCAGACGTTATGAACGTTTGGCTAGCTCAATATGATGACTACTTGATAGTTTAGTGCACCATGCTTAACGGCTTAGAATCGGGACTTCAAAGACATTTTGAACGTCATGGACCATATGAGATGTTCCAGGAGTTGAAGTTAATATTTCAAGCAAATACCCGAGTTGAGAGATATGAAGTCTCCAACAAATTCTATAGCTAAAAGATGGAGGATAATAGCTCAAGCAGTGAGCATGTGCTCAGATTGTCTGGGTACTACAATCGCTTGAATCAAGTTGGAGTTAATCTTCCAGATAAAATAGTGATTGACAGAATTCTCTAGTCACCATCACCAAGTTAGTAGAACTTCATGATGAACTATAATATGCAAGGGATGACGAAAGTAATTCCCAAGCTCTTCGTGATGCTGAAATCGACGAAGGTAGAAATCAAGAAAAACATCAAGTGTTGATGGTTAACAAGACCACTAGTTTCAAGCAAAGGGCAAAGGGAATAAAAGGGGAACTTCAAGAAGAACGACAAGCAAGTTGCTGCTCAAGTGAAAAAACCCAAGTCTAGACCTAAGCCTGAAACTGAGTGCTTCTACTGCAAAGGGACTGGTCACTAGAAGCGGAACTACCCCAAGTATTTGGCGGATAAGAAGGATGGAAAAGTGAACAAATGTATATTTGATATACATGTTATTGATGTGTACTTTACTAGTGTTTATAGCAACCCCTCGGTATTTGATACTGGTTCAGTTGCTAAGAGTAGTAACTCAAAACGGGAGTTGCAGAATGAACAGAGACTAGTTAAGGGTGAAGTGACGATGTGTGTTGGAAGTGGTTCCAAGATTGATATGATCATCATCGCACACTCCCTATACTTTCGGGATTAGTGTTGAACCTAATTAAATGTTATTTGGTGTTTGCGTTGAGCATGAATATGATTTGATCATGTTTATTGCAATACGGTTATTCATTTAAGTAAGAGAATAAATTGTTGTTCTGTTTACATGAATAAAACCTTATATGGTTACACACCCAATGAAAATGGTTCGTTGGATCTCGATCATAGTGATACACATATTCATAGTGTTTAAACCAAAAGATGCAAAGTTAATAATGATAGTGCAACTTATTTGTGGCACTGCCGTTTAGGTCATATTGGTGTAAAGCGCATGAAGAAACTCCATGCTGATGGGCTTTTGGAATCACTTGATTATGAATCACTTGATGCTTGCGAACCATGCCTCATGGGCAAGATGACTAAGACTCCGTTCTCCGGAACAATGGAGCGAGCAACTAACTTATTGGAAATAATACATACTGATGTATGCGGTCCGATGAGTGTTAAGGCTCGCGGCGGGTATCATTATTTTTTGACCTTCACAGATGATTTGAGCAGATATGGGTATATCTACTTGATGAAACATAAGTCTGAAACATTTGAAAAGTTCAAAGAATTTCAGAGTGAAGTGGAAAATCATCGTGACAAGAAAATAAGGTTTCTACGATCTGATCGCGGAGACAAATATTTGAGTTACGAGTTTGGTCTTCAATTAAAACAATGTGGAATAGTTTCACAAATTCGTGCCACCCGGAACACCACAGCATAATGGTGTGTCCGAACGTCATAACCATACTTTATTGGATATAGTACAATCTATGATGTTTCTTACCGATTTACCACTATCATTTTGGGGTCATGCATTAGAGACAGTTGCATTCACGTTAAAAAGGGGCACCATCTAAGTCCGTTGGGACAACACAATATGAATTGTGGTTTGGCAAGAAACCAAAGTTGTCGTTTCTTAAAGTTTGGGGTTGCGATGCTTATAAGAAAAACTTTCATCATGATAAGCTCAAACCCAAATCGGAGAAATGTGTCTTCATAGGATACCCAAAGGAGACAGTTGGGTACACCTTCTATCACAGATCCGAAGGCAAGACATTCGTTGCTGAGAATGGACACTTTCTAGAGAAGGAATTTCTCTCGAAAGAAGTGAGTGGGAGGAAAAGTAGAACTTGATAAGGTAATTGTACCTTCTCCCTTATTGGAAAGTAGTTCATCACAGAAATCTGTTCCTGTGACTACTACACCAATTAGTGAGGAACCTAATGATGATGATCATGTAACTTCAGATCAAGTTACTACCGAATCTCGTAGGTAAACCAGAGTGAGATCTGCACCAGAGTGGTACGGTAATCCTGTTCTGGAAGTCATGTTACTAGACCATGACGAACTTGCGAACTATGAGGAAGCGATGATGAGCCCAGATTCCGCGAGATGGTTTGAGGCCATGAAATCTGAGATAGGATCCATGTATGAGAACAAAGTTGGACCTTGGTTGACTTGCCTGATGATCGGCAAGCCATAGAAAATAAATGGATCTTCCAGAGGAAGACGGACGCTGACAGTAGTGTTACTATCTACAAAGCTAGACTTGTCGAAAAAGGTTTTTGAAAAAGTTCAAGGTGTTGACTACGATGAGATTTTCTCACTCGTATCTATGCTTAAGTCTGTCTGAATCATGTTAGAAATTGCCGCATTTTATGAAATCTGGCAAATGGATAAACAAAACTGCAATCCTTAATGGATTTATTAAAGAAGAGTTGTATATGATGCAACCAGAAGGTTTTGTCAATCCTAAAGGTGCTAATAAAATGTGCAAGCTCCAGCGATCCATCTATGGACTGGTGCAAGCATCTCGGAGTTGGAATATGCGCTTTGATGAGATGATCAAAGCATATAGTTTTATACAGACTTGCGGTGAAGCCTGTATTTACAAGAAAGTGAGTGGGAGCACTACAACATTTCTGATAAGTATATGTGAATGGCATATTGTTGATCGGAAATAATGTAGAATTATTCTGCAAAGCATAAAGGAGTGTTTGAAAGAAGTTTTACAAAGAAAGACCTCGGTGAAGCTGCTTACATATTAAGCATCAAGATCTATAGAGATAGATCAAGACGCTTGATAAGTTTTTTCAATGAGTACATACCTTGACAATATTTTGAAGTAGTTCAAAATGGAACAGTCAAAGAAAGAGTTCTTGGCTGTGTTACAAGGTGTGAAATTGAGTAAGACTCAAAGCCCGACCACGACAGAAGATAGAAAGAGAATGAAAGTCATTCCCTATGCCTCAGCCATAGGTTGTATAAAGTATGCCATGCTGTGTACCAGATCTATTGTATACCCTACACTGTGTTAAGCAAGGGAGTACAATAGTGATCTAAGAGTAGATCACTGGACAACAGTCAAAATTATCCTTAGTGGAATAAGGAAATATTTCTCGATTATGGAGGTGACAAAAGGTTCATCGTAAAAAGTTACGTCAATGCAAGTTTTGACACAGATCTGGATGACTCTAAGTCTCGATCTAGATACATATTGAAAGTGGGAGCAATTAGCTAGAGTAGCTCTGTGCAGAGAATTGTAGACATAGAATTCACAAAATACTTACGGATCTGTATGTGACAGACCCATTGACTAAAATTATCTCACAAGCAAAACATGATCACACCTTAGTACTCTTTGGGTGTTAATCACATAAGCGATGTGAACTAGATTACTGACTCTAGTAAACCCTTTGGGCGTACGTCACATGACGATGTGAACTATGGGTGTTAATCACATGGTGATGTGAACTATTAGTGTTGAATCACATGGCGATGTGAACTAGATTATTGACTCTAGCGCAAGTGGGAGACTAAAGGAAATATGCCCTAGAGGCAATAATAAAGTCATTATTTATTTCCTTATATCATGATAAATGTTCATTATTCATGTTAGAATTGTATTAACTAGAAACATAATACTTGTGTGAATATATAGACAAACAGAGTGTCACTAGTATGCCTCTACTTTACTAGCTCGTTAATCAAAGATGGTTATGTTTCCTAGCCATAGACATGGGTTGTCATTTGATTAACGGGATCACATCATTAGGAGAATGATGTGATTGACATGACCCATTCCATTAGCTTAGCACCCGATCGTTTAGTACGTTGCTATTGCTTTCTTCATGACTTATACATGTTCCTATGACTATGAGATTATGCAACTCCCGTTTACCGGAGGAACACTTTGTGTGCTACCAAACGTCACAACGTAACTGGGTGATTATAAAGGAGCTCTACAGGTGTCTCCAAAGGTACATGTTGGGTTGGCGTATTTTGAGATTAGGATTTGTCACTCCGATTGTCGGAGAGGTATCTCTGGGCCCTCTCGGTAATGCACATCACTTAAGCCTTGCAAGCAATGCAACTAATGAGTTAGTTGCGAGATGATGTATTATGGAACAAGTAAGGAGACTTGCTAGTAATGAGATTGAACTAGGTATTGAGATACTGACGATCGAATCTCGAGCAAGTAACATACCGATGACAAAGGGAACAACGTATGTTGTTATGCAGTCTGACCGATAAAGATCTTCGCAGAATATGTAGGAGCCAATATGAGCATCCAGGTTCCGCTATTGGTTATTGACCGGAGACGTGTCTCGGTCATGTCTACATTGTTCTCGAACCCGTAGGGTCCGCACGCTTAACGTTACGATGACAATTTCATTATGAGTTTATATGTTTTGATGTACCGAAGGTTGTTCGGAGTCCCGGATGTGATCACAGACATGACGAGGAGTCTCAAAATGGTCGAGACATAAAGATTGATATATTGGACGACTATATTCGTGTCATGACCCCGATCCTAAGCCACATCGATCCAGCATGTAACACATCATATCACTTTGCGGCCTCACGCACGGTACTCCCACGGGTGCCACCTTACCTGGCCCGGGACCGTTAGCGTCTTTTGGCTCACGTATATGATAGTGTCGCTAGCATCCATATGACAGAGAACCCGGGCCGACATGGCTAGTCGTGAACCCAAAGCGGCGCTAACCTATGAGGACAGGCATACATGAAACACATCGAGCATGTCGGTCATCAACGTGTGAATCCGGGCTGTAGCACTGGGCTAACAGGGCTCCGGTAACCCGGGCTGTAGCAGGCTAGGCAGGACTCCGGAAGTCACCGCGTGACATTTCCCCGAAGGGACAGACACAGGAACGAAGTGATTCACATGCCGGCCAGTCAAGTGTTCCGAGCAGTAGTGCTGGGCTAGCAGGACTCCGGTGATTCGGGCTGTAGCGGACTACTATCGCTCAGAAGCACTAGACTACATTTCCCCATATGATAGGCTGCCAAGGATAAACAACTAGATAGTCGGATCCCACTCATACCAAGCATTTCAATCATACACACAATATGCCCGATATGAGTAAATACAACATGGCATCACAACATAACTCTACGACTCAAAGTATTTATTCATTAGGCTCCGAGGAGCGAGATATTACAAACATGGGTCTCATGACCCAACATTCAGAGCATACAAGCAACAAGCACATGCGGAAGCTTAACATGTCTGAGTACAGACATCTACAAATGAAAACGCTGAGAAGCCTGACTATCCTCTAGATCCTGCTGCGGGCACAAGATCGTAGCTGAGGTATCAAGCTAAACGTCGAAGTCCACACGGAACTACTAGCGAGACTGACGTCTCTTTGCAAAACATAAAATAGGCAAACGTGAGTACAAATGTACCCAGCAAGACTTACATCAAAACTATCTACATATGCATCGGTATCAATAAAGGGGGTGGTGGAGTTTAACTGCAGCAAGCCAGCTTTGACTCAGTGGCTAACCTGAACTACGACTGCGAGTAACTCTTTTGAGGTGGCGCACACGAGTCCACATATTCACCATATCAATACACCACTATGGATCCGCTCCCGTCTTCCTACGAGAACGCCATCCATAGCACTCACGCTTATCTTGCGCATTTTAGAGTATCCACTTTCACTTGTCTATGAACTATGCAAGGGGTCCAAGTTTCCATATCCGAGGAATCCGGCTATTCGAATAGATAATGATAACCCTGCAGGGGTGTACTTCTTCACACACGCTCTTGCCACTTATCGCCCTGTACACGTCATGTACCTCGGCAACCTTCAAGCGGAAGCCGGGCGAGGGAGTCGGCCACGACCTGACTAACCACACAAGTCTCTCGTCCAGGTTTATCGCCTATTCGGGTTCCATCCGCAAGGAGATCCGGCCGGGGTGTCGCTCACGGCCCCAAACAATGTGAGCAGGGTTCCCAAGCCCACCATCCGGGTGCCACTTGGTACACCGTGCCACTGTGCCTAGTCTGTCCCAAGCCCACCTGTACCGGGTGCCACTTGGTAGACTACTAACACTACCTGCAAACACCAGAAACTAGTTGCAACTCCTGGACAAAGATCAGGTTGGTTAATAAGTCGAGAGGGGCACTTAAGCATTCCAATGTGTGGTAGTAACTATTCATGGATCACAAACACAGAACTCAGTTCCTGAGGACGGCTGCAATGAGACAACCCACCATGTACTCCTACATGGCCTCTCACCGCTACCTTTACCAAATCGTGTTCACACACTTAGCTCTCAACAGTAGGACATGTTCACCACATTCCAATTCATTCCCGATGAATCAGACCCGACTCAACTCTAAGCAGTAGCAGGCATGACAAACAAGCATGAATGAGTAGGCACATCAGGGCTCAAACAACTCCTACTCATGCTAGTGGGTTTCATCTATTTACTGTGGCAATGACAGGTCATGCAAAGGATAAGGGGTTCAACTACCGCAGCAAGTAACAGATGATTCGTTGTTGTCCTAATGCAGTAAAAGAGAGCAGGAGTGAGAGAGTGGGATTGTATCGGAATGAACAAGGGGGTTTTGCTTGCCTGGCACTTCTGAAGATAATATAGCTCTTCATCGGTGTCATCGAACTCATCGTCGAAACCACGTCTATCGAGAGGGGACAAACACCAGCAACTGAGAAATAACACAATCAATGCAATGCCACAATATGATGCATGATCATGACATGGCAATATGCTATGATTTGAGCTAATGCATCTAGCTATGATTTAAATGAAGTTGGTTTGGATACATGATTCAAATTCCAACTCCATATATGATTATTTAAATGCCCTTTATTTGTTTTGTCCAAAACAGAGGACAAACATTGTTCAAACATGCATGAAAATGGTACAGATATATTCCTTGAATTTTTCAGATAATTTTTCATATATAAATTATTTCATTCTGAGCTACGGTTGAATTTCTATGATTTTTAGAAATTTAGGGTATTTTCTGAAATTTCCTGATTAAAAATAAATCCAGAAAATGATTTACTGCGTCAGCCTGACGTCACTGTGACGTTAGCGGTCAACTAAGACGGTCCAGGTCAAACTGACCAGTGGATCCCGCGTGTCAGGTCATTAGTCTAACTAATAATTAGTTGTTACTAATCCTAATTAATTAGCAGGGCTGGGCCCCAGTTGTGATCGACCTAGAGGGGTCAACTGGGCCCACCCGAGGTCAACTTGGTCAGCGGGGTTAAACCACGCCGGTCAGCGGTCAACCCCCACCGGCGACTTGTCGCCGGCGACGACAGGCGCTGCGGAGGGCTTTGGAAAACGCCCACAGGCCTCGGTTTTGGACGCGGTTTGCGGCTACAGGAAGCTGAGAGTCTTGCGCATCCAACGGAGGCAACAACTCTCGCCGGAGTGGACTAAATCGACGACAGCGGCAACTCTTGCGGCGGCCGGAGTTCGGGCGAGCTCGGGTGAGGAGCTACGCTTGGCTGTCGAGCGAGCTAAGCAGCGGGGCGGACTCCTGGGAGCTCCAGGAGCACGCTGGAGCCACTGGACCGAGCGGAGGTGCCCAGGAGCAGGGACCACATCGGCCATGGTGGACGGCGGCGCTCGGGACTCGCGGGGCGGTGGCTAGCGCGTAAATTAGAGCACGAGGGCAAGGGGAAAGACGGAGGAGCTCACGGCGGAGTCGATGAGTAGGTCAGTAGCTCGGGGGAGGCGTCGTGGGCGACGGACGGGCGCCGACGATCTCGGTTGCTCGAGGTAGAAGACGACCGCGGTGATGATGTTTGGGGGCGTCCGGTGCCGCGTGGCTCGGTGGAGAGACGCGGGAGATGGAGGCGGAGCCCGTGGTCTGCTCGGGGAGGCGAGGGAAGCTCGGTGGCCACGGGGACAGCGGGCGGCGGCGACGGTGGTGCTCGGCGCGAGAGGGAGAGAGGACCAGAGGAGGGGAGAGGCACGGGAGAGAGCGAGGGAGTGATCCAGGGAGCTGCGTGGCGTCGCGGGAGGCGTCCAGGGCATCGAGGGGAAGCGGCAAGCAGGAGACGGCGTGGCGCCTCGCGCGCGCGTGCGTTGTCTCCCTCCCCTGCCTACTAGCAGAGGTAGGGGACGACTGGCATCGGCCAGCTGGGCTGGGCCGGCTCTTGGGCCGCACAGGTAATTGGCCCAGGTACTAACTCTCTCTCTGTTTTCCTGTTTATTAATGTTTTCTATTATTCTGTAGACTTTGTGGCTTTTCTAAAAAATACCTAGAGCCTTTCAAAAATCACCAAACTGTACATGCCCATTGTATAGATTATATCCAACATGGAACATTTCAGTTTAGGATTATTTGGGCTTTGAAAATATTTACTAGCATTTAAATGCCCAAATTCAAATAGCATATGATTTAATTCAAAAATCCAGAATGGCCTAGAAATATGTGCACGACTTTTGGCAGAGGTTTTCACCTTTAACAAAAATCATGAACTTTTCTAAAGGACATTTGGGATCATTGAAAATATTTTTATTTTGATCCTAATTGCATTCCATTTGGTGCTAGGGTTTGTCATCCCCATTTCAAAATTAAAATGGAATTTAATCATGATGCAAGATGATGATGCAAAGACAAGCAAGGCTAAGCTAGGGATGTGACAATTCGGACACCGGAAGTGTTCTGGGTGATTTCGGAGAAAACCGGAGTGCCGGAGGGTTACCAGAACCCCCCGGGAGAAGTAATGGGCCTTATGGGCCTTAGTGGAGAGAGAGAGCGGCGACCAGGGTGGGCCGCGCGCCCCCTCCCCCTCTGGTCCGAATTGGACTAGGGGAGGGGGGCGGCGCCCCCCTTTCCTTCTCCCTCTCCCCTTCCTTTCCCCCTCCTAGTAGGAGTAGGAAAGAGGGGAGTCCTACTCCTACTAGGAGGAGGACTCCTCCTCCTGGCGCGCCCTGCTAGGGCCGGCCGGCCTCCCCCCTTGCTCCTTTATATACGGGGGCAGGGGGCACCTCTAGACACAACAATTGATCCTTGAGATCTCTTAGCCGTGTGCGGTGCCCCCCTCCACCATAATCCTCGATAATATTGTAGCGGTGCTTAGGCGAAGCCCTGCGATGGTAGAACATCAAGATCGTCACCACGCCGTCGTGCTGACGGAACTCATCCCCGACACTTTGCTGGATCGGAGTCCGGGGATCGTCATCGAGCTGAACGTGTGCTAGAACTCGGAGGTGCCATAGTTTCGGCGCTTGATCGATCGGGCCGTGAAGACGTATGACTACATCAACCGCGTTGTTATAACGCTTCCGCTTTCGGTCTACAAGGGTACGTGGACAACACTCTCCCCTCTCGTTGCTATGCATCACCATGATCTTGCGTGTGCGTAGGAAAATTTTGAAATTACGACGTTCCCCAACAGTTCAAGCTTACTAAAATCCTGCACCAGCCCCGGAACCGGAACCACAAGATGAGCCTCCACGACAATCTATTTATTCTTGGGATCCAGAGATGACTGTCAGCCAGTGCCAGTCAGAGTCTTCCTCATCACAGTATGATCCAAACTATTATTCATCGCAGTACGACCCCAACTACACTTACGGTTATCCGCCAGGCTATCCCTGGCAATAAACCAACTTAGGCCAAAATCCTAAACTTGGGGGAGTACGCATTTCTCACCGACATTATATTTATGTTCACACACACTCATTGCTAGATGTCGGTGCTCATACTCTTTCACTGTAATATCCATGCTAGTTTATTTTCTTTTTCCTGCTTTCTTCTTGTGTGTTTGATAAACCTTAAGTAAAACCAAAAAAATTAGTAGTAGTTTATTTTTCTGCTGTAGTAGTAGTAAGTAAAAAAGAAAACCCAAAAATATTTCCCGTTCTTCTTTTGCTTGTTGGGAGTTTTCCCGTGTAAATAGTTTTATTTATTTTCTTTTCTTTGGGGGGTCAGTAGGAGAAGACCATAATTAAACTATTGAAGTGGCTCTTATATGCATTATTGTTTATTTAACCAAGAGCCCATATTGCCTTGTCTTCTCATGTTTATTGAATGCTCGCAGATTCCAGCTTAGTCCAATGCACGTGCACTCTTATTATTATTCACATCGTTCAGTCGTGCAAGTGAAAGGCAATTATGATGATATATGATGGACTGACTGAGATGAGAAAGGCTGGTATGAACTCGACCTCTTTTGTTTTTGTAAATATGATGAGTTCATCGTTCTTGATTCAGCTTATTATGAATAAACATGTTTGCAATGACAATTAGAGATCATAGTTGCTTGTGCCATGCTTGATTAGCTATGAGTTATAATGGTTTACCTTGTGTGCCAACATGCTATTGAGATGATTATGATGTGGTATGATGGGGTGGTATCCTCCTTTGAATGATTTAATTGACTTGACTTGGCACATGTTCACGCATGTAGTTGAAACAAATCAACATAGCCTTCACGATATTTATGTTCATGGTGGATTATATCCTACTCATGCTTGCATCCAATGTTTATTAATTTTAATGCATGTACATGGCTGTTGTTGCTCTCTAGTTGGTCGCTTCCCAGTCTTTTGCTAGCCTTCACTTGTACTAAGCGGGAATACTGCTTGTGCATCAAATCCCTTAAACCCCAAAGTTATTCCAGATGAGTCCACTATACCTTCCTATATGCGGTATCTACCTGCCGTTCCAAGTAAATTTGTATGTGCCAAACTCTAAACCTTCAAATAAACATTCTGTTTTGTATGCTCGCATAGCTCATGTATCAACCAAGGCTGCCCTTATCTTCCATGTTAGTCGGGTTATTCTCAAGAGGAGTGGACTCTGCTCCTCACTCACGAGAAAATGGCTGGTCACCGGGATGCCCAGTCCCATGCTTTATGCAAACTAAATCAAATTTAATTGCAAACAAAACTCCCCCTGGGACCTGATGTATGTTGGAGGCACTCGTTGTTTCGAGCAAGCCATGGATTGATGCTTGTTGGTGGAGGGGGAGTATAAACTTTACCATTCTGTTTGGGAACCGCCTATAATGTGTGTGACATGGAAGATATCTCCATATCTTAGTTGCTACATTGACAATGAAAGTATACCGCTCAAAATACAATTTATCTCTATTTCAAAACCGAGCTCTAGCACCTCTAAAATCCCTTCTTCCCTCTGCGAAGGGCCTATCTATTTACTTTTATGTTGAGTCATCACCCTCTTAGTAAAGAGCACTAGCTGGAGAGCACATCTGTCATTTGCATTCATCACTATTAATCTATGTTGGGTGTGACTATGATTGGATCTCCTTTACCATGAATTACAATGTCTAGTCAGTCCAAGATCTTTAAAGGTGCTCTGCATTTATGTTTTGCGGTCTCAGAAAGGGCTAGTGAGATACCATCTTGTTATATCATATTATGATTGTTTTGAGAAAGTGTTGTCATCCGAGATTTATTATGGCTTGCTAGTTGATTATGCAACCTGAGAATTATTGCAAATGTGGTTAGTTACGATCTTTGCTGAAAACTTGAATGCTGGCTTTACATATTTGCAACAACAATAGCAAACAAAGTTTGTAAAAGTTTTTCTTTCTCTTTTAGTTTGTCAACTGAATTGCTTGAGGACAAGCAAGGGTTTAAGCTTGGGGGAGTTGAAACGTCTCCATCGTATCTACTTTTCCAAACACTTTTGCCCTTGTTTTGGACTCTAACTTGTATGATTTGAATGGAACTAACCCGTACTGACGCTGTTTTTAGCAGAATTGCCATGATGTTGTTTTATGTGCAGAAAACAAAAGTTCTCGGAATGACCTAAAACTCCACGGGATGTCTTATAAAAAATAATAAAAAATCCTCGCCAAAGATGAAGACCAGGGGGCCCACACCCTGTCCACGAGAGTGCCCCCCTCCTAGGGCGCGCCCCTACCTCGTGGGCCCCCTGGAGACCTCCCGACGCCAACTCCAACTCTATATATTGGCTTTCGGGGAGAAAAAAATAGGAGAGAAGAAATCATCGCATTTTACGGTACGGAGCCGCCGCCAATCCCTAAAACCTCTCGGGAGGGCTGATCTGGAGTCCGTTCGGGGCTCCAGAGAGGGGGATTCGTCGCCGTCGTCATCATCAACCATCCTCCATCACCAATTTCATGATGCTCACCGTCGTGCGTGAGTAATTCCATCGTAGGCTTGCTGGACGGTGATGGGTTGGATGAGATTTATCATATAATCGAGTTAGTTTTGTTAGGGTTTGATCCCTAGTATCCACTATGTTCTGAGATTGATGTTGCTATGACTTTGCTATGCTTAATGCTTGTCACTAGGGACCGAGTGCCATGATTTCAGATCTGAACCTGTTATGTTTTCATGAATATATGTGAGTTCTTGATCCTATCTTGCAAGTCTATAGTCACCTATTATGTGTTATGATCCGACAACCCCGAAGTGACAATAATCGGATACGTCTCGGTGATGACCATAGTTTGAGGAGTTCATGTATTCACTATGTGCTAATGTTTTGTTCTGGTTCTCTATTAAAAGGAGGCCTTAATATCCCTTAGTTTCCAATAGGACCCCGCTGCCACAGGAGGGTAGGACAAAAGATGTCATGCAAGTTCTTTTCCATAAGCACGTATGACTATATTCGGAATACATGCCTACATTACATTGATGAATTGGAGCTAGTTCTGTTTCACCCTATGTTATGACTGTTACATGATGAACCACATCCGGCATAATTATCCATCACTGATCCGGTGCCTACGAGCTTTCCATATACTGGTTCTCGCTTATTTACTTTCCCGCTGCTACTGTTACAATCACTACAAAATACCAAAAATATTTACTACTGCTCTCACTACTCTTTTGTTACCGTTACCACCACTCTCATATTACTTTGCTACTAAACACTTTGCTGCAGATACTAAGTTTCCAGGTGTGGTTGAATTGACAACTCAGCTGCTAATACTTGAGAATATTCTTTGGCTCCCCTTGTGTCGAATCAATAAATTTGGGTTAAATACTCTACCCTCGAAAACTGTTGCGATCCCCTATACTTATGGGTTATCAATTGTCCTCAAGCGAAAAGCCGATAACAATAAATATGTCCTCATGTTTAGAGGTAGAGGCGTCGATAAAAATAAAATACGGACATGAAGGCATCATGATTATTCTCATAACAGCAACATATATTGATCTTGTCATAGAACCAACAAACTATAATCTCAGTCATTGAAGCAATTGCAATTTATCATAACATCGGAAAGAGTCTATGTCAGAGCTAAAAAGCAAGTCCACATACTCAACTATCATCTAGTCCTTCATAATTGCTAATACTCACGCAATACTTGTGGTTATGAAGTTTTAATCGGACACAGAGAAAGATAGGGGCTTATAGTTTCGCCCCACAACCTTTTACCTCAAGGGTAATGTCAACAATAATAACTCATGCTCCCCTACATCCAATTATATATATATATATATATATATATATATATATATATATATATATATATATATATATATATATCATGTTCTTTCCAACATGCTGGGCTTGCCAAAGGAAAAATGAAAAAGGAAAGGTGAAGATCACCGAGACTCTTGCATGAGGTAGAAGATAATGATAAAAGATAGGCCCTTCACAGAGGGAAGCAGAGGTTGTCATGCGCTTTTATGGTTGGATGCACAAAATCTCAATGCGAAAGAACATCACTTTATATTGCCCCTTGTGATATGAACCTTTATTATGCAGTTCGTCGCTTTTATTACTTCCACATCACAAGATCGTATAAAGCTTATTTCTCCCACACCAATCAATCATACATATTTAGAGCAATTTTTATTGCTTTGCACCGATGACAACTTACTTGAAGGATCTTACTCAATCCATAGGTAGATATGGTGGACTCTCATGGCAAAACTGGTTTAAGGGTATTTGGAAGCACAATTAGTATTTCTACTTGGTGCTGAGAATTTGGCTAGCATGAGGGGGAAAGGCAAGCTCAACATGTTAGAGGATCCATGACATCATACTTTATCTCAGATATAAGAAAACATAACTCATTACGTTGTCTTCCTTGTCCAACATCAACTCTTTAGCATGTCATATTTTAATGAGTGCTCCTAATCATAAAAGATGTCAATGATAATATATCTATATGTGAAACCTCTCTTTCCTTATTACTTCACATTAATTGCAACGATGACCAAAGCTATGTCTGCCAACTCCCAACAACTTTTAATCATCATACTCTTTCTATGTGAAGTCATTACTCTCAATAAGATCAATATGAGCTCTTTGTTTCTTTTTATTCTTTTTCCCTTATTCACCCAAGATCATGGCAAAATAATCAAGCCCTTGACTCAACACTAATCTTTATTATATATAGCTCACGGACTCGATTACATAGAGAGAGATCATAAGGTAAAACTCAAAGCTAGATCATGCCATAAACTTTATTCTACTAGATCAAGATACTACTAATAGGATCAAACTAGGAAAAACGGTAAAGATAGGAGTTGTGATTGTGATACGATACCTAGGAACCTCCCCCAAGCTTGGCAGTTGCCAAGGGGAGTGCCCATACCCATGTGATTATGTCTCCTTTGTCGGTGAAGAAGGTGGTGGTGATGGATAGTTGCACATCGAGCGTAAGAGGTCCTCCAACTTGCGGATAATGCCCTTGAGTGCAACAATATGCTCCTTCAATAGTATATTTTCACTTGTGATACCTATTCTGTATACGAGCTAACTCAATCATCTTGAAAGCTTCGATCTCAGTTGGGGTAAGAATATTATGATCAAGTTGAAAGATGTCTTCTGTTACAGGAGCTTGGTTTTCCGTGGCCTTCTTGATCCCTTCATCCTTGTTGATCTCCATGGGTTCTTCCCTCTTCAGCTCTATATTCATTAGCCAAGCATCTTTGTCACCATTGTTGGAGGAGGGGGACGTCATGATAACCTAGGTCTGTCAGAAAAACAGCTCGAAACAAGAACAAAGGAGATTTGCGTGATATGGGAGTCAAAACCTTCGGGAGAATATATAGTGAATTTTTACCGACCAAAATACGTATCGTGCAAGAAAACGGAGTCCGGAAGGCACACGAGGTGCTCACGAGGTAGGGGGCGTGCCCACCACCCTTGTGGGGCCCTCGTGTCCTTCCCGAACTTCCACTTATTTTTCTATTTTTCTAAATATTTCAAAACGGAGAAATATTGCCTTAAAAATTGTTTTGGAGTCGGTTTACTTACCGTACCACATACCTATTCCTTTTCGGAGTCTGAAACGGCCTGGAAAGTGTCTCTTATGTATTCCTCCGGGGTTACGGTTTCAATAATATTGGTTTCAACATTTATGGGATTACCTGAGGTATAATGTTTAATTCTTTGACCATTTACCACCTTCGGATTTGTGCCTTCAAAGTTGTTAATTTTTATGGCACCGGAACGATAGACTTCCTCGATAACGTAGGGGTCATCCCATTTAGAGAGAAGTTTTCCTGCAAAAAATCTTAAACGAGAGTTGTATAGCAATACATAATCACCAACATTAAACTCACGCTTTTGTATCCTTTTGTCATGCCATCTTTTAACTTTTTCTTTAAACAACTTGGCATTTTCATAAGCTTGAGTTCTCCATTCATGAAGTGAGCTAATATCAAATAACCTCTTCTCACCGGCAAGTTTGAAATCATAGTTGAGCTCTTTAATAGCCCATTATGCCTTATGTTCTAGTTCGATGACATGCTTTTCCATAAACCATTTTATACGGAGACATACCCATAGGATTTTTATATGCAGTTCTATATGCCCATAATGCATCATCAAGTTTCTTAGACCAATTCTTTCTAGACCTATTAACAGTCTTTTGCAAAATTAATTTGAGCTCTCTGTTGCTCAATTCTACTTGACCACTAGACTGCGGATGATAAGGAGATGCAATTCTATGATTAACGTCATACTTAGCAAGCATTTTACGAAAAGCACCATGAATGAAGTGTGAACCACCATCAGTCATTAAATATCTAGGGACTCCAAACCTCAAAAAAATAACTTCCTTAAGCATTTTAATAGAAGTGTTATGATCAGCACTACTAGTTGGAATAGCTTCTACCCACTTAGTAACGTAATCAACAACAACTAAAATATGTGTATATCCATTAGAGGCGGGAAAAGGTCCCATATAATGAAAGCCCCAAACATCAAATGGTTCAATAACAAGTGAATAATTCATAGGCATTTCTTGACGTCTACTAATATTACCAATTCTTTGACATTCATCGCAAGACAAGACAAACTTACGGGCATCCTTGAAGAGAGTAGGCCAATAAAAACCGGATTGCAATACCTTATGTGCAGTTCTATCTCCAACGTGGTGTCTTCCATAAGCTTCGGAGTGGCACTTGCGTAGGATCTGTTCATGTTCTTGCTCAGGTACAGAACGTCTAATAACACCATCCACTCCTTCTTTATAAAGATGTGGGTCATCCCAAAAGTAATGTCTCAAATCATATAAAAACTTTTTCTTTTGTTGGTATGTGAAGCTAGGTGGTATGAATTTAGCAACAATGTAATTAGCATAATCAGCATACCAAGGAGTACTACAAGAAGTACTTATAACATTTAATTGTTCGTCAGGAAAGCTATCATCAATAGGTAGTGGGTCATCAAGAACATTCTCTAACCTAGACAAGTTGTCTGCAACGGGGTTCTAAGCTCCCTTTCTATCAACGATATGCAAATCAAATTCTTGTAGCAAGAGAGCCCATCTAATAAGTCTAGGTTTAGCATCTTCCTTTTCCATAAGATATTTAATATCAGCATGATCAGTGTGAATAGTTACTTTAGAATCAACAATATAGGGTCTGAACTTATCACAAGCAAATACAACTGCTAAAAGTTCTTTTTCAGTAGTAGCATAATTTCTTTGAGCATTTTCTAGAGTCTTACTGGCATAATGGATAACATTTAATTTCTTATCAACTCTTTGCCCAAGAACAACACCTACATCATAATCACTAGAATCACACATAATTTCAAAGGGTAAATTCCAATCAGGTGGCCGAACAACAGGTGTAGAGACTAATGCTTTCTTAATTATTTCAAATGCTTCTACACAATCATCATCAAAGACAAATGGTATATCTTTTTGTAATAAATTAGTCAGAGGCCGAGAAATTTTTGAGAAGTCCTTAATGAACCTCCTATAAAATCCAGCGTGACCAAGGAAACTTCTTATACCTTTGATGTCCTTGGGACATGGCATTTTTTCAATAGCATCAACCTTAGCTTTATCAACTTCAATACCTCTTTCAAAGACTTTATACCCCAAGACAATACCTTCATTAACCATAAAGTGGCACTTTTCCCAATTCAAGACAAGATTAGTTTCTTCACATCTCTGCAAAACTCGATCAAGATTGCTCAAGCAATCATCAAAAGAGGAACCATAGACTGAAGTCTTCCATGAAAACCGCACAAATCTTTTCACAAAAGTCAGAGAATATAGCCATCATGCATCTTTGAAAGGTAGCAGGTGACTTACATAAAACAAAAGGCATACGTCTATAAGCAAAAGTACCAAAAGGGCATGTAAAAGTAGTCTTTGATTGATCTTTAGCCGGCACAGGTATTTGAGAGAAACCGGAATAACCATCTAGAAAGCAGTAATGTGTATGTTTGCATAGTCTTTCTAGAATTTGATCAATAAAAGGTAAGGGGTAATGATCTTTCTTAGTAGCCTTATTCAATTTGCGAAAATCAATTACCATCCTATAACCTGTGATAATTCTTTGTGGAATCAATTCATCTTTATCGTTAGGAACAACAGTAATACCTCCCTTCTTAGGGACATAATGGACATGACTTATTCACTGACTATCAGCAACAGGATAAATTATACCTGCCTCTAGAAGCTTGAGTATTTCTTTTCTTACCACTTCTTTCATTTTAGGATTCAGACGTCGTTGAGGATCACGAACTGGTTTGGCATCTGCTTCCAAATTTATTTTATGTTGACATAGAGTGGGACTAATGCCCTTAAGATCATCAAGAGTATATCCAATAGCAGCACGGTGCTTCTTCAGAGTTTTCAATAATCTTTCTTCTTCATGCTGTGAAAGGTTAGCACTAATAATAACATGATATATCTTCTTTTCATCAAGATAAGCATATTTAAGATTATTAGGCAACGGTTTAAGCTCAAACACGGGATCACCCTTGGGTGGAGGAGGATCCCCTAAGATTTCAACAGGAAAATTGTGTTTCAGAATAGGTTCCTGTTTAAAGAATACTTCATCTATTTCCCTTCTTTCATTCATGAACATATCATTTTCATGGTCTAGCAAATAGTGTTCTAAAGGATCACTAGGAGGTACGACAATGAAAGCAAGACCAATAATTTCATCCTTACTAGGCAATTCTTCCTCACGATGTTGTTTACTAAATTTAGAGAAATTAAACTCATGAACGATGTCATCCAAGCCAATAGTAACAACATCCTTTTCGCAGTCTATTATAGCATTAACAGTGTTCAAGAAGGGTCTACCAAATATAATGGGACAAAATCTATCTTGTGGGGAACCAAGAACAAGAAAATCAGCATGATATTTAGTTTTGCCACACAAGACTTCAACATCTCTAACAATCCCAATTGGTGAAATAGTATCTCTATTGGCAAGCTTAATTGTGACATCAATATCTTCTATCTCAGCAGGTGCAATTTCATGCTTAATTTCTTCATATAAAGTAATAGGTATAACACCAGCACTAGCACCCATATCACATAAGCCATGATAACAATGATCTCCTATTTTAACAGAAATAACAGGCACGCCTACCACAGGTCTATGTTTATCTTTAGCACAAGGTTTAGCAATTCTAGTAGTTTCACCGCATAACTGAATAACATGCCCATCAATATTATCACACAAGAGGTCTTTAACAATAGCAATATTAGGTTGTACTTTAACTTGCTCAGGAGGTGTATAAGTTCTAATATTGCTTTTACGAACAACAGTTGAAGCTTTAGCATGATCCTTTATTCTAACAGGGAAAGGTGGTTTCTCAACATAAGAAGTAGGAACAATAGGATCATTATAAGTGACAGTCTTTTCTTCAACTTTAATAGGTGCAGCTACTTTTACTTCTATGGGAGGATGATATTTAAACCACTTCTCCTTGGGGAGATCAACATAAGTAGCAAAAGATTCACAGAAAGAAGCTACTATCTCAGAGTCAAGTCCATATTTAGTGCTAAACTTACGGAAAATATCGGTGTCCATAAAAGATTTAACACAATCAAACTTAGGTGTCATACCTGACTCCTTACCTTCGTCGAGGTCCCAATCTTCAGAGTTGCGTTTAATTCTATCCAATAAGTCCCATTTAAATTCAATAGTCTTCATCATAAAAGAGCCAGCACAAGAAGTATCGAGCATGGTGCGATTATTTTCAGAAAGCCGAGCATAATTTTTTGAATAATTGTCACTCTTGGGAGCTCATGATTGGGGCATGAATATAACATTGATTTAAGCCTCCCCCAAGCTTGAGCGATGCTTTCACCTTCGCGAGGCCAGAAATTATATATATAATTGCGATCACGATGAACAAGATGCATCACTACTGGAATCAGGCACTTTGCCATCTGCCATGGCAGATGGCAATGGCACGGACGGCTGTTGGCAAAGAGCCGGCTGAATAAACTCTGGTAAAGGCTTCTTTGCCATCTGCTGGCAGATGGCAAAGGGACTGTTGCCTTTTCCATCAGCTGGCCGATGGCAAAGCCTAAGGAACGGGGTTAGCCCCGTTAGGAGGCTAACGGCGTGCTTTGCCATCTGCCAGCAGATGGCAAAGGCTGCAGGCTCTTTGCCATCTGCCAGATGATGGCAATGGCTGCAGGCTCTTTGCCATCTGCCAGCTGATGGCAATGGGTGCAGGCTCTTTGCCATCCGCCAGCTGATGGCAAAGGATGCAGGCTCTTTGCCATCTGCTGGCTGATGGCAAAGGATGCAGGCTCTTTGCCATCTGCTGGCGAATGGCAAAGAGAACAAATAGGCCAGATGAGCAGGTTGCTGCCATGTGGCTTCTTTGCCATCAGCCAGCGGATGGCAAAGCTCTTTGCCATCGGCCAGCAGATGGCAAAGTGCCTATATTGCCTCATTTAATTTTATTTTTTCTTATATCAATTCATTTTCACATAAAATGAAACATATATATATATATATATATATATATATATATATGACCAATATAGCATATTCAACACATATTACCAAGTAAATGAACGCAAATATATCCAACACATGTTATCAATAGTAGCAAGTTTCATCCATACATATACATAATTTCATTAATATTACACAGTTTCATCATAGGTAGCAAGTTTCACAAAGTCAAAACAAAAACTAAAGACAAGCACTCCATCAACCCAAGCTTCCGTGATCTGAAGCAAATCTACAAAATGGGAAAGAAGAAAGTTAGAAGAACAAGACTAGAAGAAGAAGATTATTATGATGCAACTAAAATGTGAAGATTATTATGATGCAACTTATATCTGTAAAATAGGTCATTTTGGAGCTAAGTATGGTTATTATGTCATTTTTGAGCTAGCTAAGCATACTAAGTCATTTTGGTGTAAAAATGCTAATGTCGGCGTTCTGGGAACGGGGGTCCCCAGACTTGCCTGCCTGCGGCCTGCGGCGTGGCTCAAAGGGGCCCAGCACGGCCCATCTTTATCAACACAAACCCAAGACCCTCGCGAGGGGCCAAGCCTCGCGGGGCGGATGACACGGAGCTTCCTCAGGTGCAGCCTCATCAGGCTGGCTCACGAGGAGACGGAGAGATCAAGGCGGGGTACCTCACGAGATGCCCATGACGCAAGCCATGACGACCAAGGGCGCCAGGCGGGCGCCAGCCCGCACAATGTCCTCCCTTTCCTCTTTGGTGCAAAGGGAGCAAGCGCAGGCGGGAGGATCAAGCAAAGGCACCCATTTCGGTGCAACGAGACCAAGACCAGCTCCGCGACAAGGAGGAAGTCACTATGGAGCCCAAGCCAGCGTCATCACCAGAGCCTTTGGCAGGCGAGGACCAACTTTAGGCAGGATAAGTGTACCAGATGTTCCCCTTCAAAATGGCCAATTGTTGGCGCCCTTCCCGCTCAACATTTGGGAGGAGGCCTAGGGCCTTTGCCTATAAATAGGACTAGCCACCTCCAGGGGGATCGGGACATCTAGCAACCCGGCAATCAGTTAGATAGGCAGCAGACAGAGAGAGAAGGGCGATTGAACTCCTCCTAGCAGTTCATCCCCCAGGCCAAGAACAGACCCTCGCGAGGCTGTTCTTCCTTGTATTGTTCATCATCATCAGCCCAAGAGGCAATCCACCACACCACACTGGAGTAGGGTATTACACCACATCGGTGGCCCGAACCAGTATAAACTCTGTGTCTCTTGTGTTGTTCTTTTGGTTGCTTAGATCTTTGCGAGGCAGACGAGTACGGGTAGGTAGAAAGCGTAATCTCCGCGCGCACCCCAGAGTTCGAACCTTAAGGGTCTGCCGGAACCCGAGATCCAACATTTGGCGCGCCAGGTAGGGGTGCGCCGGAATCCGCCTTCCACCGCTCCATTCTCCTCCGACCATCGCGTCCATGTCTGACGCTCGTCGGGCTCACGCTGGGCTCCGGGCCTCCCTCGCTCCCTGCATCGCCCGGACGACTCCCGCCGGCGGGCCTCCTCGCCGTTCCCTGGCACCTGCCGTCAACACCGCCTCCAGCCTGGTGGGGAACGGGCAGCAGGTGTCGTCTCAGCATCCGTCCGCGCGGCAATACGGCCGCACCGCTACACCAACACCCCCGGTCGTCGCGGCCCTCCTGGGCGTCTCGCAGGCGCCGCCTACAAGTCACCGTGAGAAGCCGTTCGTCCGCCGGGTCAGCGCCGCTTCCGCGCGGCAGGGGGCTCTCCCGGACCGGGCGGCGCCCAAGGCCGGCCTGACCTTTAGCTCGGAGGACCACCCCTCCAACTCGGCCTGCTCGGGCGCGCTCCCCATGCTGTGCACCCCCACCATCTGCCAGGTGGCCGTCACCAGAACTCTCATCGATGGCGGTGCGGGCCTCAGTGTGCTCTCGGTCGAGGCCTTCAACCTCCTCCGCATACCCCTGGAACGACTGCAACCCAGTCGGCCCTTCTCGGGCGTTGGGGGCGGATCATCCAGCTCCTTTGGACAGATCCGGCTCCCAGTAACCTTTGGCACCTACGACAACTTCCGCACGGAGATGGTCGACTTCGACATCGCCCCCATCGGCCTCCCCTACAACGCCATCCTCGGCTACCCAGCGCTAGCCCAGTTCATGGCCGCGACACACCCGGCGTACAACCTCATGAAGATGCCCGGGAGCAGCGGTGTCCTCACCGTGCACGGGGACACCGGCGACGCGCTGCGAGTGCTCAAGCTCGCCTTCAAGACGGCGGCATTAGCGCAGCCCGCTGACTCGGAGGCCCCCGAGCCCAAGGGGGCTGCACCCGCCAAGAAGAAGCAGTTGTTCACCCAAGACAAGGCAGAAACCAAGCAGATACCCGTCGATGAGGACGGATCCACCAGTGCCACTTTTACCATAGGCGCCAACCTCGAGCCCGAGCAGGAGGAAGCCTTGGTCAGGTTCCTTCGCGCAAACAAGAAGGTATTCGCTTGGGAGCCTGACCAGTTGGCGGGGATCCCTAGGAGTGTAATTGAGCACCACCTCAACGTGTGCCCCAACGTGCGCCCCATGAAGCAGAAGGCGAGGCGGCAATCCACAGAGAAGCAGGCCTTCATCGTCCAAGAGACCCGGAAACTAGAAGCCGCTGGGGTCATTCGCGAGGTCTGATACCCGGATTGGTTGGCCAACCCTGTCGTTGTGCCAAAGAAGGGAGGTAAGGAGTGCATGTGTGTCGACTTCACCAACCTCAACAAGGCATGTCCGCAAGATCCATTCCCGCCCCCCCCGCATCGATTAGATCATCGATTCCACCGCGGAATGCGACCTGCTATGCTTCCGGGATGCCTTCTCTGGGTATCACCAGATCAAGATGGCGGTATAAGACGTCGAGAAGACAGCCTTCCTGACCCCGTGTGGGGTGTACTGCTACACATGCATGCCATTCGGGCTGCGAAACGCAGGGGCGACCTTTCAGCGGCTGATGCACATCACCTTGGGCCGGCAGCTCGGGAAGAATGTTGAGGCTTACGTCGATGATATTGTGGTGAAGTCTCGGGAGGCCAAGACCCTGATACAAGACTTGGAGGAAACCTTCGCGAGCCTCGACGGGGTGAACCTGCGGCTCAACCCAGAGAAGTGTGTATTCGGGGTCCCCTCAGGCAAGCTCTTGGGTTTCCTCATGTCCCACCGGGGCATCGAGGCCAACCCGGAGAAGGTCAAGGCGGTCGAGGACATGAGCTCGCCAAAGACCCTCAGAGAAATGCAGAAGCTCACTGGACGCGTGACCGCGCTAGGGCGCTTCATCTCCAGGCTGGGGGAGCGAGCGCTGCCTTTCTTCCAGTTAATGAAGAAAAAAGGGCCCTTTGAATGGACTGAAGAGGCCGACAAGGCGTTCCAAGATCTCAAGAGATACCTGATCAGTCCTCCAGTCATGGTGGCCCCGCGCCCACAGGAGCCCCTGGTACTCTACCTCGCCGCCACTCCTTACTTCGCTAGTGCAGCCCTAGTGGCGGTTAGGGAGGAGCGTCGGATCAAAACCGCAGCTGCAGCCCGGGACAAAGAAGGCCCACGGAAACCGCCGCGGCAGTTGGGGAGAATCAGCCGCCGCAGAGGATCGCACCGGAGGTGGAAGGAGCTCCCCACCCAGATGGTCAGCCTCCGGAGGCCTTGTCGCCTCCGGAGGCGCAATCATCTCCGGAGGGCGCCGCGAGCATTGACACACCTAGCCTCGTTGAGCACCTCGTGTACTTCGTCAGCACGGTATTGCGGGACGCGAGGGCACGGTACCCCATGCCTCAGAAGCTCCTCCTCGCACTACTGGTGGCCTCATGCAAGTTGCAGCACTACTTTCAGGGTCACCCCATCAAGGTCGTCTCGTCATACCCCTTGGAGAGGGTGCTCAGGAGCCCTAACTCGGCCGGAAGGGTCGCCGAGTGGAATATAGAAATGCAAGCGTTCCAGCTCAAAGTCAGCACGACCAGAGTCATCAAGGGAGCAGCATTAGCGGATTTTGTGGCAGAATGGACGGAGGCACCAGGCCTCAAGGCCGACGAGGATCGGTCCCTCTCCCCGGGGAGCAAAGCGCCGGAAGGCTGGGTCATGTACTTCGACGGGGCGTTTTCCAGGCATGGTGCTGGGGCTGGGGCGGTGCTTATATCACCCACTCAGGACAAGCTTTACTACGCAGTACAACTCTGTTTCCAGCAAGGCGAAAAGGTCTCCAACAACATAGCGGAGTATGAAGGTCTAATAGCAGGCTTGAAGGCCGCAGTTGACCTGGGGGTGAAACGCCTCACCATGAAGGGCGATTCACAGCTCCTTGTCAATTTCTCCAATAAGGTGTATGAGCCAAAGGATGAGCACATGGAGGCCTACCTTGCAGAGGTCCGCAAGATGGAGAAGCAGTTCTGGGGGCTGGAGTTGAAGCATGTACCCCGTGGCACCAATCAGGAGGTCGACAACATCGCCAGGCGGGCGTCCAGGCGGTTACCTGAGGAGCCTGGCGTCTTCGAGGAGCGGCTCTTCAAGCCCTTAGCCTTGCCGGCATTATCAAACACGGCTCAGCCTCGAGAAGAGCTCCCCCAGCCGCCTGCCTCAGGAGCCCCGGTCTGTGGCCCGGCCCCAGGAGCGCGCCTGCTCCTGACAATGGAACCTCAGGAGGGGTGCTGGATCACGGAGCTCTGGAGTTATTTAATACAGGGGATCCTGCCGGAGAAGGAGGAAGCGGAGCGTGTGACACGGCAGGCCACAACATACTGCATCAAGGATGGAGAGCTCTACCGGAAGCGACCCAACGACGTATCCCTGCGCTGCATCTCCAGGGAGTAGGGAAAGGAACTGCTGGAGGACATACACGGCGGAGACTGTGGACATCATTCATCATCACGGACCCTCGTCGGCAAGGCGTTTTGCAGTGGGTTTTATTGGCCCACCGCACTCAATGACGCTGTCGAACTGGTGAAGGCTTGTGAGGCCTGCCAGTTCCACGCCAAGCAGATCCATCAGCCGGTGGGAGGCCTGCAGACTATACCCCTTTCATGGCCATTCGCGGTCTGGGGGCTGGACATCCTGGGCCCGTTTCCTCGGGCGCCAGGGGGCTACCACTACCTCTACATCGCCGTAGACAAGTTCACCAAGTGGGCTAAAGTAGAGGCCGTCCGCACCATCCCCGCGGGTTCCGCGGTCAAGTTCATCAGGGGCATCGTGAGCCGGTTCGGGGTGCCAAACCGCATCATCACAGACAATGGTTCGCAGTTCACCAGCAACCTCTTTAAAACATACTGTGCTAATCTTGGGACGCAGATATGCTACGCTTCGGTGGCACACCCCCGAAGCAACGGCCAGGCGGAGCGAGCCAACGCAGAGGTCTTCAGGGGCCTCAAAACTAGGACGTTCAAGAAGAAGCTGGAGGCCTGCAGAAGAGGTTGGTACGACAAGCTTCCGTCCGTGTTGTGGTCCATCCGCACAACCGCGACCAAGCCGACGGGGGAAACCCTGTTCTTCCTCGTCTACGGAGCCGAGGCGGTCCTCCCTCATGAGGTCAGACGTTGCTCCGCGCGGGTCCTGGCGTTCGACGAGGCGCAGCAGGACGCCATGCGGGGGATGGACCTCGTACTGGGGGAGGAACGCCGCCGAGAAGCCATGCGCGGGTCCTGGTGAATGCCGCCGAGAAGCCGCACTACGGGCGACAGGGTACCAACAAGCACTGCGACGATATCACTGCCGCCACATCTGCCCCAGAACTCTCGAGGTAGGAGACCTCGTGCTCAGGCGGGTCCTCTCCAGGGAGGGACTGCACAAGCTCTCTCCCATGTGGGAGGGCCCGTTCAAGGTTGTTCATGTTTCCAGGCCTGGCTCCGCGCGCTTGGAGACTCAGGAGGGGGTGCCGATCCAGAACGCGTGGAACATCCAGCACCTCCGGAGGTTCTACCCCTAAGGGCCCAGAGCCTGTGAAGAAGGCGAACGCCTGTGAAGATTATCCTTTTTGGAAAAGGCCCGGAGCCTGTGAAGAAGGCGACTGCCTGTGAAGCTATCGCGTTTTGGAAAAGGCCTGGAGCCTGTGAAGCTATCGCGTTTTGGAAAAGGCCCAGAGCTTGTGAAGAGGGCAAATGCCCGTGAAGCTCGTTCCCCCTAAAAAAAGGCCCGGAGCCTGTGAAGAAGGCCAATGCCTGTGAAGCTCGCCGCCCGTGACACTCTCACGTAATAATGAGTGGGGCTGTACACGCCCCGGAGTCTCAGGAGCGCCGGCCTCAGGCCCTGGGGCTCCCTCCCACGCCCAGTGGCAGCACTTAGATCCGCGCTAGTGAGAAGACGTCGAAGACTAGATAAGGTGCCGGACGCGGCTTTTTCATTTGCTTTCCGCAGTTGGCTTGTTCGTTCTCATTCAAAGTTTTATTGGAGTTATTGCCGTCTTTGACTTGTGGTTCTTCGACTCTTTCGCTCTCCTGCCTCGATTTCTTTTATGCAAGGCCTCGCGAGGGGAAAGGGCACCCGAGCGCCCTCGCGAGTATTTCTGTCCTAGCCATTCAAAGGTTTCGCGACCTGGGTCCGTTACAGGAGCACCCCTCCGGTCCGTGCCCCACGGGCACCGCGACATGAACACAGGGCCTGGGTCAGTCGCCCCCCCCTCACAGCTGGGGTTTGAAACTATCTACACATAGGCACGATAGCAAAAGCAAAGCGATAATTAACAGCGATAACCCAAACACGCCCCCGCGGGGCCCCACGCTATTGTCTTTTTGCGCAGGACAAAGGAAAATAAAGAACAAATCGGGCGCAGCTCGCCTCACACTGGCCTGCAGGGAAGACTCGAGCCGCCCCCAGGACTCAGGCGGACTCCCTCTCGCGCTTCACCGAAGCGCGGCGGCGGGCAGACGCACCACCACCTCCCAGGCAGGTATGGCGGCGTGGAGGCTGGCTGCGGCCACCGCTGGAAGAGTCGCCGCCCGAGCAAGAGCTGGCGAAGCTTGGGGAACCCTGAGCACCGCCGATCACGCGAGCGCTGCCCTCTCCATCGTCGCCGGGGTTGGGTTCCTGGTCGTGGTCGTCGTCCTTAGGGCAGCACCCTGCGCGGCGACCATCTTCCCCAAACACCCTCACGAAGAGGGTGGCTTCGCCGTCAGACTTGAAGTGCAGGGTGCACCGACGGCCCAGGCCCCGCGCGCGGGCAAACGTCTGCCAACCGCGGGCCAAGGCCAGGCTCCCAGCTGCGGAGACCTCCAGTGAAGCCCATGAGGCGCGGCTGCAGCAGCCATCTGCTTGGAGCTAGAGGCCGCCCGGGGCACCGGCCGGGAGCTCGCCGAGGAGGAAGCGAGGAAGATGAATCCGGGTGCTAGTCGGCTCCGCCGACCACACAATGAACTCCGGCAGCACCTCCGCTGCACGGGAACGCGGCCTAGGGGGGCGCACGACCGAAGCGTGCCCTCCGGTCGCCGTTGCCCGTCCGTCACCAAGCTGGAAATCGCCCCCACGGCCGTGAAGGGCTGTCGCGGTGGCCACGGGATGTTTGCGAGGGCGCCCCCGGCCGCGCTTGGGCGGAGGAGAGGCAGGCTCAACCTGGCGAGCCTTCTCCTTCTCCGCGGCTGAGAACCTCCTCAATGGCACCATGAAGAAGAAGGAGAAGCAAGGGGGATGGACTGGAAGGGTGCACGCCGTTCCGTACTTATAGTCGGCGAAGGCCAACCGTCGTCCTCCACGATCTCAGGTAATCATGACCCGTTTGGCATGCAGGGACTTGTCCAATCCGTGCAGATGTCGAGGCGTCATGGGGAAGCGGAGACGCCCACGTCCAATCGACCGCCACGCGGCGCCCAAGGCCGCAGGCTGTTAGGGCCCGCGGCGCTTCGCCCTTGCCCTTTCGCCTCTCAGCACGGCCAAGTCCGGGCGCGCCTTGGGACCGGGGGCTACTGTCGGTGTTCTGGGAACGGGGGTCCCCAGACTTGCCTGCCTGCGGCATGCGGCGTGGCTCGAAGGGGGCCCAGCACGGCCCATCTTCATCAACACAAACCCAAGACCCTCGCGAGGGGCCAAACCTCGCGGGGCGGATGACACGGAGCTTCCTTAGGTGCAGCCTCATTAGGCTGGCTCACGAGGAGGCGGAGAGATCAAGGCGGGGTACCTCACGAGGTGCCCATGACGCAAGCCATGACGACCAAGGGCGCCAGGCGGGCACCAGCCCGCACAGTGTCCTCCCTTTCCTCTTTGGTGCAAAGCGAGCAAGCGCAGGCGGGAGGATCAAGCAAAGGCACCCATTTCGGTGCAACGAGACCAAGACCAGCTCCGCGACAAGGAGGAAGTCACTGTGGAGCCCAAGCCAGCGTCATCACCAGAGCCTTTGGCAGGCGAGCACCAACTTTTGGCAGGATAAGTGTACCAGATGTTCCCCTTCAAAATGGCCAATTGTTGGCGCCCTTCCCGCTCAACATTTGGGAGGAGGCCTAGGGCCTTTGCCTATAAATAGGACTAGCCACCTCCAGGGGGATCGGGACATCTAGCAACCCAGCAATCAGTTAGATAGGCAGCAGACAGAGAGAGAAGGGCGATTGAACTCCTCCTAGCAGTTCATCCCCCAAGCCAAGAACAGACCCTCGCAAGGATGTTCTTCCTTGTATTGTTCATCATCATCAGCCCAAGAGGCAATCCACCACACCACACTGGAGTAGGGTATTACACCACATCGGTGGCCCGAACCAGTATAAACTCTGTGTCTCTTGTGTTGTTCTTTTGGTTGCTTAGATCTTTGCGAGGCGGACGAGTACGTGTAGGTAGGAAGCGTAATCTCCGCGCACACCCCAGAGTTCAAACCTTAAGGGTCTGCCGGAACCCGAGATCCGACAGCTAAGTAAGGTCATTTTGGAACTAATAAGTTTATTTTGTCACTTTGGAGCTAGCTAAGCATATGAAGTCATTTCAGAACTAAAATATGTCATTTCTTAAGCATATTATGTCATTCTAGAGCTAGCTAAGCATATTAAGTCATTTGGAGGAAAAAAATGCTAAGTATAGGTCATTTTAGAGCTATCCTAGGTTAAATAGGTCAATTTTGAGCTAGCTAAGCATATTAAGTCATTTTGGAGGAAAAAAATGCTAAGTATAGGTCATTTTAGAGCTATCCTAGGTTAAATAGGTCATTTTGGAGCTAATTAAGCAAAGCACTAGGCAAAACTTACCGTCAACCCGTAGGTGAAGGATCAGGTTCTTGCTCGCGGTAGTGGGAGACGGAGGAGGATCGGGGTTCTTGCTCGCGCCAATGGCAGACGTCGATGCTTGTCGGGAGTTATGCTGCACCAAATTAAAGATCATTTGCAATGTCTCGTTAGCATGATGCAACTCAAATTTGAAGACTAATAAGTAATGTCCATTCAAATGAAACTTACCGTGTCCGCCGAAGCAATGACTGGCATCGGCGGAGGGGTCTGACCGTTCTTCTCGCACATGGACTGCACATTTGGTTTTGATGAGTTAGTCATATTAGTTACTAATGAAAGGAACATTGCGTGCATGATTTAGCTAATATGCAAAAGAAACTTACCGCGAAGAGCTTGTATATGGCCCGGTTAGCCAAGTCGTTCCGGTTCCTATCCTCCTCCAAAAGCCTAGTCGTCCTCTCCTCAGTCTCCCTCTCCCTCTCTGCCACCTTCCTCCTTTCCTCCGCTAGAAGCTCCTGGGTCTTTGCTCTCTCTTCCTCAATAGCAGCCTGCAACACCACTCCTCTTTAGCATTGTAATCATCGACGGCCGCACACATAATGTAATGGAGGAAAGGTATCTGATTCTGTATAACTAACCTTGATTTTGAGATCCATTGGCCGTGGACGAGGCCTTATCTCAGGATCGGAGCTCGTCTGGCGCCTCTTGATCTGCGGAAGAGTGCTAGTACAACGTATCAGTCCATCCCCAATGTCTAACAAGCCATGGTTCCTCCCGCCACCAGATATCATCACTAGCTCTGGATCAATAGGCTGGCTTGGGTTAAAGTCCGGCCCTTTCCTCGCCTTCCCCTCGTCTCTGTACCTCACGAGCTTGTTGTGGGAGGCGCGTTTGGTGAAGTTCTTTGGATCATCGAGATCAGACTCAGAGAATGCCTTGGCCTTCTTATATGGGGCACTATGGGCCATGGCATAGAGGTCGAACAGCTCTGGCACATCCGTCTTGTTGTGCTGCGCCTAAAAGAGAGGAACAAAGTATTACTTAAGGGCTCAAACTAGCATGAAGACTGAATTTGCATGAATCATGAAGCAAACCACATACCCAGTTATCCCCGTACTGATATAGGTTGACGCTGCCTTGATGGTGTGGCACACTGCTCATTTTGCCACGCTGATCCTTTGCATTGTTGTGGGTGAATAGCCATTGGGGAGAGCACCACTCATCCACCAACGCCTCCCAATAATCCAGCCTATCCGCACACCATCTCGGGGGCACCTAAGTTAAGTAAGAGAAATTTGAGTGCTACGCCTACGAATCAAATCAAGGAAACTAAATACAAGGCCTTAAGAATAGGTAATTACCTTCATGTACTTCTCCTTACTCAGATACTTTGTGCGACACTTCAACTTGGACATCCTAATACCAATCGAGGCGAAGTAGTCTCAAGTAGCCTGCGTCCGAGCCCCGTTCCGCCAGTTTTGAAGTAGCCGTCTGCACTCGGCTTCGATAACCCGAGCCGCGGCCTCCTCCTCACTACAAGAAATATGTCAACTTGTGACCTTCTGTCAGTGACCCCGAAAGAATTGGTCATAGATCTATGACCATTTCAGACCAATTGGTCAAAAGCTGTTCGGGGGGCTCCAAACCCTAAACCATTGCGACCATTTTGGTCAGAAAGGTCGTAATTTCCTTACATGAAATGGTCATAAAGCAAACAACGCTAGTCCGCTGTCTTATTTCTAGTTGTTAACGACCAATATAGATGGTCATAGCCTTGTAAATTGTGGTGGGTTGCTATGACTAGGCGCCACCTCATCAGTTTTGTCTATGTGTCATGTCCATGTGGCAGTTTTTGCCCTAGGTTGTGAAGCAACCTATATTTCTGTCATTCCCAAAATTCCCAAAAAAATCTCATAAATTCTTTGGGTCATATCTTCGTCAAATATGTAAAAACCTTCCTTGCCTAGTTCAAAAATAATTAAAAAATGTTGATTTTCCTATTCTGTTCAGAGTAACAGTTTGTGAAGGAAGTACCACTTTGGCATGTCAAAATAGTATCTATTTTCTACAGTGCTTTCCTATGCCCAAATAACCATCCTCCACCAAATGCCAGCTCAATCCATTCATTATTTTGAGCCAAGCTTCAACATTCGTATTTATGTCCAGTGTGGTGGTTTGCAAAGCAAGTACCACCTAGGCTCCTCCTTTTGAGCTGAAAATTTGTGAAGACGGTCTTCTTAGTAACTGATCATCCTCAGCCAAAACTCACGCCCATTAGCCATGTACATTTCCCGTACCGCTAATCAAACACTAGGCTGCTAATTCATGTTTGAGCATCGATCGGTCTCCTCGTGAGAATCTTATGTTGTAATTTTCTTCCTAGAACCTACATGGGGAGTGCCCAATCCACTAGACATGCCTAGGCCACCCAGAACACATGGCAACGCCACGGTCACGCGGTGACCACCCGACAGGCATACGAGTTTACGCGCTCTAGAGTTGGGGCCCTCGGCCACCGCCCAAACCTCGATGTATCGCCACCAAACCATGTATTTATGATTAAATAGGTACTTATGTAACTAGAAATGATTTTTGGAAAAAATAAATAGCAAACTATGAGGCAGCTGCAGTTCAAATTTGACCCGCTTCCAACTGAATCGGCGGAAATTTGTCTTTTTCACGAGAGGTGGATCAAAACTTTTTGCACCCAAAAATTTTGTCAATTGTGCATTAAATATGTCCTAGTATTTTATAAAATTGATTTGGTCCAATTTTGCAGCAATTATTTGGGAGGTCCTTCACAAAAAAACCTCCTTTTGGGCACTCGGAAAATGAAAAATGGTTTTTTCGTCCAAAGAAAATGAAAACTTCCTTAGGCAACATTGTTTGCCATTCCAATATGCACCCTTGTGCACAATATGAGATCATTTGAACAAACTATGCCACGAATGTGGCCATAAGATTGATCATTTGGCTTGAAAGCCATTGATCTCCATACGTGATAGCTCGTTTATGAGAACACTTATTTAAAATAATTGCCGTATTACAAGTTTGTTATTTTTCCTGGGAACTTGGCCACATATAATGACACAATGCGAAGGTTTCCCAATTTTTTGTTTTTTTTTGAATTTTTATGCCCGTTTCAAAATGCGGTCAAAACGGCGGGAATGACCGTTCCTAGCTAGTGGTTGAATCTTGGAATTTTTTTGGTGTTTCTCTGATTAAATAGATACTTATGTACCTATAAATGATTTTTGGAAAAAATAAATAGCAAACTATGAGGCAGCTGCAGTTCAAATTTGACCCGCTTCCACCTGAATCGGCGGAAATTTGTCTTCTTCACGAGAGGTGGATCAAAACTTTTTGCACCCAACCATTTGGTCAATTGTGTATTAAATATGTCCTAGTATTTTATAAAAATGACTTGGTCCAATTTTGCAACAATTATTTGGGAGGTCCTTCACAAAAAAACCTCCTTTTGGGCACTCGAAAAATGGAAAATGGTTTTTCGTCCAAAGAAAATGAAAACTTCCTTAGGCAACATTGTTTGCCATTCCAATATGCACCCTTGTGCACAATATGAGATCATTTGAACAAACTATGCCACGAATGTGGCCATAAGATTGATCATTTGGCTTGAAAGCCATTGATCTCCATACGTGATAGCTCGTTTATGAGAACACTTTTTTAAAATAATTGCCGTATTACAAGTTTGTTATTTTTCCTGGGAACTTGGCCACATATAATGACACAATGCGAAGGTTTCCCAATTTTTTGTTTTTTTTTGAATTTTTATGCCCGTTTCAAAATGCGGTCAAAACGGTGGGAATGACCGTTCCTAGCTAGTGGTTGAATCTTGGAATTTTTTTGGTGTTTCTCTGATTAAATAGATACTTATGTACCTATAAATGATTCTTGGAAAAAATAAATAGCAAACTATGAGGCAGCTGCAGTTCAAATTTGACCCGCTTCCACCTGAATCGGCGGAAATTTGTCTTCTTCACGAGAGGTGGATCAAAACTTTTTGCACCCAACCATTTGGTTAATTGTGCATTAAATATGTCCTAGTATTTTATAAAAATGACTTGGTCCAATTTTGCAACAATTATTTGGGAGGTCCTTCACAAAAAAACCTCCTTTTGGGCACTCGAAAAATGGAAAATGGTTTTTCGTCCAAAGAAAATGAAAACTTCCTTAGGCAACATTGTTTGCCATTCCAATATGCACCCTTGTGCACAATATGAGATCATTTGAACAAACTATGCCACGAATGTGGCCATAAGATTGATCATTTGGCTTGAAAGCCATTGATCTCCATACATGATAGCTCGTTTATGAGAACACTTTTTTAAAATAATTGCCGTATTACAAGTTTGTTATTTTTCCTGGGAACTTGGCCACATATAATGACACAATGCGAAGGTTTCCCAATTTTTTGTTTTTTTTTTGAATTTTTATGCCCGTTTCAAAATGCGGTCAAAACGGCGGGAATGACCGTTCCTAGCTAGTGGTTGAATCTTGGAATTTTTTTGGTGTTTCTCTGATTAAATAGATACTTATGTACCTATAAATGATTTTTGGAAAAAATAAATAGCAAACTATGAGGCAGCTGCAGTTCAAATTTGACCCGCTTCCACCTGAATCGGCGGAAATTTGTCTTCTTCACGAGAGGTGGATCAAAACTTTTTGCACCCAACCATTTGGTCAATTGTGCATTAAATATGTCCTAGTATTTTATAAAAATGACTTGGTCCAATTTTGCAACAATTATTTGGGAGGTCCTTCACAAAAAAACCTCCTTTTGGGCACTCGAAAAATGGAAAATGGTTTTTCGTCCAAAGAAAATGAAAACTTCCTTAGGCAACATTGTTTGCCATTCCAATATGCACCCTTGCGCACAATATGAGATCATTTGAACAAACTATGTCATGAATGTGACCATAAGATTGATCATTTGGCTTGAAAGCCGTGAATCTTCACACTTGATAGCTCGTTTCCGAGAACACTTTTTTTAAATAGTTGCCGTATTACAAGTTTATTAGTTTTCCTGGTAACTTGGTCACATATGATGACGCAATGCGAAGGTTTTCCAATTTTTTAATTTTTTTAATTTTTATGCTCGTTTCAAAATGCGGTCAAAACGGCGGGCTTGACCGTTCCTAGCTAGTGGTTGAATCTTGGAATTTTTTTGGTGTTTCTATGATTAAATAGATACTTATGTACCTAGAAATAATTTTTGGAAAAAATAAAAAGCAAACTACGAGGTAGCTACAGTTCAAATTTGACCCGCTTACAACTGAATCGGTGGAAATTTGTCTTTTTCACGAGAGGTGGATCAAAACTTTTTACACCCAACCATTTGGCCAATTGTGCATTAAGTATGTCCTAGTATTTTAGAAAATTTATTAGGTACAATTTTGCAACAAATATACGGTAGGTCCTTCAGAAAAAAACTCATTTTGGGCACTCGAAAAAATGGAAAATGAATTTTTCGTCCAAAGAAAATGAAAACTTCCTTAGGCAACATTTGGTCAACTGAACATTAAATATGACCTAAGATTTTATAAAATTGATGTGGCCCAAATTTGCAACAAATATTTGCTAGGTTCTTCATAAAAAAAATCATTTTGGGCATTCGAAAAAAATTCTCTTACAAAAAACTTGTTTGTGAGAACACTTTTTATGATATTTGCATTATTCAAAGTTTGTTATTCTTACTGAAAAGTAGGTCACACTTGGTGACACAATGCAAAGTGTTTTGATTTCTATTTGTTTTTATAAATTTTCTAGGCCGTCAAATAGCACACATGTTTTAACATCTTATTTTCAATCGATTATGACCAATTTAAATGGTCTTAAAATCATCAAAGGGGTATTGCGTTTTGATTGGTCCAAAACCATCTCACGCGGATCATGGTTTTGCACCGTCGGATGCGCCCGGATCCAACGGCAGCCCACACCCCCCCTCGTCGCTCTCCCCCTCCCTCGCATCCTCATCCACTCACGAAAACCCTAGCTCACTTATCCCCATTGCCGCTGCCGCTGCCGCTCCCTTTCCCCCCGCCGCCGCCAGTCTCCTCCCTCGTCCTCGTATCGTCGCCGCCACCACCTCCTCCCTGTCCCCGGCCTCCTTTCCTCCCCGTCCCCGGCCTCCTCCCGCGGCACGCGATCCCCTCTCCCCTCCCCTCCCGATCCCACCCACCGAACCGATCCCGATCCAGTCCAGATGGAGAGAGAGCGAGCCCCCTCCCGCGATTCCCACCGCCGCCACCCCCACCCACCACCGCCGACCTTGTCTCCGCCACGGACCCTCTCCCCTAGCCTTCACCCCCCAGATCCACCAGTCCAAGCATGACCATGGCGTCGCGGTCGGCTTTCTTGCCGGCGCGCGCATGCGTGCTTCACGCCGGCCACGGGGCTCCGGCAATCAGGACGGCGACGACGTCAACGGGATCATCGGGTCTCCGGCGGCTCGTTCCCCTCGCGCAACTGCTCCCCTCCTCCCCGCCCTCCCTGTGCTCCAGATCCGGCCCCGACGAAGCCATGGTGAGTCCCGTCGTGGCGTTGGGCTACCCGGCGACGGCGGGGATCCGCTGCTGCAGCGCCTCCTTGCGTGGACTTGCGAGGCCGCGCCGTGGCTGCGGTACGCCTCCAGGAACTCGGCCCATGACCTGCTCGCCTGGACCAAGCAGGGCAGCGGCCTCCGTGCCATCCTCGTCATCTCGGTGAGCCCCCTGGATCACGCTTTGCTTGTCTTGTAAGTAGCTGTGCGTTTTCAGCTCGTAGCCCTGTCGACTGTCCAAGTTAATCATGATGCAATTCATAAATCCTACTAGTAATTGCTAGAAATTAACTATGTCTACGAACACTGATGTTGCGTGGCTGGAAAGGCTAGGTAGGCTTGATGCTAAGCTCTTTGCCAGGGTAAAGGTGTTATATTTTTGGTTGCTTGATACTACAAACTCTTGGCTTTCAGTTAATTGTGTACTATCCCGATTAGTGTGATTAGTTGAACTATACTCTGGATTAAAGTATGTCACTATTATATCCTGTTGGTAATCATTATGTTGTTGCATACAGGTTGACGAGATGGGGTTCAGACGCCCCAGCAAGATCCGGGCCGTCACGCTTCCCATGATCCTCACGTCGCCCTACAAGAACCTCGTAGCCCAGGCGCACAACGGCTCCGGCAAGACCACCTGCTTCATCCTCGGCATGCTCAGCCGCATTGACCCCAGCCACATGACTCCCCAGGCCATCTGCATCTGCCCTACCAGGGAGCTTGCGCAGCAGGTCCCTCTCTCATCTCATCTAGTTACTGAATACTCCTCTGACTGCTATTTTTCACCTGTAATCTGATTATTAATGTACCCAAATGTTAATTGGACCTCCTGTCTAGTATAGGACAAGTCAGTGAATGCTAGTATGTGTTTTACTAAATTCATCAGATAGTTAACTCACTGTGAGATGTCCACTCTTGTTTTGTTAATTCACTAGATAGCAGGAAATTCTGCCCTGCTTTGTCGAACTGTTTCTGACCATGTTTGCCCGCATTGCGTGTTCTGTGCAGGTGTTGATGCAGGCAGATCTGTTCCTGAACAAGCTGACTAGCATGTGCGAGAGGAGCACGGAGAAGGGCTCTATGTGGGTCACCATGAAGCGATGTGAGAGACCCCCTACCCTTACAGCTGGTTCGTGTGGTGTGGGTTGTAGATTTGATGGGTTCAGCAACTCTGATGTGACGAGTTGTTCGATGTGCGCAGCGTCGATGAAGTGTCAGGCTAGGTTGAAGAAGATGGCGAGTAAGGGGGAGCCTGTTGAGTACCGGTGCCTGGTCTGCGCCACCGATGGCAAGAGGAACATCTCCACCTTGGTATTATTCACTTTCTCTCTGCTGCTGGTTCGACATTATGTCTGCTGGATGTGTTTTGCCTTGATTCTATGCCTGATGGTAATCAGGTTGCCGTTATTTAGCCCCCTTGTGTGCTATGATTGTGAATTATAGATCAGACATTTGCATATTTCCTTCGTGTATCTGCTGTATGAACTGAAACAACTCTAGTTTGCACACATGCTAAATAGAATTTTTGTTGGTTGTTACTTCCAATTGAGGACTGTTTGTTGGTGTTGAGAAATCGATAGGTAGGTCGGTAAATATAATGGAAGAACTTACATTAGATTTTCGTTGGTTTCAGAATGTCTGTTTCATGGTCTTTTTTGATAATGGAAGAACTTATATTAATCTGCTGGTTGTTGGTTTCTATGTACTCCTTCCTTAATTCAAAGCTGAGACACTTATTTTTGATTGGAGGGAGTACATGCTTGTAACAGCCTTGAACCTCGCCGTTCCCTGTTCTTCCCCCCCTTACTATTGGTTGATATATGACTATGTGTTAGATTCAACTACTGAAGATGCTTGCACTTCATATCACGACTAGCAGTTTGTGTCTTGCCTGGTAGTATACAGTTTAATTTGCTATTATTAGCTAGGGTTGTTGATAGACTTAATTTTCTGCTGGAAGTCAAATCTCCTAAACACTAGAATGCCTGAAATGTCAGGGTAGCAAGTACTAGCCATGTGCTTCATTCTATGTACCGTTCTGGTGGTTGTGCATGTATGGGCTAGCTTTTTGTGTAGAATAGTGAGTTGATGCTTCTTTATGCAGAAATACGGCATGTTAGCTCTATGGATGTTTATTTACCTGCAACTTCTGCCAGCTCTAACTTGGTTATATAACAGTTCAATTCAGTCAAATCTTTGGGGTGTTGATACACTACTGTGCAAGTTCTATGGTATGTGAGTTCCTTCTATTGCTGCAATCATTGACACAATATGTCATGTGCAGGGAGCTCCGCATCCGAGTCTCGTCCATCCTCGACAGCAAGGAACTGGGCCAAGGGAGCAAGTAGCGCTGCAGGTTACTTGGGGCCAGATCGAGTAAGATGGCGCACCATGGCGTGTGGCTGCCTATTTTGCTTCCAAGAGCAGTACTGTTTATTTGAAATGAGATGTACTCGTCTACTGCCTAGTAAACAGTACTGCCTAGTATTGTTTATTTTGCTTCCAAGAGCAGTACTGTTTATTTTGCTTCCATGGCGTGTGGCGGCCTATTTTGCATGATTATCATGTATTGTGATTTAGTGAGCTGTATGAGTGAAATGAAATTTAATCAAGAGAATTATTGAGTGTTTGCTGTTCAAATGTGTAAACTAGAGATCAGTGAATAAAGAGACCAAATATTCTATTGGACCAAATAATATATGGGCTCTAAAAAGGCTATGGCCCAAATAATAGTGGACTGGAACATTGTTTATTTCTGGAAAACATGAACAAAAAGGCTTAACGAAATGTTCTGCAAAAGGGCCATGGCCCAGAAAATTAAAATCCCAAATTGTTGGGCTTGGCCCATGTAGCTGACAAAAAATTCATAGGAAAAAAATCATAAATAGGCTGAATTAATGGGCTTGGCCCATGTAAAACGCCGAATCGGGCCGGGCTGAATCTTGTGCCACATCAGCTTGCCACGCTGGATGCCTACGTGGCCTGGGGAGGTTGCTAGTGACCAAAACGCCACAGTAGGAATATTTTGGTCGTAAACGTCCACGACCTTCTCACAGAGAAGGTCGCTATAGTCAGTTTATGACCGCCAGCTTTTGACCTTCTGTTTTTGGTCAAAAAAAGGTCGCAAATGAAAAACAATGGCCTTTCAGTGACCAATAGTCAGGGTCACAAGTTGACATATTTGTTGTAGTGCCTATCCCTCAGCACACCTGTAAAAAGGTCTGCAATCAAACAAGAAAACACAGATTAGTACAATCACTAGGGTTGCCAATCAAACAAGAAAACACAACGTAGACGAGAGAGGAAAAATTACCCAAAACGTTTGGATCACAACATCGGCCACCGTGTGGCACTCGACACCGCCGATGATCTCCCCAGGCGGGGCCGGGGCAGCCAAGTAGTGCTCCCAGGTCATTCCTAGCTCTGGAGCCTGGACCTCACCAGGCAACGTGACCCACCCCGAGAAGCTCTGGCGACAAATCACACCAAGGACTGTGTTGGGCCTGTGGACACCACGACCGTGTTTCCAAGACCTGCAGTATGATAAGGCTAACGCATTAGATATTTGAAGAAACGTGAAGGCAAAAGGTTAAAAAAGAGTAAATGCACTTACTTCTCCCCATCAGGCGTAATCAACCACCTCTAGTCAGGGGTCGCCGGGGTGGGCGGGAGCTTTGTACCACCACGCTGGTAGACATTGCCCCCCTCAACCCGCTCACTCTCACTATAGCTATCAGAACTATGGCCACCCTCGTCACCATCAGCATGGCCACTCGACTCCGGCTGCGACGTAGCCTGATCCAGAGTCTCATGGGACAGAACCTCTGGGACCGGAGTCTCGTGGGGCGAAGGCTCGTCGGCCCTAGGCTCGTGGACCGGGGTCCGAGACGGTTCCACCTCAGGCGACTCCATCTCAGACGGAGCAGTCCTGTGGTCAGGTGAATCAGCTGAGGGTGGCGGCGAGGAAGGTGTAGTGGCAGCCTTCCTACCTCTCCCGCCACCACGTCCACCTCTACTAGCCTTCTCCTTCTTCTTCCCCCCGACCTCTCCCAGCCAAAGAAGAAGTGACCGCCGGTGGTGTTTGCATACTGAGATCTAGCGCTCTCCGGAGGGTCTAGGGTGGAATGGAACTACCCTCCCACCACGCGCCGAGGAAGGAGCCTCGGAGCGTTCTCGACCCGCGCCCACCATCTGTCAACACATGCAATGACAAAGAGTAAACGAAATTAGTACAACATAAAAAAGAATACCTGACATGAATAATAATATGTATATAATTTAAGTGTATCATCATCATGAACATAAAAAATGGAATACCTAACATGAACTATAATATTAATCTTCATTGTCTATATATGCTTCGGGGTCAATAAATGAATCATCATCATCACTATCAGTAATGACGTGCTCATCATCATCATCATCAATAAATGCATCAACATGTGGAAGGCCTCCTTTACGTAATCGGTCAAGCATTGACAGGTTATCCGCAACAGTAACCTCTTCTTGTTCCGTCTCTTCTTGTTCCAGCTCTTCTTGTTCCGGCTCATGCTCGGATTCACTGTCGCTGTCTACTTCAATGTTCTGGGGTGAAGTAGAGCGGTTCTTGAATTTTTTTTGGAAAGACGTGTTTCTTGGAAGAACTATCCTTCATATGTGTGTGGGTTAATGTGAGGTTCATAATCTTCTTCATTGGGGGGAGGTGGTCTAACATGTGGCGGCACTTCATAAACGACATCCCAACCATTGAGATTTGGATCACTTTGGCAGACCCACGGTAGATAGAAAACTTGGGTTGCCTGTTGAGCCATAATATAGACATCGGGAACATCCAAATGGGTGCTTTGTTTGATTTCGACTAGCCCTAGATATTCATGAGTCCTTCTAGTCTCCTTTGGCTAGAACCAATAACATTTGAAGACTACGACGTTCGGTGGCTTTGCACCATAGAACAGAAGTTGATAAATTGCTTCAACTCTTCCATAAAACTCGGTATCTCCTTCACCGATAGCAGAGACACAACAACTTGTAGACTTTCGGTCGGCCATAGATAGCTCGTTACCATAGGTATGAAAGCGATACCCGTTGATGTCGTATTTGTCAAATGAACGGACCTTATAGTCAAAACCATTAGCGACTTGTCTCAATTCGGTGTCCATAGACTCTGAACTAGCCTACAAGTTTAATACAAAATGATTGTTGCATTAGCCGGAAAATAGACGAAGAAATGAAATGGTCTAATGGGAATTACCGTTTGTTTGAACCAAGAGATGAAACCGGGATAGCCGCGTCCATGCATTGCCAGAAGCGCATACTCTTCGACGGAATCCTTTTGGGTCACCGCTCCATACGAGAATTTGGCGACGTATCGACTGTATCAAATATCCGGAAATAAGAGCAGTTCAAAGGAATTAGAGGTTGCGAAACAATGTACCGAGAACTTACTTGATGTACGGCCACACTTCTGTTAGATTATTCAAGATATACAACGTAATGGTCTGCCATTCGTCGACATCCAACAATAAGGGAGTATAAGCACCGGCTGGTGCGAGCTTCCCTTTGAATAGGTTGAGGTTGGATCCACCCTCTTTAGGGTCGCCAGCATTGTACCGAGGCTTCGGATTATGCAAATGATGATTTTTGGCTTCGTAGTGTGCCGTCACGAAGTTTGCCGCCTCCTCAGTAATGAATGCCTCATCCATCGATGCTTCAATTCTACGTTTATTTTTACATTTTGCTCAAAGTGTCTTCCGCATCCTCTCAGTTGCCTAGCACCAACGATTCTGCACGGCCCCCCAATCGTGCCTCGGTCGGCAGATGCAAAATCAAATGCTGCATTGGATTAAAGAAGCCCGGCGGAAAGATCTTCTCTGACTTGCAAATCAACTCCGGCGCCAACTCTTCCAGTTCTTCTAGCAAGCCAGGCGATAGTTCTTTCGCACAAAGAACACGGAAGAAATAGCTCAGCTCTGCCAGTACTAGCCATTCATCCTCAGGGATAAAGCCACGCAACATCACCGGCATTACCCGCTCAAGCCATATGTGCCAATCATGACTCTTGAGACCAAATATTTTCAATTTTTCAAGGCTCGCTCCCCTCTTTAGATTCGCTGCATACCCATCGGGGAACATCAACTCCTTTTTCACCCACAGGATAATTTCCCTCATATCTGGCCTTCCAGGATTGAACCATGCCTTTGGCTTCGCCTAGTTCTTCTTTCCTTTCGGTTGTCGCATGTTTTGTAGCGGTCTATCACATAGAGCCTCCTGATCGACTCTAGCCTTAGGATTATCCTTTGTTTCCCCCTCTATGCCGAACAATGTACCAAAGAGGGCCTCGCCGACATTCTTTTCAGTGTGCATCACATTGATGTTGTGTGGGCAAAGGAGGTCTTTGAAGTAAGGCAGATCCCACAAGCATGTCTTGTGAGTCCAGGCTTGTTCCGAATTATACCCCTTGAAATACCATGGATACTCTGGATCCGGCTCGAGAGCGTTTAACTGATCTAGGGTCTGTTGGCCTGTCAATGCAGGTGGTGCAGAGTTTTTGACAACTCTACCTTTGATGAAGTTCTTCTTGTCTTTTCTGAACTTATGACGAGGATCCAGGAACTGTCTATGCATGTCAACGCAAGAAAACTTGCCACCCGCCTGCAACCGACGAAACTCAAGAGCTGCCTTGCATGTGGGGCACGGGAACCTACCATGCACACACCAGCCAACAAATAGCGCATACGCCGGCAAGTCATGCATCGAGTACATGTACCACACACGCATTAGGAAGTTTTTTTGTAGCGGCGTCGTATGTCTTGATCCCATTATCCCAAGCTTCTTGCAATCCATCCTTAAGCGGCTGCATGTACACATTCATACTCTTCCCCGGATAGTTGGGCCCCGGAATTATCAACGTTAGGAAAATGTTCTTTCTTTGCATAATCTGTCCGGGAGGGAGATTGAGTGGAATGACAAATACAGGCCAACAGCTGTATTGGGCTTCCATCATACCAAACACGTTGAACCCATCCATGCTTACGACGATTCGAGGATGCCTTGGATCTGCCACTTTAGCATGATGTATTGCATCGAAGCGCTTCCACACAAAACCGTCTGATGTGTGTACCAACATCGGCTCTCCATCTGCATCCAGCTCGGATCTTTTGCCCAATTTGTGCCATGTCATCTGTCTGGTCGTCTCTTCGACCATGAAAAGACGTTCAAGTCTTGGTTTGATTGGCATATACCAAAGAACATTAACTGGGATTTTTGTCTGACTCTTCTCACCCATACCGTTGTCTACCACAACATACCTGGAAGACTGACAAACGGGACAATACTTCAAGTCTGCATACTCAAGCCTAAATAAGGCACATCCTTTATCACATGCATCTATCTTCTCATAGGGCATCTTAAGTACACGGAGGATTTTGTCCGACTGGTACAGGTTTGTAGGCATTACATGGCCTTTGGTTAGAAAGCGTCCAAATAGTATCATCATCGCATCGTAGCATTCTCTTCCCAAGTTGAATTGATCCTTTAGAGCCATTACTTGTGCGATGGCATCCAGCTGACAAAGCTCAGTGTGCTCATGGAGAGGACGTTTTGAAGACTCCAAATATCATTGAAGGTATTTGCAGATCCCTCCATCTCATCATCCGAATCCCGAGCATCATCAAAGTCTTCCACCATGTCTTCCATCTCGGTACCATGCTCGTCGGTGTGACGACGGCCCTCCTCAGCTCTGGCACGTCAGGCAGACTCACCATGAAATTTCCAGACCGTATAATTAGGCGTAAAACCCCACTTCTGCAGGTGTTTGATCATTTGAAACTCTGACCTCTTATGATAGTTGTCGCACTCGACACAGGGGCACCAAGTTTGTCTCTGTCCATTTGCAAATGCGACTCTCACAAACCCCTTGGTTTTTGTTATCCATTCATGGGTCATGTCTTTCTGACTAGTGTGACCGGTGTACATCCACACACGATCACTCATCTTGCCTAGCTACTGGACACACAAGAAATATATACATAATTCAGCAAACCATATTCATCACTTAATAGAGTTTGTCAGTTTTATTACGTCCATGCAACTTAGATGCTAATAGGTAAAGATAGGTCCTAATCCCACCCGAGTATGTGTAGATTGGGTTCATTTTCCCATGCTCTACTCCGGATCCGACGCAAAATTTCGGCAACACCTCCCCACTGTTCTCCTGATACACGTCTCCACAATAAGCAGAGAGTACGTGTACCTGGAGAACAACAGGGAGGCGCTGACGAAATTCTGCATCGGATCCGGAGCAGAGCATATTGGAAAACGAACCCAATCTACACATACTCGGGCTGTCCATGGATAACGTTGGACAATTCGAAAGAATCACGGTTATAAATATGCAAATGCATGCATATTTATAGATGTAACCCTTTCGAACGGGAGACGCATAGTGGTCATGCATACTGATGATTCAATCTACTACAGCTAGCATGTTTCATCGGCACGAAGACCGGAACATAACAAATGATTGGGGGAGGAGGAGATGTCATTTGTGCTCACCCACGAACGTCGGGGCGGAGCTCGTTGAATGCACGGGGAGGTCGTCGAACACCAGACCCTCGCAGCGACGAAACAACTGCACATTTAAATCCACCTGATCAACACAAATATATATGATGTTTTTCATAAAAAATCGGAAAATATATGACCTAACTCATAATTCATAAATATATGACCCTGTCGACCTCTGGAAGGCTGAAAAGCACCTTTTCAGTCAACAGGAAGCCAAAGAGGTGTCGGGGGTCGGGGGTGTCGTGTCTGGGTGTCGTGGTGTCAAAGGGACAAAGATAAATTCTATCCGGCAAAAGTGGACTGTAAAGAAAAGCCTGCTACATAATCCTCAAAACATCTATAAGCATATCCTAAATCTTGGCTGCATGCATGTGTTTTTTGGAAGTCTAAGAAGAAAAAAATAACATGCCTTACAGTGTGCACTTAAATAGTCTGTCCGCTGTACAATGTGATTTTTTCCAGTAGGGGTATAAGCGAGAACTCATAGACATCTTACCTTGGGCAAGAAGTGCTCAAGCGAGGAAACGACAGTGACCAAGGCTGGATCAAGCCCAATCTCCTCGTTTGCCTCCCTTAATGATATTGCTGCATCATCAGCATCACCCTCCTTTGCCTTTCCTCCGGGCAATGCAACCTCCCCTGCAAATCTCAAGTGGAGAAAACAAAATCAGATAGGGTTTATCCAGCTCGTGTCTAGGTTGGTATCTATTTGTGAACCTGATTGTTCAAATATAAAAGCTAAGGCAAGCCAAACCAGCACTAAACAGAAAAAGCTAGGTTAAAAATCCTCTTAAAATTAGGGAGTGTCTATTTAGTACTTGATTGTTTTTCAATTCGGTAACATTCACATTTCCTGACAAATAATCGGAGGACACTTGTATGTCCAAAAAACCCCACCCCAACGACTGTATGCTTTCCATTTCTAAAAAATGGGTCGGGCTAGATTGTCACCCGGTTTCAACTAAACCTGAACCACAAATACCCTGGACCATGGTGAACAACTGCCCATCAACTTGCGACCCACCAAACAACCGAGAGTAGATCGTGTGCTCCGGAGTATCGAGTAGTCCGGGTGCACCACGGACAACAGAGCCGTTGGATTAAATACGTAGGTACAAGATTGAATATGTACGCCCATCCTACGCAAATTGCAGAACGACCCCCATATAAGTACAAAATAACTGTAACGTTCCAATAACCTTGCTCCAAGAGATGGGCCGCCCCAGATTTGGAACAGGAAGTATACACACATAGCTGTTCATTCCCCTAAAAAAATGTAGCTGCTCGTTTTCAGTTATAAAAGGGATATCTGGTCATTTGAAGCTAATGCTTTCACCGTCCTGACCTTCATCCAACAAACATGACAGCAGCTCTATAGTACAGATAGGACCATGTAATTTCCAAGATGACATACCAAAATAAACACAATATAAACAGATTTAGCAAGGTAAAGGTAATTCAAAGAAAATGAAGAATTAGTAAGCGCATAAACCAAAGTCTGAACTGAAAAAATCTGCATCAGGAACGTATAGACGTCAACATCAAGTGTATTGGCCATCTTTGTCAAATTAGAAGGCAACACAGCAAATACTGGACACGTTTTAATCAATGAGGAGCAAAATGTAAAAACCATTTGAGTCGTCATGGCCAACTTGGTAAATAGAGCAATGTACTGATGTTGGACTTTCGTGGAGGCTACTTGCTCTGCAAAGAAGAAAGGGCACTAGGAAAACCTTACAAAGGACATAGTACTATTTCAACTATGGTTGGGAATCTGTAGGAATACAGTGCCATTTTTTTACACCTGAATAAGGAAGGCCAAGTCAGGATCAACTAAAGCAGACATTGGAATACATATAGAAGTTGAAGAAAATGAAGTACAAAGAAACATCTTTGTTTCAGGAGCTGACAAACAAGCCACTTCCCCGTTAGAAACAGAGACTATGGCCCTTGATGTCGCTGCGTAAATAATTTCCAAATTCATATGCAAGCAGGTCATTTTTCTGGTGGATAATCTGACTCTGGACAAGGCAAACCTATATGTTAATATCCAAACCGGGAGCAACACATGTTGGAGAAGCATTGCAGCTATTTTGTATCTACATGGGGATATTTTTGCAAATTTAGTAGGGTGAGGTGTCCATATTCCATCTTGTCCTACATACAATATCTAATGTAGCCCTTTCTGCATTAAAATTAAAATACCACGCTATAAACAAAAGAAGGCAATAGATGATATATGCCTATCCTGCTTTCTATGCAATCGGTGTTGAGAACAATCCAACTTACAAACCTCAGAAAAGATTCATATTTTTCTGAATGTATATCACAGTTATGTCAATTTTTGTTGGAAGCCTATGTTTGGACATCGGATGCATTCCAGGTGAAATCAGGATTTTACCGGAATACCGGGAGGGTTACCGGAACCCCCCGGGAGCATAATGGGCCAACATGGGCCTTGGAGGAGAGGTGAGAGGGCTGCCCTCATGGGCTGTGCGCCTCCCCCCTTCCCCTAGTCCTATTAGGACTAGGAGAGGTGGGCGCCCCCTCTCTCTCTCTCTCCCCCTTGGAGAATCCTAGTCCAACTAGGATTGGGGGGGGGGGGAATCCTACTCCCAGAGGGAGTAGGACTCTCCTGGCGCGCCAGGCTTGGCCGGCCAGCCCCTCCCCCTTGGCTCCTTTATATACGGGGGCAGGGGGCACCCCAAAGACACACAAGTTGATCTACGGATCGTTCCTTAGCCGTGTGCGGTGCCCCCTTCCACCAAATTCCACCTCGGTAATATCGTTGCAGTGCTTAGGCGAAGCCCTGCGCCGGTAACACATCAAGATCGTCACCACGCCGTCGTGCTGACGGAACTCTTCCCCGACGCTTTGCTGGATCGGAGCCCGGGGATCGTCATCGAGCTGAACGTGTGCCAAGAACTCGGAGGTGCCGGAGTAACGGTGCTGTGATCGGTTAGATCGCGAGGAGAACGTACGACTACTTCCTCTATGTTGTGTTAACGCTTCCGCTTCGGTCTACGAGGGTACGTAGACGACACTCTCCCTTCTCGTTGCTATGCATCACCATGATCTTGCGTGTGCGTAGGAATTTTTTTGAAATTACTACGTTCCCCAACAGTGGCATCCGAGCCTAGGTTTTTATGGTATGATGTTATTTGCACGAGTAGAACACAAGTGAGTTGTGGACGATACAAGTCATACTGCCTACCAGCATGTCATACTTTGGTTCAGCGGTATTGTTGGACGAGACGATCCGGACCAACCTTACGCGTACTCTTACGCGAGACCGGTTCCCTCGACGTGCTTTGCACATAGATGGCTTGCGGAAGACTGTCTCTCCAACTTTAGTTGAACCGAGTGTGGCTACGCCCGGTCCTTGAGAAGGTTAAAACGGAGTCTATTTGACAAACTATCGTTGTGGTTTTGATGCGTAGGTAAGATGAGTTCTTGCTTAAGCCCGTAGCAGCCACGTAAAACTTGCAACAACAAAGTAGAGGACGTCTAACTTGTTTTTGCAGGGCATGTTGTGATGTGATATGGTCAAGACATGATGCTAAATTTTATTGTATGAGATGATCATGTTTTGTAACCGAGTTATCGGCAACTGGCAGGAGCCATATGGTTGTCGCTTTATTGTATGCAATGCAATCGCGATGTAATGTTTTACTTTATTACTAAGCGGTAGTGATAGTCGTGGAAGCATAAGATTGGCGAGACGACAACGATGCTACGATGGAGATCAAGGTGTCGCGCCGGTGACGATGGTGATCATGACGGTGCTGCGGAGATGGAGATCACAAGCACGAGATGATGATGGCCATATCATATCACTTATATTGATTGCATGTGATGTTTATCCTTTTATGCATCTTATCTTGCTTTGATTGACGGTAGCATTATAAGATGATCTCTCACTAAATTATCAAGAAGTGTTCTCCCTGAGTATGCACCGTTGCGAAAGTTCTTCGTGCTGAGACACCACGTGATGATCGGGTGTGATAGGCTCTACGTTCAAATACAACGGGTGCAAAACAGTTGCACACGCGGAATACTCAGGTTTAACTTGACGAGCCTAGCATATAACAGATATGGCCTCGGAACACGGAGACCGAAAGGTCGAGCGTGAATCATATAGTAGATATGATCAACATAGTGATGTTCACCATTGAAACTACTCCATCTCACGTGATGATCGGACATGGTTTAGTTGATTTGGATCACGTGATCACTTAGAGGATTAGAGGGATATCTATCTAAGTGGGAGTTCTTAAGTAATATGATTAATTGAACTTAAATTTATCATGAACTTAGTACCTGATAGTATCTTGCTTGTCTATGTTGTGTAGATAGATGGCTCGTGCTGTTGTTCCGTTGAATTTTAATGCGTTCCTTGAGAAAGCAAAGTTGAAAGATGATGGTAGCAATTACACGGACTGGGTCCGTAACTTGAGGATTATCCTCATTGCTGCACATAAGAATTACGTCCTGGAAGCACCGCTAGGTGCCAGGCCTGGTGCAATAGCTACGCCAGATGTTGTGAACGTCTGGCAAAGCAAAGCTGATGACTACTCTATAGTTCAGTGTGCCATGCTTTACGGCTTAGAACCGGGACTTCAACGACGTTTTGAACACCATGGAGCATATGAGATGTTCCAGGAGTTGAAGTTAATATTTCAAGCAAATGCCCGGATTGAGAGATATGAAATCTCCAATAAGTTCTATAGCTGTAAAATGGAGGAGAATGGTTCTGTCAGTGAGCATATACTCAGAATGTCTGGGTATAACAATCACTTGATTCAACTGGGAGTTAATCTTCCGGATGATTGCGTCATTGACAGAATTCTCCAATCACTGCCACCAAGCTACAAGAGCTTCGTGATGAACTATAATATGCAAGGGATGACCAAAACTATGCCCGAGCTCTTCGCGATGCTGAAAGCCGCGGAGGTAGAAATCAAAAAGGAGCATCAAGTGTTGATGGTTAACAAAACCACTAGTTTCAAGAAAAAGGGCAAAGGGAAGAAAAAGGGGAACTTCAAAAAGAACAGCAAGCAAGTTGCTAATCAAGAGAAGAAACCCAAGTCTGGACCTAAGCCTGAAACTGAGTGCTTCTATTGCAAGCAGACTGGTCACTGGAAGCGGAACTGCCCCAAGTATTTGGCGGATAAGAAGGATGGCAAGGTTAACAAAGGTATATATGATATACATGTTATTGATGTGTACCTTACTAATTCTCGCAGTAGCACCTGGGTATTTGATACTGGTTCTGTTGCTAATATTTGCAACTCAAAACAGGGGCTACGGATTAAGCGAAGATTGGCTAAGGACGAGGTGACGATGCGCGTGGGAAATGGTTCCAAAGTCGATGTGATCGCGGTCGGCACGCTACCTCTACATCTACCTTCGGGATTAATATTAGATCTAAATAATTATTATTTAGTACCAGCGTTGAGCATGAACATTATATCTGGATCTTGTTTGATGCGAGACGGTTATTCATTTAAATCAGAGAATAATGGTTGTTCTATTTATATGAGTAATATCTTTTATGGTCATGCACCATTAAAGAATGGTTTGTTCTTACTTAATCTCAATAGTGGTAATACACATATTCATAATGTTGAAGCCAAAAGATGCAGAGTTGATAATGATAGTGCAACTTATTTGTGGCACTGCCGTTTAGGTCATATCGGTGTAAAACGCATGAAGAAACTCCATACTGATGGACTTTTGGAGTCACTTGATTATGAATCACTTGGCACTTGCGAACCGTGCCTTTTGGGCAAGATGACTAAAACACCGTTCTCCGGTAATGTGGAGAGAGCAACAGATTTATTGGAAATCATACATACTGATGTATGTGGTCCAATGAATGTTGAGGCTCGTGGCGGATATCGTTATTTTCTCACCTTCACTGATGATTTAAGCAGATATGGGTATATCTACTTAATGAAACACAAGTCTGAAACGTTTGAAAAGTTCAAAGAATTTCAGAGTGAAGTGGAAAATCATCGTAACAAGAAAATAAAGTTTCTACGATCTGATCGTGGAGGAGAATATTTGAGTTACGAGTTTGGTCTACATTTGAAACAATGCGGAATAGTTTCGCAACTCACGCCACCCGGAACACCACAACGTAATGGTGTGTCCGAACGTCGTAATCGTACTTTACTGGATATGGTACGATCTATGATGTCTCTTACCGATTTACCGCTATCGTTTTGGGGTTATGCTTTAGAGACGGCCGCATTCACGTTAAATAGGGCACCATCAAAATCCGTTGAGACGACGCCTTATGAACTGTGGTTTGGCAAGAAACCAAAGTTGTCGTTTCTTAAAGTTTGGGGCTGCGATGCTTATGTGAAAAAACTTCAACCTGATAAGCTCGAACCCAAATCGGAAAAATGTGTCTTCATAGGATACCCAAAGGAGACTCTTGGGTATACCTTCTATCACAGATCCGAAGGCAAAATTTTTGTTGCTAAAGTCGGAAACTTTCTAGAGAAGGAGTTTCTCTCGAAAGAAGTGAGTGGGAGGAAAGTAGAACTTGATGAGATAACTGTATCTACTCCCTTATTGAGAAGTAGTACGTCACAGAAATCAGTTTCTGTGACACCTACACCAAATAGGGAGGAAGCTAATGATAATGATCATGAAACTTCAGATCAAGTTTCTACTGAACTTCGTAGATCAACCAGAGTAAGATCCGCACCAGAGTGGTACGGTAATCCTATTTTGGAAGTCATGTTACTAGACCATGATGAACCTACGAACTTTGAAGAAGCGATGGTGAGCCCAGATTCCGCAAAGTGGCTCGAGGCCATGAAATCTGAGATGGGATCCATGTATGAGAACAAAGTGTGGACTTTGGTTGACTTGCCCGATGATCGGCAAGCAATTGAGAATAAATGGATTTTTAAGAAGAAGACTGACGCTGATGGTAATGTTACTGTCTATAAAGCTCGACTTGTTGCAAAAGGTTTTCGACAAGTTCAAGGGATTGACTACGATGAGACTTTCTCACCCGTAGCGATGCTTAAGTCTGTCCGAATCATGTTAGCAATTGCCGCATTTTATGATTATGAAATTTGGCAAATGGATGTCAAAACTGCATTCCTAAATGGATTTTTGGAAGAAGAGTTGTATATGATGCAACCAGAAGGTTTTGTCAATCCAAAGGGAGCTAACAAAGTGTGCAAGCTCCAGCGATCCATTTATGGACTGGTGCAAGCCTCTCGTAGTTGGAATAAACGCTTTGATAGTGTGATCAAAGCATTTGGTTTTATACAGACTTTTGGAGAAGCCTGTATTTACAAGAAAGTGAGTGGGAGCTCTGTAGCATTTCTGATATTATATGTGGATGACATATTGCTGATCGGAAATAATATAGAATTTCTGGATAGCATAAAGGGATACTTGAATAAGAGTTTTTCAATGAAAGACCTCGGTGAAGCTGCTTACATATTGGGCATTAAGATCTATAGAGATAGATCAAGACGCTTAATAGGACTTTCACAAAGCACATACCTTAACAAAGTTTTGAAAAAGTTCAAAATGGATCAGGCAAAGAAAGGATTCTTGCATGTGGCACAAGGTGTGAAGTTGAGTAAGACTCAATGCCCGACCACCGCAGAAGATAGAGAGAAAATGAAAAATGTTCCCTATGCTTCAGCCATAGGCTCTATCATGTATGCAATGCTGTGTACCAGACCTGATGTGTGCCTTGCTATAAGTTTAGCAGGCAGGTACCAAAGTAATCCAGGAGTGGATCACTGGACAGCGGTCAAGAACATCCTTAAGTACTTGAGAAGGACTAAGGATATGTTTCTCATTTATGGAGGTGACAAAGAGCTCGTCGTAAACGGTTACGTCGATGCAAGCTTTAACACTGATCCGGACGATTCTAAATCGCAAACCGGATACGTATTTACATTAAACGGTGGAGCTGTCAGTTGGTGCAGTTCTAAACAAAGCGTCATGGCGGGATCTACATGTGAAGCTGAGTACATAGCCGCTTCGGAAGCAGCTAATGAAGGAGTCTGGATGAAGGAGTTCATATCCGATCTAGGTGTTGTACCTAGCGTATCGGGTCCAATGAAAATCTTTTGTGACGATACTGGTGCAATTGCCTTGGCAAAGGAATCCAGATTTCACAAAAGAACCAAACACATCAAAAGACGCTTCAACTCCATCCGGGATTTGGTCCAGGTGGGAGACATAGAGATATGCAAGATACATACGGATCTGAATGTTGCAGACCCGTTGACTAAGCCTCTTCCACGAGCAAAACATGATCAGCACCAAGACTCCATGGGTGTTAGAATCATTACTTTGTAATCTAGATTATTGACTCTAGTGCAAGTGGGAGACTGAAGGAAATATGCCCTAGAGGCAATAATAAAGTTATTATTTATTTCCTTATATCATGATAAATGTTTATTATTCATGCTAGAATTGTATTAACTGGAAACATAATACATGTGTGAATACATAGACAAATAGAGTGTCACTAGTATGCCTCTACTTGACTAGCTCATTAATCAAAGATGGTTATGTTTCCTAGCCATGAACAAAGAGTTGTTATTTGATTAACGAGATCACATCATTAGTTGAATGATCTGATTGACATGACCCATTCCATTAGCATAGCACCCGATCGTTTAGTATGTTGCTATTGCTTTTATCCATGAATTATACATGTTCCTTTAACTATGAGATTATGCAACTCCCGTTTACCGTAGGAACACTTTGTGTGCTACCAAACATCACAACGTAACTGGGTGATTATAAAGGTGCTCTACAGGTGTCTCCGAAGGTACATATTGGGTTGGCGTATTTCGAGATTAGGATTTGTCACTCCGATTGTCGGAGAGGTATCTCAGGGCCTTCTCGGTAATGCACATCACATAAAGCCTTGCAAGCATTGCAACCAATGAGTTAGTTGCGAGATGATGTATTACGGAACGAGTAAAGAGACTTGCCAGTAACGAGATTGAACTAGGTATTGGATACCGACGATCGAATCTCGGGCAAGTAACATACCGATGACAAAGGGAACAACGTATGTTGTTGTGCGGTCTGACCGATAAAGATCTTCGTAGAATATGTAGGAGCCAATATGGGCATCCAGGTCCCGCTATTGGTTATTGACCGGAGACGTGTCTCGGTCATGTCTACATTGTTCTCGAACCGTAGGGTCCGCACGCTTAACGTTACGATGACAGTTATTATGAGTTTATGCATTTTGATGTACCGAAGGAGTTCGGAGTCCCGGATGTGATCACGGACATAACGAGGAGTCTCGAAATGGTCGAGACGTAAAGAATGATATATTGGAAGCCTATGTTTGGACATCGGATGCATTCCAGGTGAAATCAGGATTTTACCGGAATACCGGGAGGGTTACCGGAACCCCCCGGGAGCATAATGGGCCAACATGGGCCTTGGAGGAGAGGTGAGAGGGCTGCCCTCATGGGCTGTGCGCCTCCCCCCTTCCCCTAGTCCTATTAGGACTAGGAGAGGTGGGCGCCCCCTCTCTCTCTCTCCCCCTTGGAGAATCCTAGTCCAACTAGGATTGGGGGGGGGGGGAATCCTACTCCCAGAGGGAGTAGGACTCTCCTGGTGCGCCAGGCTTGGCCGGCCAGCCCCTCCCCCTTGGCTCCTTTATATACGGGGGCAGGGGGCACCCCAAAGACACACAAGTTGATCTACGGATCGTTCCTTAGCCGTGTGCGGTGCCCCCTTCCACCAAATTCCACCTCGGTAATATCGTTGCAGTGCTTAGGCGAAGCCCTGCGCCGGTAACACATCAAGATCGTCACCACGCCGTCGTGCTGACGGAACTCTTCCCCGACGCTTTGCTGGATCGGAGCCCGGGGACCGTCATCGAGCTGAACGTGTGCCAAGAACTCGGAGGTGCCGGAGTAACGGTGCTGTGATCGGTTAGATCGCGAGGAGAACGTACGACTACTTCCTCTACGTTGTGTCAACGCTTCCGCTTCGGTCTACGAGGGTACGTAGACGACACTCTCCCTTCTCGTTGCTATGCATCACCATGATCTTGCGTGTGCGTAGGAAATTTTTTGAAATTACTACGTTCCCCAACATTCTCTGCAAGTACTGAAATAAGTGGTAACAAATAGTTTTGTGATAAGATAATTTGTAACGAGCAATAAGTAACGAAAGTAAATAAAGTGCAGCAAGGTGGCCCAATCCTTTTTGTAGCAGATGAAAAGCCTGGACAAACTCTTATATAAAGAAAAGCGCTCCCGAGGACACATGGGAATATCATCAAGCTAGTTTTCATCACGTTCATATGATTCGCGTTCGGTACTTTGATAATTTGATATGTGGGTGGACCGGTGCTTGGGTGCTGTTCTTACTTGAACAAGCATCCCACTTATGATTAACCTCTATTGCAAGCATCCACAACTACAACAAAAGTATTAAGGTAAACCTAACCATAGCATGAAACATATGGATCCAAATTAGCCCCTTACGAAGCAACGCATAAACTAGGGTTTAAGCTTCTGTCACTCTAGCAACCCATCATCTACTTATTACTTCCCAATGCCTTCCTCTAGGCCCAAATAATGGTGAAGTGTTATGTAGTCGACGTTCACATAACACCACTAGAGGCTAGACAACATACATCTCAGCAAAATATCGAACGAATACCAAATTCACATGACTACTAATAGCAAGACTTCTCCCTTGTCCTCAGGAACAAACGTAACTACTCACAAAGCATATTCATGTTCATAATCAGAGGGGTAATAATATGCACGAAGGATCTGAACATATGATCTTCCACCAAATAAACCAACTAGCATCAACTACAAGGAGTAACTAGCACCAATCCTGGACTTGGAGACAAGAATTGGATACAAGAGATGAAATAGGGTTTGGAGATGAGATGGTGCTGATGAAGATGTTGATGGACATTTCCTTCTCCCGATGAGAGGAGCATTGGTGATGACGATGGCGATGATTTCCCCCTACCAGAGGGAAGTATCCCCGGCACAACAGCTCTGCCGGAGCTCTAGATTGGTTCCGCCAAGGTTCCGCCTCGTGGCGGCGGAGTCTCGTCTCGAAAGGTTGCTTCCTCTTTTTTTCTTGACGAAAGACTTCATATAGGAGAAGATGGGCGTCGAAGAGCCACCAGGGGCCCATGAGGTAGGGGGCGCGCCCCCACACTCGTGAGCAGGGTGTGGGCCCCCTGGCCTTCATCTTTGGTGAGGATTTTTCTTTATTTATTTTAAGATATTCCGTGGAGTTTCAGGACTTTTGGAGTTGCGCAGAATAGGTCTCTAATATTTGCTCCTTTTCCAGCCCAAAATTCCAGCTGCCGGCATTCTCCCTCTTCATGTAAACCTTGTAAAATAAGAGAGAATAGCCATAAGTATTGTGACATAACGTGAAATAACAGCCCATAATGCAATAAATATCGATATAAAAGCATGATGCAAAATGGACGTATCAGTGTTAGAATCATTACTGTATAATCTAGATTATTGACTCTAGAGCAAGTGGGAGACTGAAGGAAATATGCCCTAGAGGCAATAATAAAGTTGTTATTTACATTTCCTTATATCATGATAAATGTTTATTATTCATGCTAGAATTGTATTAACCGGAAACTTAGTGCATGTGTGAATACATAGACAAACAGAGTGTCACTAGTATGCCTCTACTTGACTAGCTCATTGAATCAAAGATGGTTATGTTTCCTAGCCATAGATATGAGTTGTCATTTGATTAACGAGGTCACATTATTAGAGAATTATGTGATTGACTTGAGCCATTCCGTTAGCTTAGCACTTGATCATTTAGTAAATTGCTATTTATTTCTTCATGACTTATACATGTTCCTATGACTATGAAATTATGGAACTCCCGAATACCAGAGGAACACTTTGTGTGCTACCAAACGTCACAACGTAACTGGGTGATTATAAAGGTGCTCTACAGGTGTCTCCGATGGTACTTGTTGAGTTGGCATAGATCAAGATTAGGATTTGTCACTCCGATTGTCAGAGAGGTATCTCTGGGCCCTCTCGGTAATGCACATCACTATAAGTCTGGCAAGCAATGTGATTAATGAGTTAGTTTGTGGGATGATGCATTACGGAATGAGTAAAGAGACTTGCCAGTAACGAGATTGAACTAGGTATTGAGAACCGATGATCGAATCTCGGGCAAGTAACATACCGATGACAACGGGAACAACGTATGTTGTTATGCGGTTTGACCGATAAAGATCTTCGTAGAATATGTAGCAGCCAATATGAGCATCTAGGTTCTGCTATTGGTTATTGACCGGAGACGTGTCTCGGTCATGTCTACATAGTTCTCGAACCCGTAGGGTCCGCACGCTTAAAGTTCGGTGACGACCGGTATTATGAGTTTATGTGCTTTGATGTACCGAAGGTATTTCGGAGTCCCGGATATGATCACGTGGATGACGAGGAGTCTCGAAATGGTCGAGACATAAAGATCGATATATTGCACGACTATATTTGGACATCGAAATGGTTTCGGGTGAGATCGGGCATTTACCGGTGTACCGGGAGGTTACCGGAATCCCCCGGGAGGTATTTGGGCCTTATTGAGCCATAGTGGGAGAGAGGAGAAGGGACCAAAGGAGGGGGCGCGCCCCCAAGCCCAATCCGAATTCGGAAGGGGCCCGCCCCCCTTTCCTTCCTCCTTCCTCCCCCTTCCTTCTCTCCTAATCCAACTAGGGGGGGGGGGAATCCTACTCCCGGTGGGAGTAGGACTACCCTTGGGGCGCGCCTAGGAGGCCGGCCCCCTCCCCTCCTCCACTCCTTTATATACGGGGGAGGGGGGCACCCTAGAGACACACAAGTTGATCACTGACCTCTTAGCTGTATGCGGTGCCCTCTCCACCATAATCCACCTCGGTCATATCATCGTAGTGCTTAGGCGAAGCCCTGCGCCGGTAGCTTCATCATCACCATCATCATGCCATCATGCTGACGAAGCTCTTCCCCGACACTCTACTGGATCGTGAGTTCGTGGGACGTCACCAAGCCGAACGTGTGCAGATCGCAGAGGTGCCATACCTACAGTGCTAGGACCGGTTTATTGTAAAGACGTACGACTACATCAACTGCGTTGTCATAACACTTCTGCTTATTGTAACGCCCTCGATGCGGCTATATCTCCCACGTGTCGAGGCACGACTTAGAGGCATAACCGCATTGAAAGCAATGTCGCAAGTGAGGTAATCTTCACACAATCCATGTAATAAATAAAGGGGAAAGATACATAGTTGGCTTACAATCGCCACTTCACACAAGTACATAAATAACATCCATCATACAGATTATGCTCAAGGTCCGACTACGGTACCAAAATGAAAGAAGACTACCCCAAATGCTAAACAGATCCCCGGATCACCCAACTGGGCTCCACTACTGATCATCTGGAAAAGAAACATAGTAACGGCCACGTTCCTCGTCGAACTCCCAAGTGAGCTCGGACGCGTCATCTGCACTGGCATCGTCGGAACCTGCAACTGTTGTGATAATATCTGTGAGTCACGGGGGCTCAGCAATCTCACACCCGCGAGATCAAGACTATTTAAGCTTATAGGTAGGAAAAGGATAGTGAGATGGAGCTGCAGCAAGCGACTAGCATATGGTGGCTACAACGCAAAAGAGAGCGAGAAGAGAAGGCAAAGCACGGTCGTGAAGCTAGAAGTGATCAAGAAGTGATCCTGAAACGACCTACGTCAGACATTACTCCAACACCGTGTTCACTTCCCGGACCCCGCCGAGAAGAGACCATCACGGTTACACACGCGGTTGATGCGTTTTAGTTAAGGTCAACTTCGGGTTTTCTACAACCGGACATCAACAAATTCCCATCTGCCTCATAACCGCGGGCACGGCTTTCGAAAGATAATACCCTGCAGGGGTGTCCCAACTTAGCCCATGATAAGCTCTCACGGTCAACGAAGGATATTCCTTCTACCGGGAAGACCCGATCAATCTCGGAATCCCGGACTACAAGACATTTCAACAGCAATAAAACAAGTCCAACAAAGCCGCCCGATTGTGCCGACAAATCCTGATAGGAGCTGCACATATCTCGGTCTCAGGGCACATCCGGATAAGCTAAGCGTACAGGAGCCAACATAACCCAAGTTGCCAAGGGACGGCCCTGCACGGTGCTCTAGTTTGGACCAGCAATCGAAGGAGAACTGGCCCGGGGGGGGGGGGTTAAAATAAGATGACCCTTGGGTCTGCAGAACCCAAGGGAAAAAAAGGCTTAGGTGGCAAATGGTAAAACCAATGTTGGGCCTTGCTGGAAAAGTCTTATTCAAAGCGAACTGTCAAGGGGGTCCCATAAATCACCCAACGGTGTAAGGAACGCAAACTCCGGGAACATAACACCAGTATGACGGAAACTAGGGTGGCAAGAGTGGAACAAAACACCAGGCATAAGGCCGAGCCTTCCACCCTTTACCAAGTGTATAGATGCATTAATTAAATAAGAGGTAATGTGATATCCCAACAAGTAAACATGTTCCAACAAGAAACAACAAAATCATGTCCCAACAAGGAACAAACTTCATCTTCACCTGCAACTAGCAATGCTATAAGAGGGGCTGAGCAAAAGCGGTAACATAGCCAATCAACGGTTTGCTAGGACATGGATGGTTAGGGGATGACATGGCAATATAGGAGGCATGATATAGCAAGTGGTAGGTATCGCAGCATAGGCATAGCAAAAGAGCGAGCAATCTAGCAAGCAAAGATAGAAGTGATTTCGAGGGTATGGTCATCTTGCCTGCAAGAGTCTCAGAGTTGTCGAAAGCTTGGTCCTCGAAAGCGTTCTCAACGGAATCCTCGTTCACGTACTCGTCTCCCGGCTCCACCCAAGACAAGAGAACAAGCAAAGGAACCAATATCAACCACGATGCAATGCGCAAGCAACATGATGCAAAACATGGCATGATATGCGAGATGTGATATGCAATGCATATGCATGCTCCGGAAGGACAAGGATGAACAGGGCATAATCTTGGCAAACCAAGCATGCCACTGGATAGGTGAGGTGATTTCGGTTGAAATCGATATAAAGAACACCGGAATCGGATGCACGGTTTGCAAATGGCAAGCAATACAAGAATGACACGAATCTGCCATAAACAGCATGATGCTACTTAGCAAGCAACAAATAATTAAGCTACTGCACCCAAACATGGCAACAAAGCATATGACAGTAATCTACACAAGATGCACGACAAAAGATGAACACTGAGATACGGCTAGTTCACATCATAACAGGTCCAAACAAGCATGGCAAAAGTGCACAAGATAACAGGTTCTCAGACTTAGTGAAATAATCAACATAGCAGAAACTAACATCAGGATGACATGATCAGAGCAATGAAACAACATGCTACAGGTTCATAACATAGCAAAGTAAGGCATGGCATAAATCTACTCATAGCACTTGACAAAAGTCCCTTACTGACCATAAGCCAAAAAGGACCAGAAAATATGTTTACGCCCATGTCAAATAAGCAAGTTTCATTACAGGTTTCAGACTTAGTAGAAAACTGGACATGGCAGAAATTAATAACGACTAGGCATGTTCGTGAGCTCGATGCACTCACTATAGAGCATTTCATGATAAACTAAGCATACATACTTCAAGACGACATGGCATAGTAACTAGACATGGCAAGAATAACATCATATCATGCAAGGATCAACTACACCAAGCTTGGCAAAATCGAATAACATGTAAACAATCTGCCAGCAACATTTTGAAGCAAAAGTAGAGCTCGATTGACTCAAGCTATGGCACTCCACAATTGCAAACAAAGGCATGGATTGATAGATCAAATACTCAAGTTCAAAACTACCCTACTGATCATGCTCAAATTATCCATAGATCTCTCAGAAACAACATGAATACATGGCATGAAAATAACAGCAGTCAGGGACTTAGTGAAATCACTAAGTCTCTGAAATCAGCAACATCAAGTGACCTAGTTTGCATGCTTGTGCTAGCCACCACATAGATCACAAAAATACATGGCAAAATTCTCTGGATAGGTAACATGGCATATTTCAAAACTCATGTAGGACTCAACTTCATAGGAGGTACACATCAATCATGGCAAAAATGACAAAAGTGCATGTTCAGATAAGATCCAGCAACTAACATCAACTAGCCCTCTTCTAACAGCATTTCGGGCATCAATATGACTTCAAATGAAAATGATGCAATGGAACAAAGTGATGTACTCTTCGGGCCGAACAATTTGACATATTATACGCGCGAAACGGAGCTATGGGTGCAAAGTTATGGAAGGTCGAACATGTGATGATGATGCAAAATATTGGGGACTTAGAAATATTCGGGGTGAGGTAAAAGTCAACCGCCGGGCGCGCGGATCGAGGGCGGCGTGGATCTCGCCGGATCCTCGCCGGAGTTGCGCCGGAGTCGCCGGATTGCAAAACGGACAATGGGAAAAATGCTCGGATTTATGAGACGAACACGTATGCGAATGCGATGCACATGATGACATGATATGAAATGCATGACATGACCAAAAATGCAACACGGAGAGAACCCAACCACGGAGGGAAATATCATAACACATAGCCGGAAATGGCAAGAGTTGGATTACAAATATGGCAAGTTATATCTGGGGCGTTACACTTATGGTCTACGAGGGTACATAGACAACACTCTCCCCTCTCGTTGCTATGCATCACCATGATCTTGCGTGTGCGTAGATTTTTTTGAAATTACTACGTTCCCCAACACAACCGCCGAATGCCCCCCTCCAACTTCGGCCCGCCCTGATGTGGGTGCAAAAGCCCGAGGACATGGGTCCCCTCACCGCCTTCTTCCGCTCCACCTTGGCCACCATGTCGACTAAGTTTATGAAGCTGGCCTGATACGTCTTTAACGTATCTATAATTTTTTTATTCCATGCTATTATATTATCTGTTTTGGATGTTTTATATGCATTAATATGCTATTTTATATTATTTTTGGGACTAACCTACTAACCTAGAACCCAGTGCCAGTTTCTGTTTTTTCCTTGTTTTTGAGTTTAGAGAAAATGAATATCAAACGGAGTCCAAACGGAATAAAACTTTTGCGATGATTTTTCTTGGAACAGAAGACACACGTAGGACTTGGGAATCAAGTCAGAAGAGTCCCGAGGCGGCAGCAAGCCTCAGAGGCGAGCCCTAGGGAGGAACGCCCCTGGCTTGTGGGCCCACTGATACGTCTCCAATGTATCTCTACTTTTATATTGTATCTTGGACCAGAAGACATCCAGAGGACTTGGAGTGCAAGTCAGAGAAGCCACGAGGTGGCCACAAGGACGAAGGGCGCGCCCCCACCCTTGTGGGCCCCTCGTGACTCCATTGACCTAGTTTCTTTGCCTATATGTTCTCATATATCCCAAAACCAACAAAGAGAGCCACAAAAATACTTTTCCACCGCCGCAACCTTTTGTACCCATGAGATCCCATCTAGGGGCCTTTTCCGACGTCCTGCTGGAGGGGGATTCGATCATGGAGGGCTTCTACATCAACACCATTTCCCTTCCGATGAAGCGTGAGTAGTTTACCACATACCTACGTGTCCATAGCTAGTAACTAGATGTCTTCTTCTCTCTCTTTGATTCTCAATACCATGTTCTCCTCGATGTTCTTGGAGATCTATTCGATGTAATACTTTTTTGCGGTGTGTTTGCCGAGATCCGATGAATTGTGGATTTATGATCAGCTTATCTATGAATATTATTTGAATCTTCTCTGAATTCTTATATGCTTGATTTGATATCCTTGCAAGTCTGTTCGAACTATCAATTTGGTTTGGCCAACTAGATTGGTTTTTCTTGCAATGGGAGAAGTGCTTAGCTTTGGGTTCAATCTTGCGGTATCCTTTCCCAATGACAGTAGGGGCAGCAAGGCACATATTGTATTGTTGCCATCTAGGATAAAAAGATGGGGTTTTCATCATATTGCTTGAGTTAATTCCTCTACATCATGTCATCTTGCTTAAAGCGTTATTCCGTTCTTTATGAACTTAATACTCTAGATGCATGCTGGATAGTGGTCGATGTGTGGAGTAATAGTAGTAGATGCAGGCAGGAGTCGGTCTACTTGACACGGACGTGATGCCTATATTCATGATCATTGCCTTAGATATCATCCTAACTTTGCGCTTTTCTATCAGTTCCTCGGCAGTAATTTGTTCACCCATCCTAAGATTTTCTATCTTAAGAGAAGCCTCTAGGGAAACCTATGGCCCCCGGGTCCATTTTCCATCATATAAGTTTCCGATCTACAATTTTAGTTTCCGATCTACTATTTTGAAGTCTTTTACTTTCCGTTCTATAAACCAAAAATGCCAAAAATATTTACTTTACCATTTATCTATCTCTATCAGATCTCACTTTTGCAAGTAATCGTGAAGGGATTGACGACTCCTTTATCGCGTTGGGTGCAAGTTGTTGATTGTCTGTGCAGGTATTCGGTGACTTGTTCGTTGTCTCCTACTGGATCGGTACCTTGATTGTCAAACTGAGGGAAATACTTACTCTACTTTGCTGCATCACCCTTTCCTCTTCAAGGGAAAAACCAACGCAAGCTCAAGAAGTAGCAGGAAGAATTTCTAGCGCCGTTGCCGGGGAGATCTACGCCAAGTCAAGCCATACCAAGTACCCATCATAAACTCTCATCTCTTGCATTACATTATTCGCCATTCGCCTCTCGTTTTCCTCTCCCCCACTTCAAAAATGATTTTCGAAAATATTTGCCTTTTCTTCGCCCTCTTCCGTTCATCTTTCTATCGCTATGGCCGACTCTAGAAGGGCTAAGGGTTTTCTCCCAGGTTTCAATTCTTTGGATAGCCCCTATGTCCTTTTTAAGCTCGTAAATAATGATGCTATGGAAATACTTACCGGGGTGGTTAAGGAAGATTTTAATAATTTTGATGAAGATGATCCTGGAATTTTTTGTTATTTTCTTGATGAATCTTTGAAAGATGCTTGGGATGGGCTGTTGAGGATTCGAGCTAGCTATGTGCCCCAATATCAGATTGAGATATATTTCAAAAGCTTTTATATCGGCTTACCTCCTTCTTTTAAGCAAGTTTTGGATTCTATATTTGAAAATGGTTTTCTTGTAGGGGATGCCATCGACACTTATGAGAAAATGAAAACCATATTTGGGCACCCCAAGGGAGAAAATGCTGAATCAACTGCTATTATGTGTTTCTATCAAAATGGAATAATCAAAGAGATGAAGGCTAGTTTAGACGTAAATTTTTGTAATGTGCTTAATCTTTCTTCTACTATTAATGGCCATGTGCTTTCACAAAATAGAAAGATAAATGTCATGGATAATAAATTATCTCTTTGTTTCCCAAGGGGAGGGGGGTGATAATATTTAGACCTATTTGTGTTTTTATGCCTAGCTAAGGGCGTTAAACAATAGCGCATGTTGGGAGGCAACCCATTTTTTTTCTTTTTAGGCTCTGTTTTGCATTAAATAATGTTGGAAATATGCCCTAGAGGCAATAATAAAAGCATTATTATTATATTTCCTTATTCATGATAATTGTCTTTATTCGTGCTATAATTGTGTTATCCGGAAATCGTAATACATGTGTGAATAACAGACAACAACGTGTCCCTAGTAAGCCTCTAGTTGACTAACTCGTTGATCAATAGATAGTCATGGTTTCCTGACTATGGGCATTGGATGTCAATGATAACGAGATCACATCATTAGGGGAATGATGTGATGGATGAGACCCAATCCTAAACATAGCATAAGATCGCATAGTTCGTTTGCTAGAGTTTTCCAATGTCAAGTATCTTTTCCTTAGACCATGAGATCGTGTAACTCCCGGATACCGTAGGAGTGCTTTGGGTGTGCCAAATGTCACAACGTAACTGGGTGACTATAAAGGTATACTACGGGTATCTCTGAAAGTGTCTGTTGGGTTGACACGGATCGAGACTGGGATTTGTCACTACGCTTGACGGAGAGGTATCACCGGGCCCTCTCGGTAATGCATCATCATAATGAGCTCAATGTGATCAAAGTGTTTGATCACGGGATCATGCATTACGGTACGAGAAAAGTGACTTGCCGGTAACGAGATTGAACGAGGTATTGGGATACCGACGATCGAATCTCGGGCAAGTAAAATACCGATTGACAAAGGGAATCGTATACGGGATTAATTGAATCCTCGACATCGTGGTTCATCCGATGAGATCATCGTGGATCATGTGGGAGCCAACATGGGTATCCAGATCCCGCTGTTGGTTATTGCCCGAGAGCCGTCTCGGTCATGTCTGCATGTCTCTCGAACCCGTAGGGTCTACACACTTAAGGTTCGGTGACGCTAGGGTTGTGAAGATATGTATATGCAGTAACCCGAATGTTGTTCGGAGTCCCGGATGAGATCTCGGACGTCACGAGGAGTTTCGGAATGGTCCGGAGGTAAAGAATTATATATAGAAAGTGCTGTTTTGGCCATCGGGACAAGTTTCGGGGTTATCGGTATTGTACCGGGACCACCGGAGGGTCCCGGGGGGTCCACCGGGTGGGGCCACCTGCCTCGGGGGGCCACATGGGCTCTAGGGGTGCGCCTTGGCCTACATGGGCCAAGGGGAACCAGCCCCTAGAGGCCCATGCGCCTAGAGGGGGGGAAACCCTAAAGAGGGGGGGCGCCCCCTTGCTTGGGGGGCAAGCCCCACCCTTGGCCGCCGCCCCCCTAGGAGATTGCATCTCCTAGGGCCGGCGCCCCCCTAGGGGGCTATATAAAGGGGGGAAGGGGAGGGGGGCAGCGCACCCTTGCTCCTGGCGCCTCCCTCTCCCTCTCCAACACCTCCTCCTCCTCCATAGAGCTCGGCGAAGCCCTGCCGGAGTACTGCAGCTCCACCATCACCACGCCGTCGTGCTGCTGCTGGAGCCATCTTCCCCAACCTCTCCTTTGCCTTGCTGGATCAATAAGAAGGAGACGTTACGCTGACCGTACGTGTGTTGAACGCGGAGGTGCCGTCTTTTCGGTGCTAGGATCTCCGGTGATTTGGATCACGTCGTGTACGACTACCTCATCCCCGTTCATTGAACGCTTCCGCTCGCGATCTACAAACTGGTATGTAGATGCAATATCTCTCCCATGACTCGTTGCTAGATGAACTCATAGATGGATTTTGGTGAAACCGTAGGAAATTTTTTGTTTTCTGTAACGTTCCCCAACAGTGGTATCAGAGCTAGGTCTATGCGTAGTTCTCTATTGCACGAGTAGAACACAATTTGTTGTGGGCGTAGATGTTGTCAACTTTCTTGCCGCTACTAGTCTTATCTTGCTTCAGCGGTATTGTGGGATGAAGCGGCCCGGACCAACCTTACACGTACTCTTACGTGAGACCGGTTCCACCGACTAACATGCACTAGTTGCATAAGGTGGCTGGCGGGTGTCTGTCTCTCCCACTTTAGTTGGAGCGGATTTGATGAAAAGGGTCCTTATAAAGGGTAAATAGAAGTTGACAAATCACGTTGTGGCTTTCACGTAGGTAAGAAAACGTTCTTGCTAGAACCCTAATTCAGCCACGTAAAACTTGCAACAACAATTAGAGGACGTCTAACTTGTTTTTGCAGCAAGTGGTTTGTGATATGATATGGCCAAAGTTGTGATGAATGATGAATGATCTATATGTGATGTATGAGATGTTCATGCTATTGTAATAGGAATCACGACTTGCATGTCGATGAGTATGACAACCGGCAGGAGCCATAGGAGTTGTCTTTATTTTTTGTATGACCTGCGTGTCATTGAGAAACGCCATGTAAATTACTTTACTTTATTGCTAAACGCGTTAGCCATAGTAGTAGAAGTAATAGTTGGCGAGCAACTTCATGGAGACACGATGATGGAGATCATGATGATGGAGATCATGGTGTCAAGCCGGTGACAAGATTATCATGGAGCCCCAAGATGGAGATCAAAGGAGCTATGTGATATTGGCCATATCATGTCACGTTTATTATTTGATTGCATGTGATGTTTATCATGTTTTGCATCTTGTTTACTTAGAACGACGGTAGTAAATAAGATGATCCCTCATAATAATTTCAAGAAGTGTTCCCCCTAACTGTGCACCGTTGCGACAGTTCGTTGTTTCGAAGCACCACGTGATGATCGGGTGTGATAGATTCTAACGTTCACATACAACGGGTGTAAGACAGATTTACACATGCAAACACTTAGGTTGACTTGACGATCCTAGCATGTACAGACATGGCCTCGGAACACAGAAGACCGAAAGGTCGAGCATGAGTCGTATAGAAGATATGATCAACATGAAGATGTTCACCAATGTTGACTAGTCCGTCTCACGTAATGATCGGACACGGCCTAGTTGACTTGGATCATGTAATACTTAGATGACTAGAAGAGGGATGTCTATCTAAGTGGGAGTTCATTAAATAATTTGATTAGATGAACTTTATTATCATGAACTTAGTCTAAAAATATTTACAATATGTCTTGTAGATCAAATGGCCAACGTAGTCCTCAACTTCAACGCGTTCCTAGAGAAAACCAAGCTGAAAGACGATGGCAGCAACTATACGGACTGGGTCCAGAACCTGAGGATCATCCTCATAGCTGCCAAGAAAGATTATGTCCTACGAGCACCGCTGGGTGACGCACCTGTCCTCCCTGCAGAACAAGACGTTATGAACGCTTGGCAGTCACGCTGCGATGATTACTCCCTCGTTCAGTGCGGCATGCTTTACAGCTTAGAGCCGGGGCTCCAAAAGCGTTTTGAGAGACATGGAGCATATGAGATGTTCGAAGAGCTGAAAATGGTTTTCCAAGCTCATGCCCGGGTCGAGAGATATGAAGTCTCCGACAAATTCTTTAACTGTAAGATGGAGGAAAATAGCTCTGTCAGTGAACACATACTCAAAATGTCTGGGTTGCACAACCGCTTGACTCAACTGGAAGTTAATCTCCCGGATGAAGCGGTCATTGACAGAATCCTCCAGTCGCTTCCACCTAGCTACAAGAGCTTTGTGATGAACTACAATATGCAGGGGATGGTAAAGACCATTCCTGAGGTATATGCTATGCTGAAATCAGCAGAGGTAGAAATCAACAAGGAGCATCAAGTGTTGATGGTGAATAAAACCACTAAGTTCAAGAAGGGCAAGGGTAAAAAGAACTTCAAGAAGGACGGCAAGGAAGTTGCCGCACCCGGTAAGCAAGTTGCCGGGAAGAAGCCAAAGAATGGACCCAAGCCCGAGACTGAGTGTTTTTATTGCAAGGGAAGTGGTCACTGGAAGCGGAACTGCCCCAAATACTTAGCGGACAAGAAGGCCGGCAAAACAAAAGGTATATGTGATATACATGTAATTGATGTGTACCTTACCAGTACTCGTAGTAGCTCTTGGGTATTTGATACCGGTGCAGTTGCTCACATTTGTAACTCAAAGCAGGAGCTGCGGAATAAACGGAGACTGGCGAAGGACGAGGTGACGATGCGCGTCGGGAATGGTTCCAAGGTCGATGTGATCGCCGTCGGCACGCTACCTCTACATTTACCTACGGGATTAGTTTTAAACCTCAATAATTGTTATTTAGTGCCAAGTTTGAGCATGAACATTGTGTCTGGATCTCGTTTAATTCGAGATGGCTACTCATTTAAATCCGAGAATAACGGTTGTTCTATTTATATGAGAGATATGTTTTATGGTCATGCTCCGATGGTTAATGGTTTATTCTTGATGAATCTCGTACGTGATGAAACACATATTCATAGTGTGAATACCAAAAGAGTTAAAGTTGATAACAATAGTCCCACATATTTGTGGCACTGCCGCCTTGGTCACATAGGTGTCAAACGCATGAAGAAGCTCCATGCAGATGGACTTTTAGAGTCTCTTGATTATGAATCATTTGACACGTGCGAACCATGCCTCATGGGTAAAATGACCAAGACTCCGTTCTCAGGAACAATAGAGCGAGCAACCAACTTATTGGAAATCATACATACCGATGTGTGCGGTCCAATGAGTGTTGAGGCTCGCGGTGGCTATCGTTATGTTCTCACCCTCACTGATGACTTGAGTAGATATGGGTATGTCTACTTAATGAAACACAAGTCTGAGACCTTTGAAAAGTTCAAGGAATTTCAGAGTGAGGTTGAAAATCAACGTGATAGAAAGATCAAGTTTCTACGATCAGATCGTGGAGGAGAATACTTGAGTCACGAATTTGGCACGCACTTAATAAAATGTGGAATAGTTTCACAACTCACGCCGCCTGGAACACCTCAGCGTAATGGTGTGTCCGAACGTCGTAATCGTACTCTAGTAGATATGGTACGATCTATGATGTCTCTTACCGATTTACCGCTATCTTTTTGGGGCTATGCTTTAGAGACTGCCGCATTCACTTTAAATAGGGCTCCGTCGAAATCCGTTGAGACGACACCGTATGAATTATGGTTTGGGAAGAAACCTAAGCTGTCGTTTCTAAAAGTTTGGGGATGCGATGCTTATGTCAAGAAACTTCAACCTGAAAAGCTCGAACCCAAGTCGGAAAAATGCGTCTTCATAGGATACCCTAAAGAAACTGTTGGGTATACCTTCTACCTCAGATCCGAGGGCAAGATCTTTGTTGCCAAGAATGGATCCTTTCTAGAGAAAGAGTTTCTCTCGAAAGAAGTAAGTGGGAGGAAAGTAGAACTTGATGAAGTGTTACCTCTTGAACCGGAAAATGGCGAAACTCAAGAAAATGTTCCTGAGGTGCCTGCACCGACTAGAGAGGAAATTAATGATGATGATCAAGATACTTCTAATCAAGCTCCTACTAAAATTCGAAGGTCCACAAGGACACGTTCCGCACCAGAGTGGTACGGCAACCCTGTCTTGGAAATCATGTTGTTAGACAACGGTGAACCTTCGAACTATGAGGAAGCAATGGCGGGCCCGGATTCTGACAAATGGCTGGAAGCCATGAAATCCGAGATAGGATCCATGTATGAAAACGAAGTATGGACTTTGACTGACTTGCCCGTTGAGCGGCGAGCCATAGAAAATAAATGGATCTTTAAGAAAAAGACAGACGTGGATGGTAATGTGACCATCTATAAAGCTCGGCTTGTCACTAAGGGTTATCGACAAGTTCAAGGAATTGACTACGATGAGACTTTCTCACCGGTAGCGAAGCTGAAGTCCGTCCGAATCATGTTAGCAATTGCCGCATTCTACGATTATGAAATATGGCAAATGGACGTCAAAACGGCATTCCCTAATGGTTTCCTTAAGGAAGAATTGTATATGATGCAGCCGGAAGGTTTTGTCGATCCTAAGAATGCGGACAAGGTGTGCAAGCTCCAACGCTCGATTTATGGGCTGGTGCAAGCATCTCGGAGTTGGAACATTCGCTTTGATGAGATGATCAAAGCATTTGGGTTTACACAGACTTATGGAGAAGCCTGCGTTTACAAGAAAGTGAGTGGGAGCTCTGTAGCATTTCTCATATTATATGTAGATGACATACTTTTGATGGGAAATGATATAGAACTCTTGGACAACATTAAGGCCTACTTGAATAAAAGTTTTTCAATGAAGGACCTTGGAGAAGCTGCTTATATATTAGGCATCAAGATCTATAGAGATAGATCAAGACGCCTCATAGGTCTTTCACAAAGCACATACCTTGATAAGATATTGAAGAAGTTCAATATGGATCAATCTAAGAAGGGGTTCTTACCTGTGTTACAAGGTGTGAAATTGAGCTCAGCTCAATGTCCGACCACGGCAGAAGATATAGAAGAGATGAGTGTCATCCCCTATGCCTCAGCCATAGGTTCTATTATGTATGCCATGCTGTGTACCAGACCTGATGTAAACCTTGCCGTAAGTTTGGTAGGTAGGCACCAAAGTAAGCCCGGCAAGGAACACTGGACAGCGATCAAGAATATCCTGAAGTACCTGAAAAGGACTAAGGAAATGTTTCTCGTTTATGGAGGTGACAAAGAGCTCATCGTAAAGGGTTACGTCGACGCTAGCTTCGACACAGATCTGGATGACTCTAAGTCACAAACCGGATACGTGTATATTTTGAATGGTGGGGCAGTAAGCTGGTGCAGTTGCAAGCAGAGTGTTGTGGCGGGATCTACATGTGAAGCGGAGTACATGGCAGCCTCGGAGGCAGCACATGAAGCAATTTGGGTGAAGGAGTTCATCACCGACCTCGGAGTCATACCCAATGCGTCGGGGCCAATCAAACTCTTCTGTGACAACACTAGAGCTATTGCACTTGCCAAGGAGCCCAGGTTTCACAAGAAGACCAGGCACATCAAGCGTCGCTTCAACTCCATTCGTTAAAATGTTCAAGATGGAGACATAGAAATTTGTAAAGTGCACACGGATCTGAATGTCGCAGATCCGTTGACTAAACCTCTCCCTAAGGCAAAACATGATCAGCACCAGAACTCTATGGGTGTTCGATTCATCACAATGTAACTAGATTATTGACTCTAGTGCAAGTGGGAGACTGTTGGAAATATGCCCTAGAGGCAATAATAAAAGCATTATTATTATATTTCCTTATTCATGATAATTGTCTTTATTCATGCTATAATTGTGTTATCCGGAAATCGTAATACATGTGTGAATAACAGACAACAACGTGTCCCTAGTAAGCCTCTAGTTGACTAGCTCATTGATCAATAGATAGTCATGGTTTCCTGACTATGGGCATTGGATGTCAATGATAACGAGATCACATCATTAGGGGAATGATGTGATGGACGAGACCCAATCCTAAACATAGCATAAGATCGCATAGTTCGTTTGCTAGAGTTTTCCAATGTCAAGTATCTTTTCCTTAGACCATGAGATCATGTAACTCCCGGATACCGTAGGAGTGCTTTGGGTGTGCCAAACGTCACAACGTAACTGGGTGACTATAAAGGTATACTACGGGTATCTCTGAAAGTGTCTGTTGGGTTGACACGGATCGAGACTAGGATTTGTCACTCCGCTTGACAGAGAGGTATCACCGGGCCCTCTCGGTAATGCATCATCATAATGAGCTCAATGTGATCAAAGTGTTTGATCACGGGATCATGCATTACGGTACGAGAAAAGTGACTTGCCGGTAACGAGATTGAACGAGGTATTGGGATACCGACGATCGAATCTCGGGCAAGTAAAATACCGATTGACAAAGGGAATCGTATACGGGATTAATTGAATCCTCGACATCGTGGTTCATCCGATAAGATCATCGTGGAGCACGTGGGAGCCAACATGGGTATCCAGATTCCGCTGTTGGTTATTTCCCGAGAGCCGTCTCGGTCATGTCTACATGTCTCCCGAACCCGTAGGGTCTACACACTTAAGGTTCGGTGATGCTAGGGTTGTGAAGATATGTATATGCAGTAACCCGAATGTAGTTCGGAGTCCCAGATGAGATCCCGAACGTCATGAGGAATTTCGGAATGGTCCGGAGGTAAAGAATTATATATAGAAAGTGTTGTTTTGGCCATCGGGACAAGTTTCGGGGTTATCGGTATTGTACCGGGACCACCGGAGGGTCCCGGGGGGTCCACCGGGTGGGGCCACCTGCCTCGGGGGGCCACATGGGCTCTAGGGGTGCGCCTTGGCCTACATGGGCCAAGGGGAACCAGCCCCTAGAGGCCCATGCGCCTAGAGGGGGGGAAACCATAAAGAGGGGGGGCGCCCCCTTGCTTGGGGGGCAAGCCCCACCCTTGGCCGCCGCCCCCCTAGGAGATTGCATCTCCTAGGGCCGGTGCCCCCCTAGGGGGCTATATAAAGGGGGGAAGGGGAGGGGGGCAGCGCACCCTTGCTCCTGGCGCCTCCCTCTCCCTCTCCAACACCTCCTCCTCCATAGAGCTCGGCGAAGCCCTGCCGGAGTACTGCAGCTCCACCATCACCACGCCGTCGTGCTGCTGCTGGAGCCATCTTCCCCAACCTCTCCTTTGCCTTGCTGGATCAAGAAGAAGGAGACGTTACACTGACCGTACGTGTGTTGAACACGGAGGTGCCGTCTTTTCGGTGCTAGGATCTACAGTGATTTGGATCACGTCGTGTACGACTACCTCATCCCCGTTCGTTGAACGCTTCCGCTCGCTATCTACAAAGTGGTATGTAGATGCAATCTCTCTCCCATGACTCGTTGCTAGATGAACTCATAGATGGATTTTTGTGAAACCGTAGGAAAATTTTTGTTTTCTGCAACGTTCCCCAACAAATAATTCATCTAGCCTCTCGTTAGATGTGGTTTTGTGTTTTAATGAGTGTTTGTGACAAGTAAGACCTTTGGGATAGCTTACAGTGATAGTTGATTTGATCTTGCTGAAAGACAGAAACTTCACAGAAGCGTGATAAAATTTTGAATTGTTTACACAAGACTGATATACAAATTTCCCCTATTGTCCTATTTTTTAAGAATTTTTGGAGTTAAGTATTCGAACTATCTAGATTGCTACAAACTATTCTGTTTTTGACATATTCTATTTTCTTTGTGTTGTTTGCTTATTTTGATGAATCTATGTCTAGTATCGGGGGGTATGAACCATGGAAAAGTTGGAATACAGTAGATATTACACCAATATCAATAAAGAATGAATTCACAACAGTACCAAAAGTGGTGATTTATTTTCTTATACTAACGGAGCTTATGAGATTTTCTGTTGAGTTTTTTGTTGTGAAGTTTTCAAGTTTTGGTTAAGGATTTGATGGACTATGGAATAAGGAGTGGGAAGAGCCTAAGCTTGGAGATGCACCATGCACCCCAAGGTAATATTCAAGGACAATCAAGAGCCTAAGCTTGGGGGTGCCCCGGAAGGCATCCCCTCTTTCGTCTTCGTCTATCAGTAACTTGACTTGAGGCTATATTTTTATTCACCACATGATATGTGTTTTGCTTGGAGCGTCTTGTATGATTTGACTCTTTGACTTCTAGTTTGCCACAATCATACTTGCAGTACACACCTTTTGAGAGAGACACGCATGAACCATGATTTATTAGAATACTCTATGTGCTTCACTTATATCTTTTGAGCTAGGCAATATTGCTCTAGAGCTTCATTTATATCTTTTAGAGCACGGCGGTGGTTTTATTTTATAGAAATTAATGAACTCTCGTGCTCCACTTATATTATTTTGAGAGTTTGTAAACAACATGATAATTTGCTTTGGTTATAAATTTAGTCCTAATATGATAGGCATCCAAGAGGGATATAACAAAAACTTTCATACAAAGTGCATTGAATACTATGAGAAGTTTGATTCCTTATGATTGTTTTGAGATATGAAGATGGTGATATTAAAGTCATGCTAGTAAGAAATTGTGAATTTGAGAAATACTTGTGTTAAAGTTTGTGATTCCCGTAGCATGCATTTATGGTGAACCGTTATGTGATGAAGTCGGAGCATGATTTATTTATTGATTGTCTTCCTTATGAGTGGCGGTCGGGGATGAGTGATGGTCTTTTCCTACCAATCTATCCCCCTAGGAGCATGCGCGTAGTACTTTGTTTTGATAACTAATAGATTTTTGCAATAAGTATATGAGTTCTTTATGACTAAGGGGCCTCCACATGAGTCTATATCTACCTCGATCCCATATTGGGGCCTTTTCCAGCAATCTTTTGGAGGGGGATTCAATCCACATGAGTCTACTTTGAACAATTCATATACAAGGTTGATGCTGCTATGAGTAAGATTTGACCCATGTTATACAATGGAAACCAGCCAAAATATATTGTGAATTCAATGCTCAGCAAGAAGGATAGTCAAGCAGCCTTTTTCATATGAGTAATCAGCAGCAGAAATATTAAAGAGTATATATATGGCACTCAGTCTGCATATCAGAATGAGAAGCTTCCGGCGTAAGTAACTCATTCTTCCCTCGCAAGCTACCCGAGAAGCTTCCAATGCAAGATTCCTCTATCGTCCTCAGTACGATACATGGATGACTTCCCGTGCAAGGTACTTGATGCGGCTTGAAGCTACGTCTGTATTTCCCCAAAGAGGAAGGGATGATGCAGCATAGCGGCGGTAGGTATTTCCCTCGGTTATGAGACCAAGGTTATCGAACCAGTAGGAGAACCAAGCAACACAACATAAACAACCCCTGCACACAAATAACAAATACTCGCAACCCGACGTGTAAAAGGGGTTGTCAATCCCTTTCGGGTAGCGGTGCCTCAAGATAGGCAAACAGACGTGAACAAATTGTAGTAGATTGATAGATCAAACGCCAAATAAAATAAATAAGAATAAATTGCAGCAAGGTACTTTTGTATTTTTGGTTTGATAGATCTGAAAATAAAAGCAAAGGAAAATAGATCTCAAAGGCAAATAATATGAGAAAGAGACCCGGGGGCCGTAGGTTTCACTAGTGGCTTCTCTCGAGAAAAATAACAAACAATGGGTAAACAAATTATTATTGGGCAATTGATAGAACTTCAAATAATCATGACGATATCCAGGCAATGATCATTACATAGGCATCACGTGCAACATTAGTAGACCGACTCCTGCCTGCATCTACTACTATTACTCCACACATCGACCGCCATCCAGCATGCATCTAGTGTATTAAGTTCATGGAGAAACGGAGTAATGGAATAAGAATGATGACATGATGTGGACAAGATCTATTTATGTAGAAATAGACCCCATCATTTTATCCTTAGTAGCAACGAAACATACGTGTCGGTTCCCCTTCTGTCACTGGGATCAAGCACTGTAAGATCGGATCCACTACAAAGCACCTCTTCCATTGCAAGATAAATAGATCAAGTTGGCCAAACAAAATCCAAATATCGGAGAAGAAATACGAGGCTATAAGCAATCATGCATATAAGAGATCAAAGAAACTCAAATAACTTTCATGGATATAAAAAGATAGATCTGATCATAGACTCAAAGTTCATCCGATCCCAACAAACACACCGCAAAAAGAGTTACATCATATGGATCTCCAAGAGACCATTGTATTGATAATCAAAAGAGAGAGAGAGAGAGGAAGCCATCTAGCTACTAACTACGGACCCGAAGGTCTACAAAGAACTACTCAGGCATCATCAGAGAGGCACCAATCGAAGTGGTGAACCCCTCCATGATGGTGTCTAGATTGGGTCTGGTGGTTCTGGACTCTGTGGCGGCTGGAATTGATTTTCGTCGAATCCCCTAGGGTTTCTGGAATGTTGGGATATTTATAGAGCAAGGAGGTGGTCCGGGGGGGCACCCAAGGTGGGCACAACCCACCAGGGCGCGCCAAGGCCTCCTGGCGTGCCCTGGTGGGTTGTGCTCCCGTAGGATCACCCCCATGCGCTGCCTTGGCCCATTGGGTGTCTTCTGATCCATAAAAAACCTCCGTGAAGTTTCGTTGCATTTGGACTCCGTTTGGTATTGATTTCATGCGATGTAAAAAACATGCAGAAAACAGCAAGTGGCACTTGGCACTATGTCAATAGGTTAGTACCAAAAAATGATATAAAATGACTATAAAATGATTATAAAACATCCAAGATTGTAATATAACATCATGGAACAATAAAAAATTATAATACATTGGAGACGTATCAGTACTCTATCTTCTGCAGTAAGAAACCGCAAAAGCTTCCGGCATAAGGTACCGAGTCCTTCCCTAGCAAGCAATTAAGGGGGAAAGCTTATCAAGAACGATACCCAGTCTTCCTCAGCAAGATACTCTCGATGGCTTCCAACATAAGTCATCTAACCTCCCTCGGTATGACATTAGTGTAAAATATTACACTATGAATTGACAGCATATGGCAGTGAATCCCAAGAATCAGGTCCGCAACAGTTTGGTCAGAAGCAAGAATCAGTCAGAAAACAAGTCTGCCTCGAGAATCAGCTAGTTCTATATTGTGAGCATGCTGCCAAGTTCTTGCAAGTCACTGGTACGATGATGAAGTCAAGTTAGGAATATTAAAACCTCACGAGTCATGCAAAAATAAGAAAGCCAGTTATACATCTTAGTTGGTGATGCAAGAACCAACAAGTTTGGGAGAAAGACAACATGGGACAGCAAATTGTGGCAGTACTCATCGAGGCCAGTTTCCTCATACCAGACAAGGTGATATTATTAACCCTTGTCACTACCTAGTATGTCGGACGACAACAATGAGCTATATGCAAGTACGTGTGAACCCGGTATACTTCCTATCACACGACACATGAATGAGGATAAGGTACAATTTCCAAAATACTGCACCCGACAATATCTATGGTCACATGAAGAAGCAATATGACCAAGAGCTATTTCAACCAAGGATCTAGACAAAGAAAACAGTAATGAAGGAGCAAGACTGATAATTGTTGCATGATCCACATGGTACAGATACCTCGGACAGTCAGAGTCTGTATTGATCACCATGAATATTCACCTAAGGTGTCTACTTAATTTTGGTAAGGCCCTCCTATCAAGGAAAAATCTGCTCTGTTATCAGTATATGCTCATGTTTGTCAGTATCGAATATCTGGGTCTGTGAAGTCAGACCAAAGGTCAATTCAACAGTTTGACCCCAGCAACTATGGTATAGCATCACACGGCCTACTATCTCCATGGATATGCCGGCAGAATAAATAATCAGGATGACGAATAACAGTCTTGAGGCATGTGTCCTCATGAGGATCATCAAAGGATAGCCTGTCGTGAACAAAATTCTTCTGCCAGAACCACCATCAGTCAAGTCTACGGATACTATCATATAAGGCCATACCCTTTTATGCTGACCAAGACAAATAATTGGTACGGATCTGATATTAAAGACAGTGGGGCCAGTCAAGATGATTCAGAAACTCCTGCTAGAAGTCAGAATCAATCAGGAGAACGGTTATGATTTACGTCACTATTTTGAACTTAGAGGACATGCATTTAGTGGGGAAACCCAATGCAAGGAGTAAGAGCATGGGTGTTCATCAGGAAAATCTGATCACCACTTCATGAAAGGTTGTCAGTGTTGAATAACACATCCATCGAAAAATCACTCTCGGACTTGTGAGACGGATATATTTAGTCATGGTAATCTCAGCTAAGTCAGCAAATACGAAAAGAAGTGGGAGCCAATATAAGCATGAGCATGTGAGATAAGTTCTGTTAGAATGTGGATACAGTAACGCAAACCTCCCCAAAGCCAGTCAGTCTCGTCATATGAAACTCAGTGGGAACATAACATAAGGCAAAAAAGATACCCGAGTTGGAAACAGTTTCCTGAAGTTAGATATATTTATACTTGTTCCCTGAGCAACCAAATCTCGAGGACGAGATCTCTTTAAGGGGGAAGGTTTGTCACACACTAATTTTTGGCCCTTTCTTTTTCTTTTGATTTTCTGAGGATTTTGCTTGAGATTTCTTTTTTCCGTGGCTATATGGTATGGAAACTGAAGAGTGGCTTGTCATCCTCATCATCTATCCCAAGACCTTGCCATTTTCATCTTGGACCAACCCCAATATTATTTTTCTATGGAATATTCCTTTTTCTGTTAAAGGAATAACCCAATTTGCCCTAGGTTGTGAAGCAACCTATATTTATATCACTCCCAAAATTCCCAAATAATTCCCATAAATTGTTTGGGTCATATCTTCCACAGACATGTCAAAATCCTTCCTTGGCATCATCAAAGATAACTCACAAATATTCCTTTTCTCATTTTGCCCTTAGTGGCTTTTTGAGAAGGAAGTGTCATTTATCTTTGCTTGATTGACCCGAAACTTTTTGGACACATTTTCATGTCCATATCATTGCCTCATGCCAAAACTCAACTTAATTTTCCTAGTGAATATTCCTGAGCAATTTTTCAAAGTTCTTGTTTGAGGGAATTCTTTGTGAAGGAAGTACTAGCTAGGGTGATCCAAATTAGTTGAAATTTTGCATGGTCCTTCATATGATCAAAACATCACTCTCCTCAAGATTTGAGCTCATGCAATGCATACATGTGAGCTCAACTTCAATTCTTTGTTTTTCTCCAAATTTTTAGTTTGTGAAGCAAGTATATTTTATCTTGCTCCATGATTGCTGAAAATTTACCACGACCTTCTACTACCCATATAACCTAGCGCTCTGGCGCCTCTGTCCTCTTCTCCCTCTCTTTGCTCATCATCCCAGCATGCCCATAAGTGTCTAGGAGCTCCACCGTGCTGCCTGCGTCCCCCTGGACCCCTCTCCCCCTCCTGTAGCTCGCTCGTTGGAGCTCGTCGCCGCGCGCCCACGGGCAAACTGTAGCTGGCCATCGTCTTCCTCCTCTGTTCGCTTCCTCCTCGTGCCCCCTTGGCTGTCTCTGCTCCATGATCCCCTCTTGTCCTCTCTTGTTGCTCTCGTCCGCCTGCCCGTGCCCTGCCATCGCCCGTGGCCCCGCTCACGCGTCGTCGGCGGCACTCGGCTCGGCCCCCTCGCCCCGCCTATTTAAGCTCCTCCCCGAGGACGCTCGACCACACCACTGGCCTTCCCTAGCCCCATCTCCCTCCCCATCCTATTCCCTAAGCCAGAGGACCCCTCCTCGCCTCGGTTGCCCGCCATGGCCGCCGCTCGTCGCCGGCTAAATTAGCCCGAAGCCAAGCCCCTCCCTTCCATCCACCACCACCACCAGAGACCTTCCACCACCACCTAGAACCCACCCCACACCTCCACCCCTCCTCACCGTGGCCTTAGTGCCGAGCCCATCTTCACCATAGCCGTCGTCCGCCGCAGTTGAGGCTGCGCTCCTTCTGGTGCATCTCGGCGAGTGTGAGGAGTCCAGACAGGAGCGCCTCGTCTTCCCAATCCCGCCGGTGTGCTGGGCGTTGCCGGAGATGACCCAGGTCACCATAACGGCTGCCCTTATCGCGCCCCTGCCTCTGGCTCGCGAGGGACAGGAGGAGGAAGAAGAAGGACCCGCAGGCGGGCCCCACCACCCCACGGACCCCGCTCGTCAGTCTAACAGGCGTTGACCTGAGCTGCTGACTGGGATAAGTGGAAGCGTATTCTCTGGGATATATGTTTTCCAGGTTAGAAAGAGTATTCCCCTCCTTCTTTGGCCTAAAGTATGTTTTGTCTGCAAGTAAGCGTATTCTCAGAATTGTGCTTTCTGTTTTCCTAGCCAGGGGCTTGCCTGTGAAGAAACTTTTGCAGATTAGTCCATGATCTTCTTCCTTTCGTATCTTCGCGACCGTAAGTCCGAAGGTTAATCCAAAGCCCACTTCTTCATATCGTCGAGCCCGTCATGTTGGTACCATTTCCAATATGTGTTCGCATACTATAAATGACCATACTTCCCTTGCCCATAAAGAGCCCCCTCCGGGAGAGAACTTTTCCGGCGAATGTTTTCACGATCCTTCCGCACTTCTTCTCGGTGACCTCTTCCTTCCCAGGCAAGCCACAACAGCCACTTGTATGATAGGCATGCAGTAGCCATGATTTTCTACTTGAATCTTTAATAACTGTATGCATTGTTTGTTACTATTGTCGCTATTTCGGTTATGCTCGTGGATTCATGTTCACCTTCATGCTATGTTCTGATGCATCTTGTTACCTTGTGCTAGTTGCTAGTATTATGTTCATATGCCTTGTTTGGTAGTAGTAGTACATGCTGGTGGTAGTGATACTCATCTGTTGCATGCTTAATATCTGTTATCAGGTGCCGTTGCTATGCATGCGGCGTTGCATCTAGTTGGTTACATGCTTACTTGGTAGTATTATTATGTTCTTGCATGGTAGTTATTTCTGATGCTAGTGGTCCTGCTATGCATGTGCAGTGTTATGCTTATGCTCACTAGTATGCCATGCTCATTTGGATATATGCTTCATTGTTGTTACGCTCGTTGATTATTTTGCACCCCATGCTTATGTTGATATCACACCCATGCATGGTAGTTGCATCATGTTATTTTAATATGGCTCAGCTTATTGCATTCAAGTTTAACCAGACTTAAATGAACTTGAACAACTGTTGGCTGAGTCATGGTGCCACCAAATCGAGCTGACTAGTGCAGGCACACTTGCCTTATGGGGGGGGGGTCCTAACTGGGTCTATTGTCATGCCTCTCGCTGGTGCCTCCAACGAGGAAAGGTTATGGGCGCGTGCTACCCTGATCAGGTAGGAAGACATAAGCCTTATGTGCCCGTTGTTGTGATTGGTATACCATTGTCCCCGTTTGGGACCGTTTATAGTTTTGCCACGACGGTGGCCGTTGGATGTCACGAGTTGACATTGGGGCCACCCAGGACTTAGCCCAAAGGGGAGTTGGTCGGAGTGGCCGGGAGGGTGTGATGGCAATAGATCGGTTTTGTTGGAATGCCGTTGGTCCACCCAAATGGGAGTTCGAGGCCATGGATTCCGTGGTGTGGGTACATTGTGCTAACCTCTGCAGAGTGTGTGTTAAATCTATCGATAGCCGCGCCCGCGGATATGGGCCCAGTTCATAGTCGGTCACACTATGGGTCAATAGTAATAATAATAATGTGCTTAATAACAACCTCGGTTCGATGATGAAAGAAGTTGGTTGATGTTTATGTGATTGTGAGAGGATCACAGTGGTATCAAGGATACCGAGTTGGTGGATATTTGTGGTGTTATACAAGAATCACGGGTAAAGGTCAAGCTCCTTGTGGTCATGTAATGATTAATACGGGATTGTTAATACCAAGCTTGATTGGATCCTAAGATAATCGTGTGATGTCCGTGATGATAAGCTTGTGCATGTGATGGTTACGAGGTAACCCCGAGCAGAGTAAGTTGATGCATGCCAGTATCATCATGTTCATATGTTCATGCCATGCTCATATTGTTCTAGCTGTATCATGTTCATCTTCTTCACGCTATGATTGATCTGATAGTATGGTGTTAATCCTTGTTAACTTGATTGCCATACTATTGTCTGTCTTGATTGCTCTTGGTTGCTGTGAGCTAGCAAGTACATTCAATGTACTGACCTGGCGTGTCATGCCAGTTTGCAGGTCATGCCAGAGTGATTGTTGCTTGTTGCCGTGGATTCTTTGTTTGCGAACTAGGACAAGCGTTCCAACCAGAGTCCTTGCAGAGTGGAGTTCATCACCGTCGTCGTTGTTCCGCTGCCAGTAGTTAGTTCGCTGCTTCGTGTTGTTCTGCTGCTTGCATGGAGCAACCGTGGCAGGCGTAGTGTCGCTGTGCCGAAGAAATCCCCTTGTACCCATATAGATTGTAATAAAGAGCTGATTTGTTCTATGTGAAGCAGCGCCATATTCCAGAAGGCTTCTCCTTGATCTCTGGGCTGGAATACAGGGCGTTCCAGTTTCTCTGAGCCGGGGTGCCACAGCCGTGCTAGATTTGATGACACTGACGATGAAGAGAGGGAGGAGAACATTGACTCCTTAGTTTTACAAGAATATGATGGTGAGGACATGCTAACAATTGAGTGGAACAGGGAGAATCCTCAGCTTACTCCAGGAACCGTATTTGAATCGATGGTGGACTGTCGTAATGTAGTGACTACATATTGCATTATCACTGAAAGCTGAAGTGGAGATGACTAGTTCAGGGAGTGTTGTAGAGATTGACAAGCATATAGTTCAGTACAAATTAAAAGGGAATACAGTGGAGAAGGAGTGGTCCAGGAGGGATTTTCTTTGTTTCAAGGCTTGCTGGCAAGGGTTTCTGAATGGTTGTAGGCCCTATTTGGCTGTCGATGCAACTGCTTTGAATGGAAGATGGAGAGGCCAACTAGCAGTAGCTTCTGCAGTTGATGGACACAACTGGCTATTCCCAGTTGCATTTGGTGTATTGGAGGCAGAGTCCGAGGAGAGTTAGGTCTGGTTTCTGCAGTAGTTGCGCAACATTATAGGTACACCCTCAGGTTTAGTTATACATATAGATGCTTGTAAGGGTTTAGAGAGTAAAGTAGAAATTGTATTCCCTGGTGTCAGATTACGGGTTCCGCAAACCCTTGGGAGATTCGAACTCCGGGGTGCGCACGAAGAACACTCTCTCCCAGCTCGCTCGCCCAACGATTCCACGGCCTAGCTCAACAAACCCAAAGAACAAGAGATGTAGGGATTTATACTGGTTCAGGCCACCTTGCGGTGTAATACCCTACTCCAGTGTGTGGTGGATTGCCTCGTGGGGCTAAGGATGAACTAGTACATTGGATGGACCGCCTCAGGAGCTGAGGCGTTATTGAGCTCGGTGAGCTGGTGGGTGTGAGGATGGTCTGAATGATCCGTCGTCCCCCGCTATGGTGGTGGCTAAGTCCTATTTATAGTGGCCTTGGTCCTCTTCCCAAATGTTTAGGCGGGAAGGGATCCCACAATGGCCAAGTTTGAAGGGGGACAACTAGTATAAGCTATCCTGACAAAAGGTGGTCTTTGCCTGCCAAAGGCTCTGGTGGTGACACTGCTGTGGGCTCCGCGATGACCTCCGTCCTGCCGTCCTGCTGGTCTTGGTCTTGCTGCACTGATATGGAAACCTTTGCTTGATGCCTAGGGACCCCGCGCATGCGCTTGCCTCCTTAGCACCAAAAAGGAAACTGGTACACTACACCCGCTGGCGCCCGCCTGGCCTTGGTTGTCATAGCTCACGACATGCGAGCCTCGCGAGGTGCCCCTTGCATAGATATCTCCGCTCCTCGGGAGCCAGCCTAGTGAGACTGCCCCCAAGGAGGTCTTGGTGTCGTCCGCCTCACGAGGCTTGGCCCCTCATCAGGGTCTTGAGTTGCTGCTGCTGAAGCTGGGCCATACCGGCCCTTTGATGGAGCCACGCCACGGGCCGCAAGCAGGCAAGTCTGGCACCCCCGGTCCCAGAATGCCGATAGTAGCCCCCGAGCCCAAGGCGCGCTCAAGCTTGGCTTCGAGGCGAGGCCAAAGGGCAAGTGCGGAGCGCCGCGGGCCCCAACCGCCTGTGGCCTTGATTAACGCATGGCGATTGATGGGACGTGGGCGCCTCCGGTTCCCCACGCTGCCTCGGCAACCGTTCTCGCTTGACAAAAGGCTGGCGCACGCTATAGAGCCTTCACCGCCTCCCTTCGTCTTGCTCCAGATTCCCTTTCATGTTCTTCACTCCAAGAGACTCCAGATCCGCACAGACCCCTCTCCGAGCCTGCAGCCGATGGCGCCCGATAAGGCGAAGGCCGTGCGCTCGCCCTCTTGGTATGAGCCTGCCTTGAGCGCGCCCATGGTCTTGGAGAAGAACCTTGCCGCCGCGCTCTTGGTGACGGAGGACGACAACAATGAGGGGGAAGAGACTGCGCTTCGGGTTGGCTCCGCCAAGCCAGAGGCCTCGGGCATTACTTTCTACCCTTCTTCTGGCACATCGTCTTCGCGGGGCTGGTCCCCCCTTTCTCTGATTTCTTCTATGCTTTCCTTAGCCATTATAATCTCCATGCCCTCCATCTTCATCCCAACTCTGTCCTCCTCCTGTCAATCTTTGCCTTCCACTGTGAGGCATTTGTGGGGGTGATGCCGTCTGTGGTGCTGCTTCGCCATTTCTTCTACCTCCGAAACAAGGAGGGCAAGTGCTCCGGGTGCGCCAACTTTGTTGCGGCCAATGGGACCAATGCAATCTCAGGAGCCGGGAAGAAAGTCGAGGGCTTTAGGAACAAGTGGGTCCTCGTGGACGCCAAGAGCTCCTACCCTCGGCTGGCGCTGCCGACGGGGATGCCTTCGCCTCACGAGGGATGGCTTAGTGCGAAGCTCGCCGACCCCCAGTTGAAGTAGGTGTTGGAGAAGATGGCGGCCGACCTGAAGCCAGACGACCCAAAGGCGAAGAGGCTGACGGGGGCCATGATCGTCAAGGAGTTCCTGTCGCAGCGCTTGGCTCCGCTCCAGGTGCGCTCATGCCCCTTGTGGAGGCTCATGGAAGAGGGAGGCGAGCTCCGCCTGCGCCCAGACGCCTTGTCTGACGAGGAGCTGGACAAGACCCTCCATCTTCTGGTCGGGGAGGACTGGGGGTACCCGCCAGATACCCATCTTCCGCTGTACCGCCATCCAGACGGAGCAGAGGTTGCCGCCGCCATCCCCGTCTTCAACGAGCGTGGGCTCGTCCCACCGGCACCCAGCGAGGCCCCGGTAGTGTTGTCCTCCGGCGAGTCCGACGAGGAGGAGAATTCCAGCTCGGAGGCGACCCGGGAGGGGGCGGGGGAGACTTCTCCTCCGCGCGTAGCAGACCTCCTCTGCACCTTCCCTGACGATGACGAGGCCAGCGAGCATCCGATCAGGGAGTCGCCGAACCCCGTCGGGGTCACGACGAGGTCCGGGGGCACCCCTCTGAAGAAGCTGCAGGACGGGGTCTCGAAGAGGAGCAGGTCGGCGTTGATATCCTGAGGCGATGCCTCTGCCTCGTCACCGGCCGGCGTTGCTGCGGTCCTAGCCACCGTCCCCTCATCGGCCCCTGGGTCGAGCACCGGTGCCCCAACCCGCGAAGGATTCGGGCTTGGTGCTCCAGAAGAGGGCAAGGGAGTACGCCGCTGTGGACCAGTAAGTGCTCCATCTTGATCTTTCGTCCCTGTTCTTGCCGTAGTTTCTTGATGCCTCCCCCTTGTACCATTAGGCCAAAGCGGGTGATGAAGAATAAGAAGGAGGCGACCACGACGGTCGGGACCCAACAGCCTGCACCTGTAGCGCCGCCTGTGGTGCGGGAAAGCGGTGATGGTTCCCGCGCCTCAGCGGCCGGGTCGTCCTCGCAAGATTCACGGGCCCTACCTCAGGAGAAGGCGATCTCTATGGCCAAGCCGGCTCCGGAGGCGCCTGCCCCCAGCCTTCCTACTGAGGCTCCGAAGGCTCAGGAGCCCCTGGCCTCTGTTGATGCTGCCAACCTGCAGGCCTTGGTGCCGATGCTGCCTCCTCCTCTTCCCATCACGCCACCGGGCCATGATCCTTCTGCCTCACCTGGCGCTCTGGGGGAAACTCTTTCCGCGCTGACCCAACGTCAGGACGACCTTCAAGGCGCTGACCGTCGCCTGGTGGCAGGGCGCCTGGAGTTGATCTTGGGGTGGCTGTGCTCTGACACGTCTGTCAGGGCGGCATTGAGACAGGCCATAGCAGCCTCTGAGGAAGGCGAGCGGGCCGCTGGCCTGGCCGCTGCTGCCCATGACGTGGCGCTGAAGGATGCTGAGCTGCCCAAGAGCGCTGCCGGTTGGCGGAGGCTGAGCTGGAGACCATGCGCAACGAGCGCACCGTCAAGGCTCATCAGCACGAGGCATGGGAGGAGAAGATGAAGGCTCGAGAGGACGCAGTCGCCGGTCGTGACATCGAGCTCGAGCAATCGGCGCGGGCGCAGGCCACAAAACGTGGCCACCTGGAGGAACTGGAGAAGACAGTGGAGGCGGAGAAGGCCCAGCTGGAAGCAAAGGCGAAGGTTCTTGTTGAAGATCGTACGGCCTTCAACTCCCTCGAGCTAAAGTCCCGCGAGGCGCTGCGGGAGCTCTACAGGAAGGGCTTGAAGAAGCCGTTGGTGACTGACGATGAAGGCCCCGCCGAGCTACTCCCTCAACTTGTCATGGCGCTCGAGGGCGTCGTTGATGGGATCGGCCCCATGGTGGAGGGGGAAGCCCGCACGCTCTGCTTCAGCTCTGACATGTGTCTTCTGTCATCTTCTAGCGACCCCAGCGCCGACCTCGACGCCCTGCTTGAGCCCGTGGACGAGGAGCACTGTGAGGCTGCTGCCGAAGCCGTGAAGGACCGGGTGGAGGCCCTGCTGGAGAAATTCCTCGCCATCGACCCCGCACCCCCAGCTGACAGTGCCGCCGACCCTGTGGCCCCATCGGATGGCACGGGCGACAACAACATTATCGACGAAGGGGCACTCCTCATGGGGGATGGCAGTGCCCAAGGCTGAAGAGAAGGCTTGCTGGCGGCGCTTCCCTCCACTTTTATTTCCTGCAACATGCACCGTGCCTCATGGAGGCGTTAAAACTTGTGTTTGGTATTTGGATGAACAATATGTCTTGTAATAATTTGCTAGGATTCCGCGATTTCCTTCCCGTTGCTTTAGTGTTCTGCGTCGGCAGAGCCCGGCCCACGCATACCTCAGCCGCCATTGGGTCGTTTGGATCACCAGGACGAGACCAATGGGTGAGGGGCTACGTGACTAGTTTGGCTCCTAAGGCGCGATGCTCAGGAGTCCCCCTTGACATACAAACAACCCTCAGGAAGGGAATGCAAGTGTAGGCCTTGGTGTTGTGCGTCGGCAGGGCCCAGTCCCGCGCATACCTGAGCCGTTGTTGGGTCGTCCGGATCACCAGGATGAGACCAAGAGGTGAGGGGCTACGTGACCAGTTAGGCTCCTGAGTTGCGATGCTCAGGAGTCCCCCTTGACGTACGAACGGACCTTCAAACCTATCCTCGCCGAGGTCCCGCTCGGGAAGGGGGCACGACTACCAGGTCCGGGGGACCTGGCAGGGTGGCGTACGCCAGGCATGACCTGAGCGTAGTCCCCTATGCCTAGCCCCCTCGCACGACTCTCCTGAGGGGAAAGCGTTGCGGTGAGGCTGGACACTGAGCCTGGTGGCTCCCTGAGGTTGGTGAGGCCATGGGGCCACCCTCAGTTGTTTATCACCAGCACTGAGCATGGCGCTTCTGCACTTGCACAGGCAAAGCCGCTCCTCTACCGTGTCGATTGCCAGCGCGGAACATGGTGCTTCCACTAGGGTGCGGAGCCCCCTACCTGGTGCGCCAAATGTCAGATTACAGGTGGTGCGCACGAAGAACACTCTCTCCCCAACTCGCTTGCTCAACGATTCCATGGCCTAGCTCGATGAACCCACAGAATAAGAGATGCAGGGGTTTATACTGGTTCGGGCCACCTTGCGGTGTAATACCCTACTCTAGTGTGTGGTGGATTGCCTCGTGGGGCTGAGGATGAACTAGTAAAGTGGATGAACCGCCTCAGGAGGTGTGGCGTTCTTGAGCTCGATGAGCTAGTGGGTGTGAGGATGGTCTGAATGATCCGTCGTCCTCCGCTATGGTGGTGGCTAAGTCCTATTTATAGTGGCCTTGGTCCTCTTCCCAAATGTTTAGGTGGGAAGGGATCCCACAACGGCCAAGTTTGAAGGGGGACAACTAGTACAAGCTATCCTAACAAAAGGTGGTCTTCGCCTGCCAAAGGCTCTGGTGGTGACGCTGTTGTGGGCTCCGCGATGACCTCCTCCTACCATCCTGCTGGTCTTGGTCTTGTTGCACCGATATGGAAACCTTTGCTTGATGCCTATGGACCCCGTGCCTGCGCTTTCCTCCTTAGCACCAAAGAGGAAACTGGTACACTGTGGCCACTGGCGCCCGCCTGGCCTTGGTCGTCATGGCTCACGTCATGCGAGCCTCGCGTGGTACCCCTTGCATAGATATCTCCACTCCTCAGGATCCAGCCTAGTGAGACTGCCCCCAAGGAGGTCTTTGTGTCGTCCGCCTCGCGAGGCTTGGCCCCTCGCGAGGGTCTTGAGTTGCTGCTGCTGAAGCTGGGCCGTACCGGCCCGTTGATGGAACCACGCCACGGGCCGCAGGCAGGCAAGTCTGGGCACCCCCGGTCCCAGAACACCGACACCTGGAGTGGAACATAGGGAATGTATGTGACACCTAGCGCAGATTTTAAAAGAAATTCAAAGGCAAAGTTTATGATGAGAACCTATGGCCAGCATTATACACATGCAACTTGAGGAAGCATGAGAACCATTTGAGAGTGTTGTATGCTCACAATCGTTTGGTGAAGGAGTACATGGATGAATATCATGGAAAGGTGTGGTCAAGAAGCAAATTCAATGAAATATGCAAAGTAGACTATGTGACCAATAACCTCGCCGAGTGTTTCAATGCAAAGTTCAAGTCAATGAAAGGGCTTTTGTTGTGGCAAGCATTTGATAAGATCAGGCAGATGATCATTATAAAGATGGCTCTTCGTAAAAGAATTGCAGAAACACAATATATTGGCCATCTTATGCTCCCATCTCTGATTTAAGGCATTGCATGCCAAGGCAAGAGGACTAAGGATGAAATGCATTCGACCGTCGACATACGAGGCTGAGGTGACATACACTAACAGTAAAAATAGGGAATGGAGATATCCAGTGAACCTTGCAACTAAGGAATGCAGTTGTAGGAAATGGCAGATCTGCGGGAAGCCATGCATACATGCCCTACATCTCATGACTATTATTGGATGTGAAGATGGTGAAGTTGATCAGTGTTGCTCTGAATATTTCTCTGTTGCCAAATTTTGGGCTGCTTATGCTGAAAATGTGCCTGCACTCTTGGGAAAATACCAATGGAACATAGTAGACCCAGGGTTCAAACTCTATTCTCTTGTACTGACTTGACCACTTGGAAGACCAAGGAAAAACAGGATAAGAGCTGGTGAAGAGGGTCGTGTAAAAAACAACATAAGTGCAAAAGATGTGGTATTCTAGGGCATATTGCTAGGCTTGTACCAATCGAGTTGATGCATCATTTAGAGAAGAGGAACAATGGGCAACAGCAAATGAAGAGGAGAATGCAACAACAGAGGAGAATGTAGCAAGTTTAGAGGAGAATGCAACAGTAGAGGAGAATGCAGCAAGTTTAGAGGAGGATGAAGGAACGGAAGTAGCAGCTTGGTATGTGTGTAACCTTTCCCTTTTTATTTGCATTTGTTCTCTTTTTTATCGATGGCTAAGCTTATTTCTGTTTGACCTAGCTCTAGGATAATTAGAGGCACATGACAGAAAAGACCTAGAGAGGAAGAAACTTCGGTTGAACCATCATCTGATGCAGAATTTGAAACCATGGCTTATGAAGGTTTTGAAGCTATAAGAGAGGAGGAAGTTATTTTGTCTAAAGTTCCTTTACGGATTAGTGAACCCACAGATGACCGTCAACTGGTAATCACTTGCTCGGTCCTTCAAAGCTCAACAAAACCGCCACTACCAGAAGTGAAGATCAGAAGCAACAAGACAAAGCTTTCAAAAGCACAAAATAGCCCAGCTAGGGAAACCAGGAGCAAGACGATTAACCCATCCCAGAACACAAGGAGCAAGGCAAAATTTTGAATTTGAACTTGAATGGAAGTCATAAACTTTGAACTTTAAGGATTTGTAATAAGGATCCTGTCGTCAATTTGAACTACTGCGAAAACTTGTAAGGCGTAATAATTCTATTTGTAATTTGATGTGAAATTTGAGGTAGAATACAAAACTAAGGAAAATTTTGAATTTTAGGCAAACTTTGAATTTGAACCAACACTTGAAGTCCATTTCCCTATGGTGTGAGTTGCAAAGTTTGCTGAACTATTATAAACATTAGTTGATCAATCCGATCTCTTTTGCGTGGTAAAACTTGTAGTCATGAGAAATGTGCTCCAAATGAGCTCCCAATCTAGGGTAAACAGCCTCATTTGTAATTAACTTTTTTGGACCTACTCTAAATGAGCCAAATATTTTTTATTAACACCAATTCAATCTATATAGTGTAGATTCGAAGTATCACTATTTATTGAATTAATCTTTATATTTTTATATTTTTTTTTGAAAAAAACGTACTTTAATAGAAAACCAATAAAAAATAAATTTAAAATATGAAAATGGAAAACTAAGTTCAGATCCTTCTTATTCACTTTGAAATCAAGCTTTGGTATTTTTTTTGATTTTTTTTAATTTTCAAAAACCGAAGGGAACCCTACCTCCTCTCCTTGGTCTCTATGAAATGTTGTACGTGATAGCTCATATGTGTGAAGGTTTTTTCATGAAAATGTCCACAGACAAAGTTTATGATTTTTGGTTGGTAACATGTCACACAAGACAACATTGTGCGCAGGTTTGATTTTGTTTTAAATTAATGGTGCTCATTTGACCTCGATCATGCTAGCTAGGTTTTGTTTTTGTAAATGTCCGTATACCAAGTTTAGTATTTTTCCTTGTTAGTGTGTCTTATAAAACGACAAACGGCGAAGGTTTCATATTTTTTTGATTTTTTTTAAATTTGTTATGCTTAGTCAAAGCCTTGGAAACCCCGTTGACTAGCTCAAAACCCCTCTAAACCCCGCGGGGTTTTGCATAACCCTAGCTCCGAAAGTTAGCCGTCCGATCATACCCTAGCGCCAAGCGACAGCCCTCAGATGTGGTCTTCTAGAAGGAATTCTGAGGGCAGGCCGCGTGCAGGCTCCGTGCCGTTGGATCACATGGACGGCTCCGCATCGTTGGATCTTGGGGCGATCCACAAGAGGCAATCTACGGGAGTTCTTGGTTGTGCCTCCCCTTTCTTCTGCTGCTTATTCTGCGGCGACGAGAGGAGACACTCCTCTGCTTCTTCTTCTCCGGTGACTTTGGGCATTATATGGAGCTCCACTTCAGCCTCCCGCCCCTTGCGGACCCAGTATGGTCCACTTCCCATGGAGCGATGTCCTGACTGCCCACGCAACACACCACTGATATGGTTGACTTCGAAGGAGGTCAAGAATGGTAACTATGGGCGCAAGTTCGTGAAATGCGAGAGCAAGCCAGAGGGGCAGGTTAGATCTCATGATTTTTCTCTGATTTCTTTTTCTATTTGATTTTAATTCTTTTTCCTTGGATCTGGGATTTAGGGTTCATGTTTTTGTTTCAGATCGTGAAGAAATGCACACATTTTGAATGGCTGGATGACTACGTTAAACAGATTCAATTCAATGGGGCCCGAACCCAGGAGCTCAATCTACCATCAACACCAACGAGTTTGGTCTCTGAAAGTGCTGCTCTGACAGTTGGGGATGCATATCTGAAGGGGGAATTAAAGAAGATGAACAAGAACTTGAAGCAGATGATTCAATTGAACAAGAAGGCGAATCTGATAGCTTTAGGATTTTATCCCTTTTATTTTTTTATCTCTAGGATTTGCTTACTTGCTGGTCATCACTCGTTAGAGATGTTATTAGTGTCATGTCATGTGCTCTAGGATTTGGTTAAATTTGTGGATCATGTGCTCTAGGATTTGCTTAAATTTGTGGATCATGTGCTCTAGGATTTGCTTAAAGTTGTGGATCATGTGCTCTATGCTCTATGTTGCTTAATTTGTGGATCATGTCAGTTTTGTACACTTTCAGTTTCTTCAGTTTCATCAAACAAGACCGACCATAGAAAAAAAACGTAGTTCTAGGGCCCAAATTGAAACTAAGCTCTAGTTGGGCCGTTGCATTGCGTTTAGTGTCGAAGGCCCACAAAGATAAAAGAGGCCTAGAAAATAGTGCACGCGCTGGCTCTGTTTTTTTGCTTTATTATTGCCATGGTAAATCCATTTATTGCCATGCCGAACAAAAATAGTGCATGATGGTTAATCGATTTATTGTTGGACTTGCCCATGTCAAACTTATTTGTACATATCGTGGCAATTTCCTTCTGTATATAGCCTATGGTACAACACTTTGATTTTTTGACATGCGAGTATTATAAACATGTTTTTGTTGCAAGAAACATATTGTATACATGATTTTTTTGTTATTAAGAGCATGCCAGATTTAATTATGTAGATCATGATATCCATCTGAAACCATGTCTAAAATAAAGTATGGTGGCACCATTAGCCGCCATATGCATCTAGAGAGCATGTCCAGGGCTCGGCTACGGCACCATATCCATCTAGAGAGCATGTCTAGGGCTCGACCATGGCACCATATCCATCTATCGATATCTCATGTAGCAAGCATACATCCATAACATAGAAAGTAGCAACCATAGCATAATTCTTACATAAAACATAGGATGCCCTAAAACCTTTTTTTGCGGGTGAAATAATGTATTACTCATCATGAAAGGTTCAAACAATCAATGACAGCTATCTCTGTCGCTACCAAAGGCCCCGACCCTATCCAAGTCACAGTGTTGCCTTCTAAACGAGCAAACTTACCTAAGCTATCACTAATTTATTGCGTAGATAGATCTATCCACCTCTTTTGCCTGGATCAACTTCACTGCAACAAGGGAGTCCATCTGGATTGTAAATGGAAGAGATAACGACAAACCCTCCATACACGCACATAGTTCAACATCGAGGGTAGCCAACGACATAACATAAATATATAACACGTTGTACATAAAAGAGTTCACGGTACAACCAACGACATAACATAAAAATTATATAAAATCCCTAATGGGCAAGACAAGCTTCATGAGACCGGACGGGCCTTCACCACCATCTTCACCGCGCCTTCTCTTCAGTGCTCCTTCTCCATGTCGTCCTCGCCGAGGTAGTAGGGGAGGCTGTGCATACCGTTGCGGGTGGGGAAGATGCCATCGAAGTCCGTGAAGATGTTATAGGTGGTGAATGCGATGAACTCGCACCCACACCAAAACACCTTGCCGAGGAGGTAGTACGCATCGAACCTATTGGTGAAGTTGGCGACGAGCCCTATCACCGGAGTGGTGGAGTTTGGACGCACTTCCTCCAGTCGGAACATCACAGGCGAGCCCGTACCGAGGAACCACTGGGAAAACACCTTTCCACCCCTCCAGTGTGAGAACACCTACACGCGGAGTGTCGTCTCCACGATGACACCGATGGGATACCGCCTCTCGGCATGGTCTGTGGATCTGGAAGGTGGCGTCGTTGTACTACATCCTCGCCTGGTTTTGAGAGTGCTCTGGGTTTGGCTGAAGAAGAGAAGGGGGCGGCGCAATGTGGAGAATAGGTGGAGGTGTGGGTGGTTTATATAGAGAAAGGGGAAGGGAAGGGGAGTGGCATCGGCCGCACTTCGGATTTGCTACGTTCAAACGAGCGGTGTCGATCGATATGCCACTTTAATTGCCATGTTGTATAGATGCGAGTTGATCGAAAAGTTTGAAACAATACTCTACATCGAGGAGACAAGCGTGCGAGATGAGACGAACTAGCAGCAATGACCGCCCCTGCGTCCGTGATGGCTCACGTGCAGAAAAAGGCCGGTCAACGTTCGTGGCGGCTCATGTGCAGAAAGAGGGGAGGTCAGCGCATCGTGGCGGCGGGCATCAGTGCATGCAGGCAGGCTAGCTACGTGCATGCATAGCAGGCTAGCTGGACATGTCGTGCATGCATAGCAGGCTCATGTCGTTGCAGCGCGCGTAGGGCCCAAGAATCTAACCACGGCCCAACGGGCGAACAGCGGCACCGTCTGACGCAGCCCCAATTGTCAGGTCCACCGGGCGACACAGTCCAGCGCGGCCCCACTCATCGGAGTTAATGATCAAAGAACTGACGCGACGACATCCACCGTTTGTGACCATTTATGAGGGTTTTAGACAAGGGAGTGGGGAAAAGTGAGCAAAAGTTAAGAGCGTGGGGATGAATGAGTAGAGTTAAGGAACCAGGGGCACAGATGTAAAAATCCCTAATTCATATTGGCATCTTGGCCACAAGCATAGCAAGCATCAAGTTCATCAAAAAGGGATATTTCAAAACAATCAACAGGATCATAGCAATCATCATAGCATTCATCCTTCGGCAAGCACGAAGGGAAATTAAACAATGTATGAGTTGAAGAGTTACTCTCATTAGAAGGTGGGCACGGGTAGCTAATCCGCTCTTCCTCCTTTTGTTCTTCGCTCTCCTCATCATCTTTTTCATCCAAAGAGCTCATAGTTTCATATATTTCTGAAGGAAATATGCCTTAGAGGCAATAATAAAGTTGTTATTTATGTTTCCTTATATCATGATAAATGTTTATTATTCATGCTAAAATTGTATTAACCGGAAACTTGATACATGTGTGAATACATAGACAAAACATAGTGTCCCTAGTATGCCTCTACTAGACTAGCTCGTTAATCAAAGATGGTTAAGTTTCCTGACCATAGACATGTGTTGTCATTTGATGAATGGGGTCACATCATTAGGAGAATGATGTGATGGACAAGACCCACCCAATAGCTTAGCATAATGATTGTTAAGTTTTATTGCTATTGCTTTCTTCATGACTTATACATATTCCTTTGACTATGAGATTATGCAACTCCCGAATACCGGAGGAATACCTTGTGTGCTATCAAACGTCACAATGTAACTGGGTGACCATAAAGATGCTCTACAGGTATCTTTGAAGGTGTTCGTTGAGTTGGCATAGATTGAGATTAGGATTTGTCACTCCGAGTATCAGAGAGGTATCTCTGGGCCATCTCGGTAATCCACATCATGATAAGCCTTGCAAGCAATGTGGCTAATGAGTTAGTTGCGGGATGATGCATTACGGAACGAGTAAAGAGACTTTCCGGTAACGAGATTGAACTAGGTATGAAGATACCGACGATCGAATCTCGGGCAAGTAACATACTGATGACAAAGGGAATGGCGTATGTTGTCATTTCAGTTTAACCGTTAAAGATGTTCGTAGAATATGTAGGAACCAATATGAGCATCCAGGTTTCGCTGTTGGTTATTGATCGGAGATGTGTCTCGGTCATGTCTACATAGTTCTCGAACCCGTAGGGTCCGCATGCTTAACGTTCAATGACGATTTGTATTGTAAGTTATGTGCTTTGGTGACCAAAGATTGTTCGGAGTCCCGGATCAGATCGCAGACATGGCGAGGAGTCTCGAAATGGTCGAGAGATAAATATTGATATATTGGATGATAGTATTCGGACACAGGAATGGTTCTGGAGTGTTTCGGGTATTTATCGGAGTACCGGGGCGGGGGGGGGGGGGGGTTTACCGGAACCCTTCGGCGGGGGAAGTTGTGGGCCACATGGGCCTTGGGAGGGAGGTACACCAACCCACAAGGGGATGGTGCATCCTCCACTTGGAAAGGGTCCGAATTGGAGTGGGGAAGGGGGTGGCGCCCACCTTTCCTTCTCCTTCTCCCTCTCCTTCCCCATTTCCCTCTTTGGTAAAAGGAAGGGAGGGGTCGGAATTGGACTTGGAGTCCTAGTAGGACTCCTCCCCACTTGGGGGCGCGCCTAGGCCGGCCTCCTCCTCTCTCCTCCTTTATATACGGGGGCAGTGGGGCACCTCTAAGCACATCAATTGTTTCTTAGCCGTGTGCGGTGCCCCCTCCACCGTTTACTCCTCCGGTCGTATTGTCGTAGTGCTTAGGCGAAGCCCAGCGCGGATCACGTCACCATCACCGTCACCACGCCATCGTGCTAATGAAACTCTCCCTCGACACACGTTGCTGGATCAAGAGTTCGAGGGACGTCATCAAGCTGAACATGTGCTAAACTCGGAGGTGCCGTACGTTCGATACTTGATCGGTTGGATCACGAAAACGTTTGACTACATCAACCATGTTAAACTAACGCTTCCTCTTTCGGTCTACGAGGGTATGTGGACACACTCTCCCTCGACCCTCTACTGGATCAAGAGTTCGAGGGACGTCATCGAGCTGAACGTGTGCTGAACACGGAGGTGCCGTACGTTCGGTACTTGGATCAGTTGGATCGTGAAGACGTTCGACTAAATCAACCGCGTTAACCTAACGCTCCCGCTTTCGGTCTATGAGGGTATGTGGACACACTCTTCCCCTCTCGTTGCTATGCATCTCCTAGATAGATCTTGCGTGATCGTAGGAATTTTTTTGAAATTAAATGCTATGTTCCCCAACAGTGGCATCCGAGCCAGGTCTATGCGTAGATGATATGCACGAGTAGAACACAAAGAGTTGTGGGTGATCATAGCCATACGGCTTACCACCAACGTCTTATTTTGATTCGGCGGTATTGTTGGATGAAGCGGCCCGGACCAACCTTACATGACCACGTTATGAGACCGGTTCCGCCGACAGACATGCAACTTGTTTTGCATAAAGGTGGCTGGCGGGTGTCTGTTTCTCCAACTTTAGTTGAACCGAATTTGACTACAACCGGTCCTTGTTGAAGGTTAAAACAACAAACTTGACGAAACATCGTTGTGGTTTTGATGCGTAGGTAAGAATAGTTCTTACTAGAAGCCCGTAGCAGCCACGTAAAACTTGCAACAACAAAGTAGAGGACGTCTAACTTGTTTTTGTAGGGAATGTTGTGATCTGATATGGTCAAGACATGATGTGATATACGTTATTGTATGAGATGATCATGTTTTGTATAAGTTATCGGCAACTGGCAGGAGCCTTATGGTTGTCGCTTTATTGTATGAAATGCAATCTCCATGTAATTGCTTTACTTTATCACTATGCACTAGCGATAGTTGTAGAAGCAATAGTTGGCGAGACGACAATGACGCTATGATGGAGATCAAGGTGTCAAGCTGCTGACGATGGAGATCATGACGGTGCTTTGGATATGGAGATCAAAGGCACAAGATGATGATGGACATATCATGTCACATTTTTTGATTGCATGTGATGTTTATCTTCTATGCATCTTATTTTGCTTAGTACGTTGATAGCATTATAAGATGATCCCTCACTAAAATTTCAAGGTATAAGTGTTCTCTATGAGTTTCCACCGTTGCGACAGTTTGTCATGCCGAGACACCACGTGATGATCAGGTGTGATAAGCTCTACGTTCACATACAACGGGTGCAAGACAGTTTTGCACGTACGGAATACTCGGGTTAGACTTGACGAGCCTAGCATGTGCAGACATGGCCTCGGAACACTGAGACCAAACGTTCGAACATGAATCATATAGTAGATATGATCAACATAGAGATGTTCACCATTGAAAACTACTCCATCTCACGTGATGATCGGACATGGTTTAGTTGTATGGATCACGTGATCATTTAGATGACACGAGGGATGTCTATCTAAGTGGGAGTTCTTAATAAATATGATTAATTGAACTTTAATTTATCATGAACTTAGTCCTGATAGTTTTTGCATATCTACATTGTAGATCAATGGCCCGTGCTACCGTTCCCTCGAATTTTAATGCGTTCCTAGAGAAAGCTAAGTTGAAAGATGATGGTAGAAACTACATGGACTGGGTCCGTAACTTGAGGATTATCCTCATTGCTGCACAGAAGAATTATGTCCTTGATGCACCGCTAGGTGCAAGGCCTGCTGCAGGAGCAACTGCTGACGTTATGAACGTCTGGCAAGCTAAATCGGACAACTACTTGATAGTTCAGTGTGCCATGCTTTACGGCTTTGAATCGGGACTTCAAAGACGTTTTGAACGTCATGGAGCATATGAGATGTTCCAGGAGTTGAAGTTGATATTTCAAGCAAATACCCAAGTTGAGAGATACGAAGTCTCCAACAAGTTCTATATCTGCAAGATGGAGGAGAACGGTTTTGTCAGTGAACGCATACTCATAATGTTTGGGTACCATAACCACTTGACTGGGCTGGGAGTTAATCTTACGGATGATAGTGTCATTGACAGAGTTCTTCAATCATTTCCACCAAGCTATAAAGGCTTCGTGATGAACTATAATATGCAAGGGATGAACAAGATGATTCCCGAGCTCTTCGCAATGCTCAAGGCTGCGGAGGTAGAAATCAAGAAGGAGCATCAAGTGTTGATGGTTAACAAGACCACTAGTTTCAGTAAAAAGGGCAAAGGAAAGAAGGGGAACTTCAAGAAGAATAGCTAGCAAGTTGCTGCTCCCGGGAAGAAGCCCAAGTCTAGACCTAAGCCTGAAACTGAGTGCTTCTATTGCAAAGGGACTGGTCACTGGAAGCGGAACTGCCCCAAGTATTTGGCGGATAAGAAGGATCGCAAAGTGAAAGGTATATTTGATATACATTTTATTGATGTGTACCTTACTAATGCTCGTAGTAGCGCCTGGGTATTTGATACTGATTCTGTTGCTCATATTTGCAACTCGAAACAGGGGCTACGGATTAGAAGATTGGCTAAGGACGGGGTGACGATGTGCGTCGGAAATGGTTCCAAGGTCGATGTGATTGCCGTTGGCACACTACCTCCACATCTACCTTTGGGATTAGTTTTAGACCTGACTAATTGTTATTTGGTGCCAGTGTTAAGCATCAACATTATATCTAGATCTTGCTTCATGCGAGATGGTTATTCATTTGAATTAGAGAATAATGGTTGTTCTATTTATATGAGTTTTATGGTCATGCACCCTTGATGAGTGGTCTATTTTTGTTGAATCTCGACCGTGGTGATACACATATTCATAATATTGATGCCAAAAGATGCAAAGTTAATAATGATAGTGCAACCTTGGTCCGAATTCGACTTAGAGTCCTAGTAGGACTCCTCCCCACTTGGGGCGCGCCTAGGCCCTCCTCCCCTCTCCTCCTTTATATAGGGGGCACCTCTAAGCACATTAATTGTTTCTTAGCCGTGTGCGGTGCACCCTCCACCACTTACTCCTCCGATCATATTGTCGTAGTGCTTAGGCGAAGCCCTGCGCGGATCACATCATCATCACCGTCACCACGCCGTCGTGCTGACAAAACTTTCCCTCGACAGTTTGCTAGTTCAAGAGTTTGAGGGACGTCATCGAGCTGAACGTGTGTTGAACTCGGAGGTGCCGTACGCTCGGTACTTGATCGGTTGGATCGCGGAGACGTTCGACTACATCAACCATGTTAAACTAACGCTTCCGCTTTCGGTCTATGAGGGTACGTGGACACACTCTCCCCCTCTCTCTTGCTATGCATCTCCTAGATAGATCTTGCGTGATCGTAGGAATTTTTTTGAAATTGCATGCAATGTTCCCCAACAATTTCTTCTTCCATAGCTTCCTGCAAAATATTAGTCTCTTCTTGGACAACGGAGACTTTCTCGATAAATATATCAATATCAGAATTGTATTTATAATTCTCATAGCAATATTTAAGTATAGCAAAATTTTCAGGTCTATAAACAACATCATCACAATCATCCTTTTTTAAATAGAGATTCAATTTTATAAACACCCTTAAAAGCAACTAATTCTTCTATTCGTTCCACATCATAGAAATCATATCTACCATTAGCATAAGAAGCCAAGGTTTCATTATCATGAAATTCACATGAAAAGGGAAGGTGTCGAGCCTTCATCCTAGAGCAACAAGTATAATCATATCCCGAGCATATATTCCAAGCATACCATTGCAACATTTCAATTTGATCCCATAAGAGTTTTCCTTTTTGAGTCAAGCAATAATCCCTAAAGTATTCACATTGATCCAACGTGTCTCCCATTATCAAGTTGAATGGGGTTTTCTCAGGATAATCAAAGTAGTGTTTAATATTTTTCACATAACGAGCATCGATGGTTTTAGGAGGTTCCCCATCTCCATGAATAGAAAGTACAACTAATGTTTTTGGTATTTCGTGTTCCATATCCATAACTAAAGATACAGAACAACTTAGAACAGATAATAAAAACTACTTAGTAATAAAGCAAACAAGCACACACGAGAATATTCACCCCATGCTATTGCTCCCCGGCAACAGCGCCAGAAAAAGGTCTTGATAACCCACAAGTATAGGGGATCGTTTGTAGCCTTTTTCAATAAATAAGAGTGTCGAACCCAATGAGGAGCTAAAGGTACAACAAATATCCCCTCAAGTTCTATCGACCACCGATACAACTCTACGCACACTTTAACATACGTTTGCTTTACCTAGAACAAGAATAGAGGTAGAAGTACTTTGCGATATTAAAACTATGAATAAATTGCAAGATAATAAACTTAGTTGTTTAGTAGAAAGCTTTTGTCACACAAGAAAGTTATTTATCCCTAGGTGATTGATAATTAGACCGGTGATCATTATTGCAATTTTATATGAGGGAGAGGCATGAGCTAACATACTTTTCGTACTTGGATCATATGCACTTATGATTGGAACTCTAGCAAGAATCCACAACCACCAAAGAACATTAAGTTAAAACTCAACCATAGCATTAAGTATCAAGTCCTCTTTTTCCCATACGGAACAACCCCCTTACTCGGGTCTGTGCTTCTGTCACTCACGCAACCCACCATAAGTGAATCATGAACGTATTGGAACACCCTACAGCGGGGATACCTCACGTTTACGTGACATGGAGGGCACCATAGGACAACACCAAAATAAAATATATAACTCAAACCAATCACGGTCATCAACCAACCCATAGGACAAAGCAGATCTACTCAAACATCATAGGATAAGCACATATCATTGGATAATAATATATGATGTTGAGCACCATGTTTAAGTAGAGAATTGCAGTGAGAATAGAGAGGTTACACCGCTGCATGGAGGGGAGAAATTTGGTGTTGACGGTAGCAAGGTTGTTGTTGTAGATCGCTGTCACGATCCTTGCCCCGGCGGCACTCCGGCGCCACCAGGAGAGATGGGGCGAGAGCCCCCCTTCTTCCTTGGCCTCCCCCCTAGATGGGAGGAGAGTTACCACTCTGGTTCATGGCCTCCGTGGCGGTGGAGGGGCGGGAGCCCCTCCTAGATTGGATCTATCTCCTAGATTGTCCCTTCACCGTTTCTTAAATTTCCGGAGATACATAACTCCGAACGGGCTGAAATTTTTACACGATTTTTCCCCATAAATTAGCTTTTTTATGCCCGAAGAAGGGCCCCAACCGACTTACAGGGTGCCCACAATGCACCACTGCGCGCCGGGGGTGCAGGCGTGCCCTGGTGGGTAGTGGAGGCCGTGGGCCTCCGTTTGCGTTGATTCCACCTCCCGAAAATCATATATATATAAATTTTTATCGCGTTTGGATATTCCACGAAACAAAAAACATGCAACAAACAGGAACTGGTACTGGGCACTGAATCAATATGTTAGTCCAATAAATTACATGAAATGTTGCCAAAAGTATATAAAAGTTGTATAATATTGGCATGAAACAATAAAAAATATAGGTACAACGGAGACGTATCAGGGACCGAGAATGACTTTGGGGTTTATGACATAGATGAATGTGAGAGTGTGACTGAGGGTTTGGAGCAATATTTCTAAGCACTTGAGCAGCTAGATCAAGATCAAAAAACCTCATCCCCATTTAATAGTATTGGCTTCCTATGAGGGGTCCACATTCACATCCCATTGTCATACCTAAATTGAACTTTCCTAAAATATTCTTTGAATATGCATTTGTTCAATGATTTATATTTTGTTATGAATTACCAAAACCACTCGAGGATTAGTTGCACTTTCACCTATCAACTTGTCGTCAAGGTCAAGCCTTATCTTGTGAAATTGCCAAGGTGTCTTTCTGAGTATCGCAATAGGACCTATGCTCCTCTAGTTTACTTCCTTCTTATCTCTCTTGCTTAGTTACCTTTTATTGCTTTTTATCTTGCTTTTCTGCTTTCTAAAAAACTCAAAAATACCAAAATATTGAAAGGTGTGCATGCTAGTACTATTTGAAGTACTAATCATGTTGGCACATAAAAAACAATGTAGATTTCTAATATTCTCACATGTATTGCATATTTTGGGCTAATAACAAAAGAAAAGGCTAACTAGCTATGCTCATTAAATGCTAAAATATGATTGGGATAAACATGATGAACTTTATGATTCAAGTGATGAAAACATAAGGGTAACAAAGAATCTTAGGGATACAATTATGTTAGATGTTCTTATTACAAATAATGACATGCTTGATGAAAGCATTTCTTTTTATGGTGATAATATGTCTGTAGGGACTATTGAAGTTGATTTTGTTATGACTACAACTTATTATAATAATCATGAATGGGGAGATAACTATTGTAGTTCTTGTAACCTTAAAAAATTATTTGGTACCAACGATGAATATATATTTGATAACAATGATTATAATATTCATGAAAGTGGGATTGGAGAGGTCATGACTTTACATAGAAAGTATTGCACATGTTCAGAGAGTGTTCAATCTTGTGATAGGACAAATTGACCGCCCCGGAGAGTAAAGGAGGCCAAGATTTCCATGGAGATTGTTTATGATTTGCTTTGCTAGCAAAGCAAGCATGGCGACTATTGGACAAGCCCGGGAGCTTGTGTGCTTGAGTACTAAGAGGAAGGTAGTATGCAAATGGCATTTTTTGCAAGCTAGATGTCCTCAAAGTGCTTCACCAACTTGGCAAGCAATCACTTACGGAAGAAAAATCCTTTATGTCATGGTTTTGTCATGAAAGATTGTCGGGGTAAACAAACAGGGGTGTATGTTTCCCCTGACTTGTGCACGGACAACAAGCCACCGACCCGGCAAGATTACAGCATCAAGGACCAAGCCAAGCACAAGGGATCAACTCTTTGAAGAATCAGAGTACAGATCAAGAAGACCAAGTTAAGCCAAAAGTGCAAGACACCACTAAGGGAAGACCTCTCTTGCCGGGCAGCCGAGCCTGGCATGGTCAAGGTTGCCCCGGAAGCAAACCTCAAGATCGTCCCAGCAGGCCTGCCGGGACCTACGAAGGTGAGCGACTCCGCCAAGGCTCCACCACACCACCTCACAGCAACGCAAGTGACCGATCGATGCAGTGTCAAGCCCCCAAGTGACTAAGTGGTTGTTTCTTGTCACATGGCAGCCACTTCTTATGGAAATGACCTCCAAATGACACCCGTCCAGCGACGTGTCATGCAGACAGGAGAGAAGGTGGCCGAGCAGCCTGGCAAGGCTTGCCGGGCAGGCCATGATGTGACACTAAGAGACGCATTTAATGCGCTCTGCCCTGTCTGCAGAGTTAGGTATGATAGCACTGGTTTCTATCAAATCAGTACACAATGACTGATTTGCCACGGTGATAACCCCTTGATCTATAAAAGGAGGCCCATGGAAACCATAGAAAGGAATCAGACCCCTGTACACTCGTACGCGCGTAGCTATTCTTGCCCTAAGGCAACCCTACTGGGCTAGAGCGCTGCTTTTCCACCACAATCCACCATCAATCCACCAAAGGGGGAGTAGGGTTTTACGCCTCGCGGCGGCCCGAACCTATGTAAAACTGCCCGTGTGATCTCTGTCGTGCTGCGCGATGTTGTCCGCTCTTTGTGCAACGTGCTCATCCCCCTGCCGAACCACAAGTGGCTCATGGCCCCATAGGTGGTCATGGTTTCCACGACATCTTTGGCGCGCCAGGTAGGGGGTAGCGCTTGCGCGAACCTGAGAAGCGTACGCAGCGCGTCATCTTCATCATCATTTTCTTCATCGATGGCTCCATCGTCCGTGATGCCCGAGAAAAGGCGGGAGGTGATGGGAACAGAGAGGAGGAGCGGTGTTGTTTCCCCCACACCCCATTCAATCTCCATCGCTTCCCTCTGCCATAGCTGCTGCGGCAGCAAGGATCAATGACGGCGGCAGCAAACCAACCCCTGCAGTTAGAGCGGTGTGATCACCATGCAAACCCGTCCAGGGGAAAGGGACGAAGCGCATTGGTACAAGGTTTCTCTCTTTCCACCACTCTCACTTATCGACAATCGAGCCACTCTAGGTTTTAGCATCATCAACGTCGATGAGTACCGCGCGAAACTCGGCTCAGTATTTACCCTACTTAGGGAAATCCTGGGTGGAGCACTAGTGCGAATCCATTGAATCGACACCCCAGCAAGTATACTCCGGCAAGGCCATCCGCATTAGTGTGACTTCTATGCCAGCCGCCACCAGATTGTTTGAAATGTATGGAGTGGAGGAGGGAGAAACCAGTCATACCTTGCACCGTGTCCTGCCATCGCAGGATACACATTATTTTTCTTATCGGCCCCTGCCCGGAGCCTGATAACTATGCACACGACATCCATGCTTCCCGAAGCATGTAAACACAGCGAGCACTCGCAGCTGAAGGGGATGGGAGGAAGCAAGGACGAAAGCTAAGTCCATCTAGCCATTACTCTCTTATGAGTTTAATATTTCACATTCGTTTATCCCTAGGGCATTGGGGTGTTCGCATGAGGAAATCCTTCGTCTGATGGCACCTTGCTAGTTTCACTGTCTGCACCCTCGTTCTGTTTCGAGCCTTCTCGCAGAATGAGCGGCTGCGTCGGGAATTACCAAGGAAAAACCTGCCGGGACGCATCCAAGCCAAGATGAATGCTAAGGGCCTACCCCTTACGACAATTGTGGCAAATATGATACCGGCAAGAAACCAAAACATGCATAGGGACTAATCATACAAACACTGATAGGCGCGCTCTAGAGGGATAAACACGCAATTAAGATTAAGCAAAAACATTAGTTTCATGCGAGCATAAATAAAATGATGTCTAAACACAATACATGCATCATGTTTTGTTACAGGACAGCACGGTGACAAGAATAATTCAATGCCGGGCCTGGCGACCGCGTGGAGCCGTTGGAACGGAAAGGACCTTGGCAGCGAGGGGGCAGCCTTCGCCTGGGCGGCAGGAACATCTGCGCCTTTCAACGACTTCTTGAAGCCATCGGCGAGGTCGATGTCTGGATGACGGTGCTACCTCTTGAGCGTGCGTTGGTTTTCCCTTGAAGAGGAAAGGGTGATGCAGCAAAGTAGCGTAAGTATTTCCCTCAAATTTTTAGAACCAAGGTATCAATCCAGTAGGAGACAAAACACAAGTCACCTAGTACCTGCACAAACAATCAAGAACCTTGCAACCAACGTGATAAAGGGGTTGCCAATCCCTTCACGGTCACTCGCAAAAGTGAGATCTAATAGAGATAGTAAATTAAATGTTTTTTGGTATTTTTGTTGTATAGATTGGAAAGTAAAGATTGCAAAATAGTAAACGAGATGCGATGTAAATAAAAGAGATGCAATATAATAAGAAAGAGACCCGGGCGCCATAGGTTTCACTAGTGGCTTCTCTCAAGATAGCATGTATTATGGTGGGTGAACAAATTACTGTTGAGCAATTGATGGAAAAGCGCATAGTTATGAAGATATCTAAGGCAATGATCATGAATATAGGCATCACGTCCGTGTCAAGTAGATCGAAACGATTCTGCATCTACTACTATTACTCCACACATCGACCGCTATCCAGCATGCATCTAGAGTATTAAGTTCATAAGAACGGAGTAACGCATTAAGCAAGATGTCATGATGTAGAGGGATAAACTCAAGCAATATGATATAAACCCCATCTTTTTATCCTCGATGGGAACAATACAATACGTGTCTTTCTGCCCCTACTGTCATTGGGAAAGGACACCACAAGATTGAACCCAAAGCTAAGCACTTCTCCCATTGCAAGAAAGATCAATTTAGTAGGCCAAACTAAACCGATAATTCCAAGAGACTTGCAAACATATCAAATCATGCATATAAGAATTCAGAGAAGAACCAAATAATATTCATAGATAATCAAGTTCATAAATCAACAATTCATCGGATCTTGGCAAACACACCGCAAAAGAGTATTACATCAAATAGATCTCCAAGAACATCAAGGAGAACTTTGTATTGAGAATCAAAGAGAGACAAGAAGCCATCTAGCTAATAACTATGGACCCAAAGGTCTGTGGTAAACTACTCACGCTTCATCGGAGAGCCTATGGTGTTGATGTAGATGCCCTCCATGATTGATTCCTCCTCCGACAGATCGCCGGAAAATGCCCCAAGATGGGATCTCACGGGTACAAAAGGTTGCGGCGGTGGAAAAGTGGTTTCGTGGCCCCCCTGATGTTTTTAGGGTATAAGAGTATATATAGGCGAAAGAAGTACGTTGGTGGAGCTACGATGGGCCCACAAGGGTGGGGGCGTGCCTACCCCCCTAGGCGCGCCTTCCTGCCTTGTGGCCGCCTCGTTGCGTCTCCGACTTCATCTCCAAGTCTTCTGTTTTGCTTTCGATCCAAGAAAGATCATTGCGAGGGTTTCATTCCGTTTGGACTCCGCTTGGTATTCCTTTTCTGCGAAACTCTAAAATAGGCAAAAAAACAGAAACTGCCACTGGGCCTCCGGTCAATAGGTTAGTCCCAAAAATAATATAAAAGAGCATATTAAAGCCCATTAAACATTGAAAACAGATAATATAATAGCATGGAACAATCAAAAATTATAGATACGTTGGAGACGTATCAAGCATCCCCAAGCTTAATTCCTGCTCGTCCTCGAGTAGGTAAATGATAAAAACAGAATTTTTGATGTGGAATGCTACCTAACATATTTATCAATGTAATTTTCTTTATTGTGGCATGAATGTTCACATCCGAAAGATTCAAAACAAAAGTTTAATATTGACATAAAACAATAATATTTCAAGCATATTAATAAAGCAATTATGTCTTCTCAAAATAACATGGCCAAAGAAAGCTATCCCTACAAAATCATATAGTCTGGCTATGCTCTATCTTCACCACACGACATATTTAAATCACGCACAACCCCAATGGCAAGCCAAGAAATCGTTTCATACTTTTGATGTGCTCAAACTTTTTTAATATTCACGCAATACATGAGCGTGAGCCATGGACATAGCACTATAAGTGGAATAGAATGGTGGTTGTGGAGAAGACAAAAAGGAGAAAATAGTCTCACATCAACTAGGCGTATCAATGGGCTATGGAGATGCCCATCAATAGATATCAATGTGAGTGAGTAGGGATTGCCATGCAACGGATGCACTAGAGCTATAAGTGTATGAAAGCTCAACAAGAAACTAAGTGCGTGTGCATCCAACTGGCTTGCTCGCGAAGACCTAGGGCAATTTGAGGAAGCCCATCATTGGAATATACGAGCCAAGTTCTATAATGAAAAATTCCCACTAGTATATGAAAGTGACAACTTAGGAGACTCTCTATCATGAAAATCATGGTGCTACTTTGAAGCACAAGTGTGGTAAAAGGATAGTAGCATTGCCCCTTCTCTCTTTTTCTCTCATATTTTTTTATTTGGGCCTTTTCTCATTTTTTTATGGCCTCTTTTTTTATTGTTTGTCCGGAGTCTCATCCCGACTTGTGGGGGAATCATAGTCTCCATCATCCTTTCCTCACTGGGACAATGCTCTAATAATGATGATCGTCACACTTTTATTTACTTACAACTCAAGAATTACAACTCGATACTTAGAACAAAATATGACTCTATGTGAATGCCTCCGGTGGTGTACCTGGATGTGCAATGAATCAAGAGTGACATGTATGAAAGAATTATGAAGGTGGCTTTGCCACAAATACGATGTCAACTACATGATGGAGCGTGTCATAATAAACGGAACGGTGGAAAGTTGCATGGAAATATATCTCGGAATGGCTATGGAAATGCCATAATAGGTAGGTATGGTGGCTGTTCTGAGGAAGGTAAATGGTGGGTTTATGGTACCGGCAAAAGTTGCGCGGTACTAGAGAGGCTAGCAACGGTGGAAGGGTGAGAGTGCGTATAATCCATGGACTCAACATTAGTCATAAAGAACTCACATACTTATTGCGAAAATCTATTAGTTATCGAAACAAAGTACTACGTGCATGCTCCTAGGGGGATATATTGGTAGGAAAAGACCATCGCTCGTCCCCGACCGCCACTCATAAGGAGGACAATCAAAAAATAAATCATGCTCCGACTTCATCACATAACGGTTCACCATACGTGCATGCTATGAGAATCACAAACTTTAACACAAGTATCTCTCAAATCCACAACTACTCAACTAGCATGACTCTAATAGCACCATCTTCATATCTCAAAACAATCATAAAGAATCAAACTTCTCATAGTATTCAATGCACTTTATATGAAAGTTTTTATTATACCCATCTTGGATGCCCATCATATTAGGACTAATTTTATAGCCAAAGCAAATTACCATGCTTGTTCTAAAAGACTCTCAAAATAATATAAGTGAAGCATGATATATCAATAATTTCTATAAAATAAAACCACCACCGTGCTCTAAAAAGATATAAATGAAGCACTAGAGCAAAATTATCTAGCTCAAATGATATAAGTGAAGCACATAGAGTATTCTAATAAATTCCAATTCATGCGTGTCTCTCCCAAAAGGTGTGCACAACAAGTATGATTGTGGTAAACTAAAAAGCAAACACTCATATCATACAAGACGCTCCAAGCAAAACACATATCATGTGGTGAATAAAAATATAGCCTCAAGTAAAGTTACCGATAGATGAAGACGAAAGAGGGGATGCCTTCCGGGGCATCCCCAAGCTTGGGATTTTGGTTGTACTTGAATTTTACCTTCAGGTGCCATGGGCATCCCCAAGCTTAGGCTCTTGCCACTCCTTATTCTAAAATCCATCAAATCTTTACCCAAAAACTTGAAAACTTCACAGCACAAAACTCAACAGAAAATCTCATGAGCTCCGTTAGTATAAGAAAATAAGCCACCACTTGAAGGTATTGTAATGAACTCATTCTATATTTATATCGGTCTTAAACCTACTGTATTCCAACTTCTCTATGGTTCATACCCCCCGATACTACTCATAGATTCATCAAAATAAGCACACAACACACGAAAAACAGAATCTGTCAAAAACAGAACAGTCTGTAGCAATCTGTAATGTTCAAATACTTCTGGAACTCCACAAATTTACCAAATTAGGACGACCAGGGTGATTTGTATATTAATCTACTGCAAAAAGAATCATGGCAAAAGCTCTTTTTTGTGATTTATGAAAATTATTTTCATGAGCATAAAGCTTCTATCTTTTTTAGCAAGATCAAACAACTATCATCCAAGAAGATCCTAAAGGCTTTACTTCGCACAAACACTAACTAAAACATAAAAACACAATAATAACAGTAGAAATATGAATTATTTGTTACTAAATAGTAGCAAAAATTAAAGAACAAAAATAAAATTGGGTTGCCTCCCAACAAGCACTATCCTTTAAGGCCCCTAGCTAGGCATAAAAGCAAGAATAGATCTAGGTATTGCCATCTTCTCCCTTTTGGTTATAAACAGAGAACTTCTTATGTAAAGCACTTGTCCTTCTATTTTGTGAGAGTACGTGGCCATTAATGGTAGAAGAAAGATTAAGCACACTATGAAAATTTGCATCTAAGCTAGCCTTCATCTCCTTGATAATTTCGTTCTAATAAAAACACAAAAGAGAGGTGGGTTCAACCTTTTCACTCATGGGGTGCCCAAATATAGCTTTTATCTTCTCATAGGTATCGATGGCATCCCCTTCAAGAAAACCTTCTTCAAAAATAGAATCCAAAACTTGCTTGAAAGAAGAAGGTAAGCCAACATAAAAACTTTTTAAGTAGATCTTAATTTGATATCGGGGCACATAGCTGGCTCGAATCCTTAATAGCCTATCCCAAGCATCTTTCAAAGATTCATCAAGCAAATAACGAAAAATTTCGAGGTCATCTTCATCAAAATTATTCAAACTCTCATCGATAATCCAGGTAGGTCTTTCCATAGCATCATTATTTATGAGCTTAGAGAGGATAGAGGGACTATCCAAAGTATTAAAACCCGAGAGAAATCCCTTAGCCCCTTTTGGTTCGGCCATGGCGAAAGAAAGGCAATGGTTTTCAAAAATCGTTTTAGAAGTGGGTGAGAGGAAAATGAGAGGCGAATGGCAAATAATGTAATGCGAGGGAGAAGAGTTTATGATGGGTACTTGGTATGTCTTGACTTGGCGTAGATCTCCCCGGCAACGGCGCCAGAAATCTTTCTTGCTACCTCTTGAGCATGCGTTGGTTTTCCCTTGAAGAGGAAAGGGTGATGCAGCAAAGTAGCATAAGTATTTCCCTCAGTTTTTGAGAACTAAGGTATCAATCTAGTAGGATACAACGCACGAGTCACCTAGTACCTGCACAAACAATCAAGAACCTTGCAACCAACGCCATAAAGGGGTTGTCAATCCCTTCACGGTCACTCGCAAAATTGAGATCTAATAGAGATAGTAAAATAAATATTTTTGGTATTTTTGTTGTATAGATTGGAAAGTAAAGATTGCAAAATAGTAAACGAGATGCGATGTAAATAAAAGAGATGCAATATAATAAGAAAGAGACCCACGGGCCATAGGTCTCACTAGTGCCTTCTCTCAAGATAGCATGTATTATGGTGGGTGAACAAATTACTGTCGAGCAATTGATAAAAAAGCGCATAGTTATGAAGATATCTAAGGCAATGATCATGAATATAGGCATCACGTCCGTGTCAAGTAGATCGAAACGATTCTGCATCTACTACTATTACTCCACACATCGACTGCTATCCAGCATGCATCTAGAGTATTAAGTTCATAAGAACGGAGTAACGCATTAAGAAAGATGACATGATGTAGAGGGATAAACTCAAGCAATATATATAAACCCATTTTTTTATCCTTGATGGCAACAAGACAATACATGCCTTGCTGCCCCTACTGTCACTGGGAAAGGACACCGCAAGATTGAACCCAAAGCTAAGCACTTCTACCATTGAAAGAAAGATCAATCTAGTAGGCCAAACTAAACCGATAATTTGAAGAGACTTGTAAAGATATCAAATCATGCATATAAGAATTCAGAGAAGAACCAAATAATATTCATAGGTAATCAAGTTCATAAATCCACAATTCATCGGATCTAGGCAAACACGCCGCAAACGAGTATTACATCGAATAGATCTCCAAGAACATCGAGGAGAACTTTGTATTGAGAATCAAAGAGAGAGAAGAAGCCATCTAGCTAATAACTATGGACCGGAAGGTCTGTGGTAACACTACAAAAAAAATACACTTCCGTGATGATACGTGTTTGTCACAGTAGGTCGCGTTTTTTGTCATGCATGTACATCCATGACAAATTTATGACAGAATCAAGAAAGTCATACCTGTGTTGTCGTAAAAGTGTTCCATGACATTACCAAAATTATCATCACGGAAGTGTCCACAGAAGTGCTTTCGTCAAAGGTGACCGACACGTGGCATCCACCGTAACAGAACGCCGTTAAGCTATCGGGTCGGGTTTTGGATCCGATAACCCGTTAACAGCCCCGAGCAATGAGAAATTTCCACGTGTAAAATTCTTATTGGCTGGACGAAACACGTGTCAGCTCGTCAGTGGGTCAGATAGGCGCCTATGATATGTCGACACGCGGCACAGCCCAACAGCGGCCCATTTAGCTTACAAAGCCGTCCCGTTTGACTTGGGCCAAAGTTAACGGGCTGGCCCATGAAAAGCATGTTAACGGTCTCTTCGCAAATAGCCCATTTTACGGCTCGTTAACTCACGGCCCGTTAGGCCCTAAATGAAATGTAACTTCCCAAAATTTCAATTTGGAATGTTATACATTAGATCATCATTGCACATCATATTTTATTTGCTTTTGGTTTTGATACAAGAAATTCTACGCAACTCAAGGACCCACGGAGAGAATTGGGGATTTCGTTATTTTCATATTTGAGTTTTCTCGAATTTTGAGAATAGGATCATTTGATTTTATTTATTTTATTTTCAATTATTTCTATTACAAAAATATGAGAGAACGAATACAATGACTTTCCTAAAATAAAGAAATATTGAGGATTTAATAATAAAATCAAATAAGATTTTATTTCGGAGTTTTTCGCTATTTTATTTGAATTTAGGAAAAATACGCGTTTTTCAAAATTGCATTTAGGCCACAAATAAATGTTCACTTCGTCCGGCTTTCTTTTAGAAGTTGGGGAAAGTTTATTTTGGGATTTTTGGAGTCCGTTTAGTATTTATTTTCTTCTTTTTTCTGCTTGTAATTATTAAAAAAACGCAACCGGCCTACGGGCCGTGTCCGACCGGGACTCTAGGCCCGATCAGGCTTTATAAGCCGGGAGCCCAGCCCGGGAGCCTCCCCACCCAAACCCTAGCGCTTGCCGCCTCGAACCCCGTGCCGCGCCGCCGCCGCTCGCGCCGCCCGCGCCCGCCGCCGCCGCCGCCTCGCCGGAGCCGCCGCCGCCGATACGCCGCCCGAGGTTGCCTCGAATTCCACGCCGCCGTTTTTCTCGAAAAACCGTTTGGTTTTTCCATCGGTTTCTTTAGTTTCTGTTTTTTTTATTTAGATCGTTTTTTTTTCGGTTTAGGTTAATTAGCGAGCGTTCGCTCGTTCGTTCGTTTTAACGAACGTGATCGTCGTTTAGATCCAGATAACGAACGTTCGTTCGTTAATCTGTTCGTCGTTTTTTTTCTCAGATTTTCCGCGATTATTTCTGATGGCAATTTCTGATCCGATTTTCGTTTTAGTATAACTTTTTGCTCGTTTATCGGAATCAGGCGATTCAAGCGCGTGGAGTTTCGTCTTGAAACCCTCTATCCGTTTAACCAACTTAAACAAGTTTTTGCTTCTGTAAAATTTGACTTAGATCCAGATTAGTAGAACGAAGTTGTTTTCTTTCGCCGTTTGACTTTCGTTGTTTCGTTTGATTTGATTCTTTTTGCAAACCGGAGTTCTTTAGTTGAACTTTCTGGTTAGATCTCTTATTTGAGTTTTACATGTGCATTAGATTGAGTACTTATTGTATGCTTGTTTGTTTGTCTGCGATAGAATACTAGGAGTGCGCCGCCTGTTACTTCGAATCTCTAGGTTTCACGGATCATCAGCAAGGCAAGTAACACTTTGATCATACCTCTTTTACTACCCTGTTTTGTTGCATTAGATCAATCCTCAAACATTGCATTATTAGGATCTAATTAAATTGTGGGATGGGAAGTAGTTGAGGTAGTACCTATTATCTGTTTTATTATCAAACCTTTGGGAGTTACTTCTACGTTTGCTTATTATGCCATGCTATGCTAGTAGACGTGGATTGGGTGAGTGATATCCATGACAGATGTGAGATGGTTAATTAATGGTTTATCTAAGGTGGCAACTTAAACACATATCTGGGTGGATTGAGGTACCTGGGTTTCCAGGATTGCCTGTTGTTTTTCTTTATGGACCGCCAACCAGGCCCAAAGGGATCATGAGATTATTCATACTAGAAACTTCTGTGTGCAACCACAAGCCATTATGGGCTCTGGCATAGTTGATTAAGTCGTGCGAACTCTTACAGGGTAGACTAGTAGATGTAGGGGAAAGTAGGTGTACCGGTCTATCTATCGTAAGGTGCTAGCGCTTTTGAAAGACTATGTCTCGGTCATCCGTTTCTCAAACACCATGTAGTGCGAGAAATCCAACGGAGGCGATCGAGTCTTGTGGGGAAAAGTGCGCAAACCACTGCAGAGTGTACAAACTAATCATGGTTAGCCGTGTCCCCGGTTATGGACGTTTTGAGTATCTAGTACTTGGATATCATGTGAATCTCATCATGTTACTCTAAATTTATATTGTTGGGTTTTAATGATGATTACTTTAAATGGGATTGAGGATGCTGTCAACCATTCTCAATGTTTAACAACCACCATGATAGTTAAAATAAATTTATTCCTTTGCAGTAGGGAAAAATTGGCTTTACGCAAAACTGTAACCATAGAGCTTTCCACCAGCCATATATGCATGTAGTATAGGCTTAATCTTTCATTACTCTCTATGTGTTACATTGTCACCATATTCCATGTGCTGACCCGTTTTCGGGCTGCAACGTTTCATGTTGCAGACTTTTCAGATGACGAGTAAGGTGCCTTGAGGTCGTGGTTCTATACTCAGTGATGCCATTGGAGTTGATGGACTCGCTTATCTTCCAAGCCTTCCGCTGTTATCGTTATTAGATGGCCTTAAGCCATATTATTGTAATAAGTTCTCTTTTGAGACATTTGACGTAATAAGTGTGTGATTGCTACTTTGTTATAAATCCTTCAAGTACTGTGTGGTGTCAGCATTACTGATCCAGGGATGACACCTGAGCACAGGGATCAGACTGTTTGATGTCTGGTCGCTACAGGAAATCGGCCCAACAATGTCATGTGGGCCGTCGAATATAATACCAGCCCATTTCACTTTCGTCCCATGTATGGCCCACGACGTCTTTCGGCCCATATGAGGCCTTCGTATCTTTCGGCCCTTTACAGGCCCACGGTGACTCTAGCCCACAATGAACACTAATTTTCTTTATACCCGTTAACGGCCCGTGATTTACATGGGCCGTTTCCAGTCCGTGTTAGCTTTCGGCCTATTAACGGCCCATACGTTCTTGGGCTCCTTTTCGGCCCTCGATTACTTCCGGCCCGTTACTGGCCTATTCTCCTAATGGGCCAAATTTGGCCCATGGCAAGAGTCGGCCTGTTACTGGCATGTTCCCCTAATGGGCCAAATTCGGCCCATGGCAAGAGTCGGCCCATTACTGGCCTGTTACCCTAATGGGCCAAATTCGGCCCACGGGAAGAGTCGGCCCGTTTCTGGCCTGTTAACCCGTTGCGCCGTTCCAGCCCGTCCTATATTCTGGCCCATTAACGATCCGTTATGCCTGTGACAGAATTAAGCCTTTGCTGTCCTACGGCCTGTTACCGTGCTGGGCCGATACCAATTATGCCCGATTACGACCCATGTAGACCCATTTATCCGACGGCCCGAGGCCCACTGATTACATGCCCATTTATCGACGGCCCGTAGGAGACCAATGGATCCTACGGCCCATATATGGCCATGGTAGTTGCGGCCACTAGCAAACCAGGGAAAAAGAGGTCTGGTCGCTACAAAGATGGTATCAGAGTACACGCTGACTGTAGGACACGACCACTAAGCTAAAGCCCTAGATCACTACTCTCTTCTCATTTCTGACTCCTCATCCTTTCTACTCTTTTAGGATGACGGAAGCGAGGATCAAGTTCACGCAGCCGGATGAAGATACACCTTTTGGACGACACCTGAAGGAAGTCACTAAGTACCTGAACATTGGAATACCAAGCTTCACCGGGACCTCCAACGCCACTTTACCCAAAGAGGAGCGTTGGAAGATTCAAGCTCAAGTTCCAGGAAGGACGTTCGCGCCAGTCACGGAGCCCATAGAGTGTGTTTTTAATGCACCAACCTAGAGTCTGGGAAAGAGCATGGCAGCTCACATAACCATGGGACGCATTGGAGAAGTCTACCAAGAAGACCTCAAGGATACTATCTACCAGATTTGCGGACGCCGAGATGAACAATGGGAGATAGTTAGCACCAAGAAGGATAGATCCATTGCATCTTTTATCCAAGATTTAAACCAGCATATTCGACGCCAGGAGAAACAGATGTGCGCAGACATGATGGAGTTGAAGGAAGCAAAAGCCAAGATTATTGAGCTAGAAGGAGAACTGAAGGCCACTCGCAAGGACTACATGGATGAGATAGTAGCTCTAGTGAGACAAAACGACGATCTTAAGGAGAAGATTGAAGAACTCATGGGGAATTCAGCACCCGGAGGAGAAGATGAAGATTGCACCTGTCCAGATAACTACATCATCATCGACGGTACTGATTCCGATCCTAGTGATGATGATTTCGAAGACGAAGCTGGAGCAGATATCATGGAGTCTTCATCGGAGCAGTTTTTCTAGTAGACTACCATAACAGTAGTAGTGTTCCACCATGTACATAACCTAGTCCACGCACTTTTTGCGATAGTTCTGGACCGATTGTATTCCCTTGTTTGATTGAACGAAGTGATTTTGTGTGCTTTTGTCTCATGTGCATATGGGTAGTGTTTTCTCTTTAGACCTCATTCTATTCTTAATTCTCATATTTTCTAAACCCTTAGATGCCTCCGAGACGTGACAATGGATTTTCTTTTCCACCGGAGCTCACTCAGTTGATCCAGCAGCAGAATGCTTTGATGCAGTTGTTAGTCCATGTCGGGGAAGTCTGACTCCGCGAACACCTATGGGGACGGAGCCCCTTCTCGGTTCGGCGGGGGGCGGAGGCCGCGCGAAGAGCAGATCGAGGCGAGGCACACGAGCGGTTTTTACCCAGCTTCGGAGCTCTCCAGAGAGATAATACTCCTACTACTGCTTTGTGGATAGTATTGAGTTCTTGCTCGGGAGCGCTGAGTGCTACAGTACACACCAGCAGCTAACGAGACCAAGCGCGAGTGTTCTACTGTCCGTCCTCCTCCTCTACGTTGTGCATGGGCCTCCTTTTATATGCTCAAGGGGTCTCCAACAGGTGGCAACGTAGACAAGGGCAAAAATGGGAAGGTGCTGCGGTAGGTACAGCTACCTACAGAGTGTATCATACCTAGCTCTGACGGCAGGGGACAAGGGCATTAAATGCCCATCCGCGTCGCCCAAACAGTGCAGAAAAGGGACCGTTAGGGACGCCACCGCTTGCCACAATGGCGATCTTGTCAGTGCCTGCTTGCCACGGTGCACCCCTGGCTGCACAGCCTCCCGCCACGTACGCCTGGAAGTGCCTCAGAGCGACACGTTGGTGGGTGAGCTGGAGCGCAGGTACAGAGTGGTTGCTTGCCGGGGCAAACGCCTTGCCGCGGTTGTTGTCTTGTTGCTTCCGGGAGCTTGTCGCTCGCTGGGTCTTGCCGGGACGCGTGGCGCGTCGCGGTAAGTACCTTGGGATGCCTTGGTTGGCTTTCCTGGCAAGCTCGTCTTGCCGGGGTCTTGTGTTTTAAGTGGCCTTCCCGGCAAGCTCCTCTTGTCGGGGCCTTGTCTCCTTGGCTTAAATACTTTGCACTTGAATGGCTCCAAAGGAACCACGGGGGTCCTTGGCGGTCACCCGGCAAGCCTTGCCGCGGGGCGCTGCGACTGCCCGTGCACAAGTTCGGGATACTAGGGTACCCGTACTCTAGTACACCGACAGGAGCCCCCGGGCCTGGGCCATACACGGTGCCGAGTGCTGTTGGGCCAGGCCCAAAACAGGGCACGGGCATGCGCGGCCTGGGTCACGTCGCATCTTGCTCCGTATCCACCGCGCCCTCCCCGAACGGCACGCGTCGATTGCGGCGTCGTGGGAGAGGTCGTGGGTGGTTCCTTTATTCGGAAAGGCGAAGCGTCCGCCCTCTCCCCCCTTATATGCAGGGGAAATAGGGGCAGTTTGCCCACCTGCCCGTTGCTATTCCTGCCTCGAAAATCGCCGCCGCTCCCCTTCTTCTCAAGGCCGAAAGAGAGCAGCGCTCCGCCCCCATCGCCACCAGCACCGCCAACGCCGTCGTCCTCCCTCACCATTCCCGCCATGGCTCCGAAAGCCGAGAAGGCGAAGTCGGCCGAGGCGCAGCGGCTCGCGGCGCTGCGAAAGGAGCGGGCAATCTTCCCTCCGAGGCTTGAGGCGGAAGAGCTGAAGGAGTTCTACTACCTCTTCTGGTCGACGGGGACGCGAGCGCATCCACGCACGAAGGTACTCCCAGCCGCTGCTTGGGATAAGACTCCCACTGGGTACCCTTTCTTCGCCTTGTTCTTCTACTGCGGGCTCTGCCCTCCCTTTTCTGAATTTTTCTGTGACATCATGAACACCTACGGGCTGCACCTCCTTGACTTCACCCCCAATGCTGTCCTGACCATGGCAGTTTTCGCACATCTCTGCGAAAACTTTGCTGGAATCCATCCAAACGTAGCCCTTTTTCGCCACTTCTTTTCGCCTCGAGTTGAGAAAGGAGAGCCTTTATCCGGCGGAATTGCCTGGATCTCGAAAGCCGGCAAGAAGGAGGCTTATCTGGATGGAGAGTTCCGCAGCAAGTGGGAGGAGTGGAGGGCGGACTGGTGCCTGATTTTCGAGGAGAACCCGCAGCCATTTACTGCTCTGCGCGAAACTCCAGTAGTGCGCGGCAGTGATTGGAGTAGCCTCGCCCCGGGAGACGACAGACTGAAGATTGCCGTCGCTCGGATCTTACGCCTCAGGCTTGCCGGGCTTACTGTAGGAGCAGTTGGCGCAGATTTCCTCCGCCGCCGCATCGCCCCCGTGCAGGAGAGGAGGAGACCCACCTGGGAGTTCCAGAACGCGACGGATATCATGAGGCTGCGGCCGGGCCTCAACTTTAACTTCACTGTCATGGAGCTTAACTCGATGCTCCAGGAGCTGTTCAAGTACGACCCACAGCATCCCGAAGTGTTCAGGTTGCCTAAGGGGGTCGTTCCGCTGTGCAACAACTCCTCACTCGACCGCATCCGTGCAATGATGTCGCTGTGCGACTCGCATGGAATTGACCGAGCCTGGATAGAGCCTGCAGATGATGTCGTGCGGGCGTTCTTCGACAACTTGGTAGAAGTGCCGGTTGACGCCGATGAGAAGAGGGGCCTCACCCGGGACACCACCGATGATGAGCTCAAGCGCATCGCCACCAGGATGGAAGAGGCGGCGGCAGCTGCAGCTGCGGGCCAGTTTGGGTTCACCGTGGAGGAGGCAGAGGCAGCAGAGGCGGCAAGCCTCGCCGAGCGAGAGGATCTTGCTGGCGAGGGAGAGCCTGCCGGGCATGACGCCGGGCCGAGAGGGCCCGCCGAGGATACGAGCGGCTCATTGGAGATCGGCTCCTCTTCCTCTTCGTCCTCGGGCAGCTTGCCGCAAGCAGAGCCCCCGGCTCCACAAGCAGAGCCCCCGGCTCCACAAGCAGAGCCCCCGGCCCCACAAGCAGAGCCCCCGGCTCCACCAATAAGGCGTCTTCGCAAGTTCGGGGACGTAGCGGAGCGGCGGACGAGTCAGCCCCCGCCGCGCCGTACGACGCGCTCCACCGTGGCAAGTTTTGTTGCCGCGGAAGCACCTCACGCCGCAGCGGCAACCGGAGCGGGGTCCTCCCGGTCCGCCGCGCCAGCTCCCGCCAAGCGGCCGAGGGATCCTACTCCTCCTCCTCCTCGCGCCGGAGGAGGGCCAGGCTTTGACTTCTCCGCGCTCAGCTCCGACGAGGAAGAAGAAGAGTAAGATTCTCGTTGTACTTGTATGTCTTCAATACTTGCTGTCTTGTCTTGTATCCCATTTGCTTTACTCTGAACTTATTCCTTTTTAGGACTCTGGCCCAGAGAATGGCAAAGAGAGCCAAGGTCCCGGTGATTGTCATCGAGGATGACCCCACCGTGTCAGCAGGGGGTGCGCCTGAGACAAGCTTGCCGGACCCGGCAGTTGTTCTTCAGAGCAGCCCCGAGCGCAGCCCCCAGCGTAAGTATATGGTTTACTTCCCGCTGTTAGGCGCACATGGATACTCTTTGCTCGCTGATATCTGACTATTGGCTTGTGTAGGAGCAGAGCAGCCCCACCAGGAGCGTCCGGACGCCGCCCCTGACATGCCATCTGCTTCGACTACGCCGCCAAGGGAGAGTTCTCCGGCGAAGGAGAATCCTCCGACAAGGGAGAGCTCCCCGGCAAGGGAGAAGTCTCCGACGAGGGAGAGCTCCCCGGCAAGGGAGAAGTCTCCGAGAAGGATAGCTCCCTGACAAGGGAGAAGTCTCCGGCAAGGGACAGTACCAGCGAGCCCCCGGCAGCGGAGATCTCAACTGCCGAGTCTGGTACAGGTACTCCTTGCTTCTAAACTTCCCTTGGGTCCTTCTTTTTCGATATTTGCTTGACTTTTCTTCCTTTTCCGGCCGTCAGATCCATCTACTGTGGAGCCGATGGAGATCGAGGTTGTTGTTGATGATGCCGCCGCCATCGAAGAAGCGGCCGGCGCTGATGATCCCGCCGGCGAAGAGGCCGCCAAGGCTGCCGCCGCAGCAGCTGACGAGGGGTCCGGCGATCGCACTAACGACCCTGAGGCCGCAGGAGCGACAGGCGCTACACCGACCGCCGATCCTCCCGCCGTTGCCGCAGCGCCAGGCTCCGAAGAGCCCCAGCCAGGCGTCTACTTGTAGGCCGGTGATGGCGTCTTCATCAACCTCCCCTGGGCGTCAACGTCTAGGGCGCCGGTCGAAGGGGAAAGCTTCGACGTGGAGGTGCTCGCCTCCGCTGGGCTGGCGCTGGTCGACGCGCCAAGCAGTAGCAGCGACGAGCCTGAGGAGGAGCGACTGCTGCGGAAGCTGGTGTCGCTCTACCGTGCTCGCCAGGCCAAACAGGAGTCCTGCGAAGCGCTTGTCGCGAAGGCGGGGGTGGATGTGGAGAAGCGCGCGGAGGAGCTCCGAGGCCTCAACCAGGCAGCTCTCCAGTCGCTGGCGGCGGAGCGTGTGCAGCTTGATGAGGCGCAGAAGGCCTTCATCCTCGAGAAGGCAGAAGTTGCAGAGCAACAGCGGCTTGCCGCTGAAGAGTTATCTGCGCGGGAGGGCGAGTTGGTGCAGCTGAAGGCCAGCCTGAACAGCCACGAAGAGGAGCTTGCTGCGCATGAGCAAACACTTAGCGGAGCCCTCAAGGAAGCAAAGGACGCTGCCGCAGCTGCCGAGGCCGCCAAGAAGGAGCTGGAGACGAAGGTGGCGCAGCTGGAGGCTGATCTCAAGGCGAGCGGTGAAGGGCTTGCCGCGCTCAAGCATGAGCGCGAGAAGGACGCTTACACCTTTCGCGAGCTGCAGGGTCGTCTTGCCGAGAAGATCAAGGAGCTTAGTGCCGCCAAGGATTCCAACGCCGATCTTGAGCTGAAGCTGGCTGCTTTGACCAAGACGCTGGACGGCGCCAGGGAGCAGCAGGCGTCCGTGAAGAAGGAGATCAAGGCCGACAAGGCGCTGCTGGAGAGCATTGCCGCCACCCAGAATGATTTTAGAGAGACTGTGGAGCAGTGGACGGAGGGTCTTGTGAATGCTGCCGCAGACATCGACAAGGAGCTGGCGCAGCTGGGGATGGGGGATCTCGGGTATCCCTCCGATGAGACCCTCCCATCCAGCGCCAAGCTCACTCTGTTCTTCAAAGGCGTGGCGACAGCCCTCCAGCGACTCCGGGAAAGGATCCCAAAGCAGCTGGCCGACGAGTCACGCAAGATTTGCGCGGGAGCTCTTCAGAAGGTGTTGGTGAAGGTAGCCTTCCGCAACCCGGGCCTCAACCTCACCAATGTCCTCAGATCCCTGCCGGCGGAAGCTGATCTGGAGGCGCTCAAGGACCTTGTCGCACCCATTGTGGACAAGGTGAGAGGGATCAAGAGGGTCGAGGGCGATCGCGTGGACTAGGCCGCCCGTTTTCTTCTTTTCTTGTCGCTGCTAATCATGTTATGAGAACAGTCTATTAGAGCCGCGACAAGCTATCTTGTAATATATGACTTTTATTTTGGGTAGTGATTGCAATGTTATTTCCTTTACTTGACTCCTTCCCTTGTATGTTTTTTCCCTACGCTTTTAGGGAACTTGCCGGCGCAGGCACTCTTGCCGCGAGCGCTGAGTGCGGGACGTCAGCAGCCTGCTGGCAGTGCCGTTGCCAACAAGAAACCTTGTCGTAACTAGTCGCAGCTCGCTTAATTTGTTGAGTGAACTCGAAACAAGGTAAGGGCGCGACTCTAGTCGCACCACACTTAAACTGTTGAGTGAACTCGAAACAAAGTAAGGGCGCAACTAGCCACGAGTCGGTTCCTTCGCGCACAGGTTTTCCATACAAAGCATGGTCGTTCAAGGAAAGTAACTTAAATTAAAAAATCTGATTGCTCAAACTCTGGCACTTATCTTTTCTGTCGTTTGCTTCCCGGCAAGGCAAAACTTTCTTGAACGATGCCTGGTCCATACCATTATCTTCCCCTTCCCCCCCAGCAAACTTGTGGGCGAAGGAACCTTCATTTCCTTGAGAAAAAAGAAAGTAGAGAAAATAATGATATGGAGCCTTATGGCTCGTTATTGCTTACCGGGGGTGTTCGCTGCACAAAGTGTCAGATGATTCATGCAAAAAAGCATGAAATTGACGAGGTGTGTGGAGCACGTGAGCTTTATTTATGCACAGGGTCTGTGCCTGGCTTTGTACAAAGGATTACATGCAACAGCGGCAAGACTTGTACAAAAAGGTGGTTGCCGGACAGGGTCCGACAACCGCGCCTTACGGGTAAAACTTACGAAGATGCTCGATGTTCCAGGAGTTTCTCACCGGAAAGCCATCTTCGGTCTCAAGGCGGACAGCGCCAGGCCTAGTGACTCGTTTCACCCGATAAGGGCCTTCCCACTTTGGCGTCAACTTGTTGGAATTCTTGACGGAATGAACGCGCCGAAGAACAAGGTCGCCTTCCTCGAGACTTCTGGCGTTAACTTTGCGGCTATGGTAGCGGCGCAAAGCTTGCTGGTAGCGAGCAGCTCGTACCGCAGCCTAAAGACGGTCTTCCTCAAGGAGCAGCGCGTCATCTTGTCGCAGCTGCTCTTGCTCAAGCTCATCATAAGCGAGCACTCGAGGTGACCCGTATACGAATTCCGTGGGGATAACTGCCTCCGCTCCATAGACTAGAGCGAAAGGTGTCTGGCCAGTGGCTCGATTTGGCGTCGTCCTGATCGACCAAAGAACCACCGACAGCTCCTCGATCCAGTTTCTTCCGCACTTGTGCAGCCTGTCAAAAGTCCTGGTCTTGAGCCCACGCAGCACTTCAGCATTTGCCCTCTCCGCTTGACCGTTGCTCCTGGGGTGAGCAATAGAAGCGAAGCAGACCTTGGCGCCAAGATCTTGGACGTACTGCATGAAGGTGCGGCTCGTGAATTGTGTACCGTTATCGGTGATGATCCTGTTAGGGATCCCGAAGCGGCAAACAATCGACCTGAAGAACTTGACTGCTGACTGTGCTGTCACCTTCCTCACTGCTTCCACTTCCGGCCACTTTGTGAACTTGTCGATTGCGACGTACAAGTACTCAAAGCCCCCGACTGCTCGGGGGAATGAAGGAAATATGCCCTAGAGGCAATAATAAAGTTATTATTTATTTCCTTATATCATGATAAATGTTTATTATTCATGCTAGAATTGTATTAACTGGAAACATAATACATGTGTGAATACATAGACAAACAGAGTGTCACTAGTATGCCTCTACTTGACTAGCTCATTAATCAAAGATGGTTATGTTTCCTAGCCATGAACAAAGAATTGTTATTTGATTAACGAGATCACATCATTAGTTGAATGATCTGATTGACATGACCCATTCCATTAGCATAGCACTCGATCGTTTAGTATGTTGGTATTGCTTTTATCCATGACTTATACATGTTCCTTTAACTATGAGATTATGCAAATCACGTTTACCGTAGGAACACTTTGTGTGCTACCAAACGTCACAACGTAACTGGGTGATTATAAAGGTGCTCTACAAGTGTCTCCGAAGGTACATGTTGAGTTGGCATATTTCGAGATTAGGATTTGTCACTCTGATTGTCGGAGAGGTATCTCAGGGCCTTCTCGGTAATGCACATCACATAAGCCTTGCAAGCATTGCAACCAATGAGTTAGTTGCGAGATGATGTATTATGGAACGAGAAAAGAGACTTGCCGGTAACGAGATTGAACTAGGTATTGGATACCGACGATCGAATCTCGGGCAAATAACATACCGATGACAAAGGGAACAACGTATGTTGTTATGCGGTCTGACCGATAAAGATCTTCGTAGAATATGTAGGAGCCAATATGGGCATCCAGGTCCCGCTATTGGTTATTGACTGGAGACGTGTCTCGGTCATGTCTACATTGTTCTCGAACCGTAGGGTCCGCACGCTTAAGGTTACGATGACAGTTATTATGAGTTTATGAGTTTTGATGTACCGAAGGAGTTCGGAGTCCCAGATGAGATCGGGGACATAACGAGGAGTTTCGAAATGGTCGAGACGTAAAGATCGATATATTGGACGACTATATTCGGACATCGGAAGGGTTCTGAGTGGTTCGGGTATTTTCGGGAGTATCGGGGAGTTACGGGATTACGGGAGAAGTAATGGGCCTTGATGGGCTTTAGTGGGAAGAGGAAAAGGCTGCTGCGCCCCCCCTCCCCTTTGGTCCGAATTGGACTAGGGAAAAGGGGGCCGGCCACCTCTCCTTCTCCTCCTATTCCTTCTCCCTTCCTCCCCTTTTGGTGGACTCCTACTAGGACTTGGAGTCCTAGTAGGACTCCATATGCTGGCCGCACCTTTTGCCTTGGCCGGCCTCCTCCTCCTCCATCCTTTATATACAGGGGCAGGGGGCACCCCAAAGACACACAAGTTGATCTACGGATCGTTCCTTAGCCGTGTGCGGTGCCCCCTTCCACCAAATTCCACCTCGATTATATCGTTGCAGTGCTTAGGTGAAGCCCTGCGCCGGTAACACATCAAGATCGTCACCACGCCGTCGTGCTGACGGAACTCTTCCTCGACGCTTTGCTGGATCGGAGCCCGGGGATCGTCATCGAGCTGAACGTGTGCCAAGAACTCGGAGGTGCCGGAGTAACGGTGCTGTGATCGGTTGGATCGCGAGGAGAACGTACGACTACTTCCTCTACGTACGACTACTTCCTCTACGTTGTGTCAACGCTTCCGCTTCGGTCTACGAGGGTACGTAGACAAACACTCTCCCCTCTCGTTGCTATGCATCACCATGATCTTGCGTGTGCGTAGGAAATTTTTTGAAATTACTACGTTCCCCAACAGTGGCATCCGAGCCTAGGTTTTTATGGTATGATGTTATTTGCACGAGTAGAACACAAGTGAGTTGTGGACGATACAAGTCATACTGCCTACCAGCATGTCATACTTTGGTTCAGCGGTATTGTTGGACGAGACGATCCGGACCAACCTTACGCGTACGCTTACGCGAGACCGGTTCCCTCGACGTGCTTTGCACATAGATGGCTTGCGGAAGACTGTCTCTCCAACTTTAGTTGAACCGAGTGTGGCTACGCCCGGTCCTTGAGAAGGTTAAAACGGAGTCTATTTGACAAACTATCGTTGTGGTTTTGATGCGTAGGTAAGATGAGTTCTTGCTTAAGCCCGTAGCAGCCACGTAAAATTTGCAACAAACAAAGTAGAGGACGTCTAACTTGTTTTTGCAGGGCATGTTGTGATGTGATATGGTCAAGACGTGATGCTAAATTTTATTGTATGAGATGATCATGTTTTGTAACCGAGTTATCGGCAACTGGCAGGAGCCATATGGTTGTCGCTTTATTGTATGCAATGCAATCGCGATGTAATGCTTTACTTTATTACTAAGCGATAGTGATAGTCGTAGAAGCATAAGATTGGCGAGACGACAACGATACTATGATGAAGATCAAGGTGTCGCGCCGGTGACGAAGGTGATCATGACGGTGCTTCGAAGATGGAGATCACAAGCACAAGATGATGATGGCCATATCATATCACTTATATTGATTGCATGTGATGTTTATCCTTTTATGCATCTTATCTTGCTTTGATTGACGGTAGCATTATAAGATGATCTCTCACTAAATTATCAAGAAGTGTTCTCCCTGAGTATGCACCGTTGCGAAAGTTCTTCGTGCTGAGACACCACGTGATGATCGGGTGTGATAGGCTCTACGTTCAAATACAACGGGTGCAAAACAGTTGCACACGCGGAATACTCAGGTTTAACTTAACGAGCCTAGCATATACAGATATGGCCTCGGAACACAGAGACCGAAAGGTCGAGCGTGAATCATATAGTAGATATGATCAACATAGTGATGTTCACCATTGAAACTACTCCATCTCACGTGATGATCGGACATGGTTTAGTTGATTTGGATCACGTGATCACTTAGAGGATTAGAGGGATGTCTATCTGAGTGGGAGTTCTTAAGTAATATGATTAATTGAACTTTAATTTATCATGAACTTAGTCCTGGTAGTATTAGCATATCTATGTTGTAGATCAATAGCTCGCATTGTTGCTTCCCTGTGTTTATTTTGATATGTTCCTAGAGAAAACTGTGTTGAAAAATGTTAGTAGCAATGATGCGGATTGGATCCGTAATCTGAGGTTTATCCTCATTGCTGCACAGAAGAATTTTGTCCTTGATGCACCGCTAGGTGACGGACCTTTTGCAGGAGCAGATGCAGACGTTATGAACGTTTTGCTAGCTCAATATGATGACTACTTAATAGTTTAGTGCACCATGCTTAACGGCTTAAGAATCGGGACTTCAAAGATGTTTTGAACATCATGGACCATACAAGATGTTCCAGGAGTTGAAGTTAATATTTCAAGCAAATACCCGAGTTGAGAGATATGAAGTCTCCAACAAGTTCTATAGCTAAAAGATGGAGGAGAATCGCTCAACTAGTGAGCATGTGCTCAAATTGTTTGAGTACTACAATCGCTTGAATCAAGTGGGAGTTAATCTTCCAGATAAGATAGTGATTGACAGAATTCTCTAGTCACCATCACCAAGTTAGTAGAACTTCGTGATGAACTATAATATGCAAGGGATAACGGAAAATATTCCCAAGCTCTTCGCGATGCTAAAATCGGCGAAGGTAGAAATCAAAGAAAAACATCAAGTGTTGATGGTTGACAAGATCACTAGTTTCAAAAGGGCAAAAGGAAAGAAGGGGAACTTCAAGAAGAACGGCAAGCAAGTTGCTGCTCAAGTGAAAAAGCCCAAGTCTGGTCCTAAGCCTGAGACTAAGTGCTTCTACTGCAAATGGACTGGTCACTGGAAGCGGAACTACCCCAAGTGATTGGCGGATAAGAAGGATGGCAAAGTGAACATAAGTATATTTGATATACATGTTATTGATGTGTACTTTACTAGTGTTCATAGCAACCCCTCAGTATATGATACTAGTTCAAGTTGCTAAGATTAGTAACTCGAAACGGGAGTTGCAGAATGAACAAAGACTAGTTAAAGGGCAAGGTGACGATGTGTGTTGGAAGTGGTTCCAAGATTGATATGATCATCATCACACACTCCCTATACTTTCGGGATTAGTGTTGAAACTAAATAAGTGTTATTTGGTGTTTGCGTTGAGCATGAATATGTTTTGATCATGTTTATTGCAATACGGCTATTCATTTAAGTAAGAGAATAAATTGTTGTTCTGTTTACATGAATAAAACCTTCTATGGTTATACACACCAACGAAATGGTTTGTTGGATCTCAATCATAGTGATACACATATTCATAATATTAAAGCCAAAAGATGCAAAGTTAATAATGATAGTGCAACTTATTTGTGACACTATAGTTTAGGTCATATTGGTATAAAGCGCATGAAGAAACTCCATGCTGATGGGATTTTGGAATCACTTGATTATGAATCACTTGATGCTTGCGAACCATGCCTCTTGGGCAAGATGACTAAAACGCCGTTCTCCGGAACAATGGAGCAAGCAACAGATTTGTTGGAAATCATACATACTGATGTATGTGGTCCGATGAATATTAAGGCTCGCGACAAGTATCATTATTTTCAGAACTTCACAGATGATTTAAGCAGATATGGGTATATCTACTTAATGAAACATAAGTCTGAAACGTTTGAAAAGTTCAAAGAATTTCAGAGTGAAGTGAAAAATCATCGTGACAAGAAAATAAGGTTTCTACAATCTGATCGCGGAGACGAATATTTGAGTTACGAGTTTGGTCTTCAGTTAAAACAATGTGAAATAGTTTCACTACTCACGCCACCTGGAACACCACAGAATAATGGTGTGTCCGAACGTCATAACCGTACTTCATTGGATATCGTACAATCTATGATGTTTCTTACCAATTTACCAATATTGTTTTGGGATCATGCATTAGAGACAGCTGCATTCACGTTTAATAGGGCACCATCTAAATCCGTTGAGACGACACCGTATGAACTATGGTTTAGCAATAAACCTAAGCTGTCGTTTCTTAAAGTTTGGAGTTGCGATGCTTATGTGAAAAGTTTCATCCTGATAAGCTCAAACCCAAATCGGAGAAATGCGTCTTCATAGAATACCCAAAGGAAAATGTTGGGTACACCTTCTATCATAGATCCAAAGGCAAAATAGTTGCTTAAGAATGGATCCTTTCTAGAGAAGAAGTTTCTTTCGAAAGAAGTGAGTGGGAGGAAAGTAGAAAACTTGATAAGGTAATTGTACCTTCTCCCTTATTGGAAAGTAGTTCATCACAGAAATCTGTTCTTGTGACTACTACACCAATTAGTGAGGAAGCTAATGATGATGATCATGTAACTTCAGATCAAGTAACTACCGAATCTCGTAGGTAAACCAGAGTGAGATCCGCACCAGAGTGGTACGGTAATCCTGTTCTGGAAGTCATGTTACTAGACCATGACGAACTTGCGAACTATGAGGAAGCGATGATGAGCCCAGATTCCGCGAAATGGTTAAAGGCCATGAAATCTGAGATATGATCCATGTATGAGAACAAAGTATGGACTTTGATGGATTTGCCCGGTGATCGGCAAGCCATAGAATATAAATGGATCTTCAAGAGGAAGACGGACACTGATAGTAGTGTTACTATCTACAAAACTAGAATTGTCGCAAAAGGTTTTCGACAAGTTCAAGGTGTTGACTACGATGAGAGTTTCTCACTCGTGTCTATGCTTAAGTCTGTCCAAATCATGTTAGCAATTGCCGCATTTTATGAAATCCGGCAAATGGATAAACAAAACTACATTCCTTAATGGATTTATTAAAGAAGAGTTGTATACGATGCAACTAGAAGGTTTTGTCGATCCTGAAGGTGTTAACAAAATATGCAAGCTCCAGCGATCCATCTATGGACTGGTGCAAGCATCTCGGAGTTGGAATATACGCTTTGATAAGTTGATCAAAGCATATAGTTTTATACAGACTTGCGGTGAAGCCTGTAATTACAAGAAAGTGAGTGGGAGCACTACAACATTTCTGATAAGTATATGTAAATGACATATTATTGATCGGAAATAATGTAGAATTATTCTGTAAAGCATAAAGGAGTATTTGAAAGGAGTTTTTCGAAGAAGGACCTCGGTGAAGCTGCTTACATATTGAGCATCAAGATCTATAAGAGATAGATCAAGACGCTTGATAAGTTTTTCAATAAATACATACCTTGAAAAGATTTTTGAAGTAGTTCAAAATGGAACAGTCAAAGAAAGAGTTCTTGCCTGTATTACAAGGTGTGAAATTGAGTAAGACTCAAAGCCCGACCACGGCAGAAGATAGAAAGAGAATGAAAGTCATTCCCTATGCCTCAACCATAGGTTCTATAAAGTATGCCATGCTGTGTACCAGACCTATTGTATACCCTACCCTGAGATTGGCACGGGAGTACAATAGTGATCTAGGAGTAGATCACTGGACGGCGGTCAAAATTATCCTTAGTGGAATAAGGATATGTTTCTCGATTATGGAGGTGACAAAAAGGTTCGTCGTAAAAGGTTACGTCGATGCAAGTTTTGACACTAATTTGGATGACTCTAAGTCTCAATCTAGATACATATTGAAAGTGGGAGCAATTAGCTGAAGTAGCTCCGTGCAGAGCATTGTAGACATAGAAAATTGCAAAATACATAACGGATCTGAATGTGGCAGACCCGTTGACTAAACTTCTCTCACAAGCAAAAGTCACACTGTAGTACTCTTTGGGTGTTAATCACATAGCAATGTGAACTAGATTACTGAATCTAGTAAACCCTTTGGGTGTTGGTCACATATCGATGTGAACTATTGCTGATAAATCACATGGCGATGTGAACTAGATTATTGACTCTAGTGCAAGTGGGAGACTGAAGGAAATATGCCCTAGAGGCAATAATAAAGTTATTATTTATTTCCTTATATCATGATAAATGTTTATTATTCATGCTAGAATTGTATTAACTGGAAACATAATACATGTGTGAATACATAGACAAACAGAGTGTCACTAGTATGCCTCTACTTGACTAGCTCATTAATCAAAGATGGTTATGTTTCCTAGCCATGAACAAAGAATTGTTATTTGATTAACGAGATCACATCATTAGTTGAATGATCTGATTGACATGACCCATTCCATTAGCATAGCACTCGATCGTTTAGTATGTTGGTATTGCTTTTATCCATGACTTATACATGTTCCTTTAACTATGAGATTATGCAACTCACGTTTACCGTAGGAACACTTTGTGTGCTACCAAACGTCACAACGTAACTGGGTGATTATAAAGGTGCTCTACAAGTGTCTCCGAAGGTACATGTTGAGTTGGCATATTTCGAGATTAGGATTTGTCACTCCGATTGTCGGAGAGGTATCTCAGGGCCTTCTCGGTAATGCACATCACATAAGCCTTGCAAGCATTGCAACCAATGAGTTAGTTGCGAGATGATGTATTACGGAACGAGAAAAGAGACTTGCCGGTAACGAGATTGAACTAGGTATTGGATACCGACGATCGAATCTCGGGCAAGTAACATACCGATGACAAAGGGAACAACGTATGTTGTTATGCGGTCTGACCGATAAAGATCTTCGTAGAATATGTAGGAGCCAATATGGGCATCCAGGTCCCGCTATTGGTTATTGACTGGAGACGTGTCTCGGTCATGTCTACATTGTTCTCGAACCGTAGGGTCCGCACGCTTAAGGTTACGATGACAGTTATTATGAGTTTATGAGTTTTGATGTACCGAAGGAGTTCGGAGTCCCAGATGAGATCGGGGACATGACGAGGAGTCTCGAAATGGTCGAGACGTAAAGATCGATATATTGGACGACTATATTCGGACATCGGAAGGGTTCTGAGTGGTTCGGGTATTTTCGGGAGTATCGGGGAGTTACGGGATTACGGGAGAAGTAATGGGCCTTGATGGGCTTTAGTGGGAAGAGGAAAAGGCTGCTGCGCCCCCCCTCCCCTTTGGTCCGAATTGGACTAGGGAAAAGGGGGCCGGCCACCTCTCCTTCTCCTCCTATTCCTTCTCCCTTCCTCCCCTTTTGGTGGACTCCTACTAGGACTTGGAGTCCTAGTAGGACTCCATATGCTGGCCGCACCTTTTGCCTTGGCCGGCCTCCTCCTCCTCCATCCTTTATATACAGGGGCATGGGGCACCCCAAAGACACACAAGTTGATCTACGGATCGTTCCTTAGCCGTGTGCGGTGCCCCCTTCCACCAAATTCCACCTCGATTATATCGTTGCAGTGCTTAGGCGAAGCCCTGCGCCGGTAACACATCAAGATCGTCACCACGCCGTCGTGCTGACGGAACTCTTCCTCGACGCTTTGCTGGATCGGAGCCCGGGGATCGTCATCGAGCTGAACGTGTGCCAAGAACTCGGAGGTGCCGGAGTAACGGTGCTGTGATCGGTTGGATCGCGAGGAGAACGTACGACTACTTCCTCTACGTACGACTACTTCCTCTACGTTGTGTCAACGCTTCCGCTTCGGTCTACGAGGGTACGTAGACAAACACTCTCCCCTCTCGTTGCTATGCATCACCATGATCTTGCGTGTGCGTAGGAAATTTTTTGAAATTACTACGTTCCCCAACAGGGAAGGGGCCGAGGATGTCGAGCCCCCAGACCGAAAATGGCCAGGATAAAGGGATCATCTGGAGAGCTTGAGCTGGCTGGCGTATCTGTTTGGAATGGAACTGGCACGCTTCACACTTGGTTACCTATGCAGTTGCATCCTGGAGGGCTGTCGGCCAAAAGAAACCTTGCCGGAAAGCTTTGCCGGCAAGTGCTCTTGCGCCAATGTGGTGACCACAGATGCCTCCATGTATCTCTGCCAACAGCTTATGTCCATCTTCCCGGTGAATATACTTCAATTTCACACCGTTGAGTCTTCTTCTGTACAGTGCGTTGTCGACGAACTGGTACATACTTGGCTGCCGGGCTACCCTTTCCGCTTCTTCTTGCTCTTCGGGAAGTTCTCCCGTCTGAAGGAAACGGACGATATGTTGTGCCCATGCTGGAGCTTGAGGCTCGACAACAAGGACTAAAGGCATATCTGCTGCTGCGGGAACATCCGCTTCTACGGCGAGAACCTGCGGTTCAGCCGGAGCTTGACGTTCCCCGGCAAGCTTGCCGGAGCAAAACTTGTCGGGAGCGTCTGCTTCAACGAAACAAACCCTGGGGCTTGTCGGAGCAGACCGCTCCTCAGCACTTTTGGCGTTGATCTTGGGGACCTTTTTGGCGGCGGCTTCGGGAAGCTCTGCCGGAAAATAGTCACCAGAAATCAACTTCCTCTTCTTGCTCTGTCCAGTTGATGGCGTCACAGACAGTTGAGTCAGCTTGAGCACAAAGATCCCTGGTTCCACAGGTAACTTAAGTGTTGCGCACTTTGACAGGCCGTCAGCAATGTCGTTCTGAGCTCTTGGAACATGTTCCATTTGTAGGCCGATAAAGTGCTCTTCTAGCTTCCTTACTTCATCAATGTAAGCTTCCATCAACGGACTCTGATAATTCTTGTTCACTTGGCGGACGACGAGCCGCGAGTCACCCCTGACAGTGAGATGCTTGATCCCAAGGTCTGCCGCGATCCTGAGACCGGCAAGCAATCCTTCATACTCTGCAGTATTGTTTGGTGCTTGCTCCTTGGGAAAGTGCATCTGGACTACGTACTTGAGGTGCTCTCCGGTGGGTGCGATAAGCAGCACGCCAGCACCGGCGCCTTGCAGCGAAAAGGCACCATCGAAGTACATCAGCCACTCTTTGCTTGCCTCCTTGACGGGAATGCTCATCTCTGGAATTTCTTCATTTGGTGTTGGCGTCCACTCTGCTATGAATTCTGCCAATGCTCTGCTTTGGATAGTTGAAGTGCTCTCAAACTTGAGGCCATAGCTTGACAGTTCCAGTGCCCACTCAACAATCCTGCCTGTTGCTTCTGGATTCTGCAGTATCCTCTTCAGCGGAAAGCGAGTGACGACTGTTATCTCATGTGCTCGGAAGTAATGGCGCAGCTTTCTCGAGGCCATGAGAAGGCCGAAAAGCAATTTCTGCACACCAGAGTACCTTGACCTAGACCCCTGCAGAAGGGAACTAACAAAGTAGACTGGGTGCTACACCATTTTCTTCTGTTGTATCTCTTCGCACATCTGCGCGGATCCATCTTTGCCGGGGCCAGAGCTTGCCGCGGAAGCCCCCTGCTTGTTGCTGGATGTGCTTGCCGCGGTCGCTGGCTCATCATCAGCCTCCCTCTCCGCTACTAACGCAGCACTAACCACTTGATTGGTTGCCGCCAGATACAGCAGCAACTTCTCTTGTGGCTTAGGTGCGACAAGTATTGGAGTGGAGGATAGGTATCTCTTCAATTCCTGCAGCGCAGCCTCCGCTTCCGGAGTCCATTTCATTGGACCTGCCTTTTTCAAAATTTTGAAAAACGGCAGGGCGCGCTCAGCAGACTTAGAGATAAACCTGCTGAGAGCCGCCACGCAGCCGGCAAGTTTCCGCACATCCTTGACGCGCTTCGGTGCTTCGATCTGCTCAATGGCCTTGATCTTGTCGGGATTGGCTTCAATTCCCCGCTGAGACACGAAAAACCCGAGAAGCTTGCCGGAAGGTACTCCAAACACGCACTTCTCGGGGTTGAGCTTGAGGCTGATCTTGTGCAGATTTGCAAAAGTCTCTTCTAGATCTTGAATCAGAGTTGACTTGTCCCTGCTCTTGACCACTATATCATCCATGTAGGCTTCCACATTTCTGTGTATTTGTGGCTCAAAAGCAGTATGGACGACCCTTGCAAATGTTGAACCAGCATTCTTCAATCCGAAAGGCATCCGTATGAAACAGTATGTGCCACATGGAGTGATGAATGCGGTTTTCTCCTCATCCTCTTCTGCCATGAAGATCTGATGATATCCTGAGTATGCGTCAAGAAATGAAAGCAAGTCACATCCGGCCGTGGAGTCAACAATCTGGTCAATGCGCGGCAAGGGAAATGGATCTTTGGGACAAGCTTTATTGACATCGGTGAAGTCAATACAAAGCCTCCACTTCCCATTTGCCTTGCGCACGACTACAGGATTGGCCAACCACGTAGGATGGAGCACTCCTCTGACAAGGACTGCTGCTTCCAACTTCTTGATCTCTTCAGCAATGAATTCTTGGCGCTCCAGTGCTTGCTTCCTGACTTTCTGCTTGACGGGCCGCGCATGAGGACAGACGGCAAGGTGGTGCTCAATTACTTTCCTAGGAACACCGGGGATGTCAGACGGTTGCCTCGCAAACACGTCGACGTTCGCCCACAGGAAAGCAATGAGTGCGCTTTCCTATTTAGGGTCGAGAGTGGCACTGATGGTGAAAGTACCACCAGTGCCGTCCTCCTTGGCGGACACCTTCTTGGTCGCTGGCGGAGCTGCCATTGCCTTCTTAGACTTGCCGGTGGAGCTCGATGGTGCGTCCTCGACGGAAGCACAGCACTCCGAAGAGGTGCGCTTGCCGGAGTGGGCATCAGAACTCTTGCCGGACTTGGTCTTCTTCTTCCCCCCGGGAGCTTCAGCGGCAAGTGTCTCGCGATCCGTTGCGGCTGCTGCTTCCCGGTAGATCTTGTCGGCACAGATAAGAGCATCTTTCTTGTCGCCGGGGACAGAGATGACACTTATTGGGCCTGGCATCTTCAGCATGTTGTACGCGTAGTGGGAGGCCGCCATGAACTTGGCGAGCGCTGGACGGCCGAGGATCCCATTGTAAGGCAATGGAAAATCGGCAACGTCAAAAGTGATCCTCTCAGTCCTGAAGTTCAACTCGCCTCCAAATGTCACCGGCAGCGTGATCTTCCCCTTCGGCTTGCTCCTTCCCGGGTTGATTCCTTGGAATGTTCCGGTCTCTTCAAGTTCGCTGTCAGGGACTTGGAGTTTCCGGAGCACAGCGGAGGAGATCAGGTTCAAGCTGGCCCCGCCGTCAACTAGCATCTTAGTGACCTTGAGGTTGCGGATAGTTGGTGAGACCAACATCGGCAAACACCCGAGCGCAGTTGTGCGATCAGGGTGGTCCTCAATATCAAAGATGATAGGCGTGCTGGACCATTTCAGAAGCTTGTGTGACTCAACGGGTGGTTCTGCTGCATTGACTTCCCGCACCCACTGCTTGAGTTGGCGGTGTGAAGTATGCAGAGAAGCACCACCGTCAACGCACAAGACCTCTGTGGCTTTCCGGAACTCCTGCTCACTGGTCTCGTCATCATCCATGTCTTCGTCGTCGTCGTCTTCATCCTTGTCGCGGCCGCGGGGAGGTCTGTCTCCTTGCCGCTGATCGGCCTTGCCGCTGATCGGCCTTGCCGCGGCGTCCTCCCCGGCCGGTGCATTTCGTACCGGATCCTCCAGAACCTCCTTCGGCTCTCTCCTTGTCGTGTCGCTCGTACTCGGCCTTTTGCAGCTCGACGAGCTGCTCGACCTTCTTGCAGCTCTGGAGGTCATGTCCCTTGGTGCGGTGGATCTTGCAGTACTGTTTGTTGGTGCCGTCTTGCTTGTCGGCGGCCGCCACGGCCTGGCAGTTGGCACATGCGGCAACCTCCTTGCCGGAGCTACCATCTTTGGCTTTCTTGGCGCCACCATCACTGCCGGACTGCTCAACAACTAGCACATCTTTGCCTTTCCTTTTCCTGTTGTTCCGCCGCCGGTTTTTATTTGCCGAGGCAGCATCATCGCTGTCAGATCCTCCTGTTCCTGCATTCTCTCCGGGGAGTTTCCTCCCTTCCTCAGCCCGTGCACACCTATCGGCCAGGGCATACAGCTCACTGACGTCTCTAATCTTGCACATCGCCATCTCCTCCCGCATCCTGCGGTTACGCACGTTCTGATGGAACACGCTAATGACCATGGCAGGGTGGACATCTGGGATGTTGCGTTGCACTTGGCTGAATCTCTGGATGTACTTCCACATGGGCTCTCCTTCCTTCTGGGCAATCAGATGAAGATCACTCTCCTGGCCATGAGGTTTGTGGCCGCCTATAAAGGCGCCGACAAACTGATGGCACAGGTCTGCCCAAGAAGATATGGAGTCATCCGGCAAGTGCATGAGCCAGGACCTGACGTTGGGTTTGAGCACCAGGGGGAAGTAGTTGGCAAGGATCTTGTCGTCCCGCCCCCCAGCAGCTTGCACCGCGATGGTGTAGATGCTGAGGAACTCCGACGGATGCAACTTGCCGTCGTACTTCTCGGGTACGTCTGGCTTGAAATTCTTCGTGCTGGGCCACTGGACTTGCCGCAGCTCACGGGTAAACGCAGGGCAACCTACCACGTACGGCAGGTCGCCTGGTTCCCCTGGCGCATGCATGTCGATAGTGGGTCCAGCGCGTCGGTCTGACTGACGTCGCGTTTCTCTTCGACGCTCGATGCGGGTACGAGTGTCTTCTTGCCGTCGTTCGTGCAGAACTTGGCGTTGATCGCGACGAGCTCGCGGATCTGATGAAGCGGTGGAGTCGCTGTCGCGGTGGACCCGGCGAGTCGGCGATCTTGGCCTTCGGGGCGGAGAGTGCACGGTGGTTGCACCCCCACTTGTCTTGTCGCCATCGGGTCGCGCCTGGCTGACTTGCCGCGGCTACGACGTAGTCGGCTGCCGTGGAGTGTCGCCGTTGGCGAAGCCGATGAGACTCTGAATGGTGGCCCTCCAGTCGTCGATCTTGTCTGGCGTTGGAGGGAAGTCTAGGAGTAGTTGAGCTCGCGCCAAAACTTCTGCTGGAGTGGCGGGTAGCGGTGGCGAACGGTGCGAGGAGTGGGATATGCTCGGACTCCTAACTGCGTTAGAAGGAGCAATATCCTGTCCAGGCGACCGTGCCTCACTCACGCCAGCACGTTGGCGCACGTGCTGGCCTGGAGCATCCCGAGATCCGCCAGCTCGATTTGGGTCCAGCGAGCGTATGGTACCGTGGGTACCACGTCGCTATCGGTCCTACGCCTCCTGAGATGGGCGCGGTGCATCTACGGACGCTTGGTCGTCGTGGGAGCCGGCTACACCGCCGATGGGCAGCGCAGCCTTGTCCTTGGACCTGGTGGCATCGTGGGCTCCCTCGTCGACGCCCGTTCTTCCGGCGGCGCCTTCCCCACTAGCCGTTTGCTCCAGCGGCGGTGGGTTCGACGCAGACAGAGCAGCCGCCTCCGAAGCCTTCTTCTTCGGTGGCATGTCGATGAAGTCGATGAAGATCTAGCTTGCGTGTACGTCGGATCAGGTTCACACAACCTCGACGCCCCCTACCTGGCGCGCCAAAGATTTCGGGGAAGTCTGACTCCACGAACACCTATGGGGACGGAGCCCCTTCTCGGTTCGGCGGGGGGCGGAGGCCGCGCGAAGAGCAGATCGAGGCGAGGCACACGAGCGGTTTTTACCCAGCTTCGGAGCTCTCCGGAGAGATAATACTCCTACTGCTCCTTTGTGGATAGTATTGAGTTCTTGCTCGGGAGCGCTGAGTGCTACAGTACACACCAGCAGCTAACGAGACCGAGCGCGAGTGTTCTACTATCCGTCCTCCTCCTCTACATTGTGCATGGGCCTCCTTTTATATGCTCAAGGGGTCTCCAATAGGTGGCAACGTAGACAAGGGCAAAAATGGGAAGGTGCTGCGGTAGGTACAGCTACCTACACAGTGTATCATACCTAACTCTGACGGCAGGGGACAAGGGCATTAAATGCTCGTCTGCGTCACCCAAACAGTGCAGAAAAGGGACCGTTAGGGACGCCACCGCTTGCCACGATGGCGATCTTGTCAGCACCTTCTTGCCACGGTGCACCCCTGGCTGCACAGCCTCCCGCCACGTATGCCTGGAAGTGCCTCAGAGCGACACGTTGGTGGGTGAGCTGGAGCGCAGGTACAGAGTGGTTGCTTGCCGCGGCAAACGCCTTGCCACGGTTGTTGTCTTGTTGCTTCCGGGAGCTTGTCGCTCGCTGGGTCTTGCCGGGACGCGTGGTGCGTCGCGGTAAGTACCTTGGGATGCCTTGGTTGGCTTTCCCGGCAAGCTCCTCTTGCCGGGGCCTTGTCTCCTTGGCTTAAATACTTTGCTCTTGAATGGCTCCAAAGGAACCACGGGGGTCCTTGGCGGTCACCTGGCAAGCCTTGCCGCGGGGCGCTGCGACTGCCCGTGCACAAGTTCGGGATACTAGGGTACCCCTACTCTAGTACACCGACAGTCCAGAACTAGAACAACAACAATAACAACAACAACAACCCACCGCCACCACCACATGTTGATCACTTAACCCGTTTTCTTAGGCTGAATCCACCGGTGTTCTCCAGTAGCACCGAGCCGATAGTTGCAGATGATTGGCTCCGCAAGACAGGGAGGGAGTTGACCACTGCAGGATGTACAAATGGGGAAAAGGTGAAATTTGCTGCACATCAGCTTGAAGGACCCGCAGCAGCATGGTGGGAAAATTTTACAGCCACTTACCCTGTAGACACTGTCACATGGGATCAGTTTCAGCAAGCTTTCCGTACTGCCCATGTTTCAGCAGGAGCTATGGCCATGAAGAAGCGTGAGTTTCGTAACTTGCGCCAAGGAGGATGGATAGTTGGCCAGTATGTGGATGACTTTAGTAAGCTAGCACGTTATGCCCCAGATGACGTTGCTATGAATGCAGCTAAGCAGGAGAAGTTTCTGGAAGGACTGAATGATGAGCTGAGCATGCAGTTGATGGTAGCAAGCTTCAAAAACTACCAGGAGCTGGTAGATCGTGCTCTTATGATTGAAGGGAAGCATTAGCAGATTGAAAACCGCAAGAGGAAGTATGGACAGGGGAAGTACAACTCAGGAGCTCAGCAGAAGCCCCGTCTTACCCCTAAACCGGGCGTTCATTTTTAGCATACCCGCGGAGGAGGTAGCTCGCACAACCATAATGGCCCCAATAATGGTAATGGGAATGGAGGAAGCAACGGCCAGAACCGTACCACCCCATCAACCCCAGCCAAGAGAGACCTGAGCCAAATCACCTGTTTTAAGTGTCAGAAGACTGGACATTATGCCAATGAATGTCCTGAAGGCCAAAATGGCAATGGAAGCTCTGGAAAGAAGCCGAACCCTTTCAATAGGGGACAGGTGAACCACGTTAGCGTGGAGGAGGTTGAAGCTCAGCCTGATGCAGTAATAGGTAAGTTTTTGTTTAAGTCATTTACTGCACTCATTCTATTTAATACTGGTGCATCGCATTCATTCATATCAAGGGGATTTGTGGATAAGTATAACCTACCCACTAGGATTCTTAAAACACCTATGCTAGTAAGCTCACCAGGAGCGGAGTATATGGCCAGTCAAGGATGTTTTCAAGTGACATTAAGTATAGGAAGGCATGTTTTCCCTTCGGATTTAATTATTCTGGAATCCCAAGGTTTGGATGTAATTCTCGGTATGGATTGGCTGTCGATGTATGGGGGAAACATCGATTGCGCCAGTAAGACAATTTTTCTCACAACGCCAGAAGGAAGAAGGATCAAGTATGTATCCCGGCATGCGCCAAACAAGACACAAGTAAATTCCTTATCAGTAGTTGTGCAGGAGGAAGTACCAGTGGTAAAGGATTTCCCTGACGTATTTCTAGAAGAGTTGCCAGGCATGCCACCGGATAGAGATATTGAGTTTTTGATTGAGCTTTTTCCAGGCACATGGCCAATATCGAAGAGACCATACAGGATGCCCGCAAAGGATTTGGTGGAGATTAAGAAGCAGATTAAGGAGTTACTGGATAAAGGTTACATTCGCCCAAGTTCTTGGCCTTGGGGATCACCAGTACTTCTAGTGGAGAAAAAGGATGGGTCATTAAGGATGGTTGTTGATTATCGCGGATTGAATGAAGTAACGATCAAGAACAAGTACCCACTACCAATGATCAATGATCTGTTCGATCGATAGCAAGGAGCTAAAGTGTTTTCCTAAATCGATTTGCGATCAGGGTACCATCAGTTGAAGATTCGAGAGCAGGACATACCTAAGCCAACATTCACCACAAGATATGGGCTGTATGAGTATACCATTATGTCATTTGGTCTGACTAATGCACCTGCCTATTTTATGAACATGATGAACAAGGTGTTTATGGAGTTTTTGGATAAGTTCATCGTAGTTTCATTGATGATATTCTGGTTTACTCGAAGAATGAAGAGGAACATAAAGAACATTTGCGATTGGTACTGGAGAAGCTCAGAGAACATCAGTTATATGCCAAGTTCAGCAAATGTGAGTTTAGGTTGAAGGAAGTAGGGTTCCCCGGACACGTTATATCCGGAGAAGGAATAGCAGTTGATCCCACAAAGGTTATCACTGTGACCAATTGGGAAGCACCAACAACAGTTGGAGAGATCCGGAGTTTCCTTGGACTCGCAGGATACTACCGGAGATTTATTGAGAATTTCTCAAAGATTGCAAAGCCGATGACGGAGTTGTTAAAGAGGGATACCAAGTTCATATGGACTGAGGAGTGTGAAGCTAGTTTCCAGGAATTGAAGAAACGTTTGGTTACCTCACCAGTGTTGATTTTGCCAGACCAGACCAAGGATTATGAGGTGTATTGCGACGCTTCACGTTGAGGACTTGGAGCAGTGCTTATGCAAGAGGGAAGAGTTGTTTCGTACGCTTCACGACAACTGAAGCCTCACGAATTAAATTATGCCACGCATGATTTGGAGTTAGCAGCCGTAGTGCATGCATTGAAAACATGGAGACATTTCCTCATTGGAAACCATTGTGAGGTGTACACGGATCACAAGAGTTTGAAGTACATTTTCACGCAGAAGGAGTTAAACCTCAGACAAAGGAGATGGTTGGAGCTCATCAAGGATTATGATATGAGATTGCATTATCATCCCGGAAAGGCTAATGTAGTAGCTGACGCATTGAGCCGTAAGAGCCATGTCAATAGACTAATGACGGGAGAGTGCCCAAATGAGTTAGTCGAGGACCTTCGTGAGCTATGTTTGGAGATAGTTCCGAGAGGCTATGTAGCAGCATTGGAGATTCAGTCAACCCTGATGGATAAGATCAGAGAAGCTCAGAAGACTGACAAGGAGATTGCCTCTATAAAGGAGAAAATGACCAAAGGAAAGGCTAAAGGATTTCGCGAGGATGAGCACGATACCCTATGGTTTGAAGATCGTGTTTATGTGCCAAATGACCCGGAGACCAGGAAATTAATTCTGCAAGAGGCGCATGATTCACCGTATTCGATTCACCCAGGAAGTACCAAGATGTATTTGGATTTGAAGGATATTTTCTGGTGGACCGGAATGAAGAAAGATATCGCGGAGTATGTAGCAGTTTGTGATGTATGTCAGAGAGTAAAGGCAGAGCATCAGAAGCCAGCAGGATTGTTACAGCCATTGCCAATACCTAAATGGAAGTGGGATAAGTTAGGCATGGATTTTATCACAGGATTACCCAGGACCCGTTCAGGCTATGTCTCGATTTGGATTGTAGTTGATCGTTTGACGAAGGTAGCTCATTTCATTCCAGTAAAGACCACTTACACCAGTGCTAAGTTGGCTAAGATATACATGACCAGGATCGTATGTTTGCATGGAGTTCCGAGGAGTATCGTATCAGATAGAGGAACCCAGTTTACCTCAAAGTTTTGGAAGTAGTTGCATGAAACTTTGGGTACCAAGCTAGAGTTCAGTACAACTTTTCATCCACAGACAGATGGACAGACCGAGAGAGTCAATCAGATTTTGGAGGATATGCTGAGAGCTTGTGCGCTAGATTATGGATCTAGTTGGGATGACAATTTGCCATATGCAGAGTTCTCTTACAACAACAGTTACCAAGCCAGCTTGAAAATGGCCCCTTCCGAAGCCTTGTACGGAAGGAGGTGCAGGACACCGTTGTCGTGGGACGAGGTTGGAGACCACCAGTTGTTTGGACCTGATTTGATTAAGGAGTCTGAACAGAAGGTGAAGTTGATTCGCAATAGGCTCAAGGTAGCTCAGTCCAGGCAGAAGAGCTACGCATATTCTAAACGCAAGGAGATAGTTTACGAAGTCGGAGACAGAGTTTATCTTCGAGTATCTCCACTTCGGGGAATTAAGCGTTTTGGTGTTAAAGGGAAGTTAGCGCCACGTTTTGTAGGACCATACCGAGTTTTGGAACGTATGGGAGAAGTGGCACACAAGTTGGAATTGCCCGAACGATTGTCAGGAGTTCATGATGTGTTCCATGTTTCTCAGTTGAAGAAGTGCCACGCGGAGATAGCTGACATACCGTTGAGAGACACAGTGCCATTGGAAGCAATTCAGTTGGATAACAATTTGACCTATGAGGAGAAACCAGTTGAGATTCTCGAGTTTGCCAGCCGAGTCACTCGCAGCAAGGTTATCAAGTTTTGTAAGGTTAAGTGGAGCCACCACACGGAGGACGAAGCCACCTGGGAACGATAGGAAGATTTGCTCAAGGACCACCCTCACCTATTTTCTAGCCAACCCGAATCTCGAGGGCGAGATTCATCTTAAGGGGGGTAGGTTTGTAACATCCCAAATTTTCTATTTGGAATGTTATACATTAGATCATCATTGCATATCATATTTTATTTGCTTTTGGTTTTGATCCAATAAATTCTACGCAACTCAAGGACCCACGGAGAGAGTTGGGGTTTTCGTTATTTTCATATTTGAGTTTTCTCAAATTTTGAGAATAGGATCATTTGATTTTATTTATTTTATTTTCAATTATTTCTATTACAAAAATATGAGAGAGGGAATAAAATGACTTTCCCAAAAAAATAAATATTGAGGATTTAATAATAAAATCAAATAAGATTTTATTTCGGAGTTTTTCGCTATTTTATTTGAATTTAGGAAAAATACGTGTTTTTCAAAATTGCATTTAGGCCCCAAATAAATGTTCACTTTGTCCACCTTGATTTTAGAAGTCGGGTAAAATTTATTTCGGAATTTTTGGAGTCCATTTAGTATTCCTTTTCTTTGTTTTTATGCTCGTAATTGTTAAAAAAACGCAACCGACCTACGGGCCGTGTCCGACCAGGACTCTAGGCGCGATCGGGATTTATAAGCCGGGAGCCCAGCCCGGGAGCCTCCCCACCCAAACCCTAGCGCCCGCCGCCTCGAACCCCGCGACGCGCCGCCGCCGCCGCCGCCCGCGCCGCCCGCCGCCTGCGCCGCCCGCCGCCCGCCGCCCGCGCCGCCCGCCGCCCGCACCGCCCGCGCCCGACGCCGCCGCCGCCCGCCGGCGCCACCCCGCCGGACCCCGCCGTCGCCGACGCCGCTGCCTCGCCGGAGCCGCCGCCGCCGATCCGCCGCCCGAGGGTGCCTCGAATTCCGCGTCGCCGTTTTTCTCGAAAAACCGTTCGGTTTTTCGTCGGTTTTTTGTCGATTTTTTTAGTTTCCGTTTTTTTATTTAGATCGGTTTTTTCGGTTTAGGTTAATTAGAGAGCGTTCACTCGTTCGTTCGTTTTAACGAACGTGTTCATTGTTTAGATCCAGATAACGAACGTTCGTTCGTTAATCTGTTCGTCGTTTTTCCTTTTCTCGGATTTTCCGCGATTATTTCTGATCGCGATTTCTGATCCAATTTTCGTTTTAGTATAACTTTTCGCTTGTTTATCAGAATCAGGCGATTCAAGCGCGTGGAGTTTCATCTCAAAACCCTGTATCCGTTTAACCAACTTAAACAAGTTTTTGCTTCTATAAAATTTTACTTAGATCCAGATTAGTAGAACGAAGTTGTTTTCTTTCGCCGTTTGACTTTCGTTGTTTCGTTCGATTTGATTCTTTTTGCAAACCGGAGTTCTTTAGTTGAACTTTCTGGTTTGATCTCTTATTTGAGTTCTACCTGTGCATTAGATTGAGTACTTATTGTATGCTTGTTTGTTTGTCTGCGATAGAATACCCGGAGTGCGCCGCCTTTTACTTCGAATCTCTAGGTTTCGCGGATCATCAACAAGGCAAGTAACACTTTGATCATACCTCTTTTACTACCCAGTTTTGTTGCATTAGATCAATCCTCAAACATTGCATGATTAGGATCTAATTAAATTGTGGGATGGGAAGTAGTTGAGGTAGTACCTATTACATGTATTATTATCAAACCTTTGGGAGTTACTTCTACGTTTGCTTATTATGCCATGCTATGCTAGTAGACGTGGATTGGGTGAGTGATATCCATGACAGATGTGAGATGGTTAATTAATGGTTTATCTAAGGTGGCAACTTAAACACACATCTGGGTGGATTGAGGTACCTGGGTTTCCAGGATTGCCTGTTGTTTTTCTTTATGGACCGCCACCCAGGCCCAAAGGGATCATGAGATTATTCATACTAGAAACTTCTGTGTGCAGCCACAAGCCATTATGGGCTCTGGCATAGTTGATTAAGTCGTGCGAACTCTTACAGGGTAGACTAGCAGATGTAGGGGAAAGTAGGTGTACCGGTCTATCCATCGTAAGGTGCTAGCGCTTCTGAAAGACTATGTCTCGGTCATCCGTTTCTCAAACACCATGTAGTGCGAGAAATCCAACAGAGGCGATCGAGTCTTGTGGGGAAAAGTGCGCAAACCTCTGCAGAGTGTACAAACTAATCATGGTTAGCCGTGTCCCCGGTTATGGACGTTTTGAGTATCTAGTACTTGGATATCATGTGAATCTCATCATGTTACTCTAAATTTATATTGTTGGGTTTTAATGATGATTACTTTAATTGGGATTGAGGATGCTGTCAACCATTCTCAATGTTTAACAACCACCATGATAGTTAAAATAAATTTATTCCTTTGTAGTAGGGAAAAATTGGCTTTACGCAAAACTATAACCATAGAGCTTTCCACCAGCCATATATGCATGTAGTATAGGCTTAATCTTTCATTACTCTCTATGTGTTACATTGCCAGCATATTCCATGTGCTGACCCGTTTTCGGGCTGCAACGTTTCATGTTGCAGACTTTTCAGACGACGAGTAAGGTGCCTTTAGGTCATGTTTCTATACTCAGTGATGCCGTTGGAGTTGATGGACTCGCTTATCTTCCAAGCCTTCCGCTTTTATCGTTATTAGATGGCCTTAAGCCATATTATTGTAATAAGTTCTCTTTTGAGACATTTGACGTAATAAGTGTGTGATTGCTACTCTGTTATAAATCCTTCAAGTATTGTGTGGTGTCAGCATTACTGATCCAGGGATGACACCTGAGCACAGAGATCAGACTGTTTGAGGTCTGGTCGCTACAGGAAATTGGCCCAACAATGTCATGTGGGCCGTCGAATATAATACCAGCCCATTTCACTTTCGTCCCATGTATGGCCCACGACGTCTTTCGGCCCATATGAGGCCTTCGTATCTTTCGGCCCTTTATAGGCCCACGGTGACTCTAGCCCACAATGAACACTAATTTTCTTTATACCCGTTAACGGCCCGTGATTTACATGGGCCGTTTCTAGTCCGTGTTAGCTTTCGGCCTATTAACGGCCCATACGTTCTTGGGATCCTTTTCGGCCCTCGATTACTTCCGGCCTGTTACTGGCCTGTTCCCCTAATGGGCCAAATTTGGCCCATGGCAAGAGTCGGCCCGTTACTGGCCTGTTCCCCTAATGGGCCAAATTTGGCCCATGGCAAGAGTCGGCCCGTTACTGGCCTGTTACCCTAATGGGCCAAATTCGGCCCATGGGAAGTGTCGGACCGTTTTTGGCCTGTTAACCCGTTGCGCCGTTTCCAGCCCGTCCTATATTCTGGCCCATTAACGACCCGTTATGCTTGTGACAGAATTAAGCCTTTGCTGTCCTACGGCCTGTTAACGGCCTGTTACCGTGCTGGGCCGATACCAATTATGCCCGATTATGACCCATGTAGACCCATTTATCCGACAGCCCGAGGCCCACCGATTACTGGCCCATTTATCGACGGCCCGTAGGAGACCAATGGATCCTACGTCCCATATATGGCCCATGGTAGTTGCGGCCACTAGCAAACCAGGGAAAAAGAAGACTAGGAAATAAATAAGGCCGAAACTAACGCTAGGCTATTAAGGCGATTGCACAGATTACATCCACTCGGCATCAAAGATCGCCACCAGTGCAAATATAGGGAACAGCCTACACTATACAAAAATGGCTTGCTGTTTTCTTCAGCCGGTGGCTGCACGTTAAGAATAAATTTTGTATCGCACCAAAACAAATTACAACTATATAACAAAAGGAAGGTTGGCATAAAACTTAACAGTCTAGCAGATAAATGCACCACCAGAAGTTCAGACGCTCAGCTCATTTGACCTGATTGTTACGTTTTCATGTTGTATTGTCCGATGGAGCACCATAACCCTCGCCTTCATTTCCTCTAGGCTCCTGAACAACATAGAAAATGTCTAATAGTCTGGTTTCAAAACCATGCATATCTTGACGACATTGAGCAATGTTTCTCCTTGTTTCACAAAGGGTCTCTATTAGGGAATGGACTTGTGTCTGGAGCGCAGATACAACATTGCTTTGAGCTTGCATATCTTGATCATGAGGCAGTTTGGACGATATGGCCTTAACAACCAACCCAGTATTACGCAGGAACGTGCTTTTGGCACTATTAGTGGACAGGTACTGACCCACTGCAGCAAGAGCTGACATTGCGGTTATAGTTGCCTCGCCACCTTCAGAAGGTGGTGGTTCCACCATTTTTTCCATAGCTCGCTGAAAAGTTGAGGTTTTACATTAGTAGTACCAGAACATAAGATATTAAGGAGGCAGCAAAACCAAACAAAATAGCATTGGTCTATATATAGAACTTATTCTGGTGAACCCATGTAAAATATTAGTTGTATTTTATTGCAAAGTACATAATAAAACCAGGTTCCAAACATATGACCATGTACCATCGCTAATGTATTGTCTATTTCTTCACATTGTATTGAGGGCTAAGGATAAAGAGACGAAGTTTATAATACGGTAAGCATAGTATGACATCATTCATATAAAAAAAACTGAGAACAGACAAACAGGCAATTGTAACATTGTGTGGGCAAGTCCAACATGGAACTAGATTACGGGTCAAGATCAAAGGAACATCACTCCTCTCTTTTAAACCTTGTAAGGTGCAATGATACGCTAAGACAATTGTGTATAAAATTGAAAAGAGTAATAGACATTGGCTGCAAACCATGCAGTTCAAAGCACAAGTCAGAGTAAGTAGTAGTTAAAAGGCATGAGGATTAAGGACTTACAACAACGGCTTTGACTGGTGTAGTCATGCCCTTCTTCTTGCTGGTGTGACAGTCCTTGAAGATTTCCAAAGCATTTGGTTCAAGTACTTTTTGGTCCTTGCGGGCTTTCGTCTGCATTTGGAACAAGTCAATATAGATCTGATAATATGGTACAGCGAAAAGAGTGAAACAACAGCTAATTACAAGAGCCTCGTAGTGTGCAATATAGCTACGAGATCCTGTCGTCTGTTGGAATTTCACTTTCGTACGGTTGGCCTTGTTCTTTGAACAGTTCACCTACAAGAAGATAAATTTGTGTGGCACATGCGTAAATAGGACTTCAACATGTGATCTGATGACATACATATAATGTACCTGATACTTCGGATCGGACCAGTGTTTAACGAGGCCTCTCCAATCTTCATCAGTATATTTTCCACTGGAGATGTTTGGGCAAATTCATTGTTAGCCTTGCCTTCAAAGTGAGTTTTCCTCAAGTTATACCGATACTGTCGTAGAGTAGACTTGAAAACATGGGTGCAAGCTTGTCTGGTTGCATCATCTTGGCTATCCAACTTGAACCTCATCTGTTGAAAATTATGGGAGTCTCATTATCAGCAACCTAGAAAGTATTGGACAGAGCAAGACGATATTACTAGTTTCCATACATAACCATACTTACAGATAAATGGTCAAGGAAGGTGTTGAACTGGGTTTCGTCTTTGTCATTCCTGTACTGAATCCATGTTGGGAGGATACGTACATGACACCTAACAGCACCCGCTGCCTCTGATACTAACTTGGCTGACTCTGTAGCATCACGTGGCCTTTTTAAACCTGCCTCAAAAGGGATCTCCATTCTTCCTCCTCTAGATTTAGTTAACCTATCGAGCATTATCCCTGATGTTTGTTTCCTCTTGCGCCTATGTGCTAGTCCAACAACAAACAGAGGATGTGTTAGTGTACATCAAACTGTGGGACTACATATAAAGAAGCATGCCACTGTAACTTGACTCCAGCAACTACCTTCTTTCTGTTGAAGCTCACAAGGTTCATCTGATATTTCCAACTCGCCTTGTGTCAAGAGTGCTTGGGAAGTAGTGTCAGGTGGCAAGGGATCTTGGGAACATGTTGCTAGCTCAGTTGACGCACGAGTACGTCGTGCAGCTGGTAGTACTATGGTAGGTGTTGCAAGAACTAGGGTTGTCTCTGCTAGTTTGGTGGCAGCTATTTGTTATTGTTTGTCCTTTTTTACAACTCGTGTAGCATGGGATGCCGTGTTTGTAGAATTTTCCGCTGGACTTTGACCTTCTATTGCACCATCAGTACCAGCAGAATCTGCAGGATTCATCCGCTTCTCGTTCCCGGCCATTCTGTGTTTCTTCCTCTTTCTCTGTGCCATGTTAAGTCAAGCCGACAAAAAAAACGAATAACAATCTAGTTCTTCAGAACAAATTGATGCATGATGCAGACGAACTAAACTTTGATGTTAGACAACCACATGATAGGAGGATGTAATATGTATGAAAAACAGGACGGGAGAGATAAGCAGAACTATGATGTGTAAACTAAGAATAAGACATTTCATCAAATTAGAAGCAATGCAATGGAAGGTAGACACCATATGAAAGATGCTACAAATATCGCTCTGCCAAATTAACAGTGTCTCATCATAAATGGCGTTTAAACAAATGTGAAGCAGTACAAGAAATAAATCATATGTAAGAGGCAAACAACATCACACTACCATGTTAGAGGTCTCACGTCATTAGTGCCATTGCATATTTACAGCATTGCATATTCATAGCTTATGATGTGTAGACTAAGGAGAAGGCATTTCAACAAATTAGAAGCAATGAAAGCTAGACACCATATGAAAGATGCAACGAATATCACTCTACCAAGTTAAAACTGTCTTGTCATAAGTGCCATTTCAACAAATTAGTAGTACAAGCTAGAAAAGAATGTGAGATGTAACCTATATCACACTCCAAAGTCAAACGTGTCTTATGATAAGTGATTGTTGCAGGTTACACAACAGTAGTAATTTGATGTAAGAACATGGTGTGATAGACAGATATTGTATGTTCTAGAAACAGGAACACGTGTCTTATTCAAGTATAATGTGTAAAGTAAGCAGATGGAATTCAACAAAATTAGAAGCAATATAAGCTAGACATCACACATAACATGCAACCACATATAACAGTGCCAAGTTAGAGGGAGCACCGGTGATGTTGCACTAGGGGAGACGTGCTCATCATAAACACAACTTTGTTGAGTGTCTATGCATGTGTTGTCTTGGAAATCATCTGGGGGTGTGGAGGAGTAGAAACTATAGAGGCCCTCCGTTCGGAAGGAGCACCTTTATTCGCTGCCTTGGTAACTTCCTTCCGCTTTATTGATTTTGAATTGTCAAGTAAAACCGACAAGAAAAAGCAATAAAATTCTCTCTTCAGAACTCATTCATGCATGATACTGACAATCACTACTTTGATGTAAGGCAAACACATGATACCAGGATGGAATATGTACGAAAAACAGGACGACATGGCATGTTCACAACTGTTTGTGTAAACTAAGAAGAAACCATTCCAGCAAATAAGAAGCAACGCAAGCTAGACACCACATGAAAGATGCAACCAATATGACTCTGCCAAGTTAAAAGCGTCCCATCATAAATGGAATTTCAACAAATTAGAAGCAGCGGATGCTATAAATCATATGAAAGATGCAACTAATATCACACTACATATACTAAAGGTTTCTCGTCATGTTGATTGATGCGGGATACAAAAAAACAATAGTTTTATGTAAGGACATGCTTAATAGACAGATGTACTATGTACTAAATACAGGAAGGCATGTCACATTAACAGGTATAATGTATAAGCTAACCAGACTAGCACATGCAGTTTAACCAGATTGGAAGAATTACAATCTAGACAGCATATGCAACATGCAACCACATATCACGCTGCCAAGTTAGAGCAAACACATGCGATGCTAGTGTAGGGGAAATGCTATAATCAACTACAGAGCTACTTTCACTATATTCATCTAGCATTTTTGTTTCTTGAGAATCATGTCGGGAGGCTGACGCTGCATTCTTTAAATGAGGAGTAGTCCCCTTGCCTGCCTGCCTCGTCATAAGTGATTGATGAGGGATACACAAGAACATTAGTTTGATGTAAGGACATGGTTAATACACAGATGTACTAGTATGTACCAAAAACAGAAAGGCATGTCATATTCAAAGGTATAATGTGTAAGCTAAGCAGATGCAATTTAACCAAATTGGAAGCAATACAAGCTAGACATCCGGCTGGAGTGGTGAGCATGATCATCTAGGACCTGAGAGCCTGGTGGGAGGCGGGCTGCTTCGCCACCATCGCAACTTTTTAGTTGGCATCCTCTTTGATGGGCTTGTCACTGGCTCGGCTAGTGCCCTGACTAGCTATTTGTCTTCTCGTGCTCACGGGATGGTGGTTCATGTAAAAAAATATCTTTCCTTATCTTATCGACTTCGGCCTTTCGAATACAAGCTAGACACCATATGGAACATGCAATCACATATGACACCGCGAAGTTAAAGCAAGCACCTGGGATGGTGGTTCATTGCGAGCGAGGTCATCAACTCCAGAGCTACGTTCCCCGTCTCCATCTGCTGACACTGCACCCTTTAAAGCGTTGTAATGTGTCTTGCCTAGCCGCACACCAAGCTGGAGCGACTTCTCTCTTTTCTTTTTGGCTTCTCTCATGGCAGCAGAGTCTGAAATACCCTTGCACAAAAACACAACAGTGAGAGTAAGGGTGAAGTGTGTGCAGAACTAGTGCAATGTAAAAGTAGCAGATAGCAGGTGGCTGAAAAATAAATGACAGGAGACATATGATAGCTCTACAACATTGCATGGCAAACAAAATTAGATTCTACTCCGTATGATTTTGTAATATATGAGCACAGGAAATGCAGGTAGTCCTCTAGCACACCACCACATGTGGTCATATCTAATATAAGAGTCGACTAAAAATAAATAGGTCAGTTGATTTTTTTAATGAACCGTCCGATCTATAAGGAACGGGCAGATGGCCTTCGTCTACCTCCTGCCAGTCACTGTTGATGATCTTTCTCGAACCGCCCGCGACCATCGGCCCAGACCCCTGCCTCCGCCGCCCCGCCCTCCCATCGACCTCACACCACCGCCGTGCTTGGCAGCGCCCCTAGGCCATCCCTTTAATCCCGGCCGACCTCCAGATCGGGCGCCAGTAGCTCTAGGCTGCACACGCACTACAAAAAAGACACATCCGTGACATTTTGGGCCGAACGAATTTTTTTTTCTGTCATACATATGACACTTCTATGACGATAATTGTGACAAAACCCGGTATCATCATAGATGTGGTGGGCTCCTACTTCTATGACAAAAAATCATGACAGAAAATGGGCTTTTCGTCCTGGGCGGGCCGGAGACACAGCTGCATGACATTCTTTGGGCCGTCCATGACGAAAAAACCGTGGTAGAAGCGAGGGCAAGGAAAATTTCAGGGAGTTCCCGGTTACGGTGGGAGGTCGGGGGCCGAGCGATGCGCGTTTCTCTCGTACACGTATGCGCGTGTGTGCGAGGCGTTGGCTCTAACTAAACCCGAGCGAGGCGTTGGGCTCTAACTGAACCCGAGCGATTGCACTGCAGGCTACGCGTTACTGAACCTGAGCGATCGATCAATGGCTGTTAACTGAACCCGATCGAGCGATTCCTTCTCTACTGCTGCTAACTGAAGCCGATCGATGCTGCCTCTGGATGAACAGTGAGCATTGTGGGGGGGATTTGGATGAACAGTTCCCGGTGGGGGTGGATGAACAGGACCCCGTGGTGTTGCCTTTGGATGAACAGGACCCCGATCGATCGAGCCTGTTGGGGCTGGATGAACAGGACCCCGTGGAGGGCTAGATGAACAGGACCACCCCGTGGAGGGCAGGATGAACAGTAGACGGTGGAGGGCAGGATGAACAGTAGCCCGTGGAGGGGTGGTTGAATAGGAGCCCGTGGAGAAGGCTGGTTGAATAGTAGCCGGTGGAGTAGCGCGCGGTGGAGGCTGGATGAACAGGAGCCCGTGGATGAACAGTCGCAGGTGGAGGCTGGAGGAGGTCGAAGGTGGATGAACAGTAGCTCGTGGAGGCTGGAGGGGGTCGACGGTGGAGATGAACAGTATCCCGTGGAGTCCAGTTTTGCGGTACGCCACACCCCTCCCGATGAACAAGACCCCCGTTTCGACCGTAGGAGGTTCGTTTCCTCTGTTTTGCGGTACGCCACACCCCTCCCAATCAAAAGGACCCCCGTTTCGACCGTAGGAGGTCCGTTTTGTCTGTTTTGCGGTATGCCACACCCCTCCCGATCAACAGGACCCCCGTTTCGACCATAGGAGGTCCGTTTCGTCCGTTTTGCGGTACGCCACACCCCTCCCGATCAACAGGACCCCCGTTTCGACCGTAGGAGGTCCATTTCCTCCGTTGTGCGGTACGCCAGGCCTCGTTTCCATCGCCTCTTCTGTCCAAGCCCTCCCGATGAACACGACTACGCATTCTGTTCCGACCTAGCCGGTTGGCTCCCACGCATTCCGTTGCCTCCCGATGAACACGGCGCATTCCGTTGCCTTCCCATGAACATGACGACGATGCTGTTTCTCCGTTCCGACCCAGCCATGTCAACGAGCCCTCGCCGTATGTATGCGCGAGTAGGCATTCGAGACCTCGCCCGTATGTACACATACGTGGACGTATTTTCTTTCTTGCAACCTGGCCGCCTCTACTACGACACATGCACGCCTCTACATCCACCAGTATATATGTACGTACACGCTCGCGACCAGAATGACAACGCTACGTACGCTTCGACCAGGTGGGTCCCGACTGTCAGGCACTTCCTTGCGTGCGAAGATGTAGCTGGTGGGTCCCAGCAGTCAGGGGGGCAAAATACGATGGCTTGTCCGGTGGGTCCCCGCTGTCAGGTGGAGGAATAATTATTTTGCGCGTAATAAGGAGGCACTTCCTTGCTTCGGCCGTGGACCTAGCTGTCCGCGTCTCCATGCACAGTACTCTTCCGATGGAAGTCGGTCGTTGACCACATTGACCATGCCGCGCCGAGAGCACCACGGCGGTGGACGATGGCGAGGCCTAGGAAGGGGACGACGCAGAGCCGGGGAAGACGTGGCAGTGGAAGCCCGCGCGGAGAGGAGTACGAGGGTTCACTGGTTCGGCTGCGGTGTGAGGCTGCCGTCGCCGCAGGGCCTGGCCAGCGGTGGGAATAGTAGGGGGCGGTGAGGCCTCCGCGGCAGCACATCCGGCCACGGGAGGCAGGAGCATGCGACACGACCGGCGCTGCTTTGGGTGGCTGGAGCAAGAAGACCAGAGGTTGAAGAAGCACTACGGCCGTTGGATGGACATCGTACGGTCACAGGAGCTAGAATCGTTCATATTGACTAAGTTGACAAAGCCCTTCGTCCCCGTCAACTTAGTAGGCCCACAAGTCAGTCTCCCACCAAGGTGGGTCCCAGCTAGCCGGGGGAGTATTCATTTTTTTGTGCGTAATAAGGAGGCACTTCCGATGGGTCCGAGCTGACAGCGGGGGGAACGTTTTTTTTGCAAAATACGGTGGCCCGTCCGGTGGGTCCCAGCAGTCAAGGGGAAACGATTTTTTTCGCAAAATACTGGTGGCCCGTCCGGTGGGTCCCCGCTGTGTAGTGGAGGAAAATTATTTTCCGCGTAATAAGGAGGTACTTCCTTGCGGCTGCCGTGGACCCAGTTGTCAGCCTCTCCACGTACAGTACTCTTCCGATGGAAGTCGGTCGTTGACCACATTGACCATGCCGCGCCGAGAGGACCATGGCGGTGGACGACGATGAGGCATAGGAAGGGGACGACGTGGAGCCGCGGAAGACGCGGCAGTGGATGCCCACACGGAGGGGAGTACGAGCGTTCACCGGTTCGGCTGCGATGTGAGGCTGTCGTCGCCGCAGAATAACAAGGGGTGTGGGTGAGTAGAGGGATGCCCTGGCCAGCGGTGGGAGTAGTAGGGGGCGCTGAGGCCTGCGCGGCAGCACAGCCGGCCACGGGAGGCGGGAGTAGGCGGTCCCGCCGGCGGTGCTTTGGCGGCTGGAGCAAGAAGATCAGATATTGAAGAAACACGACGGCCGTTGGATTGACATCCAACGGTTACGTCTGCTAGAATCGTTTGTTGACGTATATAATAACTAAAAAAATCTTGCATACGCGTCAACTAAACAGGCCCACAAGTCAGACCACTCCCTCTTTTTTTTAATAATCTATATATAGCTCATGGCAACTTCTTATGCAATTTATTACAGTCGTTTTTCTGGTTGGCCAGGGCCAATTTCGCATATTTTTGTGGCTTCCAAACTATTTTTAATACCGAAATGTCCAGCCAGATTTAAAGTACTTTGAAGATATATTTAAATTTGGTTAATGCCCAATGAAATAGGAATATGAAAATGTGATAAAACTCAGAAATTATAAAGTAATTGCCAATTTGTCATCTGTTTTTATATTTACAACCCATTTCATATTACTTTCAAGATTTGCAGGCGTCTTGAAAGAGTTGCAGCTCATCAGGGCGTAGAAAAATAAGTAGGCCTGGATTGGGTATTCCTCAGAAAAAATAAACTGGGCTCATTTTCATAAAGAAAAAAAATAGCTGGGCTGGTCACGTGGTGAACATAAAATATAAGCCGGGGCTAGACGGGCCACAGCCCAGTTCAAACCCTGCTCCGTCTCAAGAATACCAAACAAAAAAAATACTGCGCGAGTAGCTACGTCCCAGGTGTCAGCCGATCTTGTGCTGTTCTCTTGTCTATTGACTATATACGCTTACAATGTTGTGGGTCCCAGATGTCAGGAAAACATTAGGAGGAAGCACTTTATTTTTCTATATGCTGACGTGGTGGGCCCCTACTGTCATCCTCTCCACGTACTTCTGCCGATTCCTGTTGTTTGTTGATCATGTTGACAACGCGAGAGGGCGGCGCCGCGGCGAGCGCACCAAAGTGCGCGGAGGATGTGGCGTTAACGATTTAGGAGACAGTGGGGCGGCGATGTGTGCGCTGAGGCGCATCCAGCCGTGGGAGGCGGAAGCAGGAATCCCCGCCGGCGTTGGTTTAGTTTTGGCGGCTGGAGGAAGACAAGACTGAAGAAACACGACAGACTGTAAAAGCAGCAGGAGTACTTAACAACCTTAACTGAAACCAGCAGGGGCACTTAACAACCAAAGCTGAAAGCAGTATGAGTACTTATACAGGTTCAACCGTACAAAGCACGCCTTGAACAGTGCTACTTTGCCTACAGTTAACCAAGGGTGAGGCCGCCAAGCCCGAGGACAAGGCCCAGGCGCCACCCCGCGCATCCACAACCTTCTGAAAGCGGCTTCATCTCGCAACGTGGTCAATAAACAGGATATTCGCTTTAGAGCCATGGAAAAGCATGAACATAATCTTTTGTCCTATTCTCCAAGATGGACAGGCCTTCATTATTTGAGACCACCCATGAATAAGTATCTTTTCACCTCTAAGGGGAATTGAGTATGTCGACATAAACATCATGTTGTGACCAAGCGCAAGTCTCACCCGACCATGGTCAGACATCTATATAGGGACAATAGAACTCGGCAGTTCCTGTTTCAAGAAGATCACAACTGTAAAACTGTGTATAAGCAATAGTTTATGAACAACATATATAATAGAAAACAGCTCGTACCATAAGTTTCTCGACACAGTTGGACCTGTTCAACGAGTGCAGCAGTGGCACACATATACCACGTGGCCTTCCACCATTGAAACGCCCCACAAGGACCTCAAGACGATCAATAAAGTGTAGGAACTTGTGGATGTCGATCCAGTCAACTTCAGTGCCATTCGTAACAGCCGAGTTATTACAGAGTAACAAACGAGCAGACTGCTTAACTCTGAAAAAACCTACACGTGCCACCAATTATAAGAAAATATTAGTTAGAAGTAGCATCTTCGTGAGAGGTTCGTTGCTACTTAAAGTTAAATTGTGATTAGTTAGACAGAATAGGTGGATTAATAAGTAATCGAGGCAACAAGCAAGAACCAGATACAAAACTAACATCGATGAACAATTGGAACAACGTTGGGGGTGGAAGATCGCAGTGAAGATGAGACCAGGTTCTGCTATTTCCATCAACATTCGTGCGCCAACTTTCAGTCTGTAACACTCAAGTTCGACCATAAAAAAGCAGCGATCTTCTTGGTTCATGAACCCAACTCGGAACTTATATCCATGGCTTGTCTTCACTGTGACCATTATAAACTAGTGTATTCAGTTATGGCAAGGCCGAGCATCTTGAGTACATGTGTTCTGGCAGAGCAAATAATACATTGCAGGAAAAATAATATGAGAACACAACATGTTCAAAAAAACCCCACCCTCCCGGATAGAAAAGAGGATTCTAGGAACATACTGTGCGCGTTTCAAAATGTTGTGTTAGGATGAGAAGGAACAAGTGTGGCATCTCGCCGAGGGCGCAGAAACCTGTAGGGTACTCGCACTTTGGGCACTGCAAATGAAACACACTAGATTCAGTAGGAAGAAAAATGCATCAACGACAGCGGCTGCCATCCTAGGATTACCTGCGACCAAGGGACTTGGGTTTATCGAGGATGGATGAAGAATTCGTACCTGGTTCTCCATGAGAAAACCCTATGCAATCGCCGAGAGGGGGTTTTCTCTGAACAAACAGACGAGGGAGAAGGGGATTCAGGCCCAGTGAAATATTGCCGCTTCGTCCGTCCAGCTTACTGCTAAAGCTCACTACAAGAAACCTGTTAATCCATGACGGATTCGTGCTGACGTTCCTAGAATCTGTCATGAAATATGACGAAAACCATGACCTATCACGAATACCGTCACTGATTTGTAAGCCGTGGTTGGGCCCGAAAACAGCGGGCCCTTGATGACAGATGTCGGGCTACCGTCATAGAATCCGTCGCGGATTGACCAAGCGAGCTTAGTCGGGCCTAGCGTTTTTTTACATACACCATCCGGACCGTCACAGATTGTGCTCCTGCTGATGTGGCGTACATGCCCATTCATTGGTCCACATGTCGGTCAGACCAGCTCAAGAAAATAAAACTGTTAGGATACGTGTGGGTGCCATTGGACACATGATAATGTATTTTGCGTTATGTTGCTTCCCGTAAAAAAGCAGTGGAGACTTTATTTTCCCCGATTCTCAATCCTCCAGATCCCGTCGACCGTCGCCGCCGCCAGTGCCACCGACGACTGCCCGGGGGAGGGTGGTTAGATCCAGCGGGGTGGTCCATCTCAGCCTCTTGCCTCGCCGCAGAGCGCCGTTGCTGCGTTGACAAGCCAGCGTCCGCCCGCCATTGCCACGCCAACAATCCAGCTGCCGCATGGACGAGCCAGTCGCTACCCGCACTTGCTCACCGGACAAGCCCCTGTTCTTTCCCTACATCAACGTCAGCCAGGAGCGAGCGATATTCCTCCGGCAGAAATCATCTCTCTCTCCTGCAAAATTTGTTGACTAAATATTCTAATTTGCAATTTTCCCCTTCAGAATTTGGGGTGAACTTTTTCCCTTTAGGTTTCAGCCTATTTAGATCTAGAGGTATGATGCAGAGCAAATGCTTCTGGGATTCATCTCCCTGCTGGGTGAACTTTTTCCCTTTAGGTTTCAGTCTATCTAGATCTAGATGTATGATACATGAGCTGTTGGTCCTGCTAGCTTCAGCTTTTCAGAAAGATATAAACTGATAAATCAACAGCAGCTTGAGTAGATAATTTGGATTTCATAATCTGCCACGGCCGAAAATTAGCACGTTGGCCCATTGAATTCTTTGCCACGGCAATGAAGTTACACAATCTGTAAATAACTTTGTGCACTTTATATCAGCAGCATTTTTTACATGAGCTGTGATTCCTACTACAGTTTCAGCCTTCATCCAGCAAAGCTGATGAATTAACAGCTCGAGCTCTAGGACATGTATTCCTCTGTTTTGGGGTGGTCCAAAGGACATGTATTCCTTTATTTTAAAAAATTTATAACTAAATCAACCCTACACCAAGAGACAAGATGAGTTTATAGTAAGTAAATTATGAGAGGATCATGCCTATAAATTTCCTTGCATCCAACTACCCAAGATCATTACCCTTGTACAAACATTTTGTGCAAACAGGTGTGTACAAAATGTGTACTACAGATTTGTAGACCTCTTTAACGTGGAATAATCAGTGAATTGTCAAATGGTGAATGCTCCTTTGTTAGAGCAAAAGAAAAATCTTTTGATGAACTGCATTCACTATAGTGTGAAGCAGTATAATTATAATTTTGAACATATTTTAGTTTGCTATACTGTACATTTTAATTTGATGGCCGGGGTAAACCTTTGATTGAGTTGGTTCTTTTTCTGCAGTGCAGATGAATAGACGTTGGATTCATGGTACATTGTTTTCCCGTGAGTACATCGAAGGTGTCAAAGAATTTATGAAATTCATTCAAGAGAAATTCAGTGAGGATGATAAAATACTCTGCCCATGTAGAAAATGCCTTAATCATAACTACCAGCATCAGACCGTTGCGAACACGCACATACTGACGTATGGCATGTAAAGTACATATACTCGCTGGATATATCATGGAGAAGACTTTGATGTAGAAGTTATTGAACATCCTGTTGATGTGCATGACACTGAGGATGGTGACAATGGCGCTGACCGGTTTGAAGAGATGTTTGAAGACCTACGCATAGCAGTAGAACAAGCTCAGAGTGAAACTGAAAATCAAGATGCTAACAATGGTGGAAACCCTTCTGAGAATGAGTCTTTTTTGAAGAATGTGATGAAGGAGGCAAAATGACAGCTTTATCATGGTTGTACCAAGTTTTCAAGGTTCTCCTTTGTGGTAAAGCTTCTTCACTTGAAGTCATACCATAGGATCCCGAATAGTGCATTTACTGAAATTTTAAAGCTATTAGCCGTCCCTGAACCAAATACACTCCCAAAATCGTATAAGGAAGCAAAGAATCTTCTAAAGGAATTAGGCCTTGGGTATGAGTCTATACATGTGTGCTTGAGTAATTGCATTCTGTTCAGAAAGCAATATGCCAATCATGACAACTGCCCAGTTTGTGGACTATCAAGGTGGAAAGACCCTGCTAGAAAGAAGATTCCACAGAAAGTGTTGAGGCATTTTCCATTGGTGCCTAGGCTAAAGAGTATGTTTCTTTCCAAAAAAGGTGCAGAAGAAGCACAATGGCATGAGCTAAAGAGGCAACCCAATGAGAAGGAACTGAGTCATCCAAAAGACGGTGATGCATGGAAATATTTTGATGAAAAATTACCAGAATTTGCAAAAGATGCCAGAAACTTTAGGCTTGGCATTGCACTGATGGGTTTAATCCTTTTGGAAATTTTAACACAACCTATAGTATGTGGCCTGTATTTGTTATACCATACAACCTTCCACCTTGGGCATGCATGGATCAGTCAAATTTTATGATGGCTTTGCTGATTCCTGGTCCCAAATCACCCGGCAAGCACTTCGATGTCTTTCTGCAACCACTTGTAGAAGAATTACTTGAGCTCTGGGAGGGTGTGCGTACATATGATGCTCTTAGTGGAAAAATGTTTGATCTTCATGCTGCAGTTCTATGGTGCATTCACGATTACCCAGCTCTGAGCACTCTTTCAGGGCGTACCACAAGAGGCTATTTTGCATGTATTCATTGTGACAAACACCCTCTTTCTTACAGCCTAAGGAGTAAAATTGGGTATATTGGTCACTACTGTTTCCTTCCAAGGGGTCATCGTTTACGGAGAAACAATGAATTTGTTGGTCTTCATGAAAGCAATGATGAGCCAAGTAAATTCTCTGAGAAAGAGTTGCAAGAAGAATTGGAGAAGGTTAGACCTGGGAGACACCAAGAAAGTAGGAAAAGGAAGCGTTCTGACCTAGGCAGCAAGAAGGATCATGTGCCAATTTGGGGCCGGAGGGTTTGTTTGTGGGATTTGAAGTATTGGGCAAAGTTGAAACTGAGACATAATCTTGATGTCATGCACATTGAGAAAAACATTTGTGAAAACCTCATTGGGACAATTCTGAATCTGGAGGGTAAGACAAAGGACACACTTAATGCTAGGATTGATTTGAAAGATTTGAATATTAAAGAAGAGTTGCAATTGAGGAAGGAGAGAGACTCATATGTGATGCCTCGGGCCCGATATACCTTGTCCAAAGAACAAGTGGTTGCATTTTGTCAATTTTTACGAGAGTTAAAGTTTCCAAATGGGTTTGCTTCCAACATCTCAAGATGCACAAGTGCTGATGGAACCAAGGTACAAGGCCTGAAAACACATGATTGTCACATTCTTTTGCAGAGAATCTTACCTGCCGGCATGAGATGATTTTTGGACAGTGATATATATGAAGCAATAGCTGAGTTAGGCAAGTTTTTCAGAGAACTGTGCAACAAAACTCTTAATAGGGATGTCTTGGCTGAAATGAAGAAGGAAATCCTTGTAATTTTGTGCAAGCTTGAGAAAAATTTCCCGCCTGCATTCTTTGATGTGATGGTGCACCTTGCCGTACACTTACCTGAAGAGGTATTGCTTCCAGGTCCCGTACAATATGGGTGGATGTACCCAATTGAAAGAAGGCTATATACTTTAAAGCGCTATGTGAGGAATAGGGTGTGACCAGAAGTTTCGATTGCTGAGGCATATATTGCAGATGAATGCCTGACATTTTGCTCCAAGTACATGGATGATGTTGAAACAATATTTAATCGGAAACCAAGAAATGTATGTTTTTTAGATGAAGAAGCCTATGGTGTTGACGTTTTTGGGCATGGAGTTAATTTTACTTCAGGATATGAATATGAATATGTGCATGAGCAAAAAGAATTTGACGAGATGGTGTGGTATGTGTTGAACAATTGTGATCAAGCTAAGAAATATATTGAGTACGTTGTCACTTCTGAAACTTGCGTTTGTTGCATTGTGTTGTACATATGTCACGAGACTAATTGTTTTATTTTACAGTATGTTCAGAGATGAGTTAAAGAGGAAACAGTTGCCAGACAGTGATAAAGAGCTTCAGCAAAAATTTCAGACATGGTTCAGGAACTATGTTAGTTTTCATTAACATCTAGTTTTAATTTTTGATTGTCAAATTTCAGTGCAGATTCTAATGTATGTGTTTGTGTGTTGTCGCAGATGATGAGGCTGCGAGATGAGGATGGTGAAGAGGTAGATGAAGATCTCTTTGCCTTGGCATGTGGTCCTGATCGGAGAGTCCGGAAATTCTCATCGTGCATAGTGAATGGGATTAGATTTAGCACTGTTGCTCGTGATAGCAACAAGAGGACGCAGAATAGTGGAGTCATGACCGAAGGCGAACATAACCATAAGGTCATAGATTTTTATGGAACCTTGAAAGAGATGATTCAGTTAGATTATAACTTGGACGATAGGTCAGTTGTTTTGTTTAAATGTGACTAGTTTAAACTTGATGGAAAGAAGACTGAACTTAAAAATGATGGTTTTTTCAAAAGCATACATGTTGGAAGTTGGTGGTACAAGGACGATTCTTTGATTCTGGCTACTCAGGCTAGTAAGGTCTTTTATTTGCCAGACACGAAGTATGGGAAAAATTGGCAAGTTGTGCAAACATTCGACCATATGCATCTGTTCAATATTAGTGAAATTGAGGGTGTACCTTTTAGTGGTCCTGCATATCAAGAGGAGGAGTGTTGTGAAGAGGAGGGTAGGAGAACATCAGTTTTTGACCTTACATCTGAGAAGCCTTTGCATAGAGATGATGAGCAAGGCATTACTTTTGAAGCTGATGTTGTTGCCCATTTGATGAAAGATAAAACCACAAAAGTGTATGAAGGTGGCGACGAAGATGAAGAAGATGATACAGGTTTGGAGTGTTGCAGTGAAAACGAAGGAGGTGCCACAAAGGATGTCGACAACGATGATGAGTAGATGTTTTAATGTAGAAGGTACTATCTCCATTCTTCTTCCAGTGTACTATATTATTTGCAAAACCTGTATGATGTGGATGACAATATTTTTTCTCTTGGTCTCTTTTGTGTTGCATAATTTTTGTCTTTGCTACTACAATATTTTGTTGCTGTTTACACACTACATGATAATTTTTGTCTTTGCTACTGCAATATCTTGTTGCTGTTTACACACTACATGCTTGTTCAATACAGTACAGGAGAGAGTGAGGTGTTTTTCTTCTCACTGATACATATGATTTGTTCAGCACAGTACATGGGAGTCTGAGATGTTTATGCAGTACATGTTTGTTCACTTCAGTACAACGTCTCTTTTTGAATATCTACAGTTTGAATGGACTTCTAATTTTGAAATATTTGACAGGCATTGCTGACAAGGCTGAGAAGGAGATGCTGAAAAAAGGTTGTGCTGCAAGCTTAAGTTGGTCTGTATAGTGCTTTTTGGCTCTGTAATACTGTCATCTAATGGCAGTACCTGGAGTTTTATTTTGTTTGCGTTGATAGGCCAATGACTGCTGATCCTTGTTGTGATCTGTATCCGTGTCAGTGTGTTAACAAAGTCATTGTGGTTGTGATCCTTCTTGTATGCCTGACAATATATTATCTCTGTACCAGATGTTCTGAGGATGGCATATGTGTGCTGTCAATTGGCTATTCAAGTTCACAAATTATTCCTGAAATTCAAATGGCTCATGTATGTTCATAATATGGCCTAAAATCAAGTTCCTTGTATCTAGTTTAGATGCTATCTTCCCAAACGCAATTCCGGTCATTTTAGACCTTTGTGAAGCGACCCCAAGCTAGCCAACTGTCCTGGTCGTGTAACTTGGTAGAATGACACTCCTTACTACCCTGACAATCTACCCAAAACCTCTGGACAAAATACCCTATGGAAGCCTAGTGCATCATGCATCAAAGTTTGCCACAGAAACTGATTTTAATCCAAACAGTGCACCTATCCTTAGCTTCTTTGTATACCCTAATTGACGGAATATCAAACGGAGTCCAAACAAAAGAATCCTTTCGGGAACGTGATTTTCTTCCCGAATAAGATCCAGGAGACTTGGACCCTACGCCAAGAAAGCTCCAAGGAGGGCACGAGGTAGGGGGGCGCGCCCTACAGCCCCAGGCGCGCCCCCCACCCTCGTGGGCCCACCGAAGCTCCACCGACGTATTTCTTCCTCCTATATATACCCACGTACCCCAAACGATCAGAACAGGAGCCAAAAACCTAATTCCACCGCCGCAACTTTCTGTATCCACGAGATCCCATCTTGGGGCCTGTTCCGGAGCTCCGCCGGAGAGGGCCGTCATCACGGAGGGCTTCAACATCATCATAGCCTCTCCGATGAAGTGTGAGTAGTTTACCTCAGACCTTCGGGTCCATAGTTATTAGCTAGATGGCTTCTTCTCTCTTTTTGGATCTCAATACAATGTTCTCCCCCTCTCTTGTGGAGATCTATTCGATGTAATCTTCTTCTTTTGCGGTGTGTTTGTTGAGACCGATGAATTGTGGGTTTATGATCAAGTCTATCTATGAAGAATATTTGAATCTTCCCCGAATTCTTTTATGTATGATTGGTTATCTTTGCAAGTCTCTTTGAATTATCCGTTTGGTTTGGCCGACTAGATTGGTAGTTCTTGCCATGGAAGAAGTGCTTAGCTTTGGGTTTGATCTTGCGGTGTCCTTTCCCAGTGACAGAAGGGGCAGCAAGGCACGTATTGTATCGTTGCCATCGAGGATAACAAGATGGGGTTTATTTCATATGGCATGAATTTATCTCTCTACATCATGTCATCTTGCTTAAAGCGTTACTCTGTTTTTAACTTAATACTCTAGATGCATGCTGGATAGCGGTCGATGAGTGGAGTAATAGTTGTAGATGCAGAATCGTTTCGATCTACTTGTCACGGACGTGATGCCTATATACATGATCATGCCTAGATATTCTCATAACTATGCTCAATTCCGTCAATTGCTCAACAGTAATTTGTTCACCCATCGTAGAAAACTTATGCTCTTGAGAGAAGCCACTAGTGAAACCTATGGTCCCCGGGTCTATTCTCATCATATCAATTTCCATCACTTTAATCTTGCTTTTCTTTTACTTTGCCTTTTACTTTTCACTTTGCATCTTTATACCAAAAATACCAAAAATATTATCTCTATCAGATCTCACTCTCGTAAGTGACCGTGAAGGGATTGACAACCCCTAATCGCGTTGGTTGCGAGTTTCTAACGATTTATGCAGGTACGAGGGACTTGAGCGTGGCCTCCTACTGGATTGATACCTTGGTTCTCAAAAACTGAGGGAAATACTTACGCTACTCTGCTGCATCATCCTCTCCTCTTTGGGGGAAAACCAAGGCAAGCTCAAGAGGTAACAAGAAGAATTTCTGGCGCCGTTGCCGGGGAGTCTACGCAAAAAGTCAATATACCAAGTACCCATCACAATCCCTATCTCTCGCATTACATTAGTTGCCATTTGCCTCTCGTTTGCCTCTCCCCCACTTGACCCTTGCCGTTTTATTCGCCCTCTCTTTATCCTTCTCCTTCCCCTTCTCCTTCTCCGTTTGCCTTTTTCTCGCTTGCCTTTTGTTTGCTCGTGTGTTGGATTGCTTGTTTGTCGCGATGGCTCAAGATACTACCAAATTGCGTGACTTCACCAATACCAACAATAATGATTTCCTTAGCACTCCGATTGCTCCTCTTGCCAATATTGAATCTTGTGAAAGCAATACTACTTTGTTGAATCTTGTTGTGAAAGGTCAATTCGCCGGCCTTCCTAGTGAAGATGCCGCTACTCATCAGAATAGCTTCGTTGATTTATGTGTTATGCAAAAGAAAAAATATGTCAATAATGATATCGTTAAATTGAAGCTATTTCCCTTTTCACTTAGAGATCGTGCTAAAGCTTGGTTTTTGTTTTTGCCTAAAAATAGTATTGATTCTTGGAACAAGTGCAAAGATGCTTTTATCTCTAAGTATTTTCCTCCCGCTAAGATCATCTCTCTTAGAAACGATATTATGAATTTTAAGCAACTTGATCATGCACATGTTGCACAAGCTTGGGAGAGAATGAAATTAATGATATGTAATTGCCCTAATCATGGATTGAATTTGTGGATGATTATACAAAAAATTTATGACGGATTGAATTTTGCTTCTAGAAATCTTTTAGATTCGGCCGCGGGAGGCACTTTTATGGAAATCACTTTAGGAGATGCTACTAAACTCCTAGATAATATTATGGTTAATTATTCTCAATGGCATACTGAAAGATCTTCTAATAAAAAAGTGCATGCGATAGAAGAAATCAATGTTTTGAGTGGAAAGATGGATGAACTTATGAAATTATTTGCTACTAAGAGTGTTTCTTCTGATCCTAATGATATGCCTTTGTCTACTTTGATTGAGAATAACAATGAATCTATGGATGTGAATTTTGTTGGTAGGAATAATTTTGGTAACAACGCGTATAGAGGGAATTTTAATCCTAGGCCATATCCTAGTAATCCTTCTAATAATTATGGAAATTCCTACAACAACTCTTATGGAAATTATAATAAGATGCCCTCTGAATTTCAGAATAGTGTTAAAGAGTTTACGAATTCACAAAATAATTTTAATGCTTTGCTTGAAGAAAAATTGCTTAAAGTTGATGATTTGGCTAGGAACGTTGATGGAATTTCTCTTGAGGTTGATTCTTTAAAGCTGAGATCTATTCCTCCTAAGCACGATATCAATGAGTCTCTCAAAGCTAAGAGAATTTCCATTGATGAGTGCAAGGAAAGAACCGCTAGGATGCGTGCTTCAAAAGATGCCTTTATTAAAGCGTGTTCTTCCAATTCCAATGAAAATCAAGATGAAGATATAAAAGTTATTGACGTGTCCCCAATCAAATCTTTGTTTTGCAATATGAATCTTGATGAAACTGAATATGATCTTCCTTTACCTAGAAGGCGTTCCAAAAATTCGAAGTATTCAGATCTTTATGATGAAATTGATGAAAGTGGGATTGAAAGAAATAAAAAATTAGATGTTGCTAAACCCACTATATTGGATTTCAAGGAATTTAATTATGAAAGTTGCTCTTTGATTGATGGTATTTCCTTGTTACAATCCGTGCTAAATTCTCCGCATGCTTATAGTCAAAAGAAAGCCTTCACCGAACATATTGTTGATGCCTTGATGCAATCTTATGAAGAAAAACTTGAGTTGAAAATCTCTATCCCTAGAAAACTCTATGATGAGTGGGAACCAACTATTAAAATTAAAATTAAAGATCAGGAGTTTTATGCTTTGTGTGATTTGGGTGCTAGCTAGAGTCTCCACTATCCCCAAAACTTTGTGTGATTTGTTAGATTTCCACAATCTTGATGATTGCTCTTTAAACTTACATCTCGCGGATTCTACTATTAAGAAACCTATGGGAAGGATTAATGATGTTCTTATTTTTGCAAATAGGAATTATGTGCCCGTAGATTTCATTGTTCTTGATATAGATTGCAATCCTTCTTGCCCTATTATTCTTGGTAGACCTTTCCTTAGAACGGTTGGTGCGATTATTGATATGAAGGAAGGAAATATTAGATTCCAATTTCCATTGAAAAAGGGCATGTAACACTTTCCAAGAAAGAAAATAAAATTTCCATATGAAACCATCATGAGAGCCACTTATGGATTGCCTTCCAAAGATGGCAATACCTAGATCTATCCTCGCTTTTATGCCTAGCTAGGGGCGTTAAACGATAATGCTTATTGGGAGGCAACCCAATTGTATTTTTAGTATTTTGTGTTTTTCTTCTGTGAGGGAATAAATAACCCATCTACCCTCTGTTTGGATGTGGTTTTGTGCTTTAATTAGTGTTTGTGCCAAGCTAGACCTATTGGATCTTCTTGGGTGATAGTTATTTGATCTTGCTGTAATTTCCAGAAACTTTGCGCTCAGTGCCTGAATTATTAAAAATCATCAGAACGTGATAAAATACTGATTCCAATTGCTTATGATCAATAAACAAATTGTATAGGTCGTCTAATTTTGGTAGATTTATTGGAGTTCCAGAAGTTTGCGTTAGTTATAGATTACTACAGACTGTTCTGTTTTTGACAGATTCTATTTTTCGTGTGTTGTTTGCTTATTTTGATGAATCTATAGCTAGTATTGGAGGGTATGATCCATAGAGAAGTTGGAATACAGTAGGTTTAACACAAATATAAATAAAGAATGAGTTCATTACAGAACCTTGAAGTAGTCTTTTGTTTTGTTTCTCTAACGGAGCTCATGAGATTTCTATTGAATTTTGTGTTGTGAAGTTTTCAAGTTTTAGGTGAGTTCTTTTGATGCATTATGGAACAAGGAGTGGCAAGAGCCTAAGATTGGGGATGCCCATGGCATCCCCAAGATAGTCCAAGGACACCAAAAAGTCAAAGCTTGGGGATGCCCCGGAAGGCATCCCCTCTTTCGTCCACTTCCATCGGTAATTTACTTGGAGCTATATTTTTATTCACCAACATGATATGTGATTTTCTTGGAGCGTCTTGTATTATTTGTGTCTTTGTTTGTTAGTGTGCCACAATCATCTTTGCTGTACACACCTTTGAGAGAGCCATCTATGAATTAAAATTTGTTAGAATACTCTTTGAGCTTCACTTATATCTTTTGAGCTATGTAGTTTTGCTCTATGTGCTTCACTTATATCTTTTTGAGCGTTATAGTTTTGCTCTATGTACTTCACTTAGATTTTTTTAGAGCACGGTGGTGGTTTTTGTTTTAAAGAAACTATTGATCTCTCATGCTTCACTTAAATTATTTTGAGAGTCGTAATAGTATGGTAAATTGCTTAATATTAATATGCTTGGTATTCATGATTTGTGGAATTTTCTTTTGAGTGAGTTGAATACTAAGAAAAGATTGAAGCATGATAATTGTTTTGAGATATGGAGGTGATAATATTAGAGTCATGCTAGTGGAAGTAGTTGTGAATTTAAAGAATACTTGCGTTGAAGTTTGTGATTCCCGTAGCATGCATGTATGGTGAACCGTTATGTAACGAAGTCGGAGCATGAAGTGTTTATTGATTGTCCTCCTTATGAGTGGCGGTCGGGGACGAGCGATGGTCTTTTCCTACCAATCTATCCCCCTAGGAGCATGCGTGTAATACTTTGCTTTGATAACTTCTAGATTTTTGCAATAAGTATATGAGTTCTTTATGACTAATGTTGAGTCCATGGATTATACGCACTTTTTCCCATCCTTCCACCATTGCTAGCCTCTCTAATACAGCAAACTTTTCGCCGATATCATACACCCACCTTATACCTTCCTCAAAAAAGCCACCATACCTACCTATCATGGCATTTCCATAGCCATTACGAGATATATTGCCATGCAACTTTCCACCGTTCCGTTTATTATGACACGCTCCATCATTGTCATATTGCTAGCATGATCATGTAGTTGACATCGTATTTATGGCAAAGCCACCGTTCATAATTCTTTCATACATGTCACTCTTGATTCATTGCATATCCCGGTACCCCGCCGGAGGCATTCATATAGAGTCATATCTTGTTCTAAATATCGAGTTGTAATTGTTGAGTTGTAAGAAAAATAAAAGTGTGATGATCATCATTTTTAGAGCATTGTCCCAAGTGAGGAAATAATGACGGAGACTATGATTCCCACACAAGTCGGGATGAGACTCCGGACGAAAAAAAAGGAGGCCATAAAAAAAGGCCCAAATAAAAAAAATAAAAAATGAGAGAAAAAGAGAGAAGGGACAATGTTACTATCCTTTTACCACACTTGTGCTTCAAAGTAGCACCAAGATCTTCATGATAGAGAGTCTCCTATGTTGTCACTTTCATATACTAGTGGGAATTTTTCATTATAGAACTTGGCTTGTATATTCAAATGATGGGCTTCCTCAAAAGGCCCTAGGTCTTCGTGAGCAAGCGAGTTGGATGCACACCCACTTAGTTTCTTTTGTTGAGCTTTCATATACTTATAGCTCTAGTGCATCCGTTGCATGGCAATCTGTCGGGGGAAATCTGCCTCCCCGAACACCTATGGGGACCGAGCCCCTTTCTGGTTCGGCGGGGGGCGGAGGTCGCGCGAAGAGCGGATCGAGGCGATGCACACAAGGGGATTTACCCAGCTTCGGGCCGCACGAATGCGTAAAACCCTACTGCTGCTTTGTGGTTTGTATTGTGTTCTTGGGAGCGCTGAGTGCTACAGTACACTCAGGCAACTAATCAGACCGAGCATGAGTGGTCTGCCTCCTCCTTTCTTCTTCCCCCTCCGTGTTGCGCATGGGGCCTCCTTTTATATGCGCAAGGGGTTACCCACAGGTGGCAACGTAGGCGGGGGTAAAACTGGAAAACGCTGTGTTGGGTACAGCTGTTTGCACACTGCTATCATACCTAACTCTGAAGGCAGGGGACAAGGGCATTAAATGCCCGTCTGGGTCGCCCAAACAGTGCAGAAAAGGGGCCGTCAGGGGCGCCACCGTTTGCCACGACGGCTACCCTGTCAGCGTCGCTTCGCCACCGCATGCCCCTGGCTGCGCAGCCTCTCGCCACGTACGCCTGGAACGGCCCCAGAGCGACGCGTGGGTGGATGAGCTGGAACGCAGGCGCGGGGTGGTGACTTGCCGCGGCAAGTGCCTTTCCGCGGTCGATGCCTTGTCGCGCCCGGGAGCTTGTTGCTCACCGGTCCTTGCCGAGACGCGTGGCGCGTCACAGCAAGTCTCTTGTCGTGCCTTGGTCGGCCTTCCCGGCAAGCTCCTCTTGCCGGGGCCTTGTGCTTCGAGCGGCCGTCCCGGCAAGCTCCTCTTGCCGGGGCCTTGCTCTCTTCGGGTGGTCTTCCCGGCAAGCTCCTCCTGTCGGGGCCTTGGCTTAAATACTTTGTTCTTGGATGGCCCAAAAAGGGACCATGGAGAGTTTTGGCGATCGCCTGGCAAGCCTTGCCGCGGTGTGCTACGACTGCCCGTGCACAAGTTTGGGGTACTAAGGTACCCCTATTTTAGTACACCGACAGGAGCCCACGGGCCTGGGCCATACACGGTGCCGAGCGCTGTTGGGCCAGGCCCAAAACAGTGCACGGGCACGCGCGGCCTGGGTCACGCTGCATCTTCTTCTGCATCCACCACGCCCTCCCCGAACGGCACGCGTCGATCGCGGCATCATGGGGAGAGGCGCGCGTGACGTGGGTGGCGTGCGCGGGGCTGAGCCCCGCAGGCATGCGTCACGTCGCAATAAAGGGGGACGGTTCACGCTATCTCCATAAGTGGAGGGAGGCTTGGAGGCGCGGCTCATTTGCTGGACGGGGCCGAGGCACGGTTTCCGAGGCGTCTGCTCCCCACGATCACGGGGCGGGGGGAGGTCGCCTCATCCGGCGCCTTGGTCCTGCACGCCAGCCACGCGGCTTCCATGCACCTGGAGCTGCGGACGGTGGAGGCAGGAAACCGGGCCGTCGCGGGTCGAGGCAGCAGGCCGGTCCCAGTCGCCTGCTCTTCCTGCGTCCTGATTAGCTGAGCGGGGCGGCCGAGCCCCCATCCTGCTCCTTTATAAAGAGCAAGAGGGGGCGACGGAGATCCACACTCCTCCATCTTTTCTTTCCCTTCAGCTTCTGATCCCCTCTCCCCATTCGCCATGGAGAAAGGGAACCCTGGTCCTTCATCGGTGGCGGCGAGGGTCGCCGCTAGGCAACGCGCCCCTCCTCCCCTTGCACCCGCGGTGGCAGAGCCAACCGTAAGGGGAAGGGGGAGGGGGCGAGGTCGCGGACGAGGTCGTGGACGAGGCCGAGGCGCTCAGGGACGAGGCGGACGGGGCGACGCGCCGGCCTCGCCTCCGCCAGTGGCCCCTCTTCTCACGGCAGTCCACATCGGGGACGACCCCTGTGAGTTCTTCGTCAGGCTGTGCCGGGCGCCTCGTCGCCGCCTCTGCCTCCCGTCCCCCTTCGCAAGCATGATGGAGGTGGAACAACCCGAGACGCTAAGACTGCGCATGAGGGGCTGCGGGATCAGCGGCACGCGGGTCCACGTTGAGTCCCCAGCCCCCGGTGTGATGTATCTTGGTCGAGGGTGGAAGACGTTCGCCCGTATCCACAGCTTGATGGAGGGGTTCACCCTCCATTTTAAGTTGATGGAGGGCGATCACCTCTCCGTCAAGGTCTTCGGGTGCTTCGGGACCCCGGCCCGGTGCTGCGTGGATAGCTCCTCCGACAGCGAAGGCTCCTCCTCGAGCGAGAGTGACGAGGAGGGGAGCGACAACGACGACGAGAGTAGCGGTCGTCGGGATGACGGGTCCGACTAGGCGTCGCTCGCGGCTCCGTGTGGCACCGGCGACCCCATCATCCGTGTCGCCGGCTCCTTGAGCTTCCCGGGGTCGTCTCCTTGGCGGCTGGTGTAGGGAGGCTGCGGAAGAGGAAGAGGGCGGGCGGCAAGGCCGTTAACTCGGAGTACGAGGGCACGGCGCCCTCGACAGCGTGCTGACGTCCTGCCGCCTCGTCGAGCCCTGCTTCCGGCGCCGCCGTCACCGTCCAGCTTTCAGCCGACCCCCGGGGCGTTCTGTCGGTGTCTTCTGCCACCCGTAGCTCGCCTAGGCGCCCCTTTTGCCCTTTTCGCCTCCTTGTCCTACCTCCTGAGGAGAGAGACAAGAAAGGGATTACGGGCACCTTACCTCTTTTTAGCTTGTAAGCCTTCGGGCTCTAGTTGCATTTAAAGCTTGTAATCCCATCTCTCATGTTTTTCATTCTCTCTGAACTGTACCTGAGCGGAATGTTTTTAATGAAAAGGGGATGTTTTCCGGGCCATTTGTCTCGCGAGTAAAACCCACGCCAAGGAGCGAATCCTTTATATCGTTAAGATAGACACTTCTTTGCCCGGCAACAGGCCCTGCCGTCTTCCCGCGCCACTCGACCTTCCTCACGCCTTTGGCGGAGGTAGGGATGAGGCGGGTTCGGGTTCCTCATTCCGTTCCTTTGCCGCCGCGGCTACTACCAAAACTGGCCCCAGGAACGCGCTCCGTGGCCCAGAGTTAAGGGAGCACGGCAGCTTTTTAGGAAGAAACAAGGCTTTCGCATTCCTCTGTCCATAAGAGAATGCATGATAAGGGATGAAAAACTTATCTGGGATTGCAGCCCCCGACAACTTTGGCTTGCCGCGGGCGAATCTTTGTACTTGCAGCCCCCGGCAACACTGGTTTGCCGGGGATCAGATGCTGGTCCGCCCTTCTTTTCTTCTTCGTCCTTAAGCGGTCTGGCCAGGATATGCAAAAACCTGCGAACCAAAGGAAACGAAAGAACAGGAAAAAAGGACGCAGACCCGACCTCTAAGCTAGGGGTTAGCAGTTGTTAGGAACTATCAACCCTAACCAAGGACGAGACTCGACTCAGCATGCATGCTAAAACTTAGGGCGCCAGCGCTTCATTTACTGCTGCTCAGGGTCTGCGCCTGGCTTTGTACAAAGGATTACATGCAACAGCGGCAAGACTTGTACAAAAGGTTGGTTGCCGGACGGGGCCCGACAACCGCGCCTTACGGGTAAAACTTACGAAGATGCTCAATATTCCAGGAGTTGCTCACCGGAGTGCCATCTTCGGTCTCGAGGCGGACAGCGCCGAGCCTCGTGACTCGTCTCACCCGGTAAGGGCCTTCCCACTTTGGCATCAACTTGTTATGATTCTTGGCGGACGGAGCGCGCCGAAGAACAAGGTCGCCTTCCTCGAAGCTTCTGGCTTTAACTTTGCGGCTATGGTAGCGACGCAAAGCTTGCTGGTAGCGAGAGGCTCGCACAGCAGCCTGAAGGCGATCTTCCTCAAGGAGCAGCGCGTCATCTTCACGCAGCCGCTCTTGCTCAAGCTCATCATAAGCGAGCACTCGAGGTGACCCGTATACGAGTTCCGTGGGGGTAACTGCTTCTGCTCCATAGACTAGAGCAAATGGTGTCTGGCCAGTGGATCGATTTGGAGTTGTTCTGATCGACCAAAGAGCCACCGGCAGCTCCTCGATCCAGTTTCTTCTGCACTTGTGCAGCCTGTCGAAAGTTCTGGTCTTGAGCCCGCGCAGCACTTCGGCATTGGCCCTTTCTGCTTGACCGTTGCTCCTAGGATGAGCAACAGAAGCGAAGCAGACCTTGGCGCCGAGATCTTGGACGTATTGCATGAAGGCGCGGCTCATGAATTGCGTACCGTTGTCGGTGATGATCCTGTTGGGGATCCCGAAGCGGCAAACAATCGACCTGAAGAACTTGACTGCTGACTGTGCTGTCACCTTCCTCACTGGTTCCACTTCTTGCCACTTTGTGAACTTGTCAATTGCGACATACAAGTACTCAAAGCCCCCGACAGCTCGGGGGAAGGGGCCAAGGATGTCGAGCCCCCAGACCGAAAAGGGCCAGGATAAAGGGATCGTCTAGAGAGCTTGAGCTGGCTGGTGTATCTGCTTGGAATGGAACTGGCACGCTTCACACTTGGTTACTTGTGCAGTTGCATCCTGGAGGGATGTCGGCCAGAAGAAACCTTGCCGGAACGCTTTGCCGGCAAGTGCTCTGGCGCCGATGTGGTGACCACATATGCCTCCATGTATCTCTGCCAACAGCTTTTGTCCGTCTTCCCGGGAAATACACTTCAATTTCACACCATTGCGCCCTCTTCTGTACAACATGTTGTCGATGAACTGGTACATACTCGAGCGCCGGGCTACTCTTTCCGCTTCTTCTTGTTCTTCGGGAAGTTCTCCGTTCTGGAGGAAATGGACAGTCTGCTGCGCCCATGCTGGAGCCTGTGGCTCGACAACAAGGACTGAAGGCACATCTGCTGCTGCGGGAACGTACGCTTCTACGGCGAGGATCTGGGGCTCAGCCGGAGCTTGACGTTCCCCGGCAAGCTTGCCGGGGCAAAACTCGTCGGGAGCGCCTGCTTCTACGGAACAAACCCTGGGGTTTGCCGGAGCAGACGGCTCCTCAGCGCTCTTGGCGTCGATCTTGGGGACCTTCTTGGCGGCGGCTCCGGGGAGCTCTGCCGGAAGATAGTCACCGGAGACCAACTTCCTCTTCTTGCTCTGTCCGGTTGATGGTGTTACGGATGGCTGAGTCATCTTGAGCACAAAGGTTCCTGGTTCCACAGGTAACTTAAGTGCTGCGCACTTTGACAGGCCATCAGCAATGTCGTTCTCAGCTCTTGGAACGTGTTCCATTTGCAGGCCGTCAAAGTGCTCTTCTAGCTTCCTCACTTCATCTACGTACGCTTCTATCAACGGACTCTGGTAATCTTTGTTCACTTGGCGGACGACAAGCTGCGAGTCACCCCTGACAATGAGCCTCTTGATCCCAAGTTCTGCCGCGATCCTGAGACCGGCAAGCAAACCTTCATACTCTGCAGTATTGTTGGTTGCTTGCTCCTTGGGGAAGTGCATCTGGACTACGTACTTGAGGTGCTCTCCGGTGGGCGCGATAAGCAACGCGCCAGCACCGGCGCCTTGCAGCGAGAAGGCACCATCAAAATACATCAGCCACTCTTTGCTTGCTTCTTTGATGGGGATGCTCGTCTCTGGGATTTCTTCGTATGGCGTCGGTGTCCACTCTGCTATGAACTTCGCCAATGCTCTGCTTTGGATAGTCGAGGTGCTCTCGAACTTGAGACCGAAGCTCGACAGTTCTAGTGCCCACTCGACAATCCTGCCTGTTGCTTCTGGATTCTGCAGTATCCTCTTCAGCGGGAAGCGGGTGACAACTGTAATATCATGTGCTTGGAAGTAATGGCGCAGCTTTCTCGAGGCCATGAGAAGGCCGAAAAGCAATTTCTGCACACCAGAGTACCTTGACCTAGCCCCTGCAGAAAGGAGCTGACAAAGTAAACTAGGCGCTGCACCACTTTCTTCTTCCACACCTCCACTCGCTCCTGCGCAGATCCATCCCTGTCGGGGCCAGAGCTTGTCGGGGAAGCCCCCTGCTTGTCGCTGGACATGCTTGCCGCGGTTGCTAGCTCATCATCTGCCTCCCTCTCCACTACTAACGCAGCACTAACCACTTGATTGGTTGCCGCCAGGTACAGCAGCAACTTCTCTTGCGGTTTAGGCGCGACAAGTATTGGAGTGGAGGACAGGTATTTCTTCAAGTCTTGCAGCGCAGCCTCCGCTTCCGGAGTCCATTTCACTGGACCCGCCTTTTTCAAAACTTTGAAAAATGGCAGGGCCCGTTCTGCAGACTTGGAAATAAACCTGCTGAGAGCCGCGACGCAGCCGGCAAGCCTTCGTACATCCTTGACGCGTGTTGGTGCTTCGATCTGCTCGATGACCTTGATTTTGTCTGGATTGGCTTCGATTCCTCTCTGAGACACGAAGAACCCGAGAAGCTTGCCGGAAGGGACTCCAAACACGCACTTCACGGGGTTGAGCTTGAGGCTGATCCTGCGCAGGTTCCTGAAGGTCTCTTCTAAATCTTGAATCAGGGTTGCCCTGTCCCTGCTTTTGACCACTATGTCATCCATGTAGGCTTCCACATTTCTGTGGATTTGCGGCTCAAAAGCGGTATGGACAACCCTCGCAAACGTCGAACCAGCATTCTTCAAACCGAAAGGCATCCGTACGAAATAGTACGTGCCACATGGAGTGATGAATGCGGTCTTCTCCTCATCTTCTTCAGCCATGAAGATCTGATGGTATCCTGAGTATGCATCAAGAAATGAAAGCAGGTCACATCCGGTCGTGGAGTCAACAATCTGGTCAATGCGCGGCATGGGAAAAGGATCTTTGGGACAAGCTTTGTTAATATCAGTAAAGTTGATGCAAAGCCTCCATTTCCCATTTGCTTTGCGCACGACAACAGGATTGGACAACCACGTCGTATGGAGCACACCTCTGACGAGGCCTGCCGCTTCCAACTTCTTGATCTCTTCTGCGATGAACTCTTGGCGCTCCACCGCTTGCTTCCTGACTCTCTGCTTGACGGGCCGCGCGTGAGGACAGATGGCGAGGTGGTGCTCAATCACTTTCCTGGGAACGCCGGGGATGTCAGATGGTTGCCAGGTAAACAAATCGACATTCGCCCGCAGGAAAGCAACGAGCGCGCTTTCCTATTTGGGGTCGAGAGTGGCACTGATGGTGAAGGTACCACCAGTGCCGTCCTCCTTGGCGGACACCTTCTTGGTCGTTCGCGGGGCTGCCATTAACTTCTTACTCTTGCCGGTGGAGCACGATGGCGCGTCCTCGACGGTAGCGCAGCACTCCGAAGAGGTGCGCTTGCCGGAGTGGGCACCAGTGCACTTGCCAGGCTTGGTCTTCTTCTTCCCTCCGGGAGCTTCAGCGGCAAGTGGCTTGTGATCCGTCGCGGCTGCTGCTTCCCGGTAGATCTTGTCGGCACAGATAAGGGCATCCTTCTTGTCGCCGGGGACAGAGATGACGCTTATCGGGCCTGGCATCTTGAGCATGTTGTATGCGTAGTGAGAGGCCGCCATGAACTTGGCGAGCGCTGGACGGCCGAGAATTCCATTGTAGGGCAATGGAAAATCGGCAACGTCAAAAGTGGTCCTCTCTGTCCTGAAGTTCAGCTCGCTGCCAAATGTCACTGGCAACGTTATCTTCCCCTTCGGCTTGCTCCTTCCCGGGTTGATTCCTTGGAACGTGCCGGTCTCTTCGAGCTCGCTGTCGGGGACTTGGAGTTTCTGGAGCACATCGGAGGAGATCAGGTTCAAGCCGGCCCCGCCGTCGACTAGCATCTTAGTGACCTTGAGGTTGCGGACTGTTGGTGAGACCAACATCGGCAAGCACCCGATCGCAGTTGTGCGGTCAGGGTGGTCCTCAATATCGAAGATGATAGGCGTGCTGGACAACTTCAGAGGCTTGCGCGATTCGACGGGTGGTTCCGCTGCATTGACTTCCCGCGCCCACTGCTTGAGCTGGCGGTGAGAAGTATGCAGAGAAGCACGGCCGTCTACGCACAAGACCTCTGTGGCTTTCTAAAACTCCTGCTCACTGGTCTCGACATCATCCATGTCTTCGTCTTCGTCGTCGTCTTCGTCCTTGTCGCGGCCGCGGGGAGGTCTGTCTGCTTGCCGCTGCTTGTCCTTGTCACGGCGTCCTCCCTGGCCGGGGCGCTTCGTGCCTGATCCTCCGCCACCTCCCCGGGCTCTCTCCTTGTCGCGCCGCTCGTACTCGGCCTTTTGTAGCTCGACGAGCCGCTCGACCTGCTTGCAGCTCTGGAGGTCATGGTCCTTGGTGCGGTGGATCTTGCAGTACTGTTTGTTGGTGCCGTCCCGCTTGTCGGTGACCGCCACAGCCTGGCAGTTGGCGCATCCGGCAACCTCCTTGCCGGAGCTACCAGCCTGGGCCTTCTTGGTGGCGCCTTCATCACCGGACTGCTCGAAAACCAGTACTTCTTGGCTCTTCTTCTTCCTGTTGCTCCGCCGCCGGTTCTTCCTTGCCGGGGCGGTATCCTCACTGTCAGATTCTCCTACTCCAGTGTTCTCTCCGGGTAGTTTCCTTCCTTCCTCGGCACGTGCACACTTGTCGGCCAGGGCATATAGCTCGCTGACGTCTTTGATCTTGCACATCGCCATCTCCTCCCGCATCCTGCGGTTACGCACGTTCTAATGGAACGCGCTGATGACCGCGGCAGGGTGGACGTCTGGGATGTTGTAGTGTACGCGGCTGAATCTCTGGATGAACTTGCGCAAGGATTTCCCTTCCTTCTGGACGAGCAGATCAAGGTCGCTCGCTTGGCCATGGGGTTTGTGGCCGCCTGTAAAGGCGCCAACAAACTGATGGCACAAGTCTGTCCAGGAGGTTATGGAGTCATCCGGCAAGTGCATGAGCCAGGATCTGACGTTGGATTTGAGTACCAGCGGGAAGTAGTTGGCAAGGATCTTGTCGTCTCACCCTCCAGCAGCCTGCACCGCAATGGTGTAGATGCTGAGGAACTCCGACGGATGCGACTTGCCGTCGTACTTCTCCGGCACGTCTGGCTTGAAATTCTTTGTGCTGGGCCACTGGACTTGCCGCAGCTCACGGGTGAACGCAGGGCAGCCTACCGCGTACGGCAGGTCGCCTGGTCCCCCCGGCGCATGCATGTCGACAAAGGGCCCAGCGCGCTGGTCTGATCGACGCCGCGCTTCTCTCTGACGCTCGATGCGAGTACGAGCGTCCTCTTGCTCTCGTTCGTGAAGAACTTGGCGTTGATCGCGACGAGTTCGCGGATTTGACGACGCGGTGGAGTCGTTGTCGTGATGGCTCCGGCGAGTCGGCGATCTTGGCCTTTGGGGCGAGGAATGCACGGTGGTCGCACCCCCACCGGTCTTGGCGCCATCGGTTCTCGCCTGGCCGACCTGTCGCGGCTGTGACGCACTGTGCTGCTGCGGGGTGTCGCCGTTAGCGAAGCTGATGAGACTCTGTATCGTGGCCCTCCAGTCGCCGAGCTTGTCCGCCATTGGAGGGTAGTCTAGGAGCAGTTGAGCTCGTGCTAGAGCTTCTGCTGGAGTGGCGGGCAGCGGTGGCGAGCGGCGCGTGGAGCGGGATGTGCTCGAACTTCTAACTATGTTAGAAGGAGCAACACCCGGACCAGGCAGTCGCGCCACGCTTGCGCCAGCACGTTGGTGTGTATGCTGGCCTTGAGCACCCTGGGATCCGCCAGCTCAATCTAGGTCCAGCGAGCGTATGGTTCCGTGAGTGCCAAGACGCTGCTGGTCCCGTGCCTCCTGAGAGGGGCGCGGTGCATGTTCGGACGCCGTGGCACCATGAGCTGGTTCGGCGAAGCCCGTTCCGCCGCCGGCGCAGTCCCCACCACCCGTTTGCTCCAGGGGCGGTGGGTTCGACGCGGACGGACCAGCCACCTCCGGAGCCTTCTTCTTCGGTGGCATGTCGATGAACATGATGGAGATCTAGCCTGTGCAGACGCCGGATCAGGTTCCCACAACTTCGACGCCCCCTACCTGGCGCGCCAAAGATGTCGGGGGAAATCTGCCTCCCCGAACACCTATGGGGACCGAGCCCCTTTCTGGTTCGGCGGGGGGCGGAGGTCGCGCGAAGAGCGGATCGAGGCGATGCACACAAGGGGATTTACCCAGCTTCGGGCCGCACGGATGCGTAAAACCCTACTGCTGCTTTGTGGTTTGTATTGTGTTCTTGGGAGCGCTGTGTGCTACAGTACACTCAGGCTACTAATCAGACCGAGCGTGAGTGGTCTGCCTCCTCCTTCCTTCTTCCCCCTCCGTGTTGCGCATGGGGCCTCCTTTTATATGCGCAAGGGGTTACCCACAGGTGGCAACGTAGGCGGGGGTAAAACTGGAAAACGCTGTGTTGGGTACAGCTGTTTGCACAGTGCTATCATACCTAACTCTGACGGCAGGGGACAAGGGCATTAAATTCCCGTCTGGGTCGCCCAAACAATGCAGAAAAGGGGCCGTCAGGGGCGCCACCGTTTACCACGACGGCTACCCTGTCAGCGTCGCTTCGCCACCGCATGCCCCTGGCTGCGCAGCCTCTCGCCACGTACGCCTGGAACGGCCCCAGAGTGACGCGTGGGTGGATGAGCTAGAACGCAGGCGCGGGGTGGTGACTTGCCGCGGCAAGTGCCTTGCCGCGGTCGATGCCTTGTCGCGCTCGGGAGCTTGTTGCTCACCGGTCCTTGCCGGGACGCGTGGCGCGTCGCAGGAAGTCTCTTGTCGTGCCTTGGTCGGCCTTCCCGGCAAGCTCCTCTTGCCGGGGCCTTGTGCTTTGAGCGGCCGTCCCGGCAAGATCCTCTTGCCGGGGCCTTGCTCTCTTCGGGTGGTCTTCCCGGCAAGCTCCTCCTGCCGGGGCCTTGGCTTAAATACTTTGTTCTTGGATGGCCCAAAAAGGGACCATGGAGAGTTTTGGCGATCGCCTGGCAAGCCTTGCCGCGGGGTGCTACGACTGCCCGTGCACAAGTTCGGGGTACTAAGGTACCCCTATTTTAGTACACCGACACAATCCCTACTCACTCACATTGATATCTATTAATGGGCATCTCCATAGCCCGTTGATACGCCTAGTTGATGTGAGACTATCTTCCCCTCTTTTTTGTCTTCTCCACAACCACCGTTCTATTCCACACATAGTGCTATATCCATGGCCCTCCTCATGTATTGCGTGAAGGTTGAAAAAGTTTTGAAAATTTTAAACTATGAAACAATTGCTTGGCTTGTCATCGGGGTTGTGAATGATTTAAATACTTTGTGTGGTGAAGATGGAGCATAGCCAGACTATATGAATTTGTAGGGATAACTTTCTTTGTCCATGTTATTTTGAGAAGACATAATTGCTTTATTAGTATGCTTGAAGTATTATTATTTTTATGTCAATATGAACTTTTGTCTTGAATCTTTCGAATCTGAATATTAATACCACAATTAAGAAATTTTGCATTGAAATTATGCCAAGTAGCACTCCGCATAAAAAATTCTCTGTTTATCATTTACCTACTCGAGGACGAGCAGGAATTAAGCTTGGGGATGCCTGATACGTCTCCAACGTATCTATTATTTTTGATTGCTCCATGCTATATAATCTACTGTTTTGGACTATATTGGGCTCTATTTTTCACTTTTATATTATTTTTTGGGACTAACCTATTAACCGGAGGCCCAGCCCAGAATTGCTGTTTTTTTGCCTATTTCAGTGTTTCGAAGAAACGAAATATCAAACGGAGTCCAAACAGAAAAATCCTTTCTGGAACGTGATTTTCTTCCCGAATAAGATCCAAGAGACTTGGACCCTACGCCAAGAAAGCTCCGAGGAGGGCACGAGGTAGGGGGGCACGCCCTACAGCCCCAGGCGCGCCCCCCACCCTCATGGGCCCACTGAAGCTCCACCGACGTACTTCTTCCTCCTATATATACCCACGTACCCCCAAACGATCAGAACAGGAGCCAAAAACCTAATTCCACCGCCGCAACTTTCTGTATCCACGAGATCCCATCTTGGGGCCTGTTTCGGAGCTCCGCCGGAGAGGGCCGTCATCACGGAGGGCTTCTACATCATCATAGCCGCTCCGATGAAGTGTGAGTAGTTTACCTCAGACCTTCGGGTCCATAGTTATTAGCTAGATGGCTTCTTCTCTCTTTTTGGATCTCAATACAATGTTCTCCCCCTCTCTTGTGGAGATCTATTCGATGTAATCTTCTTCTTTTGCGGTGTGTTTGTTGAGACCGATGAATTGTGGGTTTATGATCAAGTCTATCTATGAACAATATTTGAATCTTCTCTGAATTCTTTTATGTATGATTGGTTATCTTTGCAAGTCTCTTCGAATTATCCGTTTGGTTTGGCCGACTAGATTGGTAGTTATTGCCATGGGAGAAGTGCTTAGCTTTGGGTTCGATCTTGTGGTGTCCTTTCCTAGTGACAGAAGGGGCAGCAAGGCACGTATTGTATCGTTGCCATCGAGGATAACAAGATGGGGTTTATTTCATATTGCTTGAATTTATCTCTCTACATCATGTCATCTTGCTTAAAGTGTTACTCTGTTTTTAACTTAATACTCTAGATGCATGCTGGATAGCGGTCAATGGGTGGAGTAATAGTAGTAGATGCAGAATCGTTTCGATCTACTTGTCACGGACGTGATGCCTATATACATGATCATGCCTAGATATTCTCATAACTATGCTCAATTCTGTCAATTGCTCAATAGTAATTTGTTCACCCACCGTAGAAAACTTATGCTCTTGAGAGAAGCCACTAGTGAAACCTATGGCCCCTGGGTCTATTCTCATCATATCAATCTCCATCACTTTAATCTTGCTTTGCTTTTACTTTGCCTTTTACTTTTCACTTTGCATCTTTATACCAAAAATACCAAAAGTATTATCACTATCAGATATCACTCTCGTAAGTGACCGTGAAGGGATTGACAACCCCTAATCACGTTGGTTGCGAGTTGCTATCGATTTGTGCAGGTACGAGGGACTTGAGCGTGGCCTCCTACTGGATTGATACCTTGGTTCTCAAAAACTGAGGGAAATACTTATGCTACTCTGCTGCATCATCCTCTCCTCTTCGGGGAAAACCAACGCAAGCTCAAGAGGTAGCAGATTCCTGCATCATGAGACGTTGCAGCCACAAAGGGTCAGTACATTGAATGTACTGGCAAATTCACACTGTAGAGCAATGCTGAAATATGGCCAATCACTACATGCATATTTGGCTGGTGGAAAAGCTCTATGGTTATAATGTTTTTGCGAAAAGCCAATTTTTCCCTACTGCAAAGGAACATATTTTATTTAACTACAAAGTTTGTTGAAAACATTGAGAAGGTAAACCCCCTGTCAATCCCAATTAAAAAGTTAACAACCCAACAAATTAATTATATAGAGTGATGAGATCAGCATGATAATCCAAGAACCAGATACTCAAGGTGTCCATAACCGGGGACACGGCTAATCATGATTAGTTTGTGCACTCTGCAGAGGTTTGCGCACTTTTCCCCACAAGACTCGATCTCCTCCGTTGGGATTCTCGCACTCCATGGTGTTTGAGAAACGAATGACCGAGACATAGTCTTTCAGAAGCGTTAGCACCTTACGATGGGTAGACCATACCACCTACATCCCCTACATCTGCTAGTCTACCACTGTAAGAGTTCACACGACTTACTCAACTATGCTAGAGCCCATAATAGTGTGTGGCTGCACACGGAAGTTTCTAGTATGAATAATCTCATGATCCCTTTGAGCCTGGGTGGCGGACCATAGGAGAATCACACAGTACCCCGGGATTTCCAAAAATACAGGCAATCACTGGATACCCCAAGTGCCTCAATCCCCCAGATATGTATTTAAGTTGCCACCTTAAGTTGAACCGTTAATTAACAATCTCACATCTATCATGAATACACTCAAACCCAAATCCATGTCTACGAGCATAGCATAGCAGTATAAGCATAACGTAGAAGTAACTCCCAAGGTTTGAATGCAGGGCACTAGATTCCTACCTCATCAACTACTTCCCAATACCCACATGTTATCAATCCTACTCATGCAATGTTTGACAGTGAAACTAATGCATAAAAACTAGGTAGTAAAAGGGGTATGATCAAAGTGTGAACTTGCCTGTACTATTGATGAAGATGATTCGCACTCAAACTCTTGATATTTCTACTCGTCACACTCCGGTCAATCTATCGTAAGCAAGCAATAGTAACCACACATAAGCAATCATCCAAAAGGTCAGAAAGATCGAAGAAGATGATTCGGAAAACATCAAACCAAGCAAATAACTCTTGCAACATAAAAAAATTTCTAACAGTACCAAAATTATGTGAATTTTGCCTTATCAGAAAGTTTAGGTCAAGAGCTTTAATTTGCAAAAAGAATCAACTAAATCGGAGTTATAAAACTCAAGTTATGATCAAATGAAATTCAAATACAAATCTATTTGAATTCAAATTTTAAAACTTTCAAAACATGTTTAAGTTGTTTTACTGGATAGAGGGAATCGTAACGAAGAAGTGGGCATTGGTTTCGTTGAATTTGGACTGAAGAGTAAAAAGTAATGATCGATTGAAAATCAGGGACTAATCTGTAAATAAAATTATCACAGATAGGTCCCTGACCAAAATTAAAAGGAAAAAGGAAAAAACTAAATACCGAACGTTCGTTACAGAACGCTAACGAACGAAATCCGTTCGCTGCCTAACCCTAGCTAATGAACGCTCACAAAATAACTAACCTAAAATATAAAAACCGAAAAAAACCGGGGCAGGTTAATTCGGTTTATACCGGTTCGAAGGAAAAGTCCGGCGGCAGCGGCGGTTTCCGGCGATCTTCGGCGACGACGGGGTGGGGCAGTGGCTATGCGGCGCGGGAAGGCGGCGCGGGGCAGTGGAGCTAGCGGCGGCGGCGGCGCGAGGTGAGAGGCGGCGGGGTGCGGTGCGGCGGCGAGCAGCTAGCTTGCGGCGGCGGCGGCGGCGATCTGCGAGGGCGGCGGCGGTGAAGCGAGAGGAGGCGAGGCGGGGCCGGGGCCTCGGCTTTTATGGAGGGAGGGGCGGTGCGGTGGCGTGCGGGAGGGGTCCCGCACGGGGACGACGGGCGAGGCGGCGCGGAGCTGGGCCTTGGCCTGGCTTCGGCTGGGCCGGCCCAGTTCGGGGAGAAGTTTTTTTAATAAACATTTTTCTAGGAAAACAAAAATAATAAAATAAATAAAAATATTATATAGGCATATAATATATCAAAAATGTTAGAAAATTATTCTCTACAACATCAACATTTTTCTAGAGTCAAATAAAATCCATACAAATTCAAATAAAGCAAAGAGTGCTACTGCTCTAATAAAATCCAGTAAAAATCATTTTAGAAATACCAAAATGAATTAAAATTTATTTATCTCCAATTTTCTGATGTAGGGAATCATGTTACCCTATTTTCCATATATTTTATTTTTGGAGAAAAATAATTTGAATAAAACTCAAATAGCTCCAAATTGAAAATAAATTCAAAAAGGACTTTAAATTTGATCTTTCAAACTCCCAACTCATATTTCATCTGTTTTGAAGAAGTCATTTTATCTTCTTTCGTGAAAATCATTGAGTTGCATGAAGTTTATGAATTGAAATATTTCCAATGAAATTCAAATATTTTCCAATACCCTTTCATTTAATTAAATGGAATAAGTCATATCATCTTCGCTCAAGGGTTTTGTATTTGAAAAGAATTTGAATTCATGGAGATCAGAAAGCAAAGATGAAAGTTTGGGAAAGTCCTTTTATTCCCTCTCATTTAACTTTCAACAAGTTTCGAATTCACTCACTTTCAGATAATCAATCAAACAATCAATCAAATCTATCTATTTATTATAACATTCCAAAATTTAGAATTTTGGGATGTTACAACCCCTATGCATGGATTACCCAAATGTCACCGCGGGAATCCGCAAGTTGAGTGCCATAACATATATCAAGTGAATCAATATGATACCCCAATGTCACCTCAAGTATTCATACCGCAAGACATACATCATGTGTTCTCAAATCTGAACATTCAGTCCGACATGACAAAACTTCAAAGGGTAAAGATTCAATTCATCACAACAAGAGTATAGAGGGGAGAAACATCATATGATCCATCTATGCTAACAAAGACCATGATATAGGTCACGAGAGAGAGAGAGAGATAGAGAGAGAGAGATAGAGAGAGAGATTAAACACATAGCTACTGGTACAAACCCTCAGCCCCGAGGGTGGACTACTCCCTCCTCATCGTGGTGGCCGCCGGGATGATGAAGATGGCCATCGGAGATGATTCCCCCCTCTAGTAGGGTGCTGGAACTGGGTCCAGATTGGTTTTCGGTGGCTACAGAGGCCTGCGGCGGTAGAACTTCTGATCTAGGTTCACCGCAGAGGGTTTCAGAATATTTGGGAATTTATAGTGCAAGGAGGGGGTGCGGGAGGCCACCGAGGTGGGCACAACCCACATGGGCATGCTAGGCCCCCCTGGCGCGCCCTGGTGGCTTGTGCCCCCCTCGTTGCACCCCCCAGGTGCTGCCCTGTCCCATCTCGGGTGTTCTAGTCCATAAAAAATCTCCAAAAGTTTTGCGGTGTTTGGACTCCGTTTGATATTGATTTTCTGCAATGTAAAAACATGCAAAAGAACAACAACTGGCACTTGGCACTATGTCAATAGGTTAGTCCCAAAACATGATATAAAATGACTATAAAATGATTGTAAAACATCCAAGAATGATAAAATAACAGCATGAGTACTTCATAAATTATAGATACGTTGGAGACGTATCACAAGGCAGCGGCGATCGTGTTTGGTCTTCTATGATCAGCTTTGTAACTTGACTAGGCTCCTTGACCGTGATCCAATCTTTTTCTTCATTTCTTTTAAACGCGAGAAGGACTAATTGTGGCGTGTTTGTTAAACCAAACTGTAGTTCATCATAGGGATTCAGCTTGTACTTAGACAACCGACTGATCCAATTTTTTCCAGTAATATAAGTGATGGATAGTGCCTTCGTTACTGACACGACATAAGAAGTGAAACCTGCAAAAATAGCCATCATAGAGTAAACCAAACGGTTTATTGTTTGATGAATGTCACATGGCAAAACCTGCATCGTAAAAATGCAGCAAAAGAAAGAAAACATGACATTAAATCAATAAGATTTAGACATTAAATCAATAAGATTTACTTGATGTGACATGAGTGAATTGTTACCAGGAAATCACTATGTTGAAGTACTAAATAGAAGATTGATCGTCCAACTACGCGTGGCATGCAGGGCCCCCGCCTACTCCCACAAGCAGGACAGTCCAAAGGTCGTGACAAATCATATGGACCAAACATCCATGGGACTGGAAATCTTGGTGGGTACGATAAACCCTGCAATGCATACATATATTGGAGTGTAACCATAATAGATAAACCGTCCTCAGAAAAAAGATGATCTGGATACTTCAAAATATACATACTGAATTGAGTGGATGCTACCTCTTGAGCACTGCGTTGGTTTTCCCTTGAAGAGGAAAGGGTGATGCAGTAAAGTAGCGTAAGTATTTCCCACAGTTTTTGAGAACCAAGGTATCAATCCAGTAGGAGGCCACGCTCAAGTACCACGCACCGACACAAACAAATAAGAACCTTGCAACCAACGCGATAAAGGGGTTGTCAATCCCTTCATGGCCACTTGCAAAAGTGAGATCTGATAGAGATGATAAGATAATATTTTTGGTATTTTTATGATAAAGACTAAAAGTAAAGAAAGCAAAATAAACGACACCAGAAATAGCTTGTTGACGGGAGATTAATATGATGGAAAATAGACCCGGGGGCCATAGGTTTAACTAGTGCCTTCTCTCAAGATAGCATAAGTATTACGGTGGGTAAACGAATTACTATCGAGCAATTGATAGCATTGAGCATAGTTATGAGAATATCTAGGTATGATCATGTATATAGGCATCATGTCCATGACAAGTAGACCGACTCCTACCTGCATCTACTACTATTACTCCACACATCGACCGCTATCTAGCTTGCATCTAGAGTATTAAGTTCATAAGAACGTAGTAACGCTTTAAGCAAGATGACATGATGTAGAGGGATAAACTCATGCAATATGATATAAACCCCATCTTTTTATCCTCGATGGCAACAATACAATACCTGTCGTTTCCCCTACTGTCACTGGGATCGAGCACCGCAAGATTGAACCCAAAGCTAAGCACTTCTCGCATTGCAAGAAAGATCACTCTAGTAGGCCAAACCAAACTGATAATTCGAAGAGACTTGCAAAGATAACCAATCATACATAAAAGAATTCAGAGGAGAGTCAAATATTGTTCATAGATAATCTTGATCATAAACCCACAATTCATCGGATCTCGACAAACACACCGCAAAAGAAGAGTTACATCAAATAGATCTCCAAGAGAATCGAGGAGAACTTTGTATTGAGATCCGAAAAGAGAGAAGAAGCCATCTAGCTAATAACTATGGACCCGAAGGTCTGAGGTAAACTACTCACACATCATTAGAGAGGCTATGGTGTTGATGTAGAAGCCCTCCGTGATCAATGCCCCCTCCGGCGGAGCACCGGAAAAGGCCCCAAGATGGGATCTCACAGGTACAGAAGCTTGCGGCGGTGGAAATAGGGTTTTTGGCTCTCTCTCTCTCTCTGATGGTTTGGGGGTACGTAGGTATATATAAGAGGAAGAAGTAGGTCGGTGGAGCCACGAGGGGCCCACGAGGGTGGAGGGCATGCCCAGGGGGTAGGCGCGCTCCCCTGCCTCATGGCTTCCTTGTTGGTTGCTTGACGTTCACTCCAAGTCCTCTGGATCACGTTTGTTCCGAAAATCACGTTCCCTAAAGTTTCATTCCGTTTGGACTCCATTTTATATCCTTTTCCTTCGAAACACTGAAATACACAAAAAACAGCAATTTGGGTTGGGCCTCCGGTTAATAGGTTAGTCCCAAAAATAATATGAATGTGTATAATAAAGCCCATTAAACATCCAAAACAGAATATAATATAGCATGGAACAATAAAAATTATAGATACGTTGGAGACGTATCAAGCATCCCCAAGCTTAATTCCTGCTCATCCTCGAGTAGGTACATGATGAAAACAGAATTTTTGATGTGGAATGCTACTTAGCATAATTTTCAATGTAATTCTCTTATTTGTGGTATGAATATTCAGATCCCAAAGATTCAAGATAAAAGTTTAATATTGACATAAAATTAATAATACTTCAAGCATACTAACTAAGCAATTATGTCTTCTCAAAATAACATGGCCAAAGAAAGTTCATCCCTACAAAATCATATAGTTTGGTCATGCTACCTTTTCATCACACAAGAATGCTCTCATCATGCATAACCCTGATGACAAGCCAAGCAACTGTTTCATACTTTAGTAATCTCAAACTTTTTTCAACTTTCACGCAATATATGAGCGTGAGCCATGGATATAGCACTATGGGCGGAATAGAATATGGTGATGGGGGTTATGTGGAGAAGACAAAAAAGGAGATGCCCATCGATTGATGTCAAGGCAAGGAGTAGGGATTGCCATGCAACAGATGCACTAGAGCTATAAATGCATGAAAGCTCAACAATAGAAACTAAGTGGGTGTGCATCCAACTTGCTTGCTCACGAAGACCTAGGGCATTTGAGTAAGCCCATTGCTGGAATATACAAGCCAAGTTCTATAATGAAATATTCCCACTAGTATATGAAAGTGACAAAACAAGAGACTCTCTATCATAAAGATCATGGTGCTGCTTTGAAGCACAAGTGTGGAAAAAAAGGATAGTAGCATTGCCCCTTCTTTATTTTCTTTTCTCTTTTTTTGGGCCTTTCTGTTTTTTTGGCCTTTCTCTTTTTTCTGGGACAATGCTCTAAGAATGATGATCATCACACTTCCATTTATTTACAAACTCAATGTACAACTCGATACTAGAACAAAGTATGACTCTATATGAATGCCTCCGGCGGTGTACCGGGATGGGCAATGAATCAAGAGTGACATGTATGAAATAATATGCATGGTGGCTTTGCCACAAATACGATGTCAACTACATGATCATGCAAGGCAATATGACAGTGATGAAACATGCCATGATAAACGGAACGGTGGAAAGTTGCATGGCAATATATCTCAGAATTGCTATGGAAATGCCATAATAGGTAGGTATGGTGGTTGTTTTGAGGAAGATATAAGGAAGTTTATGTGTGATAGAGCGTATTGTATCACGGGGTTTGGATGCACCGGCGAAGTTTGCACCAACTCTCAAGGTGAGAAAGGGCAATGCACGGTACCGAACAGGCTAGCAATGATGGAAGGGTGAGAGTGCGTATAATCCATGGACTCAACATTAGTCATAAAGAACTCACATACATATTGCAAAAAACTACAAGTCATAAAAAACCAAGCGCTACGTGCATGCTCCTAGGGGATAGATTAGTAGGAAAATACCATCGCTCGTCCCCGACCGCCACTCATAAGGAGGACAATCAAAGAACACCTCATGTTTCAAATTTGTTACACAACGTTTACCATACGTGCATGCTACGGGACTTGCAAACTTCAACACAAGTATTTCTCAAATTCACAATTAATCAACTAGCACAACTTTTATATTACTACCTCCATATCTCAAACAATCATCAAACATCAAACTTTTCTTAGTATTCAACACACTTATAAGAAAGTTTTTACTAATCTTGGATGCCTATCATATTAGGACTAATTTCATAATTTAAGCAAATTACCATGCTGTTTTGTAGGACTCTCAAAAATGATATAAGTTAAGCATGAGAGAACAAAAGTTTCTATAAAACAAAACCACCACCGTGCTCTAAAAGATATAAGTGAAGCACTTGAGCAAAAACTATATAGCTCGAAAGATACAAGTGAAGCACATAGAGTATTCTAATAAATTCTGAATCATGTGTGTCTCTCTCAAAAGGTGTGTACATCAAGGATGATTGTGGTAAACTAAAAACAAAAGACTCAAATCATACAAGACGCTCCAAGCAAAACACATATCATGTGGTGAATAAAAATATAGCTCCAAGTAAAGTTACCGATGGACGAAGACGAAGGAGCGGATGCCTTCCGGGGCATCCCCAAGCTTTGGCTTTTTGGTGTCCTTAGATTTACCTTGGTGTGCCTTGGGAATCCCCAAGCTTAGGCTCTTGCCACTCCTTGTTCCATAATCCATCAAATCCTTACCCAAAACTTGAAAACTTCACAACACAAAACTTAACAGAAAATCTCGTGAGCTCCGGTAGTGAAAGAAAACAAAACACCAGTTCATGGTACTGTAATGAACTCATTCTTTATTTATATTGGTGTTAAACCTACTGTATTCCAACTTCTCTATGGTTTATAAACTCTTTTACTAGCCATAGATTCATCAAAATAAGCAAACAACACACGAAAAACAGAACAGTATGTAGTAATCTGTATCTAACGCAAACTTGTGCAACTCGGAAAAATCTACAAAAATAGGAAGACCTAGATAATTTGTTTATTGATCTACTGCAATTGGTATCTGTATTTTATCATGTTCTGGTGATGTTTAACAATTGTTTTCGTGAAGAGAAAGTTTTTGGAATTTTCAGCAAGATCAAATAACTATCATCCAAGAAGATCCTATAGGTTTCACTTGGCACAAACACTAATTAAAACGTAAAAACACATCTAGACAGAAGCTAGATGGATAATTTATTTAATAAAAGCAAGTAAAAATATTTGGTTGTCTCCCAACAAGCACTTTTCTTTAAAGCCTTTTAGCTGGGCATAGATAATTTTAATGATGCTCACATGAAAGACAAGAATTGAAGCGCAAAGAGAGCATCATAAAACACATTACAAACACACTTAAGTCTAAGATACTTCCTATGCATAGGTATTTTATAAGCAAACAAGTTATCAAGGCTAGCAAGATCAAGCATATGCAAGGAAGAAGAAAGAAACAAAAGCAATCTCAACATGACGAGAGGTAATTTAGTAAGATAAAAATTTCTACAACCATATTTTCCTCTCTCATAATAATTACATGTAGGTCATAAGCAAATTCAAAAATATAGCTATGACAAAACATATTCTTAACACGATCCACATGTATGCAAAGTTGACACTCTTCCAAAATAGTGGGATTAACATAAACTAAAGTCATGACCTCTCCAAACCCACTTTTATCAAAAATACCATAAGATTGAACATTCTCCAAATATGTGGGATCTAAAGTTTACACTCTTCCAAACCCACTTTCAATATTATTGCAAACACTATTATCAATCTCATATTCATCATGGGGCTTAAATAAATTTTCAAGATCATAAGAAGAATCACCCCAATCATGATCATTGCAACAAGTAGTAGACATAGCAAAACTAGCATCCCCAAGCTTAGGGTTTTGCATATTATTAGCACAATTGACATCAAGAAAATTTATAGTAACATCATTGCAATCATGCTTTTCATCAAAGGAACTACCAAGTATGGGTGCAATAGCAACGGTCTCATGTTTAACATAAGGAACTATAGCAAATTCATCTTCATAAATATTGGCATCATGGCCACAAGAATAGCAAGCATCATGTTCATCAAGGGATATTTCAATCAAATCATCGGAACCATCATTATCTATAGATTCATGCATATCATTATTTTCTTCCAAAGCAACAATCATTCTCTCAATAAATTCCTTGACATAGACATTATGAGCATAGTTTTCATAGCAATATTTAAGTATGTCAAAATTTTCAGATTCGTAGAGAGTAGTATCATACTTTTCAATCAAAGAAGCAACTTCATAAGCACCCTTAAAAGCAACAAATTCTTCAATTTGTTCGATATCATAGTAACTATAAACGCCCTTTGCATAAGAAGATAAGATTTCATTATCATTAAACTCACATAGGTAGGGAAGATGTTTTTTAGGGTTCTTAGAGCAACAAGTAAAATCACAAATTTCACAAAGATTCCAAGCATAACATAGCAATCTGTTTATTTGACCCCATAAGAGTTTTCTTTTTTTAGACAAACGGTGACACACAAAATGAGCATGCTCATCTAAAGATTTCCCATCAACTAGGCTAGTTGGGGTTTGATCACGAGCGCATAAGGATCGAAGATGATCCAAGTAGAACACTTTAAGTGGATCCATAACAATAAGATTTTTAGCAAGCTAAGATGCAAGCAAATAGAAGGCACATGGTAACACAAGCAAACAATAGATCTGACGAAAAAAAGGCAAATGAAAAAGAAGGCGAATAAAACGGCAAAGGTGAAGTGGGGGAGAGGAAAACGAGAGGCAAATGGTAAATAATGTAATGCGAGGGATAAGAGTTTGTGATGGGTACTTGGTATGTCTTGACTTGTGCGTAGACTCCCCGGCAACGGCGCCAGAAAACCTTCTTGCTACCTCTTGAGCACTGTGTTGGTTTTCCCTTGAAGGGGAAAGGGTGATGCAGTAAAGTAGTGTAAGTATTTCCCTCAGTTTTTCAGAACCAAGGTATCAATCCAGTGGGAGGACACGCTCAAGTCCCACGCACCTACACAAACAAATAAGAACCTTGCAACAAACGCGATAAAGGGGTTGTCAATCCCTTCACGGCCACTTGCAAAAGTGAGATCTGATAGAGATGATAAGATAATATTTTTGGTATTTTTATGTTCAAGACTAAAAGTAAAGAAAGCAAAATAAACGGCGCCAGAAATAGCTTGTTGACGGGAGATTAATATGATGGAAAATAGACCCGGGGGCCATAGGTTTCACTAGTGTCTTCTCTCAAGATAGCATAGGTATTACGGTGGGTAAACGAATTAATGTCGAGCAATTGATAGAATTGAGCATAGTTATGAGAATATCTTGGTATGATCATGTATATAGGCATCACGTCCGTGACAAGTAGACCGACTCCTCACTGCATATACTACTATTACTCCACACATCGACCGCTATCTAGCGGGCATCTAGAGTATTAAGTTCATAAGAACGGAGTAACGCTTTAAGCAAGATGACATGATGTAGAGGGATAAACTCATGCAATATGATATAAACCCCATCTTTTTATCCTCCATGGCAACAAAACAATACAATACGTGTCATTTCCCCTACTGTCACTAGGATCGAGCACCGCAAGATTGAATCCAAAGCTAAGCACTTCTCCCATTGCAAGAAAGATTAGTAGGCCAAACCAAACTGATAATTTGAAGAGACTTGCAAAGATAACCAATCATACATAAAAGAAATCAGAGGAGATTCAAATATTGTTCATAGATAATCTTGATCATAAACCCACAATTCATCGAATCTCGACAAACACACCGCAAAAGAAGAATTACATCAAATAGATCTCCAAGAGAATCAAGGAGAACTTTGTATTGAGATCCAAAAAGAGAGAAGAAGCCATCTAGCTAATAACTATGGACCCGAAGGTCTGAGGTAAACTACTGACACATCATTGGAGAGGCTATGGTGTTGATGTAGAAGCCCTCCGTGATCAATGACTCCTCCGACGGAGCGCCGGAAAAGGCCCCAAGATGGGATCTCACGGGTACAGAAGGTTGCGGCGGTGGAAATAGGGTTTTTGGCTCTCTCTCTCTCTCTCTGATGGTTTGGGGGTACGTAGGTATATATAGGAGGAAGAAGTAGGTCGGTGGAGCCACGAGGGTGGAGGGCGCGCCTAGGGGGTAGGTGCACCCCCTGCCTCATGGCTTCCTCGTTGGTTGCTTGACGTCCACTCCAAGTCCACTGGATCACGTTTGTTCTGAAAATCACGTTCCCGAAGGTTTCATTTCGTTTGGACTCCGTTTGATATCCTTTTCCTTCGAAACACTGAAATAGGCAAAAAAATAGCAATTCGGGCTGGGCCTCCGGTTAATAGGTTAGTCCCAAAAATAATATAAAAGTGTATAATAAAGCCCATTAAACATCCAAAACAGAATATAATATAGCATGGAACAATCAAAAATTATTGATACGTTGGCGACGTATCAGTGGACAAACATTAACATAGATTGTTCTCTGGACTCACCACACACCAATAGCGGCAGTACTAAACAATACAGGGTTCACAAACACAAATCAAGTACTGAACAATAGTACTTACTACAGACAAGCAAAGTTGCACTAATTAAACTCTACAGACTATTTCTTGCCACCGACATTCAGGATGAACACCGCATAACCGACTAGGCCATGGACTTCGTGAGAGATGTCTACCTGCACCATCACCATCTCGTCAACCTTGGAGAACCTAACAGAGTGGTCTTTCCACTCATAAACATGACGATGAAGACAGGCCGCATCAGATTTGTTGGGAAGCTTTACAAGAACTATACCCTTCGTAATCGAAGGAACAACCAGGAAATTGTTGTGGTCATGTACAACCTCGAGAACACGCCTGACAACAATGCTACAAGAAAACACTATTCTAGGACACGTGGTGACAAGGACATAGTAGCTGGATGGTTTAGCAGTACAACTCATCCTTAGGTCTTCTAGTTCACACGGCATGACTTTGAGAACTTCATCTCCACCGCGGACCTGGTTCTAATTCAAACAGTAACCAAATATTTTATTACTACTTCCGTTCAGAAATATAAGATGATTTTTGATATTTTACTCCATATATGACTACATATACGCACATAAATGAGTGAACAAAGACACTAGAACATGTCTTCAAAGGCATGAGAGCACAGGGATTACTTGCAATATCCATAACACAAGTTACTCAGGCAAATATACCCTCTTCAAAGGTAGCATTGATGTTCATAAAGCAGTTGAAAGTAATCTATAAGAAATCAGTGTCAACCTCTCGCATGTTTTGGTCAAAAGAGGAATTTAGAACCGTTTTGGCACACAAAAATCACATGCAAGATCACCCAGAAAGATGTACTACTAGTACTAGTACTGATGAAAAAACACGATCAAGATCGAGAAAAAGATCGTCAAGAAGAGATATTACCTGGACTTGCTTAATGAGGGTTCCTGGAGAGGGGGGCTTGGACAGGGCGATGGCTTTGAGCTTGTCTGCGATAGTCTCGGCGGGGTGCTTGCACTTCTTCGTACCATGAGCCTCGACGGTTTTGGCCAGAGCCATAGACATCACTTCGGCCGGTGCTCCAGCTTCCATCAAGAAACTGTCAAATAGAAATAAAATAAAAGAAACCATAATCACAAACCCAAACGAAGAACAGAGAGGGAGTTATAGGATCAGTCTCGGGGTTGCAAGACCGGGCCTTGGCCAGAATCACCACCATTGATGCGCTCACCTTTCCTTCTTTGGGAGAGAAGAACAATGGCAGAAGCAGGTTGGGGTTTTCTTGAAGAAATGAGGAACAAGATGAGGGAGAAGCGAGTGGGGTTTTTCTTCAAGAGAGGAAGCTGAGAGAGAAGAGTGAAATGATGGTTTCTTCGTCCGTCCAACTTACTGCTAGAAAGGAGGGGGTTTTGTGATTTGACGGCTCATTGGGCATTACTGCGGCGCTTCGATCGGTATAGTCTACCGTTTAGTTGGGCACTCTACTACGGAGTAATTTAGTGCATGCCTGGTGGACCTCGATGCTAGCTGTCCCACACGTCGGCAAAAATGAGTAGCAAGGTTCCCGACGACCGTCGAGGAGGATCCGCACGGTAGAGCATGTCCACTGTTTTTCTGAAGAAGAAAAAATGGTTACAACAAGCGTTTCCACTCTTACGGTGGAGGAGTGCGAAACATGGCAGCCACTTGAACATACACGGTGCTCCTACTACTAGGCATGTGCAGTGGTTCATACGTCAGCACTACATAATCTTGTTGCTAGTGTAGTAAGATATGACGATAACAAATGATGTTGTGCGCATGTCAACTATATGAACAGTAATGTAACATAGTACTGCTTTTTTGACTGTCCGGTCGAGAATGAAAGGTGAGATCAATGTTAACATAACTAGGTCTACTGCGCACGGAGAGTATGATGCTACAGTACTCCATGAAACATGAACCATATGAAGCATGAATCAGCGTTAGGCAGGACGTATGAAGGGTGCACGGGATGGGAGAAAAAGTTCTCTTCTCGACCCACTTTTGGGTGTTTGGCAGAGTGCATGAAGGGTGCATGATTCCACACTAGTAGGTTAACACAAATACACGAAGTGGGAACAACTATATTGAGATGAGAATGCAACCAAATACACCCACACGCTTTGTGCTACAGTGACTGATCTACACCGTCTGAGTATGATCCAACGGTCTTGTTGCGCCGAGACATGGACATGCCCATGCAGAGGACGCCTAGACACCACCGAAGTCCCTCTGCTTCTCAAGGCGCATGACGTTGGTGATGCAGGGTGTGCTACCTCTTGAGCTTGCGTTGGTTTTCCCCGAAGAGGAGAGGATGATGCAGCAGAGTAGCGTAAGTATTTCCCTCCGTCTTTGAGAACGAAGGTATCAATCCAGTAGGAGGCCACGCTCAAGTCCCTCGTACCTGCACAAATCGATAGCAACTCGCAACCAACGCGATTAGGGGTTGTCAATCACTTCACGGTCGCTTACGAGAGTGAGATCTAATAGAGATAATATTTTTGGTATTTTTTATATAAAGATGCAAAGTGAAAAGTAAAAGGCAAAGTAAAAACAAAGCAAGATTAAAGTGATGGAGATTGATATGATGAGAATAGACCGGGCAGCCATAGGTTTCACTAGTGGCTTCTCTCGAGAGCATAACTTTTCTACGGTGGGTGAACAAATTACTGTTGAGCAATTGACAGAACTGAGCATAGTTATGAGAATATCTAGGCATGATCATGTATATAGGCATCACGTCCGTGACAAGTAGATCGAAACGATTCTGCATCTACTACTATTACTCCACTCATCGACCGCTATCCATCATGCATCTAGAGTATTAAGTTAAAAACAGAGTAACGCTTTAAGCAAGATGACATGATGTAGAGAGATAAATTCATGCAATATGAAATAAACCCCATCTTGTTATCCTCGATGGCAACGATACAATACGTGCCTTGCTCCCCCTTCTGTCACTGGGAAAGGACACCGCAAGATCGAACCCAAAGCTAAGAACTTCTCCCATGTCAAGAACTACCAATCTAGTTGGCCAAACCAAACGGATAATTCGAGGAGACTTGCAAAGATAACCAATCATACATAAAATAATTCAGAGAAGATTCAAATATTATTCATAGATAGACTAGATCATAAACCCACAATTCATCGATCTCAACAAACACACCGCAAAAGAAGAAGATTACATCAAATAGATCTCCACAAGAGAGGGGGAGAACATTGTATTGAGATCCAAAAAGAGAGAAGAAGCCATATAGCTAATAACTATGGACCCGAAGGTCTGAGGTAAACTACTCACACTTCATCGGAGAGGCTATGATGATGTAGAAGCCCTCCGTGATGACGGCCCTCTCCGGCGGAGCTCTGGAACAGGCCCAAGATGGGATCTTGTGGATACAGAAAGTTGCGGCGGTGGAATTAGGTTTTTGGATCCTGTTCTGATCGTTTGGGGGTACGTGGGTATATATAGGAGGAAGAAGTACGTCGGTGGAGCTTTGGTGGGCCCACGAGGGTGGGGGCGCGCCTGGGGGTGTAGGGCGCGCCCCCTACCTCGTGCCCTCCTTGGAGCTTCCTTGGCGTAGGTTCCAAGTCTCCTGGATCTTATTCGGGAAGAAAGTCACGTTCCAAAAAGGATTTTTCTGTTTGGACTCCTTTTGCTATTCTGTTTCTTTGAAACACTGAAATAGGCAAAAAAAACAGCAATTCTGGGCTGGGCCTCCGGTTAATAGGTTAGTCCCAAAAATGATATAAAAGTGGAAAATAATGCCCAATATAGTCCAAAACAGTAGATAATATAGCATGGAGCAATCAAAAATTATAGATACGTTGGAGACGTATCAGGCATCCCCAAGCTTAATTCCTACTTGTCCTCGAATAGGTAAATGATAAAAAAAGAATTTTTGATGCGGAGTGCTACTTGGCATAATTTCAATGCAAAATTTCTTAATTGTGGTATGAATATTCAGATTCGAAAGATTCAAGACAAAAGTTCATATTGACATAAAAATAATAATACTTCAAGCATACTAATAAAGCAATTATGTCTTCTCAAAATAACATGGCCAAAGAAAGTTATCCCTACAAATTCATATAGTCTGGCTATGCTCCATCTTCACCACACAAAGTATTTAAATCATGCACAACCCCGATGACAAGCCAAGCAATTGTTTCATACTTTAACATTTTCAAAACTTTTTCAACCTTCGCGCAATACATGAGTGTGAGCCATGGATATAACACTATATGTGGAATAGAACGGTGGTTGTGGAGAAGACAAAAAGAGGGGAAGATAGTCTCACATCAACTAGGCATATCAACGGGCTATGGAGATGCCCATTAATAGATATCAATGTGAGTGAGTAGGGATTGCCATGCAACGGATGCACTAGAGCTATAAGTATGTGAAAGCTCAACAAAAAAACTAAGTGGGTGTGCATCCAACTCGCTTGCTCACGAAGACCTAGGGCATTTTGAGGAAGCCCATCATTGGAATATACAAGCCAAGTTCTATAATGAAAAATTCCCACTAGTATATGAAAGTGATAACATAGGAGACTCTCTATCATGAAGATCTTGGTGCTACTTTGAAGCACAAGTGTGGTAAAAGGATAGTAAGATTGTCCCTTCTCTCCTTTTCTCTCATTTTTTTTATTTTTTATTTGGGCCTTTTTTATGGCCTCTTTTTTTAATTATTATTTTTGGATTTTTCGTCCGGAGTCTCATCACGACTTGTGGGGGAATCATGGTCTCCATCATTCTTTCCTCACTTGGGACAATGCCCTAAAAATGATGATCATCACACTTTTATTTTTCTTGCAACTCAACAATTACAACTCGATATTAAGAACAAGATATGACTCTATATGAATGCCTCCGGCGGGGTACCGGGATATGCAATGAATCAAGAGTGACATGTATGAAAGAATTATGAATGGTGGCTTTGCCACAAATACGATGTTAACTACATGATCATCGTAACATCCCAAAATTCTAAATTTTGGAATGTTATAATAAATAGATAGATCTGTTTGATTGTTTGATTGATTGCCTGAAAATGAGTGAATTCGAAACTTTTTGAAAGTTAAATGAGAGGGAATAAAAGGACTTTCCCAAACTTTCATCTGGCTTTTATGATCTCCGTGAATTCAAATTATTTTCACCGCAAAACCCTAGAGAGAAGATGACATGACTTCTTCCATTTAATCAAATGACAAGGGGTGTTGAAAATATTTGAATTTCATTTGAAAATATTTCCAATTCTGAAACTTTATCCAACTCAATGATTTTCACGAGAGAAGATAAAATGACATCTTCAAATTATATGAAATATGAGTTGGGAGTTTCAAAGAAACTCAAATTTAAAATCCATCTGAAATTATTGTCAATATTAGGTTATTTGAGTTTTATTCAAATTATTTTTCTCCAAAAATAAAATATATGGAAATTAGGGTAACATGATTCCCTACAACCGAAAATTGGAGAGAAATAAATTTCAAATCATTTTGGGATTTTTAAAAATGATTTTATTAGATTTTATTAGGGCAGTAGCACGCTTTGAATTATCTGATTTTGTGTGTATTTTATTTAATGCTAGAAAAATGTTCATGTCGTAGAAAATCTTTTTCTGAAAAATGTGATAAATTGTAAGCCTATAAAAATTTTTATTTACTTATTTTGCTTTTATTATTTTATTTGTCTGGAAATGTTTTTTAAAAAAAAACCTCCGTCGCCGAACTGGGCCGGCCCAGCCCGACGCCCGCGCTCGTCCTTGAGCTCCGCTCGGAGACCGCCGCCGCCACGACAGCGCCGCCGCCGCTGTGTCCGTCGCAGACACCGCGTCCTGCCGCCTTTGCCCTTGCCCCTCCTCCACGCCTCCCGAGGCCTCCCTCCCCTATAAATCCCGCAGCCCCGCCGCCTCTCCTCTCCTCCTCTCGCACCACGCCACATCTCACGCCGCCGCGCCGCATCTCGCCGCCCACGCCGCCGGAGCTCGCCGCAGCCGCCTCGACCTGCCGCGTGGAGCCGCCACCCGCCGCTGCCGCATCGTCGCTAGCCCCGCGCCGCCTCTGCCCGCACTTCGTCGCTGCCTCGCCGCCGTTGCCAGAGATGCCCATTCCACCGCCGGAGTTGACCGAACCGGCCGAACCGGTAAACCCGTCAAACCCTAGATCGTTTTTTTGGTTTTCTTATAAAACCCGGTTTTTTTAATTTAGTTTAGTTATTTAACGAATGTCCATCAGATTAGGTTCGGCAGCGAACGATTTTCGTTCGTTAGCGTTCAGTAACGAACGCTCGCTATTTAGACTTTTTCTTTTTCTTTTTAATTTTCGGCCAGGGACCCAACCGTGAATATTTTCTTTACAGATCGGCCCCTGGTTTTCAAACGACAATAACTTTTTGCTCTTTAGTCGGAACTCGATGAAACCAACGCCCACTTCTTCGTTGCGATCTGCTCTATCCAGTAAAACAACTTAAACATGTTTTTGTAAATTTAAAGCTTGCTTTCAAACAGATTTGAATTTGAATCTTCTTTAGTTCATAACTTGAGTTTTATAACTTCGATTTATTTGATTCTTTTTGCAAATCGAAGCTCTTGACCTAAACTTTCTGATAAGGCAAAATCCACATAATTTTGGTACTGTTAGAAATTGTTTTATGTTGCAAGAGTTATTTGCTCGGTTTTAATGTTTCTAAATCGTTTTCTCCGATCTTTCTGGTCTTTTGAGTGATTGCTTATGAGTGGTTACTATTGCTTTCTTACGATAGATTAAACGGAGTGAGACGAGTAGATCTATCAAGAGTTATGAGTGCGTATCATCTTCATCAACATTGCAGGCAAGTTCACACTTTGATCATATCCCTTTGATACTCAGTTTTTATTGCATTAGATCAATCCTCAAACATTGCATGATTAGGATCTAATTAAATTGTGGGATGGGAAGTACTTGAGGTAGTACCTATTGCCTGTTTATTATCAAACCCTTGGGAGTTACTATTACGTTATGCTTACTTTGCCATGCTATGCTCGTAAACCTGGATTGGCTTTTGGGAGTATCAATGACAGATGTGAGATTGTTAATTAATGGTTTACTTAAGGTGGCAACTTAAACACACATCTGGGTGGATTGAGGCACCTGGTTATTCTAGGATTTGCCTGTCTAGGCACCTGGGTTTCCAGGATTTTCCTGTTTTTTATGGACCGCCACCCAGGCTCAAAGGGATCATGAGATTATTCATACTAGAAACTTCCGTGTGCAGCCACAAGCCATTATGGGCTCTGGCATAGTTGACTAAGTCGTGCGAACTCTTACAGTGGTAGACTAGCAGATGTAGGGGATGTAGGTTGGTACGGTCTATCACATCGTAAGGTGCTAGCGCTTCTGAAAGACTATGTCGCGGTCATCCGTTTCTCAAACACCATGTAGTGCGAGAAATCCAACGGAGGCGATCGAGTCTTGTGGGGAAAAGTGCGCAAACCTCTGCAGAGTGTACAAACTAATCATGATTAGCCGTGTCCCCGGTTAAGGACATCTTGAGTATCTAGTTCTTGGATTATCCTGTTGATCTCATCACGTTACTTAAATAATTTGTTGGGTTTTAATGATGATGCTTAATTGGGATTGAGAATGCTGTCAACCATTCTCAATGTTAAACAACCACCATGATAGTTAAATAAATTTATTCCTTTGTAGTAGGGAAAAACTGGCTTTTCGCAAAAACATTATAACCATAGAGCTTTTCCACCAGCCATATATGCATGTAGTGATAGCCATGGTTCATCATTTTCTCTATGGTGTGAATTTGCCAGTACATTCAATGTACTGACCCGTTTCGGGCTGCAACGTCTCATGTTGCAGGTTTCTTACGACGAGTAAGTGATACGTTAGGGTTACGATTTCTACACTCAACTTTGCCGTTGGTGTTGATGGGAATCCACAACCTTGTTATTTCCGCTATATGGATTGAGGTAATAGTATTTACGTTACTTTATACATGTGATTTACCTCTGTTATAAATCCTTCAAGTACTGTGTGTGTCAGCATACCGATCCAGGGATGACACGTAATCACAGAGACTTGATCCATTCGGTTCGGGTCACTACAAGATGGAATCAGAGCACATGTTGACTGTTGGACGTGGCCCTAGAAACTGGCAAGCCCATAGGAAAGATTTTCTCTAAAGCTTTATTTTTCAAAAAAATTCTTTTGCCACTCTTCTCTTCTAAGCTTATTCAAATATTACCTTTTAGAGAGACTATACCCCTTTCCCCTTTTGACCGCACGAAGATTCGACGGATGAGACCACTCCAAGAAGTACAAGATATCGGACAACTAAGACCACTTCGGAATGAAGAGGATTCTACCATACATTATGATGGAAACTACAACGGTTGAAGACTCCGAAGACTAGGAGAACTTGAAGGCTCGAAAGAATTTCTAGATTTGCATGACCTAGGAAGGCTACCCTTATGGAACTTGGCAGATTATGGAAGTTGTCAATACCCGAGATCAAGGTGTATCGGAGAAAAGACCGGAGCATGGAGAGTTTAAAACTCAAAGTTTTGTCAAGAAAACCTTAAAGTAGGATATATCAACTATGGAGGGATAGCTCATGGAAATGACAAGAGCAGAAACACGGCTATCCATGAGGCTATCAACCGTTTATCCTATTGTCACCATGCCGAGTTAAGAATGCATATGCATGGAAGGATTGGATAGTAGAAGGCTGATGGAGCACCTATCAGCAAGATGAAGTTTTATCCTTAGCTGGTGTATCACCAGGATCTGGAGTGTTACATCAAGAAGTTTTTAGATGGACCTTCGGGAAGCCGTATTGTGACAAGGAAGTATTTCATGAAGAACTCTGGACCCTGAAGATGTGAGTAGCCAACCTGGAGGAGCAAAACCTCAAGATACAGGAGATTCGTCAGGAACTGAAGGACAGTAGGACCATGGTTCATACCAAGGATGTTGAAACCCAGAAGTTTGGAATGCAACTTCAGAATATTAAAGGACGCCATGAGAGACTTCGCGTCAACAGAGATGAACTGACAAAAGAATTTGAGAAGGACAAACACGAATCGGAAGAAGCCATCGGAGACATGAACAAGACATGAAGAGTTTGGCGACTTTGAAGATTTACTAACCTTTAGAAGACCAAACCCCTGTTTTATACCTACGTTAGATGCGAGGTTTGTGAGCTGTTATTTGTTTGATGTTTTTTCCGACAGCCACAAATAAAATCTGCCTTTTCAAAACTTTTGTTTGTATTGTGGGCATCTCTCTCTCTCTCCCTCTCTCTTATCCCACCCCAAAACCCATGGACCCAATAGAGGATGAATGGAGATGAGCTTGTATTTTCGGGACCGATGAGTCAATTGGAGACAGACCGATGGATTCAGAACATGGAGGATCAAATGGAGAATAACCCTATAGCCGGAAAGGATATGACCCAACATGCTCTTTAGTGATTTGAAAGAGGTGCTCCTACTTGGTGGAGGATGTACCAAACCATCAATGGATGGCAAAGAGTAACCACTTGGGAAGAATTTAAGTTGACTTTGCTAATGCCTCGGTTTGTGTCCCAGAAATTGAAGCCTTCTGGAAAGGATATGAAGAAAACCTGTGCATGCAATCTTTGCGGAGAAATAGGACACATCCATAAAGAACACAAGGATGAATTCCCTAATTGTGAAGGAAGTCACCCAACTGAAAAATGCCCCACTAGGCAGATCACTTGTTTCTTGTGTGAAGGGACTACCCACTACCCTGCTCAGTGTCACATTTACCCCTTGGTACCAAGAACCATCCAGCAGAAGAAAGAAGCAATGAAAGGAGACCTTATGGAAAGTTTAGAAGAACATGTGATGAAGGAAGAGGTGGAGGACACACCCAAAGAGGAACCAATTAAACCCTACACCAAGTCTTGCTATTCATGTGGAGAAGAAGGACACATCTCCCAGAATTGTATGAATGGGGATCTAGTAGAATTCCCGACGGAGGAAGTAGAGTATGACCCACAGGAAATAGAAGCCCTGATTGGAATGGAAAAGTCCAGAAAGAGAAGTAGAATGGATTCCAGGAAGGAGCTGAGTCATATCACCTGTTATAGGTGCAAGGAGTCAGGGCACTACCTCAGCAATTGCCCAGAAAGGAAACCAAGGACCCAAGGAGGCTATATAATCACAAGGAAACCTCGAAACTTGTCAGAAGTAATATGTTTCCGTTGTAATGAAGCGGGGCACTTTGTCAGAGATTGTCCGAAGGAGAAGGAGACTTGTGATAAATAGTTGAGTTTGTAAAAGAAGAAATATAGTAGTAATAGTGAGAACATTTTCCTTTATATTGAGGTGTTGAGTTGAAGCATGTAATGGAAAAAACAGGAGATTGTAATAATTTGAGAATCAATAAAGTTACCAGTGTTGGTACTAATTTGTATTTTATGAGTTACTCTATGAGGAAAGATGATCGACCATTTTCAAGGATATGAGAAATATGGTCTATGGAATACTGGAGCAATTTAAGGGTGGTAGTACCCTGTAAGAACCGTTGACCCCTGGAAAAGATAAGGATACTCCACTGAGTGGATTTCGGACAAAATGCATACGAGTTTTGTCTCGATATGTTTGATACCCCAAGAGTGTGTGGGATGACGTTGGAGACCGTCAGTTGTTTGGACCAAATGTGATCAAGGAGTCAGAAGAGAATGCTAAGTTAATTTGAGATAGACTGAAGGTAGCTCAGTCCAGGCAGAAGAGTTATGCAGACTCAACAACGCAAGGAGGTAGTCTATGAAATTGGAGACAGAGCATGTCCTCGCGTGTCCCCTCTGCGAGGAGTTAAACGATTTGGAGTTAAGGGAAAATTAGCCCCGAGATTTGTAGGACCATACAGAGTTTTGGAGCGTATGGGAGAAGTGGCCAACAAGTTGGAGTCACCCGAAGGACTGTCAGGAGTTCATGATGTGTTTCACGTTTACCAGTTGAAGAAGTGCCATGCAGTGATGGCCAATATTCCTCTGTAAGGACGCTTGACCCTGGAAAGGATAATGATGTTCCACGAAGTGGAGTATGGACTTCATAAGTATAAGTTTTTGTCTCGGTATGTGGGATATTCCACGAGGATGAAGAGATGAATTACTATTGGATATAAAGGAGGTATGGTGTTGGAAATATGGATCAATGGAAATTCCATGATGAGTCTGAGTAATCATGTCCTAGTTTGGTGCCAATAGAAGGAAGGAAGACAATACAATTGGATGGAATTAAGTATGCTATGAAGTTGGATGTTGGATTAAAGATCAGTTGCCCAGAGGATGAGTTCAAGATTTACAAGTGATGAGATGGGCCATAACCCACAGGCCCCAGGACCTGCCAAGAAGCAAGCACATTCTTGTTTAAGGAAAAACCCTGGAAGAAGTTACGATTTTATCGATAGACGATTTTATAGGAGTTTACGCAAAACCTAAGAGTTGTGAAGGAACGATAGTTGTTTGTTTGGCTTGCAGAATCCATGGATTTATCCGAACTTGGTTCGTCGACAAGAGAAATTTTGCAATGCTTGTGAGGATGACCGAGTGTTAGAATGAGATATTCGCTAAACCATATACATGGTAATGATGTGGTGCAGGATGGATTGATCACCATACCGACTTACTCTTATTATTCGCCTTGCTATACAGGATGGTAAATCTTAGTGACTTGCCTATAGTAGAGAGAATACGATCAAAACCTTGTTTAAACCTTAGAATGGTATAGCAATTTTTCTCCCTTGTACAAGGCAGCTTTTGCCAACCGTAGGTTATACGGTGAGGATCAACCAGACCCATTTCCTGCAGGAGAAACCATAAATTGTTGACCACCATGAGATATCGATAATTGTTTAGTATTGACGCCAGACCCGTCAGTTAAGAAGACCCAGTCTCAGAATAACCTTACCAAGATGAAAGGACAGAAGAATTGAGCAAAAGGTTATGCCACTACCGGAAGAGCCCAGAGAAGGAATTATCCTTACGATTTGAGAAGACCGACACTGTCAAGAATAAGGATGGAGTATATGAGTTTTGATGGAACTATAACCATGTTTCTAAGGGTGGTAGCACCCGAGACCCCGGAGCTGATCGATGGATTTTCAAAAGACCCCCAAAACCTAACCTATTTCTTTCTAGCCTCTCCGAATCTCGAGGACGAGATTCGTTTTAAGGGTGGTAGGTTTGTAACATCCCAAAATTCTAAATTTTGGAATGTTATAATAAATAGATAGATTTGTTTGATTGTTTGATTGATTGCCTGAAAATGAGTGAATTCGAAACTTTTTGAAAGTTAAATGAGAGGGAATAAAAGGACTTTCCCAAACTTTCATCTGGCTTTTATGATCTCCGTGAATTCAAATTCTTTTCACCGCAAAACCCTGGAGAGAAGATGACATGACTTCTTCCATTTAATCAAATGACAAGGGGTGTTGAAAATATTTGAATTTCATTTGAAAATATTTCCAGTTCTGAAACTTTATGCAACTCAATGATTTTCACGAGAGAAGATAAAATGACTTCTTCAAATTATATGAAATATGAGTTAGGAGTTTCAAAGAAACTCAAATTTAATATCCATTTGAAATTATTGTCAATATTGGGTTAATTGAGTTTTATTCAAATTATTTTTCTCCAAAAATAAAATATATGGAAATTAGGGTAACATGATTCCCTACAACCGAAAATTGGAGAGAAATAAATTTGAAATTATTTTGGGATTTAAAAAAAATGATTTTATTAGATTTTATAAGGGCAGTAGCACGCTTTGAATTATCTGATTTTGTGTGTGTTTTATTTAATGCTAGAAAAATGTTCATGTCGTAGAAAAACTTTTTCTGAAAAATTTGATATATTATATGCCTATAAAAGTTTTTATTTATTTATTTTGATTTTATTATTTTATTTGTCTGGAAATGTTTTTTTTAACCCTCCGTCGCCGAACTGGGCCGGCGCAGCCAACCGGCCAGGCCAAGGCCCAGCCCGACGCCCGCGCTCGTCCCCGAGCTCTGCTCAGAGACCGCCGCCGCCGTGTCCGTCGCGGACACCGCGCCCCGCCGCCTTTGCCCTTGCCCCTCCTCCACGCCTCCTGAGGCCTCCCTCCCCAATAAATCCCGCAGCCCCGCCGCCTCTCCTCTCCTCCTCTCGCACCGCGCCGCATCTCACACCGCCGCACCGCATCTCGCCGCCCGCGCTGCGGGAGCTCGCCGCTGTCGCCTCGACCTGCCGCCTGGAGCGCCGCTCCTCACCGCGTGGAGCCGCCACCAGCCGCTGCCGCATCGTCGCTAGCCCCGCGCCGCTTCTGCCCGCACTTCGCCGCTACCTCGCCGCCGTTGCCGGAGATGCCCGTTCCGTCGCCGGAGTTGACCAAACCGGCCGAACTGGTAAAACCACCGAACCCTAGATCGGTTTTTTGGTTTTCTTATAGAACCCGGTTTTTTTAATTTAGTTTAGTTATTTCACGAACGTCCATTAGATTAGGTTCGGCAGCGAACGATTTTCGTTCATTAGTGTTCGGTAACGAACGCTCGCTATTTAGACTTTCTCTTTTTCTTTTTAATTTTCGGCCAGGGACCCAACCGTGAATATTTTCTTTACAGATCAGCCCCAGGTTTTCAAACGACAATAACTTTTTGCTCGTTAGTCGGAACTCGATGAAACCAACGCCCACTTCTTCGTTACGATCTCCTCTATCCAGTAAAACAACTTAAACATGTTTTTGAAAATTCAAATCTTGCTTTCAAACAGATTTGAATTTGAATCTTCTTTTGTTCATAACTTGAGTTTTATAACTCTGATTTATTTGATTCTTTTTGCAAATCGAAGCTGGTACTGTTAGAAATTGTTTTATGTTGCAAGAGTTATTTGCTCGGTTTTAATGTTTCTGAATCGTTTTCTTCGATCTTTCTGGTCTTTTGAGTGATTGCTTATGAGTGGTTACTATTGCTTTCTTACGATAGATTGACCGGAGTGAGACGAGTATATCTATCAAGATTTATGAGTGCGAATCATCTTCATCAACATTGCAGGCAAGTTCACACTTTGATCATATCCCTTTCATACCCAGTTTTTATTGCATTAGATCAATCCTCAAACATTGCATGATTAGGATCTAATTAAATTGTGGGATGGGAAGTAGTTGAGGTAGTACCTATTACCTGTTTATTATCAAACCCTTGGGATTTACTATTACGTTATGCTTACTTTGCCATGCTATGCTCGTACACGTGGATTGGGTTTTGAGAGTATCCATGACAGATGTGAGATTGTTAATTAATGGTTTACTTAAGTTGGCAACTTAAACACACATCTGGGTGGATTGAGGCACCTGGTTATTCTAGGATTTGCCTGTCTAGGCACCTGGGTTTCCATGATTTGCCTATTTTTTTATGGACCGCCACCCAGGCTCAAAGGGATCATGAGATTATTCATACTAGAAGCTTCCGTGTGCAGCCACAAGCCATTATGGGCTCTGGCATAGTTTACTAAGTCGTGCGAACTCTTACAATGGTAGACTAGCAGATGTAGGGGATGTAGGTTGGTACGGTCTATCACATCGTAAGGTGCTAGCGCTTCTGAAAGACTATGTCTCGGTCATCCGTTTCTCAAAAACCATGTAGTGCGAGAAATCCAACGGAGGCGATCGAGTCTTGTGGGGAAAAGTGCGGAAACCTCTGCAGAGTGTACAAACTAATCATGATTAGCCGTGTCCCCGGTTATGGACATCTTGAGTATCTAGTTCTTGGATTATCCTGTTGATCTCATCATGTTACTTAAATAATTTGTTGGGTTTTAATGATGATGCTTAATTGGGATTGAGAATGCTATCAACCATTCTCAATGTTTAACAACCACCATGATAGTTAAATAAATTTATTCCTTTGTAGTAGGGAAAAACTGGCTTTTCGCAAAAACATTATAACCATAGAGCTTTTCCACCAGCCATATATTCATGTAGTGATAGCCATGGTTCATCATTTTCTCTATGGTGTGAATTTGCCAGTACATTCAATGTACTGACCCGTTTTGGGCTGCAACGTCTCATGTTGCAGGTTTCTTACGACGAGTAAGTGATATGTTAGGGTTACGATTTCTACACTCAACTTTGCCGTTGGTGTTGATGGGAATCCACAACCTTGTTACTTCCGCTATATGGATTGAGGTAATAGTATTTATGTTACTTTAAACATGTGATTTACCTCTGTTATAAATCCTTCGAGTACTGTGTGCGTCAGCATACCGATCCAGGGATGACACGTAAGCACAGAGACTTGATCCATTCGGGTCGGATCACTGCAATCATGCTAGCAATATGACAATGATGGTGCGTGTCATAATAAACGGAACAGTGGAAAGTTGCATGGCAATATATCTCGGAATGGTTATGGAAATGCCATGATAGGTAGGTATGGTGGCTGTTTTGAGGAAGATATATGGTAGGTGTATGATACCGGCGAAAAGTGCGCGGTATTAGAGAGGCTAGCAATGGTGGAAGGATGGGAAAAAGTGCATATAATCCATGTACTCCACATTAGTCATAAAGAACTCATATACTTATTGCAAAAATTTAGAAGTTATCAAAGCAAAGTATTACGCGCATGCTCCTAGGGGGATAGATTGGTAGGAAAAGACCATCGCTCGTCCCCGACCGCCACTCATAAGGAGGACAATCAATAAACACTTAATGCTCCGACTTCGTTACATAACGGTTCACCATACGTGCATGCTACGGGAATCACAAACTCCAACGCAAGTATTCTTTAAATTCACAACTACTTCCACTAGCATGACTCTAATATTATCATCTCCATATCTCAAAACAATTATCATGCTTCAATCTTTTCTTAGTATTCAACGCACTCAAAAGAAAATTCCACAAATCATGAATACCAAGCATATTAATATTAAGCAATTTACCATGCTATTATGACTCTCAAAGTAATTTAAGTGAAGCATGAGAGATCAATAGTTTCTTTAAAACAAACCACCACCGTGCTCTAAAAGATCTAAGTGAAGCACATAGAGCAAAATTATAATGCTCAAAAGAAGTGAAGCACATAGAGCAAAAGTACATAGCTCAAAAGATATAAGTGAAGCACAAAGAGTATTCTAACAAATTTTAATTCATAGATGACTCTCTCAAAAGGTTTGTACAGCAAGGATGATTGTGTCACACTAACAAACAAAGACACAAATAATACAAGACTGTCGGTGTACTAAAGTAGGGGTACCTTAGTACCCCGAACTTGTGCACGGGCAGTAGTAGCGTCCCGCGGCAAGGCTTGCCAGGGGAGCGACAAGAGTCTCCACGGCCCTTTCTGGGCCGGACGAAGGCCAAGTGATCGAGCCAAGAAGACCAAGCCCCGGCAAGAGGAACTTGCCGGGCCAAGAAGGCGAGGTCCGGCAAGAGGAGCTTGCCGGGCCAAGGCAACAAGGCCCCGGCAAGAGGAGCTTGCCGGGACGGCTAAGCCGAAGCACCAAGGCCCCGGCGGGAGGAGCTCGCCGGGACGGCCAAACCAAGGCACCCCAAGAGAAGCCCGCCGCGGCGCGCCGCGCGCCCCGGCAAGGCCTGACGAGCGGCAAGCTCTCAGGTGCGGCAAGACAACCACCGCGGCAAGCCACTTGCCGCGGCGAACCACCACCTCAGGCGTGCGCTCCAGCTCGCCTATCCACGCGTCACTCTGGGGCTTCCCCAGAGGCACGTGGCAAGGCGCCGCGCAACCTGGGGCACGCGCGTGGCATGCGACGTTGGCGGAGTCGCCCCCGTGGCAAGCGGAGGCGCCCCTAACGGTCCGCCTCGGCACTGTTCAGGCGATCCAGACGGGCATTTAATGCCTTTGTCCCCCGCCGTCAGAGTTAGGTGCGATAGCACTGTGCAGCCACTGTTCGCACAGTTCCTTGCCATTTTTACCCTTACCTGCGTCGCTACCTGTGGAAAACCCCTTAGCATATAAAAGGAGGCCCATGCGCACGTAGATGGGGGGGAGAAGGATCGAACCCTAGGAGAGAGGGAGGACACCCAGTAGACCCTCGTCTATGTCCAGCTCCAGCTTACTGTAGCTTCTTGCGCTCCAGAGCAAGAACTCCAATCAACCAGACATGCAGCAGTAGGGTTTTACGCATCCGTGCGGCCCGAAGCTGGGTAAAATCGTTGTGTGTGTGTGTCCCCTCGATCGGCTCTTTGTGCAACCTCCGCCCCCCGCCGAACCGACAAGGGGTTCCGTTCCCATAGGTGCTCGTGGGGGCAGATCTCCCTCGACAAAGACGCTGCAAGCAAAACACATATCATGTTGATGAATAAAAATATAGCTCCAAGTAAATTACCGATGGAAGTGGACGAAAGAGGGGATGCCTTCCGGGGCATCCCCAAGCTTTGACTTTTTGGTGTCCTTGGATTATCTTGGGGGTGCCATGGGCATACCCAAGCTTAGGCTCTTGCCACTCCTTTTTTCGATAATCCATCAAAATAACTCACCCAAAACTTGAAAACTTCACAACACAAAACTCAATAGAAATCTCGTGAGCTCCGTTAGAGAAAGAAAACATAAAACCACTTCAAGGTACTGTAATGAACTCATTATTTAGTTATATTGGTGTTAAACCTACTGTATTCCAACTTCTCTATGGATTATAAACTATTTTACTAACCATAGTTTCATCAAAATAAGCAAACAACATACGAAAAACAGAATCTGTCAAAAACAGAACAGTCTGTAGTAATATGTAACTCACGCAAACTTCTGGAATTCCAAAACATCTACCAAAATTAGACAACCTAGAAAATTTGTTTATTGATCAGCAGCAATTGGAACTGGTATTTTATCATGTTCTAATGAGTTTTAATAATTCAGGCACTGAACGCAAAGTTTCTGGAAATTACAGCAAGATCAAATAACTATCATCCAAGAAGATCCAATAGGTCTAGCTTGGCACAAACACTAATTAAAACATAAAACCACATACAAACAGAAGGTAGATGGGTTATTTATTCCCTAACAGAAGGAAAACACAAAAAACTAAAAATAAAATTGGGTTGCCTCCCAACAAGCGCTATCGTTTAACGCCCCTAGCTAGGCATAAAAGCGAGGATAGTTCTAGGTATTGCCATCTTTGGAAGGCAATCCATAAGTGGCTCTCATGATGGTTTCATATGGAAATTTTATTTTCTTTCTTGGAAAGTGTTCCATGCCCTTTTTTAATGGAAATTGGAATCTAATATTCCCTTCCTTCATATCAATAATCGCACCAACCATTCTAAGGAAAGGTCTACCAAGAATAATAGGGCAAGAAGGATTGCAATCTATATCAAGAACAATGAAATCTACGGGCACATAATTCCTATTTGCAACAATAAGAACATCATTAATCCTTCCCATAGGATCCACGAGATGCAAGTTTAAAGAGCAATTTTCAAGGTTGCGGAAATCTAGCAAATCACACAAAGTCTTGGGGATAGTGGAGACACTAGCACCCAAATCACACAAAGCATAAAACTCATGGTTTTTAATTTTAATTTTAATGGTTGGCTCCCAATCATCATAGAGTTTTCTAGGATAGAAACTTTCAACTCAAGTACTTCTTCATAAGATTGCATCAAGGCATCAACAATATGTTCGATGAAGGCTTTCTTTTGACTATAAGCATGCAATGAATTTAGCACGGATTGCAACAAGGAAATACAATCAATCAAAGAGCAACTTTCATAATTAAATTCCTTGAAATCCAATATAGTGGGTTTAGCTAAATCTAAATTTTTATTTCTTTTAATCCCACTTTCATCAATTTCATCATAAAGATCTAAATACTCCGAATTTTTGGAACGCCTTCTAGGTAAAGGAAGATCATATTCAGTTTCATCAAGATTCATATTGCAAAACAAAGATTTGATAGGGGACACATCAATAACTTTTAGATCTTCATCTTGGTTTTCATAGGTATTGGAAGAACACGCTTTAATAAAGGCATCTTTTGAAGCACGCATCCTAGCGGTTCTTTCCTTGCACTCATCAATGGAAATTCTCATAGCTTTGAGAGACTCATTGATATCATGCTTAGGAGGAATAGATCTAAGCTTTAAATAATCAACCTCAAGAGAAATTATATCAACGTTCCTAGCCAAATCATCAACTTTAAGCAATTTCTCTTCAAGCAAAGCATTAAAATTCTTTTGTAAATTCATAAACTCTTTAACACTATTCTCAAATTCAGAGGGCATCTTATTATAATTTCCATAAGAGTTGTTGTAGGAATTTCCATAATTATTAGAAGGATTACTAGGATATGGCCTAGGATTAAAATTCCCTCTATATGCGTTGTTTCCAAAATTATTCCTACCAACAAAATTCACATCCATAGATTCATTGTTATTCTAAATCAAAGTAGACAAAGGCATATCATTAGGATCAGAAGAAACACTCTCAGTAGCAAATATTTTCATAAGTTCATCCATCTTTCCACTCAAAACATTGATTTCTTCTATCGCATGCACTTTTTTAGTATAAGATCTTTCAGTATGCCATTGAGAATTATTAACCATAATATTATCTAAGAGTTTAGTAGCATCTCCTAAAGTGATTTCCATAAAAGTGCCTCCCGCGGCCGAATCTAAAAGATTTCTAGAAGCACAATTCAAACCGGCATAAAAATTTTGTATAATCATCCACAAATTTAAACCATGAGTAGGGCAATTACGTATCATTAATTTCATTCTCTCCCAAGCTTGTGCAACATGTTCGTGATCAAGTTGCTTAAAATTCATAATATCGTTTCTAAGAGAGATGATCTTAGCGGGAGGAAAATACTTAGAGATAAAAGCATCTTTGCACTTGTTCCAAGAATCAATACTATTTTTAGGCAAAGACGAAAACTAAGCTTTAGCACGATATCTGAGCGAAAAAGGAAATTGCTTCAATTTAATGACATCATTATCGACATCTTTTTTCTTCTGCATATCACATAAATCAACGAAGCTATTCAGATGAGTAGCGGCATCTTCACTAGGAAATGATGTAGAGAGATAAATTCATGCAATATGAAATAAACCCCATCTTATTATCATCGATGGCAACGATACAATACGTGCCTTGTTGCCCCTTCTGTCACTGGGAAAGGACACCGCAGGATCGAACCCAAAGCTAAGCACTTCTCCCATGGCAAGAACTACCAATCTAGTTGGCCAAACCAAACAGATAATTCAAAGAGACTTGCAAAGATAACCAATCATACATAAAAGAATTCAGAGAAGATTCAAATATTATTCATAGATAGAGTTGATCATAAACCCACAATTCATCGGTCTCAACAAACACACCGCAAAAGAAGAAGATTACATCAAATAGATCTCCACAAGAGAGGGGGAGAACATTGTATTGAGATCAAAAACGAGAGAAGAAGCCATCTAGCTAATAACTATGGACCCGAAGGTCTGAGGTAAACTACTCACACTTCATCGGAGAGGCTATGATGATGTAGAAGCCCTCCGTGATGACGGCCCTCTCCGGCGGAGCTCTGGAACAGGCCCCAAGATGGGATCTCATGGATACAGAAAGTTGCGGCGGTGGAATTTGGTTTTTGGCTCCTATTCTGATCCTTTGGGGGTACGTGGGTATATATAGGAGGAAGAAGTACGTCGGTGGAGCTTTGGTGGGCCCACGAGGGTGGGGCGTGCCTGGGGTGTAGGGCGTGCCCCCTACCTCGTGCCCTCCTCGGAGCTTCCTTGGCCTAGGATCCAAGTCTCTTGGATCTTATTCGGGAAGAAAATCACGTTCCAAAAAGGATTTTTCTGTTTGGACTCCGTTTGATATTCTGTTTCTTCGAAACACTGAAATAGGCAAAAAAACAGCAATTCTGGGCTGGGCCTCCGGTTAATAGCTTAGTCCAAAAAATAATATAAAAGTGGAAAATAAAGCCCAATATAGTCCAAAACAGTAGATAATATAGCATGAAGCAATCGAAAATTATAGATACATTGGAGACGTATCAGGGTGTAACCGCCCGCAAAGCCCGCTCTCAGTCGACGGGATCCAGCTCATCAAAGACGGCGTCCAATGGCACGAATGGTTTCTGGTGAAGGAGCATTGAGAAGATTCACCCGGCAACGGCGACAGCAGCCTGCAACACCTCCTTGTCTAGCTCCGCCCCCACCATCGCGCGGAGACAGCTCAGCTCCTCGGAGATATAGGTGAAGAAGGAGACCAGGCCACAAAACCGCAGCTCGTTGAAGTCGACGGGGTGGTCGAATGGGTTTAGCCCAACGACCGGCATGGTCGTGCTGGCACGATGGTAGGCATCGTGCAGCCGCAACACGTGTGTGGCAACTTGGTCCACCAAGTGACTGAGGCGATCCTGGACCTCGTCACGATCGGCCCGCTCACGCTCCAGCCGGCTCCCCTGACGGCCTATCATATCTCCCGCTTTCTGCAGCTACGTTGCCGACGCCTGGAGCATCTTTGTGGTGAACGCCTGCCGCTTTTGAAGATCCGTGAACTCCCACACATAACGGAGGAGCATGGCACTCCTACCCTCCTTGAGCTCACGGAGCTCCACATCCTTGGCCCTGAGCTCTGCATCCTTGGCCTGGACCTCCTGTACCAGGCGCCTCACCTCAGAATCCGTGATCTGTTGCACCGCCATGGCACCAGGTAGAAAAAATGGGGAGAGGAAGCAAAGGGGGCGAAACGGCTGAAAGGCAATGCAATCTACGGGAAGGCGGAGGGAGCCAGTCAAGGAGCGGGGTGAATCTTTTGGTTTTCACCATGGGAAAACACTAGTCGACGACTTTTCACATCAGCGAGCAGTGGGTTTTATAGGCGGAGTCATTGTGATTAATTGCTGTCACGCCTGCTCCCGTCAATCAAAAAATTAAAAATCATGTCACCCCTGCCGCACCCAAACACCAGAGCAACGCCGCGGTGGATATTTAAATTTACCTGCCGGCAAGGAGATAAAAAAAGAGGTGAGAAAAAATGTGGCGGCGGCCTAGCTAATCGGTCGCACTAGCCCTACTAACTAGCCACCGTGCTTCACTGATGTATTCGGCGGGAAAGGTGGTCTTTCGTGATTTGATGACTCATTTACTTGCTTCGGCGCTACGACCGAGGAGGACTCAAAAAACGCGCGGTAGGGCATCCCATGTCTTGGCAAGGAAGAATATACGTGTGCACCACCCGGGAGGACCCCGAAACCACGCGGTAGGGTGTGCCACGTCTTAGCACGGAGGAAAATTGTGTGTGTAAAAATATACTGTATCAGACATAGTACCTATGGTTCGACCTCGGGACCCAGCCAGTCGGTCAAAAACACCCCACTATCCACACAACTTCATCATGCTAACATGGCACGGAGGATAGGTGTGGTTAGATCCGTCTCGACCAGCCACAACGTCTCTTGTTCTAGGCAATTCTTCTATTTTCCAAGCTTTTTTTAGTTATAATAACACCACGGCAAGCTAGCGCCGCTCTTCGTGTGTGCTTGTGCGTCTAAAGGAGAGGAGAGAGAGAGAGATCGCAGAGCTGGGACCCACTAGTAAGTGAGTCAACGGTCATGCACGTGTTGAGGAGCCACTCCCTCTACTCCACTCACTGTAATACTATATAAAACCAAGTTATGGGACAAAGCCAACAACCGTTGTTGTTTTAGGCTATCGACTTGCGCTTTGTAGTGCAGGTTGCCAGTTCATATCTCGTCTTCCAGATTTGTTAGTTTTAGGTCCAAATTTGATCAATGACAAGTGGGACCCCCGTGTGTTGTTCTGATATTTCAGTGTAGGATGGTTTTTTTGAACAAACACTTTGCGCAGTTAGACAAGTAACGACACGAGTTACACGTATTTTCCAAGTTTATGGACAAAAATGACAGCGGCATAGAATATCACATCCACCCCGAAGCTTAGATGCTATGTTGATACGAGTTTTTACATCGTTGGAACTGAGATCCAATGGCTTGGGAGTAGTATTTGTAATTATGCGCAATTTCCAAACTCTCCAAGAGTTTTTGCAAATAAAACATGCAGGCCTTGTGTGTGCCGCTGCATCTTGGATCCAATGGCTCCCCGTTGCTCATATTAGGTGCTCCCCATAGCTTAATTAGCCGCTACGGTGATACGAGCATCTAGGCCGTATGATCTGTGATCAAATGCCACATGCGTAGTACTTGTACTTTCTGCGCAATTCCCAAACTCTCTCAGGCGTATATTGCAAAAACATTCAAACCTCCTACTATGAGCCGTTAGATCTCCGTGAACTCGTATCACCATAGAATCTATGGTGCAGGAGCACCTCATATTCTCCCATGCGAGAAAACATCAGGTGCTCTCGCAGCTTGGATGCTACGGTGATACGAGCTTCGAGGTCATTTGATCTGAGATCCAATGGCATTTGAGCAGTCTTTGTGCTTATAAGCAGTGGCCAAACTCTTTGGGGGCTTTTCTACAAAAAAGCATTCGGACCACCAAGGAGTTGTTGGGTCACAAATCCAACGGCTCCAAAGAGCTTGTATCACCAAAGCATCTAAGGTGTGGTAGCACATGATATTCTTACATATAGGAGAATATGATGTCCTCCTTCATCTTAGATGCTACGATGATATGAGCTTTGAGATCGTTGGATATGGGATCCAAGGGCATCTGAGTAGTTTTTGTACAAATTGTGTGCAATTCTCAAACTCATTAAGGTTTCCTGTAAAAATATTAAGACATCCTGTGAGCTGTTATATCTCAGATCTACAAGCTCCAAGCAACTCGTATCAGCATATAGCATCTAAGGTGTGGGGGCACATGATATTCTCCCGGGGAGGAGGGGGGCAGAACCAGTCGGTGTTTGGGAGGGTGGGGACAAACATAATCTAAACAATCCTAAACACAACTTCACAATTTTATCTAAGGTCGAGGGGTTAACCCCCGACAATCTACATAGCTCCGCCTAAACACAACATTTGCATGTACTATAGTACTAGACTTAATATTCATGTTTCAGTTTCCTGTTCATTTTAAATATTGAATTGAGGACTATGCATGTCTTACATTTTACTCCCTTCGTTCCTAAATATTAGTCTTTTCAGATATTTCAAATGGACTGCCACATACAGATGTATATGGACATATTTTAGAGTGTAGATTCACTCATTTTGCTCAGTATGTAGTCACTTGTTGAAATCTCTAAAAGACTAATATTTAGGAACAAAAGGAGTGTTTTGAATTTGTGTCATACATGCATGGTTTGGAAAAATAGATGCACTATACTTATTGGATTGTTCTTGTGTTCGTGTATGTGTGTGGTCATATGCTTGATACATCCAAAGTTTTCTCACCGCCATATCGTTCATCTTTTAAATTTGAATATGCAATAAAAAACTTACTAGGGATACCATGAAATGTGAAACCCACGTTGAGATCACTATATCTCAAACTCACTCTAATTCAAGAACTCGTCATAAATCAATTACCGCGTTGAGATTACTATTTGCAAGGAAAATACGGGCATTGTAATACACATAGATTCGTTCGGCAATTTAAAAGATTCACTTCGTATTCTCGAATGGTAGGACCCAACGGTGAACCAGCCAGACCTTGTCTCATGTTGATCGTCAAAAAAATCGGGCTTGTGTCCTTCTGGTGGCGTGCGTGGTACGCACATTAGCCAACCCCAACCAGTCGAGCCTCCGCGTTTCAAGTCGAAATATATGGCGGCCAGAATTCCAGCCCTAGGAAATTACCCTCATGTCCCCGGTCCATAATGACTACCGATGAACAATGGAGGGATGCTTTAGTAACTATACAACGTTACCTACCATGTCGAGCATGGTTCAATTCCCTCGGTCGCCGCTACCCAAGGTAACCCGTCAACTGCACTACCTAGTCTAATAGGAGTACTACACCAGAATGAGCACAGAATTGAGCCTGTTTGTTCGTGCCTAGTACTTGAGTTAATATAACAGGCAATGCACTGGTACGGAGGGATCCTTTTACTCTGCATATATAACTTGTCTGAAGTCTAAGTAAGCAAAATGTTTGACCAAATCCTTTCTTAAGAAATATAAAAGGAAAGATGTATCGCTTGAAAATTTATTGCATGATGCATGTTATGATATTGTTTCGAATCCTGGATTTTAAATTTCAGAAAATCCAAAAGTGACTAGAAATTCATGAAACTGAGCATGGTGACATTATATGGCAGAAATATTCCTACGTAAATTTTTTTCTTCAATTTGAGACAAGCTGCTTATGAGAAGTTGCACAAATGAAGAGCCAAGGTATTTTGGAACAAAGACCTGTCACGTTAAGGCGAACGCATTCACTATTGAAACCATGGGCGTTTATGTGCCGCCACGAGTCCCGCTTCTCATCGGCAGGTGCCGTCCGAGCAAGCGTGTGAGTAGATAGGAGGCGTGCGTGCAGACCGCTGCACCGGCTGACAGGGAAGCGTGCGAGCAGACCGCTGCGCAAGCTCACCGGGAGGCGAGCCCTTTGACCAGGCTCCGTCGCCCACCTTCGTCCCAACTGCTCTCACTTTTAATGTCGCCGGTGCCGCAGTTTAAAATCAACCCCGCACTACCCGGTATCGCTACAGTCTTCTCTCTTCCTCTCCGATTCTCCTATCATCTACCTCCAACTAGCGTGGCCTAACCGTACGATATGCCACATCACGATGGTCTGCCCTTAGTCTTCCAGTTTCCTAAGGAAGAAACCCAGTCGGAGTATCAAGAACATAAGGTGCTTTGGGACGAGCTTGAACTGGCATTGTGGGAAGACATCGCGCATGTCCCCGCTCCCACTCCTGCTCCCGTCGCCCCGATTACGCCAGCGCCCATCCCCATGGCATTGATGGGCTGGGAGCCACACATTGTCGCCGAGCTTGATGCCATGGGGTTCCACGAGGTCCCCGCCGACTTTCACGTGCCCATGCACCTGCGAGCGCATGCTCCTACGCGTGCCCTGACGCGCATGCCCGTGCACCTGCCAGCGCATGCGCCTGCGCGTGCACTGACGTGCGCGCCCGTACCGGTGCTCATGCACACAAATGTCTCTGTCGCGCTGTTGCCAGCGCCTATCTCCGCGCGGGTGCCAGTGCCCCCCTCAGCGGCATGGATGGTCACCGTCGACTGCTTCCTTGCACCAATGCCGGTCACCTCCTCCCGCCAGTTGACTCGCTCTTGGAGACCGAAGTCCAGAACATTGTGGCCTTCCTTGAAGCTAGGGCCAAAGTCCAAGAGTACGCCAACAACGGCGCAAGACGCCGCCGTCGCCATCGGTCAGTGGCCCGACGACACAAAGAGCACGCAAAGGAGCCGCTTCCCACCGCAAGACGGCCCCGCCGCCGCCGAGTAATCTAAATTTTCCATGAAAAACATTCGGATTGCCATGCTTAAAATCAGAATGTTTATCATTTCTATTTATTTTAGATCGATCGTCGTATGAATGTAAAGTTGGAGTCTGACTGAATGAAATATATGGTTTGATCGATTGAATGTTCTGCTAGAGTTGTATCAAATAAAATATAAAACGTCATCAAGCCACATGTATTCCTTCTCATCCAACGACCTAGACTACTTCAATGTCGAGCGCTCAACACGTTTAGCGTGCTGTTAATTTCATGCCAAAAATAGTGCTAATCACATAATGGCACGCAAATAATATCCTACTTAATATCCGCCTGCACTTAATATCACCCACGAGTTCTTCGTGTTTGCCCATGCGTCTAAACGCAGAAGGGGAGGAGAGAGAGAGCACACATGGAACCCAACAGTAAGTGAAGGCGAATAGTACGTGCTAATAAGCCAGTCCCACTAATGTACTAAAAATAATATTACATGTTATCCATTAAATAGGCTATGGTAATATAAAAACATTATATGAACAAAGGGGGGTACAAAAAACATTGGTGTTCTACGTATGTTGTCTATTGACGTGCGGCTTGAAGGCCCTGGTCGCATGTTCAATACTCGTCCTTTATTTTTTAATTTGTCTATGGGTCCAAATTTGTTTCATGACAGGTGGTCCCCTCGATGTGTAGTTTGTAGCACTTTAATTTGTGGTTCGAATTTGTTCCATTACAGGTGGACTATCGGTGTGTATTTTTTGTAGCTTATTTGTAATAATTAATGATAACAATAGAGTTTTTTGCACTAATACCATGGTGCGATGTTGAAGGCGAGAAAGGACGTGCGAGAGAGCGATGACCGAGCCAGAGGGAAATCAATTGCGGGGGGGTGCGGGGGGTGCAATGGTGTTTGGAGTAGTTGTGGGCCAAATGCTATGAAAATATAATCTAAACCCACCGAAATAAATGCCTATACACAAATTAATCCAAGTTTGGAGTCCCCCTTGCAATGTAAATAGCTCCAACTTTGCAAGGGATAGAGAGGCAGCTTCAATGTGTGGAAGATACGACATGAGAAAGCGAGGTCAATCAAGAGACATATAGATAGAGAGACAAAGTGAGTGTGGTCCGACATTCATTGAAAAGATATATATGCTCTGGAGAGATATTCTTGGATTGAGCTTTTGGGAAGGGTGAGGGCTGTAAGATAGAGCTTGAGAGATGATCCAGTCACAGACATGTAGATATATTTTGTGCATGGGAGGAAGCAAGGTCAATCGATTACATATATAAAGGGAGAGAGATTGAGCTAGTGTGGGTCGTCATGCAATCGAAAGAGTGAGACGGATTTGAGAGAGTGACCTAGATAGACAATGTGCGTGAGAGAGTATACAATATGAATATGTCGAATTGGGCTCAAACATGGAGATATATCGTCTGTCCGAGAAAGAGTGAGGTCAATCGAGAAATACAAAGAGAGAGAGAGAGAGAGAGAGAGAGAGAGAGATTGAGCAAGCGTAGCCCGCCATGAGGTTGAAACAGTGGGGGTGGCTTGGATGGACTGACCTAGATAGACAATCGGCGTGAGAGAGTATAGAGTGTGTCGATCGAGGCCCGAACAGGGAGATCTATGATTTGTGTGTGAAAGAAAATGAGGTTAATCGAGACTCAGATAAAGAGAGCGAGATTGAGTGAGTGTGGCCCACCGTGCGGAAGAAAGAGTGAGACAGTCTCGAGGGAGTGACCTAGATAGACAATGTGCGTGTGTGCGCACGAGAGGTTCGGGGGCTAGATAGGCAATGCATGTATCTAGCGAGAGAGGGTGGGAGGGAGAGAGAGAGAGCTCGGCATGGGGTGCAATGGCGGGTGTGTGAGGTAAGTACATTTGGTAACAGAGTGGAAAAAGGGGCTTGTGTAGTTGAGAGAGTTAGAGATCGAAACATGGAGAGAAAGAATGAACGTGTGTCAGAAACCGATAGCTTCCTAAGGTGGTTAGGAGAGGAAGATTGACCGATACAGGAAGTATGTAGCATGTGTTTCGAGGGGGGCTAAAAACAACATTTGAATGTAGATAGTACGAGACTTAATATCGATGTTTTAATTCGGTGTACATTGTAAGATTTGAACTAAGGACCAAGCATATGGGTAATTATTTCGAATTCCTGCCATACTAGGTTTGGAAAAGTTGACATTGACTCGATTGTTGTGCTATTTTGTAGGTCATATGTTTGAATCCATCCAAAGTTTTCTCACTACCATGGTGTTCATCATATACATATGAATTTGTATTAAAAAAGTAGCATGGATACCGTGAAATGCGAAATCCACGTTAGAATTGGAGATTGCTATGTGACACACACACACACTCTAATTCAAATTGCTAATTATGTGACATACACTCTAATCCACGTTAGTGTGGATATTGTTTTGATTTTTTTTCAAATAACTCCTCATTAATTAATTTATAGTATCTCGTTTCGAATGACTAATTATTCGCAAGGAAAACACGAGCATGGTAATACATACAGATTCATTTGCAAATAAAGAAGATTCGTTTGCATTCTCAAATGTAGGTATACCAGGGTCGTGTTGTGGTGGTCGCGTGTGTCATACGGACACTTAGCACCCAGCCACCCACCCCCTCCGTTCCTCCCCCCTCCCCCCCCAAAAAAAGAATGACGACAAAATAAGTTCGCGCTTCCACGTTTCGGATTGAAATATCTGGCGGCCCCAATTCCAGCCCTGCAAAATCTCCCTTTCTCCACCGTCCCCTTCTGCGCCCAGATTGCTCAAATCCCTAATTCACCGCCAACCCAAGCAAAGTTCAAATCACCCCTCGTCTCGTCTCTTTCCCCACCTCTGTGCCGGACGACGACGACGAAGACGACGGTCACGCTTCACCACCGCACCGGAGCTACCTCGTCTACGCCCTTGTCCACCGCACCGGGTGGTCCACCGACAACATCGGCCGCCGCAACCGACGTACCTCACAGACACCGACTTCCATCGCATCAGGTGCGCTTCACCGATGCCATCTCCCACCTCACCGGGGCTACTTCACCGAGCACATCGTCGCACCTCCGCCCCGCAAGGCTGTTGGGGCTTCACCAACGGTCTCATCCATCGCATCGTAGCGCTCCGCTGCCACTCAAGATCTGCATCCGTGCGCGGCCAGCCAACACCAGCGCATCGCCCTCAATGGCTCTGAAGTGACCCGCGCTCTAGCTAGGCGAGCATGCCCAAATGTCGGCCCGAACTAGGTATCCACACATCACTCCCTTGTGCACTGTTCCGACAATGTTTGGATATCCTTTCACTACTCTCTTAGCTTACACGCCTATGCAATTCTAACTTTAACTCTTGTTTCTTCTCGAGATATCATCTGAAACAAGCAAAACCATTTTTAGCGAAGCATGACGGCGCTATGGGATCTGGTACACATCCTGCACACCCGTATAACCTTGTAAGTATCTGTCCTCCGGTACAACAGCAAGGTCGATTCCTCTTATTTGATCAACCATTCGCCATGTCAAAAATGCAGAGGGGGATGCAAGGAGCACAAGGCCCGCACATCCAAGCAAGTGGTAACATGGACTTCTACATGGAACATCCCAAGCGCAAGCAGAGCTGCAGTGAGCTTGTACAACGAACTAGCGTAAGTCCCTACATTTCATTTAATTTGTACTGGCCTGCGTGTATGATTTGTGTGCAGTGGCGGATCCATGAATTCAAGTTACCAGGGGCGAACATTTAACTTAAAAAATATGAAGGCACTTGCACTCAGGGAATCAACATAACTTGAGAAATGTCAAGCTACATGCACTTTGAAAACCACCTAATAATCCAAAGTAGTTTAGATTATAAAACACTAAATGATGCAAGCACCAAAAAACACAAAAATGCAACATGGTGTACAAGGACTACTAACATGATCTGCACGTGCTTGAATTATTCGTTCTGTGGTTGAAAATATCAAAGTGTAATTGCACCTATAACCAGTGCGCAAACTGCATATCAATATATCTATCCTGCACAAGTATGCCAATAGTTTCAAACAACATATTGGAAAAGTATTTATGCTACGTTGTCATGATACGGGGACTTTCTGGTAGATGGCCTCAATGATTCCTCAAGCCATGAAAAGGTACTGTAATTTGCTTGTCATCAATGCCTGCAAATATCTATGTCTCTCTCAACATAGAAGATCATCATTAGACACTAAATCCTTCAATGGGAGCTTGCAAAATGCTTGCATTAGATCCCTCATTAGACACTATATGTTCATCACCAGGAGCATGTAAAATGTTTGCATCAAATCCTTCATTACCAGTCTGTTCATTAGACACTTCAGTCTCAAGAACAACATGCGCTTGTATGTTTGCACCGGAAACTTGATTAAATACATCAGATTCAGTCAGTTCAGTATTGATTGGGGGAGTTATAAAATAAGCAGAAATTGGTTTCATTTTCTCATAGATTCCCTACATACAAGCAGTTTTACAACACCGTCAGGTTTAACTATTGGCCAGAAATTGAACAGTTGAATTAGATATAATCAGGGATGTGATGTACCTGCTTGTTGCGCATGCTTCTCTTGCAAGCTGCGACTGTCCGTTTGCTCAAGCTCGATGACATGCCCGTGCTGCCGCCACTACCTCCTATGCAGGCTACACCCAGGGTTGCATCTTCATCTTATTGTCCTTCCATTCGCTTGAAGCCCGGCGATCGCCCTCCAACGAGGGCGCGAGGAAGTGATGTGTCGGTCTGTCCAGCGGCGGCTAGGTTAGGAGCAAACTAGACTAGAGGCTGGAGCGAACGAATTGGGACTTTTCCTGCTGTCGATCGATATGGGAGGCACCGTTTGGGCCGCAAGCCTGCTATAGGGCCTGCCTTGCACTTACGTTATTGGCCCATCCAAATTGAAATGTTTTTCTTCATTTTTTACATTGCCTGCTCGTGCGTTGGGACGAACAAACCTAGCCTGGGCCAACCTGGACGACTCAAACTAGGTGCACACTTTCCAGCCACCCGAGGCGGCCGCCCATACCAGCCCCTACGGTGGCGTCGCCCCTTTTTGCGTGTATGATTGGGGTAGTGAAAAATATTCCGGTGGCGCTTTTGATTTTCCCACAGAATGGTTGAATTGCTTGTTTTTATGAACTGAGTTCGCCAATAATGTGAAGGATGCCAGTCTTTCATCCTATTGTAGATTGCTTAGATCTCGACATGCCAAATTTAATCACATGAAATATACTGTAAAAGCCATTGTGATGTGTGTGGCTACAACTAGTCTAACTACACGTCCTCATATAACATATCAAGGATGCACCATCTTACCAGATTAACCATTCGACTTACCAATGCAGTGTGGGAAGAAAGAAGTATTGGGACTGCGTATCCAAGCAATTGATGTCATGGACTCCTTCGTAGAACCTGGTAAGCGAAAAAGAAGTTGCAATGTGCCTGTACAAAAAGCTAGTGTAAGTTCAGTTACCTGCTTCTTGGAATTTTAGTTAGCCACTCATTGCAAAATTGTTCAATTACATTGCTTGGCTTAATTTAGTTTGCTACTGATTACATAATGCCATAGCCTGTTAATCCTATTATAGACTGCGCCTATCTATGTGTTTAATACTTACAGTTAAGAATTACCTATTTGCCTGAACTTAAATAGCTACTTAAGCACGTAGATAGCTGGTCATATGTACTTCTAGGGTGCATCAGAATTCACGTGTAATTTACATTCTGATACCCTTCTTGTTTAAATGGTTTGTTGTTGTCACTTGTAGCACTAGTAATGTTTGCATGTTCATAGATAGACAACTGTCAGGTTTATATGAGGGACACCATCTTTTTAACTTATATATGTGTTGGAATCATTTTGCTTACACCAAAGAAATTTACAGATGTCTGTGTTGCTGGTAAACGGTACCGGCTTGTTACTTTAATATGTTTCCAAGAACTTGTTAGTTTTACTAGTTCATGTGTAATTAAATACGTTGCCAAAACTGGTTAGTTTTACTAGTTTGATGTTAGTTTCTTATGGCTCTTGCAAAACTTTATTTATTGATTGCTAACATTCAAGTTTGTAGGATCCAAATGAAACTTCGTTGCCACAACAGGTATGTTTTCAGGAACTTCCTTGTTTATCTGGTTTGCTGCTATAACTTGTTGTTGTAATCATCTTACCAACTTAAAGTTTTCAGGATCCAATTGGAAGTCCAATTGCATAGCAGGTACACTTTCAAAGAATATATTTGTGTAACAGGTTTGCTGCTCTAACTTGTAGCTCTAATCAAGTTACTGACTACTCAACTTTTCAGGATCCAAGAGAAACTCCAATGCCACAACAGGTTCCTTTTGCAAAACTTGTTTGTTTAACTCCTTTGCTGCTGTAACCGGTTGCTCTAATCATGTTACTGGCTACTCAACTTTTCAGGATCCAAGAGAAACTCCAATGCCACAACAGGTACCTTTTGCAAAACTTGTTCGTTTAACTGCTTTACTGCTGCAAGAACCGGTTACAATGATGTTAATAACTACTTTTCAGCATCCAATTGAAACTCTTCAGTTCCTTGTTTGTCTAACTGGTTTGCTGTTATAACTCCCAGTTGAGATGTTTTGCTAACTTCAACTTTTCGGAATCCAATCGGAACATTAATGGCAAAACAGGTTAGCCCAAGATCAAAGAGCGAGGTCCCCACGGACATTGTATCATCCCACAGCACTGGCACTGGCCCAATCGTGCATCATGAATTGCCAACTGCTGATGCTCTAGAGGCTAAACTAGTGGTAGAAAGAGATTCTGCTTCTGCACTTAGAGATGAAGTTGACATGTTGAGGAAGCAAACAACAAAATCATAGCAGTACTCAAGACAACCATTAAATATTTGGTGGATTTCAAAATGAAGCAAGCTGAGATTGGCCGCATTGTTAAGGTCCTAAAGGAAAAAAGGAAATTAAATTCCCACTTGGTAAATCATAGGCGAAATGTTCTTTCCATCATTGAATAACCTTTGTGTTGTTTGATCATGTAATCGATCAAACCATTTGTTTTAGAGATCATGTAATAATTGTTTTTTGTTTTTTGGTTTGTAATTTTATTTGAGCACAAGTCTGTATTAATTGATAAGACCCAGAGACATTTCATTTTGATTGCTGTGCCAGACCTACAAATATGCCAATCGGGCTGAATGTGCATTCAGCAATAATAGTAGTATAGATGGACTATAAGTGGCATGCATCGGAAAGGGCCAAGATGTTGTACTAGCTTCGCTAAAAAAGGAGGCTCTTCTAGCAAAAAAAGTACATCGGCCTAGTTTATGTATGTTAGTTGATTTTATTGATCCATATACTCTATAAGTGTTTATATGTCTGTTAGTTTTGTACATTATTGGTTGATTGACTCGGTATTTGAATCTCGATACATCGCTTGTGTACATATCTAAATGGGAGTACACATTATGTTGCGCGTGACATTTGAGTTGGACATAAAGTGTTCCAAATATTCGAATTCACCTTAAACTGGATTCTAGCTTCTGAATTCAAGTATAAGCATTTGTAAATCATATTCATATATGACAGTGGAATACATCTTGGTAGTGCTTTTGAAGATATATAAAAACACATAGAATGATTTATAAAGATTCGTATAGGAATACAAAATGGATTCAAATTTAGTTGCTAGGGTAAACATGGATGCTTATTGTCCCAAAATTCGAAAGAAGCGGCAAAATGTGCACTCCCACATCAGCTGCCCGAAGCCAAGTGTTTGGGAGATGGAAATTACTGTCTACCCCTTACACGGACAATCCATCAGCCCGATTTCCACTGCTCTAAATAGGGGTAGGTTATTAACTTCAATTAGATGTGACACGACCGCCTCTGAGCCCATTCCGACATGATGGGCGCCAAACATGGGCGGCAAAACACATTTGATTCAAGATCGTCCAGAAGACCTCTCTTTCTCCCTCCATTTCCCCATTCATACACGGTGGGCGGCAAAACAAACTCGACTCAGCTGAAATCGATGTAGGCAAATATTTTCAATAGGGGCAGGTTTGTAACTTCACTCAAATGTGACACAACTGCCCTACCTGTTAGCCCCGTTCATACACCGTGGGTGCCAACCATGGGCGCCAAAACACCCTCACCTCGCCTGAAATTGCTCTGGGCAAATATTGGCGAGATGCGAGATTACCGTCCTATCCCCAACCAACAAGATGTCCAAATTTTAAACGGGGGCTAAGTTTGTAACTTTCCCATATTTCAGACAGGCGCGTCCCAAAAACATGGTTCCCCATACCTCTCCTTCCATTTTCCCATTCATACACCATCCGCACTAGAACACCATCCCCACACCAGCCTCCTCCGTCCGCCACCCCATCTATCGCCGCCGTCCTCCACCCCATCCATCGCCACCGTCCTCCACCATGCCGGAGCGCCTACCAAGAATGTGTCGTCCACTGCTAGAGATGGAAGTTTCTCATTCACGGTGACGGACCAAGAGCCTTGCATCATGTCCTCTCGCTTCATTGGGGCCGTCGTCCTCTTTGTCGGGGCCGCTCACATGACCTTCTCTTCCACCACAACGGGACTTATCCCCCGATGCACCCGTCTACCATCGCAGATCTCCTTTAACACCACCGACAGCCATCGCACCCCTGATGCCTACACGGCGCCGCAAGAGAGGTGGTACTTCATATCTCCTCAACTTTTCGATCTCAACCAAAAAATAGATCATAACTTGGTTATTGTACTTTCTTTTCAGCTCTTAGAATTTAGTCCTTAGTTCGAAGCAAACAATGGATGCTAAATAGCATTTCCCCAGTTAGCAGCTTTAAATCTGCCATGGCACAGTCATAATAGGGTTTAATTGATCATGCTTAGGGTTTAATTGATCATGTTGGTTCCGTGGTGGTTTCTTTAACAGATTTTGGAGGGGAAACCCTCTTTTGCTCAAAAAAAAAGCTTAGGTTTCCCCCTTTTATGATCACTATACGATCAACATACGTGCTTCGTGTCATAATAGCACTGCTCCACCCATCAAGCTAAACAAGCTTAGTTGTTCAAATATGAATCTGATATTATTAAAACATAGTTGTTTAATTGGTCAGCTAAATGTTCCTAATTTAGTTTCAAAAATGCATGTTCGCCGCTCGGGTGTGTATCTCTACACGGTACCCATGATGGGCCGCGGCCCACCCTGGGATTTTGGGTCGGCCCAGGCCCCGATTCCCCTCCGTTCGCTGCGCGCTTCTGATCTCTACTCGCCCCCAGCCGCCTGCCTTGCCGGCGACTTGCCGTCCCCGGACGACATGAATCTAGGAGGAGACGCCAGAGTAACACAAGGTCAGGAGCCGCTCGCCCAACAGCGTCACCGATGCCCGGGCGCGCCGCCGTGCCTACCTTCCCAGTCCGTCAAGGGCTCAGGCGTGCAACACTCACTAAGCCAACCCGATTTATCCTGAGATACGTCCTCAATACTCAAAAGCCACTCCTCATGACCCATTTTCTAATTGATTCATTACTCATTAGGCAGGACTGTCATTCGGGTTTGTTGTGTGCTAAGTGCTACCTACACTTAATGGTTCATATGTATTTTAGTAATCTTTAGTACTTGTAAAGTTCACAGGGTTTCAAAATTCTGGCCCTAGGAATAGACACTAGTCATTCTGGATTGTTGGTCGTAGTGACATTGACCCAGATTACTATTGCAGACCAGGTTTGTTGACAATTTTACTTTTCTTTCTTACTCATTCGATATGATATCCAATTATTCACGTCGATTAGTTGCAAACGATAAGTGCTAGACAAACTTCTTGATTCATATTTTGGACGGTCTCTTATTGTAGTTACAATTCTGCATACTTGTCCTAGTAAGCTCACAATTAAATGATTGATTCACTACATCTATGCTTGTCTTGTCATATTTGTTGTCAATATTCTTTTAGGGTGGACCACCCTGTTTCAAAATATTGGAACCGTAGACATGAGTGAACAGTATTTCTCTGTGTGATCTCTTCCATCATGTGTGGGCAACGAACACTGCAATGTATAGAAAGAAAGTGTCATTTCCAGCTTTTACACAGACTAGATCTTTTAGATGGAATACAATCTGCCTACTTGCTTTGTGTCGCACTACCAGCACTCCACCCTTGAAGCTAAACATTATGCCACTGATAATTCCTTAGTTTATTTGTTCAAATACGAATTTGATATGATTCTAATGTTCCTACTTCAGTTTTGAAATGTGTGTCTGCCTATTATAGAGACATAAGAGGTTTATATGTATGTGTGTGGTCTGGTCAGCATGGTTGGGGGTGAACTTTGCATATGCAAGGGTTTATAGGGAGACACTCTTTGAGTTGAATCCGCAATGCATTCCATAGATAATCTGACTACTTTTTATGTTTTCATGAATCTCAGATTCTGAATAGCATCATAATGATTATGAGCTTGTGTGCATGAAAAGAATAAAGCAGAACAATGCCATGACTGTCAAACTTGGCATTAAGGGACTGAAATCAAGTCTGGATGCAATGCAATGCAAATGCTCTCCACCTACAGATTCATGCTCAGAATATGATCCTAAGAGTGACTCTGAGCTAGAGGGAGACCTAAGTCAATGTAGCTCCCTAGTGGAGGAGTCAGAGGCAGATTCCCTATCTTATTCAACCATCAAGGTGCTTGCTCTAACTTTCCAAGGTTATATTGGTTGCACATATCTTGCAACTAATGGTTTGCATTGCTTCTACTTTGTTGCACTGCCATTAGCTTAGTTTACACATCATGTATGTGAATACGCCCTGCCTATCCATTTTCAGTAGATGTTCCATCTATCATCATACCATATTTATCCATTCAAATGTTGTACTTGTTTATCAGACGTTCAAAAGGAAGAGGGCATTTGCTAATCGCGGAGGAGAACAAGCAAAGTATTTGGAAAAGGTAGTGACACCTAATAAATCAAATAGCCTATTAGGTGTAGTTGCAATATCACCTGGCCCACAAAACACCCCAACTCTAGCAGACTCTAGCCCTACTACATTGGTCATTTCTGATGCCCCAACTCAATAGACCCCAACTGCAGCAAACAGTATGATGATGCCAGTTGACATAGCACCAGCTCTATGAAGCAAAACCCCCATTCCAGCAAAGAGTACACCAAATCTAGTTGCCAAATCGCTTTTCGAACCAGAGAGAGCCCCAATTGCAGCAAATAGGACCCATGTTCCATTTCTTCCTAGTTTAGAAGATGAAGCTTATATTGTTGTCAGGAACTTTGTGCGCATCTTTCCTTCATGGAAAGATTATACTACAGACACAGAACAATTTCCAGTCTTCCTCCGCAACTTACGCGTAAGTAATGTACTAATGTTATTCATGGTAATTATTGCATATGTTTCTGCTGACAGAAGACACAAGATTTCATTCTTTTAAGTAGGCGAGGACCAAACTGGATTGTCAAGACGAGCAAGGGTTGGTTGCACTTTTCAAGCACTCATTGATGAAGTATGGTTCCTACCTGAGGCAAGCGCACTTTGATGGCAAGCCTATAAATGAAATTTCTATAAAGTCTCTAGTGCTACATTTATCAGACAGTGAATGGAATAATCTTGTTACACATTGGTCTGCAGCGTAAGGTACTGTCTACGTTATCACATCACAATTTGAACTACATTTCTGCATTTGCCTTAACATCTCACTTGTACGAAAAATGTTATCAGAAGAACATTCATTCTCAAGGGACTACAGAATCTCGCAACTATACTGCACACTTCATTGCTCTTGTGAGTACCTCTTGCCCTGAATGACCATACTTACTTTCGTAGTTGTTTGATTATGTAGCATCACTGCACATGTTAGCCTCGTTATCATCCATTTGGTGGACCTTATAAGATCTGTATGGACTCTTACATAAATTTAGAATCAACCCAATGCTTTTGAAGACGTTTAGCTCTGCAGTCCTCTTGTAAGGACTGAACGTTGTCTATCACTGTACTTACATTAACAGCTACTCCCTCCATCCCATAATATAAGAACGTTTTGTACACTACACCAGTGTTCAAAACACTCTTGTATTATGGGAAGAGGGATTTTTTCATTGTGTATCATTCTGCATCTTATCTCCCTCGCCCACCATTTATTAAAAAATATAAGATCTATATTTAATCTTACCAAAAAGTTGAATACACAGACAATGCCAGTGCAGAAGTGTAGCCCATTGCTCTTGTTTGTACATTTTGCCCTGTAACGCTTGTACTTCTAGGGATTGGTAGTTGGTTATGTAGCATCAATCAGCATCTTATCTTCATTATCCTCTATCCCTTCCAATATTATCGTATCTATAATTACTCTCTACAAAATGTAGAGTACATGTAATGCTTATGAACAAGATATTGTGCTGAAATTCTTGAGTTATCCTTCCCTTGACATGGAGAAGGGCATTATAAAGCCGGTGTTAACTATTAATGTAAGTCAGTCCTTCTAATGCCTTTACCCTCAACTGGTGTTTAATTTGCTCATACTCCCTATCGTTTACTGCTGTTTAGTTTGTTGTTTCTACCAAAATGCATGTTCACAACAATCGTAAGTTCCAAGTTTTACTTGTAAAACCAAATTCCTTATTCATACCATGCACATTACTCAATACTCCCTATGTGTATGCTTGTTTTGTGGATCTATAATCTAGTGTGTGGTGAAGCAGCCCATGTTTGCACCTTGTCATCTCCTGTTTTACCTTACTGATGTGGCTGATGATATGAACAACATGCCATGCACATTAACCAAAATAGATACAATGATTGTCTTTGCCCTTCATCTATGCTTGTTATGTTGACATGGTAATCCAGTAGTGTGGTGAAGCTACCCGCATTATGAACAATGCCAAATTATGCTATTGATATTTTGAACTTACTCTTTATTTTCTAATTTGAAATTGGATGGAATTGATAGCACAGTTATCATCTTTGTTTATAGACGTGCAAAACCTGTCATATCTCTGCTTGTTTCAGGGTGATATGCCTGATGGCATGCACAAGTCTGCTGAAGGTTGTGAGACAAACCCAACATATATTGCAGCAAAGAAGGCAAAACATCTTGAAGATAGCGAGACAACCCCAAAGTCTTGTATTGATGTAGTGTTCAAGTTACTTGAGACTAGCAGTCAGACAAGCTCACAGAATTTGCTGTCTGAATTAGATCGACTTCTTCAGTCTTCTAGCATAAAGGCATTCTGCAACTCAACTTTGACTTGAAGTCCTATCTCTAAGAAAGATTGCAGAGAACACCAATGAGAACCTCATTGCTAAACAGCTACACCTGGAAGCTATGACCGACATGCTAGGCCGGTTTCATAGCCTTGCTCAGCAGCTTGCGCGGCAGTTCCCGTGCAAGGCTAACCTTTCTTGAATTGTCTTGGAAGTTGTCTCGGTTCAATATTATTTTGTTACGCTGCAATGGTGCCTAGTTTTTGTAATTTGCTTCTTCGTTGCGCTTTATGATCACTGGTGGCGAACTTCGATGCCCAGTGGATGTAATATACCATAAATCCTTTATTGTATAGTGTAGGTTTATTCTAAGTTACTATGCCGTAATTTCTTTATTGTATGGAGTAGGTTTGTTCTTAATTCCTACTAGTTACTGCCATCATTCGCTATCTGAAAAAATATGATGTAGTCGACCGGGCCGAAACATTCACCTCTAATGGGCCTGGTTTTAGTGGGCCACAATTGGGCCGGCCTGCATCTTTCTTGGGCCCGAATGGCCATTGGGGCCTTCATACTTTGTGCCAGGCCCACAACTTACTCCGGCCTATATTCGGCCAAAATTTTATTTGGGCCTTTTGTGGACCCAGCACTTAGTTTGGCCCATGTGTTGGGCCATTAACAGGTTGAATATTCTGCTGGCCTGCTACGGCCCAGAGGAAACCATGGTCCTTTAGCAGGCTGAAATTCATGTTGGGCCTCAATTTTCACTAGTCGTCGACGGGCCTTCAGCAGGCTGAAATGTAGACCGGGACTTTTTTGGCCCAGTTATATGACGGGTCGTTACCAGGATGTCGGTGTACTAAAGTAGGGGTACCCTAGTATCCCGAACTTGTGCACGGGCAGTCGCAGCACCCTGCGGCAAGGCCCGCCAGGTGATCGCCAAGGCTCTCTATGGTTCCTTTGGAGCCATTCGAGAACAAAGTATTTAAGCCAAGGAGACAAGTCCCCGGCAAGAGGAGCTTGCCGGGAAGGCCGCTCGAGGCACAAGACCCCGGCAAGAGGAGCTTGCCGGGAAGGCCAACCAGAGCATCTCAAAGAACCTGCCGCGACGCGCCACGCGTCCCGGCAAGACTCGGCGAGCGACAAGTTCCCGGACGCGGCAAGACAACGGCCGCGGCGGGCAACCACCCTGTACCTACGCTCCAGCTCACCCACCTACGTGTCGCTCCGGGACCCTTCCTGGCATACGTGGAAGGAGGCTGTGCAGCCAGGGGTACACTGTGGCATGCGGCGCTGACAAGATCTCCATCGTGGCGAGCGGTGGTGCCCCTGACGGTCCCTTTTCTGCACCGTCAGGGCGACGTAGATAGGCATTTATTGCCTTTGTCCCCTGCCGTCAGGGTTAGGTATGATACACTGTGTAGGTAGCTGTACCTACCACAGCATATTTCCATTTTTGCCCTTACCTACGTTGCCACCTGTTGGAGACCCCTTGAACATATAAAAGGAGGCCCATGCACAACGTAGGGGAGGATGGGCCCCCGGAGAGCGATCTCTGAGAGGAAAACAGAAGAACGCTCGGTCTCGTTAGCGGCTTGAGTGTACTGTAGCACTCAGCGCTCCCGAGCAAGAACTCAATACAATCCACAAAGCAGCAGTAGGAGTATTATCTCTCCGGAGAGCTCCGAAGCTGGGTAAAAACCCCCCGTATGCTTCGCCTCGATCCGCTCTTCGCGCGACCTCCGCCCCCCGCCAAACCGAGAAGGGGCTCCGTCCCCATAGGTGCTCGAGGAGCCAGAAAACCCCGGCATCTTTGGCGCGCCAGGTAGGGGGCGTCGAGGTTGTGTGAACCTGATCCGGCGTTCACGCGAGCTAAATCTTCATCTACTTCATCGACATGCCGCCGAAGAAGAAGGCTTCGGAGGCGGCTGCGCCGTCCGCGTCGAATCCACCGCCGCCGCAGCAAACGGCCGGTGGGGAGGAAGCCGGCGGAAGAACAGGCGTCGACGAGGGAGCCCACGGTGTCACCAAGTCCAAGGACAAGACCGCGCTGCCCGTCGGCGGCGTAGTCGGCTCCCACGACGACCGGGCGTCCGTAGACGCACCGCGCCCATCTCAAGAGGCGCAGGACCGGCATCGTCGTGGTACTCACGGTACCATACGCTCGCTGGACCCAAATCGAGCTGGCGGATCCCGGGATGCTCAAGGCCAACATGCACGCCAACGTGCTGGCGCGAGTGAGGCACGGTCGCCTGGACAGAATACTGCTCCTTCTAACATTGTTGGAAGTCCGAGCATATCCCGCTCCTCGCACCGTTCGCCACCGCTACCCACCACTCCAGCAGAAGCTTTGGCACGAGCTCAACTACTCCTAGACTTCCCTCCAACGCCAGACAAGATCGACGAATGGAGGGCCACCATCCAGAGTCTCATCGGCTTCGCCAACGGCGACACTCCACGGCCGGCGACCACATCACAGCCGCGGCAGGCCAGCCAAGTGCGAGCCAATGGCGACAAAACCGGTGGGGGTGCAACCACCGTGCACTCTCCGCCCCAAAGGCCAAGATCGCCGACTCGCTGGGCCCGCCACGACAGCGACTCCACTGCTTCCTCAGATCCGCGAACTCGTCGCGATCAGCGCCACGTTCTTCACGAACGACAGCAAGAAGACGCTCGTACCCGCATCAAGCGCCGAAGAGAAACGCGGCTTCAATCAGACCGACACGCTGGCCCCGCTGTCGTCATGCAAGCGCCAGGGGAACCAGGCGACCTGCCGTACGTGGTAGGTTGCCCTGCGTTTACTCGTGAGTTGCGGCAAGTCCAGTGGCCCAGCACGAAGAATTTCAAGCCAGACGTACCAGAGAAGTACGACGGCAGGTTGCATCCGTCGGAGTTCCTCAGCATCTACACCATCGCGGTGCATGCTGCCGGGGGGCGAGACGACAAGATCCTCGCCAATTACTTCCCTCTGGTGCTCAAGCCCAACGTCAGGTCCTGGCTCATGCACTTGCCGGAAAACTCCATATCTTCCAGGGCAGACCTATGCCATCAGTTTGTTGGCGCCTTTACAGGCGGCCACAAACCTCATGGCCAGGAGAGTGATCTTCACCTGCTTGCCCAGAAGGAAGGGGAGCCTCTACGCAAGTACATCCAAGAGATTTAGCCAAGTGCAACGCAACATCCCAGACGTCCACCCTGTCGCGGTCATCAGTGTGTTCCACCAGAACGTGCGTAACCGCAGGATGTAGGAGGAGATGGCGATGTGGAAGATCAAAGATGTCAGTGAGCTATATGCCCTGGCCAACAGATGTGCACGTGCTGAGGAAGGGAGGAAACTCCCCAGAGAGAACGTAGGAACAGGAGGATCTGACAGCGATGATGCCGCCCCGGCAAGCAAAAACCGGCGGCGGAACAACAGGAAGAGGAAAGGCAAAGATGTGCTAGTTGTCGAGCAGTCCGGCAACGAAGGTGGCGCCAAGACAGCAAAGACTGGTAGCTCCGGCAAGGAGGTTGCCGCATGCGCCAACTGCCAGGCTGTGGCGGCCGCCGACAAGCAGGACGGCACCCACAAGCAGTACTGCAAGATTCACCGCACCAAAGGCCATGACCTCCAGAGCTGCAAGAAGGTCGAGCAGCTCGTTGAGCTGCCAAAGGCTGAATACGAGCGACGCGACAAGGAGAAGGCCCAAGGAGGTGCTGGAGGATCCGGTACAAAGCGCACCGGCCGGGGGGGACGCCGCGGCAACGCCAAGCAACGGCAAGGCGACAGACCTCCCCGCGGCCGCGACAAGGATGAAGATGACGACGACGAAGAAGACATGGATGACGCCGAGACCAGCGAGCAGGAGTTCCAGAAAGCCACAGAAGTTTTGTGCGTTGACGGTGGTGCTTCTCTGCATACTTCACACCGCCAACTCAAGCAGTGGGTGCGGGAAGTCAATGCAGCAGAACCACCCGTTGAGTCACGCAAGCTTCTGAAATGGTCTAGCACGCCTATCATCTTTGATATTGAGGACCAACCCGATCGCACAACTGCTGTCGGGTGTTTGCCGATGTTGGTCTCACCAACTATCCGCAACCTCAAGGTCACTAAGATGCTAGTTGACGGCGGGGCCGGCTTGAACCTGATCTCCTCCGCTGTGCTCCGGAGACTCCAAGTCCCTGACAGCGAGCTCGAAGAGACCGACACGTTCCAAGGAATCAACCCGGGAAGGAGCAAGCCGAAGGGGAAGATCACTCTGCCGGTGACATTTGGCAGCGAGCTGAACTTCAGGACTGAGAGGATTACTTTCGATGTTGCCGATTTTCCATTGCCTTACAATGGAATTCTCGGCCGTCCTGTGCTCGCCAAGTTCATGGCGGCCTCTCACTACGCGTACAACATGCTGAAGATGCCAGGCCCGATAAGTGTCATCTCTGTACATGGCGACAAGAAAGATGCTCTTATCTGTGCCGACAAGATCTACCAGGAAGCAGCAGCCGCCGCAGATCACGAGACACTTGCCGCTGAAGCTCCCGGGGGGAAGAAGAAGACCAAGTCCGGCAAGAGCTCTGATGCCCACTCTAGCAAGCGCACCTCTTTGGAGTGCTGCGCTACCGTCGAGGACGCACCATCGAGCTCCACCGGCAAGTGTAAGAAGACGATGGCAGCTCCGCCAGCGACCAAGAAGGTGTCCGCCAAGGAGGACGGCACTGGTGGTACCTTCACCATCAGTGCCACTCTCGACCCTAAATAGGAAAGCGCGCTCGTTGCTTTCCTGCGGGCGAATGTCGATGTGTTTGCGTGGCAACCGTCTGACATCCCCCGCGTTCCCAGGAAAGTAATCAAGCACCACCTTGCCGTCTGTCCTCATGCGCGGCCCGTCAAGCAGAGAGTCAGGAAACAAGCAGTGGAGTGCCAAGAGTTCATCGCCGAAGAGATCAAGAAGTTGGAAGCAGCAGGCCTCGTCAGAGGAGTGCTCCATCCTACGTGGTTGGCTAATCCTGTAGTCGTGCGCAAGGCAAACGGGAAATGGAGACTTTGCATCGACTTCACCGATGTCAACAAAGCTTGTCCCAAAGACCCATTTCCCTTGCCGCGCATTGACCAGATTGTCGACTCCACAGCCGGATGCGACTTGCTTTCATTTCTTGACGCATACTCAGGATACCATCAGATCTTCATGGCAGAAGAGGATGAGGAGAAAACCGCATTCATCACTCCATGTGGCACGTACTGTTTCGTACGAATGCCTTTCGGTTTGAAGAATGCTGGTTCAACATTCGCAAGGGTAGTCCATACTGCTTTTGAGCCGCAAATACACAGAAATGTGGAAGCCTACATGGATGACATAGTGGTCAAGAGCAGGGACAAAGCAACTCTGATTCAAGACCTAGAAGAGACTTTTGCAAATCTACGCAAGATCAGCCTCAAGCTCAACCCCTAGAAGTGCGTGTTTGGAGTCCCGTCTGGCAAAATTCTCGGATTCTTCGTGTCTCAGAGGGGAATTGAAGCAAATCCCGACAAGATCAAGGCCATTGAGCAGATTGAAGCACCGAAGCGCGTCAAGGATGTACGAAAACTTGCCGGCTGCATGGCGGCTCTCAGCAGGTTTATCTCTAAGTCTGCTGAGCGCGCCCTGCCGTTTTTCAAAATCTTGAAAAAGGCAGGTCCAATGAAATGGACTCCGGAAGCGGAGGCTGCGCTGCAGGACTTGAAGAGATACCTGTCCTCCACTCCAATACTTGTCGCACCTAAACCACAAGAGAAGTTGCTGCTATATCTGGCGGCAACCAATCAAGTGGTTAGTGCTGCGTTAGTAGCGAAGAGAGAGGCAGATGATGAGCCAGCAACCGCGGCAAGCACATCCGGCGACAAGCAGGGGGCTTCCCCGACGAGCTCTGGTCCCGACGAAGATGGATCTGCGCAGATGTGCGAAGGGATACAGAAGAAGAAAATGGTGCAGCGCCCATTCTACTTTGTCAGTTCTCTTCTCCAGGGGGCTAGGTCAAGGTACTCTGGTGTGCAGAAGTTGCTTTTCGGCCTTCTTATGGCCTCGAGAAAGCTGCGCCATTACTTCCAAGCACATGAGATCACAGTTGTCACTCGCTTTCCGCTGAAGAGGATACTGCAAAATCCAGAAGCAACAGGCAGGATTGTTGAGTGGGCACTGGAACTGTCAAGCTTTGGCCTCAAGTTTGAGAGCACTTCAACTATTCAAAGCAGAGCATTGGCAGAATTCATAGCAGAGTGGACGGCAACACCAGACGAAGAAATTCCAGAGACGAGCATCCCCGTCAAGGAAGCAAACAAAGAGTGGCTGATGTACTTTGATGGTGCGTTCTCGCTGCAAGGCGCCGGTGCTGGCGTGCTGCTTATCGCACCCACCGGAGAGCACCTCAAGTACGTAGTCCAGATGCACTTTCCCAAGGAGCAAGCACCAAACAATACTGCAGAGTATGAAGGATCGCTTGCTGGTCTCAGGATCGCGGCAGACCTTGGGATCAAGCATCTCACTGTCAGGGGTGACTCACGGCTCGTCGTCCGCCAAGTGAACAAGAATTATCAGAGTCCGTTGATGGAAGCTTACATTGATGAAGTGAGGAAGCTAGAAGAGCACTTTATCGGCCTACAGATGGAACATGTTCCAAGAGCTCAGAACGACATTGCTGACGGCCTGTCAAAGTGCGCAACACTTAAGTTACCTGTGGAACCAGGGATCTTTGTGCTCAAGCTGACTCAACTGTCTGTGACGCCATCAACTGGACAGAGCAAGAAGAGGAAGTTGATTTCTGGTGACTATTTTCCGGCAGAGCTTCCCGAAGCCGCCGCCAAAAAGGTCCCCAAGATCAACGCCAAAAGTGCTGAGGAGCGGTCTGCTCCGACAAGCCCCAGGGTTTGTTTCGTTGAAGCAGACGCTCCCGACAAGTTTTGCTCCGGCAAGCTTGCCGGGGAACGTCAAGCTCCGGCTGAACCGCAGGTTCTCGCCGTAGAAGCGGATGTTCCCGCAGCAGCAGGTATGCCTTTAGTCCTTGCTGTCGAGCCTCAAGCTCCAGCATGGGCACAACATATCGTCCGTTTCCTTCAGACGGGAGAACTTCCCGAAGAGCAAGAAGAAGCGGAAAGAGTAGCCCGGCAGCCAAGTATGTACCAGTTCGTCGACAACGCACTGTACAGAAGAAGACTCAACGGTGTGAAATTGAAGTGTATTCACCGGGAAGATGGACAAAAGCTGTTGGCAGAGATACATGGAGGCATTTGTGGTCACCACATTGGCGCAAGAGCGCTTGCCGGCAAAGCATTCCGGCAGGGCTTCTTTTGGCCGACAGCCCTCCAGGATGCAGCTGCACAAGTAACCAAGTGTGAAGCGTGCCAGTTCCATTCCAAGTAGATACACCAGCCAGCTCAAGCTCTCCAGACGATCCCTTTATCCTGGCCATTTTCGGTCTGGGGGCTCGACATCCTCGGCCCTTTCCCCCGAGCAGTCAGGGGCTTTGAGTACTTGTACGTCGCAATCGACAAGTTCACAAAGTGGCCGGAAGTGGAACCAGTGAGGAAGGTGACAGCAGAGTCAGCAGTCAAGTTCTTCAGGTCGATTGTTTGCCGCTTCGGAATCCCTAACAGGATCATCACCGACAACGGTACACAATTCACGAGTCGCACCTTCATGCAGTACGTCCAAGACCTTGGCGCCAAGGTCTGCTTCGCTTATGTTGCTCACCCCAGGAGCAACGGTCAAGCAGAGAGGGCAAATGCTGAAGTGCTGCGTGGACTCAAGACCCGGACTTTCGACAGGCTGCACAGGTGCGGAAGAAACTGGATCGAGGAGCTGCCGGTGGTTCTTTGGTCAATCAGGACGACGCCAAATCGAGCCACTGGCCAGACACCTTTCTCTCTAGTCTATGGAGCAGAGGCAGTTATCCCCACGGAACTCGTATACGGGTCACCTCGAGTGCTCGCTTATGATGAGCTTGAGCAAGAGTAGCTACGACAAGATGACGCGCTGCTCCTTGAGGAAGACCGTCTTCAGGCTGCTGTACGAGCTGCTCGATACCAGCAAGCTTTGCGCCGCTACCATAGCCGCAAAGTTAAAGCCAGAAGTCTCGAGGAAGGCGACCTTGTTCTTCGGCGCGTTCATTCCGCCAAGAATTCCAACAAGTTGACACCGAAGTGGGAAGGCCCTTACCGGGTGAAACGAGTCACTAGGCCTGGCGCTGTCCGCCTTGAGACCGAGGATGGCTTTCCGGTGAGCAACTCCTGGAACATCGAGCATCTTCGTAAGTTTTACCCGTAAGGCGCGGTTGTCGGACCCTGTCCGGCAACCACCATTTTGTACAAGTCTTTCCGCTGTTGCATGTAATCCTTTGTACAAAGCCAGGCGCAGACCCTGTGCATAAATAAAACTCACGTGCTCCACACACCCTGTCAATTTCATGCCTTTCTGCATGAATTATGTGACACTTTGCGCAGCGAGCCCCCTCGGTAAGCAATAACGAGCCATAAGGCTCCATACTATTGTTTTCTCTTTTCTCTTTTTCTCAAGGAAAGGAAGGATCCTTCGCCCACAAGTTGGCTGGGGGGGGGGAGGGGAAGATAATGGTATGGACCCGGCGTCGTTTAGGAAAAAATTCGCCTTGCCGGGGAGCAAACGACAGAAAAGCTAAGTGCCAAAGTTTGAGCAATCAGATTTTTTAACTTTAAGTTACTTTCCTTGAACGACCATGCTTTCTATGGAAAACCTATGCGCGGAGGAACCAGCTCGTGGCTAGTTGCGCCCTTACTTTGTTTCGAGTTCGCTCAACAGTTTAAGTGTGCTGCGACTAGAGTCTCGCCCTTACTTTGTTTCGAGTTCACTCGGCAACTTAAGCGAGCTGCGACTAGTCGCGACAAGGTTTCTTGTCAGTAACGGCACCGCCAGCAGGCTGCTGACGTCCCGCACTCAGCGCTCGCGGCAAAGGTGCCTACGCCGGCAGGTTCCCTAAAAGCGTAGGGCAAAAACATACAAAGGAAGGAATCGAGTAAAGGAAGTAGCATTGCAATCATGACCTGAAACAGAGTTATATTACAAGATAGTTTGTCACGGCTCTAATAGACTGTTTTCATAACATGACCAGCGACGAAAAAAAAGAAGAAAATAGGCGGCCTAGTCCGCGCGGTCGCCCTCAACCCTCTTGATCCCGCTCACCTTGTCCACAATGGGTGCGACGAGGGTCTCGAGCTCCTCCAGATCAGCTTCCGGCGGCAGGGACCTGAGGATGTTAGTGAGGCGGAGGCCCGGGTTGCAGAAGGCCACCTTCATCAGCACCTTTTTGAGAGCTCCCGTGCAGATCTCGCGCGACTCGTCGGCCAGCTGCTTTGGGATCCTCTCCCGGATTTGCTGGAGGGCCGTCGCCACGCCTTTGAAGAACAAGGTGAGCTTGGCGCTGGATGGGAGGCTCCCGTCAGAGGAATACCCGAGCTCCTCCACCCCCAGCAGCGCCAACTCCTTGTCGATGTCTGCGGCAGCATTCACAAGGCCCTCCGTCCATCGCTCCACAGTTCCCTTGAAATCATTCTGGGTGGCGGCGATGCTCTCCAGTAGCTCCTTGTCGGCCTTGATCTCCTTCTTCAAGGGCACCTCCTGCTCCCTGGCGCCGTCCAGCGTCTTGGTCAAAGCAGCCAGCTTCAGCTCAAGATCAACCTTGGAGTCCTTGGTGGCGTCAAGCTCCTTGACCTTCTCGGCGAGACGACCCTGCAGTTCGCCAAAGGTGTAGGCGTCCTTCTCGCGCTCATACTTGAGCGCGGCTAGTGCTTCACCGCTCGCCTTGAGATCAGTCTCCAGCTGCGCCACTTTCGCCTCCAGCTCCTTCTTGGCGGCCTCGGCGGCTGCGGCAGCGTCCTTTGCTTCCTTGAGGGCTCCGCTGAGTGCTTGCTCGCGCACAGCTAGCTCCTCTTCGTGGCTGTCCAGGCTGGCCTTCAGCTGCACCAACTCACCGTCCCGCGCAGATAACTCCTCGGCGGCAAGCCGCTGTTGCCTTGCAATCTCTGCCTTCTCAAGGATGAAAGCCTTCTACGCCTCATCGAGCTGCACCCGCTCCGCCGCCAGCGACTGGAGAGCTGCCTGGTTGATGCCTCGGAGCTCCTCCGCGCGCTTCTCCATGTCCACCCCCGCCTTCGCGACAAGCGCTTCGCGGGACTCCAGTTTGGCCTGGCGGGTGCGGTAGAGCGACACCAGCTTCCGCAGCAGTCGCTCCTCCTCGGGCTCGTCGCTGCTGCTGCTTGGTGCGTCGACCAACGTCAGCCCAGCGGAGGCAAGCACCTCCACGTCAAAGCTTTCTCCTTCGACCGGCGCCCTGGACGTTGACGCCCAGGGGAGGTTGATGAAGATGCCAGCACCAGCCTTCAAGTAGACGCCTGGCTGGGGTTCTTCGGAGCCTGACGCTGCGGCAGCGGCGGGAGGATCGGCAGTCGGTGTAGCGCCTGTCGCTCCTGCGGCCCCAGGGTCGTCAGTACGATCGCCGGACCCCTCGTCAGCTACTGCGGCGGCAGCCTTGGCGGCCTCTTCACCGGCGGGATCTTCAGCGCCGGCCGTTTCTTTGGTGGTAGCGGCGTCATCAATAACAACCTCGGTCTCCATCGGCTCCAAAGTGGATGGATCTGACGATCGGAAAAGGAAGAAAAGTCAAGCAAATATCCCAAAAAGAAGAACCCAAGGGAAGTTTATAAGCAAGGAGTACCTGTACCAGGCTCGGTAGTTGGGATCTCCGCTGCCGGGGGGTCGCCGGTACTATCCCTTGCCAGAGACTTCTCCCTTGCCGGGGAGCTCTCCCTCGTTGGAGACTTCCCCCTTGCCGAAGAACTCTCCCTCGGCGACGTAGTCGAAGCAGGTGGCATGTCAGGGGTGGCCTCCAGGCGCTCCTGGTGGAGCTGCTCTGCTCCTACACAAGCCAACGGTCGGGTATCGGCAAGCAAATTGTATCCATGCGCGCCTAACAGCTGGAAGTAAACCATATACTTACGCTGGGGGCTGCTCTGAGGAACAGCTGTCGGGTCCGACAAGTTTGTCTCTGGCGCACCCCCTGCTGCCACGGTGGGATCATCCTCGATGACAATCACCGGGACCTTGGCTCTCTTTGCCATTCTCTGGGCCAGCGTCCTAAAAAGGAATAAGTTCAGAGTAAAGCAAATGTGATACAAGACAAGACGGCAAGTATTGAAGATATGCAAGTACAACAAGAATCTTACTCATCTTCTTCCTCGTCGGAGCTGAGCGCGGAGAAGTCAAAGCCTGGCCCACCTCCGGCGCGAGGAGGCTGAGGAGTAGGATCCCTTGGCCGCTTGGCGGGAGCTGGAGCGGCAGGCCGAGAGGACCCCGCCCCAGTTTCCGCTGCAGCGGGAGGTGTTTCCGCGGCAATAGAACTTGCCGCGGTGGAGCGTGTCGTGCAGCGCGGCGGGGGTTGACTCGCCCGCCGCTCCACTACGTCCCCGGCCTTGCGAAGACGCCTTCTTGATGGAGCCGGGGGCTCTGCTTGTGGAGCCGGGGGCTCTGCTCGTGGAGTCAGGGGCTCTGCTTGCGGCAAGCTGTCCGAAGACGAAGAGGAAGAGGAGCCGATCTCCAGCGAGCCGCTCGTGTCCTCGGCGGGCCCGCTCGGCCCGACGTCGTGCTCGGTGGACCTCTTCTCGCCTGCAAGCTCCTCTCGGTCGGCAAGGCTTGCCGCCTCTGCTGCCTGTGCCTCCTCCACGGTGAACCCGAACTCGCCCGCAGCGGCAGCTGCCGCCGCCTCGTCCATCCTGGTGGCGATGCGCTTGAGCTCATCGTCGGTGGTGTCCCAGGTGAGGCCTTTTTTCTCGTCAGCGTCGATCGACACTTCTATCAAGTTGTCGAAGAACGCCCTCACGACATCATCCGCAGGCTCTATCCAGGCTGGATCAATTCCATGCGAGTCGCACAGCGGCATTATTGCACGGATACGGTCGAGCGCGGAGTTGTTGCACAGCGGGACGACGCCCCTCGGCAACCAGAACACTTCGGGATGCTGTGGGTCGTGCTTGAACAGCTCCTGGAGCATCGCGTTGAGCTCCAGGACAGTGAAGTTAAAGTTGAGGCCCGGCCGCAACCTCATGATATCCGCCGCATTCTGAAACTCCCAGGCGGGTCTCCCCCTCTCCTGCAGGGGGGCGATGCGGCGGCGGAGGAAATCTGCGCCAGCCGCTCCTACGGTAAGCCTGGCAAGCCTGAGGCGTAGGATCCGGGTGACGGCGATCCTTAGTCTGTCATCTTCCGGGGCCAGGCTACTCCAATCACTGTCGCGCACTACTGGGATTTCGCGCAGAGCAGTAAACGGCTGCGGGTTCTCCTCAACGATCAGACACCAGTCCGCGCTCCACTCCTCCCACTTGCTGCAGAGCTCTCCCTCCAGATAAGCATCCTTCTTGCCAGCTTTCGAGATCCAGGCGATTCCGCCGGATAAAGGTTCTCCTTTCTCAACCCGAGGCGAAAAGAAATGGCGGAAAAGAGCTACGTTTGGATGGATCTCGACAAAGTTTTCGCACAGATGTGCGAAAACTGCCATGGTCAGGACAGCATTGGGGGTGAAATCAAGAAGGTGGAGCCCGTAGGTGTTCATGACATCGCAAAAGAATTCTGAAAAGGGCGGGCAGAGCCCGCAATAGAAGAACAAGGCAAAGAAGGGATACCCAATGGGATACTTATCCCAAGCAGTGGCTGGGAGTACCTTCGTGTGCGGATGCGCTCGCGTCCCCGTCGACCAGAAGAGGTAGAAGTCCTCCTTCAGCTCTGCCGCCTCAAGCCTCGGAGGGAAGATTGCCCGCTCCTTCCGCAGCGCCGCGAGCCGCTGCGCCTCGGCCGACTTCGCCTTCTCGGCTTTCGGAGCCATGGCGAGAAGGGGGAGTGAGGACGGCGACGTTGGCGGTGCTGGTGGCGCTGGGGGCAGGGCGCTGGTCTCCTTCGGCTTTGGGAAGAAGGGGAGTGGCGGAGATTCTCGAGGAGGGAATACCAACGGGCAGATGGGCGAACTGCCCCTGTTCCCCCTGCTTATAAGGAGGGAGGGGGCGGACGTTTCGCCTTTCTGAATAAAGAAACCACCCACGACCTCTCCCACGACGCCGCAATCGACGCGTGCCGTTCAGGGAGGGCGCGGTGGATGCGGAGCAAGGTGCGACGTGACCCAGCCCGTGCGTGCCCGTGCCCTGTTTTGGGCCTGGCCCAACAGCGCTCGGCACCGTGTGTGGCCTAGGCCCGGGGGCTCCTGTCGGTGTACTAAAGTAGGGGTACCCTAGTATCCCGAACTTGTGCACGGGCAGTCACAGCACCCCGCGGCAAGGCCCGCCAGGTGATCGCCAAGGCTCTCTATGGTTCCTTTGGAGCCATTCGAGAACAAAGTATTTAAGCCAAGGAGACAAGTCCCCGGCAAGAGGCGCTTGCCGGGAAGGCCGCTCGAGGCACAAGACCCCGGCAAGAGGAGCTTGCCGGGAAGGCCAACCAGAGCATCTCAAAGAACCTGCCGCGACGCGCCACGCGTCCCGGCAGGACTCGGCGAGCGACAAGTTCCCGGACGCGGCAAGACAACGGCCGCGGCAAGGCACTTGCCGCGGCGGGCAACCACCCTATACCTACGCTCCAGCTCACCCACCTATGTGTCGCTCCGGGACCCTTCCTGGCATACGTGGCGGGAGGCTGTGCATCCAGGGGTACACTGTGGCATGCGGCGCTGACAAGATCGCCATCGTGGCGAGCGGTGGCACCCCTGACGGTCCCTTTTCTGCACCGTCAGGGCGACGTAGATAGGCATTTAATGCCTTTGTCCCCTGCCGTCAGGGTTAGGTATGATACACTGTGTAGGTAGTTGTACCTACCACAGCATATTTCCATTTTTTCCCTTACCTACGTTGCCACCTATTGGAGACCCCTTGAACATATAAAAGGAGGCCCATGCACAACGTAGGGGAGGATGGGCCCCCGGAGAGCGATCTCTGAGAGGAAAACAGAAGAACGCTCGGTCTCGTTAGCGGCTTGAGTGTACTGTAGCACTCAGCGCTCCCGAGCAAGAACTCAATGCAATCCACAAAGCAGCAGTAGGAGTATTATCTCTCCGGAGAGCTCCGAAGCTGGGTAAAAAAAACCCGTGTGCTTCGCCTCGATCCGCTCTTCGCGCGACCTCCGCCCCCCGCCGAACCGAGAAGGGGCTCCGTCCCCATTGGTGCTCGAGGAGCCAGAAAACCCCAGCACAGGACGAAACATATCTCGAGCCTTAGTTGGCCCACTGATATCATTGGCCTTTAAGAGGCTCAAAGCTTAGTACATGCATCAATGGGCCGAATTATACGACCGGCCTTTAACAGGCCCAAAGTCACGTTGGGCTGAACTGTTGCCACCTTTATCACGGGCCATTAGTGGGTCGGATGTCGCGTCGGACCATATATGGCCATGGGCAGCACTGGCCATTCCCAGGATGAAAGACACACCAGGCTGAAATGGGCCCATGTCTACATCAGGCCTCTAGCAGGCCAAAAGTCACTGGGCCGTAATTGGGCCCAAATATTCGGCGAACAATTAACGGGCCAGATCTGGCTTCAGGCTGTAAATGGGCCTTTATTAAACAGGACGTTATTGGGCTGGCCCACTAGTACCTGAGTAAGTACTACGGGCCTTTGACTTGGCCGGCCTTTTTAACCTATATGGGCCTCTGTTGGGCCTTGCCACGTGTTGATGTATCATAGGCATGTCTCCTCCAATGGACGGATGACATCTGGCCCACCGAGGAGAAGACACGTGTTTCCTCTAGCCAATGATGATTTTACACATGGAAAATGCCCATTGGTCCGGGCTATTAACGGGTTATCGGATCCAAACTGAAACCCGATAGCTTAACAGCGACCTGTTATAGTGGATGCCACGTGTTGGTCACCCTTGATGAAAGCACTTCTATGACGCGCGAATGATAGAAAACGTGACCTACTCTCACAAACACGTATCATCACGGAAGTGTATTTTTTTGTTGTGTTATAGTCACCTACTTCGTGTTATGATCCGGCAACCCGGAGTGACAATGGTCGGGACCACTCCCGGTGATGACCGTAGTTTGAGGAGTTCATGTATTCACTAAGTGCTAATGGTTTGGTCAGGTACTCTAATAAAAGGAGGCCTTAATATCCCTAGTTTCCAATAAGACTCCACTGCCATGGGAGGGTAGGACAAAACATGCCATGCAAGTTCTTTTCCATAAGCACGTATGACTATATTCGGAATACATGCCTACGTTATATTGATGAACTGGAGCTAGTTCTGTGTCACCCTATGTTATAACTGTTGCATGATGAATGCCATCCGACATAATTATACATCATTGATCCATTGCCTACGATCTTTTCACATATTGATCTTCGCTCTGTTACTTTTCCGTTGCTACAGTTACAATTACTACAATACTACTACTATCACTTTTGCCATCGTTACAACTACTTCCATACTACTTTGCTACTAAATACTTTGTTGCAGATATTAAGTCTTTCAGGTGTGGTTGAATTGACAGCTCAGCTGCTAATACTCAAGAATATTCTTTGGCTCCCCTTGTGTTGAATCAATAAATTTGGGTTGAATACTCTACCCTCAAAAACTGTTGTGATCCCCTATACTTGTGGGTTACCAAAGAACAGGTAGTATCTCTACTTGGTGCAAAGAATTTGGCTAGCATGAGAGGGAAAGGCAAGCTCAACATGTTGGATTATCCAAAACAATATAACTTCTATTCGGATATGAAAACATAACCCATTATGTTGTCTTCCTTGTCCAACATCAACCTTTTAGCATGTCATATTTTAATGAGTGCTCACAATTACAAAAGATGTCCAAGATAGTATATTTATATGTGAAGCCTCTCTTTCTTTATTACTTCCTATTAATTGCAACAATGACCAAAACTATGTTTGTCAACTCTCAATAACTTTTATTCATCATACTCTTTATATGTGAAGTCATTACTCTCTGTTGGGGAACGTTGCAGAAAACAAAAATTTTCCTACGGTTTCACCAAGATCCATCTATGAGTTCATCTAGCAACGAGTCATGGGAGAGAGATTGCATCTACATACCACTTTGTAGATCGCGAGCGGAAGCGTTCAACGAACGGGGATGAGGTAGTCGTACACGACGTGATCCAAATCACCGGAGATCCTAGCACCGGAAAGATGGCACCTCCGCGTTCAACACACGTACGGTCAGCGTAACGTCTCCTTCTTCTTGATCCAGCAAGGAAAAGGAGAGGTTGGGGAAGATGGCTCCAGCAGCAGCACGACGGCGTGGTGATGGTGGAGCTGCAGTACTCCGGCAGGGCTTCGCCGAGCTCTATGGAGGAGGAGGAGGTGTTGGAGAGGGAGAGGGAGGCGCCAGGAGCAAGGGTGCGCTGCCCCCCTCCCCTTCCCCCCTTTATATAGCCCCCTAGGGGGGGGGGCGCCGGCCCTAGGAGATGCAATCTCCTAGGGGGGCGGCGGCCAAGGGTGGGGCTTGCCCCCCAAGCAAGGGGGCGCCCCCCCCCCCTCTTTAGGGTTTCCCCCCTTCTAGGCGCATGGGCCTCTAGGGGCTGGTTCCCCTTGGCCCATGTAGGCCAAGGCGCACCCCTAGAGCCCATGTGGCCCCCCGAGGCAGGTGGCCCCACCCGGTGGACCCCACGGGACCCTCCGGTGGTCCCGGTACAATACCAATAACCCCGAAACTTGTCCCGATGGCCAAAACAGCATTTTCTATATATAATTCTTTACCTCCGGACCATTCCGAAACTCCTCGTGACATCCGGGATCTCATCCGGGACTCCGAACAACATTCGGGTTACTGCATATACATATCTTCACAACCCTAGCGTCACCGAACCTTAAGTGTGTAGACCCTACGGGTTCGGGAGACATGCAGACATGACCGAGACGGCTCTCGGGCAATAACCAACAGCGGGATCTGGATACCCATGTTGGCTCCCACATGCTCCACGATGATCTCATCGGATGAACCACGATGTCGAGGATTCAATTAATCCCGTATACGATTCCCTTTGTCAATCGGTATTTTACTTGCCCGAGATTCGATCGTCGGTATCCCAATACCTCGTTCAATCTCGTTACCGGCAAGTCACTTTTCTCGTACCGTAATGCATGATCCCGTGATCAAACACTTTGATCACATTGAGCTCATTATGATGATGCATTACCGAGAGGGCCCGGTGATACCTCTCCGTCAAGCGGAGTGACAGATCCCAGTCTTGATCCGTGTCAACCCAACAGATACTTTCAGAGATACCCGTAGTATACCTTTATAGTCACCCAGTTATGTTGTGACGTTTGGCACACCCAAAGCACTCCTACGGTATCCGGGAGTTACACGATCTCATGGTCTAAGGAAAAGATACTTGACATTGGAAAACTCTAGCAAACGAACTATGCGATCTTATGCTATGTTTAGGATTGGGTCTCGTCCATCACAACATTCCCCTAATGATGTGATGTCGTTATCATTGACATCCAATGCCCATAGTCAGGAAACCATGACTATCTATTGGTCAACGAGCTAGTCAACTAGAGGCTTACTAGGGACACGTTGTTGTCTGTTATTCACACATGTATTACGATTTCCGGATAACACAATTATAGCACGAATAAAGACAATTATCATGAATAAGGAAATATAATAATAATGTTTTTATTATTGCCTCTAGGGCATATTTCCAACAGTCTCCCACTTGCACTAGAGTCAATAATCTAGTTACATTGTGATGAATCGAACACCCATAGAGTTCTGGTGCTGATCATGTTTTGCCTTAGGGAGAGGTTTAGTCAACGGATCTGCGACATTCAGATCCGTGTGCACTTTACAAATTTCTATGTCTCCATCTTGAACATTTTCACGAATGGAGTTGAAGCGACGCTTGATGTGCCTGGTCTTCTTGTGAAACCTGGGATCCTTGGCAAGTGCAATAGCTCCAGTGTTGTCACAGAAGAGTTTGATTGGCCCCGACGCATTGGGTATGACTCCGAGGTCGGTGATGAACTCCTTCACCCAAATTTCTTCATGTGCTGCCTCCGAGGCTGCCATGTACTCCGCTTCACATGTAGATCCCGCCACAACGCTCTGCTTGCAACTGCACCAGCTTACTGCCCCACCATTCAAAATATACACGTATCCGGTTTGTGACTTAGAGTCATCCAGATCTGTGTCGAAGCTAGCGTCGACGTAACCCTTTACGGCGAGCTCTTCGTCACCTCCATAAACGAGAAACATTTCCTTAGTCCTTTTCAGGTACTTCAGGATATTCTTGACCGCTGTCCAGTGTTCCTTGCCGGGATTACTTTGGTACCTACCTACCAAACTTATGGCAAGGTTTACATCAGGTCTGGTACACAGCATGGCATACATAATAGAACCTATGGCTGAGGCATAGGGGATGACACTCATCTCTTATATATCTTCTGCCGTGGTCGGACATTGAGCTGAGCTCAATTTCACACCTTGTAACACAGGTAAGAACCCCTTCTTAGATTGATCCATATTGAACTTCTTCAATATCTTATCAAGGTATGTGCTTTGTGAAAGACCTATGAGGCGTCTTGATCTATCTCTATAGATCTTGATGCCTAATATATAAGCAGCTTTTCCAAGGTCCTTCATTGAAAAACTTTTATTCAAATAGGCCTTAATGCTGTCCAAGAGTTCTATATCATTTCCCATCAAAAGTATGTCATCTACATATAATATGAGAAATGCTACAGAGCTCCCACTCACTTTCTTGTAAACGCAGGCTTCTCCATAAGTCTGCGTAAACCCAAACGCTTTGATCATCTCATCAAAGCGAATGTTCCAACTCCGAGATGCTTGCACCAGCCCATAAATCGAGCGTTGGAGCTTGCACACCTTGTCAGCATTCTTAGGATCGACAAAACCTTCCGGCTGCATCGTATACAATTCTTCCTTAAGGAAACCATTAAGGAATGCCGTTTTGATGTCCATTTGCCATATTTCATAATCGTAGAATGCGGCAATTGCTAACATGATTCGGACGGACTTCAGCTTCGCTACCGGTGAGAAAGTCTCATCATAGTCAATTCCTTGAACTTGTCGATAACCCTTAGCGACAAGCCGAGCTTTATAGATGGTTACATTACCATCCGCGTATGTCTTCTTCTTAAAGATCCATTTATTTTCTATGGCTCGCCGCTCAACGGGCAAGTCAGTCAAAGTCCATACTTTGTTTTCATACATGGATCCTATCTCGGATTTCATGGCTTCCAGCCATTTGTCGAAATCCGGGCCCGCCATTGCTTCCTCATAGTTCGAAGGTTCACCGTTGTCTAACAAGATGATTTCCAAGACAGGGTTGTCGTACCACTCTGGTGCGGAACGTGTCCTTGTGGACCTTCGAATTTCAGTAGGAGCTTGATTAGAAGTATCTTGATCATCATCATTAATTTCCTCTCTAGTCGGTGCAGGCACCTCAGGAACGTTTTCTTGAGTTTCGCCATTTTCCGGTTCAAGAGGTAACACTTCATCAAGTTCTAATTTCCTCCCACTTACTTCTTTCGAGAGAAACTCTTCCTCTAGAAAGGATCCATTCTTGGCAACAAAGATCTTGCCCTCGGATCTGAGGTAGAAGGTATACCCAATAGTTTCTTTAGGGTATCCTATGAAGACGCATTTTTCCGACTTGGGTTCGAGCTTTTCAGGTTGAAGTTTCTTGACATAAGCATCGCATCCCCAAACTTTTAGAAACGAGAGCTTAGGTTTCTTCCCAAACCATAATTCATACGGTGTCGTCTCAACGGATTTCGACGGAGCCCTATTTAAAGTGAATGCGGCAGTCTCTAAAGCATAGCCCCAAAAAGATAGCGGTAAATCGGTAAGAGACATCATAGATCGTACCATATCTAATAGAGTGCGATTACGACGTTCGGACACACCATTACGCTGAGGTGTTCCAGGCGGCGTGAGTTGTGAAACTATTCCACATTTTCTTAAGTGCGTGCCAAATTCGTGACTCAAGTATTCTACTCCACGATCTGATCGTAGAAACTTGATCTTTCTATCACGTTGATTTTCAACCTCACTCTGAAATTCCTTGAACTTTTCAAAGGTCTCAGACTTGTGTTTCATTAAGTAGACATACCCATATCTACTCAAGTCATCAGTGAGAGTGAGAACATAACGATAGCCACCGCGAGCCTCAACACTCATTGGACCGCACACATCGGTATGTATGATTTCCAATAAGTTGGTTGCTCGCTCCATTGTTCCTGAGAACGGAGTCTTGGTCATTTTACCCATGAGGCATGGTTCGCACGTGTCAAATGATTCATAATCAAGAGACTCTAAAAGTCCATCTGCATGGAGCTTCTTCATGCGTTTGACACCTATGTGACCAAGGCGGCAGTGCCACAAATATGTGGGACTATTGTTATCAACTTTAACTCTTTTGGTATTCACACTATGAATATGTGTTTCATCACGTACGAGATTCATCAAGAATAAACCATTAACCATCGGAGCATGAACATAAAACATATCTCTCATATAAATAGAACAACCATTATTCTCGGATTTAAATGAGTAGCCATCTCGAATTAAACGAGATCCAGACACAATGTTCATGCTCAAACTTGGCACTAAATAACAATTATTGAGGCTTAAAACTAATCCCGTAGGTAAATGTAGAGGTAGCGTGCCGACGGCGATCACATCGACCTTGGAACCATTCCCGACGCGCATCGTCACCTCGTCCTTCGCCAGTCTCCATTTATTCCGCAGCTCCTGCTTGGAGTTACAAATGTGAGCAACTGCACCGGTATCAAATACCCAAGAGCTACTACGAGTACTGGTAAGGTACACATCAATTACATGTATATCACATATACCTTTTGTTTTGCTGGCCTTCTTGTCCGCTAAGTATTTGGGGCAGTTCCGCTTCTAGTGACCACTTCCCTTGCAATAAAAACACTCAGTCTCGGGCTTGGGTCCATTCTTTGGCTTCTTCCCGGCAACTTGCTTACCGGGTGCGGCAACTTCCTTGCCGTCCTTCTTGAAGTTCTTTTTACCCTTGCCCTTCTTGAACTTAGTGGTTTTATTCACCATCAACACTTGATGCTCCTTCTTGATTTCTACCTCTGCTGATTTCAGCATAGCATATACCTCAGGAATGGTCTTTACCATCCCCTGCATATTGTAGTTCATCAAAAAGCTCTTGTAGCTAGGTGGAAGCGACTGGAGGATTCTGTCAATGACCGCTTCATCCGGGAGATTAACTTCCAGTTGAGTCAAGCGGTTGTGCAACCCAGACATTTTGAGTATGTGTTCACTGACAGAGCTATTTTCCTCCATCTTACAGCTAAAGAATTTTTCGGAGACTTCATATCTCTCGACCCGGGCATGAGCTTGGAAAACCATTTTCAGCTCTTCGAACATCTCATATGCTCCATGTCTCTCAAAACGCTTTTGGAGCCCCGGCTCTAAGCTGTAAAGCATGCCGCACTGAACGAGGGAGTAATCATCGCAGCGTGACTGCCAAGCGTTCATAACGTCTTGTTCTGCAGGGAGGACAGGTGCGTCACCCAGTGGTGCTCGTAGGACATAATCTTTCTTGGCAGCTATGAGCATGATCCTCAGGTTTCGGACCCAGTCCGTATAGTTGCTGCCATCGTCTTTCAGCTTGGTTTTCTCTAGGAACGCATTGAAGTTGAGGACTACGTTGGCCATTTGATCTACAAGACATATTGTAAATATTTTTAGACTAAGTTCATGATAATAAAGTTCATCTAATCAAATTATTTAATGAACTCCCACTTAGATAGACATCCCTCTTCTAGTCATCTAAGTATTACATGATCCAAGTCAACTAGGCCGTGTCCGATCATCACGTGAGACGGACTAGTCAACATTGGTGAACATCTTCATGTTGATCGTATCTTCTATACGACTCATGCTCGACCTTTTGGTCTTCTGTGTTCCGAGGCCATGTCTGTACATGCTAGGCTCGTCAAGTCAACCTAAGTGTTTGCATGTGTAAATCTGTCTTACACCCGTTGTATGTGAATGTTAGAATCTATCACACCCGATCATCACGTGGTGCTTCGAAACAACGAACTGTCGCAACGATGCACAGTTAGGGGGAACACTTCTTGAAATTATTATGAGGGATCATCTTATTTACTACCGTCGTTCTAAGTAAACAAGATGCAAAACATGATAAACATCACATGCAATCAAATAATAAACGTGACATGATATGGCCAATATCGCATAGCTCCTTTGATCTCCATCTTGGGGCTCCATGATCATCTTGTCACCGGCTTGACACCATGATCTCCATCATCGTGTCTCCATGAAGTTGCTCGCCAACTATTACTTCTACTACTATGGCTAACGCGTTTAGCAATAAAGTAAAGTAATTTACATGGCGTTTCTCAATGACACGCAGGTCATACAAAAAATAAAGACAACTCCTATGGCTCCTGCCGGTTGTCATACTCATCGACATGCAAGTTGTGATTCCTATTACAATAGCATGAACATCTCATACATCACATATAGATCATTCATCATTCATCACAACTTTGGCCATATCATATCACAAACCACTTGCTGCAAAAACAAGTTAGACGTCCTCTAATTGTTGTTGCAAGCTTTACGTGGCTGAATTAGGGTTCTAGCAAGAACGTATTCTTACCTACGTGAAAGCCACAACGTGATTTGTCAACTTCTATTTACCCTTCATAAGGACCCTTTTCATCGAATCCGCTCCAACTAAAGTGGGAGAGACAGACACCCGCCAGCCACCTTATGCAACTAGTGCATGTTAGTCGGTGGAACCGGTCTCACGTAAGAGTACATGTAAGGTTGGTCCGGGCCGCTTCATCCCACAATACCGCTGAAGCAAGATAAGACTTGTAGCGGCAAGAAAGTTGACAACATCTACGCCCACAACAAATTGTGTTCTACTCGTGCAATAGAGAACTACGCATAGACCTAGCTCATGATGCCACTGTTGGGGAACGTTGCAGAAAACAAAAAATTTCCTACGGTTTCACCAAGATACATCTATGAGTTCATCTAGCAACGAGTCATGGGAGAGAGATTGCATCTACATACCACTTTGTAGATCGCGAGCGGAAGCGTTCAACGAACGGGGATGAGGTAGTTGTACACGACGTGATCCAAATCACCGGAGATCCTAGCACCGAAAAGACAGCACCTCCGCGTTCAACACACGTACGGTCAGCGTAACGTCTCCTTCTTCTTGATCCAGCAAGGCAAAGGAGAGGTTGGGGAAGATGGCTCCAGTAGCAGCACGACGGCGTGGTGATGGTGGAGCTGCAGTACTCCGGCAGGGCTTCGTCGAGCTCTATGGAGGAGGAGGAGGTGTTGGAGAGGGAGAGGGAGGCGCCAGGAGCAAGGGTGCGCTGCCCCCTCCCCTTCCCCCCTTTATATAGCCCCCTAGGGGGGGCGCCGGCCCTAGGAGATGCAATCTCCTAGGGGGGCGGCGGCCAAGGGTGGGGCTTGCCCCCCAAGCAAGGGGGCGCCCCCCTCTTTAGGGTTTCCCCCCTTCTAGGCGCATGGGCCTCTAGGGGCTGGTTCCCCTTGGCCCATGTAGGACAAGGCTCACCCCTAGAGCCCATGTGGCCCCCCGAGGCAGGTGGCCCCACCCGGTGGACCCCCCGGGACCCTCCGGTGGTCCCGGTACAATACCGATAACCCCGAAACTTGTCCCGATGGCCAAAACAACACTTTCTATATATAATTCTTTACCTCCGGACCATTCCGAAACTCCTCGTGACATCCGGGATCTCATCCGGGACTCCGAACAACATTCGGGTTACTGCATATACATATCTTCACAACCCTAGCGTCACCGAACCTTAAGTGTGTAGACCCTACGGGTTCGAGAGACATTCAGACATGACCGAGACGGCTCTCGGGCAATAACCAATAGCGGGATCTGGATACCCATGTTGGCTCCCACATGCTCCACGATGATCTCATCGGATGAACCACGATGTCGAGGATTCAATTAATCCCGTATACGATTCCCTTTGTCAATCGATATTTTACTTGCCCGAGATTCGATCGTCGGTATCCCAATACCTCGTTCAATCTCGTTACCGGCAAGTACTTTTCTCGTACCGTAATGCATGATCCCGTGATCAAACACTTTGATCACATTGAGCTCATTATGATGATGCATTACCGAGAGGGCCCGGTGATACCTCTCCGTCAAGCGGAGTGACAAATCCCAGCTTGATCCGTGTCAACCCAACAGACACTTTCAGAGATACCCGTAGTATACCTTTATAGTCACCCAGTTACGTTGTGACGTTTGGCACACCCAAAGCACTCCTACGGTATCCGGGAGTTACACGATCTCATGGTCTAAGGAAAAGATACTTGACATTGGAAAACTCTAGCAAACGAACTATGCGATCTTATGCTATGTTTAGGATTGGGTCTCGTCCATCACATCATTCCCCTAATGATGTGATCTCGTTATCATTGACATCCAATGCCCGTAGTCAGGAAACCATGACTATCTATTGATCAACGAGCTAGTCAACTAGAGGCTTACTAGGGACACGTTGTTGTCTGTTATTCACACATGTATTACGATTTCCGGATAACACAATTATAGCACGAATAAAGACAATTATCATGAATAAGGAAATATAATAATAATGCTTTTATTATTGCCTTTAGGGCATATTTCCAACACTCTCCATAAGATCAATATATGATCTTTTTATTCTTTCTGTCATTTGATTACCTCAAGATCATAGCAAGAAAGCAAAACCCTTATCCCAAAACTACTCTTTATTATATATCTCTTGAACTCGAAGGCGTTCTGGGAACGGGGGTCCCCAGACTTGCCTGCCTGTGGCCCACGGCATGGCTCTGCGCGTGGGCCCGTACGGCCCATGTTCATCAACAAGGCGTTCAAGACCCTCGCGAGGGGCCAAGCCTCGCGAGGCGGACGACACAAGACCACCTCTGGAGAGGCCTCACCAGGTTGGCTCGCGAGGAGCGGAGAGATCAAGGCAGGGCAAACCTCGCGAGGTTCTCATGACGTGAGCCATGACGATCAAGATCAGGCGGGCGCCAGCGCGTGAAGTGTCCTTGTTTCCCCTTTGGTGCTAAGGAAGCAAGCGTAGGCGCGTAGTACCGAGGCGTCAAGCAAAGGTTTCCATATCGGTGCAACAAGACCAAGACCAGCAGGACAACAAGATGGAGGTCACCATGGAGCCCAAGGTGGCGTCACCACCAGAGCCTTTTGCAGGCGAAGACCGCTTTTGTCAAGATAAGCTGTACTAGTTGTCCCCTTTCAAATTGGCCGTTGTTGGCTCCCTTCCCGCTCAATATTTGGGGAGAGGACCAGGGCCTTTATAAATAGGACTAGCCACCACAGTAGGAGGCAGCTCGAACTGACCAAGAGACAACTGAGCCCGAGGGCAACTCAAACGGATCTGGGATTAGACCATCCTCACCCACACAAGCTCACCGAGCACAAGAACACCTCAACCTCAGGAGGCTGTTCTTCCCCTTGTATTGTTCATCATCAGCCCAAGAGGCAATCCACCACCACCACACTGGAGTAGAGTATTACACCACAACGGTGGCCCGAACTAGTATAAATCTTGTGTCTATTGTGTTGTGAGTTCATTGAGTTCGTCCGTGAGATCTTAGCAAGCTAGGACGTGAATCGGTAGGGGGAGAACTTCGCACTCACCCCAGAGTTCAAACCTTAAGGGTTTTGCCGGAACCCGTGATCCGACATTTGGCGCGCCAGGTAGGGGTGCGCCGAAGCTTGCCTTCCGACGCTCCGTGTCATCTCGCTTCATCGTCTCCATGGCGGACGCAGGTCGTGCCCGCACCGAGCGCTGGGCTGCCCTCGCCACCCGGGTTGCTCAGACGGCCCCTATTGGCGAGCCACCCCGTCATTCTCTGTCGCCTGCTGCCAACGCCGCCATCGGCCCGGTGGGGAACGAGCAACAAGCATCCTCGTTGCACCCCTCGGTGCGACAGGACGGCCGCACCACCACTCCATCGTTGACTCCCGCTGGTTCGTCTTGATAATCCCCAAGTGCAAGGAATCATCGTAGCAATTTCCAAATAAGTATGGAGTGTCGAACCCACAAGGAGCTAAAGGTAAGATCAATATTCTCTCAAGCCCTATCTGCCACTGGTACGACTCTACGTACACCGAACGCTTGCTTCCAACTAGCAACGAGAAATAAAACTATGATGTGGGTATGAAGAGGATAACTTTGTATGATACCAGAGAGCTAAAATATAAAAGTAGGTGCTGTTATCATAAAGTTAGAATATATTACTAAATATTATGAATAGCGAGTGTGGAATAATGGTGGATCGGCGTGTGGAATTGTCCTAGGCAATTATTAACAAGACCGGTAGTCGTCATTGCAATTTCATATGAGGGAGAGGCATAAGCTAACATACTTTCTCTACTTGGATCATATGCACTTATGATTGGAACTCTAGCAAGCATCCGCAACTACTAAAGATCATTAAGGTAAAACCCAACCATAGCATTAAAGCATCAAGTCCTCTTTATTCCCATACGCAACAAGCCCTCTTACTCGGGTTTGTGTTTCAGTCACTCACCAACACACTATAAGCGAATCATGAGCGTATTGCAACACCCTACAACGGGAATCCCTCACGCTTGCGCGACACGGAGGGCACCATAGGAAAGCACCAAAATAAAACATACAACTCGTACCAATCTATATCATCAATCAACCCAAGGACAAAAGATATCTACTCAAAACATCATAGGATGGCAACACATCATTGGATCATAATACGTAGCATAAAGCACCATGTTCAAGTAGGTATTACAGCGGGGTGCGGGAGAGTGGACCGCGTAAAAGAGATGAGGATGGTGTTGATGATGGTGATGTTAATGAAGACGGCCACCATGGCGATGATTCCCCTCCCGATGGCGCTCCGGCGCCATCGGAAGAGAGGAGGAGAGGTTCTCCCCCTTGTGCTTCCTCCTCCATGGCCTCCTCCCTAGATGGGGAAAGGTTCTCCCTCTGGTCCTTGGCCTTCATGGCGATGATGGCCTCTTCGGGATACTCCTCCATGTCCATCGGTGATGATGGCCCCCTCTGGCAGGGTGCCGGAGAGGGCCTAGATTTATTTCTCGTGCCTACAGAGGCTTGCGGCGGCGGAACTTCCGATCTAGGTTTCTTTCTGGAAGTTTGGGTATATATGAGAGGTGTTGGCGTTTATTTCACGTCAGGGGGGTTTCCGGGCTGTCCACAAGGCAGGGGGCACGCCCTAGGGGGTGGGCGCCCCCCCACCCTCGTGGGCAGCCCGAGACTCTCCTGACCTACTTCCGGTACTCCCTGGGCTTTGTCTGGTCCAAAAGTGATCTCCGTCAAGTTGCACATCAATTGGACTCCATTTGGTTTTCCTTTTCTGCGATACTCTAAACAAGGAGAAAATAGAAACTGGCACTGGGTTCTAGGTTAATAGGTTTGTCCCAAAAATCATATAAAAGTGTATAATAAAGCCCATTAAACATCCAAGATAGATAATATAACAGCATGAATACTTCATAAATTATAGATACGTTGAAGATGTATCAGCATCCCCAAGCTTAATTCCTGCTCGTCCTCGAGTAGGTAAATGATAAAAGAAATAATTTATGAAGTGTGAATGCTAGCAAGTGCTTAAGTTTGATCAATGCTAATTCTAATCACTTTTTCTAGCATCATTATATGTCATAACAATAGCTCATCTCATAAAACTTTTCATGATCAAGTAACAAGCAATTCATGTGTTAAGGTCCAGGCGGCCGCGCGACGCTCGTCCCGGCATGCTGGATCGCATGCTGGTTCTGAGCGCCTTGGGAGCCACCAGCACAGTCTGGGTACCATGACGCTGCTGGTTTCGCGCCTCCTGAGAAGGGCGCGGGGCGAGCTCGGACGTCGCGGGACCAAGAACTGGTTCGACGGCGCCCGTTCCTCCGCCGGCGTCCTTCCCACCACCTGTCGGCTCCAGGGGCGGTGGGTTCGACGCTGACAGACCGGTCACCTCTGGAGCTTTCTTCTTCGGCGCCATGTCGGTGCAAACAATGAGAGTCTAGCTCGCGCGGACGCCGGATCTGGTTCACACAACCTCGACGCACCCCCTACCTGGCGCGCCAAAGATGTCGGGGGATATCGGCCTCCACGAGCACCTATGGGGACGGAGCCCCTTGTCGGTTCGGCGGGGGGCGGAGGTTGCACAAAGAGCAGATCGAGGCGGCACACACACACAACGATTTTACCCAGCTTCGGGCCGCATGGATGCGTAAAACCCTACTGCTGCATGTCTGGTTGATTGGAGTTCTTGCTCTGGAGCGCAAGAAGCTACAGTAAGTTGGAGCTGGACGTAGACGAGGGTCTACTGGGTGTCCTCCTTCTCTCCTTCGGTCCTCCCCTCGGTCTGGATCCCCCCTCTACTTGCGCATGGGCCTCCTTTTATATGCTAAGGGGTTTTCCACAGGTAGCGACGCAGGTGAGGGTAAAAATGGCAAGGAACTGTGCGAACAGTGGCCGCACAGTGCTATCGCACCTAACTCTGATGGCGGGGGACAAAGGCATTGAATGCCTGTCTGGATCGCCTGAACAGTGCCGAGGCGGACCGTTAGGGGCGCCTCCGCTTGCCACGGGGGCGACTCCGCCAACGTCGCATGCCACGCGCGCGCCCAAGGTTGCGCGGCGCCTCGCCACGTGCCTCTGGGGAAGCCCCAGAGTGACGCGTGGACAGGTGAGCTGGAGCGCACGCCTGAGGTGGTGGTTTGCCGCGGCAAGTGGCTTGCCGCGGCGGTTGTCTTGCCGCACCTGAGAGCTTGCCGCTCGTCAGGCCTTGCTGAGGCGCGCGGAGCGCCGCGGCGGGCTTCTCTTGGGGTGCCTTGGTTTGGCCGTCCCGGCGAGCTCCTCCCGCCGGGGCCTTGGTGCTTCGGCTTAGTCGTCCCGGCAAGCTCCTCTTGCCGGGGCCTTGTCGCCTTGGCCCGGCAAGCTCCTCTTGCCGGACCTCGCCTTCTTGGCCCGGCAAGCTCCTCTTGCCGGGGCTTGGTCTTCTAGGCTCGATCACTTGGCCTTCGTCCGGCCCAGGGAGGGCCATGGAGACTCTTGTCGCTCCCCTGGCGAGCCTTGCCGCGGGACGCTACAACTGCCCGTGCACAAGTTCGGGGTACTAAGGTACCCCTACTTTAGTACACCGACAGTTCTCCTCTGGTCCTTGGCCTTCATGGCGATGATGGCCTCTCCGGGATACTCCTCCATGGCCACGGGTGATGATGGCCCCCTCCGGCAGGGTGCCGGAGAGGGCCTAGATTGATTTCTCGTGGCTATGGAGGCTTGCGGCGGCGGAACGTCCGATCTAGGTTTCTTTCTGGAAGTTTGGGTATATATGAGAGGTTTTGGTGTTGATTTCACGCCAGGGGGGTTTCCGGGCTGTCCACGAGGCAGGGGGCGCCCCACCCCCACCCTCATGGGCAACCCGGGACTCTTTTTGAAGGAAATATGCCCTAGAGACAATAATAAAGTTATTATTTATTTCCTTATATCATGATAAATGTTTATTATTCATGCTAGAATTGTATTAACTGGAAACATAATACATGTGTGAATACATAGACAAACAGAGTGTCACTAGTATGCCTCTACTTGACTAGCTCATTAATCAAAGATGGTTATGTTTCCTAACCATGAACAAAGAGTTGTTATTTGATTAACGAGATCACATCATTAGTTGAATGATCTGATTGACATGACCCATTCCATTAGCATAGCACCCGATCGTTTAGTATGTTGCTATTGCTTTTATCCATGACTTATACATGTTCCTTTAACTATGAGATTATGCAACTCCCGTTTACCGTAGGAACACTTTGTGTGCTACCAAACTTCACAACGTAACTGGGTGATTATAAAGGTGCTCTACAGGTGTCTCCGAAGGTACATGTTGGGTTGGCTTATTTCGAGATTAGGATTTGTCACTCCGATTGTCGGAGAGGTATCTCTGGGCCCTCTCGGTAATGCACATCACATAAGCCTTGCAAGCATTGCAACTAATGTGTTAGTTGTGAGATGATGTATTACGGAACGAGTAAAGAGACTTGCCGGTAACGAGATTGAACTAGGTATTGGATACCGACGATCGAATCTCGGGCAAGTAACATACCGATGACAAAGGGAACAACGTATGTTGTTATGCGGTCTGACCGATAAAGATCTTCGTAGAATATGTAGGAGCCAATATGGGCATCCAGGTCCCGCTATTGGTTATTGACCGGAAACGTGTCTCGGTCATGTCTACATTGTTCTCGAACCGTAGGGTCCGCACGCTTAACGTTACGATGACAGTTATTATGAGTTTATGCATTTTGATGTATCGAAGGAGTTCGGAGTCCCGGATGTGATCACGGACGTGACGAGGAGTCTCGAAATGGTCGAGACATAAAGAATTATATATTGGAAGCCTATGTTTGGACATCGGATGCATTCCAGGTGAAAACAGGATTTTACCGGAATACCTGGAGGGTTACCGGAACCCCCCGGGAGCATAATGGGCCAACATGGGCCTTGGAGGAAAGGTGAGAGGGCAGCCCTAGGGGCTGCGCGCCTCCCCCCCCCTTCCCTAGTCCTATTAGGACTAGGAGAAGTGGGGCGCCCCCTCTCTCTCTCTCTCCCCCTTGGAGCAATCCTAGTCCAACTAGGATTGGGGGGGGGGGAATCCTACTCCCAGAGGGAGTAGGACTCTCCTGGCGCACCAATCCTGGCCGGCCAGCCCCTCCCCCTTGGATCCTTTATATACGGGGGCAGGGGGCACCCCAAACACACACAAGTTGATCTACGGATCGTTCCTTAGCCGTGTGCGGTGCCCCCTTCCACCAAATTCCACCTCGATCATATCGTTGCAGTGCTTAGGCGAAACCCTGCGCCGGTAACACATCAAGATCGTCACCACGCCGTCGTGCTGACGGAACTCTTCCTCGACGCTTTGCTGGATCGGAGCCCGGGGATCGTCATCGAGCTGAACGTGTGCCAAGAACTCGGAGGTGCCGGAGTAACGGTGTTGTGATCGGTTGGATCGCGAGGAGAACGTACGACTACTTCCTCTACGTTGTGTCAACGCTTCCGCTTCGGTCTACGAGGGTACGTAGACAACACTCTCCCCTCTCGTTGCTTTGCATCACCATGATCTTGCGTGTGCGTAGGAAATTTTTTGAAATTACTACGTTCCCCAACAGTGGTATCAGAGCCTAGGTTTTATGGTTTGATGTTATTTGTACGAGTAGAACACAAGTGAGTTGTGGACGATACAAGTCATACTGCCTACCAGCATGTCATACTTTGGTTCAGCGGTATTGTTGGACGAGACGATCCGGACCAACCTTACGCGTACGCTTACGCGAGACCGGTTCCCTCGACGTGCTTTGCACATAGATGGCTTGCGGAAGACTGTCTCTCCAACTTTAGTTGAACCGAGTGTGGCTACGCCCGGTCCTTGAGAAGGTTAAAACGGAGTCTATTTGACAAACTATCGTTGTGGTTTTGATGCGTAGGTAAGATGAGTTCTTGCTTAAAGCCCGTAGCAGCCACGTAAAACTTGCAACAACAAAGTAGAGGACGTCTAACTTGTTTTTGCAGGGCATGTTGTGATGTGATATGATCAAGACGTGATGCTAAATTTTATTGTATGAGATGATCATGTTTTTGTAACCGAGTTATCGGCAACTGGCAGGAGCCATATGGTTGTCGCTTTATTGTATGCAATGCAATCGCGATGTAATGCTTTACTTTATTACTAAGCGGTAGTGATAGTCGTAGAAGCATAAGTTTGGCGAGACGACAACGATGCTACGATGAAGATCAAGGTGTCGCGCCGGTGACGATGGTGATCATGACGGTGCTTCGAAGATGGAGATCACAAGCACAAGATGATGATGGCCATATCATATCACTTATATTAATTGCATGTGATGTTTATCCTTTTATGCATCTTATCTTGCTTTGATTGACGGTAGCATTATAAGATGATCTCTCACTAAATTATCAAGAAGTGTTCTCCCTGAGTATGCACCGTTGCGAAAGTTCTTCGTGCTGAGACACCACGTGATGATCGGGTGTGATAGGCTCTACGTTCAAATACAACGGGTGCAAAACAGTTGCACACGCGGAATACTCAGGTTTAACTTGACGAGCCTAGCATATACAGATATGGCCTCGGAACACAGAGACCGAAAGGTTGAGCGTGAATCATATAGTAGATATGATCAACATAATGATGTTCACCATTGAAACTACTCCATCTCACGTGATGATCGGACATGGTTTAGTTGATTTGGATCACGTGATCACTTAGAGGATTAGAGAGATGTCTATCTAAGTGGGAGTTCTTAAGTAATATGATTAATTGAACTTTAATTTATCATGAACTTAGTCCTGGTAGTATTAGCATATCTATGTTGTAGATCAATAGCTCGCATTGTTGCTTCCCTGTGTTTATTTTGATATGTTCCTAGAGAAAATTGTGTTGAAAGATGTTAGTAGCAATGATGCGGATTGGATCCGTGATCTGAGGTTGATCCTCATTGCTGCATAGAAGAATTACGTCCTTGATGCACCGCTAGGTGACGGACCTATTGCAGGAGCAGATGCAGACATTATGAACGTTTTGCTAGCTCAATATGATGACTACTTAATAGTTTAGTGCACCATGCTTAACTGCTTAGAATCGGGACTTCAAAGACGTTTTGAACATCATGGAGCATATGAGATGTTCCAGGAGTTGAAGTTAATATTTGAAGCAAATACCCGAGTTGAGAGATATGAAGTCTCCAACAAGTTCTATAGCTAAAAGATGGAGGAGAATCGCTCAACTAGTGAGCATGTGCTCAGATTGTCTGGGTACTACAATCGCTTGAATCAAGTGGGAGTTAATCTTCCAGATAAGATAGTGATTGACAGAATTCTCTAGTCACCATCACCAAGTTAGTAGAACTTCGTGATGAACTATAATATGCAAGGGATAACGGAAAATATTCCCAAGCTCTTCGCGATGCTAAAATCGGCGAAGGTAGAAATCAAAGAAAAAACATCAAGTGTTGATGGTTGACAAGATCACTAGTTTCAAGAAAAGGGCAAAAGGAAAGAAGGGGAACTTCAAGAAGAACGGCAAGCAAGTTGCTGCTCAAGTGAAAAAGCCCAAGCCTGAGACTAAGTGCTTCTACTGCAAAGGGACTGGTCACTAGAAGCGGAACTACCCCAAGTGATTGGCGGATAAGAAGGATGGCAAAGTGAACATAAGTATATTTGATATACATGTTATTGATGTGTACTTTACTAGTGTTCATAGCAACTCCTCAGTATTTGGTACTAGTTCAAGTTGCTAAGATTAGTAACTCGAAACGGGAGTTGCAGAATGAACAAAGACTAGTTAAAGGGCAAGGTGACGATGTGTGTTGGAAGTGGTTCCAAGATTGATATGATCATCATCACACACTCCCTATACTTTCGGGATTAGTGTTGAAACTAAATAAGTGTTATTTGGTGTTTGCGTTGAGCATGAATATGATTTGATCATGTTTATTGCAATACGGCTATTCATTTAAGTAAGAGAATAAATTGTTGTTCTGTTTACATGAATAAAACCTTCTATGGTTATACACACCAACGAAATGGTTTGTTGGATCTCGATCATAGTGATACACATATTCATAATATTGAAGCCAAAAGATGCAAAGTTAATAATGATAGTGCAAACTTATTTGTGGCACTGCAGTTTAGGTCATATTGGTGTAAAGCGCATGAAGAAACTCCATGCTGATGGGATTTTGGAATCACTTGATTATGAATCACTTGATGCTTGCGAACCATGCCTCTTGGGCAAGATGACTAAAGCGTCGTTCTCCGGAACAATGGAGCAAGCAACAGATTTGTTGGAAATCATACATACTGATGTATATGGTCCGATGAATATTAAGGCTCGCAACAAGTATCATTATTTTCTAACCTTCACAGATGATTTGAGCAGATATGGGTATATCTACTTGATGAAACATAAGTCTGAAACATTTGAAAAGTTCAAAGAATTTCAGAGTGAAGTGGAAAATCATCGTGACAAGAAAATAAAGTTTCTACGATCTAATCGCAGAGACGAATATTTGAGTTACGAGTTTGGTCTTCAATTAAAACAAAGTGGAATAGTTTCACAAATTCATGCCACCTGGAACACCACAGCATAATGGTGTGTCCGAACGTCATAACCGTACTTTATTGGATATAGTACAATCTATGATGTTTCTTACCGATTTACCAATGTCATTTTGGGATCATGCATTAGAGACAGCTGCATTCACATTAAATAGGGCACCATCTAAATCCGTTGAGACGACACCGTATGAACTATGGTTTAGCAATAAACCTAAGCTGTCGTTTCTTAAAGTTTGGGGCTGCGATGCTTATGTGAAAAAGCTTCAACCTGATAAGCTCGAACCCAAATCGGAGAAATATGTCTTCATAGGATATCCAAAGGAAACTATTGGATACACCTTCTATCACAGTTCTGAAGGCAAGACTTTTGTTGCTAAGTTCGGAAACTTTCTAGAGAAAGAGTTTCTTTCGAAAGAAGTGAGTGGGAGGAAAGTAGAACTTGATAAGGTAATTGTACCTTCTCCCTTATTGGAAAGTAGTTCATCACAGAAATCTGTTCTTGTGACTACTACACCAATTTGTGAGGAAGATAATGATGATGATCATGTAACTTCAGATCAAGTTACTACCGAATCTCGTAGGTAAACCAGAGTGAGATCCGCACCAGAGTGGTACGGTAATCCTGTTCTGGAAGTCATGTTACTAGACCATGATGAACTTGCGAACTATGAGGAAGCGATGATGAGCCCAGATTCCGCGAAATGGTTAGAGGCCATGAAATCTGAGATATGATCCATGTATGAGAACAAAGTATGGACTTTGATGGATTTGCCCGATGATCGGCAAGCCAAAGAAAATAAATGGATCTTGAAGAGGAAGACGGACACTGATAGTAGTGTTACTATCTACAAAGCTAGAATTGTCGCAAAAAAGGTTTTCGACAAGTTCAAAGTGTTGACTACGATGAGAGTTTCTCACTCGTATCTATGCTTAAGTCTGTCCGAATCATGTTAGCAATTGCCGCATTTTATGAAATCCGGCAAATGGATAAACAAAACTACATTCCTTAATGGATTTATTAAAGAAGAGTTGTATACGATGCAACTAGAAGGTTTTGTCGATCCTGAAGGTGTTAACAAAATATGCAAGCTCCAGCGATCCATCTATGGACTGGTGCAAGCATCTCGGAGTTGGAATATACGCTTTGATAAGTTGATCAAAGCATATAGTTTTATACAGACTTGCGGTGAAGCCTGTATTTACAAGAAAGTGAGTGGGAGCACTACAACATTTCTGATAAGTATATGTAAATGACATATTATTGATCGGAAATAATGTAGAATTATTCTGTAAAGCATAAAGGAGTATTTGAAAGGAGTTTTTCGAAGAAGGACCTCGGTGAAGCTGCTTACATATTGAGTATCAAGATCTATAGAGATAGATCAAGACGCTTGATAAGTTTTTCAATAAGTACATACCTTGAAAAGATTTTGAAGTAGTTCAAAATGGAACAGTCAAAGAAAGAGTTCTTGCCTGTATTACAAGGTGTGAAATTGAGTAAGACTCAAAACCCGACCACGGCAGAAGATAGAAAAAGAATGAAAGTCATTCCCTATGCCTCAGCCATAGGTTCTATAAAGTATGCCATGCTGTGTACCAGATCTATTGCATACCCTACCACTGAGTTTGGCAAGGGAGTACAATAGTGATCTAGGAGTAGATCACTGGACAAGCGATCAAAATTATCCTTAGTGGAATAAGGATATGTTTCTCGATTATGGATTTGACAAAAAGGTTCGTCGTAAAAGGTTACGTCGATGCAAGTTTTGACACTAATCTAGATGACTCTAAGTCTCAATCTAGATACATATTGAAAGTGGGAGCAATTAGCTAAAGTAGCTCCGTGCAGAGCATTGTAGACATAGAAAATTGCAAAATACATAACGGATCTGAATGTGGCAGACCCGTTGACTAAATTTCTCTCACAAGCAAAACATGATCACACCGTAGTACTCTTTGGGTGTTAATCACATAGCGATGTGAACTAGATTACTGAATCGAGTAAACCCTTTGGGTGTTGGTCACATATCGATGTGAACTATGGGTGTTAATCACATGATGATGTGAACTATTGATGTTAATCACATGGTGATGTGATCTAGATTATTGACTCTAGTGCAAGTGGGAGACTGAAGGAAATATGCCCTAGAGACAATAATAAAGTTATTATTTATTTCCTTATATCATGATAAATGTTTATTATTCATGCTAGAATTGTATTAACTGGAAACATAATACATGTGTGAATACATAGACAAACAGAGTGTCACTAGTATGCCTCTACTTGACTAGCTCATTAATCAAAGATGGTTATGTTTCCTAACCATGAACAAAGAGTTGTTATTTGATTAACGAGATCACATCATTAGTTGAATGATCTGATTGACATGACCCATTCCATTAGCATAGCACCCGATCGTTTAGTATGTTGCTATTGCTTTTATCCATGACTTATACATGTTCCTTTAACTATGAGATTATGCAACTCCCGTTTACCGTAGGAACACTTTGTGTGCTACCAAACGTCACAACGTAACTGGGTGATTATAAAGGTGCTCTATAGGTGTCTCCGAAGGTACATGTTGGGTTGGCTTATTTCGAGATTAGGATTTGTCACTCCGATTGTCGGAGAGGTATCTCTGGGCCCTCTCGGTAATGCACATCACATAAGCCTTGCAAGCATTGCAACTAATGTGTTAGTTGTGAGATGATGTATTACGGAACGAGTAAAGAGACTTGCCGGTAACGAGATTGAACTAGGTATTGGATACCGACGATCGAATCTCGGGCAAGTAACATACCGATGACAAAGGGAACAACGTATGTTGTTATGCGGTCTGACCGATAAAGATCTTCGTAGAATATGTAGGAGCCAATATGGGCATCCAGGTCCCGCTATTGGTTATTGACCGGAAACGTGTCTCGGTCATGTCTACATTGTTCTCGAACCGTAGGGTCCGCACGCTTAACGTTACGATGACAGTTATTATGAGTTTATGCATTTTGATGTACCGAAGGAGTTCGGAGTCCCGGATGTGATCACGGACGTGACGAGGAGTCTCGAAATGGTCGAGACATAAAGAATTATATATTGGAAGCCTATGTTTGGACATCGGATGCATTCCAGGTGAAAACAGGATTTTACCGGAATACCGGGAGGGTTACCGGAACCCCCCGGGAGCATAATGGGCCAACATGGGCCTTGGAGGAAAGGTGAGAGGGCAGCCCTAGGGGCTGCGCGCCTCCCCCCCTTCCCTAGTCCTATTAGGACTAGGAGAAGTGGGGCGCCCCCTCTCTCTCTCTCTCCCCCTTGGAGCAATCCTAGTCCAACTAGGATTGGGGGGGGGGAATCCTACTCCCAGAGGGAGTAGGACTCTCCTGGCGCACCAATCCTGGCCGGCCAGCCCCTCCCCCTTGGATCCTTTATATACGGGGGCAGGGGGCACCCCAAACACACACAAGTTGATCTACGGATCGTTCCTTAGCCGTGTGCGGTGCCCCCTTCCACCAAATTCCACCTCGATCATATCGTTGCAGTGCTTAGGCGAAACCCTGCGCCGGTAACACATCAAGATCGTCACCACGCCGTCGTGCTGACGGAACTCTTCCTCGACGCTTTGCTGGATCGGAGCCCGGGGATCGTCATCGAGCTGAACGTGTGCCAAGAACTCGGAGGTGCCGGAGTAACGGTGCTGTGATCGGTTGGATCGCGAGGAGAACGTACGACTACTTCCTCTACGTTGTGTCAACGCTTCCGCTTCGGTCTACGAGGGTACGTAGACAACACTCTCCCCTCTCGTTGCTTTGCATCACCATGATCTTGCGTGTGCGTAGGAAATTTTTTGAAATTACTACGTTCCCCAACACTTTTGGCCTACTTCCGGTACTCCGTGGGCTTCTTCTGGTCCAAAAATGATCTCCGTCAAGTTGCACGTCAATTTGACTCCGTTTGGTTTTCCTTTTCTGCGATACTCTAAAACAAGGAGAAAACAGAAACTGGCACTGGGCTCTAGGTTAATAGGTTAGTCCCAAAAATCATATAAAAGTGTATAATAAAGCCCATTAAACATCCAAGATAGATAATATAACAACATGAATACTTCATAAATTATAGATACGTTGAAGACGTATCACGTCCCACGCTCGTCGCACTCCCACGGATGCACGGGCCGCGCTCCTCATGGCGCATGATCTCATCAGCGCCACAGGGGGTGCTACCTCTTGAGCACTGCGTTGGATTTCCCCGAAGAGGAAAGGATGATGCAGCAAAGTAGCGTAAGTATTTCCCTCAGTTTTTGAGAACCAAGGTATCAATCCAGTAGGAGGCTACGCGCGAGTCCCTCGTACCTACACAAAGCAAATAGCTCCTCGCAACCAACGCGAATAAGGGTTGTCAATCCCTTCACGGTCACTTACGAGAGTGAGATCTGATAGAGATGATTGATAATATTTTTGGTATTTTTGGTATAAAGATGCAAGGTAAAATAAAAGGTAAAGTAAAAAAGCAAAGCAATAATAAAGTGATGGAAGATTAATATGATGAAATAGACCCGGTGGCCACATATTTCACTAGTGGCTTCTCTCAAGAGCATAAGTATTTCTACGGTGGGTGAACAAATTACTGTTGAGCAATTGACAGAATTGAGCATAGTTATGAGAATATCTAGGTATGATCATGTATATAGGTATCACGTCTGAGACAAGTAGACTGACTCCTGCCTGCATCTACTACTATTACTCCACTCATCGACCGCTATCCAGCATGCATCTAGAGTATTAAGTTAAAATCAGAGTAACACCTTAAGCAATATGACAGATGTAGAGGGATAGTTTCATGCAATATGATAAAAACCCCATCTTGTTATCCTCGATGGCAACAATACAATACGTGTCTTGTTGCCCCTACTGTCACTGGGAAAGGACACCGCAAGATTGAACCCAAAGCTAAGCACTTCTCCCATTGCAAGAAAAACCAATCTAGTAGGCCAAACCAAACTAATAATTCGAAGAGACTTGCAAAGATAACCAATCATACATAAAAGAATTCAGAGAAGATTCAAATATTGTTCATAGATAGACTTGATCATAAACCCACAATTCATCGGTCTCAACAAACACACCGCAAGAAAAAAGATTACATCGAATAGATCTCCACGAGAGAGGGGGAGAACATTCTATTGAGACCCAAAAAGAGAGAATAAGCCATCTAGCTACTAACTATGGACCCGAAGGTCAGAGGTAAACTACTCACACTTCATCGGAGGGGCTATGATGATGTAGAAGCCCTCCGTGGTGGATGCCCTCTCCGACAGAGCTCCGAAACAGGCCCCAAGATGGGGTCTCATGGGTACAGAAGGTTGCGGCGGTGGAATTAGGTTTTTGGCTCCGTATCTGATCATTTGGGGGTACGTAGCTATATATAGGAGGAAGAAGTACGTCTGTGGAGTAAGGTGGGGCCCACGAGGGTGGGGGCATGCCTGGGGGGTAGGGCGCGCCCCCTACCTCATGCCCACCTCCTGGCTTTCTTGACGTAGGGTCCAAGTCTCCTGTATCATGTTCGGTGAGAAAATCACGTTCCCGAAGGTTTCATTCCGTTTGGACTCCGTTTGATATTCCATTTCTTTGAAACACTGAAATAGGCCAAAAAATAGCAATTCTGGGCTGGCCCCCCGGATAATAGGTTAGTCCCAAAAATAATATAAAAGTGGAAAATAAAGCCCAATATGGTCCAAAATAGTAGATAATATAGCATGGAGCAATAAAAAATTGTAGATACGTTGGAGACGTATCAGGCATCCCCAAGCTTAATTCATGCTCGTCCTCGAGTAGGTAAATGATAAAAAAGAATTTTTGATGTGGAGTGCTACTTGGCATAATTTCAATGTAATTCTTCTTAATTGTGGTATGAATATTTAGATCCAAAAGATTGATGACAAAACTTCATATTGACATAAAAATAATAATACTTCAAGCATACTAACTAAGCAATTATGTCTTCTCAAAATAACATGGCCAAAGAAAGTTCATCCCTACAAAATCATATAGTTTAGTCATGCTCCATTTTCGTCACACAAGAATGCTCTCATCATGCACAACCCCGATGACAAGCCAAGCAATTGTTTCATACTTTAATAATCTCAAACTTATAAACCTTCATGCAATACATGAGTGTGAGCCATGGATATAGCACTATGGGTGGAATAGAATATTATGATGGGGGTTATGTGGAGAAGACAAAAAAGGAGAAAGTCTCACATGAACGAGGCTAATCAATGGGCTATGGAGATGCCCATCGATTTATGTTAATGCAAGGAATAGGGATTGCCATGCAACGGATGCACTAGAGCTATAAATGTATGAATGCTCAACAAAAGAAACTAAGTGGGTGTGCATCCAACTTGCTTGCTCACGAAGACCTAGGGCACTTGAGGAGGCCCATTGTTGGATTATACAAGCCAAGTTCTATAATAAAAAATTCCCACTAGTATATGAAAGTTACAAAACAAGAGACTCTCTATCATGAAGATTATGGTGCTACTTTGAAGCACAAGTGTGGCAAAGCATAGTAGCATTGTCCCTTCTCTCTTTTTCTCTCATTTTTTGGGCCTTCTTTTTTTTATGGCCTTTCTCTTTCCCCTTTTTTTTATATTTTCCTCACTTGGGACAATGCTCTAGAAAATGATGATCATCACACTTCTATTTATTTACAACTCAATGATTACAACTCGATACTAGAACAAAGTACGACTCTATATGAATGCCTCTGGCGGTGTACCGGGATATGCAATGAATCAAGAGTGACATGTATGAAAGAATTATGAATGGTGGCTTTGCCACAAATACTATGTCAACTACATGATCATGCTAAGCAATATGACAATGATGAATGTGTCATGATGAACGGTATGGTGGAAAGTTGCATGGCAATATATCTCGGAATGGCTATGGAAATGCCATAATAGGTAGGTCTGGTGGCTGTTTTGAGGAATATATAAGGAGGTTTATGTGTGAAAGAGCGTATCATATCGCAGGGTTTGGATGCACCGGCTAAGTTTGCACCAACTATAAATGTGAGAAAGGGCGATGCACGGTACCGAAGAGGCTAGCAATGATGGAAGGGTGAGAGCGCGTATAATCCATGGACTCAACATTAGTCATAAAGAACTCATATACTTATTGCAAAAATCTACAAGCCATCAAAAACCAAAGCACTACGCGCATGCTCCTAGGGGGATAGATTGGTAGGAAAAGACCAGCGCTCGTCCCCGACCGCCACTCATAAGGAGGACAATCAAACAACACCTCATGTTTCAAATTTGTTACATAACGTTTACCATACGTGCATGCTACGGGACTTGCAAACTTCAACACAAGAATTTATCAAATTCACAACAAGTCAACTAGCACGAGTTTGATATTATCACCTCCATATCTCAAAACAATTATCAAGTATCAAACTTTTCTTAGTATTCAACGCACTCAAAATAAAGCTTTACAAATCTTGAATACCAAGCATATTAAATTTTTAGGCAAATTACCATGCTATTTAAGACTCTTAAAATAATCTAAGTGAAGCATGAGATATCAATAGTTTCTATGAAACAAATCCACCACCGTGATCTAAAAGATATAAGTGAAGCACTAGAGCAAAACTATATAGCTCAAAAGATATAAGTGAAGCACATAGAGTATTCTATCAAATTCCAAATCATGTATGGCTCTCTCAAAAGGTGTGTACAGCAAGGATGATTGTGGTAAACTAAAAAGCAAAGACTCAAATAATACAAGACGCTCCAAGCAAAACACATATCATGTGGTGAATAAAAATATAGCTCCAAGTGAAGTTACCGATGGAAGTAGACGAAAGAAGGGATGCCTTCCGGGGCATCCCCAAGCTTTGACTTTTTGGTGTCCTTAGATTATCTTGGGGTGCCATGGGCATCCCCAAGCTTAGGCTCTTGCCACTCCTTGTTCCATAATCCATCAAAAGATTTCACCCAAAACTTGAAAACTTCACAACGCAAAACTCAATAGAAATCTCATGAGCTCTGTTAGCGAAAGAAAACAAAAGAACACTTCAAGGTACTGTAATTAACTCATTCTTTATTTATATTGGTGTTAAACATACTGTATTCCAACTTCTCTATGGTTTATAAACTATTTTACTAGCCATAGATTCATCAAAATAAGCAAACAACACACGAAAAACAAAATCTGTCAAAAACAGAACAGTCTGTAGTAATCTGTAACTAACGCAAACTTATGGAACTCCAAAAAATCTACCAAAATAGGAATGCCTAGAATTTTTTATTGAACAGAAGCAATTGGAATCAGTATTTGATCACGTTCTGGTGATTTTTAACAATTTTTTTCGTGAACAGAAAGTTTCTGGAAATTACAGCAAGATCAAATAACTATCATCCGAGAAGATCCTATAGGTCTACCTTGGCACAAACACTAATTAAAACATAAAAACACATCTAACCAGAGGCTAGATCAAAGATTTATTCCTAAACAGAAGCAAAAGCAAAAAAACTAAAAATAAAATTGGGTTGCCTCCCAACAAGCGCTATCGTTTAACGCCCCTAGCTAGGCATAAAAGCAAGGATAAATCTAGGTATTGCCATCTTTGGTAGGCAATTCTTCAATGAGGCATCTACCTTCCTTAGAGATTTCTTTATTTTTAGTAATTATCAAACTTTTAGGCGCAAAATCAAAAAATTCATTTGTAGCAAATGGTTCCTTAATGATAGCAAAAAGATTCGGATGAATACTTATAGATTTAAGATCCGCAGTTTCCTCACTAGAGGATTCACCCTTATTCTTAGGAACATACATAAGCTTAGCAACTTTATTAGAAGGACTTGGAGTACTCTTAACGGAAGAAAAAGCGGTTCCCAAGTTGGTAATGATACCCTCAAGTTTATCGATTCTAGTGGAATCTTGATTCATTCTCTCATTAACTATGGGTTCATTCTCCTTTATATTTTTCAAAGTTACTCCCACCTTAGATCCATATTGGGTAATTTGATTGTGGATATTTTTATCTAGATTTTTAATTAATTCAACGGTAGAAACTTTATTTTCAATAATTTCAAGTCTTTGCATTACATGCTCCAAAGTTAACATAGTTCCATTAACCAAAAGAGGTGGTGAACCAAATAAATCTATCATAGCATTGTAAGAATCAAAAGTGTGGCTACCCAAATAGTTCCCTCCGTTAATGGTATCAAGGATATATCTATACCAAGGATTAGCACCTACATAAAAATTGCGGAGAAGAACTGAGGTAGATTGCTTCCCGGTAGATCTATTTTGAGCATTGCAAATTCTATACCAAGCGTCTTTTAAATTTTCTCCATCCCTTTGCTTAAAATTTAGAACTTCGTTTTCGGGAGACAACGGAGAAGATATAAAACTAGCCATAATGAAAAGCAAGCGAGAAAAAGGCAAACGGAAAAGAGAGGGCGAATAAAACGGCAAGAGTGAAGTGGGGGAGAGGAAAACGAGAGGCAAATGGCAAATAATGTAATGCGAGAGATAAGGGATTGTGATGGGTACTTGGTACGTTGACTTTCACGTAGACTCCCCGGCAACGGCACCAGATCTTGCTACCTCTTGAGCACTGCGTTGGATTTCCCCGAAGAGGAAAGGATGATGCAGCAAAGTAGCATAAGTATTTCCCTCAGTTTTTGAGAACCAAGGTATCAATCCAGTAGGAGGCTACGCGTGAGTCCCTCGTACCTACATAAAGCAAATAGCTCCTCGCAACCAACGCGAATAGGGGTTGTCAATCCCTTCACAGTCACTTACGAGAGTGAGATCTGATAGAGATGATAGATAATATTTTTGGTATAAAGATGCAAGGTAAAATAAAAGGTAAAGTAAAAAAGCAAAGCAATAATAAAGTGATGGAAGATTAATATGATGAAGATAGACCCGGGGGCCATAGATTTCACCAGTGGCTTCTCTCAAGAGCATAAGTATTTCTACGGTGGGCGAACAAATTACTGTTGAGAAATTGACAGAATTGAGCATAGTTATGAGAATATCTAGGTATGATAATGTATATAGGTATCACGTCCGAGACAAGTAGACCGACTCCTGCCTGCATCTACTACTATTACTCCACTCATCGACCGCTATCCAGCATGCATCTAGAGTATTAAGTTAAAAATAGAGTAACGCCTTAAGCAATATGACAGATGTAGAGGGATAGTTTCATGCAATATGATAAAAAACCCATCTTGTTATCCTCGATGGCAACAATACAATACGTGCCTTGTTGCCCCTACTATCACTGGGAAAGGACACCGCAAGATTGAACCCAAAGCTAAGCACTTCTCCCATTGCAAGAAAAACCAATCTAGTAGGCCAAACCAAACTGGTAATTCGAAGAGACTTGCAAAGATAACCAATCATACATAAAAGAATTCAGAGAAGATTCAAATATTGTTCATAGATAGACTTGATCATAAACCCACAATTCATCGGTCTCAACAAACACACCGCAAAAGAAAAGATTACATCGAATAGATCTCCACGAGAGAGGGGGAGAACATTGTATTGAGACCCAAAAAGAGAGAAGAAGCCATCTAGCTACTAACTATGGACCCGAAGGTCTGAGGTAAACTACTCACACTTCATTGGAGGGGCTATGTTGATGTAGAAGCCCTCCGTGGTGGATGCCCTCTCCGGCGGAGCTCCGGAACAGGCCCCAAGATGGGATCTCGTGGGTACAGAAGGTCGCGGCGGTGGAATTAGGTTTTTGGCTCCGTATCTGATTTTTTGGGGGTATGTAGGTATATATAGGATGAAGAAGTACGTCGGTAGAGCAAGGTGGGGCCCACGAGGGTGGGGCGCACCTGGGGGGGTAGGGCGCGCCCCTCTACCTCGTGCCCACCTCCTGGCTTTCTTGACATAGGGTCCAAGTCTGATGGATCATGTTCGGTGAGAAAATCACATTCCCGAAGGTTTCATTCCGTTTGGACTCCGTTTGATATTCCATTTCTTCGAAACACTAAAATAGGCAAAAAAAACAGCAATTCTGGGCTGGGCCTCCGGTTAATAGGTTAGTCCCAAAAATAATATAAAAGTGGAAAATAAAGCCCAATATGGTCCAAAACAGTAGATAATATAACATGGAGCAATCAAAAATTATAGATACATTGGAGATGTATCAGGGGGCTCCGTCGCGCCGTCCCTCTCACTGCCTCGCCCTCAGCCAGCTACGGGCGACGTAGCTCACGGAGCACCTCCACCACCTCTGCACCAAGACGGCGCCCTGGCGCCAAGGCGCGCAGCTCCACGTCGCGACCCACCGCGTCCGGCGAACGCACCTGAAGAAAGAAGCTGTCAAGAAGTCCCTCGACTGCAAGAGAACGCTCTGCCACTCCTTGCACCGCCGCGCCAGGATCGTTTGCTACGGCAATGTCCCGTGCCGCTTGCTGTAGCGGCGCGCGGGCATCAAGACCAAGCTCCACCTCCAAGACGGGCCCTGGTGACCATGGCTGGCTGCCGCGCCTTCACCCCTGAGCTGCATAGCGTCGCCTAGCCGGGCAAGTTCAAGCCGGATCTGCCTCCTCGCTACGACGGCACCACAACCCTGCGGAGTTCCTGCAGCTCTACGAGCTGAGCATCGAGGCGGCCAACGGCGATGAGAAAGTCACGGCGACCTGGTTCCCGATGGCGCTCAAAGACGGCGCCCGTTCGTGGCTCCTGAACTTGTCTCCAGGCTCGATCTCCTCCTGGGACGAGATGCGCGATCGCTTCGTCGCCAACTTCCAGGGCGCTTGTGACCGCCCACCGGCCGCGGGCGACCTGCGCCGCCTCAAGCAACAACCAGGAGAGACCCTCTAATAACCCACAAGTATAGGGTATTGCAAAAGTATTCGAGGGTAGAGTATTCAACCCAAATTTATTGATTCGACACAAGGGGAGCCAACGAATATTCTCAAGTATTAGCAGTTGATTTGTCAATTCAACCACACCTGGATAACTTAATATCTGCAGCAAACTATTTAGTAGCAAAGTAGTATGGAAGTAACAGTAACGAAAGCAAAAGTAATATTTTTGGGTTTTGTAGTGATTGTAACAGTAGCAACGGTTAAGTAAATAGGCGGAGAACAATATGTGAAAAGCTCGTAGGCATTGGGTCGGTGATGGAGAATTATGCTGGATGCGGTTCATCATGTAACAGTCATAACATAGGGTGACCCAGAACTAGCTCCAATTCATCAATGTAATGTAGGCATGTATTCCGAATATAGTCATACGTGCTTCAGGAAAAGAACTTGCATGACATCTTTTGTCCTACCCTCCCGTGGTAGCGGGGTCCTACCGGAAACTAAGGGATATTAAGGCCTCCTTTTAATAGAGTATCGGACCAAAGCATTAACACATAGTGAATACATGGACTCCTCAAACTATGGTCATCACCGGGAGTGGTCCCGATTATTGTCACTTCGGGGTTGCCGGATCATAACACATAGTAGGTGACTATAGACTTGCAAGATAGGATCAAGAACTCACATATATTCATGAAAACATAATAGGTTCAGATCTGAAATCATGGCACTCGGGCCCTAGTGACAAGCATTAAGCATAGCAAAGTCATAGCAACATCAATCTCCGAACATAGTGGGTACTGGGGATCAAACCTTAACAAAACTAACTCGATTACATGATAAATCTCATCCAACCCATCACCATCCAGCAAGCCTACGATGGAATTACTCACGCACGGCGGTGAGCATCATGAAATTGGTGATGGAGGATGGTTGATGATGACGATGGTGACGGATTCCCCTCTCCGGAGCCCCGAACGGACTCCAGATCAGCCCTCTCGAGAGGTTTTAGGGCTTGGCGATGGCTCTGTACCGTAAAACGCGATGAATCCTTCTCTCTAATTTTTTTCTCCCCAAACACGAGTATATGGAGTTAGAGTTGAGGTCGGTGGAGCGTCAGGGGGCCCACGAGGCAGGGGGTGCGCCCCCCACCCTCGTGGACAGGTGGAGGTCCCCCTGACGTGGATTCTTCCTCCAGTATTCTTAATGTTTTCCAAAAATATGTTCCGTGGAGTTTCAGGTCATTCCGAGAACTTTTGTTTCTGCACATAAATAACACCATGGAAAGTCTGCTGAAAACAGCGTCAGTCTGGGTTAGCTCCATTCAAATCATGCAAGTTAGAGTCCAAAACAAGGGCAAAAGTGTTTGGAAAAGTATATACGACGGAGACATATCAACTCCCCCAAGGTTAAACCTTTGCTTGTCCTCAAGCAATTCAGTTGACAAACTGAAAGTGATAAAGAAAAACGTTTACAAACTCTGTTTGCTCTTTGTTGTTGCAAATATGTAAAGCCAGCATTCAAGTTTTCAGCAAAGATTATGACTAACCACATTCACAATAACTCTTAGGTCTCATGTTTACTCATATCAATGGCATAATCAACTGGCGAGCAATAATAATAAATCTTAGATGACAACACTTTCTCAAAACAATCATGATATGATATAACAAGATGGTATCTCACTAACCCTTTCTGAGACCGCAAAACATAAATGCAGAGCACCTTTAAGATCAAGGACTGACTAGACATTGTAATTCATGGTAAAAGAGATCCAGCCATAGTCATACCCAATATAAATTAATAGTAATGGATGCAAATGACAGCAACGCTCTCCAGCTAGTGCTTTTTAATAAGAGGGTGATGACTCATCATGAAAGTAAATAGATAGGCCCTTCGCAGAGGGAAGCAGGGATTTGTAGAGGTGCCAGAGCTCGGATTTAAAGCAGAGATAAATAATATTTTGAGCGGCATACTTTCATTGTCAACATAACAACCAAGAGATGGCGATATCTTCCATGCTACACACATTATAGGCAGTTCCCAAACAGAATGGTAAAGTTTATACTCCCCCTCCACCAACAAGCATCAATCCATGGCTTGCTCGAAACAACGAGTGCCTCCAACTAACAACAGTCCCAGGGGGAGTTTTGTTTGCAATTATTTTGATTTGATTTGCATAAAGCATGGGACTGGGCATCCCGGTGACCAGCCATTTTCTCATGAGTGAGGAGCAGAGTCCACTCCTCTTGAGAATAACCCACCTAGCATGGAAGATAAGGACAGCCCTAGTTGATACATGAGCTATTCGAGCATACGAAACAGAATTTCATTTGAAGGTTTAGAGTTTGGCACATACAAATTTACTTGGAACGGTAGGTAGATATCGCATATAGGAAGGTATAGTGGACTCATAGGGAATGACTTTGGGGTTTAAGGGATTGGATGCACAAGCATTATTCCCGCTTAGTACAAGTGAAGGCTAGCAAAAGACTGGGAAGCGACCAACTACAGAGCGACAACAGTCATGAACATGCATTAAAATTAATAAACATTGAGTACAAGCATGAGTAGGATATAATCCACCATGAACATAAATATCGTGAAGGCTATGTTGATTTGTTTCAACTACATGTGTGAACATGTGCCAAGTCAAGTCACTTAAATCATTCAAAGGAGGATACCACCCCACTATACCACATCACAACAATTCTAATAGCATGTTGGCACGCAAGGTAAACCATTATAACTCATAGCTAATCAAGCATGGCATAAGAAACTATAATCTCTAATTGTCATTGCAAACATGTTTATCCATAATAGGCTGAATCAGGAACGATGAACTAATCATATTTACAAAAACAAGAGAGGTCGAGTTCATACCAGCTTCTCTCATCTCAATCAATCCATCATATATCATCATAATTGCCTTTCACTTGCACGACCGAACGATGTGAAAATAATAAGAGTGCACATGCATTGGACTAAGTTGGAATCTGCGAGCATTCAATAAACAGGAGAAGACAAGGCAATATGGGCTCTTGGTTAAATCAACAATAATGCATATAAGAGCCACTTCAACAATTTAATCATGGTCTTCTCCTATCGACCCCCAAAGAAAAGAAAAGAAATAAAACTATTTACACGGGAAAGCTCCCAACAAGCAAAAGAAGAACGGGAAATATTTTTGGGTTTTCTTTTAATTATTACTACTATAGCAAGAAAGTAAACTAGCTAAAAGCTACAACTATTTTTTTGTTTTTCTTAAGGTTTATTAAACACACAAGAAGAAAGCAAGAAAAAGGAAAATAAACTAGCATGGATATTACAGTGAAAGAGTATGAGCACCGACATCTAGCAATGAGTGTGTGAACATGAATGTAATGTCGGTGAGAAATACGTACTCTCCCAAGCTTAGGCTTTTGGCCTAAGTTGGTTTATTACCACGGATGGCCTGGATATCCAAAGTTGTAGCCAGGGTCGTACTGAGATGTAGTGGTCATTGCGTCGTGTGCTGCAGCTTGGAGGCGAGCTATCTCATCCCTCCTCCTATACTCCGCCGCCTCCTCTCCGGTTATGTAATGTCTCCCTTTTTCCTGAAAGTCAAAGAGAGTAGGGGCAGGAAGAATAATATTGACGGCGTGACGCCTGTCAAAGATTAGTCTGTACTGGAGAGGTGGTTCATTCCTCTCGACAACTTGATGATGAACCATAGCATTAAAGTCTAGATCAGTAGGAGGCAGTTCAATATCATCATCACGTATGGTTACACCAAGAAAATCAGCTAAGCGGGTTGCATAAATTCCACCAAAGAAATCTCCATTAAATCTATTATCATGCAACCTACATGCAACAATGGCTCCCAAATTATAAGATTTGTCTCCTAACACAGCACTCCTAAGAATATTGAGGCCAGGGACACACATATGACATGCTTCATCTTTACCATTTATGCACCTACCTATGAAGAGAGCAAAATAATGTATAGCAGGAAAATGAATACTCCATATGGTAGCTTGTACTATATCTCTAGATTGCCCCACAGTTATACTAGCAAGAAATTCTCTAAATTCATATTTGTGGGGTTCACTAGTACTACCCATTGTAGAGGTTTGCAAGCACTGGTAAAATCCTCTAAGTCCATAGTGTAATATTTTTCATAGAGATCAAATAGGACAGTTTGAGAATTGCGTGAAGATGAAAATTCAAACCTCCTCACAAAGGAACTAGTGAGATAGTGGTACTGGCGGCACTTTTCTCCCTCGAAGCTCACAAGATCAGCATTACGCAATTACGCGTTAAATTCTTCCTTGATTCCCGCTCGATCCATAAAGCCTTTTGAAGGACATTCACAAGGCCGCACTGGAGCATTCGTTGGTGGATCATCATCGGCATCGCGCATTGCGAGCCTGGGTCCTTGCTTCCTTGAAGGACCACCTTGGTATATTTTCCTAAGCATATTTCTTCCTCTGAAAATTTTCTGAAATTTTTAGTAACTTCAAATAAAAGTGAACTAAGCTCAACAAAATTGATAGCAACTACTCCCTACAAGTGCCTAGAGACTATATCATGCATTAGAACTACTTGGAACCATATAAATTTGACATGCAAGCTCAAGAACATGGTCACCTAGGCAGCACAAATTTGCAATGAATAAAGCACTAGAACAAAAACTAATTGGACGAATGGAGGAGTCACATACCAAGGAACAATCTCCCCAAGCAGTTTTGTGAGGGGTGCTTTGAGCAAGGAGATCGAAAATCGCAGGAAAATGAGCTAGAACTCGTGCTTGAGCTGGATAGTGATTTTTACTTTATTTCAACTAAATAACAGAAAGTAAAAGGAGGGTACAGAAGGTTGTGCTTTCTAACTTCATCCATCTCATGCTCATCAAAAGGAATCCATTAACAAGGTTGATCAAGTCTTGTTAACAAACTCATTCCGACTAACATGGAACCGGAGAAATTTCGAATAACACTATGTTACCTCAACGGGGATATGCACATCCCCAATAATAAGAATATCATATTTCTTCTTGACAGTAGGAAGAGGAAATTCAAAACCTCCAAAAATAATCGATGGAATTTTTCCAATAGAATTGATACAGTGGACTTGAGGTTGTTTCCTCGGAAAGTGTACCATATGCTCATTACCATTAACATGAAAAGTGACATTGCCTTTGTTGCAATCAATAACAGCCCCTGCAGTATTCAAAAAAGGTCTTCCAAGAATAATAGACATACTATCGTCCTCGGGAATATCAAGAATAACAAAGTCCGTTAAAATAGTAACGTTTGCAACCACAACGGGCACATCCTCACAAATACCGACAGATATAGCAGATGATTTATCAGCCATTTGCAAAGATATTTCAATAGGTGTCAACTTATTCAAATCAAGTCTATGAGATAAAGAGAGAGGCATAACACTAACACCGGCTCCAAGATCACATAAAGCAGTTTTAACATAGTTTCTTTTAATGGAGCATGGTATAGTGGGTACCCCTGGATCTCCTAGTTTCTTTGGTATTCCACCCTTAAAAGTATAATTAGCAAGCATGGTGGAAATTTCAGCTTCCGGTATCTTTCTTTTATTAGTGACAATTTCTTTCATATATTTAGCATAAGGATTCATTTTGAGCATATCAGTCAAACGCATACGCAAGAAGATAGGTCTAATCATTTTAGCAAAGCGCTCAAAATCCTCATCATCCTTTTTCTTGGATGGTTTGGGAGGAAAAGGCATGGGTTTCTGAACCCAAGGTTCTCTTTCTTTACCATGTTTCCTAGCAACAAAGTCTCTCTTATCATAACGTTGATTCTTTGATTGTGGGTTATAAAGATCAACAGTGGGTTCAATTTCTACATCATTATCATTGCTAGGTTGAGCATCATCATGAACATTATCATTAACATTTTCATTAGGTTCATGTTCATTACCAGATTGTGTTTCAGCATCAGAAATAGAAATATCATTTGGATTATCATGTGTTTCAGCAATAGGTTCACTAGAAGCATGCAAAGTCCTGTCATTTTTCTTTTTCTTCTTTTTAAAAGAACTAGGTGTGTCAATATTATTTCTCTGAGAATCTTGCTCAATTCTCTTAGGATGGCCTTCAGGATACAAAGGTTCCTGAGTCATTTTACCGGTTCTAGTAGCCACTCTAACAACATAGTCATTATTCTTACTATTCAATTCATTGAGCAAATCATTCTGAGCTTTAAGTACGTGTTCTACTTGAGTGGTAACCATAGAAGCATGTTTAGTAATTAGTTTAAGTTCACCTTTAACTCTAGACATATAATCACTCAAGTGTTCAATCATATAAGCATTGTGTTTTAATTCTCTACCAAAATAAGCATTGAAGTTTTCTTGCTGAACCATAAAGTCATCAAACTCATCTAAGCATTGGCTAGCAAACTTAGTAGGAGGGATTTCAGCTTTATCATATCTATAGAGAGAATTTACCTTTACTACCTGTGTCGGGTTATCAAGACCATGTGTTTCTTCAATAGGTAATGGATAGGATCATATGTTTCTTCAACAGGCGGTAAATTAAGACCATGTATTTCTTCAATAGGAGGTAAATTCTTAACATCTTCAACCTTAATACCCTTTTGTTTCATAGATTCTTTGCCTCTTGCATATCCTCAGGACTGAGAAATAGAACACCTCTCTTCTTCGGAGTTGGTTTAGGAATAGGCTCAAGAATTAGTTCAGGAAGTGTCCAATTATTTTCATTTGTCAACATATTATTCAATATAATTTCAGCTTCATCCGGTGTTCTTTCCCTGAAAACAGAACCAGCACAACTATCCAGGTAATCTCTGGAAGCATCGGTTAGTCCATTATAAAAGATATCAAGTATTTCATTTTTCTTAAGAGGATGATCAGGCAAAGCATTAAGTAATTGGAGAAGCCTCCCCCAAGCTTGTGGGAGACTCTCTTCTTCAATTTGCACAAAATTGTATATATCCCTTAAAGCAGCTTGTTTCTTATGAGCAGGGAAATATTTAGCAGAGAAGTAATAAATCATATCCTGGGGACTATGCACACAACCAGGATCAAGAGAATTAAACCATATCTTAGCATCACACTTTAATGAGAACGGAAATATTTTAAGGATATAAAGGTAGCGAGTTCTCTCATAATTACTGAACAGGGTGGCTATATCATTTAATTTAGTAAGATGTGCCACAACAGTTTTAGATTCATAGCCATAAAAAGGATCAGATTCAACCAAAGTAATTATATCAGGATCAACAGAGAATTCATAATCCTTATCACTAACACAGATAGGTGAAGTAGCAAAAGCAGGGTCAGGTTTCGTTCTAGCATTAAGAGATTGTTGCTTCCATTTAACTAATAACTTCTTAAGATCACTTCTATCATTGCAAGCTAAAATGGCTCTAGCAGATTCTTCATCCAGAACATAACCCTCAAGCACAACAGGTATTTCATATTTATTAGGGGGAGAGTCTTCATCATCACTATCTCCAATATTATCAGTTTCAATAATTTCATTCTCTCTAGCCCTAGAACGTTGTTCATCAAGAAATTCACCAAGTGGCACAGTAGTATCAAGCATAGAAGTAGTTTCATCATAAGTATCATGCACAGCAGAAGAGGCATCATAAATAACATGCGACATATCATAATTAATAGTAGAAGCAGGTTTAGGTGTCGCAAGCTTACTCAAAACAGAAGGTGAATCAAGTGCAGAGCTAGATGGCAGTTCCTTACCTCCCCTCGTAGTTGAGGGATAAATTTTTGTTTTCTCGTCTTTGAAGTTCCTCATAGTGGCCAGCAGATATAAATCCCAAGTGACTCAAAGAATAGAGCTATGATCCCCGGCAACAGCGCCAGAAAATAGTCTTGATAACCCACCAGTATAGGGGATCGCAATAGTTTTCGAGGGTAGAGTATTCAACCCAAATTTATTGATTCGACACAAGGGGAGCCAAAGAATATTCTCAAGTATTAGCAGTTGAGTTGTCAATTCAACAACACCTGGATAACTTAATATCTGCAGCAAAGTATTTAGTAGCAAAGTAGTATGGAAGTAACAGTAACAAAAGCAAAAATAATATTTTTGGGTTTTGTAGTGATTGTAACAGTAGCAACGGTAAAGTAAATAAGCGGAGAACAATATGTGAAAAGCTCGTAGGCATTGGGTCGGTGATGGAGAATTATGCCGGATGTGGTTCATCATGTAACAGTCATAACATAGGGTGACACAGAACTAGCTCCAATTCATCAATGTAATGTAGGCATGTATTCCGAATATAGTCATACGTGCTTATGGAAAATAACTTACATGACATCTTTTGTCCTACCCTCCCGTGGCAGCGGGGTCCTAGCGAAAACTAAGGGATATTAAGGCCTCCTTTTAATAGAGTACCGGACCAAAGAATTAACACATAGTGAATACATGGACTCCTCAAACTATGGTCTTCACCGGGAGTGGTCCCAATTATTGTCACTTCGGGGTTGCCGGATCATAACACATAGTAGGTGACTATAGACTTGCAAGATAGGATCAAGAACTCACATATATTCATGAAAACATAATAGGTTCAGATCTGAAATCATGGCACTCGGGCCCTAGTGACAAGCATTAAGCATAGCAAAGTCATAGCAACATCAATCTCAGAACATAGTGGATACTAGGGATCAAACCCTAACAAAACTAACTCGATTACATGATAAATCTCATCCAACCCATCACCGTCCAGCGAGCCTACGATGGGATTACTCACGCACGGCGGTGAGCATCATGAAATTGGTGATGGAGGATGGTTGATGATGATGATGGCGAAGGATTCCCTTCTTCGGCGCCCCGAACGGACTCCAGATCAGCCCTCCCGAGAGGTTTTAGGGCTTGGCGGTGGCTCCGTATCGTAAAACGCGATGAATCCTTCTCTCTGATTTTTTCTCCTCGAACACGAACATATGGAGTTGGAGTTGAGGTCGGTGGAGCGTCAGGGGGCCCATGAGGCAGGGGGCGCGCCCCCACCCTCGTGGACAGGTGGAGGCCCCCCTGACGTGGATTCTTCTTCCAGTATTTTTAATATTTTCAAAAAATATGTTCCGTGGAGTTTCAGGTCATTCCGAGGACTTTTGTTTCTGCACATAAATAACACCATGTAAATTCTGCTGAAAACAGCGTCAGTCCGGGTTAGTTCCATTCGAATCATGCAAGTTAGAGTCCAAAACAAGGGCAAAAGTGTTTGGAAAAGTAGATACGACGGAGACGTATCACCCTCCAGAAGTACATCCAGCGCTTCAACAACGTTCGTCTCAAGATCCCCAAGGTGACGAACGAGGGCATCATCTCCGCGTTCTCTGATGGCGTCCGTGACGTCAAGATGAAGGAGGAGCTTGCTATCCACGAGGAGCTGTGCACGTCCCTGGAGCTGTTCAACCGGGCGACCAAGTGCGCAAGAGCTGAGGAAGGGCGCCTCTCCCTTCTAGAGCTCCCGGCTGCGGACCCGGAGGAGAAGAAAGCCAAGGCCAAGGACGTGAAGCGCAAGGGAGTAGGCGTGCTCGCGGCGGAGCCAGACACCAAGCATGGCAGAGATCAGCCCGAGTCATCCAAGAGCAGCCGACCATTCTGCGCCTTCCATAACCTGCATACCCACAACACCAGCGACTGTCAAGAGCTCAGAGCCATTCGAGAAGGACGCTTCGGCCGACGCCCCGAGCGCAACGACCGGGGCTATGGCCGAGGAGGAGGACGTGGTGGCAGACGCTGGGACGACCGCAGCCCGCGCCAGGAGTGGCGCGACCGGCCTCGTGAGGACCGCTGGTAGGATCAGCCTCGCGAGGGCGCCTGGAGGGACCAGCCTCGTGAGGATCGTCCTCAGGGCAACGCTGGTCGTCCTCCACTACCACCGCCGCCAAGAAGGAATGACGACCGCCATCAAGACGAGGGAACTGGGGGCTTCCAGGAGCCACGTGCTATCGCTTGCATCTTGGGCGGAGCTCAGGCCCCAGCCTCGCAGCGTATCTTCAAACAGTTTGCTCGTGATGTGAATGCAGTCCTCCCCAAGCTTGAGGCCACACGCCTGCTCAGGTGGTCCAAGTGCGCCATCACCTTCAGTTCGGCGGATGAGCTCAAGTGCGCGGCTACCGCAAGCACCCTCCCGATGCTTTGCTCCCCAGTCATCAGCAACGTGCAAGTCACCAAGACCCTCATCGACGGCAGCGCAAGGCTCAACGTCCTGTCCGTCGACACGTTCAACAACCTCCAAGTGTCGTATGATCAGCTTCAGCCCACCAAGCCTTTCTCGGGAGTGACCGACGGCTCCACTACCCCGATCGGGCAGGTCCGCCTTCCCGTCACCTTCGGAGAACGCAAGAACTACCGCACCAAACTCATCGACTTCGATGTCGCGCACATCCGTCTATCATACAATGCCATCCTCGGGTATCCAGCCCTGGCCAAGTTCATGGCGGTGACCCATCACGGCTACAATGTCCTCAAGATGCCGGGAAGCGGCGGAATCATCACGGTCCCATGCGAAGAAAGAGATGCGGTGTGCTCCCTTGAGCATGCCTTCCAAGCTGCCGCAATCGATGACCCCGACAGCAAGGGCGAGTGCCCTCCTGAGGCCACCCCCAAGAAGAAGAAGCAGTTGCGCTGTGCAGGACCTCATGAGGGTGGCGTCGCGACTGGAACCCTGTCAGGATCAGCGCCCGCGCCAGGGGCGCCTCCCTCCATCGCATAGGAAGGCGCGCCAGGCGCCCTTCTCGGGCAGGGCTCAGGGGATCTCTTCTAGAGGGCCTCAGACCTTGCCAACATCACGAGGGAGGCGCTAGGGCACCACTTGGAGGCGTGCTTCACGACACGTTTCCCTCAGGAGAACACAGGGCGAGGAGCGCCCATCGCTCAAGAGTTCATCACCAGGACCACTCAGGAACTGCAAGACGCAAGGGCCATACGCGGCGACCGCTGCTCACGAAGCGCAACTCCCCATCCAGGCGAGGATGCTGGGCTGCGCATCTGCATCAATGTCCCAGGGCTCAACAGGGCCGCATCTCAGGAGCCCTTCTGGCCTTCACGCGTGGGCCGCTGCGAGGGTCCACCGCACAGCTACGTTCGCATGCCTTTGGGCCTGCCGAGCATGTCGTCCGCCTATCAGCGCAACTTGCGGCGCGTCCTGGCGACTCAGGAGTCCAGGTATCACGCCGTCCTGACGGAGATGGATACGGTCTTCAAGGAACCGCCTGAACCCCCAGAGCCTCCTGAGGCTCAGGGCCTCGGTGGCTCGTGACGAGCGACCCCTCCACCTCGTACCTCCGGCTGCTCCAACACCCCTTCATCAACAGAACCAGGTGACATTTTCCAAGTTTATTTAGCTAGGAGCGGCCCTCGGGCTGCATCATTCCCAGGCCATGTGGGTCCATCCCTGTAGCATGTACCCTTGTTTCTTATGTCTTTAGCTTACCTTGCTGGGGGCGCCCCTTGGGCTGCATCATCCCCAAGCCGCTCACGCCGAACCCGGTGGAGTGTATCTTCCCTGCATTTACCTAAGCCAGTTTGCTTTCCATGCCTAATCTATCTGTGACTATCACCTGTTTGACTCTCGCCTCCCACGGGGGCTACTCACGCTAGCACAACACTTGTGCACGGGCCCGTCCCTGCAATGTCGACAAATCTGAGTGGTCGAGCTGTGGCTCGTGGCACGCCCCGCGCACGTCACCTCACCAGGCCCTCAGTGCCTTCATCTGCTCACGAAGCAATCGGCGGCGGACTGGCAACCATAATGGCAAACTATGTTTCTCCTTGTGCTGGCTCACAGGAACCTCAAGAGAATGACAGCAGGCGGCACCGCGAGCTCCCTCTTCTCCCATGCAATCCGCTTGCGCGTTAAAAGGGGGGCTCCTGAGCATCGCGACTCGGGAGCTCCTACTGGCTCTCTAGCCCTCACCCCCTGGCCTTGACCACGGCACGCGACCTGGCAAATCAGCGGCGGCTGAGCTTGCTTGAGGGCCAGGACCTGAGGACGCAGAGCATGAAGGAGAGCATGGAGAAGAGGGGGGGCTCGCATGGACCTGGCCTAGCTACGCATTAGCACGGTGCATTTCAAGGAGTCGACCCCAAACCGCCAAGATAAGTCTCACGCTCACATTGGCTAATCGTTGGAGCCTAAGGGTCACGCTCGTCGCAGCCCTGTTACGGCAATGTCGCCTCCCTTTCTTACCTTACCACAGCTGCTTGAGCGCTAAAGGGGACCTCCTGAGCATCGTGCCTCAGGGGCTCTTACTATAGCTCGGGCACGCGACCTGGCATACCAGCGACGGCTACAGCTTGCCTGGGGACCGGGGCCTGTCAGCGTAGAGCAATGAGCCGTCGCGAGGTTGGAAAGGGGAGACCGAGCCTAAATAGAGCATGCATTTGCAAATTTTCATAACAAGGATAGTATCAACAAAAGACATTACAGGCTCTTTACACACCCCCACGGGGTACTTCTTGATTCCTTGCAGGGAACAAAAGACAAGAACTTAGGGGAATCCTATCTACACCCTCCCGTGGCCGACGCCGTCATCAACAGTGGGCCGCGGGAGGCCTGCGCCAACCCCATCCAGATCAGCGACGGCGGCAGCTGGACGCCGCACCCTGCTCCGGGCGCCGTGAGAGCTCGAGGGCACGTAGCTATCATCGCTCGTCTCCGGAGTCTTGTAGAGCTCAGGAGAACCGCTGGACGCCCAAGAGTCGTTGTTGCTGGAGGAGTCGCAGGCCGGGCGCGCATCGTCCTGGTGCTCCCCTTCAGGGCAGCACTCCAGGCGGCGGCCCTTCACATCGAAGACCTTGAAGAACAGCGTGGAGGCACCGTCATAATCGAAGTGGATCGCGAGGGCGCCCTCAGCACGGCAAACCCGCGCAACCTCACCCCAGCCGCGGGTCATGAATCACTTGATGCTTGCGAACCATGCCTCATGGGCAAGATGACTAAGACACCGTTCTCCCAAACAATGGAGTGAGCAACAGACTTATTGGAAATAATACATACTGATGTATGCGGTCCGATGAGTGTTGAGGCTCGCAACGGGTATCGTTATTTTCTGACCTTCACGGATGATTTGAGCAGATATGGGTATATCTACTTAATGAAACATAAGTCTGAAACATTTGAAAAGTTTAAAGAATTTCATAGTGAAGTAGAAAATCATTGTAACAAGAAAATAAAGTTTCTAGGTCTGATCGTGGAGGTGAATATTTGAGTTATGAGTTTGGTATTCATTTGAAACAATGTGGAATAGTTTCGCAACCTCACGCCACCTGGAACACCACAGCGTAATGGTGCGTCCGAACGTCGTAACCATACTTTATTAGATATGGTGTGATCTATGATGTCTCTTACCGATTTACAGCTATCATTTTGGGGTTATGCTTTAGAGACAGCTGCATTCACGTTAAATAGGGCACCATCTAACTCCGCTGAGACGACACCATATGAACTGTGGTTTAGCAAGAAACCTAAGCTGTCGTTTCTTAAAGTTTGAGGCTGCGATGCTTATGTGAAAAAGCTTCAACCTGATAAGATCGAACCCAACTCAGAGAAATGTGTCTTCATAGGATACCCAAAGGAGATTGTTGGGTACACCTTCTGTCACAGATCCGAAGGCAAGATATTTGTTGCTAAGAATGGATCCTTTCTAGAGAAGGAGTTTCTCTCGAAAGACGTGAGTGGGAGGAAAGTAGAACTTGATGAGGTAATTGTACCTTCTCCTGAATTGGAAAGTATTTCATCACATAAATCAGTTCCAGTGATTCCTACGACAATTAGTGAGGAAATTAATGATGATGATCATGCAACTTCAGATCAAGTTACTACCAAACCTCGTAGGTCAACCAGAGTATGATCCGCACCAGAGTGGTATGGTAATCTTGTTCTCGAAGTCATGTTACTAGACCATGATGAACCTGCGATTTATGAGGAGGCGATGATGAGCCCAGATTCCGCGAAATGGCTTGAGGCCATGAAATCTGAGATGGGATCCATGTATGAGAACAAAGTATGGACTTTGGTTGACTTGCCCGATGATGGGCAAGCCATAGAGAATAAATGGATCTTCAAGAAGAAGACTGACGCTGACGGTAATGTTACTATCTACAAAGCTCGACTTGTTGCGAAAGGTTTTCGACAAGTTCAAGGAGTTGACTACGATGAGACCTTCTCACCCGTAGCGATGCTTAAGTCTGTCCGAATCATATTAGCAATTGCCGCATTTTATGATTATGAAATTTGGCAAATGGATGTCAAAACTACATCCCTTAATGGATATCTTAAAGAAGAGTTGTATATGATGTGACCAGAAGGTTTTGTCGATCCTAAAGGTGCTAACAAAGTGTGCAAGCTCCAGCGATCCATTTATGGACCGGTGCAAGCCTCTCGGAGTTGGAATATACGCTTTGATCGTGTGATCAAAGCATATGGTTTTATAAAGACTTTTGGAGAAGCCTGTATTTACAAGAAAGTGAGTGGGAGCTCTGTAGCATTTCTAATATTATATGTGGATGACATAATGTTGATTGGAAATAATACAAAGTTTCTGGATGGCATAAAAGGTTACTTGAATAAGAATTTTTCAATGAAAGACCTCGGAGAAGCTGCTTATATATTGGGCATCAAGATCTATAGAGATAGATCAAGACGCTTAATTGGACTTTCACAAAGCACATACCTTGATAAAGTTTTGAAGAAGTTCAAAATGGATCACTCAAAGAAAGGGCTCTTGCCTGTGTTACAAGGTGTGAAGTTGAGTCAGACTCAATGCTCGACCACTGCAAAAGATAGAGAGAAAATGAAGGTCATACCCTATGCCTCAACATAGGTTCTATCATGTATGCAATGCTGTGTACGAGACCTGATGTGTGCCTTGCTATAAGTTTAGCAGGGAGGTACCAAAGTAATCCAGGAGTGGATCACTGTACACCGGTCAAGAACATCCTGAAATACCTGAAAAGGACTAAGGATATGTTTCTCGTTTATGGAGGTGACAAAGAGCTTGTCGTAAATGGTTACGTCGATGCAAGCTTTGACACTAATTCGGATGAATCTAAGTCACAAACCGGATACGTATTTATATTGAATGGTGGAGCTGTAAGTTGGTGCAGTTCCAAGCAGAGCGTCGTGGCGGGATCTACGTGTGAAGCAGAGTACATAGCTGCTTCGGAAGTAGCAAATGAAGGAGTCTGGATGAAGGAGTTCATATCCGATCTAGGTGTAAAACCTAGTGCATCGGGTCAAATGAAAATCTTTTGTGACAATACTGGAGCAATTGCGTTGGCGAAGGAATCCAGATTTCACAAGAGAACCAAATACATCAAGAGACTCTTCAATTCCTTCCGTGATCGAGTCGAGGAGGGATACATAGAGATCTGCAACATACATATAGATCTGAATGTTGCAGACCCGTTGGCTAAGCCTCTTCCACGAGCAAAACATGATCAGCACCAAGACTCCATGGGTGTTAGAATCATTACTATGTAATCTAGATTATTGACTCTAGTGCAAGTGGGCTACTCAAGGAAATATGCCCTAGAGGCAATAATAAAGTTTTTATTTATATTTACTTATATCATGATAAATGTTTATTATTCATGCTAGAATTGTATTAACCGGAAACTTAGCAGAAGTGTGAATACATCGACAAAACAGAGTGTCCCTAGTATGCCTCTACTTGACTACCTCGTTAATCAAAGATGGTTAAGTTTCATAACCATAGACATGTGTTGTCATTTGATGAATGGGATCACATCATTAGAGAATGATGTGATGGACAAGACCCATCTGTTTGCTTAGCATTATGATAGTTTAGTTTTATTGCTATTACTTTCTTCATGACTTGTACATATTCCTCTGACTATGAGATTATGCAACTCCCGAATACCGGAGGAACACTTTGTGTGCTATCAAATGTCACAACGTAACTGGGTGATTATAAAGATGCTTTACATGTGTCTCCGATGGTGTTTGTTGAGTTGGCATAGATTGAGATTAGGATTTGTCACTCCGTGTATCAGAGAGGCATCTCTGGGCCCTCTCGGTAATGCACATCACTATAAGCCTTGCAAGCAATGCGACTAATCACTACTGCAGGATGCTGCTAACGCGACACTACAATTAGAGACCCTTCGACGAAACTGTGTGCGATGCAATAATCGCAAACGGTGGTGTAAAAAAACAATCTAAAAGGTGCAAAATGTTTGCGATGACGGATGCATCAAACACGGTTCAGATTTTAGTTGCATGTGCGATGCAGGGCATACGATTCAGTTCAATTAACTGTTTGCGATGAGGTAACACAAAAGAAACGGGCAGCCAGATGAAGGCGTGTGCGATATACAGCATACGGTTCACTAGGATCAAACTGTTTATGATTAGGCAACACAAAAGAAACGGTCAGCCAGATCAAGGTGTGTGCGATATACGACATGCGGTTCACTCGGCCTTGTCATGATTGTGTGACCTCTGTGGCAACCATTCGCTCCCCACTAGCCTCTTCTTGTACCGTGGCAACCGTCCACTGCCTCTTCGCCTTTCCCTCTCGATTTGGAACTCCCGTCGCATGCCCTTCCTCCCTCCATTTGCCTTCACACTTTCCTTCTGTCATTGTTCGATCATCTTGTCCATGGAGGGAACAGGCCGGAAACGACCCCGTTATTCTTGCCCCAATCTGAAAGATGGCGTGGTGGAGGAACTCATTGATCGGTGCAACGTCATCACCTCGGCTAGCATGGCAGGTTTGTTCAAGACCATTCTCGACTCAACAAATAACATCATTACAAGCAACCCAAGGGTCCAGGAGCAGTTTGATCTCCCCTATCTTCTTCGCCATGACCCTGATCACTGGCGCGGAGATGACGAAAGCATCGCCTTGTGCAAGTTGATGCCGCTTGATAATGGTACGTGTGATGTTAAGATGCCATCGCTTGAGCGTAAGGCTTGGGTAGGCGCAAATGGGATTGGGTTGTTTATAGTGGGTACAGCTGCGAGTGGGAACTTGTGAGTGTGTACACTCGTCACCGGGTTCCACTTCCAAAAATCTCAGACTGCCCTAAAGTTGACCACACCGGTATTCTGCGTACGTTCAAATACGATCATGGTGACTATCGTCTACAGAAGATAGCAATTAGTCGAGTTCCCAACCACTCTTGGAATTACACGAACTATGAAGTTGTTGCTATCTTCGACAAGCTTGTTGCCGTCCTTGCTTCCACGACTCGATGGATATTGCTCAAAAATCAATTTTTGTACATGGATCAGTACTGTGATGCAATTCGATACGAGGGTTTTGTGTTTGTTGCCACCACTTGTGGCACTATTTTTGCATGGAATCCTTATGGTTTCGGTACGTTTGTCTTCCAGCGTAATTATAATTGTTTCATCCACATGCATGCAGGTTAGCTAGCTAGTTTCCCTTTACTAATTAACCTTCTTGTGTTTCCAAGGTCCTGTGAACATTCCACCACCTATAGTTGAAAAAATTTATAACCAAGGGGTAGATGATGATGGTGATGATCATGAGCATGAGGTCGAGCAGGACCCATATACTCAGTGGCGACTGGCAACTTATTCTGATGGATCATCTCTTCTTGTTTGTATACAGGGCACTGCTGATGTTAGTAAGGAAGCTGGTGTTGTCTCGCATGGTCGCACTCTCCGGACCTATTCCAACATCCGTTGCAGGGTATTCAGGATGGATACTAGTGTGCTAGTGCCAACACCTTCTCCCTGGTTCAGTATTGATAGTCTTGGAGAAAACTCGCTCTTCCTTGGACAAAACTATCCAATGATGGTGAAAGGAGATCCAGCTGTTGTTGACACAACGTTACTACCATTTATGAGAAGCAACTGTATCTATTCCTTGGACATTGCTATGCTTCCCTACCGTGGCTATCACAATATGGGTATTGAAATACGCCACTTTAGCCTGGATGATCAGTCATGCATTGGTCTCGAGATGGACAGTAGCTGGCCCTTCCCCAAGAATCACTTCTGGTTCAAAGCAAGTGTTTCCAACGCCGACGAGTGGTTGAGCTGAAGTTCATTTCATCGCTTTCTTATTTATTGTGTGAGAAAAACTTTACTTTACTAGAATGTTTTGTTGTAAATGATCTATAATCCAACATGTATCCTCGTTGTCGTCGTGGGTTGATGACTTGTTGTGTGTAATCAATGGTACATTTGCATATGTGTCCATCAACTCATGCCTGCTAGTGGTGTCCATATGAACAGTGCTAGTGATTTTAGTTGCAAAATTAGATAGTGCTAGTGATTTTTAGCTACATATTTTGACAAATCGTAGTGTTACAAGGTTGACAAATGGCAATGTTACTAGATAAACAAATGTCAATCTTTCCAGTTTGACAGATGGCAACATACCCAATATGACAGATACAAATCTTACCCAATTGTTTCTACGTGGTTGCACACGGGTCATCCAAAACAACCATTTGCGTTGAAGGGATGCACAAATCCTGCACTGTGAATTTTCCCTTGACTTAAGGGGGAAGACCATAGCTCTCACTTTGCATACGGGTGTTCTATCTAAAACGTTTGCGATCAAGAGCTACACAAATCCTGCTCGGCACATTTTCCCTTGGCTTCCTTGGGAAGTTGTCGCTTTGCATACGGGTGTTCTAACTAAAACATTTGCGATGAGTGTTTTATATTTAAAAACCATTGACCTTTTTTTCAAAATAAAATCGTTTGATAAGTCTGTACATTAAGAGAGAAAAACGCAAGTTCGTTCCAACCATATCTTTCATTCAGTCACACTATGAATTTATATTCATATGATCGAGAATTCGAGATACAATATTAAAACCAAAAAAAACTATTTCCGGCGGCGGCGGAGGCGGCATGCCGCGCCGTCGTTGTCGTTGTCATCCTCCGGGACGCTGTTGTTGAAGTCTTCAAGGCAGCAACAAATGTTCTTCACTTGTAAATAAAACATCATGTCGTCGCGCGATCGACGGGCGGGGCACGGGAGGACGGCAACTGGCGCCGCTGAGAGGTAGCGGTTGACGACAGCGTCCCATGCCACTGAGGGGGGCGCGCGCACGAGCACGGGCACCGCGGGTGCAGCCAAACGCACGGGGACCGACGCCGCGGTGGGTGGAGCAGCGCGCACAAGAAGGGGCACGGGTGTGGCGGGTGCAGCCAAACGCACGGGGGCCGGGGCCACGGTGGGTGGAGGGGCGCGGGTGGGCACGGGCGCTAGCGCTGGCATGTACACGAGCTCGCGCGAGTCCGCAGAGACCTCGCTGACGCCCGCGGCTTCCAGCTCTGCGATAGTGCTTGGCGACTAGCCCGTCAATGCTATGGGGATGGTCGCTGGCGCGGGTGCGGGGATGGGAGCTGGGACAGGAGTGTGGGCAGCAACCGCCGCGGCCAGCTCGTTCTAGGCCATGTCCATGAGGCCCCATTCCTCCTTATTTTCTATCTCCTCCGGCTCGGAGTCGACTTCACCAAACTTCAAGACTACTGGCAGATGATCATTCTGCGCCATGGCGTTGGTGGAGGTTTGTGGGAGGGAGGGGAATGGGAGGCGAACAATAAGGCCGCTCGTATTAAACAGCGGCTCGGGCGCCATTAATGGAGAGGAAGGCGGGCAGCCATGGAAGTCAAAGGGCTTACTTCCCGGTGAGCCTGCGCAGCATACAGCTCGCACGCTTCCTGGTAAGCCTGTGCATTGGAGGACAGCTTGCACACCTCTCGGTCAGCCTGCGCACCGAACTTCGCTCTCACGCCTCCCGTTCAGTGAAGGTCAAGCAGCTGTCTGTACGGCACCTCCTATAGCCATTAAAACGAAGACACGTGGTTTCATGTGAATGGTTAACAGAACGCACATGATTTGAATTATACAAACATTTGAGATATTAAAGTGGCAGCTATTTTTTCAAAATGCCTTTTTTGTCTGTTATTCGAGTGCGCCTTCTCTCAAAATGGACACGAAAAATACCACAGCATGTCAGGTGCCATTCCATGATAGCATGCCAAGTTTCATGAATTTCAGACGATTTTGGATTTACTAGAATTTAAAAACAAAGTATCTCCACATTTTGCCGGCAATCAACGGTGCCCTGGTGTTTTAAATTCATTCCCATTTCTTGCATGGGACCTAAGCTTGCACCCAAGGACACATATTTGATTTTTCAACCAATTTATATGCATTAGAGCATGTGCATGTAGTTCAAATTTTAATTATGCACATAAATACATTGAAAACTCAATTAATGCATAAAAACATCCAAACGAACCCCGAAAAATCCCAAAAATTGACACAACACTCCTGTTGTTCTATGTTGACGTGAGAAAAATTTTGAAACCAATAAGAGACAATGGATATCGTTTCGTCCCCAAAGGTGGGACGTTCCCTACCGAAACCATCAGGCTTGTTGTGAGAAGCTCTGGTTTGTGAGAAGCATATCCCCAGACCTGCCCCAAATTGGACAAACAATTTACCAAGGCATGTTATTGCCGCTCCATGATAGCATGCCAAGTTTCATGAATTTCAGATGAGCTTTGGATCTACTAGAATTTAAAAACCAAGTATCTCAATGTTTGTGGCCGAGTGACCGTGGCAGGGTGTTTGACATTCATTCCCATTTCTTACATGGGACCTAAGCATGCAACCAAGGGCACAAATTTAAATTTTCAACCAATTTATATGCATTAGAGCATGTGCATGTAGTTCAAATTTGAATTATGCACATAAATGCATTGAAAACTCAATTAATGCATAAAAATGTCCAAATGAACCTGGAAAAATCCCAAAAATTGACATGACACTCCCGTTCTTCTATGTTGGCATGAGAAAAAAATTGAAAGCAATAAGAGGCAATGGATATCGTATCGTCTCCAAAGGCGGGACGTTCCCTACCGAAACCATCAGGCTTGTTGTGAGAAGCTCTGGTTTGTGAGAAGCATATCCCCAAACCTACCCGAAATGGGACAAAAAAATTACCACGGCATGTTGATGACGCTCCATGATAGCATGCCAAGTTTCATGAATTTCAGACGAGCTTTGGATTTACTAGAATTTAAAAACCAGGTATCCCAATGTTTGCGGCCGAGTGACCGTGGCAGGGTGTTTGACATTCATTCCCATTTCTTGCATGGGACCTAAGCAGGCAAACAAGGGCACAAATTTGAATTTTCAACCAATTTATATGCATTAGAGCATGTGCATGTAGTTCAAATTTGAATTATGCACATAAATGCATTGAAAAATCAATTAATGCATAAAAGTCCAAACGAACCTCGAAAAATCCCAAAAATTGACTCAACACTCCTGTTGTTCTATGTTGACACGAGAAATTTTTTGAAAGCAATAAGAGGCAATGGATATCGTTTCGTCCCCAAACGTGGAACGGTCCCTACCGAAACCATCAGGCTTGTTGTGAGAAGCTCTGGTTTGTGAGAAGCATATCCCCAAACCTGACCCAAATGGGACAAAAAATTTACCATGGCATGTTGATGTCGCTCCATGATAGCATGCCAAGTTTCATGAATTTCAGACAAGCTTTGGATTTAGTAGAATTTAAAAACCAGGTATCTCAATGTTTGCGGTCGAGTGACCGTGGCAGGGTGTTTGACATTCATTCCCCTTTCTTGCATGGGACCTATGCATGCAACCAAGTACACAGATTTGAGTTTTCAACCAATTTATATGCATTAGAGCATGTGCATGTAGTTCAAATTTGAAGTATGCACATAATTGCATTGAAAACTCAATTAATGCATAAAAATGTCCAAATGAACCCGGAAAAATCCCAAAAATTGACATGACACTCCCGTTCTTCTATGTTGGCACGAGAAAAAAATTGAAAGCAATAAGAGGCAATGGATATCGTATCGTCTCCAAAGGCGGGACGTTCCCTACCGAAACCATCAGGCTTGTTGTGAGAAGCTCTGGTTTGTGAGAAGCATATCCCCAAACCTACCCGAAATGGGACAAAAAAATTACCACGGCATGTTGATGACGCTCCATGATAGCATGCCAAGTTTCATGAATTTCAGACGAGCTTTGGATTTACTAGAATTTAAAAACCAGGTATCCCAATGTTTGCGGCCGAGTGACCGTGGCAGGGTGTTTGACATTCATTCCCATTTCTTGCATGGGACCTAAGCATGCAAACAAGGGCACAAATTTGAATTTTCAACCAATTTATATGCATTAGAGCATGTGCATGTAGTTCAAATTTGAATTATGCACATAAATGCATTGAAAAATCAATTAATGCATAAAATGTCCAAACGAACCTCGAAAAATCCCAAAAATTGACTCAACACTCCTGTTGTTCTATGTTGACACGAGAAATTTGTTGAAAGCAATAAGAGGCAATGGATATCGTTTCATCCCCAAACGTGGAACGGTCCCTACCGAAACCATCAGGCTTGTTGTGAGAAGCTCTGGTTTGTGAGAAGCATATCCCCAAACCTGACCCAAATGGGACAAAAAATTTACCATGGCATGTTGATGTCGCTCCATGATAGCATGCCAAGTTTCATGAATTTCAGACAAGCTTTGGATTTACTAGAATTTAAAAACCAGGTATCTCAATGTTTGCGGTCGAGTGACCGTGGCAGGGTGTTTGACATTCATTCCCCTTTCTTGCATGGGACCTATGCATGCAACCAAGTACACAGATTTGAGTTTTCAACCAATTTATATGCATTAGAGCATGTGCATGTAGTTCAAATTTGAAGTATGCACATAATTGCATTGAAAACTCAATTAATGCATAAAAATGTCCAAACGAACCCCAAAAATCCCAAAAATTGACACAACACTCCAGTTGTTCTATGTTGACACGACAAAAAATTTGTAAGCAATAAGAGGCAATGGATATCGTTTCGTCCCCAAAGGTGGGACGTTCCCTACTGAAACCATCAGGCCTCTTGTGAGAAGCATATCCCCAAACCTGCCCCAAATGGGAAAAAAATTTTACCATGGCATGTTGATGCCGCTCCATGATAGCATGCCAAGTTTCATGAATTTCAAATGAGCTATGCATTTAATAGAATTTAAAAACCAGGTATCTCGATGTTTGCAGTCGAGTGACCGTGGCAGGGTGTTTGACATTCGTTCCCATTTCTTGCATGGGGCCTAAGCATGCGACCAAGGACAAACATTTGATTTTGCAACCCGTTTTTATGGATGGAGCACACACATGTAGTTCAATTTTGAATTATGCACATAAATGCCTAGAAAACTCAATTAACGTATAAAAATGTCCAAACGATCCTCGAAAAAATCCAAAATTTAACACGACACTCCTGTTGTTCTATGTTGACACCTGGAAAAAATTGAAATAAAGAAGAGGCGACGAATACTGTTTTGTCCACAAAGGTGACACGTTTCCCTAACGGAACCATGAGTCTTTCTTGTGAGAAGCTCTGGTTTGTGAGAAGCTTATACCACAACCTGCCCCAAATGGTACAATATTTTTTACCCCACCATGTTGATGCCATTCCATGATAGCATGCCAAGGTTCATGAATTTCAGACGGGTTTTGGATTTACTAGAATTACAAAAGCAAGTACTTCAACATTTGTTGGAGAGCCACGGTGCCGTGGTGTTCGAAGTTCATCCCCATTTCTTGCATGGGACATAAGCATAAACCCATGGACACATATATGATTTTACAACCCATGTTGGTGCACCGGACCATGTACATTTGCCTTAATTTTGAATTCTGCACCTGAAATGGCTAGAAAACCAATTTCATATAAAAAATCCAAACGAACCCTGAATAATTCCAACTTTTTACGACACACATATAGTTGCATGTTCACTACATATAAAAGGTCTAGCAATTCAAACACCGTCCATTGCCGCTGTGACCCCATTATGTAATACAAATGAAGACAAAAAATCAAGTACATCCCACACAGTTTATTATCACCAACCGCGTGATATGCAGCACAAAATATCTTGGAGCACCGTCGGATTATAGTACGCATACGGCTTACACGAGAAGGTGCGACAGCTACAGTCCATAACCCGCTCTGAATAAGGGACCGTGTCTGATGACACTTTGCGCGCCAGTTTTTTCGCTGAAGCAATTCCAAGTTTTTGGCTTCCACAGAAATATCTACCTCCCACCCCCTCCCCCTTACCAAAAGCCACATTTCCCCTTTTTCCGCCTTCTTTCCAAGTTGAAACCTTCACTCCTTGCTTGCAGCGCCGCCTCCTCGACGGTGACCCTCCTTCACGCTGCTTGGCCTCGCCTATCCACGCAGGTAATCCACACCCGACCCTCATCCTCCTCCTCCTCCTTCCACATCCCACATGCCTCGACCGCCGGCGCGAGCGCGACACCTTCCACCCAAATCACTGACCCCTCCACCAAACAAGCGCCGCCCTAAGCCAGGGTGCACGCAGTATAGCCAGGATCTCAAGGAGCATTTGGCAACGGAGAAGTATATTGCGGCCGCACACGCGGATGAGGCCGCGATGGCTGCCATTCGTGCCGACCCCTAGATCTTGGAGGAGCACTACAAAAAAAAGACACATCCGTGACATATTGGGCCGAACAAAATTTTTTTTCTGTCATACATATGACACTTCTATGATGATAATTGTGACAAAACCCGGTATCATCATAGATGTGGTGGGCTCCTACTTCTATGACAAAAAATCATGACAGAAAATGGGCTTTTCGTCCTGGGCGGGCCGGAGACGCAGCTGCATGACATCCTTTGGGCCGTCCATGACGGAAAAAACCATGGTAGAAGCGAGGGCACGGAAAATATCAGGGAGTCCCCGGTTACGGTGGGTGGTCGGGGGCCGAGCGATGCGCGTTTCTCTCGTACGTACGCGCGTGTCTGCGAGGCGTTGGGCTCTAACTGAACCCAAGCGAGGCGTTGGGCTCAAACTGAACCCGAGCGATTGCACTGTAGGCTACGTGTTACTGAACCTGAGCAATCGATCGATGGCTGTTAACTAAACCCGATCGAGCGATTCCTTCGCTACTGCTGCTAATTGAAGCCGATCGATGCTGCCTCTTGATGAACAGTGAGCGTTGTGGGGGGGGGGTTTGGATGAACAGTTCCCGGTGGGGGTGGATGAACAGGACCCCGTGGTGTTGCCTCTGGATGAACAGTACCCCGATCGATCGAGCCGGTTGGGGCTGGATGAACAGGACCCCGTGGAGGGCTCGATGAACAGGACCACCCCATGGAGGGTAGGATGAACATGAGCTCGTGGAGGGGTGGTTGAACAGGAGCCCGTGGAGAGGGCTGGTTGAACAGTAGCCGGTGGAGTAGCGCACAGTGGAGGCTGGATGAACAGGAGCCCGTGGATGAACAGTCGCAGGTGGAGGCTGGAGGAGGTCGACGGTGGATGAACAGTATCCCGTGGAGGCTGGAGGGGGTCGATGGTGGAGATGAACAGTATCCCGTGGAGTCCCGTTTTGCGGTACGTCACACCACTCCTGATGAACAGGACCCCGTTTTGACCGTAGCGCTCCAACACAAGTTTGTTTCCTCCATTTTGCGGTACGCCACACCCCTCCTGATCAACAGGACCCCCGTTTCGACTGTAGGAGGTCCATTTCCTTTGTTTTGCGGTACACCAGACCCCTCCCGATGAACAGGATCCCGTTTTGACCGTAGGAGGTCCGTTTCCTTCGTTCTGCGGTACGCCAGGCCTCGTTTCCATCGCCTGTTCCGTCCAAGCCCTCCTGATGAACATGACCATGCATTCCGTTGCCTCCCCATGAACACGACGACGATGTTGTTTCTCCGTTCTGACCCAGCCATGTACACGAGCCCTGGCTGTACGTATGCGCGAGTAGGCGTTCGAGACCCCGCCCGTATGTACACATACGTGGCCATATTTTCTTTCTTGCACCCTGGCCGCTATACGTACGCGTACATGCTATGTGCGCGCCTCTACTACGACACGTGCGCGCCTCTACATCGACTAGTATATATGTATGTACACGTTCGCGACCAGAATGACAACGCTACGTATGCTTCGACCAGGTGGGTCCCGACTATTAGGCACTTCCTTGCGTGCGAAGATGTAGCTGGTGGGTCCCAGCAGTCAGGGGGAAATGTTTTTTTCGTGAAATACTGTGGCCCGTTCGGTGGGTCCCAGCTATCAGGTGGAGGAATCATTATTTTCCGCGTAATAAGGAGGCACTTCCTTGCTGCAGCCGTGGACCCAGCTGTCAGCCTCTCCACGTACAGTCCACGTCCGATGGAAGTCGTTCCTTGACCACGTTGACCACGCCGCACCGAAAGCACCAGGGCGGTGGACGACGGCGAGGCCTAGGAAGGGGACGACGGGTAGCCGGGGAAGACGCGGCAGTGGAAGCCCACGCGGAGAGGAGTATGAGGGTTCACTGGTTCGGCTGCGGTGTGAGGCTGCCGTTGCCGCAGGGCCTGGCCAACGGTGGGAATAGTAGGGGGCGGTGAGGCCTCCGCGGCAGCACAGCTGGCCACGGGAGGCAGGAGCATGCGGCACGACCGGCGCTGCTTTGGGCGGCTGGAGCAAGAAGACCAGAGGTTGAAGAAGCACTACGGCCATTGGATGGACATCGTACGGTCACTCGAGCTAGAATCATTCATATTGACTAAAGTTGACAAAGGCCCCCGTCCCAGTCAACTTAGTAGGCCCACAAGTCAGCCTCCCACCATGGTGGGTCCCAGCTAGCAAAGGTAGTATTCATTTTTTTTGTGCGTAATAAGGAGGCACTTCCGGTGGGTCCGAGCTGACAGCGGGGGGAATGTTTTTTTTGCGAAATACGCTGGCCCGTCCGGTGGGTCCCAGCGGTCAGGGGGGAAACATATTTTTCGCGAAATAAGGTGGCTCGTCCGGTGTGTCCCTGCTGTCAGGTGGAGGAATAATTATTTTGCGTGTAATAAGGAGGCACTTCCTTGCAGCCGCCTGGACCCAACTGTCAGCCTCTCTGTCGGTGTCAAAACCGGCGGATCTCGGGTAGGGGGTCCGGAACTGTGTGTCTAGGCGGATGGTAACAGGAGACAAGGGACACGAAGTTTACCCAGGTTCGGGCCCTCTCGATGGAGGTGAAACCCTACTTCCTGCTTGATTAATATTGATGATATGGGTAATACAAGAGTAGATCTACCACGAGATCAAGGAGGCTAAACCCTAGAAGCTAGCCTATGGTATGATTGTTGTATGATGAAGTTATCCTACGGACTAGAACCCTCCGGTTTATATAGACACCGGATAGGGTTAGGGTTACACAAAGTCGGTTACAATGGTAGGAGATCTTGAATATCCGCATAGCCAAGCTTGCCTTCCACGCCAAGGAAAGTCCCATCCGGACACGGGACGAAGTCTTCAATCTTGTATCTTCATAGTCCAGGAGTCCGGCTGAAGGTATAGTCTGGCTACCCGGACACCCCCTAATCCAGGACTCCCTCAGTAGCCCCTGAACCAGGCTTCAATGACGATGAGTCCGGTTGTGCAGATTGTCTTCGGCATTGCAAGGCGGGTTCCTCCTCCAAGTTCTTCATAAAAGATTGTAAACACCAAGAGTAGTGTCCGGCTCTGCAAAATAAGTTTCCACATAGAGTCATAGAGAGAATAACATTAAGACAAATCTAATCTGCTGACGTATTCCGTAGCGTGACATCACACTACGGCCAAGCCCTTACTCGAATCATTTTCACTTCTCCACCTCAGCGTGTTTTGCGAGGCAGTTTCCTTGGCACGTCTTGTCAAAGCAAAGATCGTGTCCCCTTTATTTACGGGATTCTCATCAATACGGTCGTGGGTAACCCAATCGTGCCCGTTCAGCATGTTTTCTCGATTAAAGGCGAGTCCCAAACGGTCACGGGGAGGGCTCTTGGTATTCATCCTCTTATAAAGAGACCAAGGCCTTACTCCTTTTTTCCAACCTCAAACGAGTTCGCCCATCGCCTCGAGTTCCAACACCCTAGGCCTAGATTTCATGCGCTTCGGACCATCGATAATGTCCGGTTCCGACCTTTAAGGCCGGTGTCACGGAGGAGGATGTGCTAAAGTTGAGTGAAGCTAAGTTCTTGACCGGCGAAATTTTGCATAGGTTGCCTGCTCCAGGGCAGGCGTTTCCCAGTCCCTAGCCTGGTGAGAGTGTGGTGTTCATATCTCACTTCCTTCGGGGATTAGGCTTCCCAATGGATCCCTTTGTGAGGGGGTTGTTGTTCTATTATGGGCTGGAATTTCACGACTTAGCTCCGGAGTCCATCCTCCATATTTCCTCATTCATCGTCGTGTGTGAAGCGTTCCTCCGTGTTACCCCTCACTTCGGATTATGGCTCAAGACCTTTAAAGTGGAGCCGAAGATGGTTGAGGGACGGCACGCAGAGTGCGGAGGCGCTGTTATAAGTAAGAATGCTGACGCTCCCTGGCCCGAGGGCTCCTTTCAAGAGGAGCTCGGCTTATGGAAACGGGAGTGGTTCTATATCACCGCTCCCAGGGGCGCCAAATGGGTGGCGCCGCCTGCCTTTCGCTCGGGTCCCCCACAACAGCTAGGGTCATGGGTCAATAAAGGCCTAGACTGGGGGCCATCTCAGGACGTGCCTTTGCTGCAGGGCAGAATCAGGGATCTCTTGGAAAGATACCTTAGCTTGGTCAAAGTGATGCAAGTTATGCTGATTCACCGAACCCTGCCCGGCAAACGTCGCTCCCTCCATTTGTGGGAGTTTAATCCGGAGGTAGCACGAGCTCTCCAACATTTTATGGGCGCAACGCCCGTGGAGATGTACAAATTGTTCTTCGGATCACAAGCAATGTGCCCGGATTTGATCGAGGATGCAGGTTTAAGCTGCAATCGCCCGGATACTCAAGTAAGTAACCTTGTGCCCGGACTCGCTATCCATATAATTGTCATAAATTCGCCCCTAAAAGAGTTGTCCTTTTTAAATAGGAGTGGATAGCGAAAGCAAAGCTGATCAGGTGTCCGGCTCCCCTTCCTGAGACCAGGGCGGATCCCGTGCTTGTCGGGATGTTGAAGATTTTGCCTCTGGAGAGAAGTGAGGGAGAGGACAAGGAAACTATGGCCTCCTCAAAGGAGGTTGTTCCGAAGGGAGGAACCGACAATTCCTCTTCTAAGGGGAAGAAGAGGGCCGCCTCTGACGACCCGGAGCCCATGGCCCTAAAGTGGGGTAAAAAATCCTCGTCAGAGGGTCCGATGCCGGGGGGTTCCTCGGCCGAACTATGCCCTCAAAGGAATCAGCCCTCCAGCGAGCCGTAAGTAGAGAAAGATTGTATATTTTGAAAGAAGGATCCTTGTTTTAAACCTGAGAAGATTAACCGAAATTTTACCTTGTAGTTCGGACCTCAGCCCTTCTCAGCAGAGCTCGTCTTCGGGGGATCTTCTTCCGGAGATGATGGAGAGCGGAACGCCTCCCCCTGTAGTACCGCCTAGCGAGGCAGGCAAACCTGAGGTGTCGTCGCGGAGGGTTTCTCCGAATCCGGCAGGGGCGGAAGATTGTTATGTGGCCCCCAAGGTTCTCCGCATCCGGCCTCCGAAAGAGGCCACGGGACGAGTCCGGCACCGTCTGGTGCTCGGCCGGAGGAGCTAAAGAATCTGCTGGGGCGAGCTTCTATATCAGAGGAGCACCGCGCATTGATGGTCACGGTGATTGAAAGGATTTCATCCGTGGGAAGCGGATTGCACGAGGCCGTCAGCAGTTTACTAACGGGCTTTGAGGTACATTAGATAATGTACACTTTTGTCAGTTGCGCATAAATAAGATGCGCCCTGTATAGATAGTAGCCCCTGAGACTCTGTGCATCGTCAAGAAATGACGGCGCGCAGAGGATCATAATCCCAGGTCTAAGGTGTCGCCTTCGAATGTAGGTGGCGAGGTGTCCGGAATCGAGCCGAACTGATGATTTTGCCGAACTAAAGCGGGAACTGGACGTGGCAGATGCCGACATCGCGCTTGTCAACAAGCGGCTTGATGAGGCTCAAGGTATGTAATTCCTCGGGCGGCATCAGGTAAGAGGAGCTTCATGCCAGTGTCTTACAATGTGTGTGCTTGACGCAGATGGTGCGGCCGCCGTGGAGAGTCTTAGGGCAGAACTTGCCCGAGCTAAGGAACAAGCCAGGAAAAGCGATGCGGCTGCCGAGAAAGCCTTGAAGAGCTGAGAGCCGAACAGGCTGCTCACTGCCGAAGCAAGGAGGAGATGGCCGAAATGGCCGTGAAATTAAAGAGCACTGCAGACCATTGCAAACTTCTTGAGAAAGAAGACCGGGTGAGACAGACGGACTTAGAGAAGGCCGTTGCCGATGCCAAGGACGCTCGCTCTACGATGAGAGCTGCGAAGGAGGAGCTGCGTCAGGCCGAACAGATTGCGGCTGGAAAGCCCTTTATGCTGCGGAGGAAGTTTTGCGATCCGAAGTTTTCTCCGTTGGACCGGATGTGGAGTGTGGTGGACACCTATCTGGATTTGGCAGCAAGTGCTGCTGATGCGACCGAACACTTTCGAGATCAAAAAGATCGCGAAGTGGAAAAGCTTTTCTGGTCGCAGTTCCACAATCCAGAGCGTCCGCTGGCAGTGGACGATCGTCTGGCTCAATGGGCCGAACTGAATAGGTTGTCCGGACTCGCCATGAAGTTCGTCATGGGTCATTTGTGGCCAGGGAGATCGGAGCCGAAGAGTTATTTCGGCCTGGTGCAGCAACTCCTTGATGCGGTGCCCCGTATCGATGCAATGAAGAGGTCAGCATGCATAGAGGGCGCACGGATGGCTGTTGCCTGTGTCAAGACATATTGGGCGGAGATGGAGACCACCGTTGTTGCGTCCCGAGATTCGGACAGAAGCCGAGTACCCTCCGAACACTATTTTTAGGAAGTCCTTGAAGGCGCTCGTGTAATAGAGACGCAGAGCTCGAAGGATGCTATGTTCTGATAGCATATGTAATTATAAAACAGTATTTTGATGAATTGTCATAGGCTTTTATACTTGTGCCTTCAAGTACGGGGAACACCTCCTGTGCGGCCGTTTTTAATATATATATAAAATCTGAAAGATTGCAGTCGTTGGCTTCAGCCCCCACGCACATAGTGCGGGGGTGCTCGCAGAAGGCGCTTTTTCACACTTAACCCAATGTCTTGGTCCTACAAAGGAGGTGATGGTGCAGTGAGCCAGGCAACCGGACTATAATGCTTTAACACTTTCACCTAGCCATAGGAGCTAGACAGTGGGACTCTTTAGATAGCCCTTGGTGGCTACTGCGCTCGCCCGAATTCGGGGCGCGTGTGTGCCTGGCCGGGAAACGGCCCTTCGTTAATGCCGAGGAATCCTATAGATTCCGGAGAGTCATCGAGTGGTTGACCAGTCTCGCGCTATATCATGACAGTCGGTTTTCGGCTTTCTCTACTGAGGTGCTCGCCCGGCCGAACCGGGGCACAATCGCAGTAGTTCTCCTGGTGCTGCCTTAGCCGATAGAGCGGAACGTAAGGCGGCCGAACACAGGAGCCAGGCAACCCAACATTGACCAAAATCATGATTCGGAGCTGATGCATATAAGGCCAAACTCGCGACGCCGAACACTCCCTAAGGTATTCGGTCTTTATGACAGCGGGTAAAGGAATGCTCTTAGTTATAAGCCCCTAGTGTCCAGGTACGCGCAGGAATTCTGACGTGGCCACATGCTAAGACGCCAGCCTCCTCCTTGGTTATAGAACCAGGGGATGTGTAGCAACAAGAGAGAGTAAAAAAGGTTTACGCAGGGTCTTAATCTAAAAAGAATCCTTGGAACGGGTCCCTACTGCATGTCTGCGCCTGTGTCTCCGTTGTGCCGTATCCTAGACGGGCGCAGCACGATGTTCATCTGTGAAAGAGAGGAACTAAGTTGAAAAGAAAGATTGTATTAAATAAACAAAAATTCATGCCGAACAAAAATTGTATTAAGTAAACAAATATAAAGTAAAATATGTAAAATTGAGATTTATTTTCTCTTATATATGTGGAGCCCCTAGGGCATGTCGGGCTTGTCCATTCGTGCCCGTGGTCTTAATGACCTGTACGGATGTTCTGGCTGGTGAAGCCATTGTATTGTGGGGCAGTTAAAGCGGCCGCACAATCCTCCACTCGGGGGAGGAGCGCTCAATGCTTCCCCTTCAAGGAGATGATGCCTCGTGGACCCGGCATTTTAAGCGTGAGAGATGCATAATGCGGTATTGCGTTAAAGCGGACAAAAGCTTCGCGCCCCAGCAGTGCTTGATAGCGACTTGAGAATGGGACGATGTGGAAACTTAGCCTTTCACAGCGGAAGTTATCGGTAGAGTCGAATATAACCTCGAGCCGAATAAAACCCATGCAATGGGTGTCCGGACCGGGCGCTAACCCTTGAAAGGAGGTTTTGCTGTGGCGGATTCTTGTTGGGTTTATCCCCATGTGACGGATTGTGTCCTGATATATCAGGTTTAGTCCACTGCCGCCGTCCATTAGGACATTTGAAAACTTGAGCCCGCCAATTATTGGATCGAGTACCAAGGCAGTCCAGCCTGCGTTCCTGGTACTTCTTGAATAATCCAGATGATCGAAGATGATTGGTTTTGACAACCAGTGGCGGGACCCCTTTGGGATGGGTCGTGTGGCGCGTACCTTTATGGGCGCCGCACGTTTTGTTATATGAAGTAGGTTTACTGTTTTTACTTCTTGTGGGAAATTCTTCTGTTTCCTGGTGCTCTGCTTTTGGGGTTCGTCCTCGTCTTCACTTGGTGTGTCGAGCCCCTTGTGTTCGGCGTTGAGTCTGCCGGATTGTTTGAAAACCCAACAATCTCTATGGGTATGGTTAGCAGGCCTCCCTGGAGTACTGTGTATTTGACATATCCTGTCCAGGATTTTGTTTAGGTAGGATAAATCATCTCTGTTATCCTGGATGGGCGGCTTTTTCTGATTCTGCCATGAGCCTTTGAATCCGGCGTTGACTGGCGTGCTCTTTGGACTGTTTTCCTTAGTCCGGCGACGTTCCCTGTTGTGTCGCGGTTTTCTGTTTCCATCCCTTGTTTCGGATGTACTTGGGTCGCTGGTGCTACATCTTGCCAACCAGCTGTCCTCTCCTGCGCAAAAGCGGGTCATGAGGCTTGTTAATGCGGCCATTGTTCTTGGCTTTTCTTGGCCGAGGTGTCTGGCGAGCCACTCATCTCGGACATTGTGCCTGAAAGTTGCTAGGGCTTCGGCATCCGGACAGTCGCATATCTGATTCTTTTTAGTGAGAAATCTATTCCATAACTGCCGAGCTGACTCTCCGGGCTGTTGTGTTATGTGACTGAGGTCGTCAGCATCCGGAGGACGGACATAAGTCCCTTGAAAATTTGCTCGGAAAGCGTCCTCGAGCTCTTCCCAGCTTCCAATTCTGTTTTCAGGAAGGCTTTTAAGCCAATGCTGGGCTGGTCCTTTAAGCTTTACTGGTAAATATTTGATGGCGTGGAGATCATCTCCTCTAGCCATGTGTATGTGGAGGATGTAATCCTCTATCCAGACTCCAGGGTCTGTTGTTCCATCATATGCCTCTATGTTTACGGGTTTGAATCCCGCTGGAAAATCATAATCCAGGACCTCATCGGTAATACATAGGGGATGTGCGGCGCCCCTGTATTTGGGTGTGCCGGATTCTGATAATGGTTTTATTGCATTGCTTACGAGAGCTTGCTTTCTTGGCCCATAAATGAACCTGGCTGGGCCATCTTTTTTATGTGAATCCGTAAGTGGGTCGCGTGCCGGCTTAAGTGCGGCGCCATTTGCCGCTTTATGCTGGCTATGGGGTCGTCTATCCGACCGTGTGGCTTTCTTACTTTTTGAGTGCGAGGGCTCTAAAGCCTGTTCGTCGAATTCAGGCAGTAGCTTTTAGTGCGGCGACTATCGCCATATTTGTCTGCGTTGTTGATTACTTTACTCCATCTGATCCTGAGTGCATCTTCTGTAGTCTTGAGCTTCCGCTTCTGTTTTTTCAGGCTGCGTGCGGTTGCAACGAGCCTCTTGTGGAGGTTCTTCTTCTCCGCGGGTTTATCCGGCGTAAGGTTGTCCGGAATGCCATTTTCGCCAGGGGAGGGATGCTCGGTTTCTTCATCCGGGCTGCCTTGTTCGGACGGTTGCTCTAAGGCATGCTCGTCGCCTGCTGGCTCATCCTGCTCTATGGCTGGGTCTGTATCGAGGCGGGGCTTGGGTCGGTGTTTACGTTGACGCTTTGATTGTTTTTCAAGGGATTGATCCTTCATTCTATCCCCGTTTTCCTCGTGGTCGCTACCTTTAGGGGTATCCACCATGTACACATCATGACGTGAGGTGGCCGTCCAATTCCCTATAGGCGTTGGTTCGTATGTGTCTCCTGCATCGTCGTCCATACCGTCGATGTCTTCGGAGTCGAAGTTGAGCACGTCGTTTAAATTGTCGACAGTGGCTACCAAGTGGGTGGTGGGTGGGCTTTGAATTTTTTCATCGTCCGTATCCCATCCTCGCTGACCGTAGCCTGGACAGGGCTCTCCTGATAAAGAGAGAGACTTTAGAGAATTCAGGATGTCGCCGAAGGGCGAGTGCTGAAAGATGTCCGCGGCGGTGAACTCCATTATCGGCGCCCAATCGGATTCGATCGGCAGGGGCGCGGGGGGTTCGGAGTCCGGAGAGGAATCCGGATCCTCGGAGCCACGGGTCATGCAGAGTGCGGGGCTGGAGTTCGGCTCGATCGCCTTTGAGATCGCAGCCCCCGAGGTGACGTCCAACCGCTTATCCTCGATTGGCGCAATAGGCTCCGAATTAAGGGTCGGAACCGGTGCGTGTGCGGCCTCCAGGGCACTGTTCGGCGGCAGAGCTAGATCATGCCCCTCGAGACAGTGTGGCGCGCTTGGCTGTGGCTCGAATCCGTCGAAGATCAAATCCCTGCGGATATCTACCGTGTAGTTTAAGCTTCCAAACCTGACCTGATGGCCAGGGGCGTAGCTTTCGATCTGCTCCAGGTGGCCAAGTGAATTGGCCTGCAGTGCGAAGCCACCGAAGACGAAGATCTGTCCGGGGAGAAAAGTCTCACCCTGGACCGCCTCGTCGTTGATGATCAAAGGGTCCATCGGGCCTAAAAGTGACGACACAGAGGAACTCTCAATGAAAGCACCAATGTCGGTGTGAAAACTGGCAGATCTCGGGTAGGGGGTCCCGAACTGTGCGTCTAGGCGGATGGTAACAGGAGACAAGGGACACGAAGTTTACCCAGGTTCGGGCCCTCTCGATGGAGGTAAAACCCTACTTCCTGCTTGATTAATATTGATGATATGGGTAGAACAAGAGTAGATCTACCACGAGATCAAGGAGGCTAAACCCTAGAAGCTAGCCTATGTTATGATTGTTGTATGATGAAGTTGTCCTACGGACTAGAACCCTCCGGTTTATATAGACACCGGATAGGATTAGGGTTACACAAAGTCGGTTACAATGGTAGGAGATCTTGAATATCCGCATCGCCAAGCTTGCCTTCCATGCCAAGGAAAGTCCCATCCGGACACGGGACAAAGTCTTCAATCTTGTATCTTCATAGTCCAGGAGTCCGGCTGAAGGTATAGTCCGGCTACTCGGACACCCCCTAATCCAGGACTCCCTCACTCTCCACGTACAATACTCTTTCGATGGAAGTCGGTCATTGAGGCAGTCCTGGATTAGGGGGTGTCCAAATAGCCGGACTATAACCTTTGACCGGACTGTTGGACTTTGAAGATACAAGATTGAAGACTTTGTCCCGTGTCCGGATGAGACTTTGCTTGGAGTGGAAGGCAAGCTTGGCAGTACGGATATGTAGATCTCCTCCCATTGTAACCGACTCTGTGTAACCCTAGCCCTCTGTGGTGTCTATATAAACCGGAGGGTTTAGTCCGTAGGACAACAACAATCATACCATAGGCTAGCTTCTAGGGTTTTAGCCTCTCTGATCTCGTGGTAGATCTACTCTTGTACTACCCATATCATCAATATTAATCAAGCAGGAGTAGGGTTTTACCTCCATCGAGAGGGCCCGAACCTGGGTAAAAACATTGTGTCCCTTGTCTCCTGTTACCATCCGCCTAGACGCACAGTTCAGGACCGCCTACCCGAGATCCGCCGGTTTTGACACCGACATTGGCGCTTTCATTGGGAGTTCCTCTATGTCGTCATCTTTAGGCCCGATGGCTCCTCCGATCATCAACAACGATGCGGTCCAGGGTGAGAATTTTCTCCCCGGACAGATCTTCGTATTCGGCGGCTTTGCACTGCGGGCTAACTCGCTTGGCCATCTGGAGAAGATTGAAAGCTACGCCCCTGGCCATCAGGTCAAATTTGGAAGTTTGAATTACACGGCCAACATCCGCGGAGACTTGATCTTCGACGGATTCGAGCCACAGCCGAGTGTGCCGCACTGTCACGATGGGCATGACTTAACTCTGCCGCCGAACAGTGCCCTGGAGGCCGCACCCGCATCCGCTCCGACCTTTAGCTCGGAGCCGACTGCGCCAACCGAGGGCGGGTGGCTAGACCCCGCCGCGGGGGCTGCAGTCTCAACGGTGATCGAGCCAAACACCAGCCTTATCCTATACGAAGCCCGTGACTCCAAGGTGCCAGACTCTTCTCCGGACTCCGAACCCTCCGCGCCCCTGCCAATCGAATCCGATTGGGCTCCGATCATGGAATTCACTGCCGCGGATATCTTTCAGCACCCGCCCTTCGGTGACATTCTGAATTCACTAAGGTCTCTCTCTTTGTCAGGAGAGTCCTGGACGGATTATGACCGGGAGGATTGGGATGCGGACGACGAAGAAATTCGACGCCCACCCACCACCCACTTCATAGCCACTATCGATGATTTAACCGACATACTCGACTTCAGCTCCGAAGACATCGATGGTATGGACGACGATGTAGGAGACGAACAGGAACCAGCGCCCACAGGGCACTGGACAGCCACCCCATCCTATGATGTATACATGGTGGACACACCCAAAGGAAACGACGACGAAGAACGGGAGGACGCAACGAAGGATCGTTCCTTCGAAAAGCAGTCAAAGCGGCGGCGTAAGCGCCACTCCAAGCCCTGCCTCGATAGAGACAGCGGTCATACAGACCCAGCCACAGAGCAGGGCGAGCCGGCGGACGATGAACATGGCATCGAGCAACCGTCCTAACAAGGCAACTTGGATAAACAAACCGAACAACCCGTCCCCGACGAAGATAACAGTCCGGACAACCTCACGCCGGACATGTTCCTAGAGCAGAAGAACCTCCACAAAAGGCTCGTCGCGACTGCGCGTAGCCTGAAAAAGCATAAGCGGAAGCTCAAAACTGCGGAAGATGCACTCAGAATCAGATGGAGCAAAGTACTCAACACCGCAGACAAATACGGCGGCAGTCGCCACACAAAGAGCTACCCGAAGCGAAAGCTACTGCCTGAATTTGATGAGGAGGCCTTAGAGGCCCCGCAGTCAAAAAATAAGGAAGCCACCCGGTCGGATAGACGACCCCATGGCCAACATAGAGCGGCAAACGGCGCCGCACACAAGCCAACACGCGATCCACCCAAGGATTCGCATCAAAAAGATGGCCCAGCCAGATCTATCTACGGGCCAAGAAAGCAAGCTCTAGTAAGCAATAGAATGCAACAAATATCCGAACACCACGGCACACCCAAATACAGGGGCGCCGCACACCCCCTATGTTTCACCAATGAGGTGTTGGACCATGAATTTCCAGCGGGATTCAAGCCTGTAAACATAGTGGCATACGACGGAACGACAGACCCTGGAGTCTGGATTGAGGACTATAGCCTCCATATCCACATGGCCAGAGGAGACGACCTCCACGCCATAAAATACCTACCCCTCAAGCTCAAAGGGCCAGCCCGGCATTGGCTTAAAGGCCTTCCTGAAAACACCATTGGAAGTTGGGAAGAGCTCAAGGACGCTTTTCGAGCAAATTTTCAAGGGACCTATGTCCGACAACCGGATGCAGACGATTTAAGTCATATAACTCAACAACCCGGAGAGTCATCCCGGAAGCTCTGGAACAGATTTCTTACTAAAAAGAACCAGATAGTCGACTGTCCGGACGCCGAAGCCTTAGCAGCTTTCAAACACAGCGTTCGAGACGAATGGCTCGCCAGACACCTCGGCCAAGAAAAGCCAAGAACAATGGCCGCATTAACAAGCCTCATGACCCGCTTTTGCGCGGGAGAGGACAGCTGGTTGGCAAGACGCAGCACCAGCGACCCAAGTACATTCGAAGTCAGGGATGGAAACGGGAAGCCACGATGTAGCAAAGACCATCGCCGGAATAAGGGAAACAGCCCGAAGAGCACGTCGGTCAACGCCGAATTCAAAAGCTCTCGACAGGGTCGGCAAAAGCTGCCCCCTAAAGATAATAGGGACGAACTGTCTAATCTAAACAAAATCCTGGACAAGATATGTCAAATCCACAGCACCCCCGGGAAGCCTGCAAATCATCCCCACAGAGAATGTTGGGTCTTCAAGCAATCCGGCAAACTCAATGCCGAACACAAGGGGCTGGATACACCAAGTGAAGACGATGATGAACCCCACAAACAAAGCACTGGGGAACAAAAGAAATTCCCACAAGAAGTCAAAACAGTAAACTTACTACACGTGACAAAATGGAGAAACGAAGTGGCGCCCACAGTCACAAAAGAGCCTCGCCACTGGTTGTCAAAACCGATCACCTTCGACCATCAGGACTACTCCGGAAGTATCCGGCACGCAAGCTGGGCTGCCTTGGTGTTAGATCTGATAATTGACGGATTCCACTTCACATGAGTCCTGATGGACGGCGGCAGTGGTTTAAACCTGCTATATCAGGACATAGTCCACAAAATGGGGATGGACCCAACAAAAATTAGCCATAGCAATACTTCCTTTAAAGGAGTAATGCCAGGCCCAGAAGTCCGTTGCACCGGCTCCCTCCTATTAGAAGTTATGTTCGGCTCCCCCGATAACTTCCGTAGCAAAAAGTTAACCTTCCACATCGCCCCGTTTCAAAGTGGCTATCAAGCACTACAGGGAGGCGAAGCTTTCGCCCGCTTTAACGCAATACCGCATTATGTGTCTCTCACGCTTAAGATGCCCGGTCCACGAGGCATCATGTCACTAAAGGGAAATATTGAGTGTTCCTCGTGCACGGAAGACTGTGCGGCTGCCTTGACAGCCACACACTAAAACGGCTTCACCAACCAAAGCACCTAACAGGTTGTTAAGACCACGGACGCGGCTAGACGAGTCCGACGTAAACACACAATTGATAAAGGCTTAATAGCCGTATACCCCTATACAAGGGGCTCCGCGCATGTAAAACAAGAGACAATAAGGCTCAATTTTCCCCATGTTGAATTATACTTTGTTTATTTAGTATAACGTACATTTCGCACGACCTTTTTCAACTAAGTTCCTCTCTTTTTCAGATGAACACCATGCTATACCCGTCCAGGACACGGCACAATGGAGACACAGGCGCAGACGTGCAGCAGGGACCCGTTCCAAGGATTCTTTTTAGATTAAGACCCTGTGTAAACCTTTTTTACTGTCTCTTGTTGATACATATCCCCCGGATTCTCATCATAACCGAGGAGGAGGCTAGCGTCTTGGCATGTGGCCGCGTCAGAATTTTGCGCGTACCTGGACACCAGGGGCTTATTACCAAGGGCACTGTTCAGCCCATTTTCATAAAGACCGAATACCTTAGGGAGTGTTTGGCGTCGCGAGTTTGGCCTTATATGCATCAGCTCCGAATCATGTCTTTGGTCAAATGTTGGGTTTGCCCGGCTCCTGTGTTTTTCTGCCTTACGTTCCGCTCTATCGGCTAAGGCGGCACCAGGAGAACTAATGTGATTGTGCCCCGGTTCAGCCAGGCGAGCACCTCAGTAGAGAAAGCCGAAAACTGACTGTCATGATATAGCGTGAGACTGGTCAACCACTCGATGACCTATCAGAATCTTCGATATTCCTCCGCATTAACGAAGGGCCGTTTCCCGGCCAGGCACACACGTGTCCCGAGTTCGGGCGAGCGCGGCGCAACCAGGGGCTATATAGTAGCCTCACTGTCAAACTCCTATGGCTAAGTGAAAGTGATAAAGCATTATAGTCTGATTGCCTAGTTCACTGCGCTATCACCTCCTTCATGGACCAAGAGGTTGGATCAAGTGTGAAAATGCGCCTTCTGCGAACACCCCCGCATTATATGCGTGGGGGCTGAAGCCGACGACTGCCATCTTTCAGATTATATACACATATACCTTAACGGCCGCACATGAGGCATTACAATTCTTGCAGGCACAAGTATAAAAAGCTTCTACAATTCATCAAAATATTGTTTTACAATAATACATGTTATTCAAACATAATATCCTTCGAGCACTGCGTCTCTATTAAACAAGTGCCTGGCAGAACTTCCTGAAAATAGTGCTCGGCAGGTACTCGGCTTCCGTCCGAGTCTTGGGATGCAATAGCGGTGGCCTCCATCTCCGCCCAGTATGTCTTGACACGGGAAAGGGCCATCCGTGCACCCTCTATGCATGCTGACCTCTTCATCGCGTTGATATACAGCACTGCACCAAGGAACTGCTGCACCAAGCTAAAATAATTGTTCGGCTTTGGCCTTTCCGGCCACAGATGACCCACGACATACTTCATGGCGAGTCTGGATAACCTATTCATCTCGGCCCATTCGGCCAAATGATCGGTTAATGGAAGCAGACGCTCTGGATTGTGGAACTGCGACCAGAAGAGCCTTTCCACTTTGTGATCCTTCTGATCTTGGAAGTGTTCGGCCGCGTCAGCGGCACTCGCCGCTAAATCCAGATACACGTCCGCCGAACTCCACATCCGGTCCAACGGAGCTTATTTAGGATCCCCGAACTTCATCCGCGGCATAAAAGGCTTTCCAGCCGCGATATCTCCGGCCTGACGTAGCTCCTCCTTCATCGCTCTCATGGCAGAACGAGCATCCTTGGCCGCTGTAGTGGCCTTCTCCAGGTCCGTCTGTTCGGCCCGATCTTCTTTTTCAAGAAGCTTGCAATGGTCAACAGCGCTCTTCAACTTCACAGCCATCTCGTCCATTTCCTTCTTGCTTCGGCAGTGAGCAGCCTGTTCGGCTTTCAAATCTTCAATCGCCTTTAAGGCAGCATCACTTTTCCTGGCTTGCTCCTTGGCTCAGGCAAGTTCCGCCCGAAGGTCCTCCACGGCGGCAGCCCCATCTGCATCAAGCGCACACATTGTAAGATACTGGCATCAAGCTCCTCTTACCAGGTGTCTCCGGAGAAATTACATACCTTGTGCCTCATCAAGCCGCTTGTTGACAAGCGCGATGTCGGCATCTGCCACGTCAAGTTGCCGCTTTAGCTCAGCAAATTCATCAGTCCGGCTGGCCACCGGACACTTCGCCACCTACATAGGAAGGCGGCAAATTATACCTGGGATTATGATCCTCTACGTGCCGTCACTTTCGACAACACATAGAGTCTCAGGGGCTACTATCTACACAGGGCGCATCTTAAATATGCGAAACTGTCAAAAGGTACATCACTTCGCATACCTCAAAACCTGTCAGTAAACTCCTGACAGCCTCGTGCAACCCGCTCTCCGCGGACGAAATCCTTTCAATTACCGTACCCATCAATGTACGGTGCTCCTCTGAGATAGACGCTCGCCCTGGCAGATCCTTCAGTACCTCCGACCATGCACCAGGCGGTGCCGGACTCGTACGATTGCTTTTTTCAAAGGCCAGACACGGAGGGCTTTGGGGGGCCATATGACTGCCTTCCGGCCCTGCCGGATTAGGAGAAACCCTCCGCGACGATACCTCAGGGTCGCCCGCCTCGTAAGGCGGTATGGCAGGGGGAGGCGTTCTGCTCTCTATCATCTCCGGAAGAAGATCCCCCGAAGATGAGCTCTGCTGAGAAGGGCTGAGATCCGAACTACAAGGTAAATTTTCGGTTACTTTCCTCAGAAATAAAGCAAGGATTTCTCTCATTTTTTAAACCCCCTTTCTACTTACGACTCGGTGGAGGGCTGATCCCCTTGAGGGCATAGTACGGCCGAGGTATCCCCCGGCACAGGACCCTCTGGTGAAGACTTCTTCCCCCGCTTTGAGACCATGGTCTCCGGGTCTTCAGAGGCGGTCCTCTTCTTCCCCTGAGTAGAGGAATTTTCAATCCCTCCTTTCAGGACAGCCTCCTTCGGGGAGGCAGTAACTTCCTTGTCCCCCCCCTTCGCTTTCTTCTGAAGGCGCGATCTCCAGCATCCTGGTTAACACGGAATCCGGCGAGGTCTCAGGAAGGGGGGCCGGACACCTGATTAACTTCACCTTCGCTATCCACTCCTGTTTCAAGGACAACTCTTTTAAGGGCGATGTTGTGATAAATGTACGGATGGCGTGTCAGGGCACAGGGCTACTTACTTGAGTATCCGGACGATTGCAGCTCAGACCTGCGTCCTCAGTCGAGTCCGGGCATGCTGCTTGTGGCACAAAGAACAATTTGTACATCTCCGCGGGCGTCGTGCCCATAAAATGTTGGAGAGCTCGTGGTCCCTCCGGATTGAACTCCCACAGGCGGAGGGGGCGATGTTTGCAGGGCAGGGCTCGGCGAATCAACATGACCTGCGTCACCACGACCAGACTGATGTCTCTTTCCAGGAGATCTCGGATGCAGGCCTGCAACAGGGGCACGTCCTTTGTCGGCCCCCAGTCCAGCCCCTTATTGACCCATGACGCTGGTCGGGGCGGGGGACCCGAGCGGAAAGCAGGCGGGGCCAACCACTTGGTACCCCTGGGAGCTGTGATATAAAACCATCTTGTTGCCATAAGCTGGACTCCTCTTGAAAAGAGCCCTCGGGCCATGGAGCATCGGCATTCTTGCTTATAACAGCGCCTCTGCACTCCGCGTGCTGTCCCTCGATCTTCTTCGGCTCTACATTAAAAGTCTTGAGCCACAGTCCGAAGTGAGGAGTAATACGGAGGAAAGCTTCGCACACGACGATGAACGATGAGATGTGGAGGATGGACTCCGGAGCTAAGTCGTGAAATTCCAGCCCATAATAGAACATGAGCCCCCTCACGAAGGGATCCGTCGCGAAGCCTAGCCCTCGGAGGAAGTGAGATACGAACACCACGCTTTCACCAAGCTTGGGAGTGGGAATAACCTGCCCTTGAGCAGGCAGCCTATGCGAGATTTTGTCGGTCAAATACCTGGCCTCTCTCAGCTTTAGCACGTCTTCCTCCGTGACAGAGGAAGGCATCCATCGGCCTTGAAGGTCGGAGCTGGACATCATCAAAGGTTCGAAGCGCCTAAATCTGGAGCCCTAGGTGTTGGAACTCGAGGCTAGAGGCGGATTCGATTGAGATCGAAAGAAAGGAGTAAAGCCTTGGTCTATTTATAAGAGGTTGAATACCAAGAGCCCTCCCCGTGACCGTTTGGGACTTACCTTTGATCGAGGAGACATACCAACAGGCACGACTGGGTTACCCACATCCGTGTTGATGAGAATCCCATAAATAAAGGGGACACGATCTCTGCTTCGACAAGACGTGCCAAGGAAACCGCCTCGCAAAACGCGCTGAGGTTGGACAGTGAAAACGATTCGAATAAAGGCTTGGCTATGGTGTGATGTCACGCTACAGAATACGTTAGCAGATTAGATTTGTGAATATATTACTCTCTACGGTGGTATGTGGAACTTGTTTTACAGAGCCGGACACTATCCTTGTGTTCAAAATCTTCTATGAAGTATTCGGAGGAGGAACCCGCCTTGCAATGCCGAAGACAATCTGCGCACCGGACTCGTCGTCATTGAAGCCTGATTCAGGGGCTACTGAGGGAGTCCTGGATTAGGGGGTGTCCGGATAGCCGGACTATAACCTTTGGTCGGACTGTTGGACTATGAAGATACAAGATTGAAGACTTCGTCCCGTGTCCGGATGGGACTTTCCTTGGCGTGGAAGGCAAGCTTGGCAATACGGATATGTAGATCTCCTCCCATTGTAACCGACTCTGTGTAACCCTAGCCCTCTGCGGTGTCTATATAAACCGGAGGATTTAGTCCGTAGGACAACAACAATCATACCATAGGCTAGCTTCTAGGGTTTAGCCTCTCTGATCTCGTGGTAGATCTACTCTTGTACTACCCATATCATCAATATTAATCAAGCAGGAGTAGGGTTTTACCTCCATCGAGAGGGCCCGAACCTGGGTAAAAACATTGTGCCCCTTGTCCTCCTGTTACCATCCGCCTAGACGCACAGTTCGGGACCCCCCTACCCGAGATCCGCCGGTTTTGACACCGATAGCCGTTGACCACATTGACCACGCCGCGCTGAGAGCACCAGGGCGGTGGACGACGGCGAGGACTAGGAAGGGGACGACTCGGAGCCGGGGAAGAGACAGCAGTGGATGCCCACGCGAAGAGGAGTACGAGGGTTCACTGGTTCGGCTGCGGTGTGAGGCTGCTATCGCCGTAGAATAACAGGGGGCGTGGGTGAGTAGAGCGATGGCCTGACCAGCGGTGGGAGTTGTAGGGGGTGGTGAGGCCTCCGCGGTATCACAGCCGGCCACGGGAGGGAGGAGCACACGGCACGACCGACGCTGGTTTGGGCGGATGGAGCAAGAAGACCAGAGGTTGAAGATGCACTACAGTCGTTGGATGAACATCGTATGGTAACAGGAGCTAGAATCGTTCATATTGACTAACTTGACAAAGCCCTCCGTCCCCATCAACTTGGTAGGCCCACAAGTCAGCCTCCCACTATGCTGGGTTCTAGCTGGCAGGGGGAATATTCATTTTTTGGGTGTAATAAGGAGGCACTTCCTTGCGTGCGAAGATAGCTGGTGGGTCCGACATGTCAGCGGGGGGCACGTTATTTTCGCGAAATACAGAGGCCCTTCTGGTGGGTCCTAGATGTCAGGTGGAGGAATCACTATTTTGCGCGTAATAAGGAGGCATTTCCTTGTGTGCGGCCGTGGACCCAGCTGTCAGCCTCTCCACGCATAGTCTACTTCCGATAGTGTCGTTCGTTGACCATGTTGACCACGCCGCGCCGAGTGCATCCAAGGTGGTGGACGACGGTGAGGCCCCGGACAGCAACAAGCCAGAGATGGGAAAACACGGGAGTAGACTCGCAGACGGAGAGGTGTACGAGGATTAACTGGTTCTAGTGCGGTGCGGTTCGGCAGTCGGTGGAGAAGAACAGGAAGTGTGGAGGGGTGTAGGGATGGCTTGGCCAACGGTGGAGTAGCGCTTCATAGCGAAGCGTGCTAAGCAGAGCTGCTAGCAGCAGGAGGTGGGAGGTGGTCCCGGCGGCGCTGGAGGAAGAAGACGAGAGATTGAAGATGGATGCCGGTCGTTGGATGTAAATCCAACGGCTAACATGTCAAAATCATTTGTTTACTAAATTGACAACAACTTGCATTGGCTTCGACCTATTGGCCCACATTTCAGCCTCCAAAAATTTGGCACGTATTCAACCAATTTTTTCAGAATTTACATTCTTTTTTTTTGCGCGGTAGAATTTACAGTCAATTTGATCTTTCTTTTTTGAATTACAGCCATTAGCTGGGCTGGGTGAACAAATAATGTAGCGTCCATGCGGCCCGTTTATTTTATTTCCTAAAAAATTACAGGCCATTTGCACTTTCTTGAAATACATGATTTTGCTAGGCTGATTCTAATTATAATGTTGGGTTGGGCCGGCAATGTTATCAAAAAATAAAAAGGGGCTAAGCATTCTGTTATAAATATATTTAAATAATAAGTGATATTATTACATTCGTCCTTAAATCTTACCAAGCTTTTGTACACAATCACTAGGATTTTCATGCCAAAATAATCCAGTATTTTATTTGTTAAGAAATAATTTTTATAAGTTAATGATATGTGGGATATCGTTTTCTTACATATGTAAGTATCTGTTAAATATATGATGACAATAAAAATAATATATAATAACATACTCCCTCTGTCCCATGATGTAAGACGTTTTTTGACACTACGCTAGTGTCAAAAAACGTCTTACATTATGGGACGGAGGGAGTATAAAATAATTTTTTTAGAAAAACAGGGAGCATCTCCCTGGTTCCATTGCTGAGAACGAAACCACAACCTATTCTGATACAACACCTCAAAGAGCAGTTCGAAAGCAAAGGTAGAAAAGCTACAAACTAGGGGGGTGGATGAACAAGTTCTCTGAATAACACAAATCACCCGAGCGGCGCCAAAGGCAGAGCAGATAGAGCACTCAAATGACACAAGGAGGGTACAACGAAGCCTTCATGGTCTTCAGCCGAGGGGCCGCGTCAGCCTGCGGCGACCAGTAAGCAAGCGGAGACACCGGGCTAGAAGGCGTAGCATGGTGTCCCTCTTTTTCAGCGCCAGGTGCCCATCATCTTCATTAGAGATCTTGAGACGAGCCCACGGGTCCAGCCCCAGAGCAGGTCGAGCCTTGTTCAGCCACAAGTGATTGCCAACGGTTTCTGGAGGGATCTTGTTAGGGTTTCCATGAAGCTCATCAACTTTTCCTTGTCCGATCTGGAGGAGAGAACCGCCCAGTTCCTGACCATGTTCCTGATCAACCTCAAGACCTGCGGAATGGAAATCCAAGAGGTGATACTAAAAATCATAGCATTTCTATATTTCCAAAGGCGCCAAAGGACAGTTGAGCTAACAGTGTTTAAAACTAAGCACTTTTTGGTAGCAATCCAGAATCTGGCGACAGATTCGAAGGATGAGCCAATCTGACTAGAGAAATGTTCCTCAATGTGGGCCCATAGATGTTTAGCAACTATCCATTCAAAAAATAGGTGAGAACAAGACTCTTGTTCCAAGCAGTAAACACAATCAAGGGGTTTGATGATGTGTCTCTTCCTAAGGTTATCCCTAGTCATCAATTTGTTTTTGGAGAGAAGCCAGATAAATACATGAATTTTAGGGGGAACTCTCAATTTCCAGACAGCAGGGATAAACACGGGTTGAAACCCTCTAAAGTTGATAACATGATAGAGGGAGCTGGAGGAATACTTCCCCTTCTTGTCCAGCTGCCAAATCAGGGCAGCCGGCTCGGCAGCAAAGGTAATGCTTTTGGCAATTTCCTCCAACTGGAACCATTGTTCCATGAGACTATCACTAAAGTTCCTTCTAAATGAGAGTTTTAGGCATTGACCGTCCCTAACTTCATTGACACTTTTTTTAAGCTCATTGCAGACAGAGTAAATAAGCCAAAATTGGACTGCTAGGGGGGATGTGCCAAACCAAGTATCTTCCCAGAACCTGGTTCTGCTCCCATCCCCTATGTTCCATCTATAGACAAATTTCACAGCATGCATAATAGATTTAAATCCTTTCCAGAATCTAGAGGTCTTAGGGTTGGAGGAAGGGACAAAAATATTAGGTTTATTCCTAGGTATTTATGGGCAATAAGAAGCTTCCAGGGTTTCAGGTCTTCCTGATAGAATTTTTTAATCCAAGACCCTAGAAGACAGATGTTAATTTCTTGGAGGTTAGGTATGCCTAGGCCTCAAAAATCTTTTTTCATAGAGACTAGGGCCCAATTAGCAAGGTGTAGCTTCCTATTTCCCTCAAAATCATTCCACAAGCAATGAGACATCTGAGAATTGATGAGGTTCACTGCCCATTTAGGGAACTTGAAGAAGGAGAGGAGATACACTAGAATGCTAGCCAAACAAGCTTGTATGAGGATCAATCTACCTCTGTAAGAGAGAAGTTTGCCCCTCCACCTAGCAATCCTTTTAATGATTTTATCCAGAAGGGGTTGGATATCCTCTCTCCTCAGTTTATCATAGTGGAGAGGGATACCTAGGTACTTAATGGGGAAGTTACCTTTATTACAGACTAGAATAGAGAGGAAGTTAGCTAACTCTTGATCATCCATGTTGATAGGGATGAGTTCACTTTTAGAGTAGTTGATTCTCATGCCTGAGACTTGTTCAAAACAGGTTAGAACAGTTTTCATATTGCTAGCATGTGTGGAGTCATTGTCTAAGAAAAGGATGGTATCATCTGCATATTGAAGGCAGATGATGCCACTAGGGCAGACCTCAGGACAGAGCCCTGCAATCAAACTATGATCAGCAGCTTTGCTCAGGATTTTAGTAAGAACTCCCACTACTAAATTAAACAAAAGCGGGGAGATGGGGTCGCCTTGCCTAAGGCCTTTACCAGCAAGGAAAAAATCACTTTCATAGTTATTTAACTTGACCCCAACAAACCCCCCATAAGTAAGTTGCTGGATCCAACTCTCCTTTATGAAAGGCTTGGAAAAGATCTAAGAGATCATTTTTCACCAAGTCCCAAAAATGCTAGTAAAACAAGAAGGGAATCCCATCAGGACCAGGAGCCCCATCAGGATAAGAGCTAAAAATGGCTTCCTTCACCTCTATCTCTAAAAAAGGGGCTTCTAGCAGCTCATTTTCAGCAGGAGAGACTTTTTCAGAAGCAGAGAAAAAATTGTTTTGTAGAGAGAACCCAGAAGGGTTTTCTTTCTTAAACAGGTCTTTGTAGAAGTTACTAGCCACTTTCAGCATCTCATCTACCTCAGTAACAAGGCCATTAGGGCCATCAAGGGAGTGAATGATGGTTTTCCTCCTCTCTGGTTAGCTACTGCATGGAAGTAAGCAGTATTTCTATCACCCTCCTTAATGTTCCTATCTCTAGACCTTTGTTTGGCTTTGATTTCTTCTTGAAGCCAAATTTTCTTGAGAACTCCATGGACAAAGTTTAATCTATTAGTCTCAGCCTCAGAGAGGTCAGTGGTTACTGCCTTAATAACTAGAGAATCAAACTCAAGGAGGAGAAGCCTTTTGTATCTTCTAAGATTAGCTTCCTCATTGGAGTTCCACCCTTTGGTAGTTCTTCTAAATCTCCTGGTTTTGATCTGCCAATTTTCTAGGGGGCAGCTGCTCCCAGTAGGCTCATTCCAGATTTTCCTGACTAGCTCAGTAAAATATTCTCTAAGCAACCACCACTTTTCAAATTTAAAACTATTGCTCTTTGGAGTTTGGTTAAGACCAGAGTCCCAGAGCAAAGGAGTGTGGTCACTACCACATCTGGGCAGAGCTCTACAACTAGAAAGGGGAAAGAAACTATCTAATTCTGTGTCACAGAAAATTCTGTCAATGGTGGACATAATCCTGGAGCAGCACTTCCAACATATCTAGCAGAATTGTGGGTTTTCCTTCTAACAGGGCAATTATCAACTTTATGGGTAACCATTTCACTACTAGAAAAAGGGCTATAGATGGGATTGACACTAATGGTGCACCAGATAAGAGGTGCGCCACTAGTATATACTAATGGCACACCACCTTCTGATACGCCATTAGTGTTGAAACTACTAATGGCGCACCAGGCCTAGGATGCGCCATTAGTACCAAAAAAAATTTTTTTTGAACTAGCGCACCTGTCCAAACATACTAATGGCGCATCCAGACACAGTGCGCCATTACTAGTTGTAACTAGTAATGGCGCACTCATCCCAGAGTGCGCCACTAATGTTGTTTTTTTAATTATATTTTTTATTCCTTTTGTTGCAAAACTACTAATGGCGCACTCCTCCACCGTGCGCCATTACTAGTTTAAACTAGTAATGGCGCACTCTGTATCAGTGCGCCATTAGTATGTTTTTTTTTTGCAAAATTACTAATGGCGCATCAGACGTTGGTGCGCCATTAGTAACCTGGATTACTAATGGCGCATTTGTTGTTGGTGCGCCATTAGTAAGTGGGCAGCAACAAGATATTTTGGGCAGCCTCTCCTTCCCACACTCACTTTCTCCCCACTTCATTCTCTCCACCTCCTCCTTTTCTCGGGTGCCTCCTCTTTTTCACCTCATTTCCACCATAGATTCATTCAAAATAAGTGGTTAAATTACCTTGTTTTAATAGGTAAGTAAGGGGGGAAGCTATATTTATGTTGTTCTCCCTACAACAATGTGCACATGCACTTTTTATGGCCTAGCTAGATCTATGTATGTTCGTGGTGTTGCATATGTTTGTGGTGTTGCATATGTGTTTGTGTTTGGAGGTGTACCGGTATTTGAAATGCGATAGTTGCCAATATTTTGCCGGAATGTTGATTCATTTCCGTTTCGGCGATAATTTTGGCATTAAGCATTCTTTTTGGTCCTATTTTTAGGGAAAGTCATGCCAAATTTTTTCTTTGTTCTAAAATATCGTTTTGCTCTACCCCGCAGGCGACCATGGTCCGCACGATGACCGAAGGCATCATGAATAGGTTTATGAGGTCCGCGGCTCGGGCGGGCGAGAAGACGAAGAATCCCCAGGAGATGATCACGTAGATGATGAGCATGATGATGAGGAAGATGCCGGAGCAGACGACGGGCATGATCATGAAGATGATGATGCCGGCGGAGCAGACGACGGTGGACCATCGATGGGCTGGGTGCAGGACCCTTATATTCAAGAGCTGCTTCTCAAGCAGACGGATAACACAAGAGCCGCCGCCCGAGAGAAAGCCAAGGTGGATCAACTTGAGTTAGACGCGGTTACTCCATTGTATGAAGGATGCAGGCTCGAGGATACCCGCCTGAAAGTAACGCTCATGGCTCTGGAGATGAAGGTAAAACACAAAATGACCGACGCATGCTTCGACGAGAACATGTCATTCTGGCACGAACGTCTTCCAAAGGGGAACAAGTGCCCGACCAGTTTGGAGGAGGCGAAGAAAATCGTGTGTCCTCTGGATTTACCGCACGTGAAATACCATGTGTGCATGAACAATTGCATCATTTATCGGGACGAGCACATGGAGTCTACCATATGTCCAGTATGCGGCGTCACTCGGTACAAGAAGAGGAAGAAAGCTCCTCGAAAAGTGGTGTGGTACTTTCCGATCACTCCTCGTCTGCAGCGGTATTTCGCGGATCCTAAGGTAGCAAAGCTCCTGCGTTGGCACGCGGATAGGGAGGAGAAGAAGCGAGAAGATGACGCAAATGATCTGGAGATAGATAAAAAAGACAAGATGCTGAGTCACCCTAAGGATGTGAGCCAGTGGCAAGCGTTGAATTTTGAATACCCAGAATTTGGGAAGGATCCAAGGAACATCGTGCTGGGCGCGAGCACCGATGGAGTAAATCCGTTTGGCAGCCAGAGAAGCACACATAGCACCTGGCCTGTGTTTGTGTGGATGTACAACCTTCCCCCTGGTTGTGCATGAAGAGGAAGTACATTCACACGAGTATGCTAATTGAAGGGCCGAAACAACCAGGGAACGACATCAATCTGTATCTGGGGCTACTGAAGGAGGAGCTAGACACGCTATGGAAAACGCCAGCCAATACGTGGGACGCTGCAGAGAAAGAATATTTCCCTATGAGAGCCGCACTGCTCACGACGGTGCACGACTATCTCGGTTACGGATATCTCGCGGGGCAGGTAGTCCACGGATTTTCTGGATGCGTAAGGTGCATGGATGACACAACGTATCGCCAGCTAGATAGAGATCCCGGGTCTTCGAAAACCGTGTTCATGGGACATCGAAGGTGGCTTCGCGACGATGACCCGTGGAGGAAACGCAAGGATCTGTTCGATGGTGAAACCGAACCCCGAAAACGCCCGTGTACGAGGAGCGGCGAGGAAATAGACAAGCTATTGAAAAATTGGAAAGACTACCCACTGCCGGGAAAGAAGCAAAAGGCGCCAGAGCCGGGAAAGAAGCGAAAGGCGCCAGAGCCACCGTGTGCCTCACAGCCTTGATGTCATGCATATCACGAAGAACGTGTGCGAGAGTCTGCTTGGTACCCTGCTCAACATGCCAGAGAGGACCAAAGATGGGCCGAAAGCAAGGGCAGACTTGAAATCAATGGGCATCAGGCAGGAGCTTCACGCTATATATGATGATGATGATGATGATGATGATGATGATGATGATGATGATGATGATGATGATGAGGCGAAGCAGGACACAGAAAGTCGTCGCAAAGGCAAAAAGGCCAAGAAGACTGGAAATGACTACCCTCCCGCGTGCTTCACTCTAAGTCAGGAGGAGATCGAGCAGTTTTTCACCTGCCTCCTAGGAGTAAAACTTCCTTACGGTTACGCGGGGAAGATAAGCAGATACCTAGACCCAGCAAAGCAGAAGTTCAGCGGGATGAAGTCTCATGACTGTCACGTGCTAATGACGCAGATACTTTGTCAGGACCCCAATCCTAAGTCACACCGATCTAGCATGTAACACATCATATCACTTTGCGGCCTCACGCACGGTATTCCCACGGGTGCCACCTTACCTGGCCCGGGACCGTTTGCGCCTTTTGGCTCACGTATATGATAGTGTCGCTAGCATCCATATGACAAAGAACCCGGGCCGACATGGCTAGTCGTGAACCCAAGGCGGCACTAACCCATGAGGACAGGCATACATGAATCACATCGAGCATGTCGGTCAACAACGTATAAATCTGGGCTGTAGCACTGGGCTAACAGGACTCTGGTAACCCGGGCTGTAGCAGGCTAGGCAGGATTCCGGATAACACCGCATGACATTTCCCCGAAGGGACAGACACAGGAACGAAGTGAAACACATGCCGGCCAGTCATGTGTCCTGAGCAGTAGTGCTGGGCTAGCAGGACTCCGGTGAACCGGGCTGTAGCGGACTACTATCGCTCAGAAGCACCAGACTACATTTCCCCATATGATAGGCTGCCAAGGATAAACAACTAGATAGTCGGATCCCACTCATACCAAGCATTTCAATCATACACACAATATGCCCGATATGAGTAGATACAACATGGCATCACAACATAACTCTACAACTCAAAGTATTTATTCATTAGGCTCCGAGGAGCGAGATATTACAAACATGGGTCTCATGACCCAACATTCAGAGCACACAAGTCAAACACATGCGGAAGCTTAACATGTCTGAGTACAGACATCTACAAATGAAAAAAAGCTGAGAAGCCTGACTATCTACCAGATCCTGCCCAGGGCACAAGATCGTAGCTGAGGTAACAAGCTAAACGTCGAAGTCCACACGGGACTACTAGCGAGACTGACGTCGCTCTGCAAAAACATAAAATAGGCAAACGTGAGTACAAATGTACCCAGCAAGACTTACATCAGAACTAACTACATATGCATCGGTATCAACAAAGGGGGTGGTGGAGTTTGACTGCAGCAAGCCAGCTTTGACTCGGTGGCTATCCTGAACTACGACCGCAAGTAACTCTTTTGAGGTGGCGCACACGAGTCCACATATTCACCATACCAATACACCACTATGGATCCGCTCCCGTCTTCCTACGAGAACGCCATCCATAGCACTCACGCTTATCTTGCGCATTTTAGAGTATCCACTTTCACTTGTCTATGAACTATGCAAGGGGTCCAAGTTTCCATATCCGAGGAATCCGGCTATTCGAATAGATAATGATAACCCTGCAGGGGTGTACTTCTTCACACACGCTCTCGCCACTTATCGCCCTGTACACGTCATGTACCTCGGCAACCTTCAAGCGGAAGCCGGGCGGGGGAGTCGGCCACGACCTGACTAACCACACAAGTCTCTAGTCCAGGTTTATCGCCTATTCGGGTTCCATCCGCAAGGAGATCCGGCCGGGGTGTCGCTCACGGCCCCAAACGATGTGTGCAGGGTTCCCAAGCCCACCTCGACGGGTGGATCTACGCTTGGTACACCGTGCCACGGTGCCTAGTCTGTCCCAAGCCCACCTGTACTGGGTACCACTTGGTAGACTACTAACACTACCTACAAACACCAGAAACTAGTTGCAACTCCTGGACAGAGATCAGGTTGATTAATAAGTCGAGAGAGCTTGGAGTGCCCAGAGCCCAATGTGTGGTAGTAACTGTTCATGGATCGCAAACACAAAACTCAGTTCCTAAGGACGGCTGCAATGAGACAACCCACCATGTACTCCTACATGGCCTCTCACCGCTACCTTTACCAAATCGTGTTCACACATTTAGCTCTCAACAGTAGGACATGTTCACCACATTCCAATTCATTCCTGATGAATCAGACCTGACTCAACTCTAAGCGATAGCAGGCATGACAAACAAGCATGAATGAGTAGGCACATCAGGGCTCAAACAACTCCTACTCATGCTAGTGGGTTTCATCTATTTACTGTGGCAATGACAGGTCATGCAAAGGATAAAGGGGTTCAGCTACCGCAGCAAGTAACAGATGAATCGTTGTTGTCCTAATGCAGTAAAAGAGAGCAGGAGCGAGAGAGTGGGATTGTATCGGAATGAACAGGGGGGTTTTGCTTGCCTGGCACTTCTGAAGATATTATAGTTCTTCATCGGTGTCATCGAACTCATCGTCGGAACGCGTCTATCGAGAGGGGGCAATTACCGGCAACTGAGAAAGAAACACAATCAATGCAATGCAACAATATGATGCATGATCATGACATGGCAATATGCTGTGATTTGAGCTAATGCATCTAGCTATGATTTAAATGAAGTTGGTTTGAACCAAAGGTTCAAATTCAAACTCCACATATGGTTATTTAAATGCCATTCATTTGTTTTGTCCAAAACAGAGGACAAACATTGTTCAAACATGCATGAAAATGGTACAGATGGATTCCTTGAATTTTTCTGATCATTTTACATATATAAATCTTTTCATTTGGAGTTACGGTTGAATTTCTATGAATTTTAGAAGTTTTAGCTATTTTCTGAAATAAATAAATCGTTTAGATTTATTTCAAATCCAGAAAAGGGTTTATTGCGTCAGCACTGCATCATGCTGACCTCAGCAGGTCAACAGACCCGTTCCAGGTCAAAGCTGACCAGTGGGACCCACTGGTCAGTAGTTAGTTAACTAACTAAATTTAGTTAGCGCTAAACTAATACTAATCCTAGTTTAGTTAGTGGCCTGGGGCCCACATGTCAGTGACCCAGTGGGGTCAAACTGGGCCCACCAGTCAACGGTCAGCGGGGTCAACTCCTGGTCAGCAGGGTCAATCCCGTCGGCGTTGAGTCGCCGGCGAGGCCGAGACGACGGAGGGGCTCGGATTTTGCCCTCCGGTGACCAAATTAGCGGCCGAGACGTGCTACGCGTAGCTGGGGAGCTGCCGCATCCAGTGGTGCAAGTTGTTGGACACGGGGACGCCGGAAACTACGTCGGCGAGCTCGACAGCGGCGGCCGGAGTTCGGCCAACGGCGGGTTAGGCGATGCAGGGCGCTAGGGGAGGTGCTGATGTGTGCTACGTGCTCCTGGTGAGGTGTGGAGCATGGTGGTGTGCCCGGCTTCAAGCCACAGTGGCTCTGGCCACAACGGCGACAAGGCACGGCGGCGGCGAGCTTCGGCCGTGGTGGAAAATGGAGCTAGGGGACGGGAACGGAAGGGGCGAGCACGGGGAAAGAATCAGGAGCTCACAGGGAGTCGTGCGGCGCTCTCAGCGGCCTCGGGGACGGGCTGGAGACGAGGTGCGGTCGCCGGCGATCTCGGAGCAGAGGCGGCGAAGATGGCGGGGCAGAGGGCGATGCAGGGCGTCCGGCGTCGGGCGATTCGGTGAGGAGGAGGAGAGGGACTAGGTGGAGCTCGTGGGCAGCTCCAGGGGGCGAGGGAGAGGCGGAGGCGGCGGCTTACGGACGCGTCGTCCGTAGCGGGAGAGGAACGAGGGAGAGGGAAGAGGAGGGGAGAGTGGCGTCCAGGGGGTCGAGGCGGCGCCGAGGAGAAGACGCGAGGCGTCGCGGTGGCCAGGCGACGCAGGCAGGCAGCCTGGTGGCGTGGCGCCCGCGCACGCGCCGTGCGCTATCCCTCCTCTGCCTACTGGCAGAGGTTGGGGATGACTGGCACTAGGCCAGGTGGGCTGGGCTGGCCACTTGGGCCGCCAGGTAAGTTTTCTCTCCCTTCTCTTTTATTTAGTTTCTGTTTTCTAGTTTTGCAGTTTGTTTTTGATCTAGTTTTAAAAACCAAATCAATCTTATAAATCTTGAAAATATTCATGAGCACTTTCTGAATTATTTCAGTGTGCCACAAATAATTCCAACATTATTTGAGCATTTAAATTAGGGATTATTCCATCTGTGCCCCTGGTTCCTTAGTTGTGCTCACTTTTCCCCACGCTTCAAACTTGTGCTCACTTTTCCCCATTCCCTTAGCTAAAACTCTCACAAATGTTCATAACAGACGTTTGCCGTCTTGGCCGTTAACTGACTTGTGGGGCCACGTTGGACTCTGTTTTTTTAGGGGCTCGTTGGACTCTGTTTTTTTCTGTTGACTGTGGCTGTGGCTTCGCTGGTTGGGCCGTGTTTGTGTTCATAGGACGGGCCCGATGGATGCAGCCTGCTATGCATGCCCGGCTTTGGCATCGATGTAGCCTGCTATGCATGCGAACACCGCCACGCACGCATCTAGTGACCTAGACCTAATCGCATGCATGCACGCCGACACGCACGCATCGATCCTTGCCGCACGGTTGCCGGTGGATTAAATCGCTCCGCATCGTCGTTTCAAGTGTCGCAGACTCGCAGGCATACGTGCCGGTGGCAGAAGGGGCAGGCTGCACGCATGGTCGCGTCCATATGTCGAGGCATTGGTTCACGCCGCAGGCTGCACGCACGCTCGTGAACGGGAGGCAGGCAACCGCCAACGCAGAGCACGCACAAGGGGGAGGCAGGCAGCCGCCAAAGCAGAGCATGCAGAAGGGGGAGGCAGGCAGCCGCCAACGCAGAGCACGCAAAGCACGCTCGCATCTATTCTCGTTTACACATTGATGATCGCATCGGTTCACGCACGCACCGAGTCACGATCTACGCCGGCCGTTTGCGCGTGTACCCACTTCGTCTCCCCCGGCTATTTAAACTGCCCTCCATTGCCTCTTCTTCTACAGATCCATCTGCGCCTCCAACTTCTTCTCTTCTTCCCCCAAAAGCCAAAGCGGTTCCACTCAGCGAAGCAAGCAAGATGCAGTACAACGGGCCGACGTTCCAAGCGCCGCCCACCGTGCCGGAACGGCGGTACCCCGCCCACGTCATCATCGAGGAATCCCTCCGCGTGTGGGCATTCTCCCGCTGGAGGGGAAGCACTGAGCTTGCACGGGGGTTCCTCCGTGCGGGCTTCCACCACCTCCCAGCGGGCTCGCCGCCCATGTTCAACCTCGTGGAGCAGCGTCCCCACGCCAACGCTCCAGTGGTAGGGCTCGTCGTCCACTTCACCAACAGGTTCGATGCCTACTACCTGCTCGGCAAGGTGTATTGGTGTGGGTGCGAGTTCATCGCATTCACGACCTATAACATCTTCACCGACTTCGAGAGCGTCTTCCCCGCTCGCAACCGCATGCACAGCCTCCCGTACTACCTCGGCGACAACGGCCGTGAGGAGGAGGAGTACTGAAGCCGGCGGCGAAGAAGACGGTGAAGCCGGCGGTTAAGGTGAAGACATGGCGGTGTTGCCCTAGCTACCCTATCTATCTATCTAGTTGGTTGTGTGTGTTGCCCGAGCTATCTATGTAACGTTAACTATTATCTATGGTGTGTATGTAAGAACTTATGTTGCCCTAGCAACCGTACCCTATCTAAGTTAAGTTATGTGTGTTATATTAATGCTTTGTTATGTTTGTATTTTGTTTGTCCCAAGTTTAGACACGGGTAATTGGCATGGGAAAAATTAACCAAACAAACTAAAAATGATGTGTTTATAGATGCCTTCTAAAAATAAGAACATATTGTACATTTGTACACGGCTTTGGTTTGAGAGCTCTGTATTTTTTAGGTATTCAAAGAATACTTTGGTTTTCAAAAATATTGAAGTATCAAATACTTTGAGATATTTGGCTTTAGTCAAAAGTGTAGTTTTAGTACACTATGTTTGAAGTAAAGGAAAGCCAAAAAAATTCTGCCCCATGGCCTATGTAAATAATTTTTTTCTAAAACCCACCTCCCTACTTTGGGTCAAGCCAAGCAACAATTTCCAGCAAGTTTCAACTGCCCCTAAATTTTATTTCTATTTATTTTATCTCAAAATCTTTTCTGTTATTTATTTTGGACCTTAGAGTTTCCAAAGGAACTGCCAGATTTCCTTTGAGTTTTGACTCCAAGTAAATTCCTCTGACTAGTCCTTAGCACCCTCAACCAAGATCCATCAAGATCCACTGGTCCACAATTCAAATTTTTCAAAATGTGCTTGCTGCAAGTTTGGACCAGATTTGCCATTTTTGGTGAAATTCATTTCTTTGCTTTTCCTAAAAATCTGAGAAAAATCAGGCAGCCTTTGGATGCATCAAAAGACCACCTCACCAAAGATCAGCTCCAGAAAAATTTTCCACATGCCAAAATCATTTCATCGAACAATTGGTGTGCACTATTTCTGTTAGTTTCAGAGTTCAGTGTTCAGTTGCAGTCGGCAGTGTCGTTTTCTTCAGAGCACGGCGTCGATCTCGCCAGTAACTGCAGTGGCGCCTTGCTCCCTGTTCCCCCTCCTTGTCCAGTGCGCTGTATGATCCTATACTCGAGGTTATTAGCTAACAAAATAATCCTATCACTGAACTGGTAGTTGTTTTCTGCCGAAACTGAAAGTGTCGAAACTTAACAGTAAACTGCATACATTCAGTGATCGACAGTTGCACAAACATCTCTAACGAGAGATGGCCATCAAGTAAAAAATTCCTAGAGAAAGTATTCCTAAAGCTATTAGATTGGATTGCTTCTTCAACCCAATCAGATGCTTGAAGTTCTTGTTCATCTTCTTCAATTCCGTCTTCAGTTCAACATCTACCACCGTCGGGTATTCTGGACGCGCAGCTGCTGCCGGAGCGGCACTGTCATGGGGCAGATTGGACTCGCTGATTGCATTCCCCCTCGAATCCAGCAAGCCCGACCCTTGAAGCCTCTGGATGTAATCATCCATCCACTCGAAATGGTGGCATTTCTTCACGATCTGAAAATCAAATCATGTAACCTAAATCCAAATCTGACAGATTTTTTGAGAAATTAGAGATAAAGGATGCGAGGAAAACTCAGATCTAACCTGCCCCTCCGGCTTGCTCTCGCATTTGACGAACTCGCGCCCAAAGTTCCCATTCTTCTCCTCCTTCGAAGTCAACCGCTTCAGTGGCGCAGTCCGTGGGCAGTCAGTGCATCGAGTCATCGGCACTGGACCATACACCGGCCACGTGGAACGAGGGGCTGACGAGGAGGTCGACATATCGCCCGAGAGGAAGAAACAGAGGAATTGCTCGAGAGGAAGAAGAACGAGAAGATGGGGAAAGAAACAGAGGAATTGCTCGATCTGCTCGATGCCTTTGTTTGTCAGATGGAGAAGAGGAGAAGGGGAAGCTATATTGACGATTTGCCACATTGTATTTTGCAGTTTCAATATTTGAACCAACTCTTAACACTGACATGTGGTGGTCATGTGCGAAAAATACAATTTCATTTGTAAAGTGGGGCAGATCGTAAAAAACCCGAGAAGGACAGTGCAGTAGCCAATCAGGATGCATCACGCGGATCGCGCATGCCTGCCCCACATCTGACGGGTGGTGTTTGGCGCTTGGTAGGATCCGACGGCGCACGTTCAACACTAGGGTTTGGAGCATTTCTGCGGGGTTATGAGCGAGTCAACGGGGTTATTAGGGTTTGACCAGATTTCAAATGGCCATAACTAAATTAGAAAAAATCGCAAAAATATAAAACAAACGTAGTTCGTCCGTTTATGAGACCTAGTTACCATAAAAAATATAAACTCGGTATAGGGGCGTTTTTTTTGAAAAATCATTTTTTGAAGTGATTTGTCCAAATCAAGTTCAAATGTTTTTAAAAAAATAAAAAAAAATCAAAATGTTGTAATTCTCGCGCACATAGCCGTCATATGTGACAAGGTTATGAGAAAAAAATATAAACTTGGTGTAGGTCATTCTCATGAAAAAAGTCTTCACACAAATGAGCTATCACCTATGAACATTTTCAGAGTTCGTAGAATAGGGAGAGAGGGTTTAGGGTTTGAAAAAAAATCAAAATAATTTTAAAAAATACGAAAAAATCTCCATAGCTTCATTTTGGAGTGAGTAAGAAGGATGTGAACTTACTTTTTCATTTTCATATCTAAAACGTGTTATTTGACGGTTTTGAATTAAAAGCATATTCTTTTCAAAAAAATGTAGTAATATGAATATTAATCAATAAATAGTGAGACTTCGTTTTTACCCTATATATATGGAACAAGTGTTAATAAAAAAAATATATGCCTCATTTAGGCAAGGTCAAAAAAAACTTGATTTCAAATAGGGCTGTTTACCCTTGTTTTCGAGCTCGTTTCTAGCACATTTCTCATTCGGTCTGTTCACCTACGAATATTGGACTTCAAATGCTCGATCAAATACACCGCATAGAGCAATGAACCTCCAATGTTCAACTTCAACTTTGACTCGAATCCAAATTTTGGCCCAAATTCAAATATTGATTTAAATTCAAATTTTGATGGAAATTTGAATTATGACTCAAATAAGAAACCAAAGTAGAAGCAACATTATTACAACTGATAAGTTTTCACAGTAGCTCAAATCTACCAAGTTTTAAGCGATCCACTCGCCCTCAAATTGACAACACAAACATTGCCCAACAACTTAATTCAAATTTTCGACTTGCTCCTTGTGTTTGCAGCTGGCTTCACCGTCTTGCTCCTGGTTTCCCTAGTTGAGATGCTCTTTTCTTTCAGACTCTTGTTCCTTTTGATCTTGGGATTTACTTGGGGTTTTCCTCGTGGAGGTGCTGATGGACTAGTTGCACTTGCCGAGCACTTGACGACCATTTGACGGTCATCTATGGGTTCAGTAATCTTTAAAGGGACAATTGGAATAATTACGCCCTCCTCTTCCTCTCTTATAGATTCAAAACCATCAAAGGCCATGGTTTCCAAATCTTCTGCTTCTTCATCTCTTGGCCTTTTCTCCCTAGACCTGGTAAATAAAAGGGCCCTAAATAAAATTATAAGCCATAGGCAAAAAAGAGAACAAATGCAAACAAAAGGGTAGCTGCATTCTACAAAGGGTGCAAACACATACCAAGATGCTTCATTTGCTACTGCATTCTCCACTGCTTCATTTGTTGTTGCATTCTCCACTGCATCTTCGGTCTCCATTGCTGCTGCATTCTCCTCAGCATTGGCTGCTGTCCATCTTTCCTCCTCTCCAAATGATGCATCCACTGCATTGGTACAAAGCCTAGCAATATGCCCCAGAACTCCACATTTTTTGCAAGCACGCTTCTTTGGTAGACGACCCTCCTCACCTGCTCTAATCCTCTGGTTCCTTGGTCTTCCTGGTGGTCTACTAATGACAGGAGCGTGGAGTTTGAACCCTGGATCTACTATGTTCCATTGATCTTTCCCCAATAGTGCAGGCACATTGTCAGCATAAGCAGCCATAAATTTGGCAACAGAGAAATACTCAGAGCAATATTGATCAACTTCACCATCTGCACCCCCGATAACGGTCATCAGATGTAGGGCATGTATGCATGGCTTCCCACGGATCTGCCATTGCCTACAAGTACATTCTCTAGTACTTAGGTTCACAGGATACCTCCATACCCTATTTTTAGTGTCAGTATAGGTAACCTCTCCCTCATATGTACCAGATCGAATACATTTCATCTTCATTCCTCTTGCCTTCATGTGCAATGCCTTAATCAGTGATGGGAGCATTTGATGACCAACATATTGTGTTTCTGCAATTCTTTTGCGAAGAGCCATCTTTATCATGATCATTTGCCTCATCTTGTCAAATGCTTGCCACAACAAGAGCCCTTTCACTGACTTGAACTTTGAATTGAAGCATTCTGCAAGGTTACTGGTCACATAATCTACTTTGCAGATTTCGTTGAATTTGCTTCTTGACCACACCTTGCCATGATGTGCATCCATGTACTCCTTCACAAGAGGATTTTGAGCATACAACACTCTCAAATGGTGTTCATGCTTCCTTTTGCTGCATGTGTATGATGCTGGCCATAAGTTCTCATCATAAACTTTACCTTTGAACTTCTTTTTGAAATTATGCGCTAGGTGTCGCATACATTCCCTATGCTCCACTCCAGGGAATACAATTTCCACTGCACTCTCTAAACCCTTGCAAGCATCTGTGTGTATAGCTAAACCTGTGGGTGTGCCTATAATGTTGCGCAACTGCTGCAGAAACCAGACCCAACTTTCCTCAGACTCTGCCTCCACCACACCAAATGCAACTGGGAATAGCCAGTTGTGTCCATCAACTGCAGAAGCTGCTACTAGCTGTCCTCTCCATCTTCCAGTCAAATGTGTAGCATCTACGGCCAAATAGGGCCTGCAACCATCTAGAAACCCTTGCCAGCAAGCCTTGAAACAAACAAAAGCCCTTCTGAAGCACTCCTTCTGAAATGACTTCCCTTTTATTTTGAATGGAACTGTATGCTTGTCAATCTCTACAACACTCCCTGGACTTGCCATCTCCACTTCAGCTTTGAAAGTGTAAAGCAGCTGAAAACTGTCATTCCATTTACCATTAATTCTGTCAAGAGCCTTTTCCCTAGCATTGAAAATTCTCATGTAAGGAATTTCTATCTTGTACTTCTCAAAAAGCTTCCCATGGAGTGCTGTTGGACCAAGTCCAGGTTCTTCTCTCAGCCAATCCAATATAGCATCTGCCACCCACCTAGTTTTTGCTAGCTTGGTTTTGGCCTTCCCCCCTCCCCCTCCAGGTGGACAGGTGTGCTTGTGTGGGTTTTTCTTTATCTGAAACAAAACAAAAGGGTAAAGAACAGTGATGCATGCAACTAAATTACTAACTGAACTTGGATTACCTGAATATATTTGCTCTCTCTCATACGAGATGCATGCAACTTCCACCTACACCTAGGATATGGACAAAAAACTGTGAACCTTGCTGGCTCACTCCTTTTAATCCTATAGGTGTTTTCAGATATAATGCACCATGTTGTCACTGCATTCCGACAGTCCACCATTGATTGGAAAATGGTACCTACACTAAGCTCAGGGTTTTCCCTGTTCCACTCAATTATTGGCATGTCATCACCATCGTATTCATCCTCGATTAAGCTGTCCGTGTTCTCCACCTTCTCTTCATCGTCAGTGTCATCAAACCTAGCTTGGCTGATGGGCTCCTCCATATATTCATCATCCACTGCTTGCTGACTGGCTAGATCGACCAGTTCAGGAAACATCATCTCATCTTCATCATCATTTGTAGGCACTGCCTCATCAGGTTCTGCATCTTCTTCTACACCAACTGCAGAAGGTACACGAGAAGCAGCAGCTGAATCGGAACCAGAATTGGCAGCAGGCATGTTGTGGCTCCATGAACCACTTGCTTTACTTGGTGTCGACCTACAAGGAGTGCCGGGGTGCTGGCTATTAGCACAGACAGATGATGTCTGAACTCCCTTCCCCTTCGCCCGTTCTGCGCGTGGCTGAAGCACATCGATTTGGAGTTTACCGAATCGGCAGCCAGCAATCCCAGAAAAAAGCAACGGCATATGATCGTCGCAAGTTAGTGGGAGAAATCTTTGCTCGTCACTGCTGAAGTAATTCAGTTCAACAGCATCGGCATCACTCCAGGGATAGGTATTTCGGAGCTCAGCTCGCAAATCTTTGAAAGATATGCTGGTTTCTACCACTTTGGGATAGAAAAATGATGAAATCAAATGCGGTTTAGTACCACGCAGCACACTAGTTTCCATTCTAATCGCCAGCCGGAAAGCCAGCGCGGGATCAATCCTACAATACGACTTCAGTTAGCTGGGTAAAATCGAGTACAAATTCGAACGATTCAACCAAACAGAAGTCAAATACGGCCTACAATACGACTTAGAACGTCAATTTGAGAGGAAACAATGCTTACCCAGGTTTAATCCATGAATTATCTCCCGCGGATTCGACCCAATCCTCTCCACGATCGACTGCATTCCGGGCGTCCTCACTCAACATCGCTATGTAATCTCAGATGGGGGTGGGGGGTGGGCTATATCTGGCGGAGACCCGGCGTCACCGACGAACGGACGAGGGCATAGGGTGGAGGAAACAACTGCGGTGGACGCCGGCGGAGGGGGCGGGGCGGCGCTGTGCAGTGCGGCCTGTCAAGATCTGTTTCAGATTCAGACAAGCTGCCCAATACGTGTCTCCTTGCGGTCCCACCCGTCAGCAAGCAACAGTCAGACAAAGACTCGGCCCCACTCGTCAGCAATTAACGGTCAATGGACGGTCAAGACGGCAAACGCCCGCTATGAGCATTTGTGAGAGTTTCAGCTAAGGAAGAGGGGAAAAGTGAGCAAATGTTTGGAGCGTGGGGAAAAGTGAGCACAACTAAGGAACCAGGGGCATAGAATTAATAATCCCTTTAAATTATTTATAGTGTTTAAATGCGCAAAGTCAAATACAATATGATTTAATTCAAAAATCCAAAAATGATCTAAGAATATATTCATCATTTTTGGCAGAGGTTTCCACCCTAAGCAGAAATCATGAACTTTTCTTAGGAACTTTTTGGGTTTATTGGAAAAGATTTTAATCCACCCTAGTTGAGTTGATTTAATGCTAGGGTTTGAACAATCCCCATTTCAACTTTAGTTGAAACTTAAACATGATGCACCACAAGATGATAGCACTAGGCAGCACCAGAAGCTAGGGATGTGACAACTCGCCCCCACTAAACAAGAATCTCGTCCCGAGATTGAAGCGTAGGGTAGGATGAAGGGGGAATGCAAACTAACATAATCTTCACGATCCAGGTGGCACTTCATCAGAACGTTGAATCGATCACCATCTTTGACCCGATGTCTTCCTCTGAGAACTCCACTAACATGACAAGAAGAGGAAAGGAAAACTCTAGAAGAATTAATCTTCTCGAAGACCGAACAACTCAGGATCAACTCATGGGATAAGACATTGACACATCTCTCGAGCTGAGACACGAAGTATACATCTGAAGAAATGGAGTGAGACAGATGACGAGGGCTCGCTAGGTAGACAACAATTCCAGACTTAAGGATGTGGTGATCGGTTGTCAATGTAGCGAGGAGTTGAATTGCCTTGATACCATAACGGGGCACCTTAGGGAAGGTGACTCGTAGGAATATCCCTTAAGTGGCAAAAAGAATTACCTTTGATTCAGAGATCATCGAAACTCTTTATACTAGCCTAAAGCAATTCTCGAGCGATCGTTTTGAGGGGCTTGGTAGAATGGCACACCCGGATTAGAATGGATGATGTGGATTACCTTGTTGAAAACAACACAAGGGATGATTTTGCTTGCGCGTGCTCTCAAGAACTTGAGCATTTCCATACCCATCAAGGTCTTACCAATATCCGTGTCAAGGATCCTGGCAACACAACATACTACCATGATGAGTAGTGATGGACGATGCAGATGCAAAGGAAGATAACACTTTCTCAGATTTCACCTTAGCGAGGCCAAGGGATCAAAATCTGGATGATCGACCGAGAGACATTTAGCACTCCGCTTCTAATGTTCTCCTTGATGTGCTAGCGTATCCCATTCATTGAAATGGTTTGGTAACTAGAACATCAAGTAAAAGGTCGGACTTCGGGAACACAATAATCCATAAGGAATAACTATTGGAATAAATTATACGAGATCCTTATGGGGAGGTGGCCAACTTTCTCAATCAAGATACTACAATAATAAGTCTGCCGGTTGGGTGTGTTGGCCACAACATCCACTTTACCGGGTTACAGTGAGACCAATATTATAGTTCTTGAGAAACGTTCCAACCATCATATCTGCCTGAGATTCAGATCTGATTGGTAACAGAATATTTCAGACAGCATGTCTGGAAAAGAAAGTCTGCAACACAAACCGACGAGATGGCGTTGTGAGATTCTCGGGAAATGAACTACGATAGCAAGCTCCAAAACATGAGCTAGTTCTGCTACACACATGTGAACACGCTGTCCCAAACAAGCATGATCACATGGTAGTCTTACAATAAAACACTACCGAATTCCGGTGGGAACCGTCAATGAGGATATCGAAGTCCTTTTATAAGCCCGGGTTAGCTCTTAAAAAGAGCTCCTTCACCTTGAACAAATCAATCAGTGGCTTGTGTGCTCGGAGACACATACAGAATGAAGATGATCAGTCTATCAAACCATAGAATACTTCACACATGCATGACTGACTTGGGATGATTCCAGAGGAAGCAAAATTAAACTTTCTCGAATTCGCGGCGGCAACTTGCATCGAATGCACATGAATTAGAGAAAGTCACTTCGTTCACCAAAACATATACCTCATGAGCGGAACACGAAGGCAATGTTTACAAAGTTTCCAACACTAGCTCAACGTTCAACATGAATCATGGAGGAGACAAAATGCTGCTGATGGGCTCAACAAAAATTCATCGGAATTTCCATATCACTGGACTTCCACCATCATGTGAACACGGTGATAGCATTGGTCAGACCAAAAGATGTAATGGTGTATGTTCGAGGGATCAACCACGAGTAAGACAACATTACGAATATCGTTGGTTCTAATTTGACTTGACGATAGCCCATACTCAAGTCAAAGTTTTGACAAGACAATAGATTCAACAACTGATCACGAGGACCAATCAATGAAGAAATCATCTTTCTTCAACACACACACACACACACAAAGATATCCCTCAGTGAAGAACTAAGTCAGGCAAGCTTTATCTTCCAACTCTCCAAGTTGTTGTTTAGCTTATCGAACTAGCTCAGGGGTATCCAACACAGATTCTTGGAGAATGGGTGGTTTACAAGAAACCAACTTGATCACGAACTCAACATAGCGATCAGGTGACAACCTGGTAACACTTCCGAGAAGATGTTCGGAAAATCACGAACCACCGATATGTCACTAAGTTCGAAAACAACCTTGCTTTTCAGGGCAAGATGATATGATCAGTAGAGTGAGGGATTGACACAATCCTAACTAATTGATCGAAGAGTGCACCAGAAATAAGGACTAGGTAGCACGATCAATCTTAGGATGATGATTTGATAACCAACACGCTAAGAATGAGAATTTCGTCCATTTACTACCAAGCAACGGAGTTGCTAGGAGTATTGATTTCACACATCACGGTTCACTTGTCGGTATTCCGGTTGCAATAGCACGGAACCGAGGAGCGAATGATGATGGCGAGACGTATCACTGTATCAAGAATTCATAAGACAAGGTGCAATTCTCATGACGTTCCTGACATAAAGTGGGTAATACTTTAGGGTAGAACAGAACCAAAAGCTTGATTGCATTTGATCTGTGGAATACAACTGCTTTGACCCAATCCTAGAAATGGATGAGGTACTGGAGTTTGTTTCTCCTAGTCATTCTGGAATAGAATGGCTTGACGGACCACAAGAGTAATAGGTATCGATGAACGAATGCACACATACTCTTGACTATCAATTGATAGACTAGGGTCGGAATACTAATGAAGAGGGACAACTCAAGGAACATATATCTTTCTGAGTTGTGGATGCATAAATTGATATGTCGAACCAAGTTCAACAGGTTTCTTCTAGATAACCCATGTAGAAAGGTAGAACTGGCAGAGTCACAACATAGAATCGAGAACTCATCAAGAGCACTCTAGTTGTGATCTTTTGGTTCAAAAGAACTTTTGCCATAAGCAGTTCATGGTATTTGGAAGAAGGAAATACGACGGACCTCGAGGACTATCACAAGGTTACTAATATCCTAAAGGAACTAGCAAACAATACCAACATGAAGTAAGTAGGGTGAATCTCGGGTTCAAGAACCCAGGAATAGAATACCTACTACTGGATGGCATCACGGGATGCTTTCGAGAATGGTGGCCAAAATCATCACACTGGGAACACAAAACATGGCTAGATTACTAGGTGACTCCCTAAAACACCTAGGGTCTTAATAAAAGCTCCAACATATATGTCGAGGCAACAGAGTACCTCAACTCACCGATTAGTGTGGTTGAACTGGCCCAAAGGGACAACGGAAACGGAAAGAATGGATTGCAAATGCATCAGACTATGTAGAAACCTGGGATGACTCGGACAGCATAACGGTTGTAAATGCTCAAAATGATTTGAGACATCCTGCAAAATGGTGGCATAACCACTCAACATAACAATATCAATGTTCTGAGATCAACTAAGAACACATGGAAGTAGTAGAAACTGAGCAGAGGCTTAAACTCAACAATCCTAGGCAACTACGGTTTAGTAACACGTCATCCTGAGAGATAGAAGAGAACCCTAGTTCTTAATCCCCGTAGAAAAGAAGAGGATGACTCAGATCAGAAGGCCATAAGGTAAAGGAGTAAAAAGAGCCTTACGTTCCCTTCCACAATCAATTCCCTTATATAACTAAAGCATTTCTAGACTCAACTTCGACCAGTTTGGCTTGGTAATCCTACAGGCAGTCAGGCTCTGATACCAACGCTGCCAGGACCCCGATCCTAAGTCACACCGATCCAGCATGTAACACATCATATCACTTTGCGGCCTCACGCACGGTATTCCCACGGGTGCCACCTTACCTGGCCCGGGACCGTTTGCGCCTTTTGGCTCACGTATATGATAGTGTCGCTAGCATCCATATGACAAAGAACCCGGGCCGACATGGCTAGTCGTGAACCCAAGGCGGCACTAACCCATGAGGACAGGCATACATGAATCACATCGAGCATGTCGGTCAACAACGTATAAATCCGGGCTGTAGCACTGGGCTAACAGGACTCCGGTAACCCGGGCTATAGCAGGCTAGGCAGGATTCCGGATAACACCGCGTGACATTTCCCCGAAGGGAAAGACACAGGAACGAAGTGAAACACATGCCGGCCAGTCATGTGTCCTGAGCAGTAGTGCTGGGCTAGCAGGACTCCGGTGAACCGGGCTGTAGCGGACTACTATCGCTCAGAAGCACCAGACTACATTTCCCCATATGATAGGCTGCCAAGGATAAACAACTAGATAGTCGGATCCCACTCATACCAAGCATTTCAATCATACACACAATATGCCCGATATGAGTAGATACAACATGGCATCACAACATAACTCTACAACTCAAAGTATTTATTCATTAGGCTCCGAGGAGCGAGATATTACAAACATGGGTCTCATGACCCAACATTCAGAGCACACAAGTCAAACACATGCGGAAGCTTAACATGTCTGAGTACAGACATCTACAAATGAAAAAAAGCTGAGAAGCCTGACTATCTACCAGATCCTGCCGAGGGCACAAGATCGTAGCTGAGGTAACAAGCTAAACGTCGAAGTCCACACGGGACTACTAGCGAGACTGACGTCGCTCTGCAAAAACATAAAATAGGCAAACGTGAGTACAAATGTACCCAGCAAGACTTACATCAGAACTAACTACATATGCATCGGTATCAACAAAGGGGGTGGTGGAGTTTGACTGCAGCAAGCCAGCTTTGACTCGGTGGCTATCCTGAACTACGACCGCAAGTAACTCTTTTGAGGTGGCGCACACGAGTCCACATATTCACCATACCAATACACCACTATGGATCCGCTCCCGTCTTCCTACGAGAACGCCATCCATAGCACTCACGCTTATCTTGCGCATTTTAGAGTATCCACTTTCACTTGTCTATGAACTATGCAAGGGGTCCAAGTTTCCATATCCGAGGAATCCGGCTATTCGAATAGATAATGATAACCCTGCAGGGGTGTACTTCTTCACACACGCTCTCGCCACTTATCGCCCTGTACACGTCATGTACCTCGGCAACCTTCAAGCGGAAGCCAGGCGGGGGAGTCGGCCACGACCTGACTAACCACACAAGTCTCTAGTCCAGGTTTATCGCCTATTCGGGTTCCATCCGCAAGGAGATCCGGCCGGGGTGTCGCTCACGGCCCCAAACGATGTGTGCAGGGTTCCCAAGCCCACCTCGACGGGTGGATCTACGCTTGGTACACCATGCCACGGTGCCTAGTTTGTCCCAAGCCCACCTGTACTGGGTACCACTTGGTAGACTACTAACACTACCTATAAACACCAGAAACTAGTTGCAACTCCTGGACAGAGATCAGGTTGATTAATAAGTCGAGAGAGCTTGGAGTGCCCAGAGCCCAATGTGTGGTAGTAACTGTTCATGGATCGCAAACACAGAACTCAGTTCCTAAGGACGGCTGCAATGAGACAACCCACCATGTACTCCTACATGGCCTCTCACCGCTACCTTTACCAAATCGTGTTCACACATTTAGCTCTCAACAGTAGGACATGTTCACCACATTCCAATTCATTCCTGATGAATCAGACATGACTCAACTCTAAGCGATAGCAGGCATGACAAACAAGCATGAATGAGTAGGCACATCAGGGCTCAAACAACTCCTACTCATGCTAGTGGGTTTCATCTATTTACTGTGGCAATGACAGGTCATGCAAAGGATAAAGGGGTTCAGCTACCGCAGCAAGTAACAGATGAATCGTTGTTGTCCTAATGCAGTAAAAGAGAGCAGGAGCGAAAGAGTGGGATTGTATCGGAATGAACAGGGGGGTTTTGCTTGCCTGGCACTTCTGAAGATATTATAGTTCTTCATCGGTGTCATCGAACTCATCGTCGGAACGCGTCTATCGAGAGGGGGCAATTACCGGCAACTGAGAAAGAAACACAATCAATGCAATGCAACAATATGATGCATGATCATGACATGGCAATATGTTGTGATTTGAGCTAATGCATCTAGCTATGATTTAAATGAAGTTGGTTTGAACCAAAGGTTCAAATTCAAACTCCACATATGGTTATTTAAATGCCATTCATTTGTTTTGTCCAAAACAGAGGACAAACATTGTTCAAACATGCATGAAAATGGTTCAGATGGATTCCTTGAATTTTTCTGATCATTTTACATATATAAATCTTTTCATTTGGAGTTACGGTTGAATTTCTATCAATTTTAGAAGTTTTAGCTATTTTCTGAAATAAATAAATCGTTTAGATTTATTTCAAATCCAGAAAAGGGTTTATTGCGTCAGCACTGCATCATGCTGACCTCAGCAGGTCAACAGACCCGTTCCAGGTCAAAGCTGACCAGTGGGACCCACTGGTCAGTAGTTAGTTAACTAACTAAATTTAGTTAGCGCTAAACTAATACTAATCCTAGTTTAGTTAGTGGCCTGGGGCCCACATGTCAGTGACCCAGTGGGGTCAAACTAGGCCCAACAGTCAACGGTCAGCGGGGTCAACTCCTGGTCAGCAGGGTCAATCCCGCCGGCGTTGAGTCGCCGGCGAGGCCGAGACGGCGGAGGGGCTCGGATTTTGCCCTCCGGTGACCAAATTAGCGGCCGAGACGTGCTACGCGTAGCTGGGGAGCTGCCGCATCCAGTGGTGCAAGTTGTTGGACACGGGGACGCCGGAAACTACGTCGGCGAGCTCGACAGTGGCGGCCGGAGTTCGGCCAACGGCGGGTTAGGCGATGCAGGGCGCTAGGGGAGGTGCTGATGTGTGCTACGTGCTCCTGGTGAGGTGTGGAGCATGGTGGTGTGCCCGGCTTCAAGCCACAGTGGCTCTGGCCACAACGGCGACAAGGCACGGCGGCGGCGAGCTTCGGCCGTGGTGGAAAATGGAGCTAGGGGACGGGAACGGAAGGGGCGAGCACGGGGAAAGAATCAGGAGCTCACAGGGAGTCGTGCGGTGGTCTCAGCGGCCTCGGGGACGGGCTGGAGACGAGGTGCGGTCGCCGGCGATCTCGGAGCAGAGGCGGTGAAGATGGCGGGGCAGAGGGCGATGCAGGGCGTCCGGCGTCGGGCGATTCGGTGAGGAGGAGGAGAGGGACTAGGTAGAGCTCGTGGGAAGCTCCAGGGGGCGAGGGAGAGGCGGTGGCGTCGACTACGGCGGCGGCGGCTTACGGACGCGTCGTCCGTAGCGGGAGAGGAACGAGGGAGAGGGCAGAGGAGGGGAGAGTGGCGTCCAGGGGGTCGAGGCGGCGCCGAGGAGAAGACGCGAGGCGTCGCGGTGGCCAGGCGACGCAGGCAGGCAGCCTGGTGGCGTGGCGCCCGCGCACGCGCCGTGCGCTGTCCCTCCTCTGCCTACTGGCAGAGGTTGGGGATGACTGGCACTAGGCCAGGTGGGCTGGGCTGGCCACTTGGGCCGCCAGGTAAGTTTTCTCTCCCTTCTCTTTTATTTAGTTTCTGTTTTCTAGTTTTGCAGTTTGTTTTTGATCTAGTTTTAAAAACCAAATCAATCTTATAAATCTTGAAAATATTCATGAGCACTTTCTGAATTATTTCAGTGTCCCACAAATAATTCCAACATTATTTGAGCATTTAAATTATTTATAGTGTTTAAATGCGCAAAGTCAAATACAATATGATTTAATTCAAAAATCCAAAAATGATCTAAGAATATATTCAGCATTTTTGGCAGAGGTTTCCACCCTAACCAGAAATCATGAACTTTTCTTAGGAACTTTTTGGGTTTATTGGAAAAGATTTTAATCCACCCTAGTTGAGTTGATTTAATGCTAGGGTTTGAACAATCCCCATTTCAACTTTAATTGAAACTTAAACATGATGCACCACAAGATGATAGCACTAGGCAGCACCAGAAGCTAGGGATGTGACATACTTCCAGTTGCAATCCATGGGATCATGGACGCGCACGTCCGTGAAACGCTATTTGGCCTATGCAACTTCTTCGACATCATCTCTCGGAAGTCGATTGGCGTGAGGCAACTCAGAAGGCTACAGGAAGAGATCGTGGTGATACTATGCGAGCTTGAGATGTACTTCCCGCCCGCATTGTTCGACGTTATGGTGCATCTGCTGGTCCATATAGTGGAAGATATCATCCAACTAGGGCCGACGTTCCTGCACAGCATGATGCCGTTCGAAAGGATGAATGGTGTCATCAAAGGATACGTTCGCAACATGTCACGTCTAGAGGGAAGCATAGCCAGGGGCTTTCTGACCGAAGAGTGCATCTCCTACTGCATGAATTATCTAGGCATCGCGAACCCCGTTGGTTTGCCCGTCAACAGGCACCTCGGCAGGCTCACTGGATGGGGTCACCGTGAGGGTCGCCGCGAAATGCATGTCGACTTCGAGGGTCGACTCGCCGACTTTGAAAGAGCAAACCTAGTCGCGCTACAACACATAGACGTGGTCGATCCTTGGGTTGTAGAGCACAAAACCTTTATTAAGAAGACGTACAATGACCGAGGCCAACAGAGGACGGACGGAGATATACTCAAAGAGCACAACTCATGTTTCACGCGTTGGTTCAAGCTGAAGCTTCTGTCGTACCCTTTACATGAGGATTCTTCTGCGGAAGAACAACTCATATTCGCCTTGTCACAGGGCGCCGAGCACAACCTGATGACCTATGAGGCGTACGATATCAACGGCTACACATTCTACACCGAGGCCAAGGACATGAAGAGTGATGGTTATCAGAACTCTGGGGTAACGATGGAATCCTACACCGGTAACGACAAGGACAGATACTACGGAAGGATCGAGGAGATCTGGGAGCTGAGCTACGCTGGAGAGAAGGTCCCGATGTTCCGTGTCAGATGGGCCAAGAGCGTCCTAAAAGAAGACCGGTATTTCACCACCATGGTTATACCCGAAGCCAAATCCAAGACCGCGGGCGCAAACGTCACCGCGAAAAATGAGCCATGGGTACTGGCTTCCCAAGTGGACCAATGCTTCTTCATTACCGACCCGTCAAAGCCCAGTCGTGTTGTCGTGAGGAGAGGCAAAAGGAAGATCATCGGAATGGATGGAGTAGCCAATGAGCAAGACTTCGACAAGTACGGTGACCCGAGGATCGAACATGACGACGATGATGAAGTAGCAGCATACACCACAAGAAGAAGCAGGACCACCCTACCTAAAGGACGTCAGTTCCACAAAAGAACTCCATTTGCGAAAAAGAAGGGCAAGAAGATTGTATTTAATTAAATCATAGCCTTCATTTCTCGATTGCATTTCATGGGCACTTTTTGAACTATCATGAATATTTTTAAATTTCATGGACACTCGATCTCGATCCCCCTCCATCTCGATCGCTATCCCACCTCGCCAGATCCGGTCCCACTCACCGCCGAGCACCCCCCCGGTCCACCGGCCGCCGCCGCCGACCCCCCGCACCCTCGATTCCCCTACTCAACTGCCGCCGCCGACCCCCCGCACCCCTCCCCTACTCAACCACCGCCGCCGACCCCCTGCACCCTCCCCCGCTCCACCGGCATTACTGTTTGATGATATTTTTTAAAAAATTATTACTGTCTTATAAAAAAATATTACTGTTATGATTTAAACAAGTTTGAACATATTTAAACACAAATAAGTATCAAACAACATTTTAAATGCATAAAAAAATTGTGGAGCCTGGGAATCGAACCCAGGACCTCCTGGTGTGAGAACTAGCTGCTGACCAATCGAGCTAGTAGAGAAGACTTGATGTGGATCAGGTTAGGTGGGAGATAAACCTGTTGGCTCGAGCTGAAATAAAAAAATACTAATGGCGCACCAGGGTGAGGTGCGCCATTAGTATGGATGTACTTATGGCGCACCGAGGGGTGGTGAGCCATTAGTATTGTTAGGCCCCCATCCATACTGCCTCCCGGGCCCACACCTATCCCCTCTCTCTCCCTCGCCCTCGCCCTTGATCCCCTTCCCCTCTCCTCTCCCGACGCCGCTGCCCCGCCGCCTCGACGCCGCCCCGCCGCCCCGCCGCCTTGCCCCTGCGCCCACCGCCGCCTGAGGCCCCGACGTCGGCGCCGCTCTCCCCGCGGGACTCCACCCCCGCCGCCCCCGCGCCCTCCGAACGGGATCGGCCGAGCGCGCGCCGCCCGCTCCTCTCCTCTCCTCCTCCCTCCAACGAGCGAGGGCCTCCTCCGGCCCCTGCAGCAGCCGGCGAGCGTGGCCCCGACGCACCCACCCCGCCTGCCCCTGCCGTCCTCCGCCACCGGCCCCTGCTCTCCTTCGACCGCGGCGAGCGAGGACCCGGACGAACTCGGACCCCGACCCTGACCCCTTCACCGACCCCGACCCCTCCGGCGACCAGGTACCTCTCCTTCTTCCTCCTTCCTCCCTCTCTCCACCATTCCCCATTCCCTCCCTCCCTCCAGCTTGACCACCACGGCGGCGAACTGCAAAAGGCATTTGTATCCTTTTCCACTGCTGGTGGCAACATCCTCAACCCCCTATCTTTTTTTCATTTTTGTTAGTTTGATTATCTGTAAATTGATGTGCCATGACCCAGTAGAGGCACATCCGAATTTTGTTTCTATCCCCCGGCTCCGTCAGCGATTCTGCTATTTTTTCAGTTATCAATTAGCTTTGCAGTGGCATACACATGAATAGTTATCTCAGCGTGTACTACAAACAACTTATGTTGGATATGTGTGCTCATGGCCGGATTTTTTTATATGGAGGAGAAGTCTGACACTCTGACTGTGAGCTCATCTATTTACTCTGTTGTATAAGCAGTGTTCGTTCAGTTCAACCACTATCATCTATTGGAATTTTAGCTGCTTAGTATGTAGTAGAAGTAGCATGTATCAGGTTGTGTGTTGGCAGCATAAGAGACTTGTATTATTGTACCAATTTTAAATCTTTCCAGTATAAGATATCCTCTGAGTTCATCAAGCTTCACGATGTGGTACCCTACTAGGATGGGTGACATTTATCTCTCTTCCTTGCATCTCATGCTTTGATTTGGGTGTTGTTTGGTTAGGCAAATTTCACCACCATTCTGCACCATGGTATTTTTGTGATAAGTAGTTTTTGATCTGGTTCAGAACTGGTAGGGGTATTCTAGGGCAATTTCCAATATGCAATGAATGGAAAATTTAGATTCGTTCCACCACAATTTTTCCATTTTGTTTTCTTAGGGAGAACCAAATTTTGCCGCGGCAAATTCATATGTTCTGCCATCACTACATAGGAGTTCTTTCTTGCCATGCCGTAGTTGCCATCAAGTTTTACATTTCTGTCATAGTTTCTACGTGTCAATCGCATTATTTCTTCGAGCTGATGCATTTATTTCTGAATTTTTATGTAGCTAGCTGAGTAATGTTATGGCCTATGAAATTCGGTGACTTTCGTAACATGGCATTTCTACCACAACAATTCCATTATTTTTTGTCACAACACATATTCTAACATTTTTCATATTCCTAGTATTTTTGTTCATAACTTGGCAAATTCATTAATGGTCGCATGGCAAATTCAGTTATGGTCACATGGGAAATACATTAGAAAACTATTTAACACACATGTCAAATTTCTTTTTATAAAGCATGGAAAATTTAGTTCATGGATCATGGCAAATTTTACCAATTCACCATGGCAAATTTAGTTGGTCATCTGACCGTTGGCAATTTGTTCCATGTATAACCATTGATTATGCCTTTGAGGCAGTTAGTTAACCTCTCACCTATGTTCATGCAGGGATATTATTCTTGGAAAAGCCACTGTTGGTGACGGAATAGAAAGATAAGCAGGTACCTATCTTCAGTCCCAATCTAACAGGGTAGTCCCAGAATAGAAAGATAAGCAGTGAACAGAAATTGAGAGGTTTTCTTGACTGAATTCAGTCCTGTACAGTGAATATATGCAGTCAATATACAGTCATTGTAATTTTTGGGAGTAATTTTTGGTGACAAATCACTCAAGCAGTAACTGAATTTTCAAACTGAACTTGACACAATACTATTCAGTTAATTTGCTTGGACAGTAGTATGTATGCTCATCACTTTATGTATGGTGTTATGCCCTGTTATCTCTGTTCAGTTGACTAATCAAGCACTAGGCTCATCCATGGTACAAGTTCACCTGTGAACACTTGAAATTAGTCAGGACATCCCGTAATGATAGATGTAAATAGTGTCCAGTTGGCTTTGAAGCGCCGGTTTTTCCTGTTTCTAACTCTGAATCTGATATAAACCATACTGTTGGCATAAGTGGTCTTTTGTATATGTGCTGATGCTTTGTTAATATAAAGATATAGATGATGTTGTACTTGTGATGAGCTTTCATTGCTGGAATTGCATGTGCTATGGATCTAAGGACTGCCGCTGCCCCAAAGCCACGCCAACCATCAAAATAAATGATATTGTTGTCGATGTTTCTCCGAACAATACTGAGTAATTCTTCTCTCGACCAAAGCTGGCATCAACCAAATTTAAGTTGTTTAGAACAACAAAATGACCAAGATTTAGGTTGCTTAGGAACAAGTTATTTTTTATACGCTCACTAAAGCATTTCTATATATAATCCAAGTTATTAAGTTATTTTTTATATATAGATCTTCTATATATAATCTGAATATATAGAAGCATATCTTTATCAATCATTTTCTTCTCCAATCTGATAAAGAACGGATGCTGCATTTATGTTCATGTAATCCGAATATATAGACCTTCTATATAGTCATGCAATCTGAATTTATGTTCAGCACTTGAAGGAAAAAACTATACACTCTTTGTTAATTATATAAAGACGTACAGCAAATTTCAAATTGAAGCAACAAGTGTGATCCTCAATGAGTCTCAATGTAGGGTGGCCTACGTTTATTGATGGGTCTGGCCCAATGATTGACCATATTTTTGTGAGCATGATGGTAGAACTGAATCAGCACAGGCCTTTTTTTAACACTGGGCTTTGCCACGTGTTGTTTGTCTTGTAAATAGAGCATTGGATCATGCTGAAATTTTGCAGGTACCCCGAGAGGCCCTTGAGTTTGCCGGAATGTTGATTAACTTCCGTTCCGGCAAATTCGGGTACTCCATATGTCCTATTTTCAGCAAAGGTCATGCTGAAATTTTCCGTGAATTTTAGCATGACTTTGCTAAAAATAGGACATATGGCGTACTTGTGACTAATGCATGGGCCGGGGTATCTTAGTAGTTAATTAAGTAGGATCAAGTGCCCCGGCGTACTTGTGACTACTGCATGGCTTTTAGGGTGCCTCGTGTCGATAAAAACTGAAATGATGAAAGCTTAGGCTTTTAGGGTGCCTCGGCGTCGAAAACCCCTCAATGATAAAAGCTTAGCTTTTAGGATGCCTCGGTGTCGACAAACCCTAAATGATGAGACCATGATCTTGTTCCTTGTCAATAACCAACTTTTTGACCAAACTTTGTTCCTATTTAGAGAGAAACATGGCCAACAACAATGAGGCCGGGGGTTCGGGCGGCAAGGCATTTTGGGAGCTGTCCCAGGAGATGGAGGAACAACCTCACTTGTATGAGGACGCCGCCTTCCCCACCGATCCTGAGACCACTGATGGTGCCGCCGAGGATGACCCCACTGATGCCACCACTGATGGTGCCGCCGAGGATGCCACCATTGATGATGGCGGCGCACGCACAGATTGTTGGGTTACGCAGTAAATTCAAAAATTTTCCTACGCACACGCAAGATCATGGTGATGCATAGCAACGAGAGGGGAGAGTGTTTGTCTACGTACCCTCGTAGACCGAAGCGGAAGCGTTGACACAACGTAGAGGAAGTAGTCGTACGTAGAGGAAGTAGTCGTACGTTCTCCTCGCGATCCAACCGATCACAGCACCGTTACTCCGGCACCTCCGAGTTCTTGGCACACGTTCAGCTCGATGACGATCCCCGGGCTCCGATCCAGCAAAGCGTCGGGGAAGAGTTCCGTCAGCACGACAGCGTGGTGACGATCTTGATGTGTTACCGGCGCAGGGCTTCGCCTAAGCACTGCAACGATATAATTGAGGTGGAATTTGGTGGAAGGGGGCACCGCACACGGCTAAGGAACGATCCGTAGATCAACTTGTGTGTCTTTGGGGTGCCCCCTGCCCCTGTATATAAAGGATGGAGGAGGAGGAGGCCGGCCAAGGCAAAAGGTGCGGCCAGCATATGGAGTCCTACTAGGACTCCAAGTCCTAGTAGGAGTCCACCAAAAGGGGAGGAAGGGAGAAGGAATAGGAGGAGAAGGAGAGGTGGCCGGCCCCCTTTTCCCTAGTCCAATTCGGACCAAAGGGGAGGGGGGGCGCAGCAGCCTTTTCCTCTTCCCACTAAAGCCCATCAAGGCCCATTACTTCTCCCGTAATCCCGTAACTCCCCGATACTCCCGAAAATACCCGAACCACTCAGAACCCTTCCGATGTCCGAATATAGTCGTCCAATATATCGATCTTTACGTCTCGACCATTTCGAGACTCCTCGTCATGTCCCCGATCTCATCCGGGACTCCGAACTCCTTCGGTACATCAAAACTCATAAACTCATAATAACTGTCATCGTAACCTTAAGCATGCGGACCCTACGGTTCGAGAACAATGTAGACATGACCGAGACACGTCTCCAGTCAATAACCAATAGCGGGACCTGGATGCCCATATTGGCTCCTACATATTCTACGAAGATCTTTATCGGTCAGACCGCATAACAACATACGTTGTTCCCTTTGTCATCGGTATGTTACTTGCCCGAGATTCGATCGTCGGTATCCAATACCTAGTTCAATCTCGTTACCGGCAAGTCTCTTTTCTCGTTCCGTAATACATCATCTTGCAACTAACTCATTGGTTGCAATGCTTGCAAGGCTTTATGTGATGTGCATTACCGAGAAGGCCCTGAGATACCTCTCCGACAATCGGAGTGACAAATCCTAATCTCGAAATATGCCAACTCAACATGTACCTTCGGAGACACTTGTAGAGCACCTTTATAATCACCCAGTTACGTTGTGACGTTTGGTAGCACACAAAGTGTTCCTACGGTAAATGGGAGTTGCATATTCTCATAGTTAAAGGAACATGTATAAGTCATGGATAAAAGCAATAGCAATATACTAAACGATCGGGTGCTATGCTAATGCAATGGGTCATGTCAATCAGATCATTCAACTAATGATGTGATCTCGTTAATCAAATAACAACTCTTTGTTCATGGCTAGGAAACATAACCATCTTTGATCAATGAGCTAGTCAAGTAGAGGCATACTAGTGACACTCTGTTTGTCTATGTATTCACACATGTATTATGTTTCCAGTTAATACAATTCTAGCATGAATAATAAACATTTATCATGATATAAGAAAATAAATAATAACTTTATTATTGCCTCTAGGGCATATTTCCTTCACAGATGGCAGCCAGAAGAGGCAACGGAAGGACCGGCGCCCGACCGTGCTCCGCACCCTCAAGGAGGAAGTTACTGAAGTGGACTCCGACAGGAATCCAACGGCGCCCGAACGAACAGTCAAGGGGTACTCGCTTCAGCTCGGGTGCATTCTCCGGAGCACCGTCTCGATCAACACCGAGAACCTGAGGCGTCCTGACCGAGGGAATTTGCGCAACCTCCTCTTCACGAAGCTGCACAAATGATACAAGTTCCCCGCTGAATTTGAAAACACAAGCCTCAAAGGGAATAAAGTGAACAATGCTGCCCTCACGAAGATGAGCAAGGCCCTGTCTACTTGGAAAAGCAATGTGAAGAGAATGATCGAGAAAGGTGAGAGTTATGAGAAGATCAAGGAGAAAAATCCTTCGATCACCGAAGATGACTACAACGACTTCAAGATCAATTGCTCGAGCACCTCACACTCCGAATCAAGTAAGTGGGGGAAAGAAATGCGGGAGCTGAACTTAGGGGAACACACTCTCGGTCCCGGCGGTTACAGAGTGGCGGAGCCTATATGGGACAAGGAGGAGGCGGACCGTGCCGAGCAAGGCCTACCGCCCCTCTTCGATAAATACGGTGACAAGCAAACCAGGAACTATGTCAGGGCCCGGTACAAGAAGGACCCGAAAACAAAGGAGCTTACCACGGATCCAAAGACCAGGGCGCTTGAGCTTGTTCTGGTAAGGAATACACCCCCGCGTAATTAGCTCCATATGGTTGCATTCTAATTAATGAAGCCAAATTTCTAAATGGTTCACATTCCTTCCGCAGGCGACAGAAAGCAGTAGCGCGGGGTCGACTAAGAGCAACCCTTGGGACACCACTCTAAATAGGGCATTGAATGTAATGAAGAACAAGGATAAGCTCAGTAAGCCGACGTCAGCTGGTCGTGTGGCCGGCAAAGGCTTGTCGACAAAATGGGGGTCATACTATAACACTGGTGGACGAAAGGAGAAAAAGACCAGCTCGGAAAGCCAGGCACGCGAGGTTCAAGAACTCAAGGCACAGGTGGCGCGGATTCCGGAGATTGTCCAAGAGCAAGTGCAACAACAACTCGGAGCGACGATCACCGCCATTGTGCCTACCTTGATCCAGGGGTTGAGTGCGTGGTTGCGGGCGGCCAACAGGGGCCGCCCCCGATTCCTAGCTTCACGGCCAGCAACTCGCAGAACGCGATGGCGGGGCCATTGGTGTTTCCGACGGAGGCGGCATTGGTGTCTCCGACGTCGGCACGGGAGCTTAATGCACCCGGGTGTACGCCGGCCGGCACCTCTGCAGCAAGCGGCCCCTCCGTCAACTGCACGCCCGCTGTTGGTGGTGCCTCGACATTAGCCGAGCTCGACGCCATCATCACGGTAACTAATTAAGCCTCTCTCGGCCGAGGACTTCATCTCCTTGCCTTTGACCGGGCATCCCTGACGCCCTACATGTTTTCGCAGGGCGCCGCCGACGTTCCGTGCACTCTCCTGCACTTCGTGAACAATGAGTTGGTCGATGTCGCCAAGGGCAAAATCGTTCAACCGGGCAACCCCTTGTTCCACGGTACCCAGATGCCACCCAACTTGTTTAGGGTTCAACTGGTTCGGGTGCTGCCAGGCTGCGACGAGTTGTTACCTCCGACCCGTCGGGGCCGACGATGATGACGTGATGACCCTCAGCACCTGCCTCAGCTGGCCCCTGCTTTGGCCGAAGAGCCAGATTCGTTTGGGGGCGGGGGACACCACCCCAAAGACAACACCGCCAGTCATGCCGGCGCCAAGTCGGCCCCATGGCAAGACCGCCGCAACGGTGCCGGACATCCCTATGCCACTGGATCCAAACATGCATATGGCACAGGATCAGAACGACGATGACGATGATACATTTGCCAACGTCGATCGGTACTTTGCCGATCATGGGTACGATGGCGACTTCATGGGGCTGTTGGGGAACGTTGCAGAAAACAAAAATTTTCCTATGGTTTCACCAAGATCCATCTATGAGTTCATCGAGCAACGAGTCATGAGAGAGAGAGATTGCATCTACATACCACTTTGTAGATCGCGAGCGGAAGCGTTCAACGAACGGGGATGAAGTAGTCGTACACACCGTGATCCAAATCACCAGAGATCCTAGCACCGAAAGCACGGCACCTCCGCGTTCAACACACGTACGGTCAGCGTAACGTCTCCTTCTTCTTGATCCAGCAAGGCAAAGGAGAGGTTGGGGAAGAAGACTCCAACAGCAGCACGACTGCGTGGTGATGGTGGAGTCGCAGTACTCCGACAGGGCTTCGCCGAGCTCTTACGGAGGAGGAGGAGGTGTTGGAGAGGGAGAGGGAGGCGCCAGGGCATTGGGTGTCTAGCCCCCCCCCCCTCCCCTCCCCCCTTTATATAACCCCTTGGGGGGGCGCCGGCCCTAGGAGATGGAATCTCCTAGGGGGGCGGCGGCCAGGGAGGGGGGCTTGCCCCCCAAGCAAGGGGGGCGCCCCCTTTAGGGTTTCCCCCCTAACCCTAGGCGCATGGGCCCTTGGGGGGGAGGCGCACCAGCCCACATAGGGCTGGTTCCCTTCCTCACTTTCGCCCATGGAGCCCTCCGGGAGAGGTGGCCCCACCCGGTGGACCCCCCGGGACCCTCCGGTGGTCCCGGTACAATACCGATAACCCCGAAACTTGTCCCGATGTCCGTATGAGGACTTTCCATACATAAATCTTTACCTCCAGACCATTCCGAAACTCCTCATGACGTCCGGGATCTCATCCGGGACTCCGAACAACATTCGGGTTACTGCATATACATATCTTCACAACCCTAGCGTCACCGAACCTTAAGTGTGTAGACCCTACGGGTTCGGGAGACATGCAGACATGACCGAGATGGCTCTCGGGCAATAACCAATAGCGGGATTTGGATACCCATGTTGGCTCCCACATGCTCCACGATGATCTCATCGGATGAACCACGATGTCGAGGATTCAATTAATCTCGTATACGATTCCCTTTGCCAATCGGTATTTTACTTGCCCGAGATTCGATCGTCGGTATCCCAATACCTCGTTCAATCTCGTTACCGGCAAGTCACTTTTATCGTATCGTAATGCATGATCACGTGATCAAACACTTTGATCACACTGAGCTCATTATGATGATGCATTATCGAGAGGGCCCGGTGATACCTCTCCGTCAAGTGGAGTGACAAATCCCAGTCTCGATCCATGTCAACCCAACAGACACTTTCAGAGATACCCGTAGTATACCTTTATAGTCACCCAGTTACGTTGTGACGTTTGGCACACCCAAAGCACTCCTACGGTATCCGGGAGTTACACGATCTCATGGTCTAAGGAAAGGATACTTGACATTGAAAAACTCTAGCAAACGAACTATGCGATCTTATGCTATGTTTAGGATTGGGTCTTGTCCATCACATCATTCTCCTAATGATGTGATCCCGTTATCGATGACATCCAATGTCCATAGTCAGGAAACCATGACTATCTGTCAATCAATGAGCTAGTCAACTAGAGGCTCACTAGGGACATGTTTGTTGTCTGTTATTCACACATGTATTACGATTTCTGGATAACACAATTATAGCACGAATGAAGACAATTATCATGAATAAGGAAATATAATAATAATGCTTTTATTATTGCCTCTAGGGCATATTTCCAACAGTCTCCCACTTGCAATAGAGACAATAATCTAGTTACATTGTGATGAATCGAACACCCATAGAGTTCTGGTGCTGATCATGTTTTGCCTTAGGGAGAGGTTTAGTCAACGGATCTGCGACATTCAGATCCGTGTGCACTTTACAAATCTCTATGTCTCCATCTTGAACATTTTCACGAATGGAGTTGAAGCGACGCTTGATGTGCCTTGTCTTCTTGTGAAACCTGGGCTCCTTTGCAAGTGCAATAGCTCCAGTGTTGTCACAGAAGAGCTTGATTGGCCCCGACGCATTGGGTATGACTCCGAGGTCGGTGATGAACTCCTTCACCCAAATTGCTTCATGTGCTGCCTCCGAGGCTGCCATGTACTCCGCTTCACATGTAGATCCCGCCACGACGCTTTGCTTGCAACTGCACCAGCTTACTTCCCCACCATTCAAAATATACACGTATCCGGTTTGTGACTTAGAGTCATCCAGATCTGTGTCGAAGCTAGCGTCGACGTAACCTTTTACGACGAGCTCTTCGTCACCTCCATAAACGAGAAACATTTCCTTGGTCCTTTTCAGGTACTTCAGGATATTCTTGACCGCTGTCCAGTGTTCCTTGCCGGGATTACTTTGGTACCTACCTACCAAACTTACGGCAAGGTTTACATCAGGTCTGGTACACAGCATGGCATACATAATAGAACCTATGGCTGAGGCATAGGGGATGACGCTCAGCTCTTATATATCTTCTGTCGTGGTCGGACATTGAGCTGAGCTCAATTTCACACCTTGTAACACAGGTAAGAACCCTTTCTTAGATTGATCCATATTGAATTTCTTCAATATCTTATCAAGGTATGTGCTTTTTGAAAGACCTATGAGGCGTCTCGATCTATCTCTATAGATCTTGATGCCTAATATATAAGCAGCCTCTCCAAGGTCCTTCATTGAAAAACTCTTATTCAAGTAGGCCTTAATGTTGTCCAAGAGTTCTATATCATTTCCCATCAAAAGTATGTCGTCTACATATAATATGAGAAATGCTACAGAGCTCCCACTCACTTTCTTGTAAACACAAGCTTCTCCATAAGTCTGTGTAAACCCAAACGCTTTGATCATCTCATCAAAGCGAATGTTCCAACTCCGAGATGCTTGCACCAGCCCATAAATCGAGCGTTGGAGCTTGCACACCTTGTCAGCATTCTTAGGATCGACAAAACCTTCCGGTTGCATCATATACAATTCTTCCTTAAGGAAACCATTAAGGAATGCCGTTTTGACATCCATTTGCCATATTTCATAATCATAGAATGCGGCAATTGCTAACATGATTCGGACGGACTTCAGCTTCGCTACCGGTGAGAAAGTCTCATCGTAGTCAACCCCTTGAACTTGTCGATAACCCTTAGCGACAAGCCGAGCTTTACAGATGGTCACATTACCATCCGCGTCCGTCTTCTTCTTAAAGATCCATTTATTTTCTATCGCTCGCCGTTCAACGGGCAAGTCAGTCAAAGTCCATACTTCGTTTTCATACATGGATCCTATCTCGGATTTCATGGCTTCCAGCCATTTGTCAGAATCCGGGCCCGCCATTGCTTCCTCATAGTTCGAAGGTTCACCGTTGTCTAACAACATGATTTCCAAGACAGGGTTGTCGTACCACTCTGGTGCGGAACGTGTCCTTGTGGACCTTCGAATTTCAGTAGGAGCTTGATTAGAAGCATCTTGATCATCATCATTAATTTCCTCTCTAGTCGGTGCAGGTACCTCAGAAACGTTTTCTTGAGTTTCGCCATTCTCCGGTTCAAGAGGTAACACTTCATCAAGTTCTACTTTCCTCCCACTTACTTCTTTCGAGAGAAACTCTTCCTCTAGAAAGGATCCATTCTTGGAAACAAAGATCTTGCCTTCGGATCTGAGGTAGAAGGTATACCCAACAGTTTCTTTCGGGTATCCTATGAAGACGCATTTTTTCGACTTGGGTTCGAGCTTCTCAGGTTGAAGTTTCTTGACATAAGCATCGCATCCCCAAACTTTTAGAAACGACAGCTTAGGTTTCTTCCCAAACCTTAATTCATACGGTGTCGTCTCAACGGATTTCGACGGAGCCCTATTTAAAGTGAATGCGGCAGTCTCTAAAGCATAGCCCCAAAAAGATAGCGTTAAGTCGGTAAGAGACATCATAGATCGCACCATATCTAATATAGTGTGATTACGACGTTCGGACACACCATTACGCTGAGGTGTTCCAGGCAGCGTGAGTTGTGAAACTATTCCACATTTTCTTAAGTGTGTGCCAAATTCGTGACTCAAGTATTCTCCTCCACAATCTGATCATAGAAACTTGATCTTTCTCTCACGTTGATTTTCAACCTCACTCTGAAATTCCTTGAACTTTTCAAAGGTCTCAGACTTGTGTTTCATTAAGTAGACATACCCATATCTACTCAAGTCATCAGTGAGGGTGAGAACATAACGATAGCCACTGCGAGCCTCAACACTCATTGGACCGCACACATCCGTATGTATGATTTCCAATAAGTTGGTTGCTCGCTCCATTGTTCCTGAGAACGGAGTCTTGGTCATTTTACCCATGAGGCATGGTTCGCATGTGTCAAATGATTCATAATCAAGAGACTCTAAAAGTCCATCTGCATGGAGCTTCTTCATGCGTTTGACACCTATGTGACCAAGGCGGCAGTGCCACAAATATGTGGGACTATTTTTATCAACTTTAACTCTTTTGGTATTCACACTATGAATATGTGTAATATCACGTACGAGATTCATTAAGAATAAACCATTAACCATCGGAGCATGACCATAAAACATATCTCTCATATAAATAGAACAACCATTATTCTCGGATTTAAATGAGTAGCCATCTCGAATTACACGAGATCCAGACACAATGTTCATGCTCAAACTTGGCACTAAATAACAATTATTGAGGTTTAAAACTAATCCCGTAGGTAAATGTAGAGGCAGCGTGCCGACGGCGATCACATCGACCTTGGAACCATTCCCGACGCGCATCGTCACCTTGTCCTTCGCCAGTCTCCGTTTATTCCGTAGCTCCTGCTTTGAGTTACAAATGTGAGCAACTGCACCGGTATCAAATACCCAAGAGCTACTACGAGTACTGGTAAGGTACACATCAATCACATATACCTTTGGTTTTGCCGGCCTTCTTGTCCGCTAAGTATTTGGGGCAGTTCCGCTTCCAGTGACCACTTCCCTTGCAATAAAAACACTCAGTCTCGGGCTTGGGTCCATTCTTTGGCTTCTTCCCGGCAACTTGCTTACCGGGCGCGGCAACTTCTTTGCCGTCCTTCTTGAAGTTCTTTTTACCCTTGCCCTTCTTGAACTTAGTGGTTTTATTCACCATCAACACTTGATGCTCCTTCTTGATTTCTACCTCTGCTGATTTCAGCATAGCATATACCTCAGGAATGGTCTTTACCATCCCCTGCATATTGTAGTTCATCACAAAGCTCTTGTAGCTAGGTGGAAGCGACTGGAGGATTCTGTCAATGACCGCTTCATCCGGGAGATTAACTTCCAGTTGAGTCAAGCGGTTGTGCAACCCAGACATTTTGAGTATGTGCTCACTGACAGAGCCATTTTCCTCCATCTTACAGCTAAAGAATTTGTCGGAGACTTCATATCTCTCGACCCGGGCATGAGCTTGGAAAACCATTTTCAGCTCTTCGAACATCTCATATGCTCCATGTCTCTCAAAACGCTTTTGGAGTCCCGGCTCTAAGCTGTAAAGCATGCCGCACTGAACGAGGGAGTAATCATCGCAGCGTGACTGCCAAGCGTTCATAACATCTTGTTCTGCAGGGAGAATAGGTGCGTCACCCAGCGGTGCTCATAGGACATAATCTTTCTTGGCAGCTATGAGGATGATCCTCAGGTTCCGGACCCAGTCCGTATAGTTGCTACCATCGTCTTTCAGCTTGGTTTTCTCTAGGAACGCGTTGAAGTTGAGGACTACGTTGGCCATTTGATCTACAAGACATATTTTAAATATTTAGACTAAGTTCATGACAATAAAGTTCATTTAATCAAATTATTTAATGAACTCCCACTTAGATAAACATCCCTCTTCTAGTCATCTAAGTATTACATGATCCGAGTCAACTAGGCCGTGTGCGATCATCACGTGAGACGGACTAGTCAACATCGGTGAACATCTTCATGTTGATCGTATCTTCTATACGACTCATGCTCGACCTTTCGGTCTTCTGTGTTCCGAGGCCATGTCTGTACATGCTAGGCTCGTCAAGTCAACCTAAGTGTTTCGCGTGTGTAAATTTGTCTTACACCTGTTGTATGTGAACGTTAGAATCTATCACACCCGTTCATCACGTGGTGCTTCGAAACAACGAACTGTCGCAACGGTGCACAGTTAGGGGGAACACTTTCTTGAAATTATTATGAGGGATCAACTTATTTACTACCGTCGTTCTAAGTAAACAAGATGCAAAACATGATAAACATCACATGCAATCAAATAATAAACGTGACATGATATGGCCAATATCACATAGCTCCTTCGATCTCCATCTTGGGGCTCCATGATCATCTTGTCACCGGCTTGACACCATGATCTCCATCATCATGATCTCCATCATCGTGTCTCCATGAAGTTGCTCGCCAACTATTACTTCTACTACTATGGCTAATGCGTTTAGCAATAAAGTAAAGTAATTTACATGGCGTTTCTCAATGACACGTAGGTCATACAAAAAATAAAGACAACTCCTATGGCTCCTGCCGGTTGTCATACTTATCGACATGCAAGTCGTGATTCCTATTACAATAGTATGAACATCTCATACATCACATATAGATCATTCATCATACATCACAACTTTGGCCATATCATATCACAAAGCACTTGCTGCAAAAACAAGTTAGACGTCCTCTAATTGTTGTTGCAAGTTTTACGTGGCTGAATTAGGGTTCTAGCAAGAACGTTTTCTTACCTACGTGAAAACCACAACGTGATTTGTCAACTTCTATTTACCCTTCATAAAGACCCTTTTCATCGAATCCGCTCCAACTAAAGTGGGAGAGACAGACACCCGCCAGCCACCTTATGCAACTAGTGCATGTTAGTCGGTGGAACCGGTCTCACGTAAGCGTACGTGTAAGGTTGGTCCGGACCGCTTCATCCCACAATACCGCTGAAGCAAGATAAGACTAGTAGCGGCAAGAAGAGTTGACAACATCTACGCCCACAACAAATTGTGTTCTACTCGTGCAATAGAGAACTACGCATAAACCTGGCTCTGATACCACTGTTGGGGAACGTTGCAGAAAACAAAAATTTTCCTACGGTTTCACCAAGATCCATCTATGAGTTCATCTAGCAACGAGTCATGAGAGAGAGAGATTACATCTACATACCACTTTGTAGATCGCGAGCGGAAGCGTTCAACGAACGGGGATGAAGTAGTCGTACACACTGTGATCCAAATCACCGGAGATCCTAGCACCGAAAGCACGGCACCTCCGTGTTCAACACACGTACGGTCAGCGTAACGTCTCCTTCTTATTGATCCAGCAAGGCAAAGGAGAGGTTGGGGAAGAAGACTCCAACAGCAGCACGACGGCGTGGTGATGGTGGAGTCGCAGTACTCCGACAGTGCTTCGTCGAGCTCTTACGGACGAGGAGGAGGTGTTGGAGAGGGAGAGGGAGGCGCCAGGGCATTGGGTGTCTAGCCCCCCCTCCCCTCCCCCTTTATATAACCCCTTGGGGGCGCCGGCCCTAGGAGATGGAATCTCCTAGGGGGGCGGCGGCCAGGGAGGGGGGCTTGCCCCCCAAGCAAGGGGGGCGCCCCCTTTAGGGTCCCCCCCCCCCAACCCTAGGCGCATGGGCCCTTGGGGGGGAGGCGCACCAGCCCACATAGGGCTGGTTCCCTTCGTCACTTTGGCCCATGGAGCCCTCCAGGATAGGTGGCCCCACCCGGTGGACCCCCCGGGACCCTCCGGTGGTCCCGGTACAATACCGATAACCCCGAAACTTGTCCCGATGTCCGTATGAGGACTTTCCATATATAAATCTTTACCTCCGGACCATTCCGAAACTCCTCGTGACGTCCGGGATCTCATCCGGGACTCCGAACAACATTCGGGTTACTGCATATACATATCTTCACAACCCTAGCGTCACCGAACCTTAAGTGTGTAGACCATACGGGTTCGGGAGACATGCAGACCTGACCGAGATGGCTCTCGGGCAATAACCAACAGCGGGATCTGGATACCCATGTTGGCTCCCACATGCTCCACGATGATCTCATCGGATGAACCACGATGTCGAGGATTCAATTAATCCCGTATACGATTCCCTTTGTCAATCGGTATTTTACTTGCCCGAGATTCGATCGTCGGTATCCCAATACCTCGTTCAATCTCGTTACCGGCAAGTCACTTTTCTCGTATCGTAATGCATGATCCCGTGATCAAACACTTTGATCACACTGAGCTCATTATGATGATGCATTACGAGAGGGCCCGGTGATACCTCTCCGTCAAGCGGAGTGACAAATCCCAGTCTCGATCCATGTCAACCCAACAGACACTTTCAGAGATACCCGTAGTATACCTTTATAGTCACCCAGTTACGTTGTGACGTTTGGCACACCCAAAGCACTCCTACGGTATCCGGGAGTTACACGATCTCATGGTCTAAGGAAAGGATACTTGACATTGAAAAACTCTAGCAAACGAACTATGCGATCTTATGCTATGTTTAGGATTGGGTCTTGTCCATCACATCATTCTCCTAATGATGTGATCCCGTTATCGACGACATCCAATGTCCATAGTCAGGAAACCATGACTATCTGTCGATCAATGAGCTAGTCAACTAGAGGCTCACTAGGGACATGTTTTTTGTCTGTTATTCACACATGTATTACGATTTCCGGATAACACAATTATAGCACGAATAAAGACAATTATCATGAATAAGGAAATATAATAATAATGCTTTTATTATTGCCTCTAGGGCATATTTCCAACAGGGGCCTCCTTCTCAAGAACCCAACCCAACAAAAGACGTGCGCGATCTAGCTGGTACCGCGGAGAAGCCAAGTTGCAACAGGCGTCGTCTGCCGTTCAGCTCTGAGGAGACGCCTCCAGCTGCCGACTTCACCGAGCCTCAAATAGGCGAGGTGCGAAATATTCTCAGCCCCAACACACTCAAGAAGGCGGTCTGTGAGAAGAACTCGGTCCCATTACAGGAGAAGAAGAAGGCACGCAAAAGAAAGACTAACAAGGGTGCGGGCCAGCCGGCACCGAGTATGATCCGTGCTCAGGACGGGCCACCTTCACCTGAGGATTTAATGAGGAGGGTGCATGTGGCGGGTAGGCCGATGCTACCGAGAAATATGCTCGATGTTGCAGCCGGTGCTATGCGGAGTCTGCATGACAGTGTTCTTTCTTTGGAGAAGCGGCGTCTCAGAGAGAAGGATGTGGCATACCCGGTTTTTGTGGCCAAGGTGCCAGAGGGCAAGGGCTTTGTGGATAACTCCATCGGGGGTACGATCGTCCTGCGGTTTGATGACATCCATGCTAAGTTGAACCTTCATCCGCTGCACTACACCTTCGTTCGGCTATTTTCGCTGAGTATGGAGATGCGGATCATTCGCGACAAGACCCCGGACATCGTGATAGTCGACCCCTTCTACATGCGTGCCAAGATCTTGGGCAGCGCTGAGGACCGGCAAGTCGCGAGTTCTTACCTCGAAGGCGTCATTCTGGCAAACCCAGATAAGGATAACTTCCTCGTGCCTTACTTTCCCGAGTAAGTCCTCCCCTCAACCGCCCCGTAACATACGAATTCTTAGATTTCGATCGTTTTTCTTTTAACATTCCGTGTTTTCTGCAGTGACACACATTGCACGCTCATCCTCCTAAGCCCCAAATATTCCATGGCCACGTATTTCGACCCGGACCGTCAGTCGAACGTAGACTACACAAATGTCAAGAAGGTTCTTGATGATGTTCTCCCCGGCTACGCCCAATCTGGAGGCACCTTCAACAGGCCTATTCGTAAGTACGGCAAGCACGTGTTCTCCCACAATACAACGTTCTGCTACGTCAAGCAGCCGCCTGGCGGTCAGAAGGGTGCCTACTACGCCATCCATCACATGCGGGCGATCGTACGGGACCATCATCAACTTCTGCTACCGAGTAAACTCAAAGATTGGGCCGCGAGCGTGTCGGCAATCCAGGACACGGACATCAGACAAGAATTCTTTCGCATCCAGTCGGAGTTTGCTGAAATCATCCATCAAGATGTCCTTCGTACCTCGGGGCAGTTCTACCTCAGAAATCAACCGTCCAACAGTGAGATAGACGGAATGCTACAAATGCAGGCTGATAACGCCCGTAATTTCATGACTCCCACGATAGACGGCGGCTTCATCCACGCTCCGGTCCCTTGAGTCGATTCGAAAGCAGTGATGCTGTGTCTAGTTCTGAAACATCGATTGGCTCATGTTGTAATTAAACTTTAATGAACTTGTAGTATGTCTCTTTGGTTTCAAGAATCGTTCAACTTAGATGTAATTGATGCTATTAATGTCTTGCTTTTCTCTTCCGATCGTTCTGTTGCATACTTATATATTGCTTATGTATTGTATGTGAATTGGTACTAACGTTTCGTTTGGCTAGTGCATAGCGATGCCGTCGTATGTCGTCTACAAGGGTAAGGTTCCCAGAGTCTACGACGACTGGGAGGAGTGTCGGAGACAGGTTCACCGATTCAGCGGTAGTAGTTACAAAGGGTACACCACTAGGGCCGAGGCCGAATCTAGATACGCCCGCTATCTAGCGGGAGAGGGGAGGGAGCGTTGGAGGAACCAGATGAAGACGAGTTCCATCGTGATGATGCTCATCGTGATGACCGCAGCTCTCTTCTATGTGATGGTAGTTTAGATGATCGATATCGACTTGTAATGTGAAGACAAACTCGCTACTCGCGGTCTCGGGACTTGTAATATAATGTCCTATCTTTGTTCGGTCTTTTCAATTCGGAGACTAATATGATGAATTGTATTCGGAGACTAATATGATGAATTGTATTCAGAGACTAATCTTCTGTTGTATTCGATGAATCTGTTGTTGATGTGTGTTGTCTATATGTTGTCCAATTATACATTTTGTAACCTGTGCAAAAAAACAGAAAATTAAAAAATTAAAAAAAACCTAATATTCATACTAATGGCGCATCACATCACAGTGCGCCATTAGTATGCCAGAGGATACTAATGGCGCATCTTTAAGCAGTGCGCCATTAGTATGCCAAGGTTACTAATGGCGCATCCCGTTGTGGTGCGCCATTAGTATGCCAAAGCACCTGGCTATACATGGCCCCTGGGAGGCATACTAATGGCGCACCGTGCCCTATACTAATGGCGCACCAGTGGTGCGCCATTAGTAAATATTACTAATGGCGTGCTAGTAATGGCGCACCACTAATGTGCCATTAATGGCCAAATTAGGTGCGCCATTAGTAGCCCTTTTTCTAGTAGTGTTTTGCAGATAAAACAACTCTTGGGCTTGACACATTTATCCAAATGATGCTCTGGTTCCCCACAGTTGTAGCAGATCACCTCAGAGTATGCCATAAGGCCCGAAGCAGGGGCAGGAGCAGTTTTCTAGATGTCCTATCTCTTCTTTTGCTGATTCGTGCCTTGAGATTTCCCACTGATCTGAGAGTCAGAACCACTAGTAGATTGATTTTGGGCAATTACAGGAGCCTTCCCAGATTGTGCCCCCATTTGGGGCGGAGGTGGGCCGTACCACTGCCCAACCGGCGCTCCCCCCCATTGTGATAGGGGAAATTCATCAGAGTTCCTGGTTCCTTCTCATCCTCCAGCCAGATGTTGTCTCTCAGGAAGCAGAAATAACCACCAGACAGCTCAATTGAAGCAGATTGCAAGCCTAATTTCAATCTTCTGCAGGTTTGGGGGAGAGGTAAGGTAGGGGATCCACCTGCTCCGGCTCCGGTGGCGTGCTGGTGGGTAGGAGTCCAGTCAAGCATTCCCATCTCGCGGCACGGCGTGGATCTCCTGAATTCACTTCTCCTTTCGCCCATTGAATGAACGCAATCGGTGGCTCACTGGGGTGGGGCATCCTGTGCTTCTCCGAGAAATCTCCTTCGAAGTAGATTCGCAGGGCTAGATTCAGCAGCTCCCAATTCACATGATCCTTGCACATCCGAGCATTCGTGCGCGAGTGAGAGAATGGATTCGGTCCCTCCTCGGCTTCCTCCCTCACAGCTTCCTCCTCTGCTTCCCTCCATTCGCGCGTGCACTGGGTCCAGGAGAGAGCGTCGTCGCGGATCCGCATCGCCCGCTCCCTCCATCTCCTCCCTCGAGTCTCCCGCAGCACCGCCGGCGCGACGGAGTCGAGCGGCTGGAGCATCCGAGGGAAGGCTTTGTAGACATGTGGGAGATGCATCTTGTACATCTTCCTGTCTTCCAGCCATTCCCCCGTGGATATGGCCGGCGACTCCATGGGGTGCGCGAGCGAACTTGCTGAGGGGGGCAGGCATGCCCGGAGTCAGGAGGCGGGGGGTGGCAGCGAGATCTATGGCGACGGCGAGGGTGAAGGTAGTGGCGGGGGCGGCGGCGAGGGTGGAGGTGGTGGCGGGGGCGAAGGGGATCGCGAGAGCGGTCATCTATTTGCCAATTACTCCCTCCTTTTCGGTTTATAGGGCTCAATTCAAAAATCTCACCAACCAAGGTAGATGATGAATGGTGGAATACTTTTTGTAGTTTGCAAAAGCACCTAATTAATGCACTTATTTTCCTCAAAAAATTATGTTTATCAATGCATAAATTGCAATGCATGCATGCATAAAGTACATGCATTGGTCAATTTTCTCTTAATACTTGCATGCAATGATTTAATGCACCTTGGAATCTGAACATGTGATGGAAAACAACCAAATTGAGCCTTATAAAATGGAAAAACTAAAATTTTGAGATAAGCCCTATAAACCGAAAAGGAGGGAGTATGTGAACTAAACAGTCAACATATAAAATAATTTAAATATATATAATATAGTTAGAAGGGAAACATAAGTTGGACCTGGTGTTCCTATTCTTATATAGAAAAATAGAACAGACCTCTGCATTTTCTTCAAAAAAATACATAAATTGGGCTGCCAAAAATAAAACCTTGGATGGGAGGTCCATAGGCCGGTTGATACATGACGGCCCTAAGAAAATACAAACAGGCCTATGGACCTCCCATCCGAGGTCGTGGGTTGCGCATGTTAAAAATGAAAGCCTAGACGGGGCAGCCCAAAACCACGTCCATCACTTGCCAAAACTTCGTCACTCATTTTCCCTGTGTTTCGCACACTCGACATTGTGTGGGCATTTTGACTGTGCATCATATGAAGATGTGCTATGCATGAATGTTGATCAGCATGATGTTAACTGGCTGGTAGTTCCATTTTTGACCATGAATAAAACTTCCAACATGATGTTAACCCTGTTTGAAAAGGTCGTGTTAATATAAATGCTCTGCCTCTGAAAGTTGCAGTTTCTTATCTGAAACTGAACTTGCAGTTTCTTATCTGAAACTGAAACTTGCAGTTTCTTCTCTAAGAATCACATTGTCTGCACTTTTATACTCCTATGAAACTACATTTTTTTCAGTGCTAAAAATAGATCTCTAGAATTCATAAAATACTTCATATGGTCAATACTGCAAATCTGAAATTCAAAATACATTCATATCTGGAAGTACTCTCAAAATACACAACACAAAACACAATTCACAACCTGCAAATACTGACAACCCTAAGCTCCTCCTGACAATTCACAACCTGCCCAACTATTGGGCTGGGGGGCAGCCCCCTCCTATTCCTCGGCGGCAGACAGCCACCCCGTGAGACTATGTGAACGACGAGGGAGACTATGGCGGGGAAGCGTCATCGGGCCAACTGCTTTTCTCCTCTTGCGGTTGGGTTCCGTCGACGAAGACTCCATCGGCTCGCTCTGGCAGGACACCCTCACAAACGGCACCCTGTAGATGCTCGATCCTTCAATCTATGGTGGATGCTCCATCTGGGATCGATACTCCCACCACCGCTCCCTCATGATCGGATTCGGTGAATCTGTTTGCTCCATGGCCCAGAGGAGCAGCTCTATGTACTCCCGCACGACTCCCTCTAGGAGTATCGCCGCCTTTTCGCTTTGTTGCAGATATTTGGCCATGGATGTCGCCGTCGCCGCTAGTTGGTCCTTGTTGTCAAACCAAGACTGTATCTCCAACATCCTAGTTAGCTTCACAGGGTCGCCGTCTATGATCCTCACGTATCGGTTGTACTCCTCCATTTATCTACTTCTCCACAGCACCTTCACTCGCCGGCGGTGGTTTTTGAATGGAAGAGGAAAGGAGCAGCGCTGGTTTTGGATTAGAACGGGAGAGGAGCGACGCTGGTTTTGGACTGGAACAGGAGAGGACGGGCGGTGGTTTTGAAATGGAAGAGGAGAGGAGCGGCGCTGCATTTAGATTGGAACAGGAGAGGAGCGACGATGGTTTAAGAGGAGAAGAGCGGAAGAGCGGCGCTGGTCTTGGAAGTATTTTTTGTTGTTTTGCGTATTTTGGGTCAAAGTTTGACCACGTATTGTATTTGACAAGCAAAATGTGAATGCATGTCACCAAAAATTGTATCGTTTGGTTCGTATCTGAATGTACTTTTAAATTATATTATTTTTGCAACGTATAACATATATTTTATGTGTGAAAATCATGGTCAATTATGACCCAGAATAAAAGGGAGACTAGTTAATGTGGGGTCGCTTTATTAATTGAAGGGTAAACTATTTTTGATTTTGATCCAGTCATAGCGCGCCGGCCCTCTCGTCCAATCCTAAATCACTGTCGCACGTGTAACGCCCTCGATGCGGCTATATCTCCCACGTGTCGAAGCACGACTTAGAGGCATAACCGCATTGAAAGCAATGTCGCAAGCGAGGTAATCTTCACACAACCCATGTAACACATAAGGGAAAAGATACATAGTTGGCTTACGATCGCCACTTCACACAAGTACATGAATAAAACATTACATCATACAGGTACAAACAGGGCCCGACTACGGAGCCAAAATAAAAGAAGAAACCCCAAAAGCGACAAAGGTCCACGATCGACCCCAACTGGGCTCCACTACTGATCGACTAGAACGAAACAACATAAAGGATAAGATCTTCATCGAACTCCTCGTTGAGCTCGGGTGCGTCACCTGCACGGATTCATCGGCACCTGCAAACTGGTTTTGGAAGTATCTGGTGAGTCACGAGGACTCAGCAATCTCACACCCACGAGATCAAGACTATTTAAGCTTAAAGGTAGGACAGGGTAGTGAGGTGGAGCTGCAGCAAGCGACTAGCATATATAGTGGCTAACATACGCAAAAGAGAGCGAGAAGAGAAGGCAAAAGCACGGTCGAACAACTATGATCAATAAGTGATCCTGAACTACTTACGTCAAGCATAACTCCAACAACCGTGTTCACTTCCCGGACCCCGCCGAGAAGAGACCATCACGGTTACACACGCGGTTGGTGTATTTTAGTTAAGATCAACTTCGGGTTTTCTACAACCGGACATTAACAAATTCCCATCTGCCACATAACCGCGGGCACGGCTTTCGAAAGTTAATACCCTGCAGGGGTGTCCCAACTTAGCCCATGATAAGCTCTCGCGATCAACGAAGGATATTCCTTCTCCCCGGGAAGACCCGATCAGTCTCGGAATCCCGGCTACAAGACACTTCGACAGCAATAAAACAAGTCTAGCAAAGCCGCCCGATGCGCCGACATCCTGATAGGAGCTGCACATATCTCGTTCTCAGGGCAACACCGGATAAGTCAAGCTACGAGTAAAACCAGCCCTCGAGTTTCCACGAGGTGGCCCCGCAGGTTGCTCGGTTCGGACCAACACTTAGACAAGCATTGGCCCGGGGGGGCTAAATAAAGATGACCCTCGGGTTGATCAGACCCAAGGGAAAGGGATAGGTGGTAGGCAAATGGTAAAACCAAGGTTGGGCCTGCTGGAAAAGTCTTATTCAAAGCGAACTGTCAAGGGGGTCCCATAAATCACCCGACCGCGTTAGGGACGCAAAATCCGGGAACATAACACCGATATGACGGAAACTAGGGCGGCAAGAGTGGAACAAAACACCAGGCATAAGGCCGAGCCTTCCACCCTTTACCAAGTATATAGATGCATTGATTAAATAAGATATATTGTGATATCCCAACAAGTAAACATGTTCCAAACAAGGAACAACATCTCCTTGTTCCAACAAGGAACAAAGTTCATCTTCACCTGCAACTAACAACGCTATAAGAGGGGCTGAGCAAAGCGGTAACATAGCCAAACAACGGTTTGCTAGGACAAGGTGGGTTAGAGGCTTGGTTTGACAATATGGGAGGCATGGTAAGCAAGTGGTAGGTATCGCAGCATAGGCATAGCAAAAGAGCGAGCAATCTAGCAAGCAAAGATAGAAGTGATTTCGAGGGTATGGTCATCTTGCCTGAGATCCCGCAAGGAAGAAGAACGAGTCCATGAAGAAGACAAACGGACGAAGACGAACGGATCCTCACAATCGCAACTTTATCGGAACTAACCCGAAGAAGCAACACCGGAAAGAAGCAAACAACAAGGTAAACAACCAACACATAAACATGGCATGATATGCGAGATGTGGTATGCAATGCATATGCATGCGCGAGAAGGGGAAATATGAACAAGGCAAAATCTTGGCAACCCAAGCATGCCACTGGAAAGGTGAGGTGATTTCGGTTGAAATCGATATAAAGATCACCGGAACCGGATGCACGGTTTGCAAATGACAAGCTAAACAAGAATGACAAGAATCTGCCATTAACAGCATGATGCTACTTAGCAAGCAACAAGAAATTAGGCTACTGCACCCAAACATATCAACAAGGCATATGACAGGTATCTACTCAAGATGCTTGACAAAAGATGAACACTGAGCTACGGCTAAATCACACCACAACAGGTTCAAACAAGCATGGCAAAAGAGCGAAAGATAACAGGTTCACAGACTTGGTGAAAATAACATGCCAGAAACTAACATCAGGATGACATGTTTAGAGCAATGAAACAACATGCTACGTGAACAGAACATAGAAAAGCAAGGCATGGCATGAATCTACTCAAAGCACTTAACAAAAGCCCTTACTGACCATAGGCCAAAAAGGATCAGAAAATATAATAACACCCATGTCAAATAAGCAAGTTTCGTTACAGGTTTCACACTTAGCAGAAAACTGGACATGTCAAAGACAGATAACAAGTAGGCATGTTTACGAGCTTGATGCACTCACTACAGAGCATTGCATGATAAACTAAGCATACATACATCAAGAAGACATGGCATATAAGCTATACATGGAAAAAACAACATCATATCATGCAAGGATCAACTACAACAAGCTTGGAAAAATCGAATAACATGTAAACAATCTGCCAGCAACATTTTATAGCAAAAGTAGAGCTCGATTGACTCAAGCTATGGCACTCCATAATTACAAACAAAGGCAAGGATGGATAGAGAAAATCCATATGCTCAAAACACTCTTACTGATCATGCTCAAAAGAGGCATAGATCTCTCTGAAACAACATGAACACATGGCATAAAAATAACAGCAGGCAGGGACTTAGTGAAATTACTAAGTCTCTGAAATCAGCAACATTAAGTACCCTAGTTTGCATGCTTGTGCTAGTCACCACAAAGATTACAAAAATACATGGCCTAAATCTCTGGAAAGATAACATGGCATATTACAAAACTCATGTAGGACTCAACTTCATAGGGTGCACACATCAATCATGGCAAAAATGACAAAAGTGCATGTTCTGATAAGATCCAGAAACTAACATCACATAGCCCTCTTCTAACAGCATTTCGGGCGTCAAGATGACCTCAAATGAAAATTACGCAATGAGATGAAATGATGAAATATTCGAGGCGAACAATTTGACATATTATACACCCAAAACGGAGCAACACGCAGAGAGTTACGGCATGATGAACATAGCAAGAAAAATTACAGATCCAGGGACTTAGCCGAAAATCTTACCCCGGGGAAAAAGTCAACGCCGGACGAGGATGAACTCCGGCGAGCGCGAGGGAGCTCCGGCAAGCGGAGGAAGGTGCGGGGGAGGCCGGAGGGGGCGGATCCGGCCGCGAGGTCCCTGGATCCGGTGACGGGAGGCGACGGGACGCCGGCACGGCGCGGGGCCGGCTCAGGGCGACGATGGCGCGCGCGGGCGGCGCCCGAAGCGGCGGCGCCTCACGGCGGGGCGTGGGCGGCGGCGGCGGGAGCGGCGCCGGAGCAGCGCGGCGATGGCGGCGGAGAGGAGCGGCTCGGCGCGGCTCGCGCGGCGCGGTGCACGGGGCCGGCGAAGGCGGCGGCTGGTGGCGGCGGAGGGCGGCGCGGCGAGAGGAGGAGGCAGCGGGCCAGCGAGCGGGTGGCGCGGGGCACGAGGTCGCCGGTGCGGGGAGGCGGCGGCTCGGGCGCGGCGGCCGGAGCAGGGAGGCGCGGGCCGGTGAAGCGGGCCAGGCGGCGGCGGCGACCGGGCCAACTGTTTTTCTGCTCTTGCAGTTGGGTTCGGTCAACGAAGACTCCACTGGCTCGCTCTGGCACGACACCCTCACAAACGACACCCTGTAGATGCTCGATCCTTCAATCTCTCGTGCATGCTCCATATGGGATCGATACTCCCACCACCGCTCCCTCACGATCGGATTCGGTGAACTGTTTGCTCCATGGACCAGAGGAGCAGCTCTATGTACTCCCGCACGACTCCCTCTGGGAGTATCGCCGCCTTTTCGCTCTGTTGCAGATATTTGGCCATGGATGTCACCGCCGCCGCTAGTTGGTCCTTGTTGTCAAACCAAGACTATATCTCCAACATCCTAGCTAGCTTCACAGGGTCGCCATCTACGATCCTCACGTATCGATTGTACTCCTCCATCGATCTACTTCTCCACAGCACCTTCACTCGCCGGCGGTTGTTTTTGAATGGAGGAGGAGAGGAGCAGCGCTGGTTTTGGTTTAGAATAGGAGAGGAGCGACGCTGGTTTTGGATTGGAACAGGAGAGGAGGGGTGGTGGTTTTGAAATGGAAGAGGAGAGGAGCGGCGCTGCATTTAGATTGGAACAGGAGAGGAGCGACGATGGTTTAAGAGGAGAAGAGCGGAAGAGCGGCGCTGGTCTTGGAAGTATTTTTTGTTGTTTTGCGTATTTTGGGTCAAAGTTTGACCACGTACTGTATTTGACAAGCAAAATGTGAATGCATGTCACCAAAAATTGTATCGTTTGGTTCGTATCTAAATGTACTTTTAAATTATATTATTTTTGCAACGTATAACATATATTTTATGTGCGAAAATCATGGTCAATTATGACCCAGAATAAAAGGGAGACTAGTTAATGTGGGGTCGCTTTATTAATTGAAGGGTAAACTATTTTTGATTTTGATCCAGTCATAGCGCGCCGGCCCTCTCGTCCAATCCTAAATCACTGTCGCACGCTCCTCTCCCTCTTCTCCATTGCAAAACCACCTCCTCTCCTCTCCATCATCTCCATTCCAAAACCACCGTCGCGCCTCTCCCTCTTCTGATCTTCTCCATTGCAAAACCACCTCCTCTCCTCTCCATCATCTCCATTCCAAAACCACCGTCTCTCCTCTCCCTCTTCTCTATTGCAAGACCACCGTCTCTCCTCCGTTTTCTAGACGCTTTGCTCCATGGCACGGGCACAATCCATGGATACAAAATTAGTATACTGTATACTATTTAAAAGTCGAGGGCGGGGCTTTTCCTGCACGGTAGGCGGCGGGGAAGTTCCGCCTAGTCGGTTCGACAGAGACATGAGAAGACGAGGGAGTAGGCTGCTGCAAACATAGGGTTGTGTGATTTGACAGCGAGTTACTGCTGGACAGGTGGGGCCTCGTGATTTGACTTGCCATTATCATTTTAACTGCGGCGCTACGACTGGCATGAGTCTCCCAGATTCCTGACCACCTCCATATAGGTGCCTCTCCCAATGCTCCACCATGTAGTAGAGGCTGGCTCCTTCATGAGAGCCCACTTCTCCACTTTTTCCTTGCCTCCCTTTCCTCCACATATGCAAAAATGCCATGTAAAGCGCACTATTGTACTTACTTTTACTTGCTCCTGCAGGTGCTTACTTTTACTTATAGCCAACCTTGTTGTAGTATGAGTGACTAAGTGATGACTATGTATGACATGCCAACATCAAATAGCCTAACGCACCGTGTTAAATCTCCAAGGTCGCGACCGCGCGAGCGACGCGACAGTCGTGGTAGGCGCGGCCATGATACGGGCTGCTGGCAGCTCTTGGATCTGAGATCGAACGTCGCATGCTAAGTTGCTGAAAATTTGCAGAATAACCCTCCAGGATAGGATATTCACCCATAGGTCTAGAATCATGCCATGCAACCGTTCGATCTCACATCCAAGGGCTCTCGGAAGCCCGTATCATGGGAGAATGGAAAGCCACTACCCTGTCGTTCGCACGCTGGCCGTTCGCTCCTACTCGTCCCCGCACGTCCTTCAATACTACGGCGGTTCGCTCCTAGTCGTCTCGTCCATTCACGTTACTGCAGTTCCACTAATCCTAACCCTCCTCCCAAATCCATGGCGTCCCAAATCTCCACGATCGGCGGTGAGTACAAGGTTAGAACCATCACCGGCGATGAGTTTGACGTCATCTACACCCGTTCTTCCGCGACGGTGAAAGGATGCCTTTCTCGCTTCAGACGCATGTTCGAAAACTCAGATGATGAGTGGGTCGCTGGGCTAGATGTTGAGTACACCATAGTCCTAGGACGAGAGAAGGATCTAAAGGACGAAGAGAGGAAGAAGCCCGTCGTGATCCAGGTTTGCGTACATAACGTTTGCTTGGTCTATCACATATCCCATGCCGACGTTGAGTGCCAGGATTTTAAGAACTTCCTCGAGAGCAACCTAGTCAAATTCGTTACTGTAGACTTTGGTAACGACAAAGAAGTCCTGCGTCGGAGGCCTCGTTGTAGGCAACACCTTCGACCTCCAGAAGAATCGGCTGGTGTCCTCTCGTCAGCCTTCAATGCTGACCCTGGTAGGAGCCATGGTTCATCCTTCGTACGGTAAACTGGAGAAACCTCATTACACGTTTCATCATCATGCATGGCAGCGGAATGTACTAGATATAGACCACATCCACTACGCTGCAATGAATGGCTACCTTTGCTTCAATATCTACAAGGGTTGGATGAAGAGCAACAACCAAGTGTGCGGTTCAAGCAAAGAAGTATCGGCCAAGAGGAAGAGGGACAAGGACGAAGTCGAGGACGTGGACGAGGACTCCGAGTAAGGTGGCAGTGTAGTTGCTCATGGTGGTTCTAATGCAGTGTCTACCGGAATAGTTGCAAAGTTTAATTTCAGGTGTGCTTAATTTAATTTGAGGGGTGTGTTGTGCTGAGCCCCCAGCAGAACTATGTTATGTTTCTTCTCGTTACTTTAACTCTTCAGTACGTACATACTAGTATTTCTTACATTTCATCTTTTAGTTGGTGTAGTACTACCACTCGTTTCTTCACATCATATATGTACAATATATATGGCCAACATCATATAGCCAGCAGTTTAGTTGTCAAAGAATTTCAGGGTGCTTAGTTTTGTCAAAGAATTCCAGGATGCTTAGAGGGTGCTTGGATCCAAGGGACTTATTTTAGTCTGACTAAAAAAAGTCTCTTTAAGACGCTAAAGTTCCAAGCACCCCTGACTAAAGAGGGGCTAAAACTAGTCTTGAGACTAAAAAAATTTAGTCAGGGGTACCCCTACTAAAATGTGGATTAGTCCTCTCTCTACTCATTCAACTCCTCTCCTTTAACACAGGCGAGTTCTGGATTGGAGGGTTTGGAGGATAATAAATGCTCAATTAACTTGCTTTTAGCCTTTTTAGTATTTGGATCCAAGCATGGGTGAGGCTAGCATGTTTTAGTCCCACTACTTTTAGTCATGGGACTAAAACGTATCCAAGCACCCTCTTAAATTTATTTGAGGGGTGGGTTGTGCTGGACACCATTATTGTGACTAGCCTTTTTAATAGTACTATATGCATAATTTGGCGACGAGCGTTGTCTATATGTACCACCTATTTTTTAATTTCAAGTTTTGCTCCATGGCGCAATCCATCGATACTACTGTTGTACAAAAGTATACATTTTTTAAAAGGCTAGAGGGTTGGGTAGTCTAGCTTGGTTGGTTTCATGAGAGGTGAGGGCCTTTGTGATTTGACGACTCATTACTGTTGGAAGGCGGGGCCTTGTGATTTGACTGCTCGTATAAATGCACCGACGACCTAATCAAGGAGGAGCAAAGAACCATGCGATATACTCAAGTTTTCCACTAGAGTAGTACTGCGATGGAGGAGCACGAAACATGGCAGCCCAGTGCCATATGGCGATAAAAATGATCTAATTTTATAGTCATCTCATTGTTAGCATTGTTCTATTCATTCCCTCAAAAAAACCATTGTTCTATTCATGCCTCGCAGAGAACATGACACGTGTGGCGAAACACCCGAAGCAAAAGCTGAAACACAGGAGCAAAAGAAGAAGGAAGATTATCACCCCAAATGATCTAATTCGCCGTGGAGTCATAACTGCTTCTTCATCGCCTCCACGACCTCCATCTCCTTACGCGTCTCCTCCGCCATCTTCATCATTGTGTCCATGACGCGGCATTTCTCGACGCGAGCCTTCATCATCTGTTCCACGGCCATATTACGCACCTTGACAGCAGCCGGGTGCTCGATGTGGGGCTTCGCCAACTCTTCCTTCTGTTCCATGATGAGGGCCTGCAGCATCTTCATCGAGGAACTACTATTCTCATGCAGCTTCTTCCAGCCGGCGTTCTTCTCCTTCAACAGGTCGATCTCATGGCAGAGCTTCGCATTGTCCTCGTGAAGTCGCATGATTTCGCCGGTCGCCTTCTTCTTCAAGGCAATGCTCTTCTTCAGCAGCATCACCAAGCCGGCGGTTAACTCCCCCTGCTGACTGAGCTCAGCGGGCATGTCGTCGAGGCTCTCCTTTAGGAACTCCATCAAGCCTTGGATGAACTCATTCTGCTTATTGAGCTGATCGGGCATGCCGTCGAGGGATAACGACTCCAGCTCCACCGGCTCGGCATGTTCGCCTCTGCGGCTAGGGCGCTCCTGGGAATCATCACCTGCCCGTGAGAGATCTTTCGAGGTCTCTGCGTGGCGGCGAGCCCTCTTTTTTTCCGCAGCCTTGGTTGCCGCTCCCTTATTACGAGTAGTTCTCGACCTAGAGCTCTGCTCACCGGCCATGGCAACGACGGACGAAGAAGAAGCACTTATGAGGAGGAAAGGTAGAGTAATTTTCGGTTAGGTAGTTCCCCTTTTTATAAGCTAAGTACTAATACCTGCATAGTGGGAACACATTCAGGTTTGGTACGTACTAGTAGGTGTGAGCAGGCTTTTGTATGTGATGGGAACAAGGTAAAGATTAATTGATGGTTTTGGTTTCGAGGCCCAAAACGGCTCCCGATGAGTTTAGCAGAACATAAATTTCAAGTACTACACTGCTCAAATGCGTAAATATTATGTTACTGTCAAAAATTGGCACAAAATACGAAGGAGACCAATGGAAGTACTACTAGCAACCCACGATTTAACTACTCGCATGCGCGGAGTGGAGTAATAATGTCTTTCTTCCGCCCTCACGTCCACTCAATTTGCATGCGCTGTATTAATTGACCATCAATGAAGTGAACGACTTTACACGCGTCAAATTATCACATGGGGTGGATCTTGGTACAAAATTGCGTCCGCCCGTGTACCCGCGTGTGCGTGCGAGGGAATGAGTGCGTGCGTGGCATGCGTGCACATCTTCGCTTCGTGCATGTACCGACAGTATGGCTTAGGGAGGACGAGTACATTCTTCTAGAACCAGCAGCACGTCACTGTGATCAATCCACGCAAGGAGGTCGCGACAATGCCTCCACATGTGCCACGTGGCTTCATGAACTGTAAGAGAGACAATGTGTAGCGTGCCATTGGTATTCTAATTTACGTGTTTTGCACATACTCGAAGTACTAGTAAGGTACACGTGCATTGCACGCATCAGATTTTGCAACCAAATTATGAATAATACCACACTATAACATGTAAGCTCTGAGTCATATATGCCTAATGTAGCCCTTCGTTTAATTCTTATAGTTCATCTCATTCAAAATCAATTAGTTTTTATAAGAAAAGCTAAGAACGCGGGAATAGGAAAAATATGGGATTATAGTGGAATGTCCTCTTGAATCCTACAGGATTGTACGAGTGTTTGATTGTGCATAGAAAAAACGCAGAATTCTTTCAAAGAGGTTTGAGTGGACGGGATGTTTCCTATGAATTCTAGTGCAAATGAATCATATGGAAAAATTCCTATGGTTTACAATCCTACGAATCAAACAACCAAGATAGGAAAAATTCCTAATGATTAGAATCCTCCAAAATTCCTTTGAGAATCCTTTGAATCAAAGAAGCCCTTAATCTATTTTATGATTCATGGAATTGTGTGTTGTAAAGCATAAAGTAAAAAACAAATAATGGCAATTCAACTAGAAAAAAGTTTGGGCAGTTATGATACGGAAGATTCTAGAACAAAAGGGAACCACTGTTGTTTTGAGGTTTGTGCATTATGCTTAAGTTCAACCATGGAGTCTGCTAGATTGTTCATGTGGAAAAATCCGGTGTGGGGCTAGAATATGGTGTGAGGGGCCGAGTGGAGGGAGACTATGAAGGAATGCAGAAGTGCGAGATCGATATTTAGAGAGAGGGGGCGAACACGTGCGCTGTTGCGCGCAGTGGCGGAGCCATGAAAAATAAATGAGCTAGGGGGCCAAGCATTGCTAATCCTTTACGAGGAGGGTCAATTCATGAACTTAAACCATTTTTAGCAGCAATTGTCTAATGATCACATTCATATTAGCCTCGATATATAGTGATGTTAGGGGGGAGGGGGCAGGGCCCTTACTGCCCCCTGTCTTCGCCATTGTGCACGCATCTGAGAGATGAAGCGGAAGGCATGGATGATGAGAGGGGGACGTTGGATATATAATTAATGTGGGTGTATTAGCTATATACGTTAATCCTATATAGAGAGGTATAGATTGATCGATGTGGACATGGGAAAGAGGGTGAGACCTCACTGGATATATAGATTGATCGGTTTGTGTGGAAAACTATGAAAGACCTAGCTATATACACACATACATAGAGGAACATCGATCGTTGCGCATGCACGCATGAGAGATAAAGAATGCCCAATATGATGGAGAGGGGGATGTGTGTTGGTGTGTGCCTTCATGGGAGACCGACCTGAAGAAAAAGATTGCATGCGTGCGATGGATAATGCCGACTGGTAGTGTGTGTGCATGCATGCACGAGAGAAAGTTAGTGGTACAATTATAAAGAGAAGACTACTGTGTGGGTGTAAAAGAATAGCTGAGGTGAGGTCATAATCAATGTAATGTTGAATTCAAAATTTGAATAAGAGATCCTAATGTTTGAAACCCATGCATGCATGAATATAACGGAGATCTGCACGGTGTGGTTTGGAAACGAGCATGTTGTAATATATACACATTGAACAAGGTCAGACTGATTTGAATTTGAGATACTGATGGCAGACATCATTTGGACACGTCGCATCCGTGCATGGACACACTATTCTAATTGGAGATGATGGGCAGCTTTTGCATCACATATCTATATCTATACCCCTATATATACATATTATATTTTATATTTTTATACTGTGTGCGGGTAACTTTAACTTTGAAAGATGGTCGTTGGATGAGGCGAATCCGATGGTCCAAAGATGGCAAATTTGAGCACTACTGGCCGTTGGATATCATCTAGATTCCACCAGATTTCGCCACATGTATAATCTAGAAGACTCCATGGTTGAACTTAAGCATAATACACAAACATCAGAACACAAGAACTTCTTATTTGTTCTAGAATCTTCCGTATCAGAATTGCCCAAATGTTTTTCTACATGATTTGCCATTATTTGTTTTTACTTTATGTCTTACGATGCACAATTCCATGAATCTTAAAATAGATTAGCTTTCTTATAAAAACAAGATGATTTTGAATGAAACGAACTATAAGAATTAAACGAACATCTACATCATGCATATATGACTCAAAGCTTGCATGCTATAATGTGGTATTTATTCATAATTTGGTTGCCGAATCTCATGCGTGCAATGCACGTGTACCTTACTCTAGTCTAAATGGCGTTTGTGTGTGTGTTGTGCATGTTGAGGTGCAAATTGTCTTTTTTTTGTACACATTAAGCTTGTTCTTCCGAAATTTCAAGCCGCGCCTTGTTATGCCAAAAATTCAAGCTAGCGTCTCTGTCTATCGTGCTGCGAAACTCCCGCCTCTTCAACCCGCGCCTTGTTAGCCCGAAATATTTAAGATATATCTTTGTCTTGTTGTGCTCTGACAATTCCCTCCATCTCAACCCGCGCCTTGCTATTCCGAAACTACAACGCGCGCGAAAACTCCCACCTCCTATGAAATCCCGACACGCGAAATGCCCATGGCACCCCTGAACCGAAAGAACCGCCTCAAATCGGTGGGGGTACTTTCGTAACTTACCCCACATTTCGGACAAGCGCGTCTCTAAGCCATGGTTCCCCACTGCCATCCCATCCGCCCACCCATTCGTACACCGAGGCCGCGAAAACCCACGACAAAACCCCACACCCTGCTCCAGCCGCCACCCAGTCGGAGCCTCTTCCCCGACGACATCGTCCACAACAACACCTCGACGTCCCTCATCCACCGTACCGGATGAGGATCCGTCGTCGATCTCATCGTCCCGCCGGTTTAGCCACCCCGTCCTCCACCTCTAAGGAGCGGCCCCGACGTTCCCCTTGTCTTTCGCGCCACCTCCATTCCCACACCGCCGTCTTCACCTGCACCACCGGAAGAGCATCATCATCACCGTTTCCTCGGATGAAGTAGCGGCCTAATCGGCGCCACCAAAGAGGTTGTACACTAATCACCGCATTTTCTTCTTGATTCGATCTCACGGTGCTGCCGGCGCTCGGTCCCGAGCCGACACGGCGCGGCTCCATCCACGGCGGCGTCGCCGGCCACTTCCTCCACGGCGTCGCTCCCTCGGTGGCGACGTCCACATCAGTAGGACCTGCTGCTGCTCTGCTCTTGCTCTCGGTCCCCTGCCTGGTCTGCTCTTGCTATTGCTCTTGCTCGCGTTGCTGCTCTCGCTCTTGCTCTTGCTTGCGATGCTTCTCCGATTTAGCTACACTTCAGTCGACTGAATTGACTTTTGGGTCAGTCAATTTTCAGGGGGTTGGGGGGCTCGCCGGGGTGAAGGAAGAACCAGCTGCAGCGGGGAGGGGGGGCTCGCCGGAGAGGTACCCCACTATTTATCTTAGGGTTCAGGATGGGGGCGGTGGTCGCCGGCGGTGGCGGGGCGGTGGCGTGGGGATCGCCGGAGAAAAAGCTCGGCACGGGGGGCCTAGAGGGATGCCTGGGGCGGCGGCGGACTAGCGGTGGGGAGTGTTTTCGAGGTGGGCGGGGCGGCACACCGCCAGCCGCGGGCAGCGGGGGGCTGCTGTTTGGCCGGCTCAGGGGATGGAGGTTGAAGATGAACCACAGGCCCTTGATTTCGTATCCAACGGCTGCAAAATCGACTGACCAGAGATGAAAAAGTTAGTCGACCGACGTGTAGCCTCACCTTGCTAGTGCATTTAGTTTCGACAGCAAAATTCAGTTTCGACAGTTAAGTTCAGTTTCGACAGTTAAATTCAGTTTCGACAGTTAAGTTCAGAGATGAGAGGCTGATGTATTTTACATCTAGCACTTTGTGGTTATGTATTTTACGTCATGTATTGGAGATGCTATTAGAATTCCACTCAGGTTAACGTTGTTCGTTGTCTCTCTTGTCCTGCTTCAGCCTCAGTGTCGTACAACTCACCGGAGCTGCTCCAACGACGAAACCCTCCATCACAGCGGAGCAGTACCCCGGGCTCCATCTCCAGACGCCTAAGATCTTCTTCCCCTCCTCCGACAGCCAAGTCAGCCGGAGCATCCTCACCGGCCAACCCAATCACGCTGAGATCGACATGGCTTCGCCAAAGAGGTTGTACACTTGTTGCATCTCTTTTTTACTCTACAAGTTATATATATTGTCCACTGAGCACTCGTAGTAACGGGAAATACGATTATTTTATCCTACTATATGACAAGCAGTGAGGTACCAGGCAACTTAGCTATCCGTGATGGACTCTCTTGAACGCCATCATTATTTATCTCTGTGCGTTTGAGCTGTGCATTTGTCGATGGGCCTGGGAGTTGAGCTAGTATGGCAGTGGCCTGGGTCCAAAGTAATAGAAGTAGCAAAAAACATTTTTTAGTGTAGGATTTTCCTTGCTCAAGCCTGCCTACTAGAATCGCCAGTGCTTGAAAGGAAAAGTGAATGAAAAACATCGGAATTGGAAAGTTTCCTATGGTACTACTTTTCATGAATTTGGTGCAAAGGAATGGAGCAAAGGAAAACTGTAGGATTTGTTCCTTTAGTGTCTCCTTGAAAAAAAACTGTAAGAATTCTAATTTCCACTTCTCCTCCTTTTCATATTCCTATTCATCAAGCACAAGACTAAGAGATAGTAGCATAATAGCATTATAACCGTACATTTTCTTGTGGTTTGACTTAATCTCACCATGCTTTTTTGCATCCTGTGATCTTCCAATTGTTGTGAATCAAACACCTAGATAGGCAGAAATCCTGTGTTTTTAAATTCTCTATTTTGCACGTGCATTCCTATCCTATTCCTGTCTATTTCCTATCCCTGCATTATTAGAATCCTCAAATTCAAACAAGCCCTTACTCAATTACTTCTGTTACAGATATGTGTCAAAGAAAACCTTGTGTGGTTTGTCCTGCTCCTGCGGCGCTGTGTTCCACCCCAGCTCAGCTGCTCCAACAATGGAAGGGTTCACCACAGCAGGGATCTGCTCTCCAGACTGTCCTTCGCCGCCTTAGATCTTCTTCCCCGCCGCTGGCAGCCACGGCAACTGCATTATCATCATCAACTGAGCAGATGACCTTGAGGACTACACGGGTCTGCAAGAGAGGTCGCACTCTTCCGTGTCTGCTTATGTTATGCGTCGCTTAATATGATGACATGCTACATTATCGTCGTGTTCACCTATTAGACTCCCAGTCAGGTCCAAACTAATGTTGAAACTTGAGTTTTTAAATGGTTGTGGGGTACATATTGGGGCAGCAATCAGTACTATCTGTCTATTATCTGGTTAATCTCCGATGTCTACTATGAGTTTCATGTTGGGTGCAAACAAACATTAAAGGAGCCATTATCTGTATTTTTTAACTAAAGCTATTATCTACCCGCTATCATTGGTTTTGGGTCTATCCACAGTTTGCTACCATCACTCTGGATTTGTGCATGCACTCCTTACATAATCTCACTATGTTTTATTCCTATGCATGCCAGTTATTGTACACAATGGAACTGATCATGTAGAGCAAAAGAGACGAGCCTTGCATGGCAATGAAATTTCATGCAGACGCCGTTCCATGGTGGGCGCAAAGGCAGCCCCCCTCCACCCATTTCGGATCGTAATCAAGAGGAAGATAACTATTATGAGGGGGATTCAGAAGGAGAAGACCACTCCTATTTACCCCATGAGGTCTTTGCTCTAACTTGGCATGCTGATGTTGGTAATATCATGCATATGGTGCCTTGCATTGCTTACTGTAAACATTAAAGATGTCATCTGCTTAGTTTAGACATGCTTGGTGTCAATGCCATCTGTTTAGTTTCTTTATCGTATATGTGAATCATGCAATGCCATCTTGTCTAGCCAGGCATCATATATGTGAATTTTGCAATGCCACCCTGGTTAGCCAGTCATCTTATATGTGAATTATATCATGCCATAATTTTTTATTACGTGTTAAGTTTGTCAACAATTTTAGTACATTCAATTACTCTTCTTGTGCATCAGCCATTTGGCACGGTCATGGAAAAATCTGGAGTGGAAACAAGGTATTCAGAGCAAACAATGCTATCTGACGAAGCGCATGTCTTGCTGGTTACCGATAGCTCCTCAGAGGAGGATTCAGAGACAGATGACCAGTCATATCCCCCCCCAAGGTGCATGCCCTAACTTGGCAGGGTTATGTTTGCTCATATCATGTGTATGGTATCTTGCATTGCTATGTCATTTGCTTAGTTTAGACATGCTTTGTGTGAATGCCACCTGTTTAGTGTCTAATTACCATATATGTGAATTATGCAATGCCATCTTGTTGCAAGACATTATATATGTGAATTATGCAATGTTATCTTGTTGCAAGGCATTATGTATGTGAATTATGCAATGCCATGCTGTTTAGGCAAGCGTCATATATGTGAATTATATCATGCCGTCCTTTTTTTTGTATTTCTCATTGCTTTTGTCGACAATGTTTGTATATTCAACTGCTCTTCTTGTGCATCAGCCATTTGAATTGGTGATGGAGAAATCTGGAGTGAAAACAAGGTCTTCAGAGCAGACAATGCTACCTGTTGAAGCAGATATCTTGCTGGTTACAGATAGCTCTTCAGAGGAGGATTCAGAGGCAGATGACCAGTCCTATTATCCCCCTGAGGTGTATGCTCAAACTTGGCAGGGTTATATTACTCATATAATGCATATGTTGTATTGCAATGCTTAGTTTTTACATCATATACACAATATTGAATGTCATCTCCTTACTTGACACATCATATATGTGATTGCCCTCTGCTCACTTCCTTAGTATATAAATCATATATTTGAATTATGTCATACCATGATGTTTACATAGATAGCATGTGAGGGAGTCCTGGATTAGGGGGTGTTCGGATAGCCGGACTATATCTCCCGCCGGACTCCAGGACTATGAAGATACAAGATTGAAGACTCCGTCCCGTGTCCGGAAGGTTCTTTCCTTGGTGTAGAAGGCAAGCTAGGTGTGCGGATATTCAAGATCTCCTACCATTGTAACCGACTCTGTGTAACCCTAACCCTATCCGGTGTCTATATAAACCGGAGGGTTGTAGTCCGTAAGAAGAATCATCTTCATACACAATCAAACCATAGGCTAGCTTCTAGGGTTTAGCCTCCTCGATCTCGTGGTAGATCTACTCTTGTACTACCCATATAATCAATATTAATCTAGCAGGAGTAGGGTTTTACCTCCACCGAGAGGGCCCGAACCTGGGTAAAACAAAGTGTCCCCTGTCTCCTGTTACCATCCAACCTTGACGCATAGTTCGGGACCCCCTACCCGAGATCCGCCGGTTTTGACACCGACACTGGTGCTTTCATTGAGAGTTCCTCTGTGTCATCACCTTTAGGTTTGATGGCTCCTTTGATCATCAACGGCGAGGAGGTCCAGGGTGAGACCTTTCTCCCCGGACAGATCTTCGTCTTCGGCGGCTTCGCTCTGTGAGCCAACTCGCTTGGCCATCTAGAGCAGATCGAAAGCTACGCCCCTAGCCATCAAGTCAGGTTTGGAAGCTTAAATTACACGGTGGATATCCGCAGAGACTTGATCTTCGACGGATTCGAGCCACAGCCAAGCGTGTCGCGCTGTCGAGAAGGGCATGATATAGCTCTGCTCCCGAACAGTGTCCTGGAGGCCGCATACGCTCCGGCCCTGATCCTTGATTCGGAGCCCGCTGCGTTCGTCGAGGAAGAACGGTTGGACGTCACCTCAGGGGTTGCGACGTTAAAAGAGATCGAGCCGAACGCCAGTCCCGCACTCTGCGTTGCCCATGACTCCAAGGAGCCGGATTATTCTCCAAACTCCGGGCTTCTCAAGCCCCTCCCGATCGAATCTGATTGGGCGCCTATAATGGAGTTCACCGCCGCGGACATCTTTCAGTGCTCACCTTTTGGTGACATCCTGAATTCTTTCAAGTATCTCTCTTTATCAGGAGAGCCCAGACCGGATTATGGTATGCGAGGTTGGGATTCGGACGATGAAGAAATTCAAAACCCACCCACCACCCACTTGATAGCCACTGTCGAAGATCTGACCGACATGCTTGACTTCGGCTCCGAAGACCTCAACGGTATGGACGACGAATACGGAGACGAACCGGAACCAGCACCCACAGGGCACTGGCTATCCACCACACACAACGACGTACTCATGGTGGATACACCAGAAAATATTGACAATGAGGAAAAAGGGGGCGAAAAGAAGGGTGAACCCTCCGGGAAGCACTCAAAGCGGCGACGTAAACGCCGAGCTAAACCCCGCCTCGATCAAGACCCCGCCATAGAGCAGGACGAATCGGCAGGTGACGAACATGCCTCAGAACAGCCGTGTGAACATCGCAGCACGGGTAGAGAAGACGAACAGTCTTCCCCCTGTCATAACCAAACTCCAGACGATATCACGCCGGATAAAACCATGGAGCAGAAGAATCTCCAAAAAAGACTAGCTGCCACAATACGCAGCCTAAAAAAGCAGAAGCAAAAGCTAAAGACGGCGGAAAATGCACTCAAGACGAGATGGAGCAAAGTAATCAAGACCGCAGACAAATACAGCGGCAGCCGCCGCACCAAAAGCTATCCGAAGAGAAAGCTACTGCCCGAATTCGATCAGGAGGCCCTAGAGCCCCCAAGAGTGGAAAATAACAAGGCTGCGCGGTCGGATAGACGACCCATCGGCCACCACAAAATGGCAAACGGCGCCGCACACAATGCGGCATGCGACCCAATTAAAGATTCGCATCATGCCCCATCCAGATCCATTTACGGACAAAGGAAGCACGCTCCCATGAGCAATGTAGAAAATACACCATCAGAATCCGGCGCAACCAAATACAGGGGTGCCGCACACCCCCTATGCTTCACCGATGAGGTTCTGGAATATGAATTTCCATAGGGGTTTAAACCCGTTAACATAGAGTCATACGATGGAACAACAGACCCCGGAGTCTGGATCGAGGATTATATCCTCCACATACATATGGCTAGAGGAGACTATCTCCACGCCATAAAATATCTACCTCTTAAGCTCAAAGGGCCAGCTCGGCACTGGCTTAAAGGCCTTCCTGACAATACAATCGGAAGTTGGAAAGAGCTCGAGGACGCTTTCCGAGCAAATTTTCAAGGGACCTACGTCCGTCCCCCGGATGCAGACGACCTCAGTCACATAACTCAGCAGTCTGGAGAATCAGCTCGGCAGTTCTGGAACAGATTCCTCACTAAAAAGAATCAAATAGTGGATTGTCCGGACACCGAAGCCCTAGCGGCTTTCAGGCATAATGTCCGAGACGAATGGCTAGCCAGACACCTCGGCCAGGAAAAGCCAAGAACAATGGCCGCACTCACAAGCCTCATGACCCGCTTTTGCGCAGGAGAGGACAGCTGGTTAGCACGATGCAGCCCCAGCGACCCAAGTACATCAGAAATCAGAGATGGAAATGAGAAGCCACGACGACATAAGGATCGTCGCCGAATCAAAAAGACAAGTCTGAAGAGCACGGCAGTCAACGCCGGATTCAAAAGCTCACTGCACAATCAGACAAAGCCAACCCCTCAGGATAACAGGGAAGATCCGTCCATCCTAAAAAGAATCATGGACAGGACATGTCAGATACACAGCACTCCTGGGAAACCTGCTAATCATACCCACAGAGACTGTTGGGTTTTCAAACAGTCCGGAAAGCTCAACGCCGAACACAAGGGGCTCGACACACCTAGCGAGGAAGAAGACGAACCCCAAAAGCAGCACACCAGGAAGCAAAAGAACTTCCCACAAGAAGTCAAAACAGTGAACTCACTTCACATAACAAGGCATGAGGCACCCGTAAAGGTCCGCATATTCAAGCCTAAATCTCAGGCGTCTCGCCACTGGTCATTAAAGCCAATAACTTTCAATCAGCTAGATTATTCTCGAAATGTCAAGCATGCGGGCCGGACCGCCTTGGTACTTAAACCAATAATAGACGGATTCTAGTTTACCAATGTCCTTATGGACGGGGGCAGTGGACTAAACTTGATATATCAAGATACAATTCGCAGCATGGGCATAAACCCAACAAGAATCCGTCACAGTAAAACCTCCTTTCAAGGGGTAGCACCCGGCCCGGACACCCATTGCATGGGTTCTATTCGGCTGGCAGTCATATTTGGCTCCGCCAATAACTTTCGTCGCGAGAAGCTGATCTTCCACATAGTACCGTTTTCAAGCCGCTATCAAGCACTACTGGGACGAGGAGCCTTCGCGCGCTTTAATGCAATACCGCATTACGCACCCCTCACACTCAAGATGCCCAGTCCTCGAGGCATCATCTCTTTAAAGGGAATGCACTAAAAAACGTCTCCTCCAAAATGAGGATTGCACGGCTGCCTAAACAGCCGCACAATAAAATGGCCTCGCCGTCCAACAGACCTTTTCGATATAAGTCACAGCAGGCCATGGCCCCGGACTCCATGAGTTCGGCAAGAGCCCCCCATCATCGTCAGCTCACTACGCCATACAAGGGGCTGCACACAGAGACAATAACGCTCGACTTCATTCATTTTTATTTTTTATTCTTTTTGTCCCGCACGACCCATTTTAATTTTAAATTCCTCTCTTTCACAGATGAATGTCGTACGGCGCCCGTCCAGGACACGGCACAGCGGAGACACAGGCGCAGACGTGCAGTAGGACCCGCCTAAAGGATTCTTTTTTAGATTAAGGCCCTGCATAAACCTTTTTTACTGTCTCTTGCTGTTATACATCCCCTTGTTCATTTTACCATAACCAAGGAGGAGACTGGCGTCTTGGCATGTGGCGACGCTAGAATTATTGCTCGTACCTGGACACGAAGGGCTTTTTTCTTTCTTTTTATATAAAAGGGGGAGGGTGTTGTTTCGCACACACCCACAAAGACCGAACACCTTAGGGAGTGTTCGGCGTCGCGAGTTTTGGCACTATATGCATCAGCTCCGAGTCATGATTTTGGTCACATGTTGGGTTTCCCGGCTCCTATGTTTGGCCACCTTACGTTCCGTTCTGTCGGCTAAGGTGGCTCCACGAGAACTACTGCGATTGCGCCCCGGTTCGACCGGGCGAGCGCCTCAGTAGAGAAAGCCGAAAACCGACTGTCATGATGTAGCGAGAGACTGGTCGCCACTCGATGACTCATAGGGGTTTATCGAACTCCTCCGTTTTGACGAAGGGCCGCTTCCCGGTCAGGCTAGCATGCGTCCCGAATTCGGATGAACGCAATCGCCATTCCTGGGCTACCTAAAGAGCCCCACTGTCAAGCTCCTATGGCTAAGCGAAAGTGTTAAAGCATTATAGTCCGGATTGCCTAGCCCGCTGCGCTATCACCTCCTTTGTAGGACCAAGACGTTGGGTTAAGTTTGATATTGCGTTTTCAGCGCGCACCCCCGCACTATGTGCGTGGGGGCTGAAGCCAACGACTGCAATCTTTCAGAATTTATATATATATATATATATATATATATATATATATATATATATATATATATATATATATATATATTAAAACGGCCGCACAGGAGAGGTTTTTATTACTTGAAGGCACAAGTCTAAAATACGCCATCTATAAAAATACTGATCTATGATTACATATGCTGTCATAACGCAGCATCTTTCGAACACTGCGTCTCAATTATACGAGCGCCCGCAAGGACCTCCTCAAAAAAGTGTTCGGCAGGATTTCGGCCTTCAGCCGAATCACGAGAAGCAACAGCGGTAGGATCCATATCTGCCCAATATGTCTTAACTCGGGCAAGAGCTAGCCGAGCACCCTCCGTGCACGCTGACCTCTTCAAAGCTTCTACTTGAGGCACCACGTCACGAAATTGCTGCACCAAGCTAAAATAGCTTGTCGGTTTCGATCCACCTGGGCATAAGCGATCCATGGCATACGTCATGGCGAGTCCGGACAATCTATTCAGCTCGGCCCATTGGGCCAGGCGATCGTCCACCGCAAGTGGACGCCTTGGATTGGTGAACTGCGACCAGAAGAGTTTTTCCACTTCATGATTCTCCTTATCCTGAAAGTATCTGGTCGCATCGGCAGCACTAGCCGCCAAGTCCAGCAAGAAGGGCTTTCCATCCGCAATAAGTCCGGCTTGACGTAGCTCTTCCTTTGTCGCTCTCACCATAGAGCGGGCGTCCTTGAGGTCAGCAACGGCTTTCTCCAAATCCGTCTGCCTGGCTCGGCCTTCCTCCTCAAGATATCTGCAACGGTCAGTAACACTTTTCAACTCTATGACAATATTGGCCATCTCATCCCTGCTTCGGCAATGGGCAGCCTGTTCGGCCCGCAGCTCTTCACGGGCTCTCAAGGCAGCTGCATTGCTTCTTCTGGCTTGGCTCTTCGCTTTGGCAAGTTCGGCCCTAAGTCCTTCCACGGCTGTCGCACCATCTGCATCAAGTATACACACGGTAAGATTTTGACCTAGATCTCCTCTTACTAACAATCGCCATGAAAAATCAATACCTTGAGCATCATCAAGCCGCTGGTTGACCAGCGCGATGTCAGCCTCTGCCTCGTCAAGTTGCCATTTCATTTCGGCAAAATCCTGAGTCCGGCTCGACCCTGGACAATTAGCCGCCTACATATACAGACGCCATTTTAAGGACCTGGGATTAAGATCCTCTGCGTGCCGCACATCTTTGCGCCACACAGAGTCTCAGGGG